>JAUCBN010000008.1:13413214-14720000 GCA_035048815.1 Abelmoschus esculentus | reverse complement strand
CATGGAACACCCCTAGAAATCCCACTCAATTCATATCAGGTCTATTTTAAAGGCTATGACATACTTCTTCCCTAAATCCTACTGCAAACATATTCCTTACCCATAAGCGAAGAACAAATTAAGTTTTGACACACGCCTACTGGAAAGTAGTGATCTACAATGCGACGTGAAGAGAAACGGAAAAGGTTTCATGAGGCAGTTCTCAAAACACTCTATCCACCGCCGCCTCCACCGGAATCGGTGGAGGAAAAGGGAAAGAAGCAGGTGATCATATCAGAGAGCGCTCTCAACTTCTGGATTGAAAACCCAGGTTTTTTTTAAATCAATTGAACAAATTAGATCCTGGCTCCCTGATGAAATTGTAGAAAATGTAATCAATTTCCGGTGGCAGATGATTGGGAAGAGAGCAGAAGCAGTTCCCCAAAGACCGATGAAGAAGATGACAGAATTCAATCTGAGACTCAGAAGCTGAGTAGATCTCAAAGAAAGCGACTTAGAAAGAAAAAGCTCAAAGAACATGCTTCCCGCATTGGAAAGATAATTGGGCCTTTGTTACCGTCATATCGATGTGATGGAGTTGGTCCATTGCAAGGTGAACCCGAAGGTGTTCGACAAAATGCTCCAAAGGAACAAGTTGCTTCGATGGACAAACCCGGTGAGATTTTGACTTGCTCTTTTGCATCAATTTAAATGGACACTTTTAATGTAATTTAAACGCACTGATATGGATGTTTGTTCAGACGGTCATCAAGGTAATTGTAGTAGCAAGAAGAAGTTGAAACAAAGGAGGATAGCTAAGTGGTTGGCCAAGGAAGGACTGGAACCCAATAAAAATTAGAATTCTGATCGAGATGAGTTGTGATTTCTTTTTGTTATGAATCGGGTAGTTCTACTGGCCAGAGCTCCATTGTTGTTGCATTAAACTATAAAAGAATAATAGATTAATTAACTGTTTAGAGAGGAGTCATGAGTTCTAAGTTCACAACCATCGTTATATAAGTACGTAATTTAGACATTTTTTTTATAATATTGACATATAATTTAAAGTATTTAAAGTATGTGTTCATAAGAAAAAAAGTTTAACTTAGTAATAAGTGTCTAAAGTATACATTTTTTCTTAAATAGGTGCCTAATATTTTTTTTTTAACTAAAATAAGTACTTAAACTATATATTTTTCTGAGATATGTGCCTAATGTATTTTTTAGCCAAAATAAATGTCTAAATTTTTATTTCGTTAGTGTTTTAAGGTAACACTGTTAAAAAATTGTTTAATTTATAAATAAGTACCTAAATTATAATTATTTCTAAAATGAGTGTCGAATGTATTTATAATTAAAATAAATATTTAAAATTTTATTTTAATCAAATATCGTTCAATCAAAAAATGTATAGATTTTTAGATATTATACGAGTCAAAGACTGTATAACTCAATACTGATAGAGTATTAGATTAAACAATCTTCAAAGCATTATTTCTGTATAAAAAAAGATTGAAATCATTAAAAAGCATCAGAAAAATCAATAAATTATTAAATTTTTTATTAAAAAAATTCTCATCTGCTTTATTGTAAGCATCAGAGGAGTAACGAAAGAAGTGGGATTTTGTTGGGTGGATGTTGGTGGCATTGACAGTTCATTGTTTCTGCAAGGATTTTCTTCAGGAGATAGATCTCACCTTCAATCTGAAGAGATTTGTGAAATGGCAGAATACTCGGATTTACAGATGAAACTTTTGTGATAGAATATCAAAATATTTTCAAACAGAGTAATCGAAGCAAAGAGAAGAACATTCAGGAAGATTGTAAAAGTTTCCATTAAAATTCAGACGATTTTAAATCATTTGCTCAAAGAACAGATCCCACAGAATGATGATAGATTTTGAATATTAAATATCATTTAAAGAAAAAAAATTAAATACTTATTTAAATTAAAAAAATATATTAGACACTTATTTTAGAAAAAAAAATATAGTTTAGGTACTCATTTATAAATTAAACAATTTTTTAATGGTATTACCTTAAAACACTAACGGAATAAAACTTTAGGCATTTACTTTAGCCAAAAAATATATTAGGCACCTATCTCAGAAAAAATATATAGTTTAAGCACTTATTTCAGCCATAAAAAACATTAGGCACCGATTTCAAAAAAATGTATACTTTATGTATCTATTATTGAGTTAAGCCTATGAAAAAACGTTACTAAAAGATTGAATATACCACACATGTAGCAATGTCATACAAGCTTTTACGTATTTAATTTGGTCTTATAATTGACTAAATTCTAGTTTTGATACCATTAAATATAATACTATATAGTAAACTCATAAGTTTGATCGGGTATGTGATGTTGGATCTAAATTTTAGATCAATTCATATTCGAGAGCATATTGTTTTCTAATTTTTCTCTAGGCAATTTAAGATATTTTTTAAGCCTAGACTAAATCAAATTTAAATCATGGGTAAACTATTGCAGTAGTCACTTTCGTTTATCCTAGTACACTTTTAATCATCGATTTTGAAAAATGACCAATAATGCCAGTATCGTTTTCAAGATGTAAAGTTTTAGTCACTCCAACGTTAAGTGCCATTAGATTTTAACGAAAAAATGATCTGATAAAATAAAAATTTGTTAAATTACTTAAATAATTCATAAACTATTATTATATTTTTATTTTATATTTAATTTAACTCTCAAATCATTAAAATTTTATCTTTTTAACATCTTTTCAAATAAACCTAACCCTTAACCCATATCCCAAACTCAAACCCAAAATTCTCATTCAAATAACATTAAAATAAATCATTTAATGCTCAGAATCAACTATATATACAGATTCAGATATTTGCTCTGCAAGTGCCGAACACAAAAAGGTATCCATATCTTTTTATTTGTTTCAATGTTCAGAGTCCTGTTCTAGGCAAGCATCAGGGATTGCATCCGAAATCGGTCGCAAATCTTGTCTGGATGACCTTCGTTGACAGATTCGAAAGTGAATAGAAAGGTATCCACATCTGCAGTTCGTCGCATCGTATTGCATTCGATTAATTTCACTTGAACAACACAAAAGTCGTACTATCATCATCAGATTCATATTTCCATTTCATATTTCCACATCTGCAGTTGTTTTATTCTGGATGACCTTCGTTGACAGATTCGAAAGTGAATAGAAAGGTATCAACATCTGCAGTTCGTCGCATCGTATTGCATTCGATTAATTTCACTTGAACAACACAAAAGTCGTACTATCATCATCAGATTCATATTTCCATTTCAGTTGTTTTATTATACATTTTATTTCAACATGTAATTTGTTTTTTATATCCAAATTGCAACAAATAACATTATCTAATAAATTAAATCAAGCAATTTATGGATTAGTTCCAAAACTGCAATATTATACACATTAACTAAATCTTAGTTTTATCTGAATTTCATTCCACTAAATGTTAGTGATCAGAAAAGACAAAATAGAGCGAAGAGAATTCAAGCATCGGGGCGTACCTTTCTGTTATGATCTTGATTGAGAGGGGACGAGAAATTAGAAAGTGAATTGAAATTTGTAGCGACCTTAAAATAAAGAGTTTCGATGCTATCGTTAAAAATATTTTTTTTGACGTGAAAAACATTTTCGATGTGTCCTTTTTTTTATAATAATAATAATAATATTAAAATAACACTAAAATACTAAAACTCGATTAAAAATGAGTGATTACAGTTGTCCCTCTTTGCTTGTTCTTGTGAAACGGGAACAAAGCAAAGATATAAAAGCACTCATTTTTAATTGACTTCTCTGTCAGTGGTCTTGGAATAGCGTGTTTTCTAAAACTTTCCACCTTCCTTGACCGAGTCTTTAGGCTCGTAAATCCTTCTGTATCGAACTTGTTCGCCTTCTGATGTCTGTAGGTCACTCCTATATATGATCATTCGCCTTTCAAGGAGATCTTGCAAAACAAAAGCTCCTCCTATATAGAACTTTTATCTCTAGATCCTGAGTTTTAGTTTCTCCTGTATAAAACCATCACCCTAAAGCCTCGAGTTACGTGCTCATCTTGTATGGAGCCTTTGCTTAGAGACGATGACGAAGATAGGGGTCCCTCCTATATGAGACTCCATGTCTTCTACGTTGTCATTTTCTCTTATATAAAACCTTCTACGTTAGGACAGATCTTGCAAAATAAGGTTCCTCCTATATAGAACTCTTACTTCTGGATCCAGAGTTAGGGCTTCTCCTATATAAAACCTTTCACTATGAAGTCTTGAGATGTGTGCCTCTCCTATATGAAGCTACGATCTCAAAAACAAAAATAAAGATAGGGTCCCTCCTATATAGAACCCCTCTTCTTTGATGTTGTCGGTTTCTCTTGTATAAAATTGTCGCGTCATGGATGAACTTTTCTAGTGGTAGCTCCTTTTGTATATAGCTTTGAATTTTTGTGTTTGGTGTGTGCAAGTTCTTTCTGTATAGAAGTGCTGCAAATTCTCTTTCAGTGAGACTCGAATCATGTTGGTACCCTCTATACGGAACCTTCATCTCCAAGTCTTTTGGAACTCACTTCAAACGATTGTGAATCTTCTTTCTGAATCTGGACTCACGCCTTCATAGGCTGTCAATCTTCTTTCTAAATCGGGACTCATGCTAAAGTGGTTGTCAATCTTTTCAAAAACTTCTAGGTTTCCATATTGCCCAATTCTTGATCTTTGTGCTCAGTTTCTTTTTTATTTTGGCAACATACACACTGTCTGCCAAGTTTTGTCTCGAGAATATTTCTTTTTCTTCTTCTTTCTTCTTCTTCTTTTTATGATGTCCCGATTTTATCGGTCTGGACATAGTTTCATCAAAGATGATGGTCTGAGGTATTGACCTCTCTGGTCCATCTTCTCTTCTTTTCTTTTTCTGTTAGAAGGTGGTACTCAACTAAGTGTCCTATAGAGTGGTGCAAACGTGCGTTGAATCTTTGTTGGAGTCATCTTCTTGACTGTTGCCTGTCTTTTCTGTAAGACGACTATTTATCAAAAAGAATGATGCATGGGCATTTTCATTATGCATGTGCGTATGATGTATGTTTGGGATGTACAACTGTAACCTATCAGTATGTATGTAATGATGCATGCTTTTATTGACTCTATTTCAAAAATTTAATGCTCGGTCCTCAACCGGTTGACCAGGTAAGCTTCGTTAACCAAACTCTATTGGTTTTGATGACATCCTTGGTCAATTATGATTTGAGCTCTAATTCTGTCATTTCGAGGACAATGATGCCCCACTCGTATTCTTTGTATTCTAATATGGATTAGTGATGGTTGATCGGACGTCTTTGTGTTTTGATTTCATTTCTGTGCTTGTCAAGGTACCTCAATGGAGGCTGACTCTCATTTTTCTTTAATTAAAAAAATGATTTTATTTGCATATATATATGATGCAAGAAAGATTTAAAATGTATGTAATTTCAGAGTATGTTGCAAAACAATCTAAGAAAAGTTTGCTCTCATGAATGTCAAATGCAATGACATATTTTCCCGAATCTGACAAAGCTCAACTCTAATGAAGAGCGTATTTAGAGGATCCTCGACTATTACGGGGATATATGCAAATGTGTAGTCTCTTCTAGACTTATCGGGCTTTCAAAAGGAATAATCCCTTTCCTAGTGGCTACCCCTTTTTATGTGGCACTCATTATCTCACCTTCTCAACCTGCCCCATCCTTCCCTCATTTGGGTGTCGATCAGGCACTTTGGAGTTTGACGTTTCTTGAAGCAAGGTTAACCTTTGGGCGAAAGTGTGATCTGAAGACAAACTCATTTAGTTTGGATGTCCCTGAATGATCAGAATAGTCTTTGAAAGCTTGTAAGATCTAAGTCCATGATCGATGTAAAAAGGCTTTTGTATTTGTGATATATCTTTTTGAGTCACTCTAGACTGCCTGCTTTAGGTTTTCATCCTAGAGTTCATTCTCTTTTTTGAAATTACCAATCTTCAGGCTATCTTGTCTCTAATGAGCTTTGATATTCGCTTATGTATGAATCTATAAGATCGTGAGGCCTTTGAAATGAATATTTTTTATTTCTCCTTGCCTCATTTCCTCTGGTCGAATTTCTGCTTCTAAATTATTTGATCTGAATATGAAGTGTTTACAGTAAATGTATTTGTATTTATGATATGTGTATTCTATTTTTTGAATCGCTCTAGACTGCCTATTTTAGGTTTTCACCCTAGAGTTCATTCTCTTTTCTAAAATTGGTAATCTTCATGTCGACTTGTCTTGGATGAGGTTCAATGTTCACTTCTGTACAAGTCTGTGAGATCTTAAGGTACATAGAATAATGATTCTTTGCTTATCCTTGTCTCATTTCTTTTGATTGAGTTTCTGCTTCTAGATCGTTTGATCTGAAAATGCAGCTCGTATAACATTGTTTCTCTATTTCCTTTTTTCTTTCCTCTTTCAAAATTTACAAGTATACCACCAAATTGTAGCACATTTCTATTATCCTTTGCTTGGATTTGATCTCCCTCTTTTTTTGCAACTTTTTGGTATTGCTTGGATTTGGTCATCTTTCTGGTAATTTCTTGATGTTGCAATTTATAAAACCCTCATTTACTCGATTTGGACTCGCTTCGGACTGCTTTCTTCCGATATCCTTTTGATTTCAGTATCTAATTTGTCTGATCCTGCATTATTCTTCAGGTGAGGTAAAAATGTCATTCGTCCTCTCATTCTTGGAAGTCTTGAGAAGATCTTCAGGGGGTAAAAGTTTAAGGTCGACTCTCGATTCAAGGATCTTGATCAATAAGTGCCTGAGAAGGAAATTTCCTAAAAATAGGAGTTGTCCATTATCTATACACTCATTTTGTTTATCTGATTGCCTTAGTAGACTAGCGGAGACTCTTATTTGTAATATCCTGCAATATTCGGTATCTTCTAACTATACAAAACTTTAGAGTCGGTCTTTGAGTTTAGAGAAAAGATGCCACCATAATTAAAATTCAGGAGTTGATATGTAATGATATATACATCTGTATGTGTGAAAATGTTTGTTATATGCACGTGAAAGAGCAAAAGTTTTCCTTTAAAATGAATGAAATATTTAAAGAATCAAACAAACATAAAAAATAAATTAAAACCAATATGCATGAAACTTTCGGTTTAAAGTTCAACGAGAAGTCAGAACCTCCTCAAACCTATCTCTGTTATCGGTCTTCAAACCTCAGAACACCGGCTTCAATTAGACTTTGGACCTCGTTCTTTAGGGCTCCACAATTCTCGGTCGCATGGTTTGTGCTTCCCACATGGTAGTCACATTGTTTTTTGGTTGGACTAGACAATATTCAATAGCTCTTAACGAGAATCGAGGACAACTCGGTATGTTAAAGGAAACTGAGCACTGATGTTCTGTGCAACGTCTTCGAGATAGGATTCCAACATTTTTCCCTTTCTTTAGGTTGGCTATACAATCTTTCATTTGCTTCCACTGGTATCGAGTGAGATAGGAAAATATGTGTGATGCAGATGTGGATGCAAATGATGAAAAATGTGTGCAGGTAAAGGTATTGATCTCTACTGGTAATCACCTTACTAGATCACTTTCCAAGGAAATAGAGGGTCCATTACAATATAAGGGAGAACTAGTCCTATACATTGGCACTAGCCCTAATTCTAAATTTTTTATGGTCATAAATTGTTTCGTTGATCTAGAAATCTTTGTTACATCATAGATTCTAGATGAAAAGCTTTGATCTTTATGACTGACCCGGTCTTGTTTTTTATTTACTTTTAAACTTCGGTCTTTAAGATCGCCTGGTATTGGTCCTGGCCAAATATTACCGGAGCAACCTTGCAATGTCGGCGTCGTTGATGTTTCTTCAAAAAATGATGAATCATCTCCGATAATCCCGAATGATGACTTCGATCCTCGCGATATGGGTCGATAAAGTATCGATCTCTTATCCTTGTTCTTGCGGTCTTATAAAATCCACTTTTTTATTGATGTACTCGAGAATTCAGTCAATTACCTTTTCTAATCGGCAATTTGTATTTGACTCTGACTCGAACTTTGGATAGAAAAATGGTACTGATTCTTCATCTTTGACAAACCTTTCTTTTGTTGGATCTTTGGTGGTTTTTTGTTACATCTTTTACATCGGTTTGGAACTCTTGGTGGTAAATTTGTTATAGATTTGGGTAAGGCAAATCATTATCACTTGTTCTTGGTAGACTGATGCCTGATTCTGGCCCGACCTTTGGATGGTGAGATGATGTCGGTTCTCTGTTTCTGCTAACCCTTTGATTAAATCTTGGTTTTCTGTTACTTTTTTTATGTTCGCTTGGAATCCTAGGCTGACATTCTATGTAGACCTGGATATGTATGGTCATTACCTGATTATTTGGTAGACTATTGTCTGGGCTCTTCGGTTATCCTCTAATCGGTGTCTTGTAAAAGGGTCTGACAGATGTTTACCAAAACTAATCCTTCAATTGTTTCTTTAATCGATATCTCTAATCGGTTTCTAACTATGAGGTTGACATTTTCAAATACCTCTCTTCCATGGTGAAAGTTTCAATTGTAGGATGAACCACTCGAATCAATACCTCATAATGCAATGCCAAAATACGATGATGCATGCAAAAAAAGAAACAAAAAGGTAGAAACCAAGTTAGTATTGGGTAAAAATAATAAACACAAAAATAAATTACATAAAATTAAATTTGTGTAAAAGTAAACAGAGAAGAATAGTCCTAGATATATCGCCTAGTTCACCTAAGTTATCCGCCTGGCTCTAATGAGGTGGGTAATCTAGTTCTCTACATGTAGTATTGGTTCTAAAAGGGGATCTGAATTGTCCAAGCTGTCCTCTACTAAGAGTAGTAAGGCCCCCGATCATCACCCATTATAGGTTCATCTTGACCGGGTTCAATTCAGGGGGACCCGTTCGCTTATGCCTACACGAAGGAACGATATCCTTACGAAAGCATAAGGTAGTGGAGCCTCGAAGGTACTTCGTCTAGGGCCTACACGGGAAAACGATATCTCCACGAAAGCATTAGCCTTTCCCTCTCACTTAAAATGACGGGTTTAGATGTCCATTTTAAATATGGAAAAATAAAAGCGCAAATTCAATTGAAAATTAATTTGATCGTCACTTTAGCCCGGAATCTTTAATATTCGTATAGCGAAAATCATTTTAAACGCTAGACTCTCTTCTTTTGTTAAAAAAAAAACAAATTTGATCTCCAGCGGATTCGCCATCTGTAGCGATCTTAAAAAACGAGTTTCGGTGATGTCGCTAAAATTATTTTTTCTTGACGTGAAAAACATATTTGATGTGTCGTTTTAAAATAAATGTCTTCCTCGTGGGGCTTTCGGTTTAAAAATGATTTTTGAATGATTGGAGTCGCCACCGGCCGTTTTGGTAGATCGAACACCATAAAACCAGAGATTTTCAAAATTAGGGTTCGGGAGTCAGTTACGGATGGGGAAGGATTAGCACCCCCCCACACCGCCCAAAATTGGTACTTTATTTAATTACCGCTTTATTAATATTAAATTTTACTGGCTAATTTGACGATTGAATTATTTTTAATTGGATGTGCGCATTTATTTTAAAGCAATTAAACCCGAAGATAAGCGTTAGAACCACTATCACCATATTGGTACTGGCCTCGCTTACGGCCGAATTTAGGGGGTCACATTAATTAATTAATATTTTATTCATACAACTTAAACATAACAAATAAATTAAAAACATTACATAAAAAATACATAAGACATAAATATTAATCTAAAAATAAAAGACTAATTTAAAACATACATAAATATTAATCTAAAACAATAAATAAATTAATATTAATATACAACATAAATTAAAAATAACTATAAATATTAATTTAAAACATAAATTAAAATCTAATAATAAACAAGCTATATTTCATTAAAAATATTCAAAATACAAAGATAGAAATAATACCTAAAAATATGAACGGTTAACCTCGATGAACTCCCCACCGAGATCTACCACGACCCTTCGAAAATTTTTAACTAGATCAAATCCTAAAAATAAGACCCGATCGAACCGGGTAGGACCGAGGCTTTCCCCCGGTCCTTGGCCAGTCGAGAGCACTGCTCTCTTAAATGGCAGCCACCGACTCCATGCTTGAGAGAAAAGGGCAGCCCTCCCTGCTGCCTTTTATAGGCGTGAATGGGTGGGTGAGGGTGACGTGGGCCCTTGGTGGCCACTCAATTTCAATTTTATTTCTTCTTTATTTGGTTTTTCCCTTTTTTATAATAATAATAGTATTAAAATAACACTAAAATACTAAAACTCGATTAAAAATGAGTGATTACAAAATTTAAGTGAAAAAATCAAGTTTATTTTATAGAATAGAACGATGAGTCGCTTTGATTCGATATTTACTGAGTTATTGACGATTTGCCGCTCTTTTCGATGGGCTTGGATCTTCCCCTTCTTTTTCATCCATTTGTTTCCCCGAGTTTTCTTTTTATCCACTGCTTTTACATTGAAATTGTTATGATAACAAATAGAAGGACGAGATGAGGCGATGATTTTGGGTTTGGGGTAAGAGTTAGAGTTAAGGTTTTATTTGAAAAAATGGTGAAAAGATAAAATTTTAAAGTTTTGAGAATTAAATTAAAGATAAGGATAAAGTATAATAATAGTTTAAGGACTATTTAGGTTACACCCCAATTCCCCCCCCCAAAAAAAAAAAAATTAAAATCTTAAATCCTTAATTCTGAAACCCTAGAAATTAGGAATTTCCAGTGTCTTTTTACGATTTCTGAAAACCTGAGGGTTTGTTTTTAAATTTCAATAAAACTCAAAGCCTTGTTAGGTAATTTTACCTTATTCAATTTCAGTTTCCTTTTTTCTCATATCGGTTATGGTTTCGGGAGATTAATTATAAATTAATTTCAGTCTTAATTTCCTTTTAATCACCCTGTGTTTGTCTGTGTTAATCAACCGAAAAATCATCTCCTGCTCTAACTTTTGTTCGTTTCAGCTCTTGGTTGGTAATTCTTCTCGATACTTGGTTTTCAGTCTTTGCATTTTTGAGTTTTATTGGTGTTGAAATGATTTTTTTCTTCTTTCGATTAAGGTTTGTTGTTGTCTGGGTTTCCGTTTTAGTTGTTCATTTTCATCTCTGAGTTATCATGTTTGAGTTAAGAGCAAGTGCGGTTGAGAGGGGGTGTTTCGTTTAAATTTTGAATGGTTAGGAGAGTGTTTGTTTCAGTTTTTAATTGCTTTCGGATTCAAGGGAGTTTTGGTTTTGTGTTGAATTGAATTAGAGGGGAGTTTATGTCGAAAATCAGAGAATTAAGCCTAGGAAAAATCTAGAAATCTCTGGAAAATTAGTACCGACCTGAAACCTGACCCGACTAACTCAACCCGTGACCCACTGATATCATCTACTGACGTTAGCTTTGAGCTGATGACATCATCTACTGACATCATCGTTGACCTAATAACGTCATCTGCTGATGTCAGCGTTGACCATGCTGACATCAGCGTTGACTTTTTCTGACTCCGTCTCACTTTATGTTTTTCGACATCTTGAGTCTAATGGAACTATTCATTTTTCGAAATTCAAACTCGAAGTATCATTTTTTGGGCTTTTAAGTTCGAATGTCTTATTTGGAAGATATCTTTATCGGATTCTGAAATCGTTTCTGTTTGCTTCAAATGACGTAGATTCCGACCCTGAGCATTTGTCTCCTCCACCTTCTAGACGACCTCATGTTCCTTAGACATCGTGACACGCTCGTGAGTATTTGATTTACTTCTGTTTGGTGTACCATTGGTATAGTGGCATAGTAGTGTGTCTAATATTCTGTCTCTCGTAGGTTCTATACCTGCTCATTCTAGCGGTAGAGCTGAGTCCGGTAGATGTTAGTATCGACATTGAGCAACTTGCTTCAGGTGTGTTCTCTTCTGTTAAATTCTGTTATTCTGTGTGCGCAACAGCTTCTATTAAATTCTGTATAATCATGCATCATCCTGTCATTACATTTTTTATTCTAAAATTTGTATGCATGTCTCCTGTTAGATTATAAGGCACACATTCTGATTCTGTATCTGTACTCATTGCATCTAGTTAGATTGTATGTACGGGGGAGTCAATGATATATTCACTTTTGTTCAGTGGCTCTACCTACGGGTCGAGATACCACTTCTGATCAGTGGCTTCACCTATGAGTCGAATTTCCACTTCTGTTGGTGTGATGGTGTTAGAGTGGTTCAGGGGAAACCTACTCTTCTAATGGTGTTCGGTGTTGGGTGCATTTCATGCATTCACTATATCATTTGCATTACTCTATTCTGCAATCATGTTTATCTGCACACTAGAGACATACTAGGCTCCCTAGCTTACACCCTCTCAATTTCTATTTCAGATTCTCTTTCATAGACTACTAAGGTACTTGGAGGTTCCTGATTTCAGACTATTTACGTATGTTTCACAGTTTTCAAAACAATCATTTTTATTTCGGATATTTTGTTATTATGTAATAACTTTGGACTTGAGACTTTTACTTTTATTTTTTTGATAATTAATGTTTATTAAATTATCAGTTGAACCCAGTTTATTTAAATATTAAACATTTTAGTATTTTAAATTATAAATTATTTAATAATTTATCAGAATTTTATATTTAATTTATCAAAACCTTAACTTGCAAAACAAGTTTTAGCTTTGTAAACCCTAATTTTAATCTAAGAAATTAGGTTAATTTTAAGGGTTACATTTAATCATATCAGATCCAGGTTTAATCCTCGGACTGTGAGGCCCAAAATGATTTTTAATCTGAAAATGACTTTGTAAATCAATTCGATAAATTCGAATTCTTGTTTTTGACTCGTATTTGAAATTTCTGAAACATTTTGAATAAATCTCCAAGTATCGGTTAATATAGGATTTTGTCTGTCCTTCTATAGATTCTTTACCATGCCACCACGTAAGATTACATGGTTAACGAACGAGAGAGGCCATGGTCGAGGTCGTTATGTTCGATCTGCTAGTGATGTCCTGCCTCCTGTAGAGCCGCCACAGGATTAGAGTTTGGCCCAAGATATAGGAGGGGAGGATTTATCTGAGATTCAGATCGAGGCTCAGCAAGCCGAGGTTGATCAACTAGTCTAGAGTGAGGGACCGTTTGTTTATGGAGACAATGAGATTGTCGATTTGGATTCTATCACCATGCATAGAGAGTTGCTCCATTATGTGCGACGGAATGAGGGCGCTAGAAAACCCGTTTCTACTGAGTTTCTAGCTGTTGGGATGATTATGTTCGATAGTAAGACTAGTACAGACCCAGCTGATGTAGAGTACTGACAGAAGAAGCTTCAGCGTCTTTTTGTTGAGATGAAATACCCCTCTAACAGGAAACTAAGGGCAGCCATATCCTTGTTTCAGGGAGAGGCCCTGAACTGGTGGGAGGCAGAGGACAGAGTTACTGCTTCAGAAAAGATCAATTGGAAGTTTTTCAGGAAAGCTTTTGAGGATAGATATGTAGGACCTAAATATTTAGCAAAGTGCCGAGAGGATTTTCTGAATCTGTAGCAGAACGACATGTTAGTGAATGATTATGAGATTGAGTTTCTCCGCCTACTCTAGAATGCTCCGGGAATTGTTACAATTAAGAAATAGAAAAATGATCATTTTCTAAAAGGAAACCGGGGTACCGTTAAAGATTGTTGTAGCTACCACGATACAGAGTATAAGATGATTACTCGGCATGCCAAGATAGCCAAGCGTAACGAGATTTTGAGGATTCAGATAGAATCCAAGGGCTGAGATAGATATAGACGATAGTCTGCAACACCTATATAACAAAGTCAGGGTTTTTAGTCTAGGAAGAGGGGTCGTGATGAGTTTGAGCCTCAAAGTTTTGCACGAGCTAGACCAACTACTTCATTTGTTCCTGTTGCTAGTGGAGCTGGATCACTAGTACGCGAGCCTTGCCTTAGTGTTCGTTTTGTAAGAAGTGACACTCAGGAGAGTGTCGTATGCAGAATAGAGCCTATTTGCATTGCGGTTCTTATGATCATGTCTCAGAGACTATCGAGTGTCACCACAATCATGTTATACTCTAGGGCAATCTCAGGCATCAGTTCAGACCCTTGCTGGGGGAAGAGGTAAGGGTAAACCTACCGTATCTGGTACCGATAGAAAAGGCAAACCTAGTCAGTTTAGAGGATCTGCTAGATTAGAAGGATCTCAGGCCGGCTTGGTTTATGCTACAAGGGGGCAGGAGGATCTCAAGCTGGCCTGGTTTATGCTACGAGGAGGCAGGAGGACCGTGATGAGCTAGACGTCATTGCTGGAACTTTTTCTATACGTGTTATTTCCTTTTTCACACTGTTAGATAATGTGTCTACACACTCATATGTTTTTAACTCTGTATTTAGATACATGGAAATTCCTATAGAGTATGTAGGTAGCCTTGTTTCTGTTTATAATCCTGTAGGTAACCATGTGGAGGTTACCAAAGTGTATAAAGATTGTCCTCTTGAGGTTCAAAAAGAAATCTTTCCTGCTAATCTAATGGAGCTACCATTTGGAGAGTTTGACTTGATTTTGGGGACGGATTAGTTGTCGGCTCACCGAGTTACTCTAGATTGTGAGCGAAAAAGATCTACTCTGAGCACTTCTGATGACCGTGAGGTAACCTTTATCAATGAGCGTAGAGGGTTTCTGTCCAATGTTATATCTGCTCTAAAAGCTGAAAAGATGATCAGGAAAAGATATGTGGCCTATCTTGCCTACATTCTTGACCCGTGGTAATCTAATTCTGGGATGGATAAGATTAGAGTTGTGTGTGAGTTTATAGATGTTTTTCCATAAGAGTTATCGAGAGTACCCCCTAAGCGGGAGGAGGTAGATTTTGGTATTAAGTTGTATCCAGGGATGACTCTAGTTTCTATGGCATCGTATCGGATGGCTTCGAAAGAGCTTAAGAAGCTTAAGGTTCAATTACAGGAACTTCTGGATAGAGGTTTCGTTCGACCCAATGTTTCTTCGTGGGGAGCCCCTTTTCTGTTTGTTAAAAAGAAAGATGGATCTTTGCGTCTGTGTATTGACTGCCGGAAGTTGAACAAGTTGAATGTCAAAAACAAGTACCCTTTTCCCCGTATTGATGATATGTTTGATCAGTTCCGAGGAACTTCTGTGTTTTCTAAGATAGACCCAAGATCTGGTTATTACCAACTCAAGGTTAAGGATTCTGATGTTTTTAAAACAACTTCCCGGACTCGTTATGGTCACTACGAGTTTTTGGTAATGCCTTTCGGTCTTACGAATACCCCTACAACATTCATGGATATGATAAATAAGGTGTTTCGACCATATATGGATCAATCTGTTGTGGTCTTCATAGATGATATTCTGGTCTATTCTAAGTCTGAGGATAAGTAGAGCAACACCTTCGTATCGTGTTACAGAATCTAAGAAAGAAATAGCTCCATGCAAAGTTCAGCAAGTGTGAGTTCTGGCTATCCGAGGTTGTCTTTTTGGGGCATGTTGTTTCAGTTAAGGGTATTCAAGTTGACCCGAAAAAAATTGAGGCAATTATGGAATGGAAGCAACCTAAGAATGTGGCAGAGATCCGTAGTTTTCTAGGTTTGGTAGGCTATTATCGGAGGTTTGTAGAGGGTTTTTCCTTTATTGTTGCTCCGTTAACTAAACTTTTGAGGAAGGATGTCCCGTTTTCTTGGTTTGAGGCTCAGTAAGAGAGTTTTGAGAAATTCAAATCTGTTCTAACACAAGCACCAATTTTGATAGAACTAGAGTCAGAGAAACCATATACAGTGTATAGTGATGCATCGTACACCGGTTTGGGATGTGTTCTGATGCAGGACGAGAAGATAGTGGCTTATTTTTCTCAATAGTTGAAACCGCATGAGTGTAACTATCCGACCCACGATCTAGAGTTGGCGGCAGTGGTCTTTGGTCTGAAAATCTAGAGACTATCTCTATGGAGAGAAGTGTTACATCTTTACAGACCATAAGAGTCTGAAGTACCTTCTCATTTAGAAGGAGCTTAATCTGAGGTAGCAACGTTGGTTAGAACTTCTAAAAGACTATGACTGTGAGATTAATTAGCATCCTGGTAAAGCTAATGTCATTACGGATGCTTTGATTCGCAACGCTATTTCAGATTTGAGAGCTTTGTTTGCTCGGTTGAGTTTGTTTGAGGATGGTAGCCTGTTAGAAGATCTTCGAGTGGTTTGTAGTCTAATATCTGATATTCAGGCTGAACAACCCAATGATCCTTTCTTGGTTCATCGTATTGCTGAAGTCAAGAAAGGAACTTCTCAGGATTTCACTATTTATCAAGATGGTGTATTGTGTTTTCGGGGCCGATACTATGTTCCAAGGAACTATAAGTTGAGATAGGTTATTTTTCGGGATACCTACGATATTCCCTATTCCATGCATCTCGGTGGGGATAAGATGTATAAGAAACTTCGGGAGAAGTATTTATGGAAAGGTCTCAAGCGAGACGTTGTTAGTTTTGTGTCTAAGTGCTTAACTTGCTAGAAAGTTAAAGCAGAACATCAACATCCATATGGGCTTCTTCAGCATATTAAGATTTCTCAGTGGAAATGGGAGCGTATGACTATGGACTTTGTTAGTAGTTTTACCTTTGACTCTGTCAAAGAAGGATTTTGTTTGGGTCATTGTTGATCGGTTAACTAAGTTAGTGCACTTTATTCCTGTCAAGACTACTTATCCTCTTAGTAAGTTAGCTCAGTTGTACATCTCTGAGATTATTCGGTTGAATGGAGTGCCTCTGTTTGTTATATTTGATCGGTATCCGAGGTTTACTTCTAAGTTCTGGGGTTCTCTGTATTCTACTCTGGGTACTCGATTGAACTTCAGTGCTGCTTATCACCCTCAGACAGATGGTTAGTCTGAGTGAGTGATACAGATTCTTGAGGATATGTTGAGAGGATGTATTCTGGATTTCAGAGGTAATTGGGAGGATTTCTTATTGTTGGCAGAGTTTGCGTATAATAATAGTTATCAGGCCAATATTAAGATGGCACCTTCTCAGGCCCTGTATGGGCGTAAGTGTCGCACCCCTATTGGTTGGACTGAGCTTAATGAACACCATTTACTAGGTCCAGATCTTGTGCAAGAGGCTGAGGAGATTGTTAGATTGATTCGGGATCGACTTAAGGCCGCTTTTGATAGATAGAAATCCTACGCAGATTTGAGGCAATAAGGATCTCGAGTTTGAGGTTGGTGATGATGTTTTCAGGATTTTGATATCCGTCTCATATTCTTTCAGTTGAGGATTTTGAGATCCGTCTAGATTTATGTTATGAGGAGGAACCTGTTGAGATCATTACTCAGGATTAGAGAGTTCTTCGGAGAAAAACCATTAAGATGGTTAAGGTTCTCTGGCGTAATCAAGGTTATGATGAGGCTACGTGGGAACCCAAATCTATTATCAAAGCCCAATGCCCGCATCTCTTTGATCCACGTAAATTTTGATGACGAAATTTCTGTAGGGGGAGAGTTGTCACACCCAAATTTCCCCCAGAAATTGAAATCTTAAATCCCTAATTCTGAAATCCTAGAAATTAGAGATTTCTAGTGTCTTTTTGCGATTTCTATAAAACTCAAGGCCCTGTTAGGTAATTTTACCTTATTCAATTACAGTTTCCTTTTTTCACATATCGGTTATGGTTTCGGGAGTTTAATTCTGTATTAATTCCAGTCTTAATTTCCTTTTAATCACCTTGTCTTTGTCTGTGTAAATCAACCGAAAAATCATCTCTTGCTCTGACTTTTGTTCGTTTCAGCTTTTGGTTGGTAAGTCTTCTCGATCGTTGGTTTCAGTCTTTGCATTTTTTAGTATTTTTAGTGTTGAAATGATTCTGTTCTTCTTTTGATTAAGGTTTGTTGTTGTCTGGGAATTGGTTTTAGTTGTTCGTTTTCATCTCCGAGTTATCATGTTTGAGTTAAAAGAAAGTGTAGTTGAGAGGGGGTGTTTCGTTTGAATTTTGAATGGTTAGGAGAGTGTTTGTTTCAGTTTTTAATTGCTTTCGGATTCAAGAGTGTTTTGGTTTGTGTTGAATCGAATTAGGGCAGAGTTTATGTTGAAAATCAGAGAATTGAGCTTGGGAAAAATCTGGATTTTTCAAGATTTTCCTGGAAAATCTGAGGAGAATCCAAATTTTCTCAGGAAAATCTATATTGACCCAAAACCGAACCCGATGGACCCAACCAGTGACCCGCTTACGTTATTTACTGATGTAATGCTGACGTCATCTACTTCATCATCTTTTGACGTCATTGATGATGTCATATGTTGACGTTAGCGTTGACCATGCTTATGTCATCATTGACTTTTTCCGACCCAAGACCATTTTATGTTTTTCGGTATCCCGAGTCCGATGGCGATGTTTGTTTTTCGAAATTCAGACCCGAAGTGTCGTTTTTAGGTCTTTTAAATTTGAATGTCTTATCTAAAAGATATCTTTATCGGATTCTAAAACTGTTTCTATTTGCTTTAGGTGATGATGTAATATAAGCGCAATTTGAGTGCAAGTGTATACGTCGCCAAGTAATAAAATGATAAGTATGTCTTGTATCATCTCTACAGGGATTGGTATACTTAATATGTCTTCCTTAGTTCCCTTGCTCCTGAAAATAAAGTAAAAACACAAATAAGTTGATTTGTCTAACTAACTAAATATTTAAATAATAAAACATAAAATAAAAGGTTAAAGACGATATAGAGAAAGTGGGTAGGATCCAGCTGCGTCAATTAGTGGATTCAATTGATCTTCTTCTTGTCCAATGCAATCACACAACACTGCTTCGAAAGTACTACAGATACCGCCTTGGCAGCATTGGTGTTCCCCTGCCACGACAATCTCTTGCTCTTGGGCAGTGGTATCAAAGTTCAGCAAAGTGTCCGTACATGACTCCGTTCATCTCTAAGTCAAAATGTTGTTGATGACCAGTCCTTAACGATACCTCTCGGCGTAAATCAACGATAACTATCAACCAATCCAACATTTCTTTTAGCTGCTGAAACTCTTAACCTATCTCTAGGCCAAGTTAGTATCTACAACACCATACTTATCTGTTTCGTGAATCTACACCTCTTGGTGCTAGATAAATAGATTACTTACAAACTTCCCTCTCGAGCTTGAATGCAAGAACAAAGAATGACAATAGGATAAGCAAACTTTGATTTTATTATTGCATAAGAACAAATATACAAGAATCAATCTCCTCTCACTAATATCGACAATCTTCACCTATCCCTAAGAAATTTAAAACATATTATCGTTTAAGTACAATTCTTAGAGAGAAAGGTTTTCTCTAAAAATCGGCTCCCTTAAACAATGTGGCCTGCTAGAGTATAAATAGTCTTAACCTAGGACAAACCTTTCCTAAATAGACTTCTACTTGGAGTAAGGAACAAGTCTTCTTCAAGGAATCTGATATTTCCAAGTTTGCCGCCTTCTAGAATGATTTTCCTGCTTGGTCTTTGACTTGGGCTTTTAGCGCGCTAGCCTGGTCCAATTAATGCGCTGCATCTTCCAGAATATTCTCTATATATTTATCTTTCATTGCGCCTCCATTGTTGGTACAGCCACACTGGATTTTGCCACAGCCTTGTCTTCTGCCTCGGCCTCAATATTGCTTTTCTGCCGCTTCTGCCCTGGATATTCCTGCATGTACAGAATATGTAATAATATCTGCATTCTCTATAAATATTGACTTTGTAAGTAATGATAATAGAATATCCAGTATTTATGCAAAGAGTTCATAATTCGGTCCAAGTTGGTGTATAATATATGCGTAAAGTACCACGAGAAGGGTAATAAATAACTGCCTTTTAGACACTCATCAAATACCCCTAAACTCGAACTATTGCTTATCCTCAAGCAATGTAAAACATTAAATTACTGAACCTTACTCCCCTTTGGTCTTACTCTTCCATCTATTCTCCCCACCATGGTCATGTCTATCTCTCCGTTTTAGCCATTAGTTTACGCAAGGACTTTTACTAAGAAACAAGCTACAAGGTTAGGTGAGTGTGTGCGTTTTATGGATAAGGCTGATTCGAGGCTTTCTTAGATAAACTCTAGTTCAAGACAACTAGAATCTTGGACTAAATCTGTCTCCTTAAAACAACAAGTCTTGACACAATTTCAGGCACCTCAAGATATGTGTGTTCTATTTTCATCTTTTTCTTATTAACCACCTATTTAGCATACTAGAGCCAATTTCGGGCACCTTTAGCATGAAGGAGAGCAAAACTAGAGCCGGTGATAGGCACCTCTAGTTATTTTTCCAAAAGGTTCTAAGTCTTTATCACCTAAGTTTATTAAAAGAACTCCTAAATCAAATAAGTCTAAAAAGTGTTTATTTTCTTTCTAACCCTAAAGCAAGCTTCTAAGTTTTATTCCATGAGTATCTTATGGTTATCCTTTCAAAACAGAACTAGGCTATGGTAAGGAGAAAGATTTCTATAACCTTAAAGGAGTAAACTAACGCAAAGCTGACATAGGGCAGTGCAAGATTACAAATATAAGTTCAAGAAAAGAGAGTATTAAAAAAAATCAGAAAAATTTACTCTCTTTTATGATAATGCCTCGGCAGTGGGTAGCCTTGGTAGTGCTTCTGCACCTACAATCTCCCCCAAACTCAAACCAAGCATTGTCCTCAATGCTCAAAATATAAGGCAAACAATAGAAAACAAGGATGGTAAAGCATAAGGGATTAAATAGTTTTAGATTGTGATTCAGAAGAGCTGCTGGAAGTAGCTGCCCTCCTAGGTTTTCCTGTCGATGCTTTCTATCGTGATTCTTGTCCTGGTGATTGTTGTGTTTTTGCTTACCGATGCGTCTAAACTCTACTAGGTGGTGTGCAGTGCGTCAGTGCCGTAACCTCATCTCCTTTTTCCACCTCGTCCATATTGTCTGTGTCCATGATTTCTGTTCCGCCCACTGTCGTGGCAATGGGTATTGCTGATTCATGGGATGAACTGTGATATTCATCAATCTCGCGAGATAGTGTATCCCTGCTGTGATGGGTATAGGGATTGATTCCCACTAGGGATAGTTAAAGAGAGCTCGCCTCTTGGATGGCCTTTGGCTAGTAGATGATACTCCGGCAGACCCTGTTGGTCTAGAAGGTCTGGCAGCATAAAACTGTTGTTGCGGCCGTGAATGGAATGGTTGCAGACCTAGGGCAGGTGTTGTCTCAGTATAAGGGACAGTAGTGACAAACATGTTGGCTGGGAACTCAGGAAATTACACCCCTTGATGTGGGAAGCATTGCATCATCATGTTGGCTAAAGACGTGTTGAAGTCGCGCTGGTACTCCATGTAGCGTTGTTGGCGAAGGTCTATGGCTGCCATCCTTTGCAGAATTTCTTGGTATGGGTTCGCTGCGGTAGTTGGCTTGGCAGAGTCTGGTGCTTCTGTTGAATACTGCCCTCCGACGATGAAGCCGATAGTAAATTGCTGCGGTGTTGCCTGCATTGGGTCTGCTTGGGTAATCTGCATCACTCTGTGGCAGAATTCTTTTGTTCAGCCTTGTCTTTGTGTTGTGTATTCATCGGTTTCTTCTATCGGGACACCTGCAACAATGCATAATGCAGAGATTAAACTAGAGAAATATAGTGGATCTCGTTCTTTCTTACTGCAATCATAGATTTCTTGAAGAATGATCTCTCCAACATTGATGGTCCTTTTGTTGATGATTGAATGAATGAGCAACAATCTTTTTCTGTTAACTGTGCTATTGTTGGAGGTGGGCATGAGGCGTCGCTTGAAAAATGTGCACTAAAGCTTGGCTTCGGGTTTAAGGCTGAGCCTTGTTACACAACCCCTATGGGCACCAGTTTCCCATAGAGTATTGTCGTAGCAAAGTTTGTCCTTGATGGCCTCGTAATCCTCGGTATTGGCTGCAAATTCACCATGTTCATCGCGTATGGGGATAAGGCTGTAGTAATCGTTGATTGCCTCAGCATCAAGCTTTATTGGCTTGCCCCGACAGTAGATGAACAACATTTCCTTGTTCGGGCAATGCGCATAGAATTCTCTCACAATTGTGGCATTTGCTATGAGAGGTTGGAGGCAAAATTTTTCTCAATCTTGGTCTTCGATCTTGTCTAACAAGAATTGGTCGATACCATAGTTTTCTTCAATTGTGTGCTGGAATCCTTGTTCCTCCCATAACTGCCGAGCAACAAAAGATCTTTGGAAACGTTCTGCTGTGATGATATTAGTGAAGCATCTGTATGCTGCCATGGATGATTCAAATGTTGATGAGATGTTCTTGAAAATAAGCTGTAAGAATGTGGGTAAGAATGCAGAGAGTTCTGAAAATTTCAATAGAATGGAAGTATAGTGAGAGCAAGATTGTTCAAGAAAACAAGATTAGCAAGAATGCAAGAGTAAATAATGCACAACAATGAGTCTTTTTATATAGGCTGTAAAAATATGAATGTTAAAAATAACCGTTAGGCATTTACTACCTTGATGCACAGTTACTGCCACGACGGATATCTCGGCAGAGAGCTGTTACACTGTTTCTTCCCGTTAGGATCTCTGCGGCTATGACACAGTACACTACCGCGACAACAGTCTTCCTGCTTTGGCATAATTTTTTTTGCATTCATTGCTTTATTTATTCTAAACAAATAAGATAGAAAATATGAAATACTGAAAATAAAGTATGACAACATAAAATACTGAAAATAATAATATATAAAACTATTTCAAATATAATAATTAAAATTGAAGGGAAGAGATTATGTTACTTGTGGAGTGCATGTGAATGCATCTCCCACTTTCATTATTTGTTTCTGGCCCGTATCTTTCTTCATGAGTTGGCCAGTCCCTTCAGTGCATTCGGTTTCTCCTTTGGGTTTTATTCGTTTACCGAACAGTCTGCCGAGCGTGCTGTCCAGGCAGGATGTTTTAGTACCCTTATTTGGTGTATGGAGAGCCTTACATTCTGCTGGAGCGTCTGAGTGTGTAAGATTGTGGAAGGCGTTCAACTTGACTTGTTGATCATTTATACACATTGTGAGCTCTCCATTTTCCACATCAATGATGATGCGTCTAGTAGTAAGGAAAGGTCGACCTAATATGATCGGTGCATTATCATCGGCCTCATAGTCAAGGACAAGAAAGTCGGCAGAGAATATAAACTTGTCTACTTTCACCAAAATGTCCTCAATTTTGCCTTCAGGATACACATAAGACCGATCCGCAAGTTGGAGCAGTACTATTGTTGATTTTGCCCGTCCTATTCCAAGTTTCTGAAAAACTGATTTGGGCATAAGGTTGATGCTTGCTCCCAAGTTGCATAGGACCTTTCCTTTATAACCATCCTCAATCGCACAGGGGATTGTGAAGAATCTAGGATCCTTTAGTTCGGGCGGCATGCGATTATGCAACATGGCCATGCAACCTTTAGTGGCTGCCATCGTTTCAAATTCTCTTAGCCTTTACCGTTTGGATACTATGTCCTTTAAAAACTTAGCATAGTTGGCCATTTGTTCAATAGCCTCAACTAGTGGCAAGTTGATATGGACTTGCTTCAATATGTCTAGGAATTTCTGAAATTGATGGTCCTATTTGTGCTTCTTTAGCCTCTATGGGAAAGGAGATGGTGGTCTGATATCCTCCAGGTTCCTTGGATATTAAGTTTAATACCTGGGGTGAATATATCTGCAGCTACCTCGGCAAGTAGTTCTGATACTGCTGGTTCTGTTGTCGTGGCAGTGCTCTCGATAGGGTCCTGCTCAGATTCTGAGTCCTTATGATGTTGCTTTTCTGGTTGGACTTTATCGGCTGAGGTCTCTTCTTTATCTTTCAATTGTAGGCCACTTCTGGTTATAATTACCTTGCATTGCTCGTGGCCTAACACCTTAGCAACTTCAGTATTGCTAGGTAAACCCCCTGGTGGTCGTGTATTTTGTCGTTGGGCAAATTAACCAACTTGGGTTTCTAAAGATTTTATTGTAGCCTCCTGGTTCTGCAGTCTCAGCTCCGTTCGGTTCATGAAGTCATCAATACGCTTCATGAAGCGACTATTCTCCATCATGTAAGCATCAGTCTTTGTCATAAAAGCCGTGAGAGAATCTGCCAATGCATTCAGAGACTGTTGTTGTTGTACCTGCTGCTGTGGCATGGACTGCTGAGTGTTCTGCTGCGGCAAGTTCTAGTTTTGATGTTGGAATCCAGGGGCTTGATTAATTAGGTTTATTCCATTGTTAGGGTTACTCCATGACAAGTTCGGATGCCTTTTCCAGGATGGGTTGTGATTGTTTGACATCATTGGATTGTTTTTGTTATAGTTTCCAACATATAGGCTGGTCTCCTCATCTTGCATGTAATCGGATGAGTTAACTGCCTTATCCTTATGTATGTTTCTTTGGGCTTGCATATTCTGAACCATCTTGGTTAGAGAAGCCAATTGTGCTGCCACCCAACTGGATGTATCTAATTCATGGGCTGTGGCATGACGTCTCATTCCTCCTCGCCTTAATGTGGGAAATTGGAAATCGTTCCTTGTGAGTTTGTTCAGAATTTCAATGGCCTCTGCGGGTGCTCTATCCAAAAGTGTCCCATTTACGGAAGCGTCTAGCATCATCCTTGTGGAGGTGTTGGTAGAATTATAAAACATGGAGACTTGCGTCCACAAGGGAAAACCATGTAGTGGGAATTTGTTTAACAATTCTCTGTAATGTTTCCATGCCTCATACATCGATTCATCTTCATCTTACCGGAATGATGTGATTTCATTACGGATGCGATCATAGAGATTTGTCGGATTAAACCTCGTAATGAATTCTCGGCAGAGTTCCTCCCAAGATCTTATGGATCCTGCTGGATACCATTTAACCAGGTTTTCTTCCTATCCCTCAGTGAATAGGGGAACAATTTTAATCGCAAAATATCTTCATGGACTCCTCAAATCTTGAAAGAGTTGCATACTTCCATGAAAGATTTAAGATGCTGCCTTGCATCTTCAGTAGCAGACCCACTAAACTGTCCAATTGTATTCAACATGTTGAACATCACTAGTTTGAGCTCAAAGTGAGTTGCTTCGATTTCTGGGGTGACTACGCCAGGGTTGAGTCCGTTTAAATCTTACACCAAATAGTCTCTAACAGTGGGCTGCCTCGGCAATGGCTACGGCAGTGGCTGCTGCGGCATTGCTGATGGCATAACATTATGATCAACAGGTGGAATTTGTCCTCTTGGTGGATTATCCATGACTTGGAACAGATTTCGTCTCAGATGTTTTATGCGTTCAATCTCCGAATCCAACTCGTACAATGGTCCACTCGAGTTTGCCCTGGTCATAAACCAAGTAAATTAAAGTTAATAAAAATTAAATAAAATAAATAATTAGAATTAAAGTTAGATAAAGGATAGTTAAAGAGCAAGAAAATAAAAGGTTTTGATGCGTGTACACATCGCGTAATTTGAGTGCAAGTGTGCACGTCGCCAAGTAATAAAATGATAAATATATCGTGTATCGTCTCTATAGGGATTGGTATACTTAATATGTCTTCCTTAGTTCCCTTGCTCCTGAAAATAAAGTAAAAACACAAATAAGTTGATCTATCTAACTAACTAAATATTTAAATAACAAAACTTAAAATAAAAGGTTGAAGACGATATAGAGAAAGTGGGTAGGATCCAACTGCGTCAATTAGTGGATTCAATTGATCTTCTTCTTGTCTAATGCAATCACACAACACTGCTTCGACAGTACTGCAGATACCGCCTTGGTATTCCCCTGCCTCGGCAACCTCTTACTCTTGGGAAGTGGTATCAAAGTTCAGCAAAGTGTTCGTTCGTGACTCCGCTCATCTTTGAGTCAAAGTGCTGTTGATGACTAGTCCTTGACGATACCTCTCGGCGTAGATCAACGATAACCACCAACCAATCCAACACTTCTTTTAGCTGCTGAAACTCTTAACCTATCTCTAGGTCGAGTTAGTGTCTACAACACCGTACTTATCCCTTTTGTGAATCTACACCTCTCGATGCTAGATAAATAGATTACTTGCAAACTTCCCTCTCGAGCTTGAATGCAAGAACAAAGAATGGCAATAGGATAAGCAAACTTTGATTTTATTATTGCATAAGAACAAAGATACAAGAATCAATCTTCTCTCAATAATATCGATAACCTTCACTTATCCCTAAGAAATTTAAAACATATTATCGTTTAAGTACAATTCTTAGGGAGAAAGGTTTTCTCTAAAAATCGGCTCCCTTAAACAATGTGGCCAGCTAGGGTATAAATAATCTTAACCTAGGGAAAACCTTTCCTAAATAGACTTCTACTTGGAGTAAGGAACAAGTCTTTTTCAAGGAATCTGATATTTCCAAGTTTGTCGCCTTCTAAAAGGGTTTTCCCGCTTAGTCTTTGACTTGGGCTTTTAGCGCGCTAGCCTGGTCCAATTAATGCGCTACATCTTCCAGAATATTCTCTATATTTTTATCTTTCATTGCGCCTCCATTGTTGGTACAGCCACACTGGATTCTGCCTTGGCCTCAACATTGCTTTTCTGCCGCTTCTGCCCTGGATATTCCTACATGAACAAAATATGTAATAATATCTGTATTCTCTATAAATATTGACTTTGTAAGTAATGATAACAGAATATCCAGTATTTACGCAAAGAGTTCATAATTCGGTTCAAGTTAGTGTATAATAGACGCATAAAGTACCATGAGAAGGGTAGTAAATAACTGCCTTTTAGGCACTCATCAGGTGACGTGGATTCTGACCCTAAGTATTTGCCTCTTCCTCCTCCTGAACGACTTCCTATTCCTCAGACATCGGGAAACGCTCGTGAGTATTTGATTTACTTCTGTTTAGTGTACTATTGGTATAGTGGCATAGTAGTGTGTCTAATGTTCAGTCTCTCGTAGGTTCTACACCTGCTAATTCTAGCGATAGAGCCGAGTCTAGTACACGTAAGTATTGATGTTGAGCAACTTGCTTCAGGTGTGTTCTCTTCTATTAAATTCTGTTATTTTTTGTGCGCAGCTTGTTAAATTCTGTATGATCATGCATCGTCCTGTCATTATATTTCTGATTTTGAAATTTACCATGCATGCCTCCTTTTAGATTGTAAGGCATGCATTCTGATTCTGTATCTACACTCATTGCATTTAGTTAGATTGTATGTATGGGGGAGTTAGTGATATATTCACTTCTGTTCATTGGCTCCACCTACGGGTCGAGATACCACTTCTGATCAGTGGCTCCACCTACGGGTCGAGTTTCCACTTCTGTTGGTGTGATTGTGTTAGAGTGGTTCAGGGGGAACCTACTCTTCTGATGGTGTTCGGTGTTGGGTGCATTTCATGCATTCACTATATCATTTGCACTACTCTATTATGCAATTATGTTTATCTGCACACTAGAGACACACTAGGCTCCCTAGCTTCCATCATCTCAGTTTCTGTTTCAGATACTCTGTCATAGACTACTAAGGTACTTGGAGGTTCCTGATTTCAAACTATTTACATATGTTCCACAATTTTCAGAATAATCATATTTATTCCAGATATTTTATTATTATGTAATAACTTTGGACTTGGGACTTTTATTTGTAGTTTAGGATAATTATTGTTTATTAAATTATCGGTTGAACGTAGTTTATTTAAATTTCAAACATTTTAGTATTTTAAATTATTAATTATTTAATAATTTATTAGAATTTTATATTTAATTTATCAAAACCTTAACTTGCAAAACAAGTTTTAGCTGTGTAAACCCTAACTTTTAATCTAAGAAATTAGGTTAATTTTAGAGGTTACAATTTAAGTAATTTAACAATTTCGGTTGTGCTAGATCATTTTTTCGTTAATATTTAACGATACTTAATGTTGGAGGGACCAAAACTTTACACCTCAAAAACGATAGTGATCATATTGGTCATTTTTCAAAATCAGTGACTAAAAGTATACTAAGGATATTTTACATGTATATATTTATCATTATCGTAAAAATTTAACGACAATGACATATTATATATGTAGAATAAGTTTAACTGTCATGTAATTTAAAATATATTATCACATATATATGACATGTCAATATCGTTAAATTTTTAACGGTCTAATCATTATGTTAGTTAGAAAATAAGTTATTTGTCAAAGAGACATAGATTAAGGGTTAAATTTACCCCCCAAAAATAATGAGGGCCGAAATGATAAAAATTATAAACGTTAAGAATTAAAATTATCTTTATGCTTTAAAAAAACTTAATTGAGATCAGGGTCAAACATGAGACTTGGGGGTAAGAGTGAGTATTCGATCGAGTCTAGTCAAATAATTTTAAGTTATTCGAGTTGACGAATCTTATTTTACAACTAAAATTTTATTTAAAAATTTTTTGGTTCGAGTCGAGTCGAATCTAGTCGAGTTTTTAAGTTCCTATAAATATTTAATTGTAATTATTTATCATATTATAGTATGATTTAATTCCAATTTAAATGACTTTCTCTAATATATAAGATATGTATATATATATTTTCATATGTAGCGATATTTCTTTGTATTTTTATATATCAATGTATATATATCATAAAAAATTAATAGACTCGTCTCGAAATTAAAAATTAATTCTTTAATTACTAAAACTTTTGAGTTATTCAAGTTATTCGAATTTTTATTTTACAAATCGAACCTTTTTTAATTTTCTCGAGTCGAGTTAAGTCAATAAAATTTTTAATCGAGTCAAAATGATTAGAGTATTTTTACCTCGAGTCGAATCGAATTATTCAAATTTTTCGAGTCTAGTTTAGTTTTGCTCACCCGGACATCAACACTCAACTGTAAAACTAAATCAAGTATTTATTTCATATTTGACAAATGATATTTTAAGTTAAATTGTATTTACGAAATAATATGCTTTTATATTATAAAATTAAATTTACTATTTTTTACTTGCTTTGTTGTTATAATGAGTAACGGTAAAAACAAAAGGTAATAATGAAAGAATTTATATTTAATGTATTGACGATGGAAAACGGTGTTCATAAATGTCTTATTTTTATATTTATGTATTTAGTTTAAGATTTAATGAAAACTATTATTATAGGTAAGTTAAATACTATCTCTATCTCATAATGTTTCTTACAGATTTTTGAAGTTAATTTTTTAAAATTTTGATTATAATTATATTAAATATTTTAAATAATTAAATTTTATAAAATATATATTTTAAATCTACTCAGTTAAAGGTTTTTAAAATATATTTTTTTTTTATATTTTTATCAATAATAAATTTTAAATAATCATGAGTTAAAATTAAAAAATTTTGACCCAAAAAAATCAATAAAAAACATCATATATGGAATAAAAAGAGTAAAAGGTATGAACTAGTTAAAAGTTTATAACGATCTAAATTTTAAAATTTGTATCGATTTAATCCAAATTTATGGGTTTAGTGTTTTGCGCCATGCGTTGCGAAGTCTTAATGGGCTTCTTTTATGTTGTCGGGCTTGAAAGCTTGGGTTGGGAAAGGTGAGAGAAGGAAAATTGAGTAAAATACTTTTTTTTAAATGAGATTGGTCGAAAAAACATTCATGGAATGAAAAAAAAAAGAGTGGAGGACCTCACTCTTGTCTCCATTTTCTCTTATCTCTTTCTATTTAAGAATTCAAGACAAAGGAACAATATTTGTTCTTTGGAGTTGTGGCTTGAGGAAGTTAGAATTAGTATCAAAAGACTTATCCCTTGAATTAAGGATGATTAAGTTTTGTGGTGGTTGAACATTATGTGTTTGATATTTGGTGAGGATGAACAGGAATAAGGTTCTAATTACGTTTTCTTTTTGTAAAAACTTTTCTTAGTCATTACTTTCTCTTAATAATGTTGTAACTCATTTTTGTAATATTTGATTGTAATTAAGAGGTTGAAAAACACTCTTAAAACTAAAGAAAGAAGAAGGTTTGAGCTAAGAAAAAATGATTTTTTCGACTTTGTAAGAAGACTAATACACTTTTAACTTTCTTTTTTCCCCTTACATATCCTAAAAATAATGTCTTGTATGTTTATTTGATGATTTGTGCATTTCAATGCTTGAATTTTTGTGATAATAATGAAATTCGAATTAAGTATTTAAAACTTATAAAATTAGTAGCAAACCACCTAAAAGCTTCTCATAACTTGTAAGATCGTTTTGTGACTTTTTTATGAGGATTGTGGAACTTGATATCAACTTTTGAGGTTCAGAATTTAAGTTCTGAAGGCTTGAGTACCGGAATTAGGCTAAACCAATATTAGTACCCTTTGCTGGATGGTTTGTAACAATTCTTTTAAAAATTCATAAGTTTAAAATGATAATTGTGGTTTTGTTGAAAATTGGGATCGTTAAAATGAATATTTCATTTAAAAATTAAGTTTTTAAAAAAATTTGAAATAGTGTTAAAAAATTGAAATAGGGTTTTAGAGAATTTGAAGGGTCGATGGAATAAAAAAATAGATTTTATTTGAAAACAAATAGGTTGAAAATTAGTTTAAAAATGGAAATTTATTCAAAGTTAAAATTGGATTTATTTTGGGAAAAGACCGGAAAAGTCACCTATTTACATTATTAGTTCGTACACCATTTGAATCAGATATTTTAAAAAATGATTCAGTAATCGGTTATAAATGAAATATAATTAATACTCCACATTATTCAAAATCGGTACCTAATTGAATAAAGATTACCCTAAAATGAAAATTTACGAGTTAAGTTTTTTATTATTTATCATTTGTTGAAGGATGTGAATAAATTTTAAATGTCTCCGTATTCGATATTAAATCGTCAAACCATCACCACTTCAACTAGTATTTATTGCATTTAATATCGAATAAAAGAATATTTTTTATAATTAAGTGCCACATGTAAATAAAACATGTACAAAAATAAATAAATAGAACACATATATGTACAAGATAAATAATAAAGACAAAAATTAAAATACAAGAAATTTATTTACAAAAATTAAATACGAGAAAATAAATTTTAGATGTTAGTTATTTACACTAAACGAATTGTAGATAATACAGATCATTTTTCGTTATAAGATATCGTAAGCCTAAATTGAATAATAAATAAATAATGATTAAACAATACGAAAGCAACGACAAAATTAGATATGAAACATGATAAAAGATCATGTACATAAAGAAAAAGCCAAATATGTATATTATAACCAATGCGCATAACATATTATGAAATATAACTACATATTGTAAGATGATACTATAGTACATATAAAAGAATGTATGCACATTTATTATAATATTAATACTAACCTATAGTATAATACATAACGAAATTTAAGCAAGAGCTATAAATATATAGTATATATTAATACAATTAAACATATAAAGTATAATATACATAATATCCGAAACGTAAAATCATTGGTCAAAATAAATGAAAAGAAATGAAAAGAAAACAGATTTAAAATAACGACTAAAAATAAAGATAGGAAAAATGGAGGGCATAATTAAAACGAATTAGAGTTAGAAAATACCCAATTTTAAAGCGGGAATAAAATGTAAGGACTAAAAATAGAATTTTATCCTGGTAGAAAATAAACGGTAAAATAATTTAGGGATCAAAGTTGTAATTAGCTCATTGACCCATCTTACACGGATCCTCTCCAAGATCCAGATCACCACGCGGGTCAGAGACCTTAAACGATGTAGTTTTATAAAATAAATAGATACGAAAAATAAAAGTTGAAATAAGTTGACCCTTATTTCTTTAATTTTTTTAAAATCGAAGAAGATGAGAGCAAAACTCTCTGCAATATTCAAGAACCTTAGCCCCCGTTCAAAATTTAAAATCCGACTATCTCGGCCATTGCTAGCTTTTATTGGCGACCAAAAATCACGTTAAAACCCTAACCCTTTTATTCTAGAAAACAAATATGGACCCCTATTTAAAATTTAAAACCCCTTTTTCAAAAAAAATCCTCTAAACAAAACCCCAAACCCTTTTTCAGTTTGAAAACAATTCAAAAGAAACCTATTTTTGTTATGAAATATGGGTTCCTAAAATCTTTATTTTCGAAAATAAGGACTTTCAAAAATTTGAACGAAGGAGGAGGGAAAGACAAACGAAAACGGGTAACTGATTTCAAACTCTAAGGTAATCCCTAAAACTTTTATTTTCTTTTTCTATTTAAAATTGATAGAAATAAAATACTCTAGAAAAAAGTTTTTATTTATTTCTTTCTTAACCCCGTCTGAGTTTATATTTTGATATCGCTAGAGTTTTATACTTAATTAATTAGATGAAAATAAAAACGAAAATGAGATTCAAAATTTGACTTGGTTTTGATATTAACTTTTTTTTGTGTGTTGGTTGGTGCATTGGTTTACATCTTTGACATTCGTACGATTGATGAAAAAGAAAAAAAAGGACCATTATTCTCTTGACCTGATTTTTAAAGAGTGAGACCATTGATGAGGTCGTTGCAATTGTCGATTTGATAATGATGTAGCGCCTACGTGAAGGTTTCTATAGCAGGGGAGTTAGATGACCGGACACCATTCTGAAATCTTCTAAAGTTATTTAGAGAGATGAGGGGACGATAATTCAAATAATTTCTTAAATTGTTTGAATTATCGTCCCCTCATGTCTCCAATTCTTAAATTCGAACAGTTGCTGAGAAGCTGAAAGTGTCAGGTTCATATCTGGGTTGAATATTCAGATCATGGGTTATAGGTTGTGGCGACGAGGTTTAGATTCGTTTGGGTTAATTGGGTAATGGATTGATATTATGGGTAAGGGTTTAATTCATTGATTTATTGGGTTTTGAGGTATTTTGGGCTGAATAATTAACTTTAGGTAAATGGTAATTGGAATTGGACATTAATTTTGACGCGACCATTTTTAAAATTGAGGTGTAAAAATAGCATGGTAATTAAATTTTAGAAAATCAAATTTTATCGATTTTAATTATTAATTATAAAATTATAGTTTTATTAAAACGTTTAAAAGTTGCAAGCATGCAACATTAAAAAATTATTAGAGCATTACATAACCCAAATTACATTCTTCTAAAAGCGTAAGTTTCATAAGGACAAGTGAAGGTTGTCTTCTCTTGGTCCTCTGATGCTATACCAATTTGGTTATACCCAATATCCATGCAGGAAACAATAATAAGCTTTTCCCACCAAACGATCCAATATTTGATTGATAAAAGATGGGGAAGTGGTCTTTTTTTTCCCTTGTTCAGCTACCTATAGTCTATGTAGAATCGTCAGCCTGAAGTTGTCCTTGTTGGTAGCAACTCATTGTCCTCATTGATGATTATTGTAGTACCTCCCTTCTTGGGTACAAAGTGTACTAGATTAACCCATGAACTGTCAGAAATTGGGTATATGATTCCTACATCGAACCATTTTTCGATCTTTGTCATAACTACCTTGTTCATTACTGTGTCCAGTCTTCTTTGAGACTCAATAAAATTGTTTCGGCATTCTTCTAGCAAAATCTTGTGCATGCAGATTGTTGGATTGATGCTCTTCAAATCGACCATAGTCCACCCTAGATCTTTTTTATATTGAGATAATAAATTCACAAGACTAAGATCTTGGTTAAGATCTAGACTAGAAGAAATAATCACCGACAAAGCATTACGAGATCCCACATAAACATATTTCAAATGCAGAGGTAGTGGTTTTAGTTCTAGATATGGTGCATGTAAAAGTGATGGTTTATGAGGAATAAATTCAGAGAAATCAATTGATTCAAATGTTGTACCTGATCTTGGCTTGAAATAGTCAATTTGTTGTAGCTCCAGGTGAGCTTCTTCTTCTTTCTAATCATGCTCCTCTAGCAGTTTTGCAAAGTCTTTCATTTATGGAGAAATGTCGTAACAAAAGTCTATACTTTCATATTCAGTTGTTGTAGTATTTATCCGAGCTATACAGTAAAATTCTTTATTATCATCCATATACTTGAGAGTGTTGAAGACATTGATAGTCATGGGTTGATCTGCTGCACGCATGGTGAAGTCTCCCTTTTCACAGTCTAGAATTTGACCGATAGCAAGGAATGGTCTTCCCAAGATGATAGTTGCCATGTAATACTTCACAATTCAAATTTTGGAAGTCCACTATGAACAAGAATTTGCCTATCATCACTATCATATCTTCCACTTTTTCTTTGGGCTAGACATGAGAATCGTTCGCCGATTGTAAGATGTGAGTGATTGGTCGCGTACTCCCTAAATCAAGCTTCTTGAATATAAATCTGGGCATTAGATTGACACACGAATCGAGGTCGTATAGTGCATTGCCCACAAAATGTCTCAGTATTTAAATTTTCTCCAGTTTCTTTTTGCTCCTAAATGGGTGTTTTTTCTTTCTCATTTGTTTTGAATTGTTCCCCCGTATTGATTTGTTTCCCACTCCTCAAGGTAAATGCATTGTATTGCTCTTTTCCATGAGTTTTAGTGACTTTAGTATCACCAGGCAAGTTGCCTCTCGGTCTAGCTTGTAATGCTTGAGCAATTTGACCCACTTGAGTCTCCAACGATCTAAGTGAAGAGTTGTAACTTTGATGCTATGCTCATTGAGTATGCAATAGATTTCCTTGATTCGTGATTGTTGTGGAATTTTCTTGCAATAATGCTTTCATTAATGACATAAACTCTTTAGTAGAAGCCATGAATTCTTACAGCGAAGCTTCCAAAGAAATATTGGGATTTTAATAAACTATTCCCTTTGTTTTTCGTTTTTCTATGGCATATTTGGTTGAAAACCTTACACTCCTTGTTGTGCTGCCATGGGTTGTTGCCGATTTAAGCTCATAGCTTGATTTGATCCTTGGTTACCCCATGAAAAATTAGGATGTTGTCTCCACCTTGAGTTGTATGTTTTAGAATAGGGGTTGTTGGAATTTTTGTTAAAGTTGCCAACATAATGCGTAGACTCGTGAAGAGTTGGGCAGTCTTTATCAACATGGTTTCCACTACAATAAGCACAACTTGATGCCTTAGCTTTCTGCACCTCACTGGGCTTTTGAAGATTTGTCAACATATTTGTTAGAGCTGAAAGTTGTGCTAAAACAGAATCGTTCGCGTCGAGCTCCAGCTTTCCCTAACTTCTTCTTCCTGTTTCAAGTCTGGTAGTTGGAAATTGATAATCATTGATGATTGTTTTATCAAAAATATCAAAGGCTTCTTCAAGCGATTTGTCCAACAGAGTTTCATTTGTTGAAGCATCTAACATCATCCTTGTATGTGCATTTACTCTATTGTAGAACATCACGATTTGAGTCCAATCTTGAAAATCGTGATTGATACATCTTCTCAACAAGCTTTTATACTGATCCAAAAAATCATGCATCGACTCATCATCTCCTTGTCTGAAGAATGCTATCTTATTTCGCAACTGAGTGTTCATGTTGGGTGGACTGTATCTTGCCAAGAAACTCTTTCACAAAGCTTTCCTCGATTCCATGGAACCAATTGGAATACCATTTAACCATTCTCTAGCTTGGTGTCTCAAAGAGTATCGAAATAAATAGAGCTTCAACACATCCTCATGCACTCCTTATTGGCGGAACGAATCGCAAACCTCCAAGAAAGCATGAATATATTGTCAAGCATCCTCGTGAAGAGATCCTCTAAATTGCCCAATCGAATTAAGCATATTGAACATAATAGGCTTGAGTTCAAAGTAAACTGCTTGTATCTCAACTGTCACTATCCCAGAATTGAGGTCATCATAGACCGGTGTAAAGTGATCTTGAATTGCCCTTGGTCTAACTACAACTCCAAGATTTGCAACAACATTTTGGTTATGTGGATCTTGAGGGTTATAAATGATTCTTCTTCTTCTTCGCTCTCGCCTCCTTTGTATAAAATACCTTTCGGTTTTGGTATAAATGGTTCGTGAGACTCTCAAGGATAAGCTCTGGGCATTCACTAACCAAAAACCTATAAAGAAAAATTAAAAAAACAAAGATTAAACAAAATAAAAGAAACAAATTAAACAAAATAAAAAGGTATGAAAACTACAATTAAAATTTGCTTGTTGCCTCAATCCCCGACAACGGCACCAAAAATTTATTGAGTTTGACGTGTGGTTTATAAAATGTATGATTCGCGTACAAGTATACATGTAGAACAAGTTATAAAGTGAGTGAGATCGTTCCCATGAGGATTGGGTAGGAAATTTCAAAAGTAGTTAACATACACAAAATATAAGAAAATCTTTTGTATGGACATTTGCTAAGGCAATTGCATAACTGTCACCAAAATACTATAGCAAAATAAAATTGAGATTCGAGTAATAGATAACGCTGTACGAGCACAACATAGATGAATATTCAAGCTAAAGACTGGCTAGGCTTGCTAAGGAAAATTCTCTACTTTTATCCTGAATGCTTACTATTTTACTGGTTAAGTAAGTGTTCGACAGAGTTTTCTAAAAATGCCTCCACTATCCCTTGTCAAAAGTCTAACACTCGAAAATTCTAAGACATTATCTCCCATCCTCAACCCTAAAACTTCTAATATTGACAAAGTTCTACCTTTTCTAGTCGTTGAAACTCTACCTTATCCCTAAGGTGAGTTAGGATTCTACTCACAGTAACCCTGTTGTTCATATTGGTCTAGCTTTGTCTATCCCTGAATCTAAGCTACCTGAACCCCTTAGCAACGACAATCTCCCGAGAGCTCTTATCAACTAAGGTTTAAGATAAAAATGTTCAAGCTTTCATGAATAAAACACAAATAAAACCAGAAACAATAAAGTCATTCATTCAACAAAATAAAACATCCATAAATAAGCCTAAGCCATACTAAAATTATTTCATGGCTTGGTTAAGAAAACTATTCGTTCTTCTGTCTTTAAGATGCATTTTCATTTAAACGAAAAAAATAAAATAAAGCGAAGAGGAAGAAAGTCCCAAACACTAGGCCATGTGGTTTTCTTGCTTTTCGCTTCCCCCGAAGTCTTGCAAAGATCTCATCCTTGAAGCACCCAACAATGGTGGCTCGGTTGGAGGTAGAAGATGATGAAAAGTGGTCACATTTCTTCTCTTTTCCTCATTGTTTACTACTTTTCTTTGGCTCTCTCCGATCTACCTTTTGATGTAGATAATGCTTGGTATTTATAGGAGGCTTCTAGGGTTTTATACCCTATAGGTGAAAGGGAATATTCTTTGATAGTTGCAAAGAATTACAGGGATTTGCAGTTGGCCTGAAATTCACGAGCAGTGACAATGGGCTACATACTTGTCTTTTCTGCAATTATGTTTGGTGCGTCTAAAATGCTATAGTATCTTTAAGTCTGATCCAACACTGAATCTGCTATAGTATCTCTTCCATTCTTCAAGTTTGCACCAGCAAATCTTCATCACACCACCATAAAATATCTTTCACATGAAGTATCTTTTAAAATAAAAATAAAATAAAAACATAATCCAATATAAATGTAAATAATTTAAAATCAAACAAAATCTTAAGTAAAGGGGTAGAAAATATACGCTTTTTAGAGCGTTAACAAAGAACCCATACTTGTCTAATCCTATACATATTTCTCTTCTTTGCAGGACAAGTTTACAAAGAATGGCCATGGTAATGGCAATATGAGCAATTTGTTCTTATAAAATAAGATGGACTATTTATAATGATTTCATTTTATTTCGTTAAGCTTTTAAGCTTAACCTTTGAATCAAGATTTTATTTTCTAAAGCACTATTGCTAGTGTTTGAAACCTCTAATAAATCATTTTTCAAATTTTTAGATTGGTTTTCAACAACAATTTCTTTTTTAGAAGAAAATCAATTTAATTTTTAAGTTAAATTTCTATTTCTAATCAACCTCTAATCAATTTCTATTTCTAAAGCACTATATATTAGTTTTCTTTTCTTTAAGTCTCGAACTTTTAGTTGTTTATCATCAAAATATTGACATAATTTAGATCTCTTGCCATAAAAAACAGTAGCCAAACCTGTAGATTTAGGATCCTTCCAAGCTTTCTGATTGGTTGTAGTCTTAGAGAAGTTGGATATTTGATTTTTTTTGTTAGGCTTAAGTCTCGAGAAATAGAGTATATTCAAATGGATTTGAATTTCAGAAGTAATTCCGGTAAGGTTTAGAGTTAGATGGGGAGAAGTTGGGTGGATTCAATCAAATCTGGGTACTTTAGGTCTCGGATTTAGAACATTTGGAGATATTTAGTGATTTTGAGATTTTTTGGTATTCAGAATGGTGACCGGTGTAACATCCCGGTTGTGGGGTTAGTAGTTTGAGTGTTGATTAGGTAGGATTCGATTCGGATCGAAGCGAATTCTTTGGTTTATTAATTCTGGAAATTTAAAATGATAATAATTTAAGCAGGTAAATAATAAATTTGTAGAAAGGTTTTAGAAATATTAAAAAGGTGTTTTAAAATTAAAAGAATATTATTTGGGTTTTAATTTGATTTAATTAAGTCTAATTATTACATTAGTGACTAAATTATAAATTTTGGAAAAAATTAGGGTTTAAATTGCAATTTTTAGAATTTAAAGATTTTTAGTGATTAAATTGGAAAGTAAGCCAAAGCTTAGAATCCTTAGAGGTCCATTAACCTAAATTATTTTAATTAAAGATTATCCACCAAAATTTGTTTTTAATTTGTTTTTAGTTAGGAGTTATTTTCATTTTCTTTTCTAACTTCCAATTTTCTCATCTTCCCTCCTAAACTTTCTCTCTATTTTCTCTCCTTAATTTCTTCAATAACTATCTGAATTCTTCTCCATTTTCATCAAGATTTATCTCATTTTACTTCTATTTCATTCTCTACAAAACCTACTCATCAATTTTGCAAAATCAACATCCATTTTCTAGGAAAATCAAGAGAAAAATTTTCATCTTTTGGTGGATTTGATCTCAAAGGTAAATTCCGATTTCACTTCATTTCTAAAGTTCTTTATTTGATATTCACATGCATTTGGCTTACAAATTAATAATCTAAACTTAATTTTATGTTTTAATTCAAGATTTTGATGTTTTTAGGAATTTTGATGATTAATTGAGTCTTGAATTGATGACACATTAATTTAATTCTGGAATAATTGAACAAATGATGTTTAGAGGTGGTTTTCGGTTGTTTTATAGGCTGTTTTAGGTGCTCTGCTTTTGCTAGAGGTATAAGGATGGTTTAAAAGTGTTTTTAGTTCATAATTGATGTAGATTAGATGTTAGATTCATTAGGTTAGGGTCTGGTGTTGTTTCGGATACGTTTCGGCATAATTTTCGATAGTTTTGTGGGAGGTTTATGTGGTTTCTGTTTGGAGCATGTTATGATGTGTACATTCTCTATTTTTAATTTTGCAGAGGAAGTGCAAGAAGTCCCTTAAGTGGCTGGTGCGTTGGCGTTGCTGTTGAAACATCGACGAGGGCTTGTTTCGCTTGTCGGTGAGTGATTTTGGGTTAAAAGTGTTTCGCCATGGTTCGGTTCTGTTTTGGGGACTATGGGATAGTGTGAAAACTTTCCTTAGTTCAAGAGTAAGTGTATTACGGTTTTTGATGCATTCTCCTAAGTTTCGGCTATTTTGGTAATGGCTTTGAGAAAAATGATTTCAGGGAGTTTTTGTTGGAAATGAACAACTTGGATTTTGAAATGATGTATGCATGTGTTAAATGGTGAAAATGCATGGTTTAGAAAGACATTCATGGCATATGGAAGCATGAAAATGAATTGGAACAATATGTGGTTATTTGCCTTACTTTTGATTAAGCTGTTGAGCAAGATTTTGGTTCACTTAATGAACATATTATGAGTGCATTATGATCAGTAAGTTAACATGCATGATTGGGATTGATATTGCCTTATTGACACTAACAATAGTTACGAATATAAATGACATGTCATTAGGATTAAGTGCACTATAAGGATTATGAGAATAATGATGTTGCCTACACGTAAACAAGGATGACTTTGCGTCCGACCGTACATGTAGATGTTGCCTACACTTAAACATGGGTGACTTTGTGTCCACCCGTGCGTATAGAGCTTGGCTATATGTAAACAAGGGTGACTTTGTGTCCAACCGTGCATATAGATGACCCATACGTAGACAAGGGTGACTTTGTATCCGGCCGTACGTAGTGGGGGTAACATGTATACAAGGGTGACTATGTGTCCGACAGATGCATGTTGAGACCAAGAGTCTCCAATTATGATAAGGAATCCGAGTATTCAGTGATTTAAAGGTTCACAATATGTTGTCACTAGAATGCCAATATACATGAGACATGTAATGATTTGGTTATATACTTGAGAAGTGAAATTATTTGGTAATATGCATGATATATTAAATGATTTGGTTGTATGCATGATACATGAAATGGTTTCGTTATATAGATTAGCATGTTTTGATCAAGCATACATTGGTTTAACATGAAAAATATAGGTGATGGTTTTAAATTGGTTTTAAATGTTGCATTGATGAACTTGTGTTTAGAGCTACCTCACTAAGAGTGTTTGCTTAAGCTCTTTTTTTCTCATCCATATAGAGAAATAAAGACTTTTCGGACAACATTTAGGGTAAGACCATTTAAGGAAAAGGCTTCTCGTATTTTGGTATGCTTTGGCAAATAAATAATTCTTGACAATTTGTAAATCATTTATCTTTTTGAGTGTGTTTTAGAGTTTAGTAAATGAATTGTCTGAACCACTTATAAACATGTTTGCTTAATGGTTGGATTGAATAAAATGTTGTTGAATTTTTATGGAAGCATGTTTGACTTGTGTGGTCTATGGTTTTGAGTCAAAGTTAGGGTGCATGCCTATAGAGGTTATAGGATGTTGATGGTTGTATTGGAGTATTTAAATAGCACATTATGATTAGGGGATTATGCATTTAGCTGATAATGAACTTTGGTTATGTTTTGGTTGGGTTCAAACCCCTCAAAATTTTCCAAATTGATTCTCGACACAGGGGGTATCGAACCAGGTATCGATACCCGAAGGCAAAATTTTGGGTGTTTCGAACCATGGTGCGATGCCATTTCCTTACTGGTCATCGGAGTATTGATACCGCCTAAGGCATTATAGATACCCTAAGCCTTGGCGGGTAATATGGTTACTGCCACGTCACGGTATCGATACAGGGCTTGGCTGTATCGAGACCCCTGGCTGAAAAATGAGTTTTTGGTGCTGAAATTACATGTTAGTCCCGAATATCTTTATTTGATCAATTATGGTTATTTTGAGCTGAAATTTCATATGAATGCATAAAGTTGATTTAATTTCAAGATGGCTAACTTATTTTGGACGAAGTCATTAGAATTTGAAAGATTTACATTTTGGTCCCTAGAAGTAAAACATGAAAATGATAATGTTAGAATGCTCCATTTGGTTTGAAATTTACCATGCGTGTTACTTGCATTGTTAATTGAACTTTGATGGATCAAATTTTTACTTTTTCTTTAGAATTTAAAAGTTTTACGTTTTAGTCCTTAATTTACTTATGTTTTTATCGAATACTTGTTTATGATCGGATTGCTTTCGTTAATGCTTTGTACGAGACCAAAACATGTAGGAATATAATTATGCATCTAGAAAGAAAAAATATATTTGTTTTTAGGATTATTTATCGAATCAGACCTTCGTAGGTTTGATTCGATATTCCCCGTATAACCTATTGGAGTCGGTTTCGTCTAGACTGGGCTAATAGGGTTACATTTGGTGGTATCAGAGCGTGGTTTATTGTATGTTATTTGATATATTTTATTGTTAATATGTTGATAATTATGTACGGTGATTGTATTTTAAGTGGTGTTTATTTGAAAGAGTCAAAGGTTACACATTGTCAATGTTAATACATTTTAAAATGCTTTACAGGTTTCCCTTGGATCTTACCCGAATGTAAGTCTAATGTGTTTTGATTATATGTTTTAAATTCATGTTTGAAGTTTCTGAGTATGCCTCTGAGTCGTGAGACTCGAGCTAGTGTAGGTATGATCACAAACGCACAAAATGAGGGTGAAACGACTATTAGGGAAGAGCAGCTTCCTCCTCCACCTGTGGGTGTGCTTTTGGCTCCAAAGGGTGGTCAGTTTAGAGAGAGTGCATCGTTCATTCAGGCTATGAAGGGTGTATTTCAGGATCACTTTTGTGCGGAAGTTTTTGGGTTCACAGTATGAGGATGCAAGGAAGCGAGAGTTTATGTCTTTGGTTCAGGGTTCGATGACGGTGGCTAAGTATAAGATACAATTTATTCGGATGAGCCACTATGCCCCTGAGTTGGTCTCCACTGATCAGAAAAGATGTGATATGTTCCGGTATGGGTTGGATCCTGAGATTAAGACGTATTTATTGGCTACGGAGTATACTGAGTTTGGAGTGCAAGATGAATCGAATGTTAAAATAAATACAAAGTGTGGCAGGGTTTTGTACTCTATGAGTACAAGGCTTCGATGGTTTTATATGTTGATGTGTGAGAGAGATTTGCAAGTTAGTAGTTGAATTGTTGGAGTTGAGGATGTTACTTGTGGGTGTGAACAATAATCATGCATAGTGTAAGAGCACACACACACACACATACATATATATATATATATATATATTTCTATAGATATTATAGGACATGCATGCATTCTCGAGCATGAGATTAGAAATTACATTTACATGCACTTGCATATGCATTTGTGAAGGCATATAGGTAGTCATGCATACATTTATTCACACTTACGAGTATCTCCTTTGAAGGTTAAAGTGGTGCGTGGTTGGTTCTTTTGGGGTGAAGGTTTAGAGTTAAAAGAATGTGTGTGTTAAAATAGCTTCCTTATTTATCCTAAGCATGATGTGTTGTATTACCCTTTTGGTTAGGGAATAATCCTGGATGAGGATTGGGTAGTTGGACTCGGGGTTGTGAATGTTTGAACCCTGAGGGAATACCCTGAGTTATGATTAGTTTTGATTTGGTCATTAAGAAACTTAAGGTTGATTTCTACAAGTTCTTTTCGGTTAGAGTTTGAAGGTTGTGAGAGGGTTGCAACATGTTGTGTGTTGGGTGGCGGTTTGGTGTTTTTCGGAGTGGTGTAGATTTCGTTTTGTGATAAAGATGTTGTTCTAGCGTCATGGTTGGTGGGACAACTAAGTGGAATCTTTTTTAGTATGGTTAAATGTGCGATTAGGTCAGGGGTTGTGACTGATCTGGTGTTATGTTTTTGAGGAGTGGAGTTGGGTTTATCTATGCTAAAGTTAGATCGTAATGATGTTTGAGTTATGTGATGGGGATGGCAGACAGTTTATGATCTATATCAGTTACTCAGTATTTTAAGCTTGCTTTTATTAAAGATGTAGTGAGAGTTTGTGTTTAGTGGGCTCATGTTTGTGGATGTTTTATCAATATGGTTATTGCCTTGGTAAGGTTGTGAAAAAGAGATGTTAGGGTGAGTGGAAGGAAGTTTTACAAGCTTGGATTTTGTTATGTTATAGTTGGGATGAAAGGTGGCTTTATCGGTGAGTTGATGTTGAGAAGGAGTTTTGAGTTTACTATCGGGACTTATCCTGGTACTAACCCAGTGTCTATTACTCCTTATCGCTTGGCGCCTAAGGAATTGTAGAAACTAAAGATGCAGTTGCAAGAGTTGCTTGACTGTGGGTTCATACGACCGAGAGTATCACCATGGGGTACGCCGGTGTTGTTTGTGAAAAAGAAGGATTGCACTATGAGAATGTGCATTGATTACCGGCAATTAAATAAGTTGACCGTAAAGAATAAATATCCTTTACCGAGGATTGATGATCTGTTTGATCAGTTTCGAGGTGCAAGTGTATTCTTGACGATTTATTTGAGATCGGGGTATTATCAGTTGAAAATAAAGGAGTCAAATATGTTGAAAACGGCTTTTCGGATAAGGTATGGCCACTAAGAGTTTTTTGTGATGCCGTTTGGGTTGACGAGTGCCCCTGTTGCTTTTATGGACATGATGAACCGAGTGTTTTATGAGTACTTGGATCAATTTATGGTAGTATTCATAGGTGATATCCTTGTGTATTCACGTACCGAGGAAGATCATGATCGACATTTTTGGTTGGTGTTACAAGTGTTAAAGGAGAATCAGTTGTTTGCTAAGCTAAGCAAACGCGAGTTTTGGCTAAAGTAAGTTGTGTTTCTTGGTCATGTGGTTTCGGAAAAGGATATCAGTGTTGATCCAAAAAAGATAGAAGCTGTTATGGATTGGAAGCAACCAAAGTTGGTTTTCGAGGTTTAGAGTTTTCTACGGTTGGCTGGTTACTATTGTAGGTTCGTTGAAGGATTTTCGAACATTGCCGCTCCTATGACCAAGCTTTTGCAAAAGAAGGTTTCTTTTGAGTGGAAAGAAAGTTAACAAAAGAGCTTTGAGAAGTTAAAAGAGGTATTGACTAGTGCTTCGGTGTTGGTTCAGCCCGAGTCGGGTAAAGACTTTTTGGTTTATAGTAATGCATCATATGTTGGACTCGGATGTGTTTTGATGCAAGAAGGGAAAGTTGTGGCATATGCATCTAGACCGTTAAGAGTGCATGAAAAGAATTATCTGACACATGATTTGGAGCTTGCGGCGGTAGTTTTTGCTTTGAAAGTTTGGAGACACTACTTGTATGGTCAGAAGTGTACTATATATACGTATCACAAGAGTTTGAAATATCTCATGTCATAAAAGGATCTAAACCTTAGGCAACGTAGATAGACGAAGTTGCTTAAGGATTATGATTTGACTCTCGAGTATCATCTGGGAAAAGCTAATATGGTAGCGGATGCTCTGAGCCGTAAGACAGCAGTGGAGTTGAGGGCTATGTTTGCCAAGTTGATTATTTCAAAGGAAGATGGTTTAGTGGCGGAATTGCAAGTAAAACATGTGCTAGTTTAGATGATAGAAGCGAAGTAGTTAGAGGATGAAGCTTTGGTACCTCATGTGGAAGACATTGCTTAAGGTAGACCGATCGAGTATCATTTTGATAATGATGAGGTTCTTTGTTTTAGAGGTCGGATAGTGGTACCGAGTGATGTCGAGTTGAGACAGGCTATCTTAACAGAGGCTCATACTAGTCCGTTTGCTATGCATTCGGGTAGTGTGAAGATGTATAAGGATCTCAAAAGTGTATACTTTTTGGTTGTTTGAAGAAGGATGTGGCAGAGTTTGTTGCACAGTGTATGGTGTGTTAGTGAGTGAAAGTTGAACATCAGTTTCCTGCGAATTTGTTACAACCGATTCAGGTTTCATAATGGAAGTGGGAGAGAGTGACTATGAATTTTGTGATGGGGTTACCATTAACGCTGTCCAAAAAGGATTCGATATGGGTGCTTGTTGATAGGTTTACGAAATGTGCGCATTTTCTTGTTGTGCGTACGACATATTCGATGGATAAGCTAGCAGAGTTCTATGTTTCTGAGATAGTGAAGTTGCATGGTGTGCCTAAGTCGATCATATAGGATAGAGATCCGCATTTTACCTCTAAGTTTTGGAAGAGTTTGCAAGTAGCTTTAAGTACGAGGCTTAGTTTTAGTATAACTTATTATCCTCAGACGGATGGTCAGTCTAAACGTGTTATTCAGACTTTGGAGGATATGTTAAGGTGTTGCTTCATTGAGTTCCAAGTTACTTGGAAGAAAAGTTGCCTTCGGAGGAGTTTGCTCACAATAATAGTTTTCAGGTAAGTATACAAATGGCACCGTTTGAGGCTTTATATAGACGTAGGTGCCGTACACCTTTGTGTTGGAAGGAGGTTGGACAAAAGTATGTTTCTTTACCGCAGGTGTTGAAAGATGATGTTAAGAAGGTTAAGCATATATGTGCTAAGCTTAAGGAGGCTTTGGATGGGCAAAAGTCTTATGCTGATATGAAACGTAAAGAAGTGGAGTATGATGTCGGGGATAAGGTGTTCTTGAAGGATTCACCATGGAAGAGAGTGATGAGGTTTGGACGTAAGGTAAGTTGAGTCCTCGTTTTATTGAACCGTACGAGGTGTTAGAGTGTGTTGGCCCTGTTGCTTATCGGTTGAGGTTGCCAGAGGAGTTGGATAGGATGCATGATGTTTTTCATGTGGCGATGCTTCGTAAGTATAGGTCAGATCCTTCGCATGTTGTTCCAGTCGAGGAGATTGAGTTAAGAGCGGATATGACTTATGAAGAAGAACCGATGAGGATCTTAGATATGGGTACAAAGGTTCTTTGAGGAAAGAATATAGACTTAGTAAAAGTACTTTGGAGACACCGAGGTATGGAAGAAGCAACTTGGGAGACAAAAGAAAGTATGAGGGAATAGTTTCCTCACTTCTTTGCCTCAGGTAAATTTCGAGGATGAAATTTTTTAAGGCGGGGAGAGTTGTAGCACCCTGGTTTTGGAGTTCGTAGTTTGAGTGTTGGTTAGGGAGGATTTGATTCGGATCGAATTAGATTTTTCGGTTCATTAATTCTGGGAAATTTAAAATGATAATAATTTAATTGGGTAAATAGTAAATGTGTAGAATGGTTTTAGTAATATTAAAAAGGTGTTTTAAAATTAAAAGAATGTTATTTGGGTTTTAACTTGATTTAATTAAGCCTAATTATTATATTGGTGACTAAATTGTAAATTTTGGTAAAAATTAGGGGTTAAATTGCAATTTTCGAGAATTTAAAGATTTTTAGTGACTTAATTTGAAAGTAAGTCAAAGCTTAGAATCCTTAGAGGATCATTAACCCAAATTATTTTAATTAAAGATTATCCACCAAAATTTATTTTTAATTTATTTTTAATTAGAAGTTATTTTCATTTTCATTTTCTAACTTCCAATTTTCTCATCTTTTCTCCTAAACTTTCTCTCCATTTTCTATCCTTAATTTCTTCAATCACTTGCTGAATTCTTCTCCATTTTCATCAAGATTTATCTCATTTTACTTCCCATTTCATTCTCTACAAAACCTACTCATCAATTTTGCAAAATCAACATCTATTTTCTAAGAAAATCAAGAGAAAAATTCTCATCTTTTGATGGAATTGATCTAAAGGTTAATTCTGATTTCTCTTCATTTCTAACGTTCTTTATTTGATATTCCCAAGTATTTGCTTACAAATTAATGATCTAAACTTAATTTCATGTTTTAATTTAAAATTTTAATGTTTTGGGGAATTTTCAAGAAACTAGGTTAGATCTAATTAAAGGCTGCAATTAGGATTATTTTCTATGAAATTAAACTTACTTTGATGATTAATTGAGTCATGAATTGATGGCACATTAGTTTAATTCCAGAATAATTGAATTGGTGTTGTTTAGAGCTGGTTTTCAGTTGTTTTATGGTCTGTTTTAGGTTCTCTACTTTTCTGGAGGTATAAGGATGGTTTAAAAGTATTTTTAGTTCATAATTGAGGTATATTAGTTGTTAGATTCATTAGATTAGGGGTTGACGTTGTTTAAGATGCGTTTCGGCTTAGTTTTCGATGGTTTTGTGTGAGGTTTGTGTGGCTGATGTTTTGATCATGTTATGATGTGTATATGCTCTGTTTTTAATGTTGTAGAGGAAGTGCAAGAAGTCCCTTAAGTGGATGGTGAGTTGGCGTTGCCGTTGAAGCATCGACGAGCGCTTGTTTCGCTTGTCGGTGAGTGGTTTTGGGTTAAAAGTGTTTCGCCATGATTCGGTTATTTTTTTGGGACTATGGGATAGTGTGAAAACTTTCCTTAGTTAAAGAGTAAGTGTATTAAGGTTTTTGATGCATTCTCCTAAGTTTCGACTATTTTAGTAATGACTTTTAGAAATATGATTTCTTGGAGTTTTGTTGAAAATGCATAACTTGGATTTTGAAATGATGCATGCATTTGTTAATTGGTTAAAATGCATGGTTTAGAAAGACATTCATGGCTTATGGCAGCATGAAAATGAATTAGAACAATATGTGGTTATTTGCCTTACTTTTGATTATGCCGTTGAGCATGATTTTGGTTCACTTGATGAACATATTATGAGTGCATTATGAGCAACAAGTTAATATGCATGATTGGGATTGATATTAGCTTAGTGACACTAACAATAGTTACGAATACAAATGCCATGTCATTTGGATTAAGTGCATTATAAAGATTATGAGAATAATGATGTTGCCTACTCGTAAACAAGAGTGACTTTGTGTCTGACCGTGCGTGTGGAGCTTGGCAATATGTAAACAAGGGTGACTTTGTGTCCGACCGTTCATATAGATGACCCATACGTAGACAAGGGTGACTTTGTGTCCGGCCGTGCATAGTGGGATAACATGTATACAAGGATGACTATGTGTCTGACCGATGCATGTTGAGACCAATAGTGTCCAATTATGATAAGGAATCCTAGTGTTCGGTGAGTTAAATGTTCACAATATGTTGTCACTAGAATGCCAATATACATGAGACATAAAATGATTTGGTTATATACATGAGACATGAAATGATTTGGTAATATGCATGATACATGAAATGGTTTTATTATATAGATGAACATGATTTGATCAAGCATACCTTGGTTTAGCATGAAAAATGTAAGTGATGATTTTAAATTGGTTTTAAATGTTGCATTGATGAATTTGTGTATAGAGCTACCTCACTAGGCATGTTAGCTTAAGCTCTTTTTTTCTCATCCATGCCGAGAAATAAAGATTTTCCGGACAATATTTGGGGCAAGATAATTCAAGGGAATGGCTTCTCGTATTTTGGTATGCTTTGGTAAATAAATAGTACTTGGCAAAGTGTAAATCTTTTATCTTTTTGAGTGGGTTTTGGAGTTAGTAAATGAGTTGTATGAACCACTTATAAACATGTTTGCTTAATGGTTGGGTTGAATAAAATGTTGTTGAATTTTCATAGAAGCGTGTTTGACTTGTGTGGTCTACGGTTTTGAGTCAAAGTTAGGGTGCATACCTATAGAGGTTATAGGGTGTTGATGGTTGTATTGGAATGTTTAAATAGCACATTATGATTAGGGGATTATGCATTTAGTTGATAGTGAACTTTGGTTATGTTTTGGTTTGGTGCAAACCACTCAAAATTGTCCGAATTGATTCTGGACACTAGGAGTACCGAACCAGGTATTGATACCCCAAGGAAAAATTTTAGGTGTTTCGAACCATGGTGTGTTGCCATTTCCTTACTGGTCGTCGGAGTATTGATACCGCCCAATGCAGTATCGATACCCTGAACCTTGGCAGGTAATATGATTACTGCCATGTATGGGTATCGATACAGGGCTCGGCTGTATCGATACCCCTCGCTGAAAAATGAGTTTTTGGTGCTGAAATTACATGTTAGTCCTGTATATCTTTCTTTGTTCAATTATGGTAGCTATAGATGTTATTTTGAGCTAATATTTCACATAAATGCATAAAGTTAATTTAATTTCAGGATGGGTAACTTAATTTGGACAAAGTCCTTAGAATTTGAAAGATTTACATTTTGGTCCCTAGTAGTGAAACATGCAATTGATGATGTTAGAATGCTCCGTTTGGTTTGAAATTTACCATGAATGTTACTTGCATGCTTAATTTAACTTTGATGGAATGAATTTCTACTTTGTCTTTAGTGCGTTTTAGTTCTTAATTTACTTATGTGTTTAATCAAATGCTTGTTTGTGATCGGATTGCTTCCGTTAATGCTTTGTATGAGACCAAGACATATAGGAATATAATTATGCTTATAAAAAGAAAAAATATATATCGGTTTTTAGTGTTGTTTATCAAATCGGACCTTCGCAGGTTTGGTTCGATATTCCCCGTGTAACCCATTAGAACCAGTTTCGTCTAGGCCGGGATAAGGTGGTTACAACCGAAAATCTCACTAGAGACGAAAAACGATGTTCGAAAGTAATGGCTCGCCGGAGAAGTCGATTGGAGTTTATCGGAAGGTGACCGGCAAACTCACAGGAGCGGTAACCAGTGGCGGCCTTAGGATTCAACGGTGTTTTGATGGGTGGTTGGTGGTTGTGCTCTTTTTGTTCATGGTGAACATGAAGAATACTATTGGGTGTTCTTGAGTTTAGGGGAATTAGATAAAAAACAGAATGATTGAAGAATACTTTTTCCATCATGTTCTTGTTTGATTATATTTTTCCGGTAATTCATATCTTTATCTTTTTATATCCAAGTTCGTTGGTTTAGTTCGGAAATTTTATATGTTTGTACATAATACATCGTTTGTATTATGGGTTTCTACAAAATATATTGTTTACATTGTGGGTAATTATTAATAATATCAAATTTGATTATGATCGTATATGTTAGTATTTATAAAGATCTTATTTGAATTTAAGGATGACACTAGGTAAATTGTTTAAAAGAAAGACTCAGATACAATCAACTTGTAGTCAAGTTCCAACACCAAAGGGTGGACAATCAGTACAAGAACTTCAATAGGTATCTAACACTCAAAATCATATCCAAGAACATGAACCTCAAGAAATTTTCGATGTTCCAAATCAAACAAACGAAGAAGTTGATTGAGATAGAACCATTGAACATTCAGGTAATATGTTTTGAAAATGAGCTTAGCAAATTATAATTTATGTTTTTTTGTTATTATTATAAAATTAATATTTTTATTTTTTAGAGCCTTTTAATATATCACACAAAGAGTACGAGGACCAAGTTGAGGTAAGCGACTCGAAAATCTAATTTAAGGTAAGAATAAGTTTTTAGTAAAGATACAAGTGGGCAAGGGTCGACTAATTGATGTAGTTCAATCCGTTAAATTATCTTCTGAAATCTAAATTATATCTCGACAATTTGTTTCAATACCAACAAAATGAAAAAATATAAAGGATGATGCTAAATTTCATGCCCTTGAGAGACATAATGTGAGTTTAATCCCTTTATTATTTTTAAATTTTTATTATTTATGTTCTTAATTTATATAATTATATATTATTTTATGTTTTAGTCAAAGCTTGAGATGAAACTAGACGATGATTATGTGAAGAGTTTTGTTATGTCAATCATATGAAAATTATCAAGAAATCATCGACACAAGGTTCATTTTCACTTTAGAACATTTCCAAATGCTGATGTTGCACTCCAAAACAGGTCGACAAAATATAACTTGATACAAGAAAATTAAGAGCAACTATATGATTTGGTTAGCGATCCAAAATATCAGGTATGATTTTAATACTTTTATTTTTTCGTTGATATAATAAATTTTTATGTAATAAATTATAACTTAGATTTATATTTTTTTTATATTTAAAGAAGAGATGCGAAACAAATGCGAGAGTTAGAAGAAGTGTCAGCTTAACACCTAACCAAGGTTCACGGGTTTTTGTCGCAAGTAGATATGCTATGGTAAATTATAATTTTTTAGATTTATTAAAAATTATTTTTAAAAATTTTAAAACTAATTATTATTTTGAAATTGTTTAGCGCAAGGATGATCAAGACCAAATAGGATTGATTTCTTCAAGGCAACTCATTATTCAAATACTAAAGGATGGACAACTATAGAGGCAAAAATAGCCTATGTAAGAATTTGTAAAAAAAATAAAAATATAATTTTTAATATAATAATTATTTTATTTATGCATTAGTGCTTTGATTTTTAGGAGAAGATGGTAGAGTTACAATCAACTCCAATAGAAGGAGCAAAGCCTATGACTATTGATAATATAATGAATGAGGTTCTTGGTACGAGGTCAGGATACGTTTCGGGACTTTATTATGCGCCCAAGCCTAACAAAAAAAATTCAAGTGCAGATAGAATCGACTTAAAAAAACATTTGAAAAATAAGGAAGATGAACCTAATGCTTGTAAGTCGAATTTTGAAGTGATTAAAACTCAAAAGGATGCTATGAGATTTGCTTTGTTAGCCGCTGAAATTCAAGTGCCACCACTTCAATTTTCAGGTAAACCATATAATTAATCAAATAAATTTGATTGTATAATTTTAATTATAATAATTAATATGTTAAATATTTTTTTAGATTCAAACAATACATCAAATTCGTTATCGATGGGATCACAACCAACTCAAGATTTAAATTAAGATTCTCACATATATTCTAGAAGTTATGTTATGATTACATTATTTTTATTACTTTTAAATATTTGTGTTTTTATATTATTAATAATCGAACTATTATTATTTTAGTGAATGATATATTTTATTCTAAAATTGTTGCTTTATCTCTCTCGTCATGTATAAGTTGATTTTAATATACTATTTTTGATGATTTAAATTATTAATAACGAAATTTTATATACTTTGATGACGTAAATGTCATTAATTATAAATCAAAAGGTAATATTATATTTTATAGTCATGTAAATTATTATTAGGTGACAATTATGTTATTAAATACGTGATAGTATTTTTGGTGTTACCGAGAATTAGAAATTAAAGTATTATCCGTGACGTTGAAATTTATTAATAACGATTTCTTACTTAATTTGATGATGTTATTAGTTGTCATTCAATAAATTATGAGGTGATATTTGATATTATTGTCATTTATACTATTATTAAGTGACGATATACTATGTTACTAATAATGTGACGTCTTTCGTTCGTCACTTATACAATAAAATTATTATATTTTTGGTGACGATAAGAATTATCGATGACCAAATTTTATATCATTGGATGACGTAATTTAGTGTCACTAAATAAAAAATATAAGGTGATGTTTTACATTAGCGTCACCATATATTCTACGATATGTGATGAAAAATATACATTGTCATATTTGACATTTAGTAACACACCTAGCGTGACAAATGTTGTGACACCAAATTTTATGTCACGAAATAAAAATTATGACGTAAAAGTATATTTTAGTGACAATATTTTAAATGTCACTAAGAAGCAAATTTATTGTCGTGAATAACTTGTCATAAAAAACTTGAAATATCATTATTTGTTGTGATATTTTTTGTAAAACTATGCATAACTTATAGTTATAAAACTTATCACTATATGATTTTTTTACGTCAAAAATTTGAAGAAAATATTTTATAACAATAAATTTTATCATTATAATTAAAATCTATAAGTATAAACAAAATTTATCCCAAAGAACATAAATTTCTTTATTTGTAGTAATTTTTTATAACAACAACTATAACTTATAGATACAAATCATGTCCCAATATTATTTTTTACGCCAAAAAAAGAAAAATTTTTTTATGAAAATAAATTTTGCCAGTATATTTTAAATATATAAATACAAACATAATTTATCATAAAAAATCACTTTAATTATTTGTTGTGATAATTTTTTTTTGTAATAATGTATAACGTATAGTAACAAAATAGTCATCATATATCTTTTCTTACGCCAAATAAATGAAAAAAAAACATTTATGAAAAACAATGATAACAAAATATATTTTGTCAATATATATTGCATAAATTTATTAATTGTGTCAAAATATTATGATGGATTTAAATTTTGTGACAATTATATATATATTTTTAATTTAAAGTGATGCTAATTTATTTTGTCACAATAAAAGTATTAATAGTGACAGAAATAATTTTATCAAAATTAAATTTGTCACATAATAAAATTTTTTTATAGTGACTAACCGTTTAAAAATTTTTAATTTGTGGGTCCTACTAATAAATATATAACCATTTAAAGTTTTATTAAATTATTTTTTATTTCATTAATCTAGGAATTAATGGGTTTATGATTTTAGGTTATCATTAAGAGATTAATAATAATTTAATATTTTTTTAATTTTTTAATAAAATTAAAATTTTCAAATACATCTATAAATAATGCTTAAAATATTTTTACTTTTTACATCTCTATTTCTCTTCTATTTTCTCTTTTTCATATGTTATATCATTAAGAACTCATATATTACAGGAGATTATGGTTTACATGATTTGTTGTTGATATACTCAATCGAATTTGAAGCATAAATTCAATGACAAAAATCCAGGTGCTATCATTCTAACCCTTTTTGCTTCATAATTTTTATAGTATAATGTTATTCCGAAAATATACTTCGAGTAATGAAAAAAAACGAACATAAGAATTAATAAAATCACAAAAAGGTGCTTTAGATAATTTTTTCCAAAACGATTAGAAGAACAATTAGATAGTGATGAATTGGCTGCAGATGAAGATAATATTGAATATTTTAATAAAAATTTGAATGATACCGATACTAATTTAAATAATGAGCATGATAATGTACTTGATAGGTCAAATGTTGATGTTAACATTGAAGAACATATAAATTCTCTTTTTGATACATACGATCCTAGAAATTGGGGTGCTCTTGATACTAAAAATAGAGATATTTTGATTGAAAAGGACCAATTAGGAATTAAATCTCACATTTCCTAAGGATAATCTTTCTAGATATTTTTCATATTCCAATTTCTCTAAAATATTTAGGAATGGAGAAATTCTTGATAAAAAATGGTTAGTTTATTCTAGACATGTGAATAAAGTATATTATTTTTTTAAAATTATTCACTTCTTAAAGTAACAAAAGCATTTTAATGAATGATGGAATGGATGATTGGAAGCAGTTGAGTGATATAATCAAACAACATGAGAATAGTATTGAGCATATAACTAATATGAATACTTGGAAAAAAATAGATTAAAAAATAATTAATGTATTTATAAAGATATGCAAGAAGAAATTTCAAAAGAAAAAAACGTTGGGGACAAGTTTTAATAAGAATAATATCAGTTATAAAATATCTTGCTAAAAATAATTTAGCTTTTCGTGGATCTAGTAGAAAACTTAATGAGGATAGTAATGATAATTTAAGTTTAATAGAAATGATAGCTAAATTTAATAATGTAAGATCATGTTACACGGATCTAAAGTAAAGAAATTCATTATCACTACCTTGATCCTAAAATCTAAAATGAATAGATTTCTGTTTTGGGACACAGTGTTAGAACTTCTATAATAAAAAATATTAATCAGTCAAAATATTTTATTATTATCCTTGATTGTACCCTGATGTAAGTCATCAAGAACAAATGAGTTTCATAGTGAGATGTGTTAATGTGTTAAGTAATGAAACAAAAATAGATGATTTTTTTGGAGTTCTTAAATGTAAATGATACATCTGATGAGGATATTTTAACGAATTATTAGGTGCATGCAAATAACTTGATTTAGATGTTAATGCTATTAGAGTTCAAGGTTATGATAATGGTTCTAATATGAAAGGAAAATACCAAGGGTTTCAAAGGAGGTTACTTAAAAAAATCCAAGATCTTTATATATGTTATGTGCTTGTCATAATCTTAATCTTACTTTATCGAATATGGCACATTCTTGTGCAAAAACTATTTTTTTTGGAATTGTGCAACGCATATACACATTGTTTGTAGGTTCTACTAAAAAATGGAAAATTTTGGTTGATAATGTTATGGATTTTAAATTGAAATCTTTGTGTAATACACGATGGGAGACGAATAAAAAGTGTTAAAGCTATTTATAATCACCCATTTTTAACCAGAGAAATTAGAAATCTTTAAATTCTTGTAATTTCAAATAAGGGACTTGTTATGTTGTATATATGTATGTTTTATTGTGTACATTATGCATGTTTTTGTTATGTTATATGTAAAATAGATTATGTTGTTTGTACGTTGTTTAATGTAATATTTTATTATTGCTATGTTTGTATGTGGTGTTTATAATGTACCTATTATTTTGTTATGTCATATGTGTTATGAGATAATTTGTTTTTATGTTATTATATGTGTGATATTTACTATGTCATGTACATATATATTATAATATTGTCATGTTATTATGTTTTTGCCCTAATTAATTAACAATTAAATAAACCTATAATTAAATAAAATCAAAGAAAATCCAAATTAAATTACATAGCCCATTTTTCAAGCCTAAACCTGGGCTCTTTTATAATGAAAACCCTAATCCATTCTTATTTTGTGCAGTCGTCGCCTTTGATTAAAGTCGTCGGATGAAGCTAGGAAATCAACGGCCGAGATTAAACATCATAAAGACTCATGGCATCCCTCTACTTGTGCGTGCAATGCACTCGCGACTCTTTAGTTCATGCGTGAACTAGACGTGCGACTCCCATGCCTATTTGTATGTAGCGTCACCCACCTCGATGAAGTCACGCTGCCACCACCATACTATTTCCAGAAGAGCCATACCTCCAAACCCATCACTGCACGAAAAAGGAAAATTGACATGAATTTTCAAATCAGAATTTCAGAAAAGCATGGGAAATGAAATCAGAGATTTCATGAAAACAAAACAAATTCAGAGAGGAGATATATATCAGCAATCATTCGAGAGAAAAAAGGGGGAATCATTCAAAAAAATCATCAGAAAAAACTATTGAAATTTTTCAAAAAAAAAACATCATCTTGTAACCTAGAACAGATTGTAACAAAAGAAATATCAATCGAAGGAGAGCTTTCTAGTATCTTCTTCCTTCTTCATTTTTGTTCTTGCATGCAACAATAACAATGAAAAAGCAATAAGAGAAAAGGAGATTCGAAACTTCCCTTTTTCCTTCGAGTTTATCGCCGACCAAGGAGTGAATGATGATGGTAGAGTCGAATCATATTCGAGAACTTGCCAAGGTCATAAATCTCACGGTGGCCGTGAGGGTTGAAGGAATGAAGTTTTCTGGGTTTATTGTTGTTGGGTTTGGAAAATCAGGGAAGGTTGAGAGCTTTTTTGGTTGAGGTCAAATTTTAAAAATGAAAAAGAGGAAATGTTTGACCGGATAGATTCTTTTATGGTTTAAACTTATACTATTTTTGGGATAATCTCATTTTAGTCCCTCTATTGACGCTCTAAAAAGTATATATTTTCTACCCTTTTACTTAAGGTTTTTTTGATTTCAAGTTCATTTGCATTGCATTTCATCATATTTAATTGCATTTCATGTGCATTTACATTTAGTTTAGGTTTTTATTTTTATTTTTAAAAAGATGCTGCTTTGAAGGGTATGTTGTTGGTTATGTTGTGTAGATGCTGAAGCAAAGTTGAAAGAGTGGAAGAGATGTCGTAGCATATTTTTGAAGTGTTGGATCGGACTTCAAGGATGCTACAGCATTATGGGCGGAAAAAACAGAATGAAAGAAAAGGACACACCTATAGCCCACTGTCTCTACGCGTTTCTTAGGCCAGCTGTCCCTCCTCTGCAAACTTGAAGACGTCGCACCACCCTTGCACCCTGCCACACTTTTCTGTAGACGTTACACCACCCCTTGCAGACCTGCCACCCCCTATAGACCAGACATTCCTGCCACCTGCTGCAGCAATTGTCAGGGTATATTCCCTTGGCATCTTTAGGGCACCAAACCCTAGAAGCCTCCGATAAAAGCCAAGCCTCCTTCAACAACAAGGAGAGCCAAGTCGGATGTTTTAGAGCAAGAAAACGAGAAAAATCAGTAGCTAAGGGGCCATAAAAGAGCAAGCTTTAAGGAAGCAAGAGGGAGAAGAAAGAAGAAAGGAGGACACTTTCGGTCGTCTTCAACCTCTAGCCGAGCCACCATTGTAGGAGAGCTTCAAGCAAGGGATTTGTGCAAATTCGGGAGGAGCGGCAAGCTAGGAAGTGTCACGGAACAAATGTTTGAGACTTCCTTCCTCTTCACTTTGTTTACCTCTTTTCTAATCGATGAATATGTATTTCAAAGGACGAAAGTTGAATAGTTTTTCATTCCTAGCCATGAACTAAACTAGTATGGCAAAGGTTTGTTTTGGATGATTTTAATTTGATTTTAATGGATGATTTACCGTTTCTAGTTTATTAAGTGTTTTGTTCAAGCATGCTAACACTTTTTACTCTAAACCTTGGTTTGTGATGCTTAGATCCAGGGATAGGCAAAGCTAGACCAACTTGAACATTGGGGTTGCCGCGGGAGCAGAATCCTAACTTGCCTTAAGGATAAGGTAGAGTTTCAACGATTAAAAGGGGTTGTACTTATCAACATTAGGAGTGTTAGGGTTTGAGACCGGGAGGTGATGCCTTAGTATTTTCGAATGTTAGGCCTTCTAACTAGGGATAGTGGAGGCATTTTCAGTAAACTTTGTCGAGCACTAGTAAACCTTGGGAACAATAACATCCAGGAGAGCAGTGAAGTCATACCATAGCAAGTCTAGCCTGTCTTATGCTTGAATATGTTTTCAGTGTGTGTTTGTGCAGCTTTATCTATTTCTCCAATATCTGTTTATTGCTACTGTATTTTCGTGACATTCTTTGTTTTGCTCCAGCCTCTTTGGTAACAGTTATATTTTGTTAAAGCATTTTTGGTGACACTTGCAGATTTGCTTTAGCATATGACTTTACAAAAGACTACTTTATCTTTTGTACATGTAACTATTTTTGAATTAACCTACCCAATCCTCGTAGGAACGATCTCACTCACACTTTATTACTTGTTCTATGTGTATACTTTCACACTCTTGCATGCAATTCAATCACATATTTTAATCAATCCATCAAGCACTGCAAGCAAGCAACAAGTTTTTGGCGCCGCTGCCGGGGATTGAGGCAATAGGCTATTTCAATCATAGTTTCCATAGTTTCTATCTTTTTATTTTGTGTTTTGTGTCTTTTTATTTGGTTTAATTTTTGTTTTCTTTGTTATCTTTTTAGGTTTTTGGTTAGTGGATGCCCAAAGTGAATCGTAGGGAAGGCCTCGAACCATTTATTCCAGAAATCGAAAGGTATTTTAGACAAAGGAGGCGAGAGTAAAGAGCCAGAGCCATGTATCAGGATCCACAGAATCCAAATGCTAGAGCAGTACCTGCGGCAAATCCAAATGCTGCAGCAAATCAGGAGATAGTAGCAAGACTAAGGGCAATTCGAGATCACTTAACACTGATCTTAGATGACCTCAATTCTGGGATAGTGACACTTGAAATACAGGCAACACACTTCGAGATCAAGCCTGTAATATTTAATATGCTTAACTCGATCGGATAGTTTGGAGGATCCTCACACAAGGACACTAGACAGCACATCCGTGCTTTCTTGGAGGTTTGCGATTCGTTCCGCCAACAAGGAGTCCACAAGGATATGTTGAAGCTCAAGCTATTTCCATTCTCTTTGAGAGACCGAGCAAGAGAATGGTTGAATGGTATTCCAGCCAGTTCGATGAAGTCATGGACAGCTTTGTGCAAAAGCTTTTTGGCGAGATACAACCCTCCCAACATGAACACTCAACTGCGAAATGAGATAGCATCCTTCAGACAAGAGGATGATGAGTCAATGTATGAGTGTTGGGATCGGTACAAAAGCTTGCTAAGAAGGTGTATCAATCACGATTTTTAAGACTAGACTCAAATCGTGATGTTCTACAATGGAGTCAATGTACCCACAAGAATGATGTTAGATGCTTTAGCAAATGGGACACTGCTGGATAAGTCCCCAGAAGAAGCATTTGATATTTTGGACAAGATAGCCAACAACTATTATCAGTTCCCAACTACTAGGCTTGGGATAGGATGACGAACTCAAGGAAAGCTGGAGCTCGACGCTAATGATTCTGTCTAAGAACAACTTTCTTCCATCACAAATATGTTGAAGAATCTTCAACAGCCCAGTGAAGTACGAGATGCTAAGGCATTAAGTTGTGTGCACTATAGTGGAAACCACTTCAATAAAGACTGCCCAACTTATCTAGAGTCTGCTCATTATGTTGGAAACTTCAACAAAAATTCCAACAACCCCTACTCCAACACGTACAATCCAGGGTGGAGACAACATCCTAATTTTTCTTGGTGTAATCAAGGATCAAATCAAGCTAGCAGCTCGAATAGGCAGCAACCCATGGCAACAAACCAAGGAGTCCAAGGTTTTCAAGGAAATATGCCATGGCAAAATGAACACAAGGGAACAGTTCATCAAGGAAAAATTCTTTGGAAGCTTCGCTGCAAGAATTCATGGCTTCGACTAAGGAGTTCATGACATTAACAAAAACATTAATGCATGAGCATTTCACCACCATATCTAATCAAGGCAATCTATTGCAGACCCAAGGCGTAATGCTGCAAAGTCACAACGCTATACTTAGATCGCTGAAGACTCAAATGGGTCAAATTGCTCAAGCATTACAAAGTAAGACAAAGAGGTAACTTGCCTAGTGATATTGAAGTCACTAAAAATCATGGCAAAGAGCAATGCAGCGCACTTACCTTGAGGAGTGGAAGACAAATCAACATTGGGGAACAATTCAAACGAAAGGAGAAAGAAGAAACCCCCATACAGGAGCAAAAAGAAGTTGAAAAACAAGAAGAAAAATCTGCTCAAGAAGGAACTGAAGACAACTTAATTACTGTGGCATTTGGTGAGAAGTGTTGCGTGTAATAATAGCGCAATTGTGCAGTGTACACGTCGCAAGTAATAAAGTGATAAGTATATCGTGTATCGTCTCCACAGGGATTGATATATTTAATATGTCTCAACTTATTCCCTTGCTTCTGAAAGATAAAGTAAAAACACAGATAAGTGAATTTATTTAACTAACTAAATAATTAAATAACAAAACATAAAATAAAGAATTGAGAATGATATAGAGAAAGTAGGTAGGATCCAGCTGTGTCAATTAATGGATTCGATTGATCTTCTTCTTGTCCAATGCAATTACATAACACCACTTTGACAGTACTGTAGATACAACCTCGGCAGCGTTAGTATTCTTTACCGTGACAATCTCTTCCTCTTGGGAAGATGCATCAAAGTTCAGCAAAGTGTACTTAGTTGACTCCGCTTATCTCTAAGTCAGAGAGTTGTTGATGACTAGTCCTTGATGATACCTCTCGGCGTAAATCAACGATGATCACCAACCAATCCAACACTTCTTTTAGCTGCTGAAAATCTTAACCTATCTCTAGGTCAAGTTAGTGTTTGACAACACCGTACTTATCCCTTTCGAAAATCTACATCTCTTGATGCTAGATAAATATATTACTTACAAACTTCTCTCTCGAGCTTGAATGCAAGAACAAGGAATGGCAATAGGATAAGCAAACTTTGATATTATTATTCCATTAGAACAAAGAAACAAGAAACAATGTCCTCTCATTAATATCTACAATCTTCACCTATCCCTATGAAATTTAGAACATAATGTCGATAGGTACAATTCTTAGGGGAACGGTTTCTCTAAAATCAGCTCTCTTAACAATGTGGTCGGCTAGGCTATATATAGTCTTAACCTAGGGCAAACCTTTCCTAAATAGACTTTAACTTGGAGTAAGGAACAAGCCTTCTACATGAGATCTGATATTTCCAAGTTTGTAACCTTCTAGAAAGCTTTTCCCGTTCGGTCTTTAACTTGGGCTTTTAGTGCACTAGCCTGGTCCAATTGGTGCGTTGCATCTTCCAGAATGTTCTGTATATTTTTGTCTTTCATTCGCCTACAATGTTGATGCTTCCACTCTGGATGCTGCCGTGGCCTTGTCCTTGCCTCGGCCTCAACACTGCTGCTTCGGTCCTGGATATTCCTTCATGTATAGAATATGTAATAATATCTGCATTCTCTATAAATTTTGACTTTGTAAGTAGTGATAACGGAATATCTAATATTGTGCAAAGAGTCTATATTTCCGTTCAAGTTGGTGTATAATAGATGCATAAAGTACCATGAGAAGGATAGTAAATAACTGCCTTTTAGGCACTCATCAAATATCCCCAAACTCGAACTATTGCTTGTTCTCAAGCAATGCAAGACATCAAATTGTCGAACCTTACTCCCCTTTTGTCTTACTTTTCCATCTATTCTCCCCACCATGGTCATGTCTATCTCTCCGTTTTAACGACTAGTTTACCCAAGGATTTTTACTAAGAAACAAGCTATAAGGCTAAGTGAGTGTGTGTATTTTATGGACAAGGTTGATTCAAGGCTTTCTTAGATAAACTCTAAGTTCAAGACAAATAGAATTTGGACTAAAGCTGTCTCCTTAAAACAACAAGTCTTGAGTCAATTTCGGACACCTCAAGATATGCATTTTCTATTTTCTTCTTTTTTTCTTTTTAACCACCTATTTAGCATACTAGAGTCAATTTCGGGCACCTCTAGCATGAAGGAGAGCAAAACTAGAACCAGTGATAGGCACCTCTAGTTATTTTTCCAAAAGGTTCTAAGTCTTTATCACCTAAGTTTATTAAAAGAACTCATAAATCAAGCAAGTCCAAAAAGTGTTTATTTTCTTTCTAACCCTAAGGCAAGCTTCTAAGTTTTATTCCATGAGTATCCTATGGTTATCCCTTCAAAACAGAACTTGGCCATGGTAAGGAGAAAGATTTCTATAGCCTTAAAGGAGTAAACTAAAGCAAAGCTGATGCAAAGCAGTGAAAGATTAAAAATAGTAATTCAAGAAAAGAGAATATTGCCAAAAAAATTTCAAAAAAATACTCCCTTTTTCATGGTAATGCCATGGTAGTGGGTTGCCTCGACAGTGCTTCTGCACCTACAATACCCCCAAACTCAAACTAAGCATTATCCTCAATGCTCAAATCACACAATAGATAAAATTAATAAAACAAGTAAAGATAGTAAATAGAGAGTTTCTTGAAAAGATTTTGAGAAAAATAAGAGAGTTTTGATATTGTAACGAATATAACAAGAGAGAGATTGAGTAAACAATTCTAAAGAAACAAGAATGCAAGAGTGAATAGTTCAAGAGAAAGAAGGTGCTTATATAGGCCTTGGCTATGTAGCCGTTTGAACTACTAGCCATTTGGTCTTTCCTACCATTTTCATTTATTGCTACGGCAAGAATCTCGGCAGACTAGGTGTTACCCTGTTCTGCCAGTTGGGACTTGTGCGGCTCTAACACTATGCACTGTCACATCAGTAGACTTCCTGCTGTAAACTACTTCTCTGTTATTTCTGCTTTATTGTCCTAACCTAAAAATATAAACATCAAGAAACATTCAAATAATGAGAAGATAATTATTCCTAAATACCATAATTAAGAGAATTCATAATAATACCAAATAAAATAAAAAAAGAAAATTAATATAAAATAAGAATATAAAGAAAACTTATAGAGGATCATTTCCGATATTTCTTATAGTCCATCTGAATCCTCCATCGAGTTACAATTCTGCCCAAAAAGGTTTGGACCATAATGAATACGGATAGTCCCCTTTGTATTATCTTGGTGGATGTGTCTTTCTTTTGTGTTCTCTTGTAATCCATGCATGTTCTCCATCTTGATATTGTTTCTGAAGGCAAAAATAAATTGTTAGAAAAAATTTTATCAACATCCAACCACTTAATTACCTTATTGCCATTACTTCCATCATAGTTGGACATAACCTTCGCTGTCGTAGCCATTGTTGTGATAGCCAATTGTCGTGGTAATCTTTTGCCAAAATTCGGTGTAAGTCAAGTGAAGAATCATCTTTCTTGAAGTCTTCAAGAATCAACCCACATTGTTTTTTATGCTTCTCAGTAATCTCCATTAGTAGAGATTCTGGCTTGAAACTAACATTAGATGGAATTACTATAGAAATATCATCTTCCAAACAATCATATCCTATTTGTGATGACTTCAAATCTTGTAACGTTAACTCCTCGAAATATACCTGTAATGGAAGAGATGAGTTTTTAAAGAATTCAAAAGGTTCATTCAGTACCATCTCATTTTCCATTATCACAGCATTGCCATCTTGTTGATCGAACATGTCTTCGTGTAGCTGCCCCGACAGCTGTGAGTGAGAGTAATCCTCAGCTTCCTTTTTTTGCATCATTGTTGCTGTAATATCCTAGGAATCGGACTCCTCAAAATTTTCTAGAGCATTACTCTCATCGGCCTCGTTGAATGGTATCGTGACATTGCCTTGTTCATGCTTCTCTACTGCCGTGAAAATTGCCTGAGCAGTGCACTCATCCACTATTTGACAATCTTTCTCAACAATATGTTTTGGACTTAGAGGTTCCAAAATTTCCTCTTTGTCCTCTAGTGTTGGGATTTCAGTATCCCTAAGGATTGATTGTTGGGTCATGTTATCCAGAGCATATTCGGATCTTTGCAATTGATTTTCCGAATCCCTCAAGGGAGCATCCAATCTAGCTATATGTGCATCCAGGAACCTTGATTGCTCTGTCATGAATTCATTAATTCTAGCCATTGATGCTTTCAATGTTTCCTCCAATGAATTTGGATACTCTTGAGAAAAATTATATTGCCATGGCATATCTGTAACACCAACAAAATTGTCATGATACAATAAATTTTGAGCGTTTTGATCATACCATGAAGGATTTTGTTGTTGGTTCCATTTATGGTCTTCTTTGTGGCCATATTTTTCAATATTGTATGGGCAATTGTTAACCAAATGATCATCTCCACAATTAAAACAAAAATTTGCCCAGGCATAAACTTGTTGGGTTGCTCTTCGTTGGCATAGATAATCATCATTTAATCTAGGAAATTCTTGATTGGCTCGATTCATATCTGCCAACATCAACTCCCGAATAGATTTCTTTCTTTCTTCTTGCATCCTGAGCCTTCAACTTGAAACACACCTATAATTTTTATTTTTATTTTTTTTATTTTTTAAGAAAAAGAAAATATGTTAGTAAAAATAATAAAACAAAAACAAGAAAATTAAAGAAGACAAAATTTAGTTGTCAATCCCCGGCAATGGCGCCAAAAACTTGTTGCGTTTAATAATATCGCAACTACACGTCGCAAGTAATAAAATTAAAAGTATATCGTGTATCATCTCCATAGGGATTGGTATACTTAATATATCTCCACTTGTTCCCTTGCTCCTGAAAGATAAAGTAAAAACACAGATAAGTGGATTTATTTAACTAACTAAATAATTAAATCAAAACATAAAATAAAGGGTTGAGAATGATATAGAGAAAGTAGGTAGGATCCAGCAGTGTCAATTAGTGGATTCGATTGATCTTCTTCTTGTCCAATGCAATTACACAACAATGCTTTAACAATACTCTAGATACAACACCGACAGCTTTAGTGTTTTCTGCCACGGCAATCTCTTCCTCTTGGGCAGATACATCAAAGTTCAACAAAGTGTCCATAGTTGACTCCGCTTATCTCCAAGTTAGAGCGCTGTTGATGACTAGTCCTTGACGATACCTCTCGGTGTAAATCAACGATGATCACCAACCAATCCAACACTTCTTTTAGCTGCTAAAAATCTTAACTTATCTCTAGGCCGAGTTAGTGTTTGACAACACCGTACTTATCCCTTTCGTGAATCTACATCTCTCGATGCTAGATAAATATATTACTTTCAAACTTCTCTCTCAAGCTTGAATGCAAGAAGAAGGAATGATAATAGGATAAGCAAACTTTGATATTATTATTGCATTACAACAAAGAAACAAGAAACAATCTGCTCTCACTAATAACTACAACCTTCACCTATCCCTAAGAAATTTAGAACATAATATCGATAGGTACAATTCTTAGGGGAAGGGTTTCTCTAAAATCGGCGCTCTTAACAATGTGGCCGGCTAGGCTATATATAGTCTTAACTTAGGGCAAACCTTTCCTAAATAGACTCTAACTTGGAGTAAGGAACAAGTCTTCTACATGAGATCTGATATTTCCAAGTTTGCAACCTTCTAGCAAGTTTTTCCCGTTCGGTCTTTAACTTGGGCTTTTAGTGCGCTAGCCTGGTCCAATTGATGCGCTGTATCTTCCAGAATGTTCTCTATATTTTTGTCTTTCATTCACCTACAATGTTGATGCTGCCACTCTGGATGTTGCCTCAGCCTCAACACTGCTTCACTGCTGCTTCGGCCCTGGATATTCCTGTATGTACAAAATATATAATAATATCTGCATTCTCTATAAATTTCGATTTTGTAAGTAGTGATAACGGAATATCCAATATTGTGCAAAGAGTCCATATTTTTGCTCAAGTTGGTGTATAATAGATGCATAAAATACCATAAGAGGGATAGTAAATAACTGCCTTTTAGGCACTCATCAAGAAGCTTGCAGATGCTGCAGCAAGAGCAGCAGCACCATCGCATCCTTTGGTGGACGCAAGACCACCACCACCACCATTCCCTCAACGATTGAAACAATACAAAGAAGATATTCAATTTCAAAAGTTTGTAAGTATGTTGGACCAATTTCATATAAATATTTTATTCTAAGATGCTATTGATCAAATACACTCATATGCAAAGTTTTTGAAAGACATTGTTATGAAGAAGAGAAAAGCTGAGGATTTCGAAACAATTGCTATAGCATCTGAGTTCTATTCTGGGAGGACTAAGCTTCCCATTAAGAGGCAAGATCCTAGTAGCTTCATCATTCCATGTTCGATAGGAGACAATTTTGTGGGTAGAGCATCATGACACCTAGGGTCGAGTGTAAATCTGATACCCAAGGCAATATTCAAGAAGCTTGGTATAGGGACTACGCGGCCTACCACTGTCATCTTGCAATTGGCAGACTATTCTCATGTTCGACCAGAAGGCAAATTAGAAGATGTGATAGTAAAAGTGGGTAAGTTTGTGTTCCCTGTGGACTTTCTGATTTTAGAGTTTTTTACTCGATAAAAATTCGAATAGATTCTCAATAAAGCGCATTTAATGAGTTCAAATAGTTAATTATGAGCTTTTGAACAAAAGTATAGAGATTAATATAAAATTTTAGCTCTTTACTCAATTAAAATTCGAATATATTCTCTAAAATGCCTAATTAGATATACACGTTTTAAACCCACCAAAACGACAACCAAATGTTATTAAATAAAATTTTATGAGTTAAAATAGTTAATTATGGGCTTTTGAACAAAATTATAAAGATTAATATAAAATTTTAGCTTTTTACTAAGTTAAAATTCGAACAGATTCTCTATAAAGACGATTTAGATATGCACGTTTTAATCCTAACAAAACGGCAACCAAATGTTCTTAAATCAAATTTTATGAGTTCGAATAGATTTTCTATAAAGCAAATTTAGATATTTAGGTTTTAATCCCAATAAAACAAAAATCAAATATTATTAAATCAAACTTTATGAGATCAAATAGTTAATTAGGGTCTTTTGAACAAATTTATACAGATCAATCTCAAATTTTTAGCTTTTTATTCGGTTAAAATTCCAACGGGTTCTCTATAAAGCCAATCTAGACAAGCACGTTTTAATACCAACAAAACGATAGACAAATGTTATTAAATCAAATTTTATGAGTTCAAATAGTTAATTATGTGTGTTTGAACAAAATTATACTGATTAATCTCAAATTTTTAGTTTTTTACTCGATTAAAATTCGAATAGATTCTCTATAAAGCACATTTAGATATTCACGTTTTAATCCCAATAAAACAAAAATCAAATACTATTAAATCAAACTTTATGAGATCAAATAGTTAATTAGGGGCTTTTGAACAAATTTATACAAATTAATCTAAAATTTTTAGCTTTTTACTCGGTTAAAATTCTAACGGGTTCTCTATAAACCCAATCTAGACAAGCACGTTTTAATACCAACAAAACGACTGAAAAATGTTATTAAATCAAATTTTATGAGTTCAAATAGTTAATTATGTATGTTTGAACAAAATTATACTGATTAATCTCAAATTTTCAGTTTTTTACTCAATTAAAATTCGAATGGTTTCTCTATAAAACATATTTAGACATTCACATTTTAATCCCAATAAAACGACAACCAAATGATATTAAATCAAACTTTATGAGTTCAAATTGTTAATTAGGGGCTTTTGAACAAATTTATACAGATTAATCTCAAATTTTCAGCTTTTTACTTGGTTGAAATTCGAACAAATTCTCTATAAAGCCGATTTAGATGTGCACGTTTCAAACCCACCAAAACGACAACTAAATATTATTAAATCCAATTTTATGAGTTCAAATAGTTAATTATGGGCTTTTGAACAAAATTATAGAGATTAATATAAAATTTTAGCTTTTTACTCAATTAAAATTCGAACATATTCTCTATAAAGCCGATTTAGATATGCACGTTTTAAACCCACCAAAACGACAACCAAATATTATTAAATCAAATTTTATGAGTTAAAATAGTTAATTATGGGCTTTTGAACAAAATTATAAAGATTAATATAAAATTTTAGCTTTTTCTCGGTTAAAATTCGAACAGATTCTCTATAAAGCCGATTTAGATATGCACATTTTAATCACAACAATACGATAACCAAATGTTATTAAATCAAATTTTATGATTTCAAATAGTTAATTATGGGCTTTTGATCAAAATTATATAGATTAATCTCAAATTTTCTATTTTTTACTCGGTTAAAATTCAACGGATTCTTTACAAAGCGCATTTAGACATACACGTTTTAATCCCAACAAAACGACAACTAAATGTTATTTAATCAAATCTAAAGAGTTCAAATAGTTTATTATGAGCTTTTGTACAAAATTATAAATATTAATCTCAAATTTTTAGCTTTTTACTCAGTTAAAATTCCAACGGATTCTATTAAAAGCCCATTTAGACAAGTACGTTTTAATTCTGACAAAATGAAAAATAAATGTTATTAAACCAAATTTTATGAGTTCAAGTGGTTAATTATATGCGTTTGAAAAAAATTATACAGATTAATCTCAAATTTTTAGTTTTTTACTCGATTAAAATTCGAATAGATTCTCTATAAAGCGCATTTAGATATTCACATTTTAATCCCAATAAAACGAAAATCAAATATTATTAAACCAAACTTTATGAGATGAAATAGTTAATTAGGGGCTTTTGAACAAATTTATACAGATTAATCTCAAGTTTTCAGCTTTTTACTCGGATAAAATTCCAACGGGTTCTCTATTAAGCCAATCTAGACAAGCACGTTTTAATACCAACAAAACCACAAACAAATGTTATTAAATCAAATTTTATGAGTTCAAATAGTTAATTATGTGTGTTTGAACAAAATTATTCAGATTAATCTCAAATTTTTAGTTTTTTACTCGATTAAAATTCGAATAGATTCTCTATAAAGCGCATTTAGATATTAACGTTTTAATCCCAATAAAACGAAAATCAAATATTATTAAATCAAACTTTATGAGATCAAATAGTTACTTAGGGGCTTTTGAACAAATTTATACAGATTAATATCAAATTTTTAGCTTTTTACTCGGTTAAAATTCCAACGGGTTCTCTATAAAGCCAATCTAGACAAGCACGTTTTAATACCAACAAAACAACAGACAAATGTTATTAAATCAAAGTTTATGAGTTCAAATAGTTAATTATGTGTGTTTGAACAAAATTAATCTGATTAATCTCAAATTTTCAGTTTTTTACTCGATTAAAATTTGAATGGTTTCTCTATAAAACACATTTAGACATTCACGTTTTAATCCCAATAAAACGACAATCAAATGATATTACATCAAACTTGATGAGTTCAAATTGTTAATTAGGGGCTTTTGAACAAATATATACAGATTAATCTCAAATTTTCAGCTTTTTACTTGGTTGAAATTCGAACAGATTCTCTATAAAGCCGATTTAGATATGCGCGTTTCAAACCCACTAAAACGACAACCAAATGTTATTAAATAAAATTTTATGAGTTCAAATAGTTAATTATTGGCTTTTGAACAAAATTATAGATATTAATATAAAATTTTAGCTTTTTACTCAATTAAAATTTGAACATATTCTCTATAAAGCCGATTTAGATATGCACATTTTAAACCCACCAAAACGACAACCAAATGTTTTTAAATAAAATTTTATGAGTTAAAATAGTTAATTATGAGCTTTTGAACAAAATTATAAAGATTAATATAAAATTTTAGCTTTTTACTAACTTAAAATTCGAACAGATTCTCTATAAAGACGATTTAGATATGCACGTTTTAATCCCAACAAAACGGCAACCAAATGTTATTAAATCAAATTTTATGAGTTTGAATAGTTAATTATGGGCTTTTGATCAAAATTTTATAGATTAATCTCAAATATTCTATTTTATACTCGGTTAAAATTCAACGGATTCTCTATAAAGTGCATTTAGACATGCACGTTTTAATCCCAAAAAAACGACAACTAAATGTTATTTAATCAAATTTAATGAGTTCAAATAGTTATTTATGAGCTTTTGAACAAAGTTATAAATATTAATCTCAAATTTTTAGTTTTTTACTCGGTTAAAATTCCAACGGATTCTCTTAAAAGCCCATTTAGACAAGTACGTTTTAATAATGACAAAATGAAAAATAAATGTTATTAAACCAAATTTTATGAGTTCAAGTGGTTAATTATATGCGTTTGAAAAAAATTTTACAGATTAATCTCAAATTATTAGTTTTTTACTCGATTAAAATTCGAATAGATTCTCTATAAAGGGCATTTAGATATTCACATTTTAATCCTAATAAAACGAAAATCAAATATTATTAAATCAAACTTTATGAGATCAAATAGTTAATTAGGGGATCTTGAACAAATTTATACAGATTAATCTCAATTTTTAGCTTTTTACTCGGTTAATCTCAATCTTTTTTTGAAGCTTCAGCCAGGTCCAGTTAACAGGCCCTCTAAACTTTGGAAAATTATCTCCAAATTGCCCACTCTTCCCAAGGTACGTTCCTTTGCTTGGCGGTTGTGCCACGATACACTACCGTCTGGTCATAAAATCCTTCAAGCCAATCTAGGTTCGGGGATTTGCCCTATATGCAATTTGGCCATCAAAACCACCATCCATGCTATACGGGACTGCCCTTGCACTAGGGAGGCGTTTCAGTTGGCAGCACTCCCATCTCGGCTTCTTTCTCCTGTGTATACCTCCCCTCATCAGTGGCTTTCTGAGGCAGCTGGCTTTCTATCTCTTCATCAATTCTCTCTTTTTCTTACGCTCTTATGGAATCTCTGGAACCGTCGCAATGATTTCGTCCATAATAACCATCTTCAACCGGTTTGGTTAACCGTTACTAATGCTCTCAACCTTTTACATGATTATACCTCAGCTAATAATGCTTCCCGTCTACACTCCCGGCTAGTTGTGCCCACTTTTGCTCTTGCTAGATGGACGAAACTAGATCCTGGTTACGTCAAGATTAACACGGATGGTGCTTTCGACCCCGTGTTAAAAGGAGCATCCGCTGGTGTCATTGCTAGGGATTCCTCTGGCATTGTCCTCGGCGGTTGTTCTTTGCCTCTTCTCTGTCCGGATCCTGCCTCTGCCGAAGCTCTTTCCCTCCTGGAAGGTCTGAAGCTTGCCACTTCTAAAGGCTGGACCCGTGTTGTCTTCGAGACTGACTTCGCTTCCATTGCCAATAAGGTCAACGATCCCCTTTACCAGGACCTTTCTACTATGCAACCTTTGGTGTCTCGTATCCGTTCCACTCTTGGTACTTTAACTGACTGTAAGATTTGTTATGTACCTAGAGAGGCTAATGTTGTAGCCCATGTGTTAGCTACTAGGGCTTTGCGTACCTTTTCTTCTTGTTTTTTCTCTTGTGACTTTCCCGATTTTATTCGGGCTTCTGTAAACTCGGAGAGGTTCTCCTCCCCTTTGCAATAAGATCTTGGGTACTCTTTTCCCCATAGGGGCCTTCCTGCCCCTCGGGGTGGTTGGCTATAGGGGTTTTTTAATGAGGCCTTTTTCAAAAAAAATTCCAACGGGTTTTCTATAAAGCCAATCTAGACAAGCACATTTTAATACCAACAAAACGACAGACAAATGTTATTAAATCAAATTTTATGAGTTCAAATAGTTAATTATATGTTTTTGAACAAAATTATACAGATTAATCTCAAATTTTTAGTTTTTTACTCGATTAAAATTCGAATAGATTCTCTATAAAGCGCATTTAGATATTCACGTTTTAATCCCAATAAAACAAAAATCAAATATTATTAAATCAAACTTTATGACATCAAATAGTTACTTAGGGGCTTTTGAACAAATTTATATAGATTAATCTTAAATTTTTAGCTTTTTACTCGCTTAAAATTCCAACGGGTTCTCTATAAAGTCAATCTAGACAAGCACGTTTTAATACCAACAAAACGACAAACAAATGTTATTAAATCAATGTTTATGAGTTCAAATAGTTAATTATGTGTGTTTGAACAAAATTATACTGATTAATCTCAAATTTTCAGTTTTTTACTCGATTAAAATTCGAATGGTTTCTCTATAAAACACATTTAGACATTCACGTTTTAATCCCAATAAAACGACAACCAAATGATATTAAATAAAACTTTATGAGTTCAAATTGTTAATTAGGGGATTTTGAACAAATTTATACAGATTAATCTCAAATTTTCTGCTTTTTACTTGGTTGAAATTCGAACAGATTCTCTATAAAGCCGATTTAGATATGCGCGTTTCAAACCCACCAAAACGACAACCAAATGATATTAAATCAAATTTTATGAGTTCAAATCATTAATTATGGGCTTTTGAACAAAATTATAGAGATTAATATAAAATTTTAGCTTTTTACTCAATTAAAATTCGAATATATTCTCTATAAAGCCGATTTAGATATGCACATTTTAAACCCACCAAAACGACAACCAAATGTTTTTAAATAAAATTTTATGAGTTAAAATAATTAATTATGAGCTTTTGAACAAAATTATAAAGATTAATATAAAATTTTAGCTTTTTACTAAGTTAAAATTCGAACAGATTCTCTATAAAGACGATTTAGATATGCACGTTTTAATCCCAACAAAACGGCAACCAAATGTTATTAAATCAAATTTTATGAGTTCGAATAGTTAATTATGGGCTTTTGAACAAAATTATATAGATTAATCTCAAATTTTCTATTTTTTACTCGGTTAAAATTCAACGGATTCGTTATAAAGCGCATTTAGACATGCACGTTTTAATCCCAGCAAAACGACAACTAAATGTTATTTTATCAAATTTAATGAGTTCAAATAGTTAATTATGAGCTTTTGAACGAAGTTATAAATATTAATCTCAAATTTTTAGCTTTTTACTCGGTTAAAATTCCAACGGATTCTCTTTAAAGCCCATTTAGACAAGCACGTTTTAATTTTGACAAAATGAAAAAAAAATGTTATTAAACCAAATTTTATGAGTTCAAGTGGTTAATTATATGCGTTTGAACAAAATTATACAGATTAATCTCAAATTTTTAGTTTTTTACTCGATTAAAATTCGAATAGATTCTCTATAAAGCGCATTTAGATATTCACATTTTAATCCCAATAAAACGAAAATCAAATATTATTAAACAAAACTTTATGAGATGAAATAGTTAATTAGGGGCTTTTGAACAAATTTATACAGATTAATCTCAAGTTTTCAGCTTTTTACTCGGATAAAATTCCAACGGGTTCTCTATTAAGCCTATCTAGACAAGCACGTTTTAATACCAACAAAACGACAAGCAAATGTTATTAAATCAAATTTTATGAGTTCAAATAGTTACTTATGGGCTTTTGAAGAAAATTATACAGATTAATCTCAAAATTTTAGATTTTTACTCGGTTAAAATTCGAAAGAATTCTCTATAAAGTGTATTGAGTCTAGCATATTTTAATACTAACAAAATTATAACCAAAAGTTATTAAATCAAATTTTATTATTTCAAATAGTTAGTCACGGGCTTTTGAACAAATTATCCAGATTAATCTAAAATTTCAGTTTTTTACTCAGTTAAAGATCGAACGAATTCCTAATAAAGCCTATTTAGACATGCACGTTTTAATCCTAATAAAACAAAAACCAAATATTATTAAATCAAATTTTACGAGTTCAAATAGTTAACTATGGGCTTTTGAACAATATTATATAGATTAATCTCAAATTTTCAGTTTTTTACTAAATTAAAATTCAAATGGATCTCTATAAAGCACATTTAGACATTCACATTTTAATTCTAACAAAACGATAATCAAATATTATTAAATCAATTTTATTAGTTCAAATAATTAATTATAAGCTTCTGAACAAAATTATACAGATTAATCTCAAATTTTTAACTTTTGACTTGGTTAAAATTCCAACAGATTCTCTATAAATCCCATTTAGAGAAGCACGTTTTAATTCCAACAAAATGACAACCAAATGTTATTAAATCAAATTTTATGAGTTCAAATAGTTAATTATGTGCTTTTGAACAAAATTATACAGATTAACCTCAAATTTTCAGGTTTTTACTCGGTTAAAATTCGAACAGATGCTCTATAAAACCCATTTAGACATGTACGGTTTATTCCCAACAAAACGACAACCAAATGTTATCTAATCAAATTTTATGAGTTCAAATAGTTAATTATGGGCTTTTGAAAAAAATTATACAAATTAATCCAAATTTTTAACTTTTTAATCGGTTAAAATTCGAACTGATTCTCTATAAAGCCTATTTAGAAATACACGTTTTAATCCCAACAAAAAGAAAACCAAATGTTATTATGTAATGCCCCAAAATTGGGCCTAGAAGTTTAGTGAACCGATTTCGTCGGTTTAGACTAGTACGAGATTAAATACTTATAAATTGATTTTTAATTAATTTTGAAAATTGACCCTTGAATCACTACGATTTTGAAATTAGTGACTCTTTTGTAAAAAAATTGAAAACTTGAGGACAATTTCATAAATTAAGCCAAAACTTTGAATCTTTAAGTTGCTTTGATCCAATCTTAATCCTAGCTAATCTAAGCCTTCCAAGGGCCTATTTTAATACCCATAACCCATAATTTTAATTATATCCCAAATAACTTAATATTAATCCTAAAATCTTATTTTTATGTTATAAACCTAAACCTATTTTTAAAATTCCGAATTTTCATCTTCTTGGAAGCCATTCCATCATATTTCAAAGGTAAACATCAATCTTTTCAATAAAAAATTATTTGGTTAATTCTTTTTAATTTTTTTCTTCGGTTTTACTCGAAAAACTATACTTTTGCATCAAGCTTGAAAACCATCTCCAAGATTTCGGTTTCTTCCTTCCCAAGAATATTCTTCATCATATTTTCAAGGTAAATATCCATTATTTTTTTTAATAAAATCGTTGGTTTATTTTCCTATATTTTTTCTTTTTAGAAATCTCTTCGTTTTTCTCCGATTTTACTTGTTTTTAAATCTTGGAAGGAGGTTGGATAAAATTTGGAGGTTAGAATTGATCCGTATAAAATATGCGCAATTTAGTGCAAGTGAACACGTCGCCAAGTAATAAAGTGATGAGTAAATCGTGTATCGTCTCCATAGGGATTGATCTACTCAATATGTCTTCTTTTGTCTTCTTTCTCTAAAAAGGAAATAAACTAAAGAACACAAGTGATTTGGGTTTTGATTAAACTAAATAAAGAATTCTAAATAAAAAGGAAAATCAGATAAAGAAAGTGGCCAGGATCCATTTGTGTTGTATAGTGGATTCAATTGACTTGTTGTTGTCCAATGCAATCGCACAACACTGCCTCGGCAGAACTATAGATTACTACCTCGACAGTGAAGATACTCGCCCGCTGCGGCAATACCTTGCTCTTGGGTGGAGTTTACCAACGTTCAACAAAGTGTCCTTAGATGACTCTGCTATCCCTAAGTCGAAGTACTATTGATGACCAGTCCTTGATGATACCTTCTGGAGTGAATCAATTATAATCATCAACCAATCTCATACTTCTTTTAGCCGCTAAAATTCTAACCTATCTTTAGGCCGAGTTAGTGTTTCCCGATTGAAACATCGTACTTATTCCTTTCATGAATCTAACTCTCGCGATATTAGATAAATGGATTATTTCTAAACTTCTCTCTCGAGCTTGAATGCAAGAACAAAGAATAAAAAAGAATAAGCAAACTTTGATATTTTATTGCATTGAAACAAGAAACAATGTTCAATCTCTTTGCACTAACACTTTACAACCTTCACCTAAGCCTAAACAAACTTAGAACATAATGTAAAAGAAAAGAAAAACTAAAAGATGAAGTCGACTAGGTCTAAGCACTCTAATTCCGAATTGTATCATTTTCTTCTCCTTGGACGACTATGTCTTATATAGGCTTGGCCTAGGGCAAACCTTTCCTAAGTAGGAATACAACTTGGAGTAGGGAATAAGTCAAGTATATAATTAAAATATTTCCATGTTTATTCCAACTAGGAGGCTTTCCCGCATGGCCTTTGTCTTTGTCTTTCCACGTGCTGTCTAGCTCCGATCCTTGAGCTTCTTGCCCAACAACGTTCTCCTTATTTTTCTCCTCAGCTCATCTATAGTATCGCTACTTGTCCTTTGCTGCCTCGGCATCAGGTCCTGCCTCGGCCTCAGTTGTTGCCACGACAATACTTCTTCCTGCACAGATACAAAAATGCAGTAAAGCTTGCCTTTTCTGTAAATATTATCTTTAACATCATAACCTCTAAATATCTCACGTTAAGTATATGCATTAGTTCAAGTAGGTGTAGATTTGATGATTATTGCCCATGAAAGGTGTAAAAAGTGATAGTGAGTTGAGCACTTATCACACCCCTAAACTCGAACTATTGCTTGTCCTCAAGCAATGCAAACCATCAAATTTGCCGAGCTTTATTCTCCCTTTGTCGTATGTTTTCATCTATTCTCTCCACCATAACTATGCCTTTTCTTTAGACTTAACCTTTCGGTTACCTAAGGATTTACCTAGAAAACAAACTATAAGGTTTGTGAGTGTGTGTATTTTTGTGGATAAGTTTGATTAAAGGCCTTCTTAGACAAACTCTAAGTTCAAGACAAATAGACTTGGATTTAGTGTACTCTTCTTAAAAACAACAATTTCTTGAGCCAATTTCAGGCACCTCAAGGATTGTGTTTTCTCATCAATTTCCTTTTTTTTTCTATTCTTTTAATCATACTAGAGTCAATTTCGGGCACCTTTAGCATGAAGAAGAGTAATTCCTAGAGCCGATGATAGGCACCTCTAGTCACATTCCAAAAATCTAAGTCTTTATCACCTAAGTTTATTAAAAGAATTCCTATAGTCAAACAAGTCCCAAAAGTGTTTATAAGATCAACCTTATAGCAAACTTCTAAGTTTTCTCCTTAAATATTCTAGGGTTAAGTCTTCTAAATAGGACCTAACCATGGTAAGGAGAAAGATTTTAATAGCCTTAAAAGAATAAACTAAGGCAAAACTGATGAAAAGTTATGCAAAAGTATGGGCAACAAATTTAAGTAAGGCGGTGAACATATAAAAATTTTTGAAAAATCACTTAAAAACTCCTTTTTTTATGGAAAGATTAACGCTGTGGATTGCCTCGGCAGTGGCTCTACACCCACAAACTCGAAACAAGCATTATCCTCAACGGTAATATTAGGGGCACATAGTAGTAAACAAAATATAAAAAGGAAACAAGTAAGAATATATCAAAGCAACATAAAAATAGAAATTAAAGGGACTCCGAAGAGCTGTTGTCCACAATTAATTTTCTAGGTATTGTTGTATAGTGCTTCGTCTTTAGTGATGGCGATGACTGAGTTTTTGCTTGTCGTGGTGGTTGGACTCTTGTTGATGGTGTCTATTGCATTGGAGCGTTCACCTCTTCTCCTTCATCTTTAGCAACTTCCTCGGTGATCATTACATCCGTCCCTCCATCATTCTATATGTCTGCCAAGGCATGGTGAATGGTTGGCCCGACAACGGTTGAACTTTGATGTACATAGGCATCTATCTCAGCTGATACACTGCCCATGATGATGGAGGATCGTGGTGGAATGTTGAAAACTACCCTCCTCTTTGATGGTCGTCTGTTGGCAGATGATGCTGTGGCAGAGTCTGCTGGCAGATGATGCCGCGATAGAGCCTGCTGCCCTAGATGGACCAGCAGCATGGAATTGTTGTTGAGGGCCTGTAAGAAAAAATGGTCTTGGTCCTCTTGGAGCTGGTGTCGTCTCTATGTAGGGTACAGCTATTACGAACATGTTGGTAGGAAACTCTAGAAATCGCACCCCTTGGTCTGAAAAGTTATGGAGCATCATTTGGATAAGTGTGCTATTGAAGTCCCTCTAATACTCCATGTATCGTTGTTACCTAAGATCCATAGCTGCCATCCTCTTTAGTATCTCCTGGTACAAATCTGTTGCGATAGTGGTGTGGGTAGTGTTAGGCATGTCTACCGTGTATTAGACCCCGACAGCAGTGTCAATAGTGAACTATTGAGGAGTTGTCTGGACTGGCTCTATTTGTGTGATCTACATTATTTTGTGGTAGAAGTCTCTCGTCCAGCCTCGTCTATAGGCTGTAAATTCATCTATTTCAGCTTTAGGTACACCTGCAACAATACAAATTCCAGTAATGAAATAAGGGAAATATAAAGGTCCTCTATCCTTCTTACCACATTCGTAAATTTCCCTTAGAATAATTTCACCAACATTGATGCTCCATTTTTTGATGATGGATTGAATGAGCACCAATCTCTATTCGTCCACCGTGCTATTGTGGGAGGTTGGGATGAGGCGTCTCTTGACAAAGGTGTTCCATAGCTTGGCCTTGAGTTTAAGGTTCTACCTTGCCACTAATCCTCTATGGGCACCGGTTTCCCAAGGGGTGTTGTTGTAGCAAAGGTTGTCCTCTATCAGCTCATAATCTTTAGTGGTGATGTCCTCCATGAATTTAGCATAGACATCACGTACAGGTGTAAGGCCATGGAATAGGTTGATTGTCTCGGCATCAAGCATAACAGGCCTACTTCAGCAGTGAACATAAAGAGAGTCCTTGCACGGCCCGTGCGCATAGAATTCCCGTACGATGATGGCATTGGCCTAGGTGGGTTGTAGGCAAAAGATCCCCCAATCGTGATACTTGATTTTATCGAACAAGTAGTGCTCGATACCGAAATTGTCCTCATAAGAGTGTTAGAACCCTTGTTCCTCCCATAATTGCCGAGCAATGAAAGGCCTATTGAAACGATCTTCAACAATGGCTAGGGCAAAGCAGTTGTAGGTGGCCATGGATGAGTATTGGAGAATTGAGGATCTTGTAGAGTTTCTTGAGAAGTTCTAAAAATTGTAAGAAAGTTTGTGAGTAGGTAGAGAGTATTTTGAGAGCAAGATTAGCAAATATTCTAAAGAAAACAAGAATGCAAGAGTGAATAGTTTAAGAGGCAAATGTTGCTTATATAGGCATCTGCCTTGTAGCCGTTTAACTTTTATTGTCGTTGATTTTACTTCCACGGTAAAAATCTCGGCAGATTAGTCGTTACACTATTCTACCCGTTGGGACTATTGCAACTCTAACACTATTTCCTGCCCCGACAATACTTTTCCTGCTGTGAACTATTTCTCCTTTATTCTTGCTTATTATCCTAAAAAAATTAAACATAAATAAGAAAAATAATTTAAACAAAATATAATTATAAAAATTAACTGTAACTAGGCTAATCCTAATATAATAAAAAGAAAGGTAAGAGATTATGTCACTGGGGGAGTGCATGCAAATGCATCTCCTAAGGTGATTATCTCTTGTTGGCCAGAATTATTCTTCATATGTTGTCCATTCGTTTTGACTTCATGTCCATCCTTTCTCATTTTGATCTTCACCGCACCTTGTATGTCTGAAAGATGTGCTGCTTTGTTGGTGTCCTCCACTTTTGGCTTAATTTTATTGCCCAGTATTCTATTGCAGCAAGCATAAATTTTTTTGCTGAGTTTACTATCGTGGCAGTGGTTGCTGAAATAGGATATCTTTGTGCCTGCATCTGTGGTGTGGAGGACTTTGCACTCTTCTGCATCATCATACATTTTCAAATTGTGGAAAGTATTTAGTTTGACTTGTTGGTCATTGACCCTCATTGTCAATTCTCCTTTTTTCATATCAATTAGTGTTCGTCCAATGGGAAGAAAAGGTCTCCCGAGGATGATTGGTGCATTATCTTCTGCTTCACAATGAAGGACAAGAAAATCAGCAGGAAAAATGAATTTATCCACTTTTACCAATATGTCCTCAATCATTCCTTCCGGGTGCACATATGATCTATCCGCAAGTTAGAGCATTACTGTTATGGGTTTTGCCTTTCCTATTTCGAGCTTTTGGAAGATAGATTTGGGCATTAGGTTGATGCTTTATATAGGTGTTTCACATATGACCTTTTCCTGCGTGTCGTGCCTTTCTCTATCTCTGTTAGGACCGACGGCACACCCCATGGCGCAACGGAACAAAATTACGATGGTCTTTCCAGTGATCCATGTATGTTTAATCTAGAATCAAGAGGAAGAGTTACGATAACTTATATTTGGTTCTTTGATAAACAAAAAAAACTACAATTGGATTTGCGATAATCACAATCGTTCAACAATTCAAATATTTAGCCTCTACGAATATCGCCTCGGCCTCTACTCAGTTCACCCGGTTAAGAGAGCAAATCTCGAAAAACTATTTTTCGTGATTCTAGGGTTTGAAATTTGGAATTCTCTCAAATATTGGTTGCTAGACCAAAAAATCCTTTATATAGGTGTAACCCTAGGTATAGGAGTTTGATTCCGAGTTTCTTTAGTAAATATTTAATATTATTATTTCCTTAAATTTTGGAATTTATATTTAATTCGAATTTGAAAAAGGATATAATTACTTTAATTATATCCTTTGTATTTAAAATTCAGGATTAAATATAATATAATTATATATATATTTGCTCATTTTCAACCATTGGGTGTGACCCTATAGGCTCATTGTAACTGTAACCCCCTTAGCCCGGCCTAGACGGAACCGACACTAATGGGTTACACCGGGAATATCAAACCAAACCTGCAAGGTCCAATTCGATAAACAACCCTAAAAATGTTATATATTTTTTTATTTTATCTTTCCTAGATGCACAATCTTATTCCTACTTGTTAAGGTCTCATACAAAACGTTAACGAAAGCAAACCAATCATAAACGATCATCCGATTAAACACTTAAGTAAACTAAGGACTAAAACGTGAAACTTTTAAATTCTATTAATAAAGTATAAATTCTTTTCATCAAAGTTCAATTAAATACTCAAGTATCCTTCACAGTGAATCTCAAGTTAAACGGATTATTCTAACATTATTAATTGCATGTTTCTTTATTTTAGGGACCAAAATGTAAATCTTCCTAATTACAAGGACTTCATCCAAATCAGGTTAAATATCTTGAAATTAAATCAACTTTATGCATGCATGGAAAATTTAAGCTCAAAATAACATCTGTAAGTACCTTAATCAAACAAAGAAAGATATCCGAGACTAAAATATAATTTCCAGCAACTTTCAATTCCTGGTAATCAAGGGTTTCGAAACCTTTAAGAGGTTTCGAAACTTTTTGAAAAAGGTTTCGAAACTTCCCTGGAAAGTTTCAAAACTTTTCGTGTCCAGTAGCTTTCCAGAATTGAAATTGCCCGCAAGGTTTCGAAACTTCGTGAAGGTTTCGAAACTATTTGTTAAAGGTTTAGGAACCTTCTCAGAGGTTTCGAAACTTTGGGTCTGGAACCAAAAGTTCCTTCACACTAAGTTAACACTAACAATTCAACACACAACCATTAATCACTTCCAACTATATGCATAATTAACTTGTAACACGTGATTTACAACGTCATGGACATCAATCATACTATAGGCATGCTTCCTAGAAGATGATTAAAAATATAACAATCATGCAAGTACATGCTTCAACAACCCAAACAATTCCATAGTCCAACAACTAACAATCAAGCAACAAAGGTCTTATTACAACATAAACCAAAGTCTAAGTACACACTCCTCACATAGGTTGGGTTACACATTGCCATGCCCTAATTTATTTGCCAAAAATATACCAAATTGTAGTAATCCTTCCCCTTGGTTTCCATGCCTCGAACGAATCCCCAAGTGCCTTTATTTTTCTGTAAGGATGAAAAGAGAGCTTAAGCAAATATGCTTAGTGAGGAAGCTCTACACAAGATCATCAATGCATCTATTTAAAACCATAGTGAAATCATAATTTGCAATGCATCACTAAATCATGCATGCTAACATCTCATGTTCATGTTCATCAAACCATATGCATCCTTGAGTTTACACAACCTTATCAAAAGAGTTTATAAATAATGCACAATGTCCTTCTTAAATTCATGTATGTATATTGGCATTCTAGTGACCACTTAATGTGAACCTTGAGTTCACCGAATACACGAATCCATTGTTAGAGACCATTGTCTCTTCATGACACGAAGTCACCATTGACATGACACCAAGTTACCATTGACATGACTCGAAGTCACCATTGACATGACACGAAGTCACCATTATAGCACTACCATGCACGATCGAACATATAGTCACCCTTGTTACGTGTAGGCGGCTCTACCACGCACAGTTGGACACAAAGTCATCCTTGTTACGTGTAGGCAATTTTCTTATTCTTAACTTTGTTTATAGTGCACTTAAGACAATCCTAATGACATGTCATTCGTATTCGAATCTAAAGTTAGTGTCACTAAGCCAATATCATAATCAAGTGTGCATGACAACTTGCTGCTCATAATGCATGCATAATATGTTCAACAAATGAACCAAAAGTCATGCCCAAAGGCACCATCATATATAAGGCAATTAACCATATTGTATTTCAAGTCATTTCTCATAATTTTCCATAATCATGGATGCTAAATAAGCTATGCATTTTAGCAAGTATTTCTCATGTATGCACCAATTCAAATCATGCTCATGCATTTCCAAGAATCTCATTGCATTACCAACATAATGCCTTTAACGAATGTAGCCGAAACTCATGTTGATTTACCAGAAACATTTACTTTACATACTCTTGAACTATGGAAGGTTTTCACACTCTTCCATAGTCCCCAAAACAGAACCGTACTAAATGCATTCGCTTTAAGTCCGAAAACACTCACCAACAAACGAAACGAGCTTTCGCCGATATCCCGATGATCGCGCCAACGCACCAGCACTCAAGCACCTTCTTGTACCTCTTCTACAACATTAAAACCAGAGCATTCTCACATCATAACATGCTCAAACCAGCAGCCATATCTGATCACCATAAAACTACCGAAAACTTAGCCAAAAAGACCGTAAACTAAGCCGAAACGCATACGAACAATATCAGCCCAAAACCTAATGAATCTAACACCTAATCCACTTCAATTATGAACCAAAAACACATCCAAACCATCCTTATATCTCCAGCAATATAAAAGCACCTAAAACAACCCCTAAAACAACTGAAAAACACCTTAAAACAACACCGATTGCATTATTCTAGGATTAAATTAATATTCTATCAAATGAAGATTCAATTAATTATTTAATTAACATAAAAACATAATTGAATCCATCTAATTTCAGCATTGAATGAGATCCAAAAAGATTTCACAAAAACATTCACAAAATCACTAGATCTAACATTGAAAATATAGTATTAAGTTTTATTCAAAGATTAGCAAGCTAATACTTGGGAATTTCATTAAAGAACCTTAGAAAAGAGTTAAAAAATCCAGAAAATTATCTTTGAGATCTATTCACCAAAAAAATGTAATTTCCTCTTCTCGATTCCTTGCAATTTGATGTTGATTTGATAAAATTGATGGTTAGGTTTTGTAAGGAGTAGAAAGATGATTAAAATGATGTGTTCTTTGTGGAAAAAGATGCAAAAATCAGCAAGGAATTGAAGAAAAGAGATGAAGGAAAATGGAGAGAAAATGAGAGAAAAAGATAAGAGAAAAAAGTAGTTTTGAGAGAAAATGATTTATCATCTTTAATTAAAGTAATTAAAAAGCATTTTGGTGAATAAATCATTATTAAAAATTAAAATGAGTTTATGCCCCCCTAAGGATTCTAAGTTTAGCTTGCTTTTCAATTTAGTCACTAAAATCACAATTTTTGAAAATCACAAAATAAGTCTTCCAATTTTTCCAAAAATTACAAATTGATCACTTATGCATAATTAAGCATAATTAAAAATCAATATAAAGTCTAAATTACTTTCTTTTAATTTTGAAACATATTCTTAATATTTTTAAACCATATTCGAAAATTATTATTTTTCTTAATTAAAATATTCTTATTTTATTTTTCCCCGGAATAACGAACCAGAGAACCCGATTGATCCAAATCGAATTCTCCTAACTAAAGCCTAGACTAATAACCCCAAAAACGGGATGTTACAGTAACGTTAGTTATAATATTAGAACAATTCTAATATTATAAACACTAAGTGATATCTAGCAATATATAATTGTCATCTAACTTACAAGAGATCATGATTCGATGTGTCATGTCCGTGATCAACTCTCTTAATGTATTATATCATTTTTTCCATTTATATGTATAAGTGGCACAAGTATTAGAATAGTAACACTTGTATAGCCTATTTTAATGTTTCTTGATATCTAGAATGAACTACTTTTAATGAATAATTTGTGATATCTCATATCAACGTATTCAAGCATGGCCATGCATTTCTATTCTTACTTAATTAAGTGGCCTTTGATATATTTTCCTATTATGTAGGAAGGACAAATCCTATCTTGATCATTCACATCTCACTACATACATTGTAATATGTTCAATGTCAATTTTTATAGTGTAACTAATTACGAGACACGTTTAACTGCATCAAAACATAAAACAACATATATTGAGATAGTAATAATCTCAAGTCTAAGGATCATACATATAGTTGTCACTAAGAGCAATATCGTGACCGTCACATAATAATCCAAGATATATGCTCATAGTGGGTCAATCCAATATATTATTCTCTACTAATATATTCATGTATTAATTTTGACATCTCTATGTCAATGACAACTCATTGTCATCAATTAATCACAAGTTAGTCTTAAGCGTATTATTATTGTCCATACCCATAATAATACTTGACTAAGGATCTTTTAATAATAATACATATATTATTATATGTACCTTATTGTTTCTCAATTTATGTGACACATACATCTGAAAATAATAATGGCAATGCCTTATTCAATAAAATTGGTAAATAAAAGTATCCATACAATCATTATATGATTGGTCTTTGGGCATATTCTAACAATATGGACCGAATTAAGCTTAAGCTTGGCATGCATGTCTACATAGCTATTGAATCCAACCCTTCCTGTACAGGGCTTGCTATTATTTGGAATAATAAAACTACTATTGATTTGCTTTCTTACTCGTATCATCATATTGATGTCATTATTTGTTTTGGACAACTACGATTTCATTTTTCTGGTTTACATGGTTTCCCCAAAACTGCAAAAAAATATAATACTTGGCAGTTAATCGATACTCTAAAATCAACCTCTTCCCTTCCCTGGCTTTTAGGGGGATTATAACGAAATCTTTTATGAAAATGAAAAACAAGACGATTCTCGGCGTGCACGTTCACAAATTAATAATTATAGAGATTTTCTTGATAAGAATGATCTCTTCGCTTGTAAACCAACGTCTGGATGGTTCACTTGAACTAGATCGGGTTGTTATACAGAAATCATTATGGAAAGAATCGATAGATTCCTTGGTAACTCTGTCTAGTTTAATATTTTTCCTACCTTCCAAGCTATATCATTCTTTCAGGCACGTTCTGACCATTACCCTATCTTAATGGATACTAGCCTGTCACAAACTCCTCGATCCACATGCCCTAACAATCTTTTTCACTATGAGAATTGCTGGGTTGATTACCCGAAGTTATGTATCGAATTAGAGAGATCTGGTCTAACCAATCTCGCTCGACTCTTTAGAAACTTCAGGATATTAGACGATTCCTAGGCACTTAGCAATCTAATAAACGTATTAAATCCAATGAGTGTCATTCAACTGAACGATTTCATTAATATGTGTCTCAAACGACATCTCTTCGATATGGAAGTCCACAACTTTATTTCTTCTAAAAGTGAGCTTGATAGCTTGCTAAATGCGAAGGAAATCTATTGGGCTCAACGAGCTCGAACACACTAGTTAGAACAAGGTGACAAAAATACTTCCTTTTTCCATGCCAAAGCAAATAGACGACGGTAGAAGAATCATATTGTTGGACTTCTCAACAACAAGAATATAGGACAAACACATACAAACAACATCATGTATATTGCTATTAATTACTTTCAAAACCATTTTACGTCTTCCTCTCCTACTATTGCATCTTCCATCTTGGATAAAATTCTCACTATTGTTTACGAATCAATGAACAATGATCATAATAAGGATTTCACAGAAGACGAAGTAACCATTGCTTTTCGTAATATCGACTCGAGGAAAGCCCCGGGTGTTTATGGCTTCCCAAGTTGTTTCTTCAGGAAGCATTGGTATATCCTTGGCCAGGACTTTACAAACCTCTACCTCGGGCTCCTGAGAGGGTCGGTTAATATGGAAGGGGTCAATCATACCATCATTGTTCTTATCCCCAAAGTCAGCGATCCCACTACAATGCGCCATCTCAAACCTATTAGCCTTTGCACAATCATCTACAAAACTGTATCGAAAGTACTTGTTAACCGTCTAAAATCTATCATACCCTTCTGTATCAGTGACAATCAAGATGCTTTTGTTCAAGGGAGGAATATTACTGACAATATCCTTATTGACCATGAGCTCATCCATACTTTAAATACTAATGGAATATCTCTTGCAAGAGGTGCTAGCCTAAAGCTAGACATGGAAAAGGCTTTCGATCGTGTTGAATGGCCTTTTCTAGAATAAATTATGATTCGTCTAGGATTTAACTCCAGTTGGGTTTCCCTTATTATGAGGTGTGTATCCTCAGTATCCTTCCAAGTACATATCAACGACTCCCTTTCACGAACTTTCAAACCCAATAGAGGGTTACGGTAAGGGGATCCTCTCTCCCCTTTCTAGTTTCTTTTCTGTACTTAAGGCCATCAGCCTTGGTCAACGCTGAGCAAACAATGGTAACCTCCCTAAACTTTGTGCCAGAAGGAATGGGCCACGAGTCAAACACCTCCTTTTTGTGGATGACTGTGTCGTATTCATTAAAAACACAACTAAAAAAGCTCAACGCCTTAAGGATGCTCTACATACTTATGCTACTTCGTCTCGGCAAGCGGTTAATTTTGAAAAATCTATTACTTTCTATTCACGGAAAAACTCTGCATCACTTCGATCAGATATCAATGATATCCTCCACGTAAGAGAAGTGGATGATCCAGGTATTTATCTCGAAGTCCCACTCTTAATAGGGAAGAACAAAACATCGACCTTGAGGTTTACCAGGGAAAAAATGAATACCCAACTAAGTAAACGGGACAAACACCTTTTTTCCTTTAGCGGAAGAGAAATTTTCATCAAATCCATCATACAATCTATGCCTCAATATGTTATGTCTTGCTACCTTCTACAAAAAAAACATTATTGATGATATGACCACTTCGATACGCCGATATTGATGGTCTGGGAAAGCTGACAAACGATGTTGGCATATGTTGACATCACTTTAATATTGCATAACTAGGAAAACAAATCTGCGTTTAGTTTGTGAACCTGATAACCTTCTTAGTCAGGTCTACAAATGCAAGTACTACCCTACGGGTTTGATCCTTGATTCTTATTACACTAGGAACTCATCCTTTGCCTGGAAGAGTCTTAGCATATCTATCTCTAAACTTCGTAATGGTTTCTTCAAACGTTCTGGCATGTCCAGTAAAGGTCAGATCCACTTTGACAAATGGGGTGACTCTCAGCCTGTACATCTTTATGGTGATTATGAGGTGAATGAAGAAGTCCCTCTACATGTAGGTGCCTTCATGGTACCTAACCTACCCCGATGGGATGAATCAAAAGTTAGAGATTACTTTTCCCATGAAAATACTAACACCATCCTTAATGTACCGATCATTAATGACATAAAAAAACACCACACTTTGGGGTCACCATGGCTCTGGTATCTATACGGTGCGGTTTGGTTATCAATTTTTGCAGTTGCAGCCAGGGCCAGTTAATAGGCCCTCTAAACTTTGGAAAATTCTATCAAAATTGCCTACTCTACCCAAGGTTCGCTCCTTTGGATGGCGATTATATCATGATGCACTCCCTTCTAGACACAAAATCCTTTAGGCCAATTTTGGTACGGGGGTTTGCCTATTTGCAACATGGCCATTTAATCCACCCTTCATGCAATGAGGGACTTTCCTAGTGCCAAAGAGGAGCTTCAATTGGCAGGGCTCCCCACTCGAATCTAGTCCAATACTTATACCTCCCCCCACCAGTGGCTTTCTGAAGTTGTTGGTTTTCTTTCCTTGAATCAATTCTCGTTTCTTATTACGGTCATATGGAATCTATGGAACAGCCGTAATGACTTCGTCCATAACAGCCATCTTCAACCAGTTTGGTTAACTATTTCCAATGCACAAAAATTTTTCAATGACTATACATCAGTTAATGATGCCTTCCATCGATGTTCCCGGCTAGCTGAGCCTACTTTCGCTCAAGCTAGATGGATGAAACCGACCTCTGGTTTCATCAAAATTAACATGGATAGGGCATTTGACCGTGTGTTAAGGGGTGCTGCTGCAGGCGTCATCACTCGTGACTCTTTTGGTTCCATCCTCGGTGGTTGCTCAATGCCTCTTGTCTGCCCGAATTCAGCCTCTACCGATGCTCTTGCAATTATGGAAGGTTTAAAATTTGTTGTTGCCAATGGTTGGACTAAAGTGATTATTGAAATTGATTCTGCTTCCATTGCTAACAAAGTTAACAACACTCATCATCACGATCTTTCCACTATGTATAACCCGAATGTTTTCAACTCATTCGATTCAACTTTCACATAAAACACTCTGAAACTCCCAAGGCGCCATCGGTGATGTAGTCACCTACGACTCACTAACAAAACAACTCTCAGACTAAACTGATTCTAAACCACATTACACTCAAACATGATCGAGGACCCAATCAACTCAAGATCGGATATCACAACACCATACCACAAAACTTTCTATACTTTCTAATCTCCACAACTCCTCTATTACCAAATTTTAGCTTTCTTTTCGGTCCCATATCAAGCACAATAAAATAGAAAAATAATTTTAACATGCAAAAACATTTTGCAAAACTTGTGAGGCCAGCACGAAGCAAGTTCCAAGTAGCTCAAGTACTATATAAAACAATTTCCTAGTAGTAGTTACAGCAATGATACCCAAAATAAAGCCAACAATATATACTCAATAATCACATAACACAACCATCAACTATAATTAACAAATATAACCATGTAACAATTGAATTTTCCATAATAAACATTAAGCATAATATAAAATCATCACAAAATCTCGTGCATTAACCAATACAAACTCAAACTAGTTTCCTATGCTACACGACATATCAAAACCCATAAATTTCATGAGATGTTTATCTTATAAATCATTTCTAACACCGACTAACAACAATGTATGCAATATTTAAAATCTAAACACATTTTTTTTACTTTTATAAATTTCACTTGCAAGATAACCTTTAAACATGGCTAAAACGGTAGTCTATGTCATATAATATTCAATTCCCTTAGTCAAGCAACTAACGAACATTTTCACATTTACATATAACTAATAGCATAGCAAAACAATAAGATTCCATCATGCTTACAAACAACAATTCATATAGCAATATTTAAGCATATCAAAATTTAATCATGCCTAATTTGTAGTCATGTATATAACAAACATCCAATCATATTAAAATTTTAATCATGCTTGAAAACACCGTGCTTATAAAATAAAGCCCTAAGTTACTATGTCACAACATAAATCAATCAAAAATAGAAAACACCGTGCATAAGCAATATTTAAAACAAATTTGACTCTGCAACATACCAAATAAAACTTTCAAAAAAGTTTCGTAAATCTAAGCTCTAATACCAACAAATCTAATCCCCTCGACCTGGTCTAGACGCCACCCAACTTGAATGAGTTACACGGGGATTACCGAGGCTAATTCGGAGACTTGCCCCGATAAACAACCCTAAAAAAATTTATCTTTCTTTTATCTTTTCTAAATACTTTAATTAGATCCTACAGGTTCATGCAAGGACCGAGTTCAATTGCAGCGGAAACTATAGAGAAACGAGTCCTAAATTAATCAAACAAGTTTAGGTTCTCTAGATGCATACAAGACCCTATAGGCGTGATTCGCACTTCGAACATCATCCCTAGATGTAAAGTCACCTAATTCCACACATAAAACGCACAATTTATAAGCATAGCTCAACAGTAACAAACATGGAATATCATATTTTAAAATTAACCTATAATAAATCTCAAAATACCACATTAACATAAATGTGTATCAATTATAGTAATCAAACCAAAATAACCAAAAACACATATGTTTACTAAGTCATATCTTAACCAATAACAATGTTGATAAACGTCAAATATATCAACATACGACTACAACAAGTCTTATCATCATATCAATAATATTAGCATGGTAACCCATCCCTATTGCTCTCTCACTACAACTAAAATTACAAAAAGACATACTTGAGGTCATACTTGGCGATTACATGGATTCCTTACTTTCCCTTTTTGCCTCAACATCTATATCCTGCATTGCAAGGTAAAAGAGAGGGTTAAGCATAAAGCTTAGTGAGGGAATAAAAAACATTTAAAACTTATTTGAAAACATCTTACAATGCAGCCCAAATAAACCGATTTCATCAATTCAAAACACATGTCATACTCTATATAAAAGAAAACGTTCATGGATAACAATGCCATTTATAAAAACTCAATAAGTGTCATCAAACCATGGCTTACAATTCTATAATTAAAATCTGGTAATAATACCTCTTTGAAAACACATGCCTTACAATTCTATAATTAAAATCTGGTAATAATACCTCTTTGAAAACACATGCCTTACAAATAAAAGCACAAGTCTTACATGCTACTCGTATAGCAATTCTTACACATGCATCTCAATGCAAAAATCTCAAGTCTTACATGCTAACAACATAGCAATGCTTAAATCACATGCATACCAATGCATAACACCGTATTAAAACACATGCATAATCCCATATGCATACATGTATTTACCATAACACTTACCTTTGAAAAATAAAACATATATTGTTGCTAGTGATCCGATTTGCACTACTCCAAATCGTTAGGATAAACGGGCAACCGCATGTTAGTACTAGCATGCGTATGTTGATACTACTCTCAACATGAATTATCTCACCTCGGTATCCGGTGACAGTACTACTCCGATCAATCCGAATGTGACAGTACTACTCCCATCACATAGCATTAGAATAAAAGGCAAAATGTAACACACAAGGAATCTCTACACGTACGAGTTTTTAATGTTTATAGTGCACTCTAGACCCTATTGATCGATCAACTTATCCATAAGGTTCATCACTTAACTAGCCAATATATTATCAAAAATCAATACTCAAAACTTAATTCAAAAATAGAATTCAAATCACATGTATTCCACTTTTTACGAATCACTTACAAAACCCGATAAAACCACTTTAATCTTTTTTTTTAAACAAAACCGTGGGAACATCAAAAGTATATAAAATCGCTTTAAAAACAGTCTCATGAGCATTTATATACATGCATAATCACATATACACAACACAATAAGAGCATGACAAATAACATAATAAAAACATGGCATATTATGGGGGACTTTCAAGAAAGTAAAACGTTTAACTAGCTTCAGAGTATAGGGAGGTTTCTCACACCTTTCCTACACTCCCAAACATTTGAAAACTCAAGTGAAACATTGTAGAAGCAGCCTAATCTCATAATCCACTCATCGATAACCGATACTTGCTCGCCAAATCACCCAAACGAACCGGAACGCCTTCAAACGTGATCGCCTAACTCTTTTCCTGTTTCAAGAATCAAAACCAAGGGTTTTAATGCTTCTAAACTCAAAAAAGAAACCAACAAGTCGGATCCCTACACGACAGCCTTAAAACCTATCAATTCTTAAACCGAAAACTTCTCGAAACACACCAAACTTCACTTAAGCCTATAGTTCGGAGTTAGGGATACCAAAAACACTTTACAAATATCCTAACACATTAAAATAATCCATTTATGATCCAAAAATAGTGGGTAAAAATCCTCAAACGAATATTGGGATTTTCAACCAAAAAACTGATTTTTATGAAATCGAAGGATTAAAACGATTTCTCCAAGTCAAGAACTTGAGAATTTCAATAAAGAACTTTATTGTTCTAGAGGATTGACAAAATCTCACCTCCAAAACCGATTCAATTGTTTTCCCAGTTTTAAAACGAGAAAACGATGAGAAAATAAGAAAATTGGATTGAGAAAAGTTAAGATAATTATTGTAAACGATTTTTAGTAAAAAAGAATGAGTTTTTACCATGAAAACTTGATGAACGTCTACCTCCAATGAGGGAAAACGAAAATTAGAAAAATATGTGATGTTTAGGTTAATTAAAAAGGGTTTTAAGAGTTTTAAATTGGGTTTAATTAAGTTATTTAATTTAAAATAGGTTTTTGGGTTACTTAATTAATATTTGGAAAGCTTAGACCAGCTAGGATTATAATTGGATCAAATCGCCTTAAAGATTCAAAGTTTTGGCTTATTTCATAAAATTATCCCTAAATTTTCAATTTTTACAAAACGATCTCTAATTTCAAAATCTTAGGGTTTCAAGGGTCAATTTTCAAAATTGATTTGACCAAAGTCAAATATATACTAAATAAGTATTTTAGAATATTTTTCCTCAATTTATTTCGATTGAAAACTAATTTTAAGTATTTAATCCAGAACTAGGCTAAACCGACAAAACCAACTCACTAACTTCTAAGCCCGATTTTAGGGCGTTACAACTCTCCCCCACTTAGGAAATTTCGTCCTCAAAATTTTTACCATGAAAAAAGTTAAGAAACTGCTCCTTCACAACTTCCTTTCACTCCCATGTGACTTTCTAAACACCATTACGCCATTAAAACACTCTTATCAACCCAAGGATCTTACCATAAACGACCTTTTCTACCAAAACCAAGATCCCAACAAACATCTCATACTGACAAGATTCGGTCTCTTCCCAACAACACCCGTCATCACAACTTGAAATGCTACACAAAACAACGGTATACCAAAAACACTATGTTTCGTCTATACACTCATTGCATTTTCAAGCAAAAAGCAAATTTTTTTTCTTTTTGGGCGACCTAACCTTCCCTTACTCCAGGTTGACAACCAACTCTTGACAACTAAAACAACTTCCTACTTCCACTAACAAACTTAACTTTCTCAAACATATTCTAACATACAAGGGAACAATCAAAATATTCCACCGAGTCTCACTCACTACAACAACACATAACAAGTTCCACCAACAGAATCCTTAAACAGTACCACTCGATCACAGAACTTCTAAGCATGGTTGTAAGCAACTCTATCAACGATAACATCCTCACCAAAACCCTGAAAGGTTCGTTTCACAATACCTTAATATATCTTTCCAGAACAAGATAACTCACTCATACTAGTTTCATGTCTATTAACAAGAGAACACCCATAAACTCAACTGGAAGCCCATAATCTGTCTTAAAACCTTACCACATTAGAACATACTACTCATCATCTCAAACCGTTCTAAAAGAAAACACTCTCTTTTAACTGCCAAGAAACCACGTCACAAAACTTACGGAGATTTGTTAACATACCCCTACTCTAGAACCTTAGACGACAACAACATTATCAAAGAACACTAACTATCAAGTTCAACATACCAGTAAAGCAAACATTCACTTTCAACTCATCCTCATCAAAAACGAGTCCATCAAATAAATAATCGCTTACAAACTCCTTTCGTAACTCCTTACTTTTAGATACATAGCAAGAGACTACCACAAACTTTAATTAAGAAACCATTCTAACTTAGAGCGCCATACAACACAACCACAAGCCTCATAGACATAAAAGAGAACCAATATCACATTTAAAACCATCAACATAACCTCAATTATGCCCTGTACACGCGGATCCACCAAATATCCGCTAGCAACTTACCTCGGAACATCTCAACCATGAAAAGTCTAACCCACAACTCTTTCACTAGACTAACACTCTTCGATAAATTTAACCAAGCCAACATTGCTCTTGACTTCAGGAAACTCTTCACTTACTCCATCAAACCGACACCTGTCAAGACATAATCCCTTAAGCAGCTCAGTTTTAACCCATCATGCAATACAATGCACTTCTAAACCTTTTGTTTTAGTACACAACATCATGTTCATCCAAAAGACTGTCTCCTCTAAAGAATAGTTGACCATAACTAAATAAGCAATGCACCACTAACAACCTGAACGTACTACACACAAAACATTTCCCAAACAACAACTCACTGGAAAGGCCATTGAACAACACGGTATTGTAGTCAACCAACTCTTATTTCACTTAGATTATCCCAAGCTCAAACTTGTGCCTCTCTAACCTAACCAAAATGCCAAACTTAACGTCACTCCTCCTACTCACCTTAACATCATTCTTAATGTTAAGCAAAACAATATATGAGAAAACCAACCGTAAATGGAAAACTCAATAACACAGACCCTCGCAATACTTCCTGACAGTAAAACAAGTCTAAAAGATTGTTTGACCAAAAATGGATATAAACTACCCAACGTTCCTTATCACACAACTTCTCTATACGGATATATCCAAGGATTACATACAAAACCTCCACAAACAACCTTATCATACCCAAGCAAAATCTGACACAATTGTTTATGAACACAACATGCAAAAGCTAAGCCAAACGACACCACCACCACCTCTCAAGGTCCACACAAGTTCGTTATGCATCCTTCATCACCTCAACTCTTTTTATAGAGTATTTATTTCTTTTCCAAAAACCCAACTAGCGCTTTCTAAAACAATACACTAGATTAGTTATGCCCTTGACCTAAATACTTTCTAAACCATACCAAACAGAAAGCACTAAGTATTACTTCCACCAAACACAACGATAACACAACATCTCTTATACAAACTAAACTTTCACCGAATAAACCTTGCGAAACTCAGCCTTCCGCTTCATTAACATCAAAATCAAGGCACTCATCCCGTGTTCAACAATCCAAAGCTCTAGACCAAATTAACCAATCCTTATCTAAGACCCACTGTAACATCCCGTTTTGGGGGTTATTAGTTTAGGCTTAGTTAGGAGGATTCGATTCGGGTCGAATCGGGTTCTCCGGTTCATTAATTCTGGGAAAAATAAAATAAGGATATTTTTAATTAAGAAAAATAATAATTTGGAAGGAGGTTTGAAATATTAAAAATATGTTTCAAAATTTAAAAGAAAATAATTTGGATTTTATAATGATTTTTAATTATGCTTAATTATGCATAAATGACCAATTTGTAATTTTTGGAAAATTTGGGGGACTATTTTGTAATTTTCGGTAATTTACATGTTTTAGTGACTAAATTTAAAAGGAAGCTAAGCTTAGAATCCTTAGAGGGCCATAAACCCATTTCCAATTTTTAATGATGATTTATTCACCAAAAAGGTATTTTTAATTATTTTAATTGGATTTTTAATCATTTTTCTCAAAAACCACTTTTCCTCTTAATTTTCTCTCATCTTTTTCTCTCCACTTTCTCTTCATCTTTTCTCTTCAATTCCTTGCTGATTTTAGCATCTTTTTCCACAAAGATTCCATCACTTGCATCATCTTTCCATCCTTTACAAAACCTATGCATAAATTTCATTAAATCTACATCAAATTGCAAGGAATCAAGAAGGGGGAAAAATACATATTTTTGGTGAATAGATCTTGAAGGTAATTTTCTGGATTTTTATTCTTTTCTAAGGTTCTTTATTGAAATTCCCAAGTATTAGCTCTCTAATCTTTGAATAAAAACTTGATTCTATGTTTTTAATGTTAGATCTAGTGATTTTGTGATGTTTTTGTGAAATCTTTTTGGATCTCATTTAATGCTGGAAATTAGATGGATTCAATCATGCTTTTATGTTGATTTAATGATTAATTGAGTCTTCTTTTGATATCACATTAATTTAATCCCGGAATAATGCAATCGGTGTAGTTTTAAGGTGCTTTTCGGTTGTTTTATGGGCTGTTTTAGATGCTTAAATGTTGCTGGAGGTATAAGGATGGTTTGGATGTGTTTTTGGGTCATAATTGAGGTGGTTTAGGTGTTAGATTCGTTAGGTTTTGGGCTGATGTTGTTCGGTTACGTTTCGGCTTAGTTTTCGGTCTTTTCGGCTAAGTTTTCGGTAGTTTAATGGTTATCGGATGTGGCTGTTGGTTTGAGCATGTTATGTTGTGAGAATACTCTATTTTAATGTTGTATAAGAGGTATAAGAAGAAGCTTGATTGCTGGTGCATTGGTGCGATCATCGGATAGCAACGAAAGCTTGTTTCGTTTGTTGGTGAGTGATTTTGGATTTAAAGCGAATCGCGTTGGGTACGTTCTGTTTTGGGGGGTTATGGAAGAGTGTGAAAACCTTCCATAGTTCAAGAGTAAGTAAAGCATTTGTTTTGATAAACCGATATGAGTTTTGGCTACATTTTACAAAGACATTATGTTGGTAATGCAATGAGATTTATGAAAATGCATGAGCATGATTTAAAATGGTGCATACATGAGAATTACTTGCTGAAATGCATAGCTTATTTAGCATCCATGATTATGGAAAATTGTGAGAAATGTTTTAGAATACAACATGGTTATTTGCCTTATACATGATGGTGCCTTTGGGCATGGCTTTTAGTTCATTTGTTGGACATATTATGCATGCATTATGAGCAGCAGGTTATCATGCACATTTGATTATGATATTGTCTTAGTGACACTAACTTTAGATTCGAATACGAATGACATGTCATTAGGATTGTCTTAAGTGCACTATAATCAAAACTGAGTATACAGAATATTGCCTACACGTAACAAGGGTGACTTTGTGTCCAACCGTGCGTGGTAGTGCTAATGGTGACTTCGTGTCATGTCAATGGTGACTTCGTGTCATGACGAGACAAATGTCTCATGGATCCGTGTATTCGGTGAACTCAAGGTTCACATTAAGTGATCACTAGAAAGCCAATATACATACAAGAATTTGAGAAGAGGTTTGAGCATCATTTATAAATTGTTTTGATAAGGTTATGTGAACTCAAGGATGCATAAGTTTTAATGATCTTGGGCATGTAATATTGGCATACATGATTTAACAAAGTATTGCAAATTATGGTTTCCAATATGGTTTTAAATAGATGCATTGATGATCTTTTGTGGAGCTACCTCACTAAGCATGTTTGCTTAAGCTCTCTTTTCATCCTTTCAGAAAAATAAAGGCACTTGGAGCATCGTTCGACGCAAGGAAACCAAGGGGAAGTTCACTTTAAATTTGGTATGTTTTTGGCAAATAAATTGGGCAAGGCAATGTGTAACGCAATCTATGAGAGGAGTGAGCATTTAGACTTTGTTTCATGTTGTAATAAGACCTTTATTGTTAGGATGTTAATGGTTGAATTTTTGTTATGTTTGAATTGTTGAAGCATGAACTAGCATGTTTGTTATGTTGCTATTCATTCTTAGGAAGCATGCCTATAGGTCTCCTTGTGATATTTTCTGGTGTTTTGAGGTGTGGTTATGTTGATGGTGATGCCTAGGAATGTTGCATATAGCATTGAGTTATTAATGTTTTTGTTTGGATTGGTTTAGTTGAGCTTATACGTCTCACTCAATCTGGAATACAGGGGGTATCGAAACATCCTATGGCAGTATCGATACCCCTATGCCTATTTGAACACCTGTATCAAAGCAGGGTTCGGTACCAAATGCTACTGGACATGTCTGTTCTGAAATACTCTATGGGCTGTTTCGAAACAGGTGACCACAGTTCGAACTATGGGTTCACTGGGCACATGTGTTCCGAAACACCCCAAGGGTTGTTTCGAAACATCTGGACTAGAAAGGGCAATTTGAGAGTTTTAAATGCATGAAACGTGGGATTAAAATTAGTAAGTGAAAATAATGGATCTATGAGTAGTTTAGGAGATGTTGTGACACCACGATTCACGCTTTAACCCGAACACACATCGAATATTATAAGAAGGATAAAATACCTAGTATTACATATATTGCAATTAAGCCCATGAATGCTAGAACATAAAATCAATAACTAAGATACCTCGTTTGATCTCTCATTGTATGACGAATGTGTTAAGCTTGTTTAATTGTTATCCGATGGATTGTTTGTGGATATGGTGATGCAATTAGTTCTTTATATTTTGGTCCCTAATCTTGTATGCGTTTAATTTATTTATTTATAATATTTGAACTGCGTCCGTCTCTGTCTTACTTGAGTTAGTTACACATAGGAGATTAATCGAGCATCTAGGTAAGATAAAAAAAATGTTACAGTTTTCAGAGTTGTTTATCGGATCGGACCTTCACGGGTTTGGTTCGATATTCCCCGTGTGACCCATTAGTGTTGGATCCGTCTAAGTCGGGCTAAGGGGGTTACACCCACTGCATAACAGGATGGCTACAACAAGAGCATCTTTCAGACACCCCTTTAAACCTACACCCTCTCCCCATAGGATTAACCAGAGCACAAGTTTCATTTTCAAGAGGGAAACATCTGTAGATGTGGACAATGTGTGCATGAGTCCTATATGTCACCCTAGATGCCTATGCAAGTGCATGCAAATGCAATCTAATGTCATGCTCAAGAATGCATGCATGTCGTAGGATGTCTAATGTATACACATATATAATTGCTTTTATACTATGCATGATAGTTGTCCATACTCACAAACAACATCCTCAACTCCGGAACTTCAACTTTCTATCTCTTCAACATTCAGAAATATAGAAACTTATCACTCAAGAGTACACAACCACACCATAACCCGAATGTTTCCAACTCATTTGATTCACCTTTTACACAAAACACTCTAAAACTCCCAAGGTGCCATCGATGATGTAGTCACCTACTACTCACTAGCATAACAACTCTCAGACTAAACTGATTCTAAACCACTTTACACTCAAACATGATCGAGGACCTAGTCAACTCAAGATCAGATATCACAACACCCTACCATAAAACTTTCTATACTTTCTAATCTCCACAACTCCTCTATTACCAAGTTCTAGCTTTCTTTTCGGTCCCACATGAATCACAATAAAATGGAAAAATAATTTTAACATGCAAAAACATTTTGCAAAACTTGTGAGGCCAGCACGAAGCAAGTTCCAAGTAGCTCAAGTATTATATGAAACAATTTCCTAGTAGTAGTTAGAGCAATGATACCCAAAATAAAGCCAACAATATATACTCAATAATCACATAACACAATCATCAACTATAATTAACAAATATAACCATGTAACAATTGAATTTCCATAATATACATTAAGCATCATATAAAATCATCACAAAATCTCATGCATTAACCAATACAAATTCAAACTAGTTTCTTATGTTACACGACATATCAAAACCCATAAATTTCATGAGATGTTTATCTTATAAATCATTTCTAAGACCGACTAACAATAATTTATGCAATATTTAAAATCTAAACACATTTTTTTTACTTTTATAAATGTCACTTGCAAGATAACCTTTAAACATGGTCAAAATAGTAGTTTATGACACATAATATTCAATTTTCTTAGTCAAACAACTCACATACATTTTGACGTTTACTTATTACTAATAGCATAGCAAAACAACAAGATTCCATCATGCTTACGAACAAAAATTCAAATAGCAATATTTAAGCATATCAAAATTTAATCATGCTTAATCTGTAGTCATGTATATAACAAACATCCAATCACTTTAAAATTTTAATCATGCTTGCAAACACCGTGCTTGTAAAACAAAGCCCAAAGTTACTATGTCACAACATAAATCAATCAAATATAGAAAACACCGTGCATAAGCAATATTTAAAACAAATTTGAATCTACAACATACCAAATAAAACTTTCAAAAAAGTTTCGTAAACCTAAGATCTGATACCAACAAATGTAACCTTTCGACTCGCTCTAGATTCCACCTACTCGAACAAGTTACACGGGGAATACCGAGGCTAATTTGGAGACTTGCCTCGAAAAAAAACCCCTAAAAAATCTATATTCCTTTTAACTTTCTAAATGCTTTAATTAGATCTTACATGTTCATACAAGGATCGAGTTCAATTGCAGCAAAAACAAAAGAGAAACGAGTCCTAAATTAATCGAACAAGTTTAGGTTCTCTAGATGCATACAAGACCCTATAGGCGTGATTCACACTTCGAACATCATCCCTAGATGTAAAGTCACCTAATTCCACACGCAAAATACATAATTTATAAGCATACTTCAACATTAACAAACATGGTATATCATACTTTAAAATTAATCTATAATAAATCTCAAAATACCTCATTAACATAAATGTGTATCAATTATAATAATAAAGCCAAAATAACCAAAAAAACACATAGGTTCACTAAGCCATATCTTAAACAATAACAATGTTGATAAACATCAAATATATCAACATACGACTACAACAAGTCTTATCATCATATCAATATATTAGCATGGTAACCCATCATCATTGCTCTCTCACTACTGCTAAAATTACAAAAAGACACACTTGAGCTCATACTTGGCGATTACATGGAATCCTAACTTGCCCTTGCCGCCTCAACATCTCTATCCTGCATTGCAAGGTAAAAGAGAGGGTTAAACATAAAGCTTAGTGAGGGAATAAAACATATTTAAAACTTATTTGAAAACATCTTGCAATGTAGCCCATAATAAACTGATTTCATTAATTCAAAATACATGTCATGCTCCTTATAAAAGAAAACGTTCATGGCTAACAATGTCACTTATAAAAACTCAGTAAGTGTCATCAAACCATGACTTACAACGCCATCATTAAAATATGGTAATAATACCTCTTTGAAATCACATGCCTTATAAATAAAAACACAAGTCTTACATGCTACTCGTATAACAATGCTTACACATGTATCTCAATACAAAAATCTCAAGTTTTACATGCTAAAAACATAGTAATGCTTAAATCATATGTATACCAATGCACAACACCGTATTAAAACACATACGTAATCACATATGCAAACATGTAATTACCATGACAATTACCTTTGAAAAATAAAACAATATTAGTGCTAGTGATCCGATTTGTACTACTCCAAATCGTTAGGATAAACGGGCAACCGCATGTTAGTACTACTCCCAAAGCATGCGTATGTTGATACTACTCTCAACATTAATTATCTCACCTTGGTGTCCAGTGAAAGTACTACTCCGATCAACCTGTATGTGACAGTACTACTCCCATCACATAGCATTAGAATAAAAGGCAAAATGCAACACACAAGGAATTTAAACACGTACGACCTTTTAATGTTTAAAGTGTACTCTAGACCCTATTGATCGATCAACTTATTCCATAAGGTTCATCACTTAACTAGACAATATATTATCAAAAATCAATGCTCAAAACTTAATTCAAAATAGAATTCAAATCACATGTTTCCCACTTTTTACGTATCACATAGAAAAATCGATAAAATCACTTTTATCTTAATTTTTTAAAACAAAATCATGGGAACATCGAAAGCATATAAAATCTCTTTAAAAATAGTCTCATGAGAATTTATATACATGCATAATCACATATGCACAACACAATAAGAGCATGATAAATAACATAGTAAAAACATGGCATAATATGGGGACTTTCAAGAAAGCAAAATGTTTAACTTACATCAGAGTATAGGGAGGTTTCTCACACCTTCCCTACACTCCCAAACATTTGAAAACTCAAGTAAAACATTGCCGAAGCATCCCACTCTCATAATCCACTCACCGATAACTGATACTTTCTCGACAAACCACCGAAATAAACCGGAACGCCATCAAACGCGATCGCCTAACTCTTTTCCTTTTTCAAAAATCAAAACCAAAGGGTTTAATGCTTCTAAACTCACAAAAAAACCAACAAGTCGGATCCCTACATAACAGCCTTAAAACCTATCAAAACTTAAACCGAAAACTTGTTGAAACAAACCAAATTTCACTTAAGCATACAGTTCGGGATTAGGGATTTTAAAATCACTTAACAAACATCCTAACACATTAAAATAATCCATTTATGATCCAAAAACAATGAGTAAAAATCCTCGAACAAAAATTGGGATTTTCAACCGAAAAATCAATTTTTAAGAAATCGAAGGATTAAAACGATTTCTCAATGCTAAGAACTTGGGAATTTCAGTAAAGAACATTATTGTTCTAGAGGATTGACAAAATCTCACCTCCAAAACTGATTCAATTGCTTTTCAAGTTTTAAAACGAGAAAACAATGAGAAAATAAGAAAATTTGATGGAAACAAGTTAAGATAATTATTGTAAACGATTTTTAGTAGAAAAAATAAGTTTTTACCTTGAAAACTTTATGAACGATTGTCTCCAATGAGGGAAAACGAAAATTAGAAAATATGTGATGTTTGAGTTAATTGAAAAGGGTTTTAAGAGTTTTAAACTGGGTTTAATTAAGTTATTTAATTTAAAATAAATTTTAGGTTTAATTAAGTTATTTAATTTAAAATAGTTTTAAGGGTTTTAAGAGTTGTAAACCAAATATTCTTAAATCAAAATTTATGTGTCCAAATAGTTAATTATGGGAGTTTGAATAAAATTATACAGATTAATCTTAAATTTTTAGCTTTTTACTCGGTTAAAATTCCAACGGGTTCTCTTAAAAGCCCATTTAGACAAGCATGTTTTAATCTCAACAAAACGAAAACTAAATGCTATTGAATCAAATTTTATGAGTTCAAATAGTTAATTATGGGTGTTTGAGCAAAACTATACAGATTAATCTCAAAGTTTTAGCTTTTTACTTGGTTAAAATTTGAACGGATTCTCTATAAAGCTCATTTAGACATGCACGTTTTAGTCCTAATAAAATGACTACCAAATATTATTAAATCAAAATTTTTGTGTTTGAAAAGTTAATTATGGGCTTTTGATTAAAATTATAAAAATTAATCTAAAATTTTAGCATTTTACTAGATTAAAATTCTAATGGATTCTCTATAAAACAAATTTAGAAATACACATTTTAATCCCAACAAAACAACAAAAAAAGGTTATTAAATAAAATTTTATGAGTTCAAATAGTTAATTATGGGTGTTTGAACAAAATTATATAAATTAATCTAAAATTTTCAGCTTTTTACTTGGTTAAAATTCCAATGGATTCTCTATAAAGTCCATTTTGACAAGCACATTTTAATCCTAATAAAACGACAATCAAATGTTATTAAATCATATTTTATGAGTTCAAATTGTTAATTATGGGTGTTTGAACAAAACTATATAGATTAATCTCAAAGTTTCAGCTTTTTACTCAGTTAAAATTCAAACGGATTCTCTATAAAGCCCATTTAGACATGCACACTTTAATCCCGACAAAACGATAACCAAATATTATTAAATCAAATTTTATGAGTTCAAATAGTTAATTATGGACTTTTGAACAAAATTATACAAATTAATCTAAAATTTTCTACTTTTTACTTGGTTAAAATTCGAACGAATTCTCTATAAAGCCCATTTAGACATGCAGGTTTTAATCCCAAGAAAACAACTTAATGTTATGGGTGTTTGAACAAAACTATACAGATTAATCCAAAATTTTAAACTTTTTACTCGGTTAAAAATCGAATAGATTCTCTATAAAGCCCATTTAGACATGCACGTTTTAATCCCAACAAAACGACAATGAAATGTTATTAAATCAAATTTTATGAGTTCAAATAGTTAATTATTGGCCTTTAAACAAAATTATAAAGATTAATCTAAAATTTTCAGCTTTTTACTCAATTAAAATTCAAACGATTCTGTATAAAACCAATTTAGACATGTGTTGCGTGTCGAAAGTGTGTAAATTGTGCAAGTGAACACGTCACAAGTAATAAAAGTGATAAGTATTATCAGATATCGTTTCCACAAGGATTGGTCTACTCAATATGCCCTCTTTTGTCTTCTTGCTCTGTAAAAGAAATAAAATAAAAACACAAGTAATTTGGGATTAAGTGAACTAAATAAAGAAAACTAAATAAGAAAATAATCAGATAAAAAAAGTGGCTAGGATTCAGTTGTGTTGTATAGTAGATTCGATTGACTTGTTTCTGTCCAATGCAATCACACAACACTGCCTCAGTAGCACTATAGTTTTACTGCCTCGATAGTGATGACACTCGTCCGTCGCGGCAGTCCCTTACTTTTGGGTGGACTTTAACAAAGTTCGGAAAAGTGTCATTTGATGACTCCGTTTATCACTAAGTCAAAGTACTATTGATGACCAGTCCTTGATGATACATCCTGGAGTGAATCAATTATAGTCATCAACCAATCCCACACTTCTTTTAGCCACTGAAACTCTAACCTATCCCTAGGCCGAGTTAGTATTTCTTGATTGAAATACCATACTTATTCCTTTCGTGAATCTAACTCTCCCGATATTAGATAAATGGATTACTCACAAACTTCTCTCCCGAGCTTGAATGCAAGAACAAAGAATGGCAAAGAATAAGCAAACCTTGATATTTTATTACATTGAAACAAGAAACAAAGTTCAATCTCTTCTCACTAATACTCTACAACTTTAACCTAAGCCTAAAAAAAATTAGAACATAATGAAAAGTAAAGAAAAACTCTAAATCTATGGTGAAGCCGGCTCTCTAGTCTCCGATCTCTATGGTGCTAAGTTCTAAGTGCTTTCTCTCCTTGGACGGCTTATGGTTTATATAGGATTGGCCTAGGGCAAACCTTTCCTAAGTAGGAATACAACTTGGAATAGGACACAAGTCATGTACATAAATAAAATATTTCCAAGTTTATTCCAACTAGGTGACTTTTCCATCGTGGCCGTTGATTTGGTCTTTTTACTCGCTTCCCAACTCCGATCCATTTGTTGCTTGTCCAGAAACGTCCTCCTCATGTTTCTCTTTGGCTCCCATACAATATCGCTACTTGTCCTTCAGCTGCTACCTCGGTATCAGGTCCTACCTTGGCCTCAATCGCTGTCGCGGTAATAGATATTCCTGCAAATACATAAAAGTGCAGTAAAGCTTGCCTTCTCTATAAATATCATCTTTATATGTTGCAAAAGCAGAATATCTAAATATCTTACATTAAGCACATGCATTAGTCCAAGTAGGTAGAGCTTGAGTGATTATTGTCCATGAAAGATGTAAAAAGTAATAGTGAGTTGAGCATTTATCACACCCCCAAACTTGAACTATTGCTTGTCCTCAAGCAATGCAAACCATCAATTTGCCAAACATTATTCTCTATTGGTCTTACGTTTTCATCTATTCTCCCCACTATAACTATGCCTTTTCTTTAGACTTAACCTTTCGGTTACCTAAGGATTTACCTAGAAAACAAACTATAAGATTTGTGAGTGTGTGCGTTTTTATGGACAAGTTTGATTAAAGACCTTCTTAGACAAACTCTAAGTTCAAGACAAATAGACTTGGATTTAGTGTACTCTTCTTAAGAACAACAATTTCTTGAGCCAATTTTGGGCACCTCAAGGATTGTGTTTTCTCATCAATTTTCCTTATTTCTTTTGCTATTCTTTTAATCATAATAGAGTCAATTCCGGGCACCTCTAGCATGAAGAGTAATTCCTAGAGCCGATGATAGGCACCTCTAGTCACATTCCAAAATCTAAGTCTTTATCACCTAAGTTTATTAAAAGAATTCCTATAGTCAAACAAGTCCCAAAAGTGTTTATAAGATCAACCTTATAATAAGCTTCTAAGTTTTCTCCTTAAGTATTCTAGGGTTAAATCTTCTAAACAGGACCTAACCATGGTAAGGAGAAAGATTTCAATAGCCTAAAAAGATCTTTAGCTTTTTAGTCGGAAACAATCATTTTAGCCAAGGATTAATCTCAAAATTTAGCTTTTTACTTGGTTAAAATTCGAACGGATTCTCTATAAAGTGCATTTAGTCATGCACGATTTAATCTCAGCAAAATGATAATCAAATGTTATTAAATCAAATTTTATGAGTTTAAATAGTTAATTATGGGCTTTAGAACAAAATTATACAGTTTAATCCAAAATTTTCAACTTTTTACTTGGTTAATATTCTAGCGAATTCTCTATAAAACCCATTTAGACAAGCACGTTTTAAACCCAACTAAATGAAAATCAAATAGTGTTAAATCAAATTTTAAGAGTTCAAATAGTTAATTACCGTTTTTGAACAAAATTATACAGATTAATCTCAAATTTTAGCTTTTTACTCGGTTAAAATTTAACTTTTTAATCACAACAAAACGACAACGAAATGTTATTAAATCAAATTTTATGTAACCCCTAAATTCAACCTAATTTCTTTTATTAGAAGTTAAGGTTCACATTACTAAAACTTCATTTACAAGTTAGAATTTGATAAAATAATATTTAAATTTTGGATAAATTATTAAATAAATTTAAAGACACTGAAAAACATAACATTTATTTAAACTGAATTCAACCCATAATTTAACAAATATTAAATGTCACGAAATCCGATAAAAGTTCAAAGTCTATTATACAAAATATATTATCCAAATATAATTAAAAAATCCGGAATTAGAAACTGTAAAATATACCATAAATAATAATCTGAATCAGGATCCTCTAAGTACCGTATGTAGCCTAGGTTTGAGATTTTAAACAGGAAAGTGAGAGGGTGTAAGCTAGGGAGCCTAGTGTGTCTCTAGTGTGTAGGTAAATAGATTTACAGAACAAAATGTAACAAATGATATAATGTATGCATGATGTGCACCCAACTCCGAACACTATCAATATAGTAGCTTCCCCTGAACCATTCTAACTCCATCACATCAACAGAAGTGGAAACTTGACCCGTAGGTGGAGCCACTGATCAGAAGTGGTATCTCGGCCCGTAGGTGGAGTCACCTAACAAAAGTGAATATATCATTAACTTCCCCGTACATATAATCCAACCAAATGCAATGTTATATGCAGATTCAGAATTAGAATTCATGCCTTATTATCTAATAGGAGGCATGCATGATAACGTCAGAATCATATATGTAATGTGTATAACTTAGAGTGTTGCATGATGAAATATTTCAGAAAATTTTAGGATGGTGCATGAACATACAAAGTTTAACAAAATCTGAACACAGAATAATAATAACAGAATTGTCGGGAGAGACACACCTGAAGTAAGCTACTCAACATCGATACTAACGTCTACTGGACTCAGCTCTACCACTAGAGTGAGCAGGTTAGAACCTATGAGTAATAGAACATTGGACACACTACTATGCCACTAAACCGATAAGTACACTAAACAGAAAATAAATCGAAACTCACGAGCGTGTCCCGATGCCTAAGGTATAGGAGATCATCCAAGAGGAGGAGGAGGTAGATGCTCGGGGTCAGAATCCACGACACGTGAACCAAACAGAAACTAACTTAAAATCCGTAACAAAAAGAACTTCCAAATAGACGTTTGAACTTAAAAGCCTTAAAAATTACACTTTGGGTTCAAATTTCGAAAAACAGACGGCGCCATCAAATTCAGGATGTTGAAAAATATAAAGTGAGACCGGGTCAAAAAAGTCAACGATGACGTCAGTATTGGTCAACATTGACGTCAACAATAACATCATCCGGTCAACGCTAACGTCAGCAGATGACGTTAGCATGACATCAATGGGTCATAGGTCAGGTCAGGTTTTGTGTCGTTCGGGTTAGGTTTCGAGTCAAACAAATTTTCCTAGGAAAATCTAGAAATTCTTAGATTTTCTGGGAAAATCTAAAAAACCCAAAAATGCCCAGAACTTGATTTTCCTTAGATTTTTGGCACACTTTCCCCCCTGATTGAATTCTAAACACAAACTAAAACTTTCCTTCAACAACAATCAACAAAACCGAAAATAATTCCTCCATAAACCGATTTAAAATACAGACAACAAAACCCCCATTTCTGAGATTCTTAAATCAAAAGAACATCAAGAACAAATTTCATTACTAACAGACTCAACCCATACAACCCCCATTTCTAACACTACCATTCAAACATTCCAAAAACAAAACATACCTCTTCATTACATTGAAACATAAACGAACGAGAAGGGAGAAAGCTTACCAGCACACCCTTGGTAGATTCGACAGAAAACTAAAGAAAAGAGAACCTTTAATCAGTTGATTCAAAAACCAAAAGAGAAATCAAATTCAAAAACCAAACTTAAAGGAGATTAATTCTCCAAAAATGAAGCGGGAGAAGGGGATTGGAATTGATTTCCCAAAGAAAATGGGTAATTTACATGATAAGGGTCTGGACTTTTTAAAAATTAAAATGGAGCCCTCAACTTTCAGAAATTACAAATTGGTCACTGAAACCCCCAATTCCAAGGGTTTTGGATTAGGGATTTAAAATTTTAATTTTGGGGGGGAAATTGGAGTGTTACGTTTTATGAGTTTCAATAGTTAAGTATGGGCTTTTGAACAAAATTATACAAATTAATCTCAAATTTTCAACTATTTACTCGGTTAAAATACGAATGGATTTTCTATAAAACCCATTTAGACAAGCAAGTTTTAAACCCAACTAAATGACAAATAAATGTTATTAAATCAAATTTTATGAGTTCAAACAGTTAAGTATGGGCTTTTAAACAAAATTATAATGATTAATCTCAAAATTTTCAGCTTTTAACTCGGTTAAAATTTGAACGGATTCCCTATAAAGCCCATTTCGACATGCACGTTTTAATCCCAAAAAAGGATAACCAAATGTTACTAAATCAAATTTTATGAGTTCAAATAGTTAATTATAGGCTTTTGAACAAAATAATAGAAATTAATCTCAAATTTTCAGCTTTTTACTCGGTTAAAATTCGAACAGATTCTCTATAAAGCACATTTAGACAAGCACGTTTTAATTCAAACAAAACGACAACCAAATGTTGTTAAATAAATTTTATGAGTTAAAATAGTTAATTATGGGCATTTGAAAAAAAATTATACAGATTAATCTCAAATTTTTAACTTTTTACTTGGTTAAAATTCTAACGGATTCTCTATAAAGCGCATTTAGACACGCACGCTTTAATCCCAACAAATGATAATCAAATATTATTAAATCAAATTTTGAGTTCAAATTTTTAACTACGGGCTTTTAAATAATATTATACAGATTAATCTCAAATTTTAGCTTTTTACTTGGTTAAAATTCGAACGAATTCTCTATAACGCCCATTTAGAATGCATGTTTTAATCACAGAAAAATGACAACCAAATGTTATTAAATCAAATTTTAATAGTTCAAATAGTTAATTATGTGCTTTTGAAAAAAATTATATAGATTAATCCAAAATTTTCAACTTTTTACACAGTTAAAATTCGAATGAATTCTCTATAAATCCCATCTGGACATGCACGTTTTAATCCCAACAAAACAACAACCAAATGTTATTAAATCAAATTTTATGAGTTCAAATAGTTAATTATGGGTTTTGAACAAAATTATAAAGATTAATCTAAAATTTAAAGCTTTTTACTCAGTTAAAATTCAAACGGAATCTCTATAAAGCCTATTTAGACATACACGTTTTAATCCCAATAAAACGACAACCAAATGTTATTAAATCAAATTTTATGAGTTCAAATAGTTAATTATGGTCTTTTGAACAAAATTGTACAAATTAATCTCAAATTTTTTAGCTTTTTACCCGGTTAAAATTTGAATGGATTCTCTATAAAGACAATTTAGATATGCACGTTTTACTCCAACAAAACGATAACCAAATGTTATTAAATCAAATTTTATGAGTTTAAATAGTAAATTATGGGATTTTGAATAAAATTATAAAGATTAATCTAAAATTTTCAGTTTTTTACTCAATAAAAATTCGAACAGATTCTCTATAAAGCCCATTCAGACATGTACATTTTAATCCCAATAAAATGATAACCAAATGTTATTAAATAAAATTTTATGAGTTCAAATAGTTAATTACGGGCTTTTAAACAAAATTATACTGATTAATATCAAAATTTAAGCTTTTTACTCGATTAAAATTTGTACGGATTCTCTATAAAGCGTATTTAGACATGAACATTTTAATTCAGCAAAATGATAATCAAATGTTATTAAATCAAATTTTATGAGTTCAAAAAGTTAATTATGGGCTTTTGAACAAAATTATATAGATTAATCTAAAATTCTCAGCTTTTTACTCAGTTAAAATTTGAACAAATTCTTTATAAGACCCATTTAGACAAGAACGTTTTAATAGCAACAAAACAACAACCAAATGTTATTAAATCAAATTTTTTGAGTTTAAATCGTTAATTATGGGCTTTTGAACAAAATTATAGAGATTAATCTCAAATTTTTAGTTTTTTACTCGATTAAAATTCGAACGGGTTCTCTATAAAGCCTATTTAAACATGCACGTTTTAATCCCAACAAAACGATAACCAAATGTTATTAAATCAATTTTTATAAGTTGAAATAGTTAATTATGGGCCTTTAAACAATTCAGCTTTTCACTCGGTTAAAATTCGAATAGATTCTCTATAAAGCCCATTTAGACACGCACGTTTCATTCCCAACAAAATGACAATCAAATGTTAGTAAATCAAATTTTATTAGTTGAAAAAGTTGATTATGGGCTTTTGAATAAAATTATAAAGATTAATCTAAAATTTTCAACTTTTTTACTCGGTTAAAATTCGAACGGATTCTCTGTAAAGGCCATTTAGACATGCACATTTTAATCTCAACAAAACGACAACCAAATGTTATTGAATCAAATTTTGAGTTCAAATAGTTATTTATGGGCTTTTGAAAAAAATTCAAACAGATTCTCTATAAACTCATTTAGACATGCACATTTTAATCCCAACACAACAACAACCAAATATTATTAAATCAAATTTTAAGAGTTTAAAAAGATAATTATGGTCTTTTGAACAAAATAATATAGATTAATCTAAAATTTTCAGCTTTTTTCTGAATTAAAATTCGAACAGATCTTTACATCTACGAACCCAGTTACGTTGTTTCCTTCTTTATTATCTTGTTCCTTTATATCATCTTTATTCCAGCCAAGGTCATACAATATTCTTTCTTTGTATACACGTGAGTATGGAATGGGGTTGGTTTGGTCCCAGGCCATTCATCCTCGATTCGATTTGATGAAGAGACTTTCATAATCATCGTGTACAATTTATTGGTTTTGTTACTAGTACTGGTTACTTTTGGTGTTCATGGATCATGCTTTTAATCGTTATATTTCTTATTATGTTTATTGCTTCATACTTTCGGAGTTGCAACACCGATGGGTCGATGAGAAGCAATACGGATTATCTCAGTCTTGCGGCTTTGTTGCGGATATTCATCTTGTTTACTATACTTTCCTATATTTTCCATCTCTTTTTTGATGTGGTGTTGCCAGCTACAGCTATATCGACAGGTAAATTTTGGTCTACCTTCTGGCCGATCATGTTTCCTATATTCTATTTCTATTTCTTTTTTTTCATTTTACCTATTTTCATACTATCTCTTATTTCGTGACATCTTAACTTTTATTCGGCATATACCACCCATGTATAATGATTTTTCCAACACCATTTAGGGTGTATTATATTATCTAAGCCCTCCACGGTTTTATATTGTCACTTCGACATCGTGGATGTAGATCACTTATCGGCCTTTATATACTAATTTTAAGCCTTTTATACCAATTATACTGAGGACTACTAACAATATTTTTTATTAGGATTACCACGTAAAATGGAATTCTTATCTATTTTTTCTTTTTTAAGAAGTTTTTTATTTAACATCAAATTCTTATAATATATTCCATAATATTTTGTTCCTATAATCCTTATTTACCTCAACCTCTCTACTACTTCCTATATTTTCACTTCCATTCTCCTAATAATACTTTATTATTGTTATTATTAGGATTACCACGTATTTTTAACTTCCTAACTCTTTTTTTTGGAATTCTTATCTTCTTTTTTCAAAAGTCTTTTATTTATTGTAACCTCTTAGTTCGGCCTAGATGGAACCGACACTAATGGGTTACACGGGGAATATCAAACCAAACCCGCAAAGGTCCGATTCGATAAACAACCCTAAAAGCATTATATTTTTTTTCTTCTAGATACATAATTGTATTCCTACATGTCAAGGTCTCATACAAGGCATTAACGGAAACAATCTGATCATAAACAAACATCCGATTAAACACTTAAGTAAATTAAGGACTAAAACGTAAAACTTTTAAATTCTAGTAATAAAGTAGAAATTCTTTTCATCCAAGTTCAATTAAACACACAAGTATCCTTCACGGTAAATTTCAAGTCAAACGGATCATTCTAACATCATCAATTGCATGTTTCTTTAATTTAGGGACCAAAATGTAAATATTTCAAATTACAAGGACTTCGTCCAAATTAAGTTATCCATCTTGCAATTAAATCAACTTTATGCATCTATATGAAATTTTAGCTTAAAATAGCATCTATAGGTATCCTAATTGAACAAAGGAAAGTATCCGGGACTAAAGTATAATTTCCAACAACTATCAATTCATGGTAGTCAAAGGTTTCGAAACCTTTCATAAAGGTTTGGAAACTTTATGTAAAAGGTTTCGAAACTTTTTGTGTCTAGTAACTTTTCAAAATTGAAATTGTCCGCAAGGTTTCAAAACCTTCCTGAAGGTTTCGAAACTATTTTGCAAAGGTTTCGAAACCTTCCCTAAGGTTTCGAAACTTTAGGTCTGGAACCTAAAAAATCTATCACACTAAGTGAACATCATCGGCTCAAACACAACCGTCAATCACTATTAACTATATGTAATAATCCTAAGCATGAATAGCAACATATAACACACGATTATAAACGTCAAGAACATCAAGCAAACTATAGGCATGCTACCTAGAACATGATTAAAAACATAACGATCATACAAGTACATGCTTCAACAATCCAAACATCATAATAGTTCATCAATTAACAATCAAACAACATAGATCTTGTTTCAACATAAAGCAAAGTCAAAGTTCACACTCCCCACATGGGTTGGGTTTACACATTGCCAAGCCCCCAACTTATTTGTTAAAACATACCGAATTTGAAGTAATCTTTCCACTTGGTTTCCTTGCTCCGAATGTAGTCCCGAGTGCCTTAATTTTTCTGCAAAGATGAAAAGAGAGCTTAAGCAAACATGCTTAGTGAGGAAGCTCTACATAAGGTCATCAATGCATAAAACAAAATCATTTTTAATGTCATGTTTGCATCCTTTATGCTTAATTGAAATAAGTAAAACCAAATCATGCTCATCAACATTGTCAAATCATTTCATGTGTCATGCATAAGAATACCATTTCACTTCATGTATGTATATTGGCTTTCTAGTGATCACTTAATGTGAACTTTTAGTTCACCGAATACACGGATCATTTTTTCTATAACTGGAGACTCTTGGTCTCAACATGCATGGGGTCGAACGCATAGTCACCCTTGTATATATGTTACCCCCACTACGCACGGTCGGACACAAAGTCACCATTGTTTATGTATGGGTCAACTATATGCACGGTCGGACACAAAGTCACCCTAGTTTACATATAGGCAAGCTCTACACGCACGATCGGACACAAAGTCACCCTTGTTGACGTGTAGGCAACCTCTACACGCACGGTCGGACACAAAGTCACCCTTGTTTATGTGTAGGCGTCATCATTATTCTCTTTATTTTATAGTGCACTCAATTCTAATGACATGTCATTTGTAATCTAAAGTTAGTGTCACTAAGCCAATATCAATATCAGTCATGCATGTTAACTTGCTGCTCATAATGCATTCATATAATATTCATCATGTAAACTATAAATCATGCTCAACGGCATTTCAAATATAAGGCAATAACCGCATATTATTCCAATTCATTTTCAGCTCATAATGCAGCCATGATGTGTTGAACAAATGAACCAAAAGACATGCCTAATGGCACCATTAATAGTAGGGAAAATAACCACATATTATTCCAATTCATTTTCATGCTTCCATAATCCATGGATGTCTTTATAACCTTGCATTTCTAACAATTAACATATGCATGCATCATTTCAAAATAAAAGATATGCTATTTCAAAATCTTATTGAAACATTGTTCACATATATACCATTACCAAAATAGACGAAACTTGAGGTAATGCATCAATATTATTCAAAACACTTACTCTTGAACTATGGAAAGTTTTCACAATATTTCATAGTCCCCAAAACAGAATCGAACCAATGCGATTCACTTTAAGTCCGAAAACACTCAACGACAAGCGAAACGAGCCTTCGTCAATGCTCCGATGGCAACGCCAATGTACCAGCCACTTATGCACCTTCTTGCACTACCTCTACATCATTAAAAACAGAGAATATTCACATCATAAAATGCTCAAACCAACAGCCACATCAAACTTCCACAAAATTACCGAAAACTTAGCCGAAAAGACCGAAAACTAAGCCGAAACGTATCCGAACAACATCAACCAAAAACCTAATGAATCTAACATCTAATCCACCTCAATTATGAACCAAAAACACATCCAAACCATCCTTATATCTCCAGCAACATAAAAACACCTAAAACAGCCCCTAAAACAACCGAAAATCACCTTAAAATAACATTGATTGCATTATTCCAGGTTTAAATTAATGTGCCATCAATTGAAGACTTAATTAATCATTTAATTGACATAATAACATAATTAAATCCATCTAATTACATCATTGAATGAAATCTAAAAAGATTTCACAAAAACATTCACAAAATCATTAGATCTAGTATTGAAAACATAAAATCAAGTTTTATTCAAAGATTAGCAAGATAATACTTGAGAATTTCAATAAAGAACCTTAGAAAAGAGTTAAAAATCCAGCAAATTACCTTTGAGATCTATCCATCAAAAGGATGAGAATTTCTCTTCTTGATTCCTCACAAATTGTTGTTGATTTAGAAGAATTGATGATTAGGTTTTGTAAAGAATGAAGAGATGATTAAGATGAAGTAATTCTTGTTGAAAAAGGTTGAAAAATCAGCAAAGAATTGAAGAAAATAGATAAAGGAAAATGGAGAGAAAATGAGAGAAAATAGTTAGTTAAGTGAGAAAATGATTATCATCTTTTAATAAACTAATTAAAAAGCATTTTGGTGAATAAATCATTATTTAAAAAATTAAATGGGGTTTATGATCCTCTAAGGATTCTAAGTATATCTTGCTTTCTAATTTAGTCACTATGCATCCTTGAGTTCACATGACCTTATCAGAACAATTTATAAATGATGCTAAAACCTCTTCCCAATTTCGTGTATGTATATTGACTTTCTAGTGATCACTTAATGTGAACCTTGAGTTCACCGAATACACGGATCCATGAGACATTTGTCTCGTCATGACACGAAGACACCATTAACATGACACGAAGTCACCATTGACATGACACGAAGTCACCATTAGCACTACCACGCACGATCAGACACATAGTCACCCTTGTTACGTGTAGGCGGCTCTACCACGCACGGTTGGACACAAAGTCACCCTTGTTACGTGTAGGCAATATTCTGTATACTCAGTTTTGATTATAGTGCACTTAAGACAATCCTAATGACATGTCATTCGTATTCGAATCTAAAGTTAGTGTCACTAAGCCAATATCATAATCAAATGTGTATGATAACTTGCTGCTCACAATGCATGCATAATATGTTCAACAAATGAACCAAAAGTCATGCCCAAAGGCACCATCATGTATAACGCAAATAACCATGTTGTATTCCAAATCATTTCTCATAATTTTCCATAATCATGGATGCTAAATAAGCTATGCATTTCAGCAAGTATCTCTCATGTATGCATCAGTTCAAACCATGCTCATGCATTTCCATAAATCCCATTGCATTACCAATAAAATACCTTTGTCAAAAATAGCCGAAACTCATATCGGTTCATCAAAAACTATTACTTTACTTACTCTTGAACTATGGAAGGTTTTCACACTCTTCCATAGCCCCCAAAAATAGAACGTACCAAACGCGGTTCGCTTTAAATCTGAAATCACTCACCAACAAGCGAAACGAGCTTTCGCCGCTATCCGATGATCATACCAACGCACCAGCAATCAAACTTCTTCTTGTACCTCTTCTACAATATTAAAAACAGAGTATTCTCACATCATAACATGTTCAAACCAACAGCCATATCCGATCACGATTAAACTACCGAAAACTTAGCCGAAAAGACCGTAAACTAAGCCGAAACGCATCCGAATAACAACAGCCCAAAACCTAATGAATCTAACATCTAATCCACCTCAATTATGATCCAAAAACACATCCAAATCATCCTTATATCTCCAGCAACATTTAAGCATCTAAAACAGCCCATAAAACAACCGAAAAGCACCTTAAAACTACACCGATTGCATTATTCCGGGATTAGATTAATGTGATATCAAATCAAGACTCAATTAATCATTTAATTAACATAAAAACATAATTGAATCCATCTAATTCCAGCATTACATGAGATCCAAAAAGATTTCACAAAAACTTCCACAAAAACACTAGATCTAACATTAAAAACATAGAATCAAGTTTTTATTCAAAGGTCAGCAAGCTAATACTTGGGAATTTCAATAAAGAACCTTAGAAAAGAATAAAAATCCAGAAAATTACCTTCAAGATCTATTCACCAAAAATATGTAATTTTCCCCTTCTTGATTCCTTGCAATTTGATGTAGATTTGATGAAATTGATGCTAGGTTTTGTAAAGGATGGAAAGATGATGCAAATGATGTAATCTTTGTGGAAAAAGATGCAAAAATCAGCAAGAAATTGAAGAGAAAAGATGAAGAGAAAGTGGAGAGAAAATGAGAGAAAAAGATGAGAGAAAAATGAGGAAAAAGTGGTTTTGAGAGAAAATGATTAAAAATCCAATTAAAGTAATTAAAAACACTTTTTGGTGAATAAATCATTATTAAAAAATAGAAATGGGTTTATGATCCTCTAAGGATTCTAAGTTTAGCTTGCTTTTCAATTTAGTCACTAAAACATTGACATTTTTGAAAATTACCAAAATAGTCCTCCAAATTTCCAAAAATTACAAATTGGTCATTTATGTATAATTAAGCATAATTAAAAATTAATATAAAGTCCAAATTATTTTCTTTTAATTTTGAAACATATTTTAAATATTTTAAACCATCTTCCACATTATTATTTTTCTTAATTAAAAATATCCTTATTTTATTTTTCTCAGAATCAATGAACTGGAGAACCTAATTCAACCCGAATCAAATTCTTCTAACTAAGCCTAAACTAATAACCCCAAAAATGGGATGTCACAACTCTCCCCCTCTTAAGAAAATTTCGTTCTCGAAATTTACCTAAAGTAAACAAGTGAGAAAACTGCTCCTCCATGCTTTTTCTTGTCTCCCAAGTTGCTTCTTCAACACCTCGGTGTTTCCAAAGCACTTTAACCAAATCTATGGTCTTCCCTCGAAGAACTTTTGTATCCACATCCAAAATCCTCACCGGTTCTTCCTCATAACTCATATCCTCTCTTAACTCAATCTCCTCAACCGGAACAACATGAGAAGGATCCGATCTATATCTACGAAGCATTGATACATGAAAAACATCATGCATCTTACTCAACTCCTCCGGCAACCTCAACCTATAAGCAACAGGACCAACACGCTCCAACACCTCATATTGTCTAATAAATCGTGGACTCAACTTACCCTTACGTCCAAACCTCATTACCTTCTTCCATGGAGAAACCTTAAGAAACACTTTATCTCCAACATCATACTCTATCTCCCTACGCTTCAAATCGGCATAGGATTTCTGCCTATCCGAAGCTTCCTTAAGTTTAGAACATATCAACTTAACTTTCTCATCCGTATCCTTCAACACTTGAGGCAAAGAGACATACTTCTGTCCAACTTCTTTCCAACACAAAGGTGTACGACACTTACGCCCATACAACGCCTCAAACTGTACAATCTGTATACTCGTCTGAAAACTATTATTATAAGCAAACTCTACCAACGATAATTGCTTCTCCCAAGAACCTTGAAACTCAATGACACAACTTCTCAACATATCCTCCAAAGTCTGAATAACACGCTCAGACTGTCCATCCATCTGTGGATGATAAGCCGTACTTAAGCTAAGCCTCGTACCCAAAGCTGTCTGCAAACTCCTCCAAAACTTGGATGTAAACCGCGGATCTCTATCCGATATGATCGACTTAGGCACACCATGCAATCTCACCACCTCAGAAACATACAAATCTTCCAACTTATCCATTGAGTACGTCGCATGCACGGCAAGAAAATGTGCACACTTCGTAAACCTATCAACAATCACCCATATAGAATTTTTTTTTGGATGGTGTTAATGGCAACCCCATCACAAAATCCATGGTAACTCTCTCCCATTTCTATTCCGGAACCTGAACTGGTTGCGACAAACCTGCAGGGAACTGATGTTCAGCTTTCACCCGCTGACACACCATACAACGAGAAATAAACTCCGTCATATCTCTCTTTAAACCAACCCAAAAGTACACACTTTTGAGATCTCTATACATCTTCACACTACCCGGATGCATAGCAAACAGACTAGTATGAGCCTCCACCAAGATAGCTTGCCTCAACTCCTGATCATCCGGTACCACAATTCGACCTCTAAAACATAACATCTCATCATCATCAAAATGATAATCGGTCGGCCTACCCTCAGCAATATCCTCCACAAAAGGTACCAAAGCCTCATCCCCTAACTGTTTCACTTTGATCATCTCAACCAAAACAGGTTTTACTTGCAACTCCGCCACTAAACCACCTTCCTTAGAGATACTCAGTCTAGCAAACATTGATCTCAACTCAACCGCCGCCTTACGGCTCAAAGCATCGGCCACCATATTGGCTTTCCCCGGATGATACTCAATCGATAAATCATAATCCTTAAGCAACTCCATCCATCTTCGTTGCCTAAGGTTCAAATCCTTTTGTGACATGAGATACTTCAAACTCTTATTATCCGTATATATAGTGCACTTCTCCCCATACAAATAATGTCTCCATATTTTCAAAGCAAAAACCACCGCCGCCAGCTCCAAATCATGTGTCGGATAGTTCTTTTCATGCACCCTCAACTGTCTAGAAGCATAAGCTACAACTTTCCCTTCTTGCAACAAAACACACCCGAGACCAACATATGATGCATCACTATAAACCACAAAATCCTTACCGGATTCGGGTTGTACCAACACCGGTGCACTAGTCAACACTTCCTTTAACTTCTCAAAACTCTTTTGTTGACTTTCTTTCCACTCAAAAGGAACTTTCTTTTGCAACAACTTAGTCATAGGAGCAACAATGCTCGAAAAACCCTCAACGAACCTACGATAATACCCAGCTAAACCTAGGAAAGTCCAAACCTCCGACACCGATCTCGATTGCTTCCAACCCATAACAGCCTCTATCTTCTTTGGATCAACACTAATACCCTTTTCCGATACCACATCACCAAGAAACACCACTTCCTTTAACCAAAACTCACACTTACTTAGCTTAGCATACAACTAGTTCTCTTTCAACGCTTGCAACACTATCCGCAAATGCCGTTCATGATCTTCCTCGGTACGTGAATACACGAGGATATCATCTACACTACAACAAATTGATCCAAATACTCATGAAACACCCGATTCATCATATCCATAAAAGCAGCAGGGGAATTCGTCAAACCAAACGGCATCACCAAAAACTCATAATGACCATACCTTGTCCGAAAAGCCGTTTTCAACACATCCTCCTCCTTCACTTTCAACTGGTAGTACCCCGATCTCAAATCAATCTTCGAGAACACACTTGCTCCTCGAAACTGATCAAACAAATCATCAATCCTCGGCAAAGGATACTTATTCTTCACGGTCAACTTATTCAATTACCGATAATCAATGCACATCCTCATTGTGTCATCTTTCTTCTTCACAAACAACACCGGTGCACCCCAAGGTGACACACTCGGTCGTATAAAACCACGGTCAAGCAACTCTTGCAACTGCATCTTTAACTCCTTTAATTCCTTAGGTGCCATGCGATAAGGAGCAATGGACACTGGATTAGTACCAGCATAAAGCTCGATACTAAACTCTACATCACGACCGGGAGGTAATCCTGGCAACTCCTCAGGAAAAACTTCCGGAAAGTCACATACCGTTCGAATGTCCTGCACTCGAACCTCTCCTATCCCCAGATTCATCACATAAGCTAGATATGCTACACCACCATGTTGCATCAACTTTTTCGCTTGTAAGGCCGAACCTACATTGGACAAGAATCCGGTATACTCACTCTTAACCACAACCTCGCCACCTTCTAACAACCTCAAGGTAACACTTTTCTTTTCAAAATCCACTACAGCTCTATGCTCCGTCAACCAATCAACCCCCAAGATAAGATCAAAACCATGAAACGGTAACTCCATCAAGTCAACCTCAAAAACATGCCCTTGCACCTCCAACGGACATCTCCTATATAACCTCCTTACGGTCACCGTCTCACCCAAAGAACTAGTAACCACAACTCCCACATCTAAAACATCAACAGGTATATCCAACATATATTCATGCTCACCCAAAACATAAGAATGTGTAGATCCCGAATCTATCAAAGAAAACAACGGTACATTCCGTAAAGAAAAAGTACCTACAACCACATTTGTAGCATTACGGGTCCCACGCTGAGTATAAACTCTACGGCCATCTCCCTGTCTCTGGAAAGGACCTCTACCACCACCGCGTCCTCTGCCAGGTATCACGGCAACCTCAGCTCCGTTACTAGCCTCACCAGCAAACCTTGGACAATCCCTCTTCTTGTGATCCTTAGATCCACAACAAATGCAGGCATCAGTGGCCCACCAACACTCTCCCGGACGGCGTCGAGAACACAAGTTACAAACTGCCACATCACCACCACCTCTACCATACTACTAAGCACGACCTCCGTGTCCAAAATCATCCCGGCGTCGATCAGCTCCATATCGGTTATCCCGAAACCTCTTACCCCTATTACCTTGGGTACTAGTCTCAGCAGGCCTCTTCCCAACATCGGAAGACTTCCTAGCCTCCCTCAGAGACTCCTCAACATCCTTAGCCCGATTAACGAGCACATCAAACTCAGTGTACTCCGCAGCCAACAAGTACATCTTAATCTCCGGATCCAAACCATATCGGAACCTGTCACATCTCTTATGCTCCGTAGGAACTAACTCAAGAGCATAGTGACTTAGTCGGATAAACTGTATCTCATAGTCAGCCACACTCCTAGTGCCCTGCACCAAGGACATAAACTCTCTCTTCTGCGCATCCTCGTACTGCGGACCCAAGAACTTCCGTACAAAGGCGGTCCTGAAGTACTCCCATGTCAGGTTAGCAACTGTTACACCCGCTCTCGTGGTAGTCCACCATCTATAAGCATCCCCCTGAAGTAGAGAGACCACACAACCCAACCTACGGGAATCCTAACAATCCATCTAATCCAAAATCCTCTCAGTACTAGCCAGCCACTCCTCAGCTGTACTCGGGTCAGATCCACGAAACTCAATACCTCCCAAGCTACGTAAACGCTCAAGCGGTAGCCCTGGGGTAACCACAACGGTAGGTGCGGGAGCCGGTACTTGCACTCCAGCCATAACTACCTGAAACGCACCCGTCATAGCCTGTATGAATGGTGCAAAGTCTCCGAACTGGCCTCCCACTAGAACTGGAGGCACAACAGCGGATGGCACGCCAATTGGTGGAGGAGGTGGAAGCGGTTCCTCCCTCTCAATCGCTTCTCTCTCTGCCTGACCATCAGTGATCAAGCTTGCGCTCGCACGTGTCTCACGTCTCGGAGGCATTATCCAGAAACTTCAAACATGCAATTTTAAAACATAATATCAAAACATAATAAACTTATATTCGGGCAAGATCCAAGGGAAATCGTAGAACAGTTAAAAACATTTTGGCATTGGCAATGTGTAACTGACCACCTCTTATACTCATAATCATTCTATGTACACTCACATCGTATAGGTATGCACACAACAAAAGCATATCATATTCAACCTAACATTCTAACATACCAACACAAAACATGGCAAACCAATACATACTTGACAAACCATCTACACATTTTAACAAACCTGGCTTTGATACCACCAAATGTAATCCCCTTAGCCCGGCTTAGACAGAACCAATACTAATGGGTCACACGGGGAATATCGAACCAAACCCGTGAGGGTTCGATCCAATAAACGACCCTGAAAACCGTAATACTTTTTTTTATCTAGATGCACGATTAATCTCCTATGTGTGATTAACTCAAGTAAGACAGAGACAGACGCAGTTCAACCATTATAAGTAAATCAATTAAACGCATACATGATTAGGGACCAAAATGTAAGAAACTAATATGCATCACCATATCCACAATCAATCCACCGGATAACTATTAAGCAAGCTTAACACATTCACCATACGATTCAGATCAAACAAGTTATCTTAGTTAATCGATTTTACGTTCTAGCATTTATGAACTTAATTGCAAAGTATGATATATTAGGTATTTCATCCATCTTATATCACTCAATGTGTGTTCGGATTAAAACATGAATCATGGTGTCACAACATCTCCTAAATTACTCATAAATCCACTGCTTTCGCTTACTAAACTAAATCCTACGTTTCATGCACTCAAAACTCTCGAATTGCCATTTCTAGGCCAGGTGTTTCGAAACATCCTTGGAGTGTTTCGGAACACATATGCCTAGTGAACTCATGGTTCGAACTATGGTCACCTGTTTCGAAACAACCATAGGGTGTTTCGGAACATCTATGTCCAGTAGCTTTTGGTACCGAACCCTTGTTCGATACAGATGTTCAAATAGGCATAGGGGTATCGATACTGCCACAGGGTGTTTCGATACCCCCTGTATTCTGGACTGAGTGAGACGTATTAAGCTCATTTAAACCAATCCAAGCATAAACATTAATAACCCGAAGCTATATGCAACACTCCTAGGCATCTCCATCAACATAAACACACCTCAAATCACTTGAAAAGATCACAAAGAGACCTATAGGCATGCTTCCTAAAGAATGAATAGCAACATAACAAACATGCTAGTTCATGCTTCAACAACTCAAACAAATCCAAAGTTCAACAATTAAAAATCAAACTATAATGGTCTTATTACAACATAAACCAAAGCCTAATTACACACCCTTCACATAGGTTGTGTTACACATTGCCTTGCCCAATTTTATTTGCAAAAAACATACCAAATTCAAAGTGTATCTTCCCCTTGGTTTCCTTGCCTCGAAAAGAGAGCTTAAGCAAACATGCTTAGTGAGGAAGCTCTACACAAATCACCAATGCATCTATTTAAAACCACGAAGAAAACATAATTTGCAATACATAATTAAATCATGCATGCTAATATTTCATGCCCAAGTTCATTAAATCATATGCATCCTTGAGTTCACATGACCTTATCAGAACAATTTATAAATGATGCTAAAACCTCTTCCCAATTTCGTGTATGTATATTGGCTTTCTAGTGATCACTTAACGTGAGCCTTGAGTTCACCGAATACACGAATCCATGAGACATTTGTCTCGTCATGACACGAAGTCACCATTGACATGACACGAAGTCACCATTGACATCACACGTAGTCACCATTGACATGACACGAAGTCACCATTAGCACTACGACGCACGATCAAACACATAGTCACCCTTGTTACGTGTAGACGGCACTACCACGCACGGTTGGACACAAAGTCACCCTTGTTACGTGTAGGCAATATTCTGTATACTCAGTTTTGATTATAGTGCACTTAAGACAATCCTAATGACATGTCATTCTTATTCGAATCTAAAGTTAGTGTCACTAAGCCATTATCATAATCAAATGTGCATGATAACTTGCTGCTCACAATGCATGCATAATATGTTCAACAAATGAACCAAAAGCCATGCCCAAAGGCACCATCATGTATAAGGCAAATAACCATGTTGTATTCCAAATCATTTCTCATAATTTTCCATAATCATGGATGCTAAATAAGCTATGCATTTCAGCTAGTATCTCTCATGTATGCATGAATTCAAAACATGCTCATGCACTTCCATAAATCCCATTGCATTACCAATAAAATATCTTTGTCAAAAATAGCCGAAACTCATATCTGTTCATCAAAAACAATTACTTTACTTACTCTTGAACTATGGAAGGTTTTCACACTCTTCCATAGCCCCCAAAAATAGAACGTACCAAACACGGTTCGCTTTAAATCCGAAATCACTCACCAATAAGCGAAACGAGCTTTCGCCGCTATCTGATGATCGCACCAACGCACCAAAAATCAAGCTTCTTCTTGTACCTCTTCTACAACATTAAAAATAGAGTATTCTCACATCATAACATGTTCAAACCAACAGCCATATCAGTTCACCATTAAACTACCAAAAACTTAGCCGAAAAGACCGTAAACTAAGCTGAAACGCATCCGAACAACAACAGCCCAAAACCTAATGAATCTAACATCTAATCCACCTCAATTATGATCCAAAAACACATCCAAACCATCCTTATATCTCCAGCAACTTTTAAGCATCTAAAACAACCCATAAAACAACCGAAAAGCACCTTAAAACTACACCGATTGTATTATTTCGGGATTAGATTAATGTGATATCAAATCAAGACTCAATTAATCATTTAATTAACATAAAAACATAATTGAATCCATCTAATTCCAGCATTACATGAGATCCAAAAAGATTTCACAAAAACTTCCACAAAAACACTAGATCTAACATTAAAAACATAGAATCAAGTTTTCATTCAAAGATTAGCAAGCTAATACTTGGAAATTTCAATAAAGAACCTTAGAAAAGAATAAAAATCCAGAAAATTACCTTCAAGATCTATTCACCAAAAATATGTAATTTTCCCCTTCTTGATTCCTTGCAATTTGATGTAGATTTGATGAAATTGATGCTTAGGTTTTGTAAAGGATGGAAAGATGATGCAAATGATGTAATCTTTGTGGAAAAAGATGCAAAAATCAGCAAGGAATTGAAGAGAAAAGATGAAGAGAAAGTGGAGAGAAAATGAGAGAAAAAGATGAGAGAAAAATGAGGAAAAAGTGGTTTTGAGAGAAAATGATTAAAAATCCAATTAAAGTAATTAAAAACACTTTTTGGTGAATAAATCATTATTAAAAATTAGAAATGGGTTTATGGCCCTCTAAGGATTCTAAGTTTAGCTTGCTTTTCAATTTAGTCACTAAAACATTGACATTTTTGAAAATTACCAAAATAGTCTTCCAAATTTCCAAAAATTACAAATTGGTCATTTATGCATAATTAAGCATAATTAAAAATCAATATAAAGTCCAAATTATTTTCTTTTAATTTTGAAACATATTTTAAATATTTTAAACCACCTTCCACATTATTATTTTTCTTAATTAAAAATATCCTTATTTTATTTTTCCCAGAATCAATGAACCGGAGAACCCGATTCGACCCGAATTGAATTCTTCTAACTAAGCCTAAACTAATAACCCCAAAACGGGATATTACAAAACACATCCAAACCATCCTTATATCTCTAGCAATGTTTAAGCACCTAAAACAGCCCCTAAAACAACCGAAAAACACCTAAAAACAACACCGATTGCATTATTCTGTGATTAAATTAATATGCTATCAAATGAAGACTCAATTAATCATTTAATTAACATAAAAACATAATTTAATCCATCTAATTTCAGCATTGAATGAGATCCAAAAGGATTTCACAAAAATATTCACAAAATCACTAGATCTAACATTGAAAACATAGAATTAAGTTTTTATTCAAAGATTAGAAAGCTAATACTTGGGAATTTCAATAAAGAACCTTAGAAAAAAGTTAAAAATCCAGAAAATTACCTTTAAGATCTATTCACCAAAAAGATGCAATTTCCTCTTCTTGATTCCTTGCCATTTGGTGTTGATTTGATAAAATTGATGGTTAGGTTTTGTAAAGAATGGAAAGATGATTAAAATGATGTAATATTTATGGAAAAAGATGCCAAAATTAGCAAGGAATTGAAGAAAAAAGATGAAGGAAAATGGAGAGAAAATGAGAGAAAAAGATGAGAGAAAAAGGTAGTTTTATGAGAAAATGATTTTCATCTTTAATTAAAGTAATTAAAAAGCATTTTGGTGAATAAATTATTATTAAAAATTAAAATGGGTTTATGGACCTTTAAGGATTCTAAGTTTAGCTTGCTTTTAAATTTAGTCACTAAAATCACAATTTTCGAAAATCATAAATTAAGTCCTCCAATTTTCCAAAAATTACAAATTGGTCACTATGCATAATTAAGTATAATTAAAAATCAATATAAATTTCAAATTACTTTCTTTTAATCTTGAAACATATTTTTAATATTTTTAAACCATATTCCAAAATTATTATTTATCCTAATTAAAAATATTCTTCTTTTATTTTCCCCAGAATAATGAACCGGAGAACCCGATTCGACCCGAATCGAATTCTCCTAACTAAAGCCTAAACTAATAACCCAAAAACGGAATGTTACAGGTGTCCTCCTCCTCTATTACAAATGGTTTTTCCTGAACATGGCTCTAATATAACTACACGACAAAATAAAAATGACGACACCAGGGAAGTGAGTTTGCTGGAACCCGGGCTACAAGATTTGGAGGCTGAACTCGCCAATGACCATGCCTTCCAAGAGGCAGCTGATTGGCTGGATACTGCACCAACTCCCAAATGAATTATTCGTCCTACTTCAACTAGAGGTACCAAAAGAACTCCACCTTCTAATGAGGGTAATCGGCTTAAACGACCCAGACCGACAAGCAAGGTATCGGTTGAAAAAGCTGGGATGAGCAATGCAAAAAACTCTTCGACAGAGGTTGATGTTGATCAATCCCACCGAGCTAAATGAAAATTTTATGTTGGAACTACAGGGTGTCGGCAACATCCAGGCAGTTCACGCTCTACAACATGTTGTTTCTGAGCATGATGTCGATTTTATTTTCCTTTGCAAAACTAGGTTGCACAGACATAATATGGAACGTATTAGGATTAAGTTAGGAATGCAAGGTTGCATATATGTTCAATCCAACCCCACTTGTACTGGACTTGCTATTAATTGGAATAATAAAGTTTTTGTTGAATTACTTTCTTACTCTGATCGTCATATTGATATTATTCTCTCATCTAGACAAACTCAATTTCATTTTTTCAGACTACATGGCTTTGCCGAAACTGCAAACAAATACAAAACTTGGCAACTAATAGGCTCTTTACAATCAATTTCTTTCCTTACTTGACTTTTAGGGGGACTTTAATGAAATTCTTTATGATAATTAAAAATAAGACAGTATTCATCATACGCGATCATAAATTAATAAATTTAGGGACTGTCTTACTATGAACAATCTTTTTGATTGAAAGCCAACGTCAAGATGGTTCACTTAGACTAGATCTGGACGTACTACGGAAACAATTATGGAAAGAATTGATCGTTTCCTTGGGAACTCTGATTGATTTATTTCCTTTTTGAACCATCAAGCTATACCTTGTTTTCAAGCACGCTCTAATCATTGCCCCATCTTAATGCAACTAACCCGATTGAGGCTCTCATACCCAAACTCTCTAAGAATTTTTTCCAATATAAGAACTATTGGGCTGACGACTTGGAAGTATCCTCTCGAATTAGAGAGATCTGGTCTAACCACTCTCGGTCGACCCTTGATAAATTTAAGGACATTAGAAAATTCCTAGACTCTTGGCAAATTAACAAACGTATTAAATCCAATGAACATATAACTCAACTTAATGATTTCATCAATATGTGCCTTAAATGACATCTCTCTGACGTTGACATTTAAAACTTTATCTCTACCAAAAGTGAACTTGACAATTTACTAAATGCGAAAGAAATATACTGGGCTCAACGAGCTCAAACATAATGGTTAGAACACGATGACAAAAATACTTTTTTCACACCAGAGCGAAAAGGCGAAGGGGGAAAAATAATATTGTTGGGCTTCTAAATAACTAGAACATTTTGCAAACGTATACAACAAATATCATGTCTACCGTTATTGACTATTTTCGAAACTTGTTCTCGTCCTTATCCCCCATTATTGCATCTTTCATCTTGAAAAATATTCCTACTATTATTACTCAGACAATGAATAATGACCTTCTTAAGGACTTCACGGTAGATGAATTACTCATTTCTTTTCATGATATTGACCCACGGAAAGATCCAGGCGTCGATGGTTTCCCAAGTGGTTTGTTTAGGAAATATTGAGAGACCTTCGGCCAGAATTTTATTAACCTCTGCCTTGGACTCCTACGGGGGTCGATTAATATAGAAGAGGTCAATTGTACTATCACTTCCCTTATACCCAAGATTAGTGAACCTATGATAATGCGTCATCTTAGACCAATCAGCCTCTGCACTGTCCTTTATAAGACTGTTACGAAAGTACTTGTTAATCACCTGAAATCTATTATATCTTCATGTATAAGTGGTAATCAAGCTTCTTTTGTTCAAGTGTGAAACATTACTTACAATATTCTCATCGCACATGAGCTTATTCACACCTTAAATACTGATACGACCTCACTTGCCAAAGGTTCTAGCTTAAAGCTAGATATAGAAAAGGCCTTCGACCGTGTTGAATGGCCTTTACTCGAGCAAATTATTCTTAAGCTAGGCTTTAATACCCATTGGGTTTCCCTTATCATGAGATGTATATCATATGTTTCCTTCCAAGTTCGTGTCAATGACTCTCTTTCATGGCCCTTTAAATCCTAAAGAGGTTTAGGGCATGGGGACCCTCTATCTCCTTTCCTTTTTCTTTTTTGTACCCAAGGCCTTTCAGCTCTACTCAATGCTGAGCAAGCAAGTGGCAATCTTCCTGGGCTTTTTGCTAGCAGGAATGGACAATGCATTAACCACCTTTTTTGTGTGGATGACTATGTTGTTTTCATTAAGAATACAACTATAGAAGCTCAACATCTTAAGGATGCTCTACATACATATGATACTTCGTCTAGACATACAGTTAACTTTGAAAAGTCTACCATTTTCTTCTAAAAAACAACTACCTCGTCGCTTTGTTCAGCAGTAAATGATACCCTCCATGTAAGGGAAGTTGATAATCTAGGTATCTATCTGGCAGTCCCTCTTTTAATAGGGAAAAACAAAACAGCGGCCTTGGGGTTTACCAGGGAAAAAATGAATGCATGCCTTAGTAAATAGGATAAGCACCTACTATCCTTTAGTGGTAGAGAAATATTCATTAAATCAGTCATACAATCTATGTCGCAGTATGTTATGTCTTGCTACCTATTACCACAAAATATCATTGATGACATGACCACTTCAATACGTTAATACTGGTGGTCTAGCAAAACTGACAAACGAGGTTGACATATGCTTCCTTGGGATACTTTAACATCCCGTTTTTGGGGTTATTAGTTTAGGCTTAGTTAGAGGGATTCGATTCGGGTCGAATCGGATTCTCCGATTCATTATTCCGGGAAAAATAAAATAAGAATATTTTTAATTAAGAAAAATAATAATTTTGGAATATGGTTTGAAATATTGAAAATGTGTTTCAAGATTAAAAGGACATACTTTGGACTTTATATTGATTTTTGATTATGCTTAATTATGCATAAATGACCAATTTGTAATTTTTGGAAAATTGGAGGACTTATTGTGTAATCTTCGGTAACTATAATATTTTAATAACTAAATTGAAAAGCAAGATAAACTTAGAATCCTTAGAGGGTCATAAACCCATTTTTAATTTTTAATAATAATTTATTCACCAAAATGTATTTTTAACTACTTTAATTAGATTTTTAATCATTTTCTCTCAAAACTATTTTTCTCTCATTTTCTCTCCACTTTCTCTTCATCTTTCCTCTTCATTTCCTTGCTGATTTTTGCATCTTTTTCAACAAATATTATACCATTTGCATTATCTTTCCATCCTTTACAAAATCTAGGCATCAATTTCATCAAATCTACATCAAATTGCAAGGAATCAAGAAGGGGAAAATTACATATTTTTGGTGAATAGATCTTGAAGCTAATTTTCTGGATTTTTATTCTTTTCTAAGGTTCTTTATTGAAATTCCCAAGTATTAGCTTGCTAATCTTTGAATAAAAACTTGATTCTATGTTTTTAATGTTAGATCTAGTGATTTTGTGAATGTTTTTGTGAAATCTTTTTGGATCTCATTCAATACTAGAATTATATGGATTCAATCATGTTTTTATGTTAATTAAATTATTAATTGAATCTTCATTTGATTGCACATTAATTTAATCCCGGAATAATGCAATCGGTGTAGTTTTAAGGTATTTTTTGGTTGTTTTAGGGGTTGTTTTAGATGCTTTTATGTTGTTGGAGATATAAGGATGGTTTGGATGTGTTTTTGGTTCATAATTGAAGTGGATTAGATGTTAGATTCATTAGGTTTTGGGCTAGTGTTGTTCGGATACGTTTCGGCTTGGTTTACGGTCTTTTTGGCTAAGTTTTTGGTTGTTTAACGGTGATCGGATATGGCTGTTGGTTTGAGCAAGTTATGATGTGAGAATGCTCTGTTTTTAATGTTGTAGAAGAGGTACAAGAAGGTGCTTGATTGCTGGTGCGTTGGCGCGATCATCGGATAGCAGCGAAGGCTCGTTTCGCTTGTTGGTGAGTGATTACGGATTTAAAGCGAATCGCGTTTGGTACGGTTCTGTTTTGGAGACTATGGAAGAGTGTGAAAACCTTCCATAGTTCAAGAGTAAGTAAAGTAAATTTTTTTGATAAGCCGATATGAGTTTCGGCTACTTTCGACAAAGGTATTATGTTGGAAATGCATGAGCATGTTTTGAATTGATGCATACATGAGAGATACTTGCTGAAATGCATAGCTTATTTAGCATCCTTGATTATGGAAAATTATAAGAAATGATTTGGAATACAATATGGTCAATTGCCTTATATATGATGGTGCCTTGGGTATGGCTTTTGGTCCATTTGTTGAACATATTATGCATGCATTGTGAGCAGCAAGTTATCATGCACATTTGATTATGATATTGGCTTAGTGACACTAATTTTAGATTCGAATACGAATGACATGTCATTAGGATTGTCTTAAGTGCACTATAAACAAAATTGATTATATAGAATATTGCCTACACGTAACAAGGGTGACTTTGTGTCCAACCGTGCGTGGTAGAGCCGCCTACACGTAACAAGAGTGACTATGTGTCCGATCGTGCGTGATAGCACTGAAGGCGACGTCGTGTCATGTTAATGGTGACTTTGAGTCATGTCAATGGTGACTTCGTATCATGTCAATGGTGACTTCGTGTCATGTCGAGACAATGGTCTCTAACAATGGATCCGTGTATTCGGTGAACTCAAGGTTCACGTTAAGTGGTCACTAGAATGCCAATATACATACATGAACTTGAGATGGATATTGTGCATCATTTATAAATTGTTTTGAAAAGGTTATGTAAACTCAAGGAAGCATATGGTTTAAACATTATGAGCATGAGATGTTAGCATGCATGTTTTGACAATGTATTGCAAATTATGGTTTCATCATGGTTTTAAATTGATGCATTGATGATTTGTGTAGAGCTTCCTCACTAAGCATGTTTGCTTAAGCTCTCTTTTCATCCTTGCAGAAAAATAAAGGCGCTTGGGGCTTCGTTCGAGGCAAGGAAACCAAGGGGAAGAATCACTTGAATTTGGTATGTTTTTGACAAATAAATTGGGCAAGGCAATGTGTAACCCAACCTATGTGAAGAGTGTGTAATTAGGCTTGGTTTATGTTGTAATAAGACCATTATTGTTTGGTTGTTAATTGTTGAACTTTGGAATTGTTTAAAATGTTGAAGCATGTATTAGCATGATTGATAAGTTGTTAATCTTTTCCTAGGGAGCATGCCCATAGCTTGATTGGTGTCCGTGACGTTGTTGATTATGTGCTTTATGTTGCTAATTATGCCTAGGACTGATGCATCTAGTGGTGGTATTTAATGGGTGAGTATGGAGTAGTTGGTTTGCATTTGGTGCAATGAAACTTTTGGTTCCAGACCTAAAGTTTCAAAACCTTTGGGTGAAGGTTCCGAAACCTTTGTCAAATAGTTTCGAAACCTTCACAAGGTCTCGAAACCTTGCGGGCAATTTCAATTCTGGGAAGCTACTGGACGCGAAAAGTTTCGAAACCTTTTACAAAAAGTTTCGGAACCTCTGGAAAGGTTTCGAAACCTTTGATCACCAAGAATTGGAAGTTGTTAGAAATTATATTTTAGTCTCGAATATCTTCCTTTGCTCGATTAAGATACTTATAGATGTTATTCTAAGCTGAAATTTTGTATGCATGCATAAAGTTGATTTAATTTCAAGATAGTTAACCTAAATTGGATGAAGTCCTTGTATTTTGGTAGATTTATATTTTGGTCCCTAAATTAGAGAAACATGTAATTGATGATGTTAGAATGATTCGTTTGAGTTGGAATTTGCTGTGAGGAACTCTTGTATGTTTAATTGATCATGGATGGAAAGAATTTCTACTTTACTAATTTAACTTAAAAGTTTTACGTTTTAGTCCTTAATCTATGTTAGTGTTTAATCGGATGTTTGTTGTTAGTTGATGTGTTACCGATAATGCTTTGTGTGAGACTCTAACACGTAGGATTAAGATTGCGCATCTAGGCAAGATAAAATAAAAAAAATGTAACGGTTTAGGCAAGTTAAAATAGTTAATTATGGGCTTTTGACATACACATTTTAATCCCAACAAAACGAATGTTATTAAATTAAATTTTATGACTTCAAGTAATTAATTATTAGTTTTAATCCCAACAAAATGTTTTAAAGCCCATTTAGACATGAACTTTTTACTCTGTTAAAATTCGAATGGATTCTCTATAAATCCCATTTAGACTTGCACGTTTTAATCCCAACAAAACGACAACCAAATGTTATTAAATCAAATTTTATGAGTTCAAGTAATTAATTATGGGTTTTTGAACAAAATTATACAAATTAATCTAAATTTTTCTTCTTTTAACTCGGTTAAAATTTGAACGGATTACCTATAAAGCCCATTTAGAAATGCACGTTTTAATCCCAGCAAGACGATAACACAATGTTATTAAATAAAATTTATGAGTTTAAATAGTTAATTATGGGTGTTTTAACAAAATTATACAGATTAATCTCAAAATTTCAGCTTTTTACTCGGTTAAAATTTGAACGGATTCTCTATTAAGCTCATTTAGTCATGCAAGTTTTGATCCCATCAAAACGAAAACCAAATATTATTAAATCAAATTTTATGCATTTAAATAATTAATTATAGTCATTTGATAAAAATTATACAGATTAATCTAAAAATTTTAGCCTTTTACTCGGTTAAAATTTGAACTGATTCTCTATAAAGCCCATTTACACATGCACATTTTGAACCAATCAAAACAACAACCAAATGTTATTAAATCAAATATTATGAGTTCAAGTAGTTAATTATGGGCTTTTGAACAAAATTAGATAGATTAATCTCAAATTTTAAGCTTTTTACTCTGTTAAAACTTGAACGAATTCTCAATAAAGCTCATTTAGACAAGAACATTTTAAACCCAACAAAACGATAACCAAACGTTATTAAATCAAATTTTATGAGTTAAATTAGTTAATTATAGGCTTTTGAACAAAATTAAACAGATTAATCTCAAATTTTCAGCTTTTTACTTGGTTAAAATTCTAACAGATTCTCTATAAGGCCCATTTAAACAATCACTTTGTAATCCCAACAAAATGACAATTAAATATTATTAAATAAAATTTTATGTGTTCAAGTTGTTAATCATGGGCTTTTGAACAAAATTATATAGATTAATCTCAAAATTTTAGCTTTTTATTCGGTTAAAATTTGAACGACTTCTTTATAAAACCCATTTACATATACAGGTTTTGACCCCATCAAAGCGACAACCAAATTTTATTAAATCAAATTTTATGCATTCAAATAATTAAATATAGGTGTTTGAAAAAGATTATATATATTAATCTAAAAATATCAGCTTTTTATTTGATTAAAATTCGAACGGGTTCTTTATAAAGCCCATTTAGACATGCACGTTTTGACCCCATCAAAACGACAACTAAATTTTATTAAATCAAATTTTATGCATTCAAAAATTAATTATAGGCGTTTGAACAAAATTATACAGATTAATCTAACAATATCAACTTTTTACTCGGTTAAAATTCGAACAGATTCTCTATAAAGTCCATTTAGACATGCACATTTTGATCCCAAAAAAACGACAATCAAATATTATTAAATCAAATTTTATGAAGTTAAATAGTTAATTATGGGCTTTTGAATAAAATTAGACAGATTAATCTCAAATTTTAAGCTTTTCACTAGGTTAAATTTCGAAAAGATTCTCTATAAGTCCCATTTTGACAAGCACTTTTTAATCCCATCAAAATGATAAACAAATATTATTAAATCAAATTTTATGAGTTTAAATAGTTAATTATGGGCTTTTGAACAAAATTATATAAATTAATCTAAAATCTTCAGTTTTTTACTCGGTTAAAATTCGAACGTATTCTCTATAAGGCTCAATTAGAAAAGCACTTTTTAATCCCAACAAAACGACAACCAAATGTTATTAAATTAAATTTTATGAGTTCAAATAGTTAATTATGGACTATTGAACAAAATTATACAAATTAATCTTAAATTTTTAGCTTTTTACTCGGCTTAAAATTGAACGGATTCTTTATATGGCCCGTTTAGACAAGAACATTTTAATCCCAATAAAACGACAATTAAATGTTATTAAATCAAATTTTATGAGTTCAAATAGTTAATTATGGGCTTTTGAACAAAATTGTACATTTTAATCTAAAATTTTTAATTTTTAACTCGATTAAAATTCGAACGGTTTCTGTATAAAGCCCATTTAGACTTGCACATTTTAATCCTAACAATACGGCAATCAAATGTTAGTAAATCAAATTTTATGAGCTCAAAAATTTAATGATGGGCTTTTGAACAAAATTTTATAGATTAATCTCAAATTTTCAGCTTTTTATTGGTTTAAAATTCGAATGGATTCTCTTTAAATCCCATTTAGACATGCACGTTTTAATTGCAATAAAACGGTCACAAAATGTCTTTAAATCATATTTTATGAGTTCAAATCATTAATTATGATTTTTGAACAAAATTATACAGATTAATCTCAAATTTTAAGCTTTTTCCTCGATTAAAATTTGAACGGATTCTCTATAATGTCCACTTAGACATGCACATTTTAAACTCAACTAAATAACAACCAAATATTATTAAATCAAATTTTATGAGTTCAAATAGTTAATTACGGGTGTTTGAACAAAATTATATAGATTAATCTCAAAATTTTAGCTTTTTACTCGTTTAAATTTCGAACGGATTCTCTATAAAGTCCATTTAGACATACACGTTTTAATCCCAATAAAAGGACAACTGAATGTTATTAAATCAAATTTTATGAGTTCAAATAGTTAATTATGGGCTTTTGAACAAAATTATACAAATTAATCTCAAATTTTTAGCTTTTTACTCTATTAAAATTCGAACGGATTCTCTATAACTCGCATTTAGATATGCACATTTTAATCCCAATAAAATGACAACCAAATATTATTAAATCAAATTTTATGAGTTCAAATTTTTAATTATGGGCTTTTAAACAAAATTATACTGATTAATCTAAAATTTTCAACTTTTAACTGTGTTAAAATTCGAATGGATTCCCTACAAAGCTCATTTAGATATACACGTTTTAACCCCAGCAAAATGTTATCAAATCAAATTTTATGAGTTCAAATAGTTAATTATGGGCGTTTGAACAAAATTATATAGATTCATCTCAAAATTTCAACTTTTTACTCGGTTAAATTTCAAACAGACTCTCTAGAAAGCCCATTTAGACTTACACGTTTTAATCCCAACAAAAAACAATCAAACATTATTAAATCAACTTTTATGAGTTGAAATAGTTAATTATGGGCTTTTGGACAAAATTATTTAGATTAATCTAAAAATTTCAGCTTTTAACTTGGTTAAAAATCGAACAGATTCCCTATAAAGCCTATTTAGACATGTACGTTTTAATCCCAACTAAACGACAACCATGTAACATCCTGATTTTGGGGTTAGTAGTTTGAGTGATATTTGTTTCGAAAAGTGCCGAGATGGAATGGTATCTTGATCAGGGCTTATGGTAATCTTTTTCCGTGTGATTGGTGAAGTGTTGTGGTAGAAGTTGGGGAAACATGTGTTTTCGACTGAGCTTGTTTGGATTATGTTTGAATCATGTGTATATGTTTATCTTCTTATAAGGTAAGAGTGAGTATCAATTTTCTTTGGGTTATTATTAGTAGTAAAGGTGCCAAGGTTAAAGTCGGAAAGAATGATCATAAGTTTGGTAGTAAGTTCTATGGATGGTATGGAGTTTTCCTATGAGGGTTGGCGGATCAATCGTTTGTTTGAGTACGATTTTCTTGGGTTTCTAAATCCCATTAGAAAGATGGGTGATTGGTATATCTATAATATGTTAAGATTTAAGGGTTTTTAAGACCGACATAAGTTGTTGTTTGGATGTTGGGTTTTATCATTCATAGGTAAATAGATGATATGCTGTGATGTTGTGATATGGTTAATATGACTCATAACGAAGTTGTTGTTGTTGATGGAGTTTGCTTAAGATAGTATTGACAATTTTGTGTAAAGTTAGTTTGAAGCTTGTTGGTGGAGCATCATTGTGTGGAGTGGAGATTGAGGCTTAGTTGGTTACCTAGTATGTGGGAGGATATCGAAAATAGGGTTAGTTCGATGGTGGTGGTATGGAGACCGTTGCGGTTATCAAGAGGGGGTTATCAATTTTAAGCAAGAAAAATGGGGTTTTCTTTTGAGTGATGTTTTCTGTGAGAATTGAGATGGTGTGGTTGTGTGTGCGTTGTTGCTTTGTTGTGAGGGATGAATCTGCTAGTTGTCCGAGGAGGGTAAGTGTTGGATGACTGTTGCGAATCTTCCTGGGAAAGCTAATATGATGGCTGAATCTTTGAGCCGTAATACAATAGTTGAGTTGAGTATGATGTTTGCTAAGTTGAGTATTTCAAAGGAAGGTGGTTGAGTAGCGGAGTTGTAAGTAAGACCCTTCTTGGTTGAGATGATAAAGGTGAAACAGTTAGAGGATGAGGCGTTGGTACCTTTTGTGAAGGATATTACAGAGGATAGACCAATCGAGTATCATTTTGATGATGATGAGGTATTATGGTTTAGAGGTCGAATTATGGTGCTAGATGATGTTGAGTTGAGGCAATTTTTTTTTAGCAGAAGCACATACTAGTCCGTTTGCTATGCATCCGGGTAGTATGAACATGTGTAGGGATCTTAAAAGTGTGTACCTTTGGGTTGAATTAAAGAAAGATGTGACGGAGTCTAAGAAGGATTTTATATGGGTTATTGTTGATAGGTTTACAAAGTGTGCACATTTTCCTGTCGTACATACGACGTGTTTTATGGATATGTTGGTAGAGTTTGCTTACAATAATAGTTTTTAGGCAAGTATACATATGACATCGTTTGAAGTTTTATTGTGTTGGAAGGAAGATAGACGGAAATATGTTTCTTTACCTCAAGTGTTGAAGGATACGGATGAGGAGGTTAGGCTTATTTGTGCCAAGCTTAAGAAGGCTTCAGGTAGGCAAAAGTCCTATGCCGACTTTAAGCGTAGAGAGATAAAGTAGGTTGTTGGGGATAAAGTGTTTCTTAAGGTTTCACGATGGAAGAAAGTTAATGAGGTTTAGACGTAAGGATAAGTTAAGTCCTTATTTCATTGGGCCGAATGAGGTGTTAGAGCGAATTGGTCTTGTTGTTTATTGGTTGAGGTTGTCGGTGGAGTTGAGTTGGATGTATTATGTTTTTCATGTATCGATGCTTCGTAAGTATAGTTCAGATCATTCTCATGTTGTTCTAGTTGAGAAGATTGAGTTAAGAGCGGATATGAGTTATAAGGAGGAACCAGTGAGGATTTTGTATGTGGATACAAAGGTTTTTCGAGGGAAGACCATAGATTTGGTTAAAGTGCTTTAGAAACACCGAGGTGTCGAAGAGGCAACTTGGGAGGCAAGGAAAAGCATGGAGGAGCAGTTCCTCACTTGTTTGCTTCAGGTGAGAATTTCTAGGATAAAATTTTCTTAAGAGGGGGGAGTTGTAACATCCTGATTTTGGGGTTAGTAGTTTGAGTGATGGTTTAGGGAATTCGATTTGGATCAAATCGGGTTCTTTGGTTCGTTATTTCGGGAAAATTAAAATAATAATATTCTAATCGGACAAGTAATAATTTTGGAAAATGCTTTAGAAATATTAAAATGATGTTTTAAAATTAAAGGAATGTTATTTGAACTTCAATTTGATTTATAATTAAGTTTAATTATGTACTAGTGACCAAATTGTAATTTTGGAAAAAGATTTGGTGGTTTAATTGGTAATTTTTGAAAATGGGCATTTTTAGTGACTAAATTGGAAAGCAAGCTATACTTAGAATCCTTAGAGGGCCATAAACCTAATTTATTTTTAATTACTGATTTATCCACCAAAATTGTTTTAAAATAGTTTTTAAAAAAGATGATAATTTTATTTTCTCTCATAATCACTTATTTTCTCATCTTTTCTCTCATGATTTTTTCTCCATATTTTCAACAAGATTTATTTCATTTTATTCATCTTTTCATTCTCTACGAAGCCTATTCATCAATTTTGCAAAATCAACATCCATTTTCAAGAAATCAAGAAGAGGATTTCTTATCTTTTTGGTGGAGTAAATCTCAAGGGTAACTTGCTGAATTTTAATCTTTTTCTAAGGTTCTTTATTAAAATTTCCAAGTATTAGCTTGCAAATCATTAAGTGAAACTTGATTTCATGTTTTTAATTCTAGATCTAATGATTTTATGAGGATTTTTGTGAAATCTTTTTACATCTCAATTAATGTTGTAATTAGGTTGATTTAATTATGTTATTATGTCAATTAAATTATTAAATGAGTCTTGAATTGATGGAACATTAATTTAATCCCGGAATAATGCAATCGGTGTTGTTTTAAGGTGATTTTCGGTTGTTTTAGGGGCTGTTTTAGGTGTTTTAATATTGTTGGAGGTATAAGGATGGTTTATATGTGTTTTTGGTTCATAATTGAAGTGAATTGGATGTTAGAATCATTGGGTTTTGGTCTGATGTTATTCGGATGTGTTTCGGCTTAGTTTTCGGTCTTTTCGGTTAAGCTTTCGGTAGTTTTGTGGAGGTTTGATGTGGCTGCTGGTTTGAGCATGTTATGATGCGAATATGCTTTGTTTTTGATGTTATAGAGGTAGTACAAGAAGGTGCTTAAGCAGCTGGTGCATTGGCGTTGCCATCGGAGTAAGTAAAGCGAATCGCATTGGTTCGGTTCTGTTTTGGGGGCTATGAAATAGTGTGAAAACTTTTCATAGTTCAAGAGTAAGTAAAGTAAATGTTTTTGATATATTATTATGAGTTTCGGCTATTTCCGATAATGGCATTATGTTGATGATTCAAAGAGATTTTTGGTGCATAAGTATGATTTTGAAATGATGCATGCATGTGATACTTGTTGGAAATACATGGTTTATAAGGGCATCCATGGTTATGGAAATGAGAAAAATGAATTGGAATAATATATGGTTATTTTCCTTACAATTAATGATGTCATTGGGCATGACTTTCGGTTCATTTGTTGAACACATTATGGATGCATTATGAGCTGAAAATGAATTGGAATATTATGTGGTTATTTGCCTTAAAATTGATGGTGCCGTTGGGCATGATATTTGGTTCATTTGTGAACATATTATGCATGCATTAGGAGCAACAAATTATCATACACAATTGATTATGATATTGGCTTAGTGACACTAACTTTAGATTCGAATACGAATGATATGTCATTAGGATTGTCTTGAGTGCACTATAAACATTATTGAGAATAAAGAATATTGCCTACACGTAACAAGGGTGACTTTGTATTCAATCATGCGTGGTAGAGCCGCCTACACATAACAAGGGTGACTATGTGTCCAACCGTGCATGGTAGTGCTATAATGGTGACTTTATATCATGTCAATTGTGACTTTGTGTCATGTTAATGGTGACTTTGTGTCATATCAATGGTGACTTCGTGTCATGACGAGACTAATGGTCTTTAGCATTGGATCCGTGTATTCGGTAAACTTAAGGTTCACAATAAGTGATCACTAGAAAGCCAATATGCATACATGAATTTAAAGAGAACATTATGCATCATTCATGAATTGTTTTGGTAATGTTGAATATACTCAAGAAAGTGATTTATATTATAGACATGAACGTGGAATGTTAAGCATGCATATTTTGAGTGATGCATTGCAAACTATGGTTTAAATATGGTTTTAAGTTAATGCATAGATGATTTTGTTGGAGCTTCCTCACTAAGCATGTTGTACTTAAGCTCTTCTTTCATCTTTGCAGAGCAATAGAGACATCTTTGGGCTGCATTTGGAGCAAGAGCACCAAGGGAAAAAGCTAAATAGTTGTTGCTATGTTTTGACAAATAAGTTGGGGCTTGGCAATGTATAAACCAATCCCATAGTAGAGTGAGTGTACTACTTGGTTTTAGACTTGTAAAGAGACTATATTTTGCTTGGGCTATTGTTGTTGGAATGTAATAATATTTTGGATTGCATAAAGCATGAGTATACATGATTGTTCTTTATTTTAAACCTTATCAAAGAAAGCATGTACACTTGCACAAGAATGGACATCCTTGTTTCTAACCATATTTTAGGAAGCATACCTATAGGTTATTTGAGGTTCTTGATGTTAATGTTGGTGTAGTTTATGTTGTTTTTATGCTTAGGATTTATGCATATAGTTGGTGGTGGTTAACGGTTGGGTAGTGAGTCGATAATGTTCACTTAGAGTGACGGAACTTTTGGGTTCCAGACCCAAAGTTTCAAAACCTTAGGGAAGTTTTTGAAACTTTTGCCAAACAGTTTCGAAACCTTTAGGAAGGTTTCGAAACCTTACGGGCAATTTCGATTCTAGAAAGTTATTGGACGCGAAAAGTTTCAAAACTTTCAGAGAAGTTCTGAAACCTATTTCATAAAGTTTCGAAACCTTTATGGAAGGTTTCAAAACTTTGACTACCAGAAATTGATAGTTGATGGAAATTGTATTTTAGTCTCGGATATCTTTCTTTGTTCAATTAAGGTACCTACAGATGTTATTTCGAGCTGAAATTTCACATGTATGCATAAAGTTGATTTAATTTCAAGATGGCTGACTTAATTTGGATGAAGTACTTGTAATTTGAAAGATTTACATTTTGGTCTCTAAATTGGTGAAACATGCAATTAACAATGCTAGAATGCTTCGTTTGATTTAAAATTTTCCGTGAGGGATACTTGTATTTTTAAATGAACTTTGATGAAAAGAATTTCTATTTTTTTATTAGAATTTAAAGTTTTACGTTTTAGTCCTTAATTTAGTTAAGTGTTTAATCGAATGCTTATTTATGATCAGATTGCTTTCGTTAATGCTTTGTATGAGACCAAGACATGTAGGAACATAATTATGCATCTAAAAAAAATATATAACAATTTTTAGGGTTGTTTATCGAATCGGACCTTCACGGGTTTGGTTCGATATTCCCCATGTGACCCGTTAGTGTCGGTTCCGTCTAGACAGAGCTAAGGGGGTTACAAAATAAATATTATTAAATCAAATTTAATCAGTTCAAATACTTAATTATGGGTGTTTGAACAAAATTAGACAGATTAATCTCAAATTTTAAGCTTTTTACTCAGTAAAAATTCGAACGAATTCTCTATAAAGCCCATTTAGACATGCACGTTTTAATCCCCAAAAAATGATAACCAAATGTTATTAAATCAAATTTTATGAGATCAACTAGTTAATTATGAGCTTTTGAACAAAATTATAATGATTAATCTAAAATTTTCAGCTTTTAACTCTGTTAAAATTCGAACGGATTCCTTATAAAGCCCATTTAGACATGCACGTTTTAATTCCAGGAAAATGACAACAAAATGTTATTAAATCAAATTTTATGAGTGAAAATAGTTAATTATGGACTTTTAGACATGCACGTTTAAATCCCAACAAAACGACAACCAAATGTTAGTAAATCAAATTTTATGACTTCAAAAAGATGAAAATGAGCATTTGAAAAAAATTATACAGATTAATCTCAAATTTTCAACTTTTTACTCTGTTAAAATTTGAATGAATTGTCAATAAAACCCATTTGGACATGCACGTTTTAATCACAACAAAATAATAACCAAATGTTATAAATCAAATTACATGAGTTCAAATAGTTAATTAGGAGTGTCTAAACAAAATTATATTGTATAATTTCTAATTTTTAGCTTTTCACTCGGTTAAAATTCGGACGAATTTTCTATAAAGCCCATTTAGATATGCATGTTTTAATCTCAGCAAAATGACAATAAAATATTATTAAATCAAATTTTGAGCTCAACTAGTTAATTATAGGCTTTTGAACAAAATTATAATGATTAATCTAAAATTTTCAGCTTTTAACTTGGTTAAAATTCTAACGGATTCGTTTAGCAGGCTTTCTTACTTTAAAATTCTACACGACTGTCTTGATGCTTATGAAACTATTCGTTTAGCAGGTTTTCCTACTTTAATCCAATTAGACAATTTTACATCGTCACTTCACTGGATGGAGACTGCAGGGTCTAAACTCAACAACCAGGAGTTTGCCCTTTTTCTAACGATACTCTGGAATATTTGAAATAGAATAAATGATTGGATCCATAATAACCATCTTCAACAACCATGGTTAACCTTGGAACATGCCAAATCCTTATTGAACAATTATCAGAATGCAAACATTTACTCCTCTACTAGTAACCCACTTAGACCAATTCTTCAAAACCAAACTTGGCAAAAAACAGGCACTGGAACTTTTAAAATAAACATAGATGGGGCTTTTGACCCCATCTCTGGAAGTGTTGCAATTGGTGTTGTAGCACGTAACTCGGACGGTGTGGTTCTTGGAGGAATTTCTCATCCTCTGGTTAGATGCTCTGACGCTGCTTCGGCTGATGCACAAGCAATCCTGGCTAGACTTCGACTTTCATCTTAGAAAGGTTAGACGAATATTACCTTTGAGACAGATTCAGCCTCCATTACAAATAAAGTCAACTAGGGTAGACCAGATCTCTCAACTTTACAACCTTTGGTCTCCACGATCCGCACCATCATGGAAAGTTTAGTAAATTTTCGGATCGCTTTTGTACCTAGAGTGGTCAATAATTTAGCCCATACTCTTGCTTCTAGGGCCATGTGTACTTTATGTAATCTTTACTTTGACTCCGATATTCCCGATTTTATAAGGGCTTTTCTAAACTCTGAGAGATTTAATTGTCCTTCTCAATAAAATTCTAGGGGTACTCTTTTCCCTATAGGGGCTTCTAATCCTTCTTGGGGTTGGAAGAGTTAGGGGGTTTTTAACGAGGCCCATTTCGGTCAAAAAAATTCAAACGAATTCTCTATAAAGCCAATTTAGACATTCAGGTTTTGATCCCAACAAAACGACAACAAAATTTTGTTAAATCAAATTTTATGAGTTCAAATAGTTAATTATGGATGTTTAAACAAAATTTTACAGATTAATCTAAAAATTTTAACTTTTTACTTGGTTAAAATTCGAACGAATTCTCTATAAAGCCCATTTAGACATGCACATTTAAATCCCAATAAAATGACAACTAAATGTTAGTAAATCAAATTTTATGAGTTCAAAAAGATAATTATAGGCATTTAAACAAAATTATACATATTAATCTCAAATTTTCAACTTTTTATACGGTTAAAATTCAAACGAATTCTCAATAAAGCCCATTTAGACATGCACATTTTAATCGCAATAAAACGATAACCAAATGTTATTAAATCAAATTTTATGAGTTCAAATAGTTAATTATGGAAGTTTTATTAAAATTATATTGTATAATCTCTATTTTTTAGCTTTTTATACGGTTAAAATTCGAGCGAATTCTCTATAAAGCCCATTTAGACTTACATATTTTAATCTAGCAAAATAACAATAAAATGTTATTAATTCAAATTTTATGATCTCAACTAGTTAATTATAGGGTTTTTAACAAAATTTTAATAATTAATCTAAAATTTTTAACTTTTAACTCGGTTAAAATTCAAACGGATTCCTTATAAAGCCCATTTAGACATGCACGTTTTAATTCCAGGAAAATGACAACAAAATATTATTAAATCAAATTTTATGAGTGAAAATAGTTAATTATGGACTTTTAGACATGCACGTTTAAATCCCAACAAAACGACAACCAAATGTTAGTAAATCAAATTTTATGACTTCAAAAAGATGAAAATGAGCATTTGAAAAAAATTATACAGATTAATCTCAAATTTTCAACTTTTTACTCTGTTAAAATTTGAATGAATTGTCAATAAAACCCATTTGGACATGCACGTTTTAATCACAACAAAATAATAACCAAATGTTATAAATCAAATTACATGAGTTCAAATAGTTAATTAGGAGTGTCTAAACAAAATTATATTGTATAATTTCTAATTTTTAGCTTTTCACTCGGTTAAAATTCGGACGAATTTTCTATAAAGCCCATTTAGATATGCATGTTTTAATCTCAGCAAAATGACAATAAAATATTATTAAATCAAATTTTGAGCTCAACTAGTTAATTATAGGCTTTTGAACAAAATTATAATGATTAATCTAAAATTTTCAGCTTTTAACTTGGTTAAAATTCTAACGGATTCGTTTAGCAGGCTTTCTTACTTTAAAATTCTACACGACTGTCTTGATGCTTATGAAACTATTCGTTTAGCAGGTTTTCCTACTTTAATCCAATTAGACAATTTTACATCGTCACTTCACTGGATGGAGACTGCAGGGTCTAAACTCAACAACCAGGAGTTTGCCCTTTTTCTAACGATACTCTGGAATATTTGAAATAGAATAAATGATTGGATCCATAATAACCATCTTCAACAACCATGGTTAACCTTGGAACATGCCAAATCCTTATTGAACAATTATCAGAATGCAAACATTTACTCCTCTACTAGTAACCCACTTAGACCAATTCTTCAAAACCAAACTTGGCAAAAAACAGGCACTGGAACTTTTAAAATAAACATAGATGGGGCTTTTGACCCCATCTCTGGAAGTGTTGCAATTGGTGTTGTAGCACGTAACTCGGACGGTGTGGTTCTTGGAGGAATTTCTCATCCTCTGGTTAGATGCTCTGACGCTGCTTCGGCTGATGCACAAGCAATCCTAGCTAGACTTCGACTTTCATCTTAGAAAGGTTAGACGAATATTACCTTTGAGACAGATTCAGCCTCCATTGCAAATAAAGTCAACTAGGGTAGACCAGATCTCTCAACTTTACAACCTTTGGTCTCCACGATCCGCACCATCATGGAAAGTTTAGTAAATTTTCGGATCGCTTTTGTACCTAGAGTGGTCAATAATTTAGCCCATACTCTTGCTTCTAGGGCCATGTGTACTTTATGTAATCTTTACTTTGACTCTGATATTCCCGATTTTATAAGGGCTTTTGTAAACTCTGAGAGATTTAACTGTCCTTCTCAATAAAATTCTAGGGGTACTCTTTTCCCCATAGGGGCTTCTAATCCTTCTTGGGGTTGGAAGAGTTAGGGGGTTTTTAACGAGGCCCATTTCGGTCAAAAAAATTCAAACGAATTCTCTATAAAGCCAATTTAGACATTCAGGTTTTGATCCCAACAAAACGACAACAAAATTTTGTTAAATCAAATTTTATGAGTTCAAATAGTTAATTATGGATGTTTAAATAAAATTTTACAGATTAATCTAAAAATTTTAACTTTTTACTCGATTAAAATTCGAACGAATTCTCTATAAAGCCCATTTAGACATGCACATTTAAATCCCAATAAAATGACAACTAAATGTTAGTAAATCAAATTTTATGAGTTCAAAAAGATAATTATAGGCATTTAAACAAAATTATACATATTAATCTCAAATTTTCAACTTTTTACACGGTTAAAATTCAAACGAATTCTCAATAAAGCCCATTTAGACATGCACATTTTAATCGCAATAAAACGATAACCAAATGTTATTAAATTAAATTTTATGAGTTCAAATAGTTAATTATGGAAGTTTTATCAAAATTATATTGTATAATCTCTATTTTTTAGCTTTTTACACGGTTAAAATTCGAGCGAATTCTCTATAAATCCCATTTAGACTTACATATTTTAATCTAGAAAAATAACAATAAAATGTTATTAATTCAAATTTTATGATCTCAACTAGTTAATTATAGGTTTTTTAACAAAATTTTAATAATTAATCTAAAATTTTTAACTTTTAACTCGGTTAAAATTCAAACGGATTCCCTATAAAGCCCATTTAGACATGCACGTTTTAATTCAAGTAAAACGACAACAAAATGGTATTCAATCAAATTTTATGAGTGAAAATAGTTAATTATGGGCATTTGTCCAATATTATACAGATTAATCTCAAAATTTCAGCTTTTTACTTGGTTAAAATTCGAACAGATTCTATATAAAGCCCAATTAGACATTCACATTTTGATCCCAATAAAACGACAACAAAATTTTGTTAAATCAAATTTTATGATTTCAAATAGTTAATTGTGGGTGTTTGAACAAAATTATACAGATTAATCTAAAAATATCAGCTTTTGACTCGGTTAAAATTCGAATGAATTCTCTATAAAGCTCATTTAGACATCCACATTTTAATTCCAGCAAAATAAAAACAAAATATTATTAAATCAAATTTTATGAGCTCAACTAGTTAATTATGGGTTTTTGAACAAAATTATAATGATTAATCTAAATTTTTAAGCTTTCAACTTGGTTAAAATTCGAACGGATTCCCTATAGAGCCTATTTAGACATGTACGTTTTAATTCTAGCAAAGCGACAACAAAATATTATTCAATCAAATTTTATGAGTGAAAATAGTTAATTATGGGCGTTTGTCCAATATTATACAGATTAACCTCAAAATTTTAGCTTTTTAATTAGTTAAAATTTGAACGGATTCTCTATAAAGCCCATTTAGACATTCACATTTTGATCCCAACAAAATGACAACCAAATTTTGTTAAATCAAATTTTATTAGTTCAAATAGTTAATTATGGGCGTTTAAACAAAATTTTACACAATAATCAAAAAATTTTAGCTTTGTACTTGGTTAAAATTCGAATGAATTCTCTATAAAGTCCATTTAGACATACACGTTTAAATCTCAACAAAATGACAACCAAATATTAGTAAATCAAATTTTATGAGTTCAAAAAAGATAATTAAGGGCATTTAAACAAAATTATACAGATTAATCTCAAACTTTCAACTTTTTACTCGGTTAAAATTTGAACGAATTGTCAATAAAGCCCATTTGGACATGCATGTTTTAATCGCAATAAAACGATAACCAAATATTATTAAATCAAATTTCATGAGTTCAAATAGTTAATTATGGAAGCTTGAACAAAATTATATTGTATAATATCTAATTTTTAGCTTTCTACACGGTTAAAATTCGAACAAATTCTCTATAAAGCCCATTTAGACATACACGTTTTAATCTCAGCAAAATGACAACAAAATATTATTAAATCAAATTTTATGAGCTCAACTAGTTAATTATGGGCTTTTGAACAAAATTATAAATGATTAAGCTAAAATTTTCAGCTTTTAACTCGGTTACAATTTGAACGGATTCCCTACAAAGCCTATTTAGACATGCACGTTTTAATTCAAGCAACACGACAACAAAATATTATTGAATCAAATTTTATAAGTCAAAATAATTAGTTATGGGCGTTTGTCCAATATTATACAGATTAATCTCAAAATTCAGCTTTTTACTTGGTTAAAATTCGAACGAATTATCTATAAATTCATTTAGATATTTACGTTTTGATCCCAACAAAACGACAACAAAATTTTGTTAAATCAAATTTTATGAGTTCAAATAGTTAATTATGGGCGTTTGAACAAAATTATACAGATTAATCTAAAAATTTCAGCTTTTTACTCGGTTAAAATTCGAACGGGTTCCCTATAAAGCCATTTTGACATGCACGTTTTAATCCCTGTAAAACACAAAAAAATGTTATTCAATCAAATTTATGAGTTCAAATAATTAATTGTGGGAGTTTGAACAAAATTATAATGATTATTCTAAAATTTCCAGCTTTTAACTCGGTTAAAATTCGAACGGATTCCCTATAAAGCCAATTTAGACATCCACGTTTTAATTCTAGCAAAACGACAAAAAATTTTTATTCAATCAAATTTTATTAGTGAAAATAGTTAATTATGGGTGTTTGTCAAATATTATACAGATTAATCTAAAAGTTTAAGCTTTTTACTCGGTTAAAATTCGAACGGATTCTCTATAAAGCCCATTTAGATATGAACGTTTGATTCCCAACAAAACGACAACTAAATGTTAGTAACTCAACTTTTATGAGTTCAAAAAGATAATTATGGGCATTTAAAAAAAATTATACAGATTAATCTTAAATTTTCAACTATTTACTAGGTTAAAATTCGAACGAATTCAAAATAAAGTCCATTTGGACATGCACGTTTTAATCGCAATAAAACGATAACCAAATGTTTTTAAATCCAATTTTATGAGTTCAAATAATTAATTATGGGATTTTTAACAAAATTATATTGTATAATCTCTAATTATTAGCTTTTTACTCAGTTAAAATTCGAAGAATTCTTTATAAAGCCCATTTAGACATACAAGTTTTAATCCCAGCAAAATGACAACAAAATGTTATTAAAGCAAATTTTATGAGCTCAAATAGTTAATTATGGGCGTTTGAATATAATTATACAGATTAATCTCAAAATTTAAATTTTTTACTCGGTTAAAATTGGAATAGATTCTCTATAAAGTCCATTTAGACATGTACATTTTAATCACAACAAAAAACAACCAAACTTATTAAATCAAATTTTATGAGTTGAAATAGTTTATTATGGGCTTTTGAACCAAATTATTTTGATTAATCTAAATATTTTAGCTTTTAACTTGGTTAAAATTCGAACGAATTCCCTATAAAGCCCATTTAGACATGCACGTTTTAATCCTAGCTAAACGACAACCAAATATTATTAAATCAAATTTTATAAGTTTAAATACTTAATTATGGGTGTTTGAATAAAATTATACAGATTAATATTAAATTTTAAGCTTTTTACTCGATTAAAATTCGAATGGATTCTCTATAAAGCCCATTTAGGCATGCACGTTTTAATCATAACAAAATGACAATCAAATGTTATTAAATCAAATTTTATGAGTTCAAATAGTTAATTATGGGCTTTTGAACAAAATTATACAGATTAATCTAAAATTTACAGCTTTTAACTCGTTTAAAATTCGAATGGATTCCTTATAAAGACCATTTAGACATGCACATTTTAATTCCAGCAAAACAAAAACCAAATGCTATTAAATAAACTTCTTTGAGTTCAAATAGTTAATTATGGTGTTTGAACAAAATTGTAACCCCTAAAATTAACCTAATTTCTTAGATTAAAAGTTAGGGTTTATGAAGCTAAAACTATTTTTGCAAGTTAAGGGTTTGATAAATTAAATATAAAATTCTGATAAATTATAAAATAGTTAATAATTTAAAATACTGAATTGTTTAACATTTAAATAAATTGGGTTCAACCGATAATTTAATAAACATTAATTATCCAAAAAATAAAAATAAAAGGGTGACTTTGTGTCTAACCGTGCGTGGTAGAGCCGCCTACACGTAACAAGGGTGACTATGTGTCTGATCGTACGTGGTAGTGCTAATGGTGACTTCGTGTCATGTCAATGGTGACTTCGTGTCATGTCAATGGTGACTTCGTGTCATGACGAGACAAATGTCTCATGGATCCGTGTATTCGGTGAGCTCAAGGTTCACATTAAGTGATCCCTAGAAAGCCAATATACATACATGAAATTGAGGAAAGGTTTGAGCATGATTTATAAATTGTTTTGATAAGGTTATGTGAACTCAAGGATGCATATGATTTTAAGAATATGAGCATGAGATGTTAGCATGCATGGTTTAATAATGTGTTCCAAATTATGTTTTCCTCATGGTTTTAAATAGATGCATTGATGATTATTTGTAGAGCTACCTCACTAAGCATGTTTGCTTAAGCTCTCTTTTCATCCTTGCAGAAAAATAGAGGCACTTGGAGCTTCATTCGGGACAAAGAAACCAAGGGGAAGGTCACATTGGATTTGGTATGTTTTTGGCAAATAAATTGGGCGAGGCAATGTGTAACACAATCTATGAGAGGAGTGAGGATTTAGGCTTTGATTTCATGATGTAATAAGACCATCATTGTTGGTTATTAATTGTTGAACTTTTGTTTTGTTTAAATTGTTGAAGTATGAACTAGTATGGTTGCTATGTTGTTATTCAATCTTTAGGAAGAATGCCTATAGATCTCCTTGTAATCTTTTCTGATGTTTGAGGTGTGGTTATGTTGATGAGTATGTCTAGGAATGTTGCATATAGTTTTGGCTTATTAAGGTGTGTGTTTGGGTGGCTTAAATGAGTTTGAAACGTTACACCCCAGTCCTGAACACAGGGGGTATCGATACACCCTGAGGCTGTATCGATACCATTATGCTACTGGACGTGGCTGTATCGAAGCAGGGTTCGGTACCGAATGTTACTGGAATTATCTGTTCCGATACACCTTAGGTCTTGTTTCGAAATAGGTGATGTGTTCCGAAACACACCAGGGCTGTTTCGAAACACCTGGCTTTAAAAGGACAATTTGAGAGTTTTGAATGCATGAAACATAGGATTTAATTTAGTAAGCTAATGCAGTGGATTTATGTGTAATTTTAGGTGATATTGTGACACCTTGATTCATGTTTAATCTGAATACTTATCGTATGATTTAAAATGGATGAAATGCCTAATGTTAGATGTTTTGCAATTAAGTCCATAAATGCTAGAATGTAAAATTGATTAATTAAAATACCATGTATGATCTGAATTGTATGTTGAATGTGTTAAGCTTGTTTATTTGTTATCCGATGGATGTTTTGTGGATATGGTGATGTATATTAGTTCCTTACATTTTGGTTCGTAATCCTGTAGGCGTTTAATGGATTTGTCTATACTGCTTGAACTGCGTCCGTCTCTGTCTTACTTGAATTAACTACACATAGGAGATTAATCGTGCATCTAGGTAAGATAAATAAATAAAAAAAAAGTTACGGTTTTTAGGGTTGTTTATCGAATCGAACCTTCGCGGGTTTGGTTTGATATTCCCCGTGTGACCCATTAGTATCGGTTCCGTCCAGGCCGGGCTAAGGGGGTTACAGAAGGTTTTCACACTCTTCATTGTCCCCAAAATAGAACCGTACCAAATGCGATTCGCTTTAAGTCCGAAAACACTCACCAACAAGCGAAACGAGCTTTCGCCGATATTCGATGATCACGCCAACGCACCAGCACTCAAGCACCTTCTTGTACCTCTTCTACAACATTAAAAACAGAGCATTCTCACATCAAAACATGCTCAAACCAGCAACCATATCCGATCACCATAAAACTACCGAAAACTTAGCCGAAAAGACCGTAAACTAAGTCGAAACGTATCCGAACAACATCAGCCCAAAACTTAAAGAATCTAACACCTAATCCACTTCAATTATGAACCAAAAACACATCCAAACCATCCTTATATCTCCAACAATATTAAAGCACCTAAAACATCCCCTAAAACAACCGAAAAACACTTTAAAACAACACCGATTGCATTATTCCGGGATTAAATTAATATTCTATCAAATGAAGACTCAATTAATCATTTAATTAACATAAAAACATAATTAAATCCATCTAATTTCAGCATTGAATGAGATCCAAAAAGATTTCACAAAAACATTCACAAAATCACTAGATCTAACATTGAAAATATAGAATTAAGTTTTATTCAAAGATTAGCGAGCTAATACTTGGAAATTTCAATAAAGAACCTTAGAAAAGAGTTAAAAATCCAAAAAATTAACTTTGAGATCTATTCACCAAAAAGATGCAATTTCCTTTTCTTGATTCCTTGCAATTTAATGTTGATTTGATAAAATTGATTGTTAGGTTTTGTAAGGAATAGAAAGATGATTAAAATGATGTATTCTTTGTAGAAAAAGATGTAAAAATCAGCAAGAAATTGAGGAAAAGATATGAAGGAAAATGGAGAGAAAATGAGAGAAAAAGATGAGAGAAAAAAAGTAGTTTTGAGAGAAAATAATTTATCATCTTTAATTAAAGTAATTAAAAAGTATTTTGGTGAACAGATCATTATTAAAAATTAAAATTGGTTTATGGCCACCTAAGGATTCTAAGTTTAGCTTGCTTTTCAATTTATTCACTAAAATCATAATTTTCAAAAATCACAAAATAAGTCCTCCAATTTTTTCAAAAATTACAAATTGGTCATTTATGCATAATTAAGCATAATTAAAAATCAATATAAAGTCCAAATTACTTTATTTTAATTTTGAAAAATATTCTTAATATTTTTAAACCATATTCTAAAACTATTATTTTTCTTAATTAAAATATTCTTATTTTATTTTTCCCCGGAATAACGAACCGGAGAACCCAATTCGATCCGAATCGGAGTCTCCTAACTAAAGCCTAACTAAACCCAAAAATAGGATATTACAACTCTCCCCCTCTTAAGAAAATTCCGTCCTCGAAATTTACCTGAAGTAAACAAGTGAGGAAACTGCTCCTCCATGCTTTTTCTTGTCTCCAAAGTTGTTTCTTCAACACCTCGGTGTTTCCAAAGCACTTTAACTAAATCTATGGTCTTTCCTCGAAGAATATTTGTATCCACATCAAAAATCCTCATCGGTTCTTCCTCATAACTCATATCTTCCCTTAACTCAATCTCCTCAATCGGAACAACATGAGAACGATCCGATCTATATCTACGAAGCATTGATACATGAAAAACATCATGCATCCTACTCAACTCCTCTGGCAACCTCAATCTATAAGCAACAGGACCAACACGCTCCAATACCTCATATGGACCAATAAAACGAGGACTCAACTTACCCTTACGTCCAAACCTCAACACCTTCTTCCATGGAAAAACCTTAAGAAACACTTTGTCCCCAACATTATACTCTATCTCCCTACGCTTTAAATCGGCATAGGACTTCTGCTTATCCGAAGCTTCCTTAAGTTTAGCATATATCAACTTAACTTTCTCATCCGTATCCTTCAACACTTGAGGCAAGGAAACATACTTCTGTCCAACTTCATTCCAACACAAAGGTGTACGACACTTACGCCCATATAACGCCTCAAACGGTGCCATCTGTATACTTGTTTGAAAACTATTATTATAAGCAAACTCTACCAATGGCAATGGTTTCTCCCAAGAACCGTGAAACTCGATGACACAACACCTCAACATACCTTTCAAAGTCTGAATAACACGCTCAGAATGACCATTCGTTTGTGGATGATAAGTTGTACTAAAGCTAAGTCTCGTACCCAAAGCTATTTGCAAACTCCTCCAAAACTTAGATGTAAACCGCGGATCTCTATCCGATATGATCGACTTAGGCACACCATGTAACCTTACCACCTCAAAAACATACAAGTTTGCTAACATATCCATGGAGTACGTCGTATGTACGGCAAGAAAATGTGCACACTTCGTAAACCTATCAACAATCACTAATATAGAATCATTTTTGGACGGTGCTAATGGCAACCCCGTCACAAAATCCATAGTAATCTTTCCCATTTCCATTCCGGAACTTGAACCGGCTGAAACAATCCTTCAGGGAACTGATGTTCAGCTTTCACTCGCTGGCACACCATACAACGAGATACAAACTCCGTCACATCTTTCTTTAAACCAACCTAAAAGTACACACTTTTGAGATCTCTATACATCTCACACTACCTGGATGCATAACAAACGGACTAGTATGAGCTTCCGCCAAGATAGCTTGCCTCAACTCCTGATCATCCAGTACCATAACCCGACCTCTAAAACACAACACCCTATCATCATCAAAATGATACTCGATCGGTCTACCCTCAACAATATCCTCCACAAAAGGTACCAAAGCCTCATCCTCTAACTGTTTCACCTTGATCATCTCAACCAAAATAGGTTTTACTTGCAACTCCGCCACCAAATCACCTTCCTTAGAAATACTCAATCTAGAAAACATTGCTCTCAACTCAACAGCCGCCTTACGGCTCAAAGCATCGGCCACTACATTGGCTTTTCCTGGATGATACTCAATAGATAAATCATAATCCTTAAGCAACTCCATCCATATTCGTTGCCTAAGATTCAAATCCTTTTGTAACATGAGATACTTCAAACTCTTATGATCCGTATATATAATACACTTCTCTCCATACAAATAATGTCTCCAAATCTTCAAGGCAAAAACCACCGCCGCAAGATCCATATCATGAGTCGGATAGTTCTTTTCATGTACCCTCAACTGTCTAGAGGCATAAGCTACAACTTTCCCCTCTTGCATTAAAACACACCCGAGACCTAATAAGATGCATCACTATATACCACAAAATCTTTACCGGACTAGGGTTGAACCAACATCGGAGCCCTAGTCAACACCTCTTTTAACTTCTCAAAACTCTTTTGTTGACTTTCTTTCCACTCAAAAGGAACTTTCTTTTGCAACAGCTTGGTCATAGGAGCAGCAATGCTCGAGAAGCCCTCAACGAACCTACGATAATACCCAGCCAAACCTAGGAAACTCCGAACCTCTAACACCGATCTCGGTTGCTTCCAACCCATAACAGCCTCTATCTTCTTTGGATCAACACTAATATCCTTTTCCGACACTACATGACCAAGAAACACCACCTCCTTTAACCAAAACTCACACTTACTTAACTTAGCATACAACTGGTTCTCTTTCAACGCTTGTAACACTATCCGCAAATGCCGATCATGATCTTCCTCGGTACACATGAATACACAAGGATATCATCTATGAACATCACCACAAACTGGTCCAAGTACTCGTGAAACACCAGGTTCATCATATCCATAAAAGCAGCATGGGCATTTGTTAACCCAAACGGCATCACCAAGAACTCATAATGACCATACCTTGTCCGAAAAGCCGTTTTCAACATATCCTCTTCTTTCACCTTCAACTGGTAGTACCCTGATCTCAAATCAATCTTCGAGAACACACTAGCTCCTCGAAACTGATCAAACAAATCATCAATCCTCGGCAAAGGATACTTATTCTTCACGGTCAACTTATTCAGTTGCTGGTAATCAATGCACATCCTCATCGTGCCATCTTTCTTCTTCACAAACAACACCGGTGTACCCCAAGGCGATACACTCGGTCGTATAAAACCACGATCAAGTAACTCCTGCAACTGCATCTTTAACTCTTTTAACTCCTTAGGTGCCATGCGATAAGGAGTAATAGACACCGGATTAGTGCCAGCATAAGTCTCGATAATAAACTCCACATTATGATCAGGAGGTAATCCTGGTAACTCCTCAGGAAAAACTTCGGAAAGTCATGTACTGTTCGAATGTCCTGCACCCGAACCTCTCCTATTCCTGGGTTCATTACATATGTTAGATATGCCATACCACCATGTTGCATCAACTTTTCCGCTTGTAAGGCCGAAAATACATTGGTTAAGAATCTGATATACTCATTCTTAACCACAACCTCGCTACCATCTAACAACCTCAAGGTAACCCGCTTCTTTTCAAAATCCACTACAGCTCTATGCTCCGTCAACCAGTCAACCCCCAAGATAAGGTCAAAACCATGAAACGGTAACTTCATCAAGTCAACCTCAAAGACATGCCCTTGTACCTCCAACGGACACTTCCTATATAACCTCCTTACGGTCACTGTCTCACCCAAAGAACTAGTAACCACAACTCCCACATCTAAAACCTCAACAGGGACATCCAACAAATATGCATGCTCACTCAAAACATAAGAATGCGTAGATCTCGAATCTATCAAAGAATACAACGGTACATTCTGCAAAGAAAAGTACCTGCAACCACATCTATAGCATTATGGGTCCCCTGCTGAGCATAAACTCTACGGCCATCACCCTGCCTCTGAAAAGGACCTCTACCTCCACCGCATCCTCTGCCAGGTACCACAGCAGCCTCAGCTCGATTACCAACTTCACCAACAAACCTCGGACAATCCCTCTTCTTTTGATCTTTAGATCCACAACCAATGTAGGCACTAGTGGCCCACCAACACTCTCCCGGATGGCGTCTAGAACATAAGTTACAAACTGCAATGTCACCACCACCTTTACCAAACTGCTGAGCTCGACCACCGTGTCCAAAATCACCTCGGCGTCGATCTGCTTAGTATCGGTTGTCCCGAAACCTCTTACCCTTATTACCTTGAGTGCTAGCCTCAACAGGCCTCTTTCCGACATCGAAAGACTTCTTAGCCTCCCTCAGGGACTCCTCAACATCCTTAGCCTTATTAACAAGCACTTCAAACTCAGTGTACTCCGCAGCCAACAAATATGTCTTGATCTTAGGATCTAAACCATATCGGAACCTATCACATCCTTTACGCTCCGTAGGAACCAACTCAGAAGCATAGTGATTCAATCTGATAAACTGTATCTCATAGTCAGCCACACTCATAGTGCCCTGCACCAAGGACATAAACTCCCTCTTCTGCGCGTCCTCGTACTACGAACCCAAAAACTTCCGCACAAAGGCGGTTCTAAAATACTCCCATGTCAGGTTAGCAACTGCTACACCCGCTTTCGTGGTAGTACACCACCTATAACCATCTCCCTGAAACAGAGAGACCATGCAACCCAACCTCTGGGCATCCTGGCAGTCCACCTGATCCAAAATCCACTCAGTGCTAGCCAACCACTCCTAAGCTGAACTCGGGTCAGACCTATGAAACTCAACACCACCCAAGCTACGCAGTTGCTCTAGCGGTAGTCTTGGAGTAACTACAACAGCAGGTGCAGGAGCCGGTACATGCACTCTAGCCATAGTTGCCTGAAACGCACCCATCATAGCCTGTATGAACGGGGCAAACTCTCTGAACTGGCCTCTAACTGGAACCGGAGGCACACCAACAAGCGGCACACCAGCTGGTGGAGAAGGTGGAAGCGATTCCTCCCTAACCGTCTCCTCTCCCTCTGTCTGACCATCGGTGATCAAGCTTGCACTTGTACGTGTCTCTCGTCTCGGAGGCATTAACCAAATACTTCAAACATGCAATTTTAAAACATAAAATCAAGACATAATATACTTACATTTGGGCAAGATCCAAGGGAAACCGAAGAACATATAAAAACATGTTGGCAATTGGCAATGTGTAACCGACCACCCCTTTTACCCATAATCATTCTAGGTACACTCACAATGTATAGGTATGCACACAATAAAAACATATCATTTACAATCTTACACTTAATATACTAATCACAAAACTTAGCAAACCAACACGTACTTTGACAAACCAACAACACACTTTACAAACCTGGCTCTGATACAACCAAATGTAACCTCCTTAGCCCGGCCTAGACGGAACCGACACTAATGAGTTACACAGGGAATATCAAACCAAACCCGCGAAGGTCCGATTCGATAAACAACCTAAAACTGTTATATTTTTTATTTTATCTTTCCTAGATGCACAATCTTATTCCTACTTGTCAAGGTCTCATACAAAGCGTTAACAAAGGCAAACCAATCATAAACGATCATCCGATTGAACACTTAAGTAAACTAAGGACTAAAACGTAAAACTTTTAAATCCTATTAATAAAGTATAAATTCTTTTCATCAAAGTTCAATTAAATACTCAAGTATCCTTCACAGTGAATCTCAAGTTAAACGGATTATTCTAACATCATTAATTGCATGATTCTCTATTTTAGGGACCAAAATGTTAATCTTCCTAATTACAAGGACTTCATCCAAATCAGGTTAACCATCTTGAAATGAAATCAACTTTATGTATGCATACAAAATTTTAGCTCAAAATAACATCCATAGGTACCCTAATCGAACAAAGGAAGATATTCGGGACTAAAATATAATTTCCAGCAACTTTTAATTTTTGGTAGTCAAAGGTTTTGAAACCTTCCAGAGGTTTCGAAACTTTTTGAAAAAGGTTTCAAAACTTCCCTAGAAAGTTTCGAAACTTTTCGTGTTTAGTAGCTTTCCAAAATTGAAATTGCCCGCAAGATTTCGAAACTTCCTAAAGGTTTCGAAACTATTTGACAATGGTTTCGGAACCTTCCCAAAGGTTTCGAAACTTTGGGTCTGGAACCAAAAGTTTCGTCACACTTAGTAAACACTAACAATTCAACACACAACCATTAATCACTTCCAACTATATGCATAATTCCTAAGCATAATTAACAACTTGTAACACGTGATTTACAACGTCACAGACTTCAATCAAACTATAGGCATGCATCCTAGAAGATGATTAAAACCATAACAATCATGCAAGTACATGCTTCAACAACCCAAACAATTCTATAGTCCAACAACTAACAATCAAGCAACAAAGTTCTTATTACCACATAAATCAAAGTCTAAGTACACACTCCTCACTTAGGTTGGGTTACAGATTGTCATGCCCCAATTTATTTGCCAAAAACATACCAAATTGTAGTAATCCTTCCCCTTGGTTTCCTTGCCTCAAACGAAGCCTCAAGTGCATTTATTTTTCTGCAAGGATGAAAAGAGAGCTTAAGCAAATACGCTTAGTGAGAAAGCTCTACACAAGATCATCAATGCATCTATTTAAAACCATAGTGAAATCATAATTTGTAATGCATCACTAAATCATGCATGCTAACATCTCATGTTCATGTTCATCAAACCATATGCATCCTTGAGTTTGCACAACCTTATCAAAACAATTTATAAATGATGCACAATGTCCTTCTTAAATTCATGTATGTATATTGGCATTCTAGTGACCACTTAATGTGAACCTTGAGTTCACCGAATACACGGATCCATTGTTAGAGACCATTATCTCGTCATGACACGAAGTCACCATTGACATGACACCAAGTCACCATTGAAATGACTCGAAGTCACCATTGACATGACACGAAGTCACCATTATAGCACTACCACGCACGATCGGACACATAGTCACCCTTGTTACGTGTAGGCGGCTCTACCATGCACGGTTGGACACAAAGTCATCCTTGTTACGTATAGGCAATTTTCTGTATCCTCAACTTTGTTTATAGTGCACTTAAGACAATCCTAATGACATGTCATTCATATTCGAATCTAAAGTTCGTGTCACTAAGCCAATATCATAATCAAGTGTGCATGACAACTTGCTGCTCATAATGCATGTATATTATGTTCAACAAATGAACCAAAAGCCATGCCCAAAGGCACCATCTTATATAAGGCAATTAACCATATTGTAATCCAAATCATTTCTCATAATTTTCCATAATCATGAATGCTAAATAAGCTATGCATTTCAGCAAGTATTTCTCATGTATGCACCAATTTAAATCGTGCTCATGCATTTCCAAGAATCTCATTGTATTACCAACATAATGCCTTTATCGAATGTAGCCGAAACTCATGTTGATTTACCAAACACATCCAAACCATCCTTATATCTCCAGCAACATTAAAGCACCTAAAACAGCCCCTAAAACAACCGAAAAACACCTTAAAACAACACCGATTGCATTATTCCGAGATTAAATTAATATTCTATCAAATGAAGACTCAATTAATCATTTAATTAACATAAAAACATAATTGAATCCATCTAATTTCAGCATTGAATGAGATCCAAAAAGATTTCACAAAAACATTACAAAATCACTAGATCTAACATTGAAAACATAGAATTAAGTTTTATTCAAAGATTAGCGAGCTAATACTTGGGAATTTCAATAAAGAACCTTAGAGAAAAGTTAAAAATCCAGAAAAATACCTTTGAGATCTATTCACCAAAAAGATGCAATTTCCTTTTCTTGATTCCTTGCAATTTGATGTTGATTTGATAAAATTGATGGTTAGGTTTTGTAAGGAATAGAAAGATGTTTAAAATGGTGTATCCTTTGTGGAAAAAGATGCAAAAATCAGCAAGGAATTGAAGAAAAGAGATGAAGGAAAATGGAGAGAAAATGAGAGAAAAGGATGAGAGAAAAAAAGTAGTTTTGAGAGAAAATGATTTATCATCTTTAATTAAAGTAATTAAAAAGCATTTTGGTGAATAAATCATTATTAAAAATTAAAATGGGTTTATGGCCCCCTAAGGATTCTAAGTTTAGCTTGCTTTTCAATTTAGTCACTAAAATCACAATTTTCGAAAATCACAAAATAAGTCCTCCAATTTTTCCAAAAATTACAAATTGGTCACTTATGCATAATTAAGCATAATTAAAAATCAATATAAAGTCCAAATTACTTTCTTTGAATTTTGAAACATATTCTTAATATTTTTAAACCATATTCCAAAATTATTATTTTTCTTAATTAAAATATTCTTATTTTATTTTTCTCCGGAATAACGAACCAGAGAACCCGATTCGACCCAAATCGAATTCTCCTAACTAAAGCCTAACTAATAACCCCAAAAACGGGATGTTACAAAATGCGCCCAACACCGAACATCATCAGAAGAGTAGGTTCCCCCTGAACCACTCTAACGTCATCACACCAACATAACTGGAAACTTGATCCGTAGGTGGAGCCACTGAATAGAAGTGAATATATCAATAACTTCTCCGTACACATAATCCAACCAGATATAATGTTATATGCAGATACAGAATCAGAATGCGTGCCTTATAATCTAACCGGAGGCATGTATAGTAATTTCAGGATCAGAAATATAATTACAGGATGATGCATGATTATATAAAATTTAACAGAAACTACACACACAGAATAATAGAATTGACAGAAGAGAACACACCTGAAGCAGAAGACTCAATGACGATAATGACGTCTACTAGACTCGACTCTACCACTAGAAGATGCAGGTGTAGAACCCACGAGTAATAGAATATTAGACACACTACTATCTCACTAAACTGACAGTACACTAAACAGAAGTAAATCGAATACTCACGAGCGTGTCCTGATGTCTAAGGAAAAAGAGGTCGTCCAAGAGGATGAGGAGGTAGATGCTCGGGGTTAGAATCCACGTCACCTGAATCAAATATAAACTATTTCAGAAACCAACACTAATAACTTCCAAATAAGGTATTCGAACTTAAAATCCATAAAAACGGAACTTCAGGTTTGAATTTTGAAAAACGGACAATGCCATTGGACTCAAGATGTCAAAATCATAAGTTGGAACCAGTTCGAAAAAAGTCAATGCTGACGTCAGCATGGTCAACACTGACGTCAACAGATGATGTCATCAAGTCAATGCTAACATCAATAGATGACGTTAGCTGGTCATGAATCGGGTCGATTAGGTCGGTTTTTTGGTCGGTCGGGTCAAGTAAACGGGTTGGATTACAACAAATTCTCGGGAATCTGAAATTTCTAGATTTTTCTAAGAAAATCTGGAAAATTCCAGATTTGTTCTAGGCTGTTCTTAACTGATTTTCAATGACTCTTCTCCTCTGATTAGATACAAAACACGATTCAAAAACCTCCTTTAAAGTTAATTTCAACTCCTTAAACCAAAAATGAATTAACTAAACAAATCACACTCAGAACCTAACAACCCCTTTAAACTCATCTGAAACATAAAAAGAACCCTTCTCTCTCATTCGAATTAATCCATAATAGAAAAACATACCATCAAACCAAACTGAAAGCACAAGGACAAGATTGAGAGCTTACCAAAACACTTACCAACCCAACAAGAACGATGAACACAACGACGCGGTTTGAATAAAAATGGAGAGAGAGATGGACCGAGTAAATGAATGAAAACAAAAGTCTCTGATGATACTGGTTGAATAGGAATTAAAGGGAATTAATTCCATAAAGAACCGAATCACAAATTTAGGAGAGACTCTAGTCGTTGTAGATCGAAGCGGAAATGAAGAATAAATGTTTTCAGAAATAAAAGGTAGAATTGCACTCTAAGGGTCCAAACTTTTGAAACAAAACAATAAAGACCCTAAACTTTTAGAAATTATGATATAGACACTGAATTTGAAATAAAATAAAATCAGAAAAATCCCCAAATGTTAGGGTTTTGATAGGCGTGGTATAAGCGCTATTTGAGTGCAAGTGTACACGTCGTCAAGTAATAAAATGATAAGTATATCGTGTATCGTCTCCAAAGGGATTGGTATACTTACTATGTTCCCTCTTGTTCCCTTGCTCCTAAAAAGAAAGTAAAAACACAAATAAGTTGAATTGTTTTATCTAACTAAATAATTAAATAACAAAACATAAAATAAAAGGTTGAAGACGATATAGAGAAAGTGGGTAGGATCCATCTGCGTCAATTAGTGGATTCAATTGATCTTCTCCTTGTCCAATGTAATCACTCAATACTGCTTTGACAGTACTATAGATACCGCCTCGACAATATTGGCGCTCCTTTGCCACAACAATCTCTTACTCTAGGGTAGAGGTATCAAAGTTCAGTAAAGTGTCCGTAAGTGACTCAGCTAATCTCTGAGTCAGAGTGCTATTGATGCCCAGTCTTTGACGATACCTCTTAACGTAAATCAAGGATAACCACCAACCAATCCAACATTTCTTTTAGCTGCTGAAACTCTTAACCTACCCCTTAGTGCCTCCACAAGAGTATAGGCCGAGTTAGTGTTAACAACACCGTACTTATCCCTTTCGTGAATCTACTCCTCTCGATGCTAGATAAATAGATTACTTGCAAACTTCCCTCTCGGGCTTGAATTCAAGAACAAAGAATGGCAATAGGATAAGCAAACTTTGATTTATTATTGTATAAGAACAAAGATACATGAATCAATCTTCTCTCACTAATATCAACAATCTTCACCTACCCTAAGAAGTTTAGAACATATTTTCGTTAAGTACAATTCTTAGGGAGAAGGGTCGACTTAAAGGGTTTCACTCTAAGTCGTTTCTCTAGATCGGCTTTCGCTAAATCGGCTCTCTTAACATTATGGTCGGCTAGGGTATTTATAATATTAACCTAGGGTAAACCTTTCCTAAATAGACTTCAACTTGGAGTAGGGAACAAGTCTTCTTCAAGGTATCTCATATTTCCAAGTTTGCTATCTTCTAGAAGGGTTTTCCCGCTTGGTCTTTGAATTGGGCTTTTAGCATGCTAGCCTGGTCCAATTAGTGCGCTGTATCTTTCAGAATATTCCTTATATTTTTATCTTTTGTTGCGCCTCCATTGTTGGTGCTACCACACTGGATTCTGCCGTGGCCTTGTTTTTGCCTCGTCCGCAACACTGCTTCTTTGCCGCTTTTGCTCTGGATATTCTTGCATGTACAAAATATATAAAAATATCTGCATTCTCTATAAATATTAACTTTGTAAGTGATGATAATGGAATATCCAATATTTGAGCAAAGAGTCTATATTTTGGTTCAAGTTGGTGTATAATAGATGCATAAAGTACCATGGGAAGGGTAGTAAATAACTACCTTTTAGGAACTCAAATACCCCCAAACTCGAACTATTTCTTGTCCTCAAGCAATTCCAAACATCAAATTGCCGAACCTTACTCCCCTTTGGTCTTACTCTTTCATCTATTCTCCCCACCATGATCATGTCTATCTCTCTGTTTTAGCCATTAGTTTACCCAAGGACTTTTACTAAAAAACAAGCTATAGGGCTAGGTGAGTGTGTGTTTAATGGACAAGGCTGATTCAAGGCTTTCTTAGATAAACTCTAAGTTTAAGACAAGTAGAATCTTGGACTAAAGTTGTCTCCATAAAACAACAAGTCTTGAGGCAATTTTGGGCACCTCAAGATATATGTTTTCTATTTTCTTCTTTTTCTTATTAACCACCTATTTAGCATACTAGAGCCAATTTCGGACACCTCTTGCATGAAGGAGAGCAAAACTAGAGCCGGTGATAGGCACTGCTAGTTATTTTTCCAAAAGGTTCTAAGTCTTTATCACCTAAGTTTATTAAAAGAACTCCTAAATCAAACAAGTCCAAAAAGTGTTTATTTTCTTTCTAACCCTAAAACAAGATTCTAAGTTTTATTCCATGAGTATTTATGGTTATCCCTTCAAAACATAACTAGGCCATGGTAAGGAGAAAGATTTCTATAGCCTTAAAGGAATAAACTAAAGCAAAGCTGACATAGGGCAGTGCAAGATTACAAACATGAGTTCAAGAAAAGAGAATATTAAAAAATAAAATTCAAAAAAATTTACTCTCTTTTATGGTAATGCCTTGGCAGTGGGTAGCCTAGGCAGTGCTTCTGCACCTTTAATCTCCCCCAAACTCAAACCGAGCATTATCCTCAATGCTCAAAATATAAGGCAAGCAAAAGAAAACAAGTATAATAAAACAGCAGGGATTAAATAGATTCTGATTGTGATTCAGAAGAGCTGCTGGAAATAGTTGCCTACCGTGGTGGTTGTACTCTGGTGGGTGTTGGTTTCTACAGTGGGGTCGTTATTTCATCTCTGTCTTCTTCGTCGTCTGTATGCATCACTTCTGTTCCTCCCCCTGCCTAGGTAGTTGGTATTCTCTCTTGGGTATGAGATGAGCTCTCATGGACATACTCATCAATCTGTCTAGAGAGACTACCTTCAAAAAAACTGCCTATGGGGATAGGTTTCTGTGGTGGAGAGTTGAACACAGTTGGTATGATGTAGCGGCCGTGCCCACAGGTCTGGATGGGCCGACAGCGTGAAACTATTGTTGTGGCCTAGCAGTAAAGAATGGTCTAGGCCCGGGAGCAGGTGTTGTCTCTGTGTACGGTGTGGAAGTGACAAAAACGTTAGGAGGGAATTCTGGAAAGTGCATTCCATGGGTGGGAAAATTCTGGATCAACATGTTGGCAAGAGTGTTGTTGAAATCTCTCTCATATTCCATATATTGTTGTTGGCGCAGGTCTATGTGTGTCATCTTCTGCAAAATCTCCTGATATGGATCTACTGCGGTTGTGGCTTGGGCATGGTTAGGTGCTTCTGTCGTATACTGCCCTCCAGCATTGTAGTCAGCAGTGAATTGTTGAGGTATTTCCTGTACTGGGTCTGCTTGGGTGATCTGCATCACTCTGTGGCAGAATTCTTTTGTCCAGACTTGCCTTTGTGTTGTGTATTCATCGGTTGCTCCTATAGGTACACCTGCAGCAATGCATAGGGCAGAGATTAAACTAGGGAAATATAATGGACCTCGTTCTTTCTTACTGCAATCATAGATTTCTTGAAGAATGATTTCTCCAACATTGATGGTCCTTTTGTTGATGATTAAATGAATGAGCAACAATCTTTTTCTATCAACTATGCTTGGCAAATGTGCACCAAAGCTTGGCTTCGGGTTTAAGGCTGAGCCTTGTTACACAACCCCTATGGGCATCGGTTTCCTATGGAGTGTTATCATAGCAAAGTTCATCCTTGATAGCCTCGTATTCCTCGATATTGGCTGCAAATTCACCATGTTCATCGCGTATGGGGATAATGCCGTAGTAATCATTGATTGCCTCGGCATCAAGCTTTACTGGCCTGCCCCGACAGTAGACGAACAACATGTCCTTGTTCGGGCAGTGCGCATAGAATTCTCTTACGATTGTGGCATTTTCTATGGGAGGTTGGAGGCAAAATTTCTCTCAATCATGGTCTTCAATTCTGTCAAACAAGACTTGGTCTATGCTGAAGTTTTCTTCAATGGTGTGCTGAAATCCTTGTTCCTCCCATAACTGTCGTACAACGAAAGATCTTTGGAAAGGTTCTGCTACGTTGCTGTAGGCAAATCGTCTGTATGCTGCCATGGATGATGTTGATGAGATATTCTTGAAGATAGCTGTAAGAATGTGGGTAGGAATGTGAAGAGTTCTAAAAAGTTCAAGATATGGTGAGAGCAAGATTGTTCAAGAAAGTAAGGATATCAAGAATGCAAAAGTAAATAATGCACAACAATGAGTCTGCTAATATAGGCTGTAAAAATATGACTGTTAAAAATTTTAGCCGTTAGGCATTTACTGCCTTGTTGCGCAGTTACTGCCACGGCGGGTTTCTCGGTAGAGAGTCGTTACACTGTTTCTGCCCCTTGGGAATTCCACGACTCTGACACAGTGTTTCCGCGGTAGCAGACTTCCTGTTGTGGCATAATTTGACCTGCATTCACTACTTTATTCATAAAACATAAAAACATAAATAAAGCATAACAACATAAAATATTGAAAATAAGAATATTGAAAATAATATTATATAAACTAATCCTAATATAATAATTAAATTTAAACGGAAGAGATTATGTTACTTGTGGAGTGCATGTGAGTGCATCTCCCACTTTCGTTCTCTCTTTCTGGCTAGTATTTGTCTTCATGAGTTGGCCAGTCCCTTTGGTGCATTCGGCCTCTCCTTTGGGTTTTATTCGTTTTCCGAACAGTCTACCGAGTGTGCTGCCCAGGCAGGATATTTTAGTACCCTGATTCGGTGTATAGAGAGCCTTACATTCTGCTAGAGCGTCAAAATTTTGAAGATTGTGGAAGGCATTAAACTTGATTTGTTGATCGTTTATGTGAGCTTGCCATTTTCCATATCAATGATGGTACATCCAGTAGCAAGGAAAGGTCGACCCAATATGATCGGTGCATTATCGTCGTCCTCACAGTCGAGGACAAGAAAGTCGGCAGGAAATATGAACTTGTCAACTTTCACCAGAATGTTCTCAATTTTACCTTCAGGGTACACATATAACCGATCCGCAAGTTGGAGCAGTATTGTTGTTGGTTTTACTCGTCTTATTCCAAGTTTCTGAAAAACTGATTTGGGCATTAAGTTGATGCTTGCTCCCAAGTCACATAGGGCCTTTCCTTTATAACCATCACCAATTGCACAAGGAATTGTGAAGCATCTAGGATCTTTTAGTTTTGGTGGCATGCGATTATGCAGCATAGCCATACAGCCTTCAGTGGCTGCAACTGTTTCAAATTCTCCTAGCCTTCGTCGTTTGGATACTATGTCCTTTAAAAACTTAGCATAGCTAGGCATTTGTTCAATAGCCTCAACTAGTGGTAAGTTGATATAGACCTGCTTCAAGATGTCTAGGAACTTCTGAAATTGGTGGTCTTGTTTTTGCTTCGTCAACCTCTGTGGGAAAGGAGGTGGTGGTCTGATATCTTCCAGGTTTTCTTGGATATTGAGTTTAATACCTGGGGTGAATTTATCTACAGCTGCCTCGGCAGGTGGTTCTGATACTGCTGGTTCTGTTACTATGGTAGTGCTGTCAGCAGGGTCCTGCTCAGCCTCTGAGTCTTCGTGATGTTGCTTTTCTGGTTGGAATCTCTCAGTTGAGATCCCTTCATTATCTTTCCATCGTAGGCCACTTCTAGTTATGATTACTTTGCATTGCTCGTGGCCTAACACCTTAGCAACTTCAGTATTGCTAGGCAAACCCCCTGGTGGTCAAGTATTTTGATGTTGGGCAAATTGACCAACCTGGGTTTCTAGAAATTTTATTGCGGCCTCCTGGTTCTGTAGTCTCATCTCCATTCTGTTCATGAAGTCATCAGTACGCTTTATGAAGCGGCTATTCTCCATCATGTAAGCATCAATCTTTGACATGAAAGTTGTGAGAGAATCGGCCAATGCATTCAGAGACTGTTGTTGTTGTGCCTGCTACTGTGGCATGGACTGCTGAGTGTTCTGCTGCAGCAGGTTCTGGTTCTGATACTGAAATCCAGGGGCTTGATTAATTGGATTCAAGGTATTGTTAAGGTTACTCCATGAAAAATTTGGATGCCTTTTCTAATATGAGTTATAATTATTGGACATTATTGGGTTGTTTCTTTTATAATTTCCAACATATAGGCTGGTCTCTTCATATGACATGTAATCCGATGAGTTAACTACCTTAACCTCATGTACGCTTCTTTGGGTTTGCATATTCTGAACCATCTTGGTCAGAGAAGCCAATTGTGCTGCCACCGAACTTGATGTATCTAATTCATGAGCTGTGGCATGGCATCTCATTGAGCGTATACCGTGATGGACGACCCCTCTCCTTGAGCGTATTGCACGGTGAATGACCCCTCTCTTCGAGCGTTTGTCATAATAAACGGTCCCTTTCTTTGAGCGTATACCGTGATGTACGACCCCTCTCTTTGAGTGTATGTCGCGATGAATGACCTCTTTTTTTTTAGTGTATGTTATAATGAACGGTCCCTCTCTTTAAGCGTTTACCATTATAGACGACCCCTGTCTTTAAGCGTATGTCGTGGTGAATAACCCCTCCTTTTGAGCGTATGTCATAATGAACGGTCCCTCTCTTTTTAGATTATATCGTGATGGATGACCCCTCTCTTTCAGCGTATGTCGCAATGAATGACCCCATTCTTCGAGTGCATATCATAAAGAATGGTCCCTTTATTAGAGTGTATAGCGTGATTTATGACCCTTCTATTTGATTCTATATCGCTTTAAATGACCTCTCTCTTCGACTGTATGTCATAATGAACGGTTTCTCTCTTTGAGCGTATACCATGATGGATGAACCCTCTCTTTGACCGTATATCATGATGAATAACCCCTCTCTTCGAGTGCATGTCATAGTGAACGGTCCCTTTCTTAGAGCATATATCGTGATGGATGACCCTCACTTTGAGCGTATGTTTTGATGAATGACTCCAATCTTTGAGTGCATGTCATAATGAACGGTCCCTCCCCTTGAGCGTATACCGTGATGGATAACCCCTCTCTTTGTGCGTATATCGCGATGAATGACCTCTCTCTTTGAGTGCATGTCATAATGAACGGTCCCTCCTTTGAGCGTATACCGTGATCTATGCCCCTCTCTTTGAGTATATGTCGCGATGAATAACCCTTCTCTTCGAGTGCTTACCATGGTGAACGATCCCTCTCTTTACGCATATACCGTGATGGACGACCCCTCTCTCTGAGCGTATGTCGCGATGACTGATCCCTCGCTTCTAGTGCATATCATAATAAATAGTCCCTTTCTTAGAGCGTATAACAAGATAGACGACCATTCTCTTTGAGCGTAAGTTGCAATGAATGACCACTCTCTTCGAGTGCAGATCCTAATGAACGATCCCTTTCTTAGAGTGTAAACCGTGAATAATGACCCCTCTCCTAGAGCGTTTTTTGCGGTGAATGACCTCTCTCTTCGAGTGTATGTCATAATGAACGGTCCATCTCTTTGAGCATATGATGTCATGGACGACCCCTCCCTTCGAGCGTTTGTCGCGATGAATGACCCTTTTCTTTGAGTGTATGTCATGGTGAACGGTCCCTCTCTTTGAGCGTATCCATGAGCGTAATGCACAGTGAATGACCCCTCTCTTCGAGCGTATGTCATAATGAACGGTCCCTCTCTTTGAGCGTATCCTTGAGCATAATGCATAGTGAATGAACCCTCTCTTCGAGCGTATATCATAATGAACGGTCCCTTTATTTGAGCGTATACCGTGATGGACGACCCCTCTCTTTGAGCGTATGTCACAATGAATGAATGACCCTTGATAAGTGCTCAACTCACTATCACTTTCTACACTTTTTATGGGCACTTATCATCAAATTTACACCTACTTGAACCAATGTATGTTCTTAATATGATATATTTAGGGATTGTGCCATTGAAGTTATATTTATAGAAAAGGCGTACTTTACTGCATTTTCATATCTGTACAAAAACAAGTACTGCCGAAGCAGCAGAAGGAGGCCAAGACAGGACCTGATGCTGAGGCAGCAGAGGAGAAAAAGCAATATGGCTGGCAATTGAAGGAGAAAAATGCGGAGAATGTTTCTGAACAATAAGCCCAAGAATCGGATCTAAACAACACAATAAAAGTCCAAGGACAAGGCCACACGGGATAAAACCTTCTAGAAGATCAAACTTGGAAATATTTATCCTATGTACATCACTTGTTCCCTACTCCAAGTTGTACTCTAATTAGAAAATGTTTGCCCTAGGCCAAGCCTATATAAGGCATAACCGTCTTAGGGGTTAGGGACATAAGATTCGGCTAATACACATATACCGTGAGAGCTTTCACCTTAGGGACAATTCTTCCCATCATGTTTTAAAGTTCTCTTAGGGTTTGGTGAAGGTTGTTAAGTATTTGTGAGAGGAGATTGTATTTTGTTTCTTGTTTCTAATGCAATAAAATATCAAAGTTTGCTTATTCTTTTCTATTCCTTGTTCTTATATTCAAGATCGAGAGAGAAGTTTGTGAGTAATCCATTTATCTAATATCGAGAGAGTTAGATTCACGAAAGGGATAAGTACAGTGTTTCAATCGAGAAACACTAACTCGGCCTAGAGATAGACTAAGAGTTTCAGCGGCTAAGAGAAGTGTGAGAGTGGTTGGTGATTATAATTGATTCATGCCGAGAGGTATCATCAAGGATTGTTCATCAACAGTATTTCGACATAGAGATAGGTGGAATCATTAAAGGACAGTTTGCCGAACTTTGGTAAATCTGCCCAAGAGCAAGAGATTGCCGCGGCAGAGAACATTGTCGCTGTCGAGGCAGTATCTGCAGTACTACCGAGGCTATGCAGTGCAATTGCAATGGACAAAAGCAGATCAATCAAATCCATTATACAACACAACTGGATCCTACCCTCTCTCTTTCATATTCGATTTCTCTTTATTTAGTTAGCTTATTTAGTTTAATCAATATCCAACTTATTTGTGTCTTTACTTTTATTTTACAGAGCAAGAAGATCAAAGGAAGCATATTAAGTATACCAATCCCTATGGAGACGATACTTGATTTACTCATCACTTTATTACTTAACGACGTGTTCACTTGCACTAAAATTGCGCATATCTAGCATGCATCAAGTTTTTGGCGCCGTTGTCGGGTATTGACAATTAAATTTTGTTTTCTTTATTTTCTCGCTTTTATTTTAGTTTTTCTTAATTTTAGTTTTATTTGATTTGATTTTTGATGTATAACCAGGGCTAACCCTTGCAATCCATTGTACGAGATAGACCCAAAAATTGAAAGAACCTACCAAGGGTTAAGAAGACAGATCCAAGGAGTCATGGTAATAAATCAAGGGAATCAGAACCTACCTACAGGCAATGGAGGCCATCCACAACACCCACAGCCGCAACCACTGCCGCCGCAGCTAACTCAGAGATTTTCTGGTGGAAGATCTAAATGGATTGAAACCTGGAGTTGTTACACCAGAGATTGAGGCAACCCACTTTGAACTTAAACCTTTAATGTTCAATATGCTTAATACTATTGGACGCTGCAACAGAAGATGCCAGGCAGTATCTCAAATCTTTAATGGAAATATGCAACTTTTTCAAAATTCAAGGACTCCATGAAGACATTTTGAGATTAAAACTTTTCCCCTATTCACTGAGGGACAGGGCCAAGACCTGGTTGAATAGCATTTCGACAGGATCAATTGGATCTTGGAGTGAACTCTGCCGAAAATTCATTACGCGATTTAACCCTACAAATTTATATGATCGAATACGTAATGAGATTACTTCTTTTAGACAGACTAATGACGAACCTATGTACGAGACTTGGAAACGCTACAGAGAGTTACTGAACAGATGTCCACTGCATGGATTTCTACTATGGACACAAGTAACCATGTTTTATAATGCCACCAATGCCCCGACAAAGATGATGTTGGATGCCTCAGCAAATGACACACTCCTTGACAAGGCTCCGGAAGAAGCTATAGAGATTCTGAACAAACTCGCAAGGAATGATTTCCAATTTCCTACTTCTAGGCGAAGAGGATTAAGATGCCAAGCCATAGTGAATGAACTAGAAACCAACAATTCAGTGGCAGCACAGTTGACATCTTTAACAAAGATGGTTCAGAACATGCAAGTACAGCAAAATATTCATGAGGTAAAAGCGATCAATTCTTCTGAGTATATGCAAGACGAGGAATCTAGTTTTTATATGGGTAACTACAACCGGAACAACAACATAATGTCAAATACATACAATCCGGCAAGGAAAAGACACTCAAACTTTTCATGGAGCAATCCTAACAATGCCTTGAACCCCACCAACTAGACCTCAAGTTACCAAAATTCACTATCACAACAGCATGTACAGCAGTTACTGCAGCAGATGCATCAGTAGCAACAGCCTATTAACTCATTAGAGAATACTATCAAGGCCTTTATTATGAAAACTAAATCATATATGGCTGAGAACAGCAGTTTCATGAATAGGACTGATGACTTCATAAATAGAACAGAGATGAGGCTGCAAAACCAAGAAGTTGCAGTAAAATCACTAGAACCCAAGTTGGTCAATTTGCTCAAAGACAAAATACTAGACCACATGGGGGAACTACCTAGCAATACTGAAGTTGCTAAGGGAATGGGCCATGAACAATGCAAAGTAATCACTACAAGAAGTGGCCTGCAACTTAAGGAAACAATGGGCAAGTCAGCAACCAAATTTCCACCAACAATACATGAAGAATCAGATAAGGAGAACTTGGATGCTGAACAGACTAAACACGAGAAGACTGCCCCAGCAAAAAGCTCGACAGTACCTGCACTACCTACCAAGACAACAAGACACATAATGGTTCCAGATATTAAATCCCAAACCAATGAAACCCTAGAAGAGATGAGAACACCACCACCTTTCCCACAAAGGTTAAAAAAATAGAAACAGGACCACCAGTTTAAGAATTTCCTAGATATTCTAAAGCAATTCCACATCAACTTGCCATTTGTTGAGGCAATTGAACAAATGTCCAACTATGCTAAAATCTTGAAATAAATTATGTCTAAAAGAAAGAAGCTAGGTGAGTTTGAGACAGTGGCAATAACTAAAGGGTGCATGGCAATGCTGCACAATCGCATGCCACCCAAACTGAAGGATCCTAGATGATTTACCATACCTTGTGCGATTGGTAACAATTATGAAGGAAAGGCACTGTATGGACCTAGGAGCAAGCATCAATCTCATACCCAAATCAGTTTTTCAAAAGCTTGAAATAGGAAGAGCAAAGCCTACAATAGTGCTGCTCCAACTTGAGGATAAATCCTATGCGCATCCTAAATGAAAGATAGAGGACATATTGGTAAGGGTTGACAAGTTTATTTTTCCTGCCGACTTCCTTGTCCTTGACTGTGAAGCCGATGATAATGCATCGGTCATCCTATGAAGACCTTTCTTTGCTACTGGACGAACCTTAATTGATGTGGAGAATGGAGAATTAACTATGAGGGTCAATGACCAGCAAGTTAAACTCAATGCATTCCATAATTTGATGGTCCAGAAGAGTGTAAAGCTCTCCAGACAACAGATATAGATACCAAAATATCCTGCCTACGCAGCACACTTGGTAGATTATTTGGTAAGAGAATTAAGGCCAAAGTGGAGGCAGAGATTACAGAAGGGACTGGCTAACACCTGTAGAAAAATCCAGGCCAGCAAGAGATAAGCAAATTAGGAGATGCATTTATATGTACTCCCCCAGTAACATAATCTTTTGCCTTCTACTTTATTTATTATATTAGGATTAATTTTAAATTAGGATTTATGTATTTATTTTATTTTCAGTATTTTTCTTTAGTAATATTTTTCTTTTTTTATATGTTAAATCTTCTTTTTAGGATAATAAAACCAAGAATAAATAAGAAATAGTTCATAAAAGGAATTTTGCCGAGGCAGTAAATAGTGTCAGAAGTTGCAGTAGTCCCAACGGGCAGAAACAATGTAACGGCTATCTGCTGAGTTTTCCCCTGCGACAATAAATGCTAACGGGCAGTAAATTCAAAACAGCTATAAAACGGCTAGTGGTTAAAACGGTCATACTTCCGAGGCCTATATAAGAAGCATCCTTCTTTTGAACTATTCACTCTTGCATTCTTGAATTCTTTAGTATTCTACTCAATCTTGCTCTCACAATACTCTCACAAATCGTCTTGAATTTTTCAGAATACTTCACCAAGACTCTCAATCTTTACAAATCATCAATGGCAGCATACAATAGATTTGCTCCCGCCACTGTTGTAGACCGATTCAATAAATCTTTTGTTGCTCGACAGCTGTGGGAAGAACAAGGATTCCAACTCAGTAAGGAGGAAAACTTCAGCATCGACAATTACTTGATGGACAAGATTAAATAGCAAGAATGGGAGATATTTTGTCTACAACCTCCCCAGGCAAATGCAACCATAGTGCGCAAGTTTTATGCACATGGGCCAAGCATGGACAATCTCTTTGTTTAATGCTGAGGCAAGCCTGTCCGACTTGATGCCGATGTAATTAACGAATTTTATGGCCTCATCCCCATCAGTGATAGGCATACCGAATTCATGGATGACATCACCACACAAGACTACGAGTTGATTAAAGACGACCTTTGTTATAACAACACTTCATAGGAAACTGATGCCCATAGAGGTTCTGTGACAAGGTAAAGCCTCAAGCCCGAGGCCAAATTGTGGTGCACATTCATCAAGAGATGCCTCATCCCTACCTCCCACAACAACACAGTGGACCGCAAAAGATTGGTGTTGATCCAATCAATCATCAACAAGATAAGCATCAATGTTGGAGATATTATTCTACACGAAATTCATGATTGTGGTAAGAAGGAACGTGAACTGTTATATTTCCCATGTTTAATATTTGGTTTGTGTATTGCTGCAGGTGTACCGATTGACGACACGGACGAATACACACCAACTAGGCAAGGATGGATGAGAGAATTCTACCACAAAGTAATGTAGATCACGCAAGTAGAACCTGTCCAGGCAACACCACAGTAGTTCACTGCTGACTTCATTGTCAACACCCAATACATGGTAGAGATGCCTGGCACTGCCGAAGCCTCTATCGTAGTAGACCCCTACCAGGAAATTCTTCAAAGAATGAAAGCCATGGACCTTCGCCAGCAAAGATATATGGAATACGAGAGAGACTTCAACAACACCCTTGCTCAAATGATGATGCAGAACTTCCCCAACCAAGAAGCATAATTTCTAGAATTCCCTACCAACATATTCGTAACGGTAGCGCCTTACAAAGAGACCACTCCAGCCCCAAGGCCGAGACCATTTTTCACTTCCAGACCACAGCAGCAGTTCCACACAGCTGGCCTATCTAGGGCAGCAGTTCCACGCAGCTGGCCAATCTAGGGCAGCAGACCTTGCCGCGACATCATCTGCGAGCAGAAGACCCTTCAAGCGAAGAGGGTCTTCAGCATTCCCCTAAGATCCCCAATACCAGTTGTAAGTCTTTCGAGTGTTTAGAGTGTTTTAACACCATTTTTCAGTCCTTAATCTCATTAATACGAAAATCACCATTAAAGCTCATCAAGCTCATTCAACCAAGCACACATACATTTATTTACATGAAATGCATTCTACCATGATAAGAATGATGATTAGGAGAGTTGGGAGTATCAACCTTAGAAAGCAACAACAACCAAACAAGCTCCACACCTCTTCAAGCTTTTCTTCCTTCTAAGCTTGATGATGGCTCACAAGCAGCTTTCTCTACAAGAGAAAGATAAAGAACGGATTAGCAAAGTCCTGGGGACGATTCTAGAGCTTAAAAATACAAAAAGACTCAGATTTTAAGCTCCTAAAACCCAATCCCAAACTCCACCTAAAACCCCCACTTAAACCTTCATCTTCACTAAACATATACCTTCCTACCTTGTTTAAAAGATCTCCAACAACCCTACAACTTTTCCTCTTGCACCAAAACGAGATTCCACTAGAAAACCCTTAAAAACCTTACCTTTGATGATTGTTGCTAAGGCAAAAGATGAAGGAAAATGAGGTTGTAGGGATGATCTCACATCCTCTACAAATGCAGAAAAATAAAGCCCCTAGTCCCCTCTTTTTCCCTCATTAGGCATTTGCCATAAAGTCCTTAACATCCCTCATTAGGAAAATGAGGATACTGGGCTCTCATGTCTTTTTCCACTTCCCACGTTGCCTCTTCGATTCCATGATTCCTCCACAAAACCTTTACCAAAGGTATGCACTTGTTCCGAAGCTCTTTAACTCCTCTATCCATGATTTTGATGGGTCTTTCCTCATAAGTCAAATCCATATTGACTTCAATTTCCTCAAGCTGAACCACATGTGAGGGATCGGAACGGTAACGTCTCAACAAAGATACATGGAACACATGGTGTATACGTGCCAACTCCGGAGGCAAAGCTAGCCAATAAGACACTAGTCCAACCCTCTGAAGAACCTCATACGGCCCGATATACCTTGGACTCAACTTTCCTTTCCGACCAAACCGAATGATACCTTTCCACGGAGATACCTTGAGAAACACCTTCTCACCAAGCTCATACTCGATGTGCTTACGCTACTTATCCGCATAAGCTTTATGTCTATCAAAAGTTGCTTGTAACCTCTCCTTGATGATCTAAATTTTATCTTCAGTTTCCTTAACAAGTTCTAAACCCCTCTCTTTCTCTCATTGATCTTTGTCCAACACAAAGGTTTCCTAACCTACGCCCGTACAAGGCCTTAAAAGGAGCTATCTTGATGCTCAACTGATAATTGTTGTTGTAAGAAAACTCTACCAATGGTAACTGCTCCTCCCAACTACGAGCAAAGTCTACCGCACAACACCGAAGCATATCCTCCAAGATCTGGATAACTCTCTCAGACTGTTCATCGATCTAAGGATGAAAAGTTTTACTAAAGTGCAACCTGGTGTCTAAAGTCTCATGAATAGACCTCCACAACCTCGCCGTGAACCTTGAATCCCTATCCGATATGATCGACGATGGTACAACATGCAACTTTATTATTTCCTTGATGTACTACCAAGCTAGCTTTTTCAAACTGAAGTCCATCCTCACCGGTAAAAAGTGAGCTGACTTGGTCAACCGGTCAACTATAACCCATATAGTATCATGCTTCCTCAACGTCATTGGTAACCCGGTGACAAAGTCCATAGTCACACGATCTCACTTATATTGTGGAATATGGATGGGCTGAAGCAACCTTGAAGGAACCTGATGTTCTGCCTTCACTTGTTGACAAGCCAAACACCTTGTCACAAACTCCGACACATCTCTTTTCATACAGGGCCACCAAAAGAAAGGACGAAGATCTTGGTACATCTTGTTACTCCCTGGTTGAACAGAAAAAGGACTACGATGAGCTTCTCTCAAGATACGATCCATCAGATCCTCTAGAGCTAGAACACACAACCGACCTTAAAAGTAGAAGAAACCACCATCCCGTACTTTAAAGTTTGGCGACTCATCTCTCTAAACAACCTCTAATTGAGCTATCATCTCCTCATCTAACACTTGTGCTCTCTTTATCTCCTGAACAAACGTGGGCTCCACACGCAACTCAGCCAAAAGGCCTCCATCATCGATCATCCTCGACCGAGCAAACAAGGTTCTCAAGTCTGACATGGACTTCCTACTCAAGGTATCAACGACAACATTCACCTTACCGGGGTGATACTCTATGACACAGTCATAGTTCTTTAACAACTTTATCCACCGACGCTACCTCAGATTCAACTCTTTTTGAGTAAGCAGATACTTCAAACTCTTGTGGTCGGTAAACATATAAGGTAAACAACAATTTCAATAAGGAAATAGACAAAAGCATAAAAAAATTTATTTATAACGATTCCGAGGAGCTGCTTATACGGAGCAGTCTCCTAGTCCGTGCTGTTGACTCCTTCTGTCTAGATCCTTGTGTTGGTGATTGCTATTGTTTGGCTTGCCGACGTGGCTGAACTCGACTGAGCGGTACGATGGTGCAGTAACTTCATCTCCTTCTTCCACTTCGTCAATATTTTCTATGTACATGATTTCTGTCCCGCCCCCTACCGTGGCAATGGGTAGTGTTGGTTCATGTGACAAACTATGGTATTCGTCAATCTCGTGAGATAGAGTGTCTCTGCTGACACTGGGCATAGGGATTGGTTCCCGTTAGGGAGAGTTAAAAACAGCTCACCTCTTGGACGGCCGTTGGCTGGTAGAGGATACTCCGAAAGACCTGGCTAGCTTGGAAGGTCCGGCAGCATGAAACTATCGAGGTGGTCGTGGTTGGAAAAATGGTTGCGGCCCTAGGGCAGGTGTTGTCTCGGTATAAGAGGCAGAAGTGACAAAGATGTTAACTGGGAATTCAGGGAATTGCGCCCCTTGATTTGGGAAACTTGTCATCATCATGTGGGCGAGAGATATGTTGAAGTTGCGCTCGTACTCCATGTAGCGTTGCTGGTGAAGGTCCATGGCTGACATCCTTTACAGAATTTCTTGGTAAGAGTCTGCTGCGGCAGGGCCCTAGGCAGATGTGGGTACTTCTGCCAAGTACTACCCTCCGGCAGTAAAGTCTGCAGTGAACTGTTGCGGTGTTGATTGGATAGGTTCTGCCTGGGTTATCTACATGACTCGGCGACAGAAATCTTTAGACCATCCCAGCCGATTCGGTGTGTACTCGTCTGTAGCCTCGACTGGTACACCTGCACCAATACATAAAGTAGAGATTAAAAAAGGGAAACATAAAGGGCCTTTGTCTTTCTTACCGCAATCATAAATTTCATGGAGAATAATTTCTCCAACATTGATGGTCTTCTTGTTGATTATGGACTGGATAAGCAACAAATGTCTCCTGTCGACTGTGCTGTTGTGCGATGTGGGCATTAGACGTCTTTTGACAAAGTTGCACTATATCTTAGTGATACGTGTGGTATAAGCGCAATTTGAGTGCAAGTGTATACGTCGTCAAGTAATAAAATGATAGGTGTATCGTGTATCGTCTCCATAGGGATTGGTATACTTAATATGTCTTCCTTTATTCCTTTGCTCCTGAAAATAAAGTAAAAACACAAATAAGTTGATTTGTTTTATCTAACTAAATAATTAAATAACGAAACATAAAATAAAAGGTTGAGAATGATTATAGAGAAAGTGGGTAAGATCTAGTTGCGTCAATTAGTGGATTCAATTGATCTTCTTTTTGTCCAATACAATCACACAATACTGCTCCGATTGTACTGCAGAAACAGCCTCGGCAATATTAGTGTTCTCTGTCGCGGCAATCTCTTGCTCTTGGGCAGAGGTATCAAAGTTTAGCAAAGTGTCTGTAAGTGACTCCGCTCATCCCTGAGTCAGAGTGTTGTTGATGACCAGTCCATGACGATACCTCTCGGCGTAAATCAGCGATAACCACCAACTAATCTAACACTTCTTTTAGCTGCTTAAACTCTTAACCTATCTCTTGGGCTTCCAAAGAGTCTAGACCAAGTTAGTGTCTACAATACTGTACATATCTCTTTCGTGAATCTATACCTCTCGATTCTAGATAAATAAATTACTTGCAAACTTCCCTCTCAGGCTTGAATACAAGAACAAAGAATGGTAATAGGATAAGCAAACTTTGATTTTATTATTGTATAAGAACAAATAGACAAGAATCAATCTCCTCTCACTAATATCGACAACCTTCACCTATCCCTAAGAAATTTAGAACATAATATCGTTTAAGTACAATTCTTAGGGAGAAAGGTTTTCTCTAAAAATTGGCTCTCCTAGATAATATGGTCGGCTAGGGTATTTATAGTCTTAACCTAGGGCAAACCTTTCCTAAATAGACTTCAACTTGGAGTAGGGAACAAGTCTTCTTCAAGGAATCTGATATTTCTAAGTTTGCCGCCTTCTAGAAGGGTTTTCCCGCTTAGTCTATGAATTAGGCTTTTAGCGCGCTAGCCTGGTCCAATTGGTGCACTGCATCTTCCAGAATATTCTTTATATTTTTTTCTTTTATCGCGCCTCTATTGTTGGTGCTGCCACACTGGATTCTGCGGCGGCCTTGTCCACTGTCTCGGCCGTAACACTGCTTCTCTGCGGCTTCGGCTCTAGATATTCCTGCATGTACAAAATATGTAATAATATTTGTATTCTCTATAAATATTAACTTTGTGAGTAATGATAACGGAATATCCAATATTTGCGCAAAGAGTTCATAATTCGGTTCAAGTGGGTGTATATTAGATGCTTAAAGTACCATGAGAAAGGTAGTAAATAACTGCCTTTTAGGCACTCATCAAATACCCTTAAACTCGAACTATTGCTTGTCCTCAAGCAATGCCAAACATAAAATTGCCGAACCTTACTCCCCTTTGGTCTTACTTTTCCATCTATTCTCCCCACCATGGTTATGTCTATCTTTCTGTTTTAGCCACTAGTTTACCCAAGGACTTTTACTAAGAAACAAGTTATAAGGCTAGGTGAGTGTGTGCGTTTTATGGACAAGGCTGATTCAAGACTTTCTTAGATAAACTCTAAGTTCAAGACAAATAGAATCTTGGACTATAGCTGTGTCCTTAGAACAACAAGTCTTGAGCCAATTTCGGGCACCTCAAGATATGCGTTTTCTATTTTCTTTTTTTTGGTTTATTTTTTTCTTATTAACCACCTATTTAGCATACTAGAGCTAGTTTCGGGCAACTCTAGTACGAAGGAGAGAAAAACTAGAGCCAGTGATAGGCACCTTTAGTTATTTTTCCAAAAGGTTCTAAGTCTTTATCACCTAAGTTTATTAAAAGAATTCCTAAATCAAACAAGTCCAAAAAGTGTTTATTTTCTTTCTAACCCTAAAGCAAGCTTCTAAGTTTTATTCCATGAGTATCCTATGGTTATCCCTTCAAAACAGAACTTGTCCATGGTAAGGAGAAAGATTTCTATAGCCTTAAAGGAGTAAACTAAAGCAAAGCTGACGTAGGGCAGTGTAAGATTACAAATATAAATTCAAGAAAAGGGTATATTGTAAAATTTTCGTAAAAAAGAAAAAAAATTACTCTCTTTTCATGGTAATGCCGCGGTAGTTGGTAACCTCGGCAGTGCTTATGCACCTACAATCTCCCCCAAACTCAAACCAAACATTTTCCTCAATGCTCAAAATATACAGTATGCAAAAGAAAACAAGGATAGTAAAGCAACAGGGATTAAATAGATTCTGATTGTGATTCAGAAGAGCTGCTGGAAATAGCTGCCCTTCTAGGTATTTTGGCTGATGCTTTCATTATTGATCCTTGTCCTGGTGATTGATGTGTTTTGGCCTACCGGGGCGGCTGTACTCTGGTGGGCGTTTGTTTCTGCAATGGGGCTATAACTTCATCTTCATCTTCATCTTCATCTGTATGCATCACCTCTATTTCTCCCCTTGCCTCAGCAGTTAGTATTCTCTCTTGGGTATGCGATGAGCTCTCATGGACATACTCATCAATCTTTCTAGAGAGACTATCTTCAGAAAAACTACCTATGGGGATAGGATTCTGTGGTGGAGAGTTAAAGACAACTCTCCTCTTTGATGGCTACCTTCTGTTGGATGATGTGGTGGTTGTGCTCGTAGGTCTGGATGTACCGGTAGTGTGAAACTATTGTTGTGGCCTAGCGGTAAAGAATGGTCTAGGCCCTAGAGCAGGTGCTGTGTTTGTGTAAGGTGCGGCAGTGACGGAAATGTTGGGAGGGAAATCTGGAAACTGCATCCCATGGGTGGGAAAATTCTGGGTCAGCATGTTGGCAAGAGTGTTGTTTAAATCTCTCTGATATTCCATGTATCTTTGTTGGTGAAGGTCCATGTATGACATCCTCTGCAAAATCTCCTGATATGGATCTGCTGCGATAGTGGCTTGGGTATCGTCAAGTGCTTCTGTCGTATACTTCCCTCCGGTTGTAAAGTCAGCAGTGAGTTGTTGAGGTGTTTCCTACACTGGGTCTGCTTGGGTGATCTGCATCACTCTGTGGCAGAATTCTTCTGTCACCTTGCCTTTGTGTTGTGTATTCATCGGTTGCTTCTATAGGGACACCTGCAGCAATACATAGGGTAGAGATTAAACTAGGGAAATATAATGGACCTCGTTCTTTCTTACTGCAATCATAGATTTTTTAAAGAATGATCTCTCCAACATTGATGGTCCTTTTGTTGATGATTGAATGAATGAGCAACAATCTTTTTCTATCAATTGTGCTATTGTGGGAGGTGGGCATGAAGCGTCGCTTGACAAACGTGCACCAAAGCTTGGCTTCGGGTTTAAGGCTAAGCCTTGTTACACAACCCTTATGGGCGCCGGTTTCCCATGAAGTGTTATCATAGCAAAGTTCGTCCTTGATAGCCTCGTATTCCACGATATTTGCTACAAATTCACCATATTCATCACGTATGGGGATAACACCGTAGTAATCTTTGATTGTCTCGGCATGAAGCTTTACAGGCTTATCCCGGTAGTAGACGAACAGCGTATCCTTGTTCGTGCAGTGCGCATAGAATTCTTTTACAATTGTGGCATTTGCTATGGGAGGTTGGAGGCAGAATTTTTTCCAATCCTGGTCTTCGATTCTGTTGAACAAGAATTGGTCGATGCTGTAGTTTTCTTCAATGGTGTGCTGGAATCCTTGTTCCTCCCATAACTGTCGTGCCACAAAGACCTTTGGAATCGTTCTGCTACATTGCTATTGTCAAAGCGTTTGTATGCTGCCATGGAGGATTCGAATGTTGATGAGATGTTCTTGAAAATAGGCTGTAAAGTGCAAGACTGTGGGTATGAATGCAGAGAGTATTTGTGAGAATTGAAAGTTAGTGAGAGCAAGATTGTTCAAGAAAGCAAAAGTAGCAAGAATACAAAAGTAAATAATGCACAGCAATGAGTCTGCTTATATGGGCTATAAAAATGACTGTTAAAAAGTAACCGTTAGGCGTTTACTGCCTTGATGCATAGTTCCTGTCGTGGCGGTTTTCTCGGTAGAGAGTCGTTACAATGTTTCTACCCGTTAGGAATTCTGCGGTTCTAACATAGTGTAATGCCGCAGCAGCAGACTTCCTGCTGTGGCATAATTTTTCTTGCATTCACTACTTTATTTATAAAACAAAAACTAAAGAAAAAACATTAAATACTGAAAATAAAGCATAACACCATAAAATACTGAAAAGACTAGTATATAAATTAATCCTAATATAAGAATTAAAATTGAAGGAAAGAGATTATGTTACTTGTGGAGTGCATGTGAATGCATCTCCCTCTTTCATTATCTCTTTCTGGCCCGTATCTGTCTTCATGAGTTGGTTAGTCCCTTCAGTGCATTCGGCCTCTCCTTTGGGTTTTATTCTTTTATCGAACAGTCTGCCGAGCATGCTACCTAAGCAGGATCTTTTAGTACCCTTATTCAGTGTATGGAGAGCCTTAAATTCTGCTGGAGCGTCTGAATTTGGAAGATTATGGAAGGCGTTCAACTTGACTTGTTGATCATTTATCCGCATTGTGAGCTCACCATTTTCCACATCGATGATGGTGCATCCAGTAGCAAGGAAAGGTCATCCCAATATGATCAGTGCATTGTTGTCAGCCTCATAATCAAGGACAAAAAAGTCGGTAAGAAATATAAACTTGTCAACTTTCATCTGAATATCCTCAATTTTTCCTTCAGGATGTACATAGGACCGATCTGCAAGTTAGAGTAGTACTGTTGTTGGTTTTGCCCGTCCTATTCCAAGTTTCTGAGAGACTGATTTGGGCATTAGGTTGATGCTCGCTCCCAAGTCGCATAGGGTCTTTCCTTTATAACCATCCCCAATTGCACAAGGAATTGTGAAGTATCCAGGATCTTTTAGATTGGGTGGCATGCGATTATGTAGCATGGCCATGCAACCTTCAATGGCTGCCACCGTTTCAAATTCCCCTAGTCTTCGTCGTTTGGATACTATGTCCTTTAAAAACTTGGCATTATTGGGCATTTGTTCAATAGCCTCAACTAGTGGCAAGTTGATATGGACCTGCTTCAATATGTCTAGAAATTTCTAAAATTGGTGGTCCTGTTTCTGCTTCTTTAGCCTCTGTGGAAAAGGAGGTGGTGGTCTGATATCTTCCAGGTTTCCTTGGATATTGAGTTTAATACCTGGGTTGAACTTATCTGCAGCTGCCTCCGCGGAAGGTTCTGATACTGTTGGTTTTGTTGTCGTGGTAGAGCTTTCGGTAGGGTCATACTCAGCTTCTGAGTCCTCATGATGTTGCTTTTCTGGTTGGACTCTTTCGGTTGAGGTCTCTTCTTTATTTTTCAATTGTAGGCCACTTTTAGTTGTGATTAACTTACATTGCTCGTGGCCTAACACCTTAGCAACTTCAGTATTGCTAGGTAAACCACCTGATGGTCGAGTGTTTTGTCGTTCGGCAAATTGACCAACTTGGGTTACTAGAGATTTTATCGCGACCTCCTAGTTCTGCAATCTCATGTCAGTTTGGTTTATGAAGTCATCAGTACGCTTCATGAAGCGGTTATTCTCCATCATATAAGCATCAGTCTTTGTCATGAAAGGCGTGAGAGAATCTGCCAATGTATTTAGAGACTGTTGTTGTTGTACCTGCTGCTGTGGCAAGGGCTGCTGAGTATTCTACTACGGCAGGTTCTGGCTTTGATGCTGGAATCCAGGGGCTTGATTAATTGGATTCAAAGAATTATTAGGGTTACTCCATGAGAAGTTCAGATGTCTTTTCCAAGATGAGTTATAATTGTTGGATATCATTGGATTGCTTCTGTTATAGTTTCCAACATATCGGTTGCTCTCCTCATCTGGCATGTAGTCCGATGAGTTAACTGCCTTAACCTCATGTACGTTTCTTTGGGCTTGCATATTCTGAACCATATTGGTTAGAGAAGCCAATTGTGCTGTCACCGAACTTGATGTATCTATTTCATGGGTTGTGGTATGACGTCTCATTCCTCCTCGCCTTGATGTGGGAAATTGGAAATCGTTCCTTGCGAGTTTGTTTAGAATTTCAATGGCCTCCGCGGGTGCTCTATCTAAAAGTGTCCCATTTGCGGAAGTATCTAGCATCATCCTTGTGGAGGCATTGGTAGCATTATAGAACATGGAGACTTGCGTCCACAAGGGAAAATCATGTAGTGGGCATTTGTTTAATAGTTCTCTGTAACGTTCTCATGCCTCATACATCGGTTCATCTTCATCTTACCGGAATGATGTGATTTCATTACGAATGCGGTCATAGAGATTTGTCGGATTGAACCTCATAATGAATTCTCGGTAGAGTTCCTGCCAAGATCCTATGAATCTTGCTGGGATACCATTCAACCAAGTTTTCGCCTTATCCCTCAGTGAATAGGGGAAAAATTTTAATCGTAGAATATCTTCATGGACTCCTTGAATCTTGAAAGAGTTGCACACTTCCATGAAAGATTTAAGATGCTGTCTTGCATCTTCAGTAGCAGACTCACTAAACTGTCCAATTGTGTTCAACATGTTGAACATCACTGGTTTGAGCTCAACGTGAGTTGCTTCGGTTTCTGGTGTGACTACGCCAGGGTTGAGTCCGATTAAATCTTCCATCAGATATCTCTAATAGTGGTCTGCCTCGGCAATGGTTGCGGCATTGCTGGCAATACATTATGATTATCATGTGGAATTTGTCCTCTTGGTGGATTATCCATGACTTGGAACAGATTGCGTCTTAGATGATGTCTTGTTCGTTCAATCTCAGGATCCAACTCGTACAATGGTCCACTCGGATTTTCCCTGGTCATAAACCAAATAAATCAAAGTTAATAATAAAAAATAAAATAAATAAAAAATGTTAAAGTTAGATAAAGGATAGTTAGAGAGCAAGAAAATAAAGAAAAACAAAATTTAGTTGCCAATCCCCGACAACGACGCCAAAAACTTGATGCGTGTGGTATAAGCGCAATTTGAGTGCAAGTGTACATGTCTTCAAGTAATAAAATGATAAGTATATCGTGTATCGTCTCCACAGGGATTGGTATACTTAATATGTCTTTCTTTGTTCCCTTGCTCCTGAAAATAAAGTAAAAATACAAATAAGTTGATTTGTTTTATCTAACTAAATAATTAAATAACGAAACATAAAATAAAAGGTTGATAACGATTATAGAGAAAGTGGGTAGGATCTAGTTGCGTCAATTAGTGGATTCAATTGATCTTCTTCTTGTCCAATGCAATCACACAACACTGCTTCGACAGTATTGCAGATAGAGCCTCGGCAGTATTAGTGTCCGAAATTAGTGATCCTGTTTGTGCTTTTTTAACCTCCGTGGGAAAGGAGGTGGTGGTCTTATATCCTTCAGGTTTCCTTGGATATTGAGTTTAATACCTAGGGTGAACTTATCTGCAGCTGCCTCAGCAGGATTTTCAGGTACTGTTGGTTCTGCTGCCGGGGCAGTGCTTTCGGCAGGGTCCTGCTCAGCTTTTGAGTCCTCGTGATGTTGCTTTTTTGGTTGGACTCTATCAGCTGAGGAACCTTCTTTATCTTTTAATTGTAGACCACTTCTTGTCGTAATTACCTTGCATTGCTCGTGGCCTAACACCTTAGCAACCTCAGTATTGCTAAGTAAACCCCTGGTGGTCGAGTGTTTTGTCGTTGGGCAAATTGACCAACTTGGGTTTCTGAAGACTTGATGGCAGCCTTTGGGTTCTGCAGTCTCATCTCAGTTCGGTTCATGAAGTCATCAGTACGCTTCATGAAGCGGCTATTCTCGTCCATCTATGAATCAGTCTTTGACATGAATGTTGTAAGAGAATCTGCCAGTGTGTTCAGAGACTGTTGTTGTTCGACCTGCTACTGCGGCATGGACTGCTGAGTGTGCTGTTGCGGCAGGTTCTGACTTTGGTGTTGGTATCCAGGGGCTTGGTTGACTGAATTTAAGGCATTGTGGGGTTACTCCATGAAAAGTTTGGATGCCTTTTCAAGGATGGGTTGTAATTGTTGGACATCATATGATTGTTCCTGTTATAATTTCCAACATATATGTTGGTTTCCTCAGATGAGTTGACTGTCATAACCTCATGTATATTTTGTTGGGCTTGCATATTCTGAATCATCTTGGTCAGAGAAGCCAATTGTGCTGCCACCGAACTGGTTGTGTCTAATTCATGGGCCGTGGCATGGCGTCTCATTCCTCCTCGCCATGATGTAGGAAACTGAAAGTCGTTTCTTGCGAGTTTGTTCAGAATCTCAATGACCTCCGCGGGTGCTCTATCCAAAAGTATCCCATTTACGGAAGCATCTAGCATCATCCTTGTGGAGGTATTGGTGGTATTATAGAACATGGAGACTTGCATCCACAAGGGAAAACCATGTAGTGGGCATTTGTTTAACAATTCTCTATAGCGTTCCCACGCCTCATATATTGGTTCATCATCATCCTGCCGAAATGATGTGATTTCTTTACGGATGCGATCATAGAGATTTGTCGGGTTGAGCCTCGTAATGAATTCTCGGTAGAGTTCATCCCAAGATCCTATGGATCCTACTGGGATGCCTTTTAACCAAGTTTTCGCCCTATCTCTCAGTGAGTAGGGGAATAACTTTAATCTTAAAATATCTTCATGGACTCCTTGGATTTTGAAAGAATTGCATACTTCCATGAAAGATTTAAGATGTTGCCTTGCATCTTCAGTAGCAGACCCACTAAACTGTCCAATTGTGTTCAACATGATGAACATCACGGGTTTGAGCTCAAAGTGAGTTGCTTCAATATCTAGGGTGACTACGCTAGGATTTAGTCCTTTAGGTCTTCCACCAAAAAGTCTCTAACAATGAGCTGCCTTGGTAATGGTCGCGGCAGTTGCTGCTGCGGCATTGCTGGTGGTAGTACATTATGATCAACAGGTGGAATTTGTCCTCTTGGTGGATCATCCATAACTTGAAACAGGTTGCGCCTTAGATGGTGTCCTGTGCGTTCAATTTCAGGATCCAATTCGTACAATGGACCACTCGGGTTTGCCCTGGTCATACACCAGATAAGTCAAAGTTAATAAAAAAATAGAATTAAAGTTAAATTAAGAATGGTTAAAGAGCAAGAGAATAAAGAAAACAAAAATTTAGTTGTCAATCCCCGGCAATGACGCCAAAAACTTGATGCGTATAATAATAGCGTAATTGTGTAGTGTACACATCGTAAGTAATGAAGTGATAAGTATATCGTATATCGTCTCCACAAGGATTGGTATACTTAATATGTCTCCCCTTGTTCCCTTGCTCCTGAAAAATAAAGTAAAAACACAGATAAGTGGAATTGTCTAACTAAGTAACTAAATAACAAAACATAAAATAAAGGATGGAGAACAATATAGAAAAAGTGGGTAGGATCCAGCTACGTCAATTAGTGGATTCGATTGATCTTCTTCTTGTCCAATGCAATTACACAATACTGCTTCGGTAGTAATGCAGATACAACCTCGACGGCGTTAGTGTTCTCTACCGCGGCAATCTCTTGCTCTTGGGCAGATGCATCAAATTTCAACAAAGTATCCGTAGTTGACTCCGCTTATCTCTAAGTCAGAGCGTTGTTGATGACTGGTCTTTGACGATACCTCTCGGTGTGAATCAACGATAATCATCAACCAATCCAACAATTCTTTTAGCTTATGAAACTCTTAGCCTATCTCTAGGCCGAGTTAGTATCGTCAACATCGTACTTATCCCTTTCATGAATCTAACTCTCTCGATGCTAGATAAATAGATTACTTACAAACTTCTCTCTCGAGCTTGAATGTAAGAACAAAGAATGACAATAGGATAAGCAAACTTCGATATTATTATTGCATTAGAACAAAGAAACAAGAAATAATCTCCTCTCACTAATATCTACAACCTTCCCCTATCCCTAAGAGATTTAGAATATAATATCGATAAATACAAATCTTAGGGGAAGGGTTTTTCTAAAATCGACTCTCTTTAACAATGTGGCCGGCTAGGCTATATATAGTCATAACCTAGGGCAAACCTTTCTTAAATAGACTCTAACTTGGAGTAGGGAGCAAGTCTTCTACATGAGATCTGATGTTTCCAAGTTTGCAACCTTCTAGAAAGCTTTTCCCTTTCGGTCTTTAACTTGGGCTTTTAGTGCGCTAGCTTGGTCCAATTGGTGCGCTGCATCTTCCAGAATGTTCTCTATATTTTTGTCTTTTAGTTGCCTATCATGTTGATGTTGCCTCTCAAGATGCTACCGCGACCTTGTCTCTGCCTCGGCCTCAACGATGCTTCTCTGCTGCCTCAGCCCTGGATATCCCTACATGTATAGAATATGTAATAATATCTGCATTCTCTATAAAAGTAAGCTTTGTAAGTAGTAATAACGGAATATCCAATATTATGCAATGAGTCCATATTTTAGTTCAAGTTGGTGTATAATAGATGCATAAAGTACCATGAGAAGGGTAGTAAATAACTGCCTTTTAGGCACTTATCAGTAATCGATTCACATCCTCATCAATCCTTCTTTCTTGACAAACAACACCAGTGCTCCCCACGGTGACGCACTCGGTCTGATAAAATCTCTCTCAAGCAACTCCTAGATTTGTTACTTCAATTTTGTCATCTCCGTCAGTGCCCTACGATACGGTGCTAGAGACATTGGTGCCATACCTAGCAACACCTCTATCCAGAACTCCAACTCACGGTCAACAGGTAAACCAAGCAACTCCTCCGGAAACACATCAGGATACTCACAAACTGTCCTCAAACTCTCCAACACCGGGCCCTCAACACTTACATCCACTATGTGAGCTAAGAAAGCCTCACAACCTTGTTGTATTAACCTTTGAGCTAACAAAGTTGACACCACATTCGGTAAATACAGGTTCCTCTCACCCCTCATTATAAGCTTAGAACCATCCGCCACTCAAAGCTTTAAACTCTTAGATTTACACCTAAACTCGCATCATGTTCGAACAACCAATCTATCCCAAGGATGCGTCGAACTCCTAAAACAGCAAGATCATAAGATCGGCTGAGAAGATAGACCCTTGTACCTCGATCGGACACCTCCGATACACCTTATCCATTAACACATCCAACCCCAACAGGCTTGTCCCGCGGACCCCCACCTCTAGATCCTCCACTGGTAACCCCCACTGATGAGATATCCCACTACGAATATACGAGTGGGCAGACTCTGAGTCCACAAGAGCAACTATGGGAACAGAAAACAAATTGAACGTACCTGAGATCACATCTGTAGTAGCACAGTCCTCTTGTACCCTTACAACATACTTTCTCGCCGGTGCTCTACCTACGGACTGAAATGTGCCTCCTAACACATGGCTAGCTCTGTCATGCGAGAACCCCCGACCTCTATAAGCTTGAAACACAGACCTCTGAGCCTAACCTGGAGGAGATGTCACAGCCTCAGGACAATCCTTCACAAGATGATCTGGAAACCCATACTGAAAACAAAACCTGACATTGTCCCAACACACTCCTCAATGGCTCCAGCCACAACGCCTACAAGTCTGAACACTGACACTAACGCTCTTCTGAAAACTCTCTGGATCCCCAGTAGAAGAAGAACAGACTGCCTCCTACGTCCCACGGACTCTGATCTCTGGCTCGACCCTGAACCTTGATTTGATGCTCCTCTGTTCTGGTTCTAGCGGTTCCTACTCCTATCGGAGTGGGACTGAGAGTTACCCGCACGACTATGACTGGATCCACTAGAGACTCACTGGCTAACAGACATCCCATAGGTTAATCCCTGAACCTACACAAGGGATTTAGCACTGGCAGCTAACTTTGAAAACATTGTGGGTAGTCTAGCAGTGAGATAAGTCTAGATCTCCTTCCTCAGACCTCTCAAGAACCTCTTACATCTCATCTTCTCTATAGCAACAAGCTCTGAGGCGTAACGGCTCAGCTGCAGAAACTTTTGCTCATAAGAAAAGATAGAATGGTTCCCTTAAATAAGATGGGTGAACCCCTCCCGTAGGGTGTCGATGTGAGTCTCACCCATATACTTACTCTCAAACTCCTCAAGGAAGACCTCGCACTTGGGACGAAGAGGATACCAACCATGTTAAACCGTCTCCCACCATTTTCTCGTGTTGCCCTTCAGAAGCGATAACACACACGATAGCTTATCTTTTAATCTCAGCCTCATCTATCTCATGATCCACCTTGTGTCGTACAACCAGTGATCCGCATGTATAGGATTATCTTATCCCGCACCAAAGAAGTCAATAGCACCCTGTCTCTGCACCCTCTCAATTGGTGCCTCACGAGGCATAGAAGATGGCCTCGGTATAGCTCTCACTATCTTTCGTAAGATACGGTTCAACTAAGCAAAGTAGTTGGCCCCTTGACCAACTGAATCATCTGATGGCACCCCCTTATCGGGCTCAGACTTATAGTCGGAGTCTCCTCCTCGAGCATACTTAACCACTGATAAGTGCTCAATTCACTATCGCTTTTTACACCTTTCATGGATAATAATCAATCAATCTAAATCTACATGGACTAATGCATATGCTTAATGTGAGATATTTAGATATTCTGCTTTTGTAACATATAAAGATGATATTTATAGAAAAGACAAGTTTTAATGCACTTTTATGCATTTGCAGGAATATCTATTGTCGTGGCAGGGATTAAGGTCGAGGCAGGACCTGATGTCGAGGCAGCAACTGAAGGACTAATAGCGATATTGTAGGCGAGCTGGAAAGCAAGTAGAAAGCCCAAATCAAAGGCCACGCGGGAAAAGCCACCTAGTAGAAATAAACTTAGAAATATTTTATTTATGTACTTGACTTGTGTCCTACTCTAAGTTGTATTCCTACTTAGGAAAGGTTTGTCCTAGGCCAAGCCTATAAAAACCATAAACCGCCCAAGGAAGTGAGGACTTAGCACCATAGAGATCGGAGACTAGAGAGCCGACTTTACCTTAGATTTAGAGTTTTCTTTACTTTTTATTATGTTCTAATTTTCTTTAGGCTTAGAGGAAAGTTGTAGAGTATTAGTGAGAAGAGATTAAGCTTTGTTTCTTGTTTCAATGCAATAAAATATCAAGGTTTGCTTATTCTTTGTCATTCTTTGTTCTTGCATTCAAGCTCGGGAGAGAAGTTTGCGAGTAATCCATTTATCTAATATCGGGAGAGTTAGATTCACGAAAGGAATAAGTACAGTATTTCAATCGGGAAATACTAACTTGGCCTAGGAATAGGTTAGAGTTTCAGTGGCTGAAAGAAGTGTGAGATTGGTTGATGATTATAATTAATCCACGCTGAGAGGTATCATCAAGGACTGGTTATCAACAGTACTTCGACTTAGGGATAAGCGGAGTCATCAATGGATACTTTGCCGAACTTTAGTAAAGTCCACCCAAAAGCAAGGGATTGCCGCGGCAGACGAGTATCATCACTATCGAGGCAGTAAAACTACAGTACTGCCGAGGTAATGTTGTGCAATTGCATTGGGCAGAAACAAGTCAATCGAATCCACTATATAACATAATTGGATCCTGGTCACTTTCTTAATCTGTTTATTCTCTTTTTATTTAGTTTTCTTTATTCAAGTATTTAGTTCATTCAAACCCCAAATTACTTGTGTTTTTATTTTTATTCCTTTTGCAGAGCAAGAAGACAAAAGAAGGCATATTGAGTAGACCAATCCCTGTAGAGACGATATCTGATAATACTTATCATTTTTATTTCTTGCGACGTGTACACTTGCACTACTTGCGCACTTTCGACACGCAACAACCACTTCTGCTCAAACAACAACAACAACAAACAGGATTACACCATCGAATTTTCAGCCTTTAGAGAAGTACTATATCGACTCGTGGGTAAGTACTTGTCTAACACCTATATAACATACTAAACTCCCCCGGGGACTTCCTAGAACCGGCTAAACCTGAGCTTTGATACCACTAAATGTAACACCCCGATCCGGATGTCATATTGGGCCTCCGACCCAAAACTTGTATTTCAAATTTCCTTTTTAAAGTCCAATACTAAAATCAAACTCGGGTCCAAATATGATCCATAAAAATCCATTTAACTTAAAAGAAAGCCAAAAATAGTTTAATATGAACGGAGGTCCAAAATATTTCAACCCATTTAAAACATTCAACCCAAATTAAAATAATAGAGTTACAAATACACATAGGGGTTAACATAGTACTAGCCCACTATCTAATAAATGCACTCTGACAACACGGTCGATGCTGAAATCTAAACCTCGATGATGCTCCACAAGAACTGGTTTCACCTAACCTACGCACGAAAACACATTTCGAACGCTGAGCTACGAAAGCTCAGTGGGTACGCCAAACTCGACCAACATCATACATATCATAAGTAGTAAAGCATGGCATATAAATCTCGTGCATGATATGATGTTCTAGCATGCTTGCCTATCACATTGCATAAATGAATATATATTATCGCACACAGCATAAACAAGTCATACCAAGTCAACACACAAGAGCGAGGTTTGCGTCCACACAGCATCGAGATCCTACACTCAAGATTGAGGCTGCCCTTAATCCTATGCCTAGAATGTTACATCGGACATCTTTGAACGAGACCGCCCAACGTTCGGAAAGGGGTGAAGGCCACCCAACAAGCCCCATGCTCGGAATGTTATATCGAACATCTTCGAGTGAGGTTGCCCAATACTCGGAATAAAAGTCTTCAATCATCACCCGGCATATTACATCGGATGACCTTCAACATGTTGCAACACTTATGGATATCCTGATTCCAACACTCAAACCACACAAACGATCCACCTAGGATCTTAACACAATAAGATATATTAAAATTATCTCAAATAGGTCTATCGGGGTTTTATCATCCATCTTCGCTTAATAATTCCTTTCATAGCCTATAAGTTAATGGAACTGTTTATTAAAATCATTGAGCCCCAATTCCCCACTCAAACTTGGCCAAATACATAGGGGTATCGATACTCTTATGTAGGGTATCGAAACACCCTGCATCAATGCCCACCCAAAGAGGGTATCAAAACATGGGTATCGATACTAGCATCGATACCCTTTGACCAACGCAAAGGGTCAACCACGGAGGTCCTCCTGATTTGATACCAGCATCGAACCAGAGATGTCACTAGAGGTCTCGATATCGAACTATGGTTTGATACCCTTTCTCGATAAGCCTATTTTCACTCAGGGGTATCGACACACGAGTCACCGGTAGATTATAATTGATTCACGCCGGGAGGTATCATCAAGGACTGGTTATCAACAGTACTTCGACTTAGGGATAAGCGGAGTTATCAAAGGACACTTTGCCGAACTTTAGTAAAGTCCACCCCAAAGCAAGGGATTTCCGCGATGGACGAGTATCATCACCGTCGAGGTAGTAAAACTGCAGTACTGCCGAGGCAGTGTTATGCGATTGCATTCGGCAGAAACAAGTCAATCGAATCAACTATATAACATAACTAGATCCTGGCCACTTTATTAATCTGTTTATTCTCTTTTTATTTAGTTTTCTTTATTTAAGTATTTAGTTTACTCAACCCCCAAATTATCTGTGTTTTTATTTTTATTTTTTTTGCAGAGCAAGAAGACAAAAGAAGACATATTGAGTAGACCAATCTCTGTGGAGACGATATTTGATAATACTTATAACTTTTATTACTTGCAACGTGTTCACTTGCACTACTTACGCACTTTTGACACATAACAAGTTTTTGGCGCCGTTGTCGGGGATTGACAACTAAATTTTGTTTTCTTTTTTTTCTTGCTTATTTTTTATTTATATTTTACTTTGGTTTTTCTTGGTGTATGACCAGGGCAAATCCAACCAACCCTTTGTACGAGTTAGATCCAGAGATTGAACGCACGCGTCAAAGGTTGAGGACACAAATCCAAGAAGCTATGGCAGTTAATCAATGAGATCAGAACTTACCTGCCGGCGACTGAGGCCATCCGCCACCACCACTACCACGACAGCTCACTGTCAGAGATTTCTTATAAGAGGATTTGAATGGGTTAAATCCTGGAGTGGTTACACCAGAAATAGAAGCAGCCCACTTTGAAATAAAACCTGTCATGTTCAATATGCTCAATACTATTGGACAGTTTGGTGGGTCTATGACAAAAGATGTCAGACAACATCTTAAGTCATTCATGGAGTCCATGAAGATGTCTTAAGACTGAAACTGTTCCCCTATTCATTGAGGAATAGGAACCTGGTTAAATAGCATTCCAGCAGGATCTATAGGATCTTGGAGTGAATTATATCGTGATTTCATTACACGTTTTAATCCTACTAACTTATATGATAGAATTCGTAATGAAATTACCTCTTTTTGACAGGCTGATGATGAACCTATGTATGAAGCATGGGAACACTATAGGGACCTATTGCACAAGTGTTCTTTACAAGGATTCCCATTGTGAACACAAGTGACCATGTTTTACAATGCTAACAATGCCCCAACAAGGACGATGTTAGATGCCTCTGCCAATGGAACAGTCCTTGATAAAGCATCTAAAGAAGCTATAGAGATTTTAAACAAACTCGCAAAGAACGATTTTCAATTCCCTACATCTAGGCGAGGAGGAGTAAAACGCCAAGCTACAGTGAATGAATTGGAAACATCTAATTCAGTGGCAGCACAATTGGCCTCTCTTACCAAGATGGTGCAAAATATGCAATTGCAGCACAATAACCATAAGGTTAAGGCCATAGATTCTTTCTACAATCTATGTGGAGGTAACCATAGTTCTTTTGAATGTATGCAAAATCAAGAATCTAGCCTTTATGTTGGAAACTACAACTGAAACAACATGATGTCCAACACATACAACCCATCATGGAAAAGGCATCCTAACTTCTCATGGAGTTATCCCAATAATGCCTTGAATCCAACTACTCAACCCCCAGGTTTCCAGCAACAAATACAACATCTACCGTAGCAAGAGTTACAACAATCAATGTCGCAGCAGTAGATGCATCAGCAGTAGCCTGTTAGTTCACTGAAAAATTCTCTTAAGGCCTTTATGATGAAAACGGAATCATACATGGCAGAGAACAATAACTTCATCAAATGAACTGATGCATTTATAAATAGAACTGAGATGAGGTTGCGGAACCAAGAGGCAGCTATCAAATCACTGGAAACTCAGGTTGGGTAGTTTGCTCAAAATCTAAACACTAGACCTCAAGGAGGATTACCTAGCAATACTGAAGTTGCTAAGGGAATGGGCCATGAACAATGCAAAGCAATTACTACTAGGAGTGACCTACAACTTAAGGAGATGTTAGGAAAATCAGCAGACAAAATCCTACCAATAGAACAAGAAGAATCAGACAGAGAGGACTTAGACGCTGAACCAAAAGATCATGTCACAGAAATCCCAACAAAAAGCACTACCCCGACAGAGAAATCAGCAGTACCACACCCAACTGCCGAGACAACAAAAGAACCAGTAGTGCCAGGTATAAAATTCTAAACTAATGAGACCCTGGAAGAGATACGACCACCACCACCTTTCCCACAAAGGTTAAAAAAGCAGAAACAAGACCATCAATTCAAAAAGTTCCAGGATATTTTAAAACAAGTCCACATCAACTTGTCATTTGTTGAGGCAATAGAACAAATGTCAAACTATGCAAAATTCTTAAAAGATGTTGTGTCTAAAAGAAAAAGGCTTGGTGAGTTTGAAACAGTGAATGCTACTGAAGGATGCATGACAATGCTTCAATATCGTATGCCTCCTAAATTGAAGGATCCTGGATGCTTTACCATACCTTGTGTGATAGGAAACCACTACGAAGGATAGGCCTTATGAGACCTTGGAGCATGCATAAACTTGATGCCTAAATCTGTCTTCCAAAAGCTTGGAATAGGAAGGGCAAAACCTACAACAGTGACGCTCCAATTAGCGGATAAATCGTATGTGCAACCTGAAGGAAAGATCGAGGACATACTTGTAAGAGTAGATAAATTTATTTTTCCTGCTGACTTTCTTGTTCTTGATTGTGAAGCAGATGATAATGCCCCAATCATCTTGGGGAGACCTTTCCTAGTCACTGGACACACTCTCATAGATATGGAAAAAGGAGAGTTGACAATAAGGGTTAATGACCAACAAGTCAAACTCAATGTTTTCTATAATTTAAAAAGACATGATGATCTAGAGGGGTGCAAAGTCATTCACAACACAGATGTAGGCATCAAGATATCCTGTCTCAGCAGTAACTGCCTCGACAGTAAGCTCAGTAGTACAAAGTATGTTTGTTATAGCAAAATATTTGGCAGTAAGATTAAGCCAAATGTGGAAAAGCCAAAAGGACATCACACTTTCCAGACACATTCTAGTCCAAATGGTAAGAACCACATGGTGTAGTAAAGATCAAATCGAAAAGGGATAAGCATGAATTCAAAGAGTATGGACAATATTTGAAGTGTTATCCTGGCCAATAAGAGACAATCACCTTAGGAGATACATTTGCATGCACTCCCCCCGTGACAGAATCTTTTTCCCTTATCTTTATTATATTTTTAGATTAGTTTTAAGTTAATTTTTATTATTATGTTTGTTAATTATTTAATTATCTTTATTGTTGATTTTTTTAGGTCAATAAGCAAGAATAAAGGAGAAGTAGTTCACAGCAAGAAATCTATTGTCGTAGCAGTAAATAGTGTCAGGGCCACAGCAGTCCCCAACGGGCAGAATAGTGTAAGGGCTAGTCTGCCAAAATTCTCGTCGCGACAGAAATGGCCAACGACAGTAAAAGCCAACGGTAGTAAAGGCTAACGGCTAGTTAATTCAAACGGCTACAAGGTCGACGCCTTTATAAGCACTCTTTCTCTCCTGAACTATTCACTCTTGCATTCTTGATTTTTTAGAATTATTTATTCAATCTCTCTCTTACTGTATTCTTTGCAATATCAAAGCTCTCAAAAATTTTTCAAAAACTTTCCAAGAAACTCTCCATGGCTACTTACAACCGATTCGCACCCACCACTGTTGAAGACCATTTCAACAGGTCTTTCATTGCTAGACAATTGTGGGAAGAGCAAGGATTCCAACACTCTGATGAAGAGAATTACGACATTGAGCATTTACCTGTTCGACAAGATCAAATACCAAGAATGGAAAATCTTTTGCCTACAAGCTACCCAGGCCAAATGCCACAATCGTACGGGAATTCTACGCTCAGAGACCGAGCAAGGACTCTCTATACGTCCACTACCGAGGCAGGCCGGTCCGACTTGATGCCGAGACAATAAATCTATTCTACGGCCTAACCCCTGATCGTGATGACCATGTTGCATTCATGGAGGACATCACCAATGAAGATTATGAGCTGATCAAAGACGACTTTTGCTACGACAATACTCATTGGGAAATCGATGCCCATAGAGGAACAATAGCAAAGCAGAATCTTATGCCCGAGGCCAAGCTTTGGAATATTTTCGTCAAAAGACGACACATCCCAACTTCCTACAACAACATAATAGACCGAAGAAGATTGGTGCTTATTCAATCAATCATCAACAAACAAAGCATCAACGTTGGAGAGATAATTTTAAGAGAAATCTATGAGTGCGGTAAGAAGGATAAAGGAATCCAATATTTTCCTTGTTTATTTACGGGTATTTGCAAGTAGGTGTACCAATAGCAGACACGAATGAATTCACCGTCCAAAGGCGTGGGTGGACTAGGGAATTTTGCCACAAAATCCTGCAAATCACACAGGCAGAGCCAGTCCAGGCAACTCCTAAGCAATACACCGCTGACACCACTATCGGAGCACAGTTCACGGCAGATATACCTGACGCTGCCCACAACACTGCCACAGCAGACCCCTACCAAGAGATGCTTCAGAGGATGGCAGCTATGGATCTTTGACAGCAAAGGTACATGGAGTACTAGAGGGTCTTCAATAACACACTTGCCCAGATGATGCTCCACAATTTTCCTAGCCAAGGGGTGCAGTTTTCAGAATTCTCCACCAACATGTTTGTCACAGTTGCACCCTACAAAAAGACGACTCCATCTCTAGGAGAACCACGACCATTCTTCCCTACTGGACCATAGCAACCCTTCTATGCTGCTGGTCCATAACAGCCAATAGAGAATATCGCGGCATCTTCAGCCAGCAGACGATCATCCAAGAGGAGAGCAGTCTTCAGCACTCCACTAGGATCCCCCATCATCATGGGCAGTCTCTCAGTAGAGATGGATGCCTATGTACATCAAAGTTCAACCGTTCTCGGTCCATGCATTCACCATACCTGGGCAGATGCAATGAATGAAAGAGGGACAAATATTATGACCATCAAAGAAATTGCCGAAGAAGAAGAAGAAGAAGTGGATGCTCTAATGCAATGGACACCACCTACAAGAGTTCAGCTACCCCGACAAGCCAAAACTCAGCCATCACCATCACCAAAGATGAAACAGTCAGCAGCAAGGCCACGAAAATTTATTGTCGACAGCAATTCGTCGAGTCTCTTTAATTTTTACATATTCATGCTATTTTTTATATCTTTACTTGTTTCATTTTCTTATTTTGTTTTCTAATGCGTGCCATTAATATAAGCATTGAGGATAATGCTTGGTTCGAGTTTGGGGGTGTAGATCTACTTCTGAGGTAACTCACTGTCGCAGTCTTTCTATGAAAGGAAGTATTTAAGTGTTTTTTTTTCAAAAATTTTTATGTCCACCACCTTATTTGAAATATTGTTCATACTTTTGCACTGCATCTTCATCAGTATTGCCTTAGTTTATTCTTTCGAAGCTATGAAAATCTTTCTCCTTACCATGGTTAGGTCCTGTTTAGAAGGCTTAACTTTAGGATACTTAAGGAAGAAAACTTAGAAGCTTACTATATGATTGATCCTAAAAACACTTTTGGAACTTGTTTGACTATAGGAATTCATTTAATGAACTTAGGTGATAAAGACTTAGATTTTTGGAAATACGACTAGAGGTACCTATCACCGGCTCTAGAAATCACTCTTTTTCATGCTAGAGATGCCCGAAATTAGCTCTAGTATGCTAAAAAGAATATCAAAAGAAAGAAGGAAATATTGGTGAGAAAACACAATTCTTGAGGTGCCCAAAATTGGCTCAAGAATTTGTTGTTTTAAGAAGAGTACACTAAATCCAAGTCTATTTGTCTTGAACTTAGAGTTTGTCTAAGAAATCCTTTAATCAAACTTATCAACAAAAATGTACACACTCACAAAATCTTATAGTTTGTTTCTCGGTAAACCCTTGGATAACCGAAAGGTTAAGGCTTAAGAATAGGCATAGTTATGGTGGGGAGAATAGATGAAAACATAAGATCAAGAGAGAGTGAGGTTTGGCAAATTGATGGTTTGCATTGCTTGATGACAAGCAATAGTTCGAGTTTGGGGGTGTGATAAGTGCTCAATTCACTATCACTTTTTACACATTTGATGGACAATAATGAATCAATCTACACCTGCTTGGACTAATGCATATGATTAATGTAAGATATTTAGGTATTCTGCTTTTGTAACATATAAAGATGATATTTATAGAAAAGGCAAGCTTTACTGCACTTTTATGTATTTGCAGGAATATCTATTATCACGGCAGTGATTGAGGCCGAGGTAGGATCTGATGCCAAGGCAGCAGCTGAAGGACAAGTAGAGATATTGTAGGCGAGCTGAAGAGAAAAATGAGGAGAACGTTTCTAGACAAGCAGCACATGGATCGGAGTGGGAAGCAAGTAGAAAGTCCAAATCAAAGACCACGCGGGAATAAACTTGAAAATATTTTATTTATGTACTTGACTTATGTAATACTCCAAGTTGTATTCCTACTTAGGAAAGGTTTGCCCTAGGCCAAGCCTATATAAACCATATGTCGCCCAAGGAAGAGAGGACTTAGCATCATAGAGATTGGAGACTAGAGAGCCGACTTCACCTTAGATTTAGAGTTTTCTTTACTTTTTATTATGTTCTAATTTTCTTTATGTTAGTTATAAGTGTTAGATAAAATAATAATATTATTATTAGGATAAAGTTCTATTTAATAGGACTAAGTAATTAGGACTAACTCCTATATTTTAGGAGTTATTAGTATGTTGAAACTCTTATCTCATTAAGAGATTAGAGTCCTATTTGTTTAAGAGATTAGAATCCTATTTTTAGTTATTGTAAAACTCTTGCAACAAGAGTCTATATAAGAAGTCATTCGGCTCAGTAATAAAATAAGTAACAGAGATTATTTCACTCTGTTTTCTACATGGTATCAAGTTAGAGCGATCCTGATTTCTCTCAATTTGAATTCTTGTTTCTTCTTCTCGGATTAGTTTCTCCTCATGACTAATCCAGATCAATCCTCTTCTGAGATTAGTTCTCAGAACAATTCCTCACAATCAGAAAATATATTGTCTGATTCATCCCTTTCTCCGATAACAACATACAAATTAAATGGGAATAACTATCTCCCATGGTCCCAATCAGTACGACTATACATCACTGGAAGAAGGAAGATTGAGTACCTCTCTAATTCCATGGTCATTTCGACAAAAGCAGATCCAAAGTATAGCACCTGGCTGAGTGAAAACACCATGATCATGTCATGGTTGATCAATTCAATGCTTCCTGAAGTTGGGGAGAATTTCATGTTGTATCAAACAGCAGCAGAAATATGGGAAGTAGCAAGGGATACCTATTCGAATAATGATAATACTGCAGAACTCTTTCGGATAGAAAATCTCATCAAAGATCTTCGACAAGGAGATCTTTCAGTTGTGCAATACTATGGTCTTCTCAACAAGTATTGGCAGCAACTTGATTTATACGAGAACAATGAGTGGAAGTGTCAAGATGATAGTCTTTTATATGGTAAACAGAAAAATCAGAGGCGAATTTTCCAATTCTTATCTGGATTAAATGGAGAGTTTGATGGGGCTAAAGGAAGAATATTGGCAACTAAACCTCTTCCATTGGTACGAGAGGTTTTTTCAGAAATTCGAAGAGAAGACAGTAGAAAAACAACAGTGATAGCACCACCAATTCAACAAGATGCTGCAGCTCTTGTCACTAATTCTCATCCTAAGAACCAAACTAGGAGAAATCGACCATGGTGTGAACACTATTGAAAGCCTGGTCATTGGAAAGATCAATGTTGGAAACTCCATGGCAAACCTACTGATTGGAAGCCTACTCGATCCAAAGTTTCAAATGAAGCTAATATGGCTACCCAAGAATTATTGTCGAGTCCCTTTACTAAGGAACAAATTGTCACATTGCAGCAACTTCTGAAAAATATGACACCTCAATCTTCCAACATTGCACATGTTGTTACTGCAGGTAACTCTTTTTCCAAATCCACTATTCAATGGATAGTGGACTCTGGAGCATCAGACCATATGACAGGGGATTTTACTATTTTGGAGAACTATGGTGCTGTTACACTTCCAGCAATTCAAATTGCTAATGGTACCCTTACTCCAGTCGAAGGAAGTGGTTCAATTACCTTGAATAATAATTTAACTCTTCACAATGTTCTCTATGTTCCTAAGCTTACATGTAATTTGCTTTCTGTTAGCAAGCTAGTTCATGAATCCAAGTGTAATGTTCTTTTTGGCATTGGTGATTGTACTTTTCAGGAACAAGACTCGAAGAAAGCGATTGGCAAAGCTAGGCTACTAAAGGGCTTATACATACTCGAAGGATGTAACTCTCCTCATCATACCTTCTCTACCTCTCTTAGGAAACAAGTTTTTCTCTCCACTCTTAGCACAAATGAGGTTTTGTTATGGCACTATCGATTAGGACATCAAAATTTCTTTTATTTATCCAAGATGTTACCACACTTATTTGTTAATAAAAGTCCATCTTTATTTAATTGTGAATCTTGTCAGCTTGCAAAACATTCTCGCAAACCTTATGTCTCAAATACATATGAACCCACAAAACCTTTTTCAATCATTCACAGTGACATATGGGGTCCTTCCTCTGTCAAAACTATATCTGGATCCTACGTCCACACAAGATCGGGATCCTACACTTAGGATTGAGGCCGCCCTCAATCCTATGCCCAGAATGTTACATCGGACATCTTAGAAACGAGGCCACCCAACATTCAGAAATGGGTGGAGGCCGCCTAACAAACCTCATGATCAGAATGTTACATCGAACATCTTCGAGTGAGGCCGCCCAATACTTGGAATAAAAGTCTTCAATCATCACCCGACATATTACATCGGATGGCCTTTAACGTGTTGTAACACTTATGGATATCCGGATTCCATCAAACAAGGACTCAAACCACACAAATGATCCACCTAGGATCTTAACACAACAAGATATATTAAAATTATCTCAAATAGGTCTATCGGGGTTTTATCATCCATCTTAGCTTAATAATTCCTTTCATAGACTTTAAGTTAATGGAACTATTTATTAAAATCATTGAGCCCCAATTCCCCACTCAAACTTGGCCAAAATACACAAGGGTTTCGAAACACCCTACATGGATGCCCACCCAAAGAGGATATCGAAACATGGGTATCGATACTAGCATCGATACCCTTTGACCAACACAAAGGGTCAACCACGGAGGTCCTCCTGATTCGATACCAGCATCGAACCAGAGATGCCACTAGAGGTCTCGGTATCGAATCATGGTTTGAAACCCTTTCTCGATAAGCCTATTTTCACTCAGGGGTATCGATACACGAGCCACCGGTATCTAAACGATCCTAAAGTGTTCCTACCAATTATTAATGATGTTTAGAATGTTTTAACACCATTTTCCGGTCCTTAATCTCATTAATACGAAAATCACTATTAAAGCTCATCAAGCTCATGCAACCAAGTACACATACATGTATTTAAATGAAATGCATTCTACCATGACAAGAATGATGATTAGGAGAGTTGGAAGTACCAACCTTAGCAAGCAACAACAACCAACCAAGCTCCACACCTCTTTAAGCTTTTCTCCCTCCTAAGCTTGATTATGGCTCATAAGCCTCTTTCTCTACAAGAGAAAGATGAAGAACGGATTGGCAAAGTCCTGAGGATGATTCTAGAGCTTAAAAACACAAAAAGGCTCAGATTTTAAGCTCCTAAAATCCAATCCCGAACTCCACCTAAAATCCCCAGTTAAACCTTCATCTTCACCAAACATACACCTTTCTACCTTGTTTAAAAGATCTCCAAAAGCCATACAACTATCCCTCTTGCACCAAAACGAGATTCCACTAGAAAACCCTTAAAAACCTTACCTTTGATGATTGTTGCTAAGGCAAAAGATGAAGGAAAATGAGGTTGTAGGGGATGATCTCACATCCTCTGCAAATGCAGAAAAATAAAGCCCCTAGTCCCCTCTTTTTCCTTCATTAGCCATTTACCATAAAGTCCTTAAGATTCCAACCAACAATTCTACTAAAACCCAACAAGCCTAAGGCCCAATAAGACCCAAACTACACAAACTCGAGGCCCAAAATCAAAGCCCAACCTCTCGGGTTAATCCGATCCTCGGATTCCGAAATCCGGTCGTTACAATAAATTACAAAATAGTTTTGGGAGCAAATTAGAAAAACAAATATAAAGGCGAGCCCTCCATTGAATTTTATTTTTTTAAAATATTTTTTATGTAGTCAATTTTAGATTTTATTCAATTTATCGCTCAATATAATTATTTTTATAAAATTTTTCTTCACGTCAATTTATTGGCTCATGTATGCTACCATCAATGCAATTTTAATTTTTTTATAAAATTTTCTTCACATGAATTCAATAATTATAATATAATTTTAAAAATTATTTACATAAATAAAAAATAATATGAAGAAATATGCATACAGATCTTATACAATTGAAGAATATCATTTAAATTAAAACCAAACGTACTATAACATTCTAAATAGTCATAATTAAAATTTGTGCATAAACTTGAAAAATTAACTCGATTTGAACTTAATAAGCTCAAATCGAATAAAAAAAATTTTAGTGTTACAAAATTAGATTCTTTAATTTAAATAATTTAAAACTTTTTTACTCGATTTTTTTGATTCAGCTACAGTGGTTAGTAGTATCTGTTCTAGAGTATACTCTCAACCTTTCAACATTGATCGCTCAATCACTGTGCTGACAGCACTGGTGCTCGAACCTGTAACCTCTAAGAACAACAATCGTTCCTTTAACTGATGAGGCTAAATGGTTCGTGCTTTTTTACTCGATTTACTCGAATATTCATTGCTAAACAGAATAATCAAAATAGAAATAATTTAAAAATTAAATAATTAAATTACTAAAATAAAAATTGAAAGAAAAGAATCGACTGTGAAATGTAATTGATCTTTTTTTTTTCATTCTATAACAGAAAATAATTGGGGGATGATGAAAATGGAGCGGAAATCGTAGGATTGCTTTTCCAAGAGGCAAAAGAATATAGTAGGGGCCCATGCCAATTACTAAGGAGAGACTATTTGAGGCTATAGCCAATAGCCAATAGCCAATGGCATATCACAAAATCCATGGGATCTTCTTCATTTTGTGGCACACATTAACTAAATATAGGGGAGTGGGGAGCGAATTTATAATATAGTAGGAATAAATTTATAAAATTTAATAAAAGTAAAACTAAATTTAAAAGTATATAAAATTTTTTAAAATTACTTATGAGTTTTAAATCTTTAGGAGAGGAGAACTATTGATCGTTTGCCTCAATCTAGAATGAAAGTGAGCTTTTCATTCAGAAAAAAATATTAGATGAATCTAATATATCATGTTATTCGTAGTTTCAGGGATGAAACTAAGATTTAATGTGAGAGGAATAAAAATCTATCAAACCTTTAAATTTAAAATAAAAAAAATTAATTAACAATTAAAGTAAAAAAATACTAAAAATATAATTATATAAAAAATAGTGGGGACAATAACTCCTCTTACCCTACGCCCTGCATAGTTTTAGTCAATAATTTTTTTTATCTTATTTTTTAAAAAAGTAAAACTTTATTTTTTTACCTATAATTATTTAAAAATTATAATAAAATAAAATAAAAATATTTTTTTAGTTGAAATCACAAGACGAACCGATGCATCTCTAATAATTTCTCTCAGCCAAGAGCCACATGTGACATGTTTCTAAAATAGCAATTAATACTCCGTACAGAGAACGTGGCAACACGTGAGTCAATAACAACAAACCAAACCCCTCTCATTCTATTTCTTGGCTAAGCTTTGCCACCACCAACTCTCCTTAGTCGTTGCCGGAGGACAAACAAGGGTTGGTTGGTGAGAACCAGCTGCCTATACCTACCTCCCTAATATAAATAAATATATAAATCGACTTCATTTCTATTCAGTTCCCATGACCGATGAACCAAATATATACAAGAGACGGAAAACCCCTTCCCGATTTCTTTAATTTCTTTCACAATGGAGGCAGGGGTTGCATGCAAGGTGAACTGCCCGACATGGGTCGAGTCGTCGGAAAAGTTTGGCAGGAAATTAACCGGTTCTTTACGGTTCGGTTGGATATCAAAGCACGACCATAGGGTCCGGGTAGCAGCTTCGGCACAATTTCCCCGTCAAACATCTTCTAATCGACTGAGATGGGCCTCCTTCGAGGTTTCCTGTTCTTCTTTTAACAACATTTCAGGTAGTTAAATGGAAAATAAATCAACTAATATGCTAGTTTTATAATTCCATTTATCATTTTTTTTGGTAAAATTGATTCATATTAAAGCCCTCTGTTTCTGGATCCCTTTTCGTATGTTGGGTTTCTTAAAATGGTAGAGGAAGACCCAAGGGTTTTAATGAATAGAGGCAGGAAGTATAATTTGATGTTCTTTTCTTTCTTGTTCCGATAGTAAACTGGGTAGCTTTATATGACAAAATTTATGATTGGGCTTATAGTAAAGTATATTTTCTTTGATGTAATTCTTTTTTTTTTTCTGTAACTATTTGAAATACTTTGAGCATAGATTGTAATTCATTTTGTTTCTGCTTTTCATGTTCTCACTTTTCTTCTAAGTGGTGCTATTTAATCTTTGTTGCTTTTCATGTTATTGCAATGTACCATGGATAAAACAACCATGTTATGTTGATGTTGAGATTATCCAAACTGAGAGCGATACAACTCAAAGTTTAGGTGGCTGAACTCTAAGTCTAGGTGGCTAAATTGTTCTTGATAATTTTAAAATCTTATCATACTTGACCTATGATATTATGTTATAAAATGTTATTCTGTAGCTTCAACTTTGGAAACCGGAAGCGTTCATGCACCTTACGATGAAGCTTTATTGTTAAAGGTATGATAACATTCCCTGTTTATATTTAAGATTTTTAAGTTTATAAGTGATTTGATATATCTTTTTTTTTTTTCTTTTATATCTTCCATTTAGTGTTTTAACTTCTATTTTGGTAATAGAGTTAGTTTTTAGTTAAGGCGACAAACGCTAAAAGCAGAAGCTAACTTGTGATGCATCTGAGATTTGTTCTGCTTCCGTATCTTATGCTATGTCAGTAAAATTTGCAGAAGAAGTCGCTAGAGGTTGAGCCATATTTAAATGGACACAGTATATATCTTGTTGGTTAGTTTCTTTTGTCCTTGTCCTTCATATTTATGTTGTCAAGATTTACTTTCTCTGGTAGCTAAACTTTATGAACATGTATGTGCAGGATTGATGGGCTCTGGAAAAACTACAGTGGGAAAAATTCTGTCTCATGAACTCGGTTATTCATTTTGTGACAGGTTTGTACCTGAATTGTTAGTTAGCTGTGAATCATACAGTTGCAATCTTCATTTTCCAACATGGGACTGCTATGGAAACATTCCTCTTAAACTTCCTAGTTCCTGTGTGGCAAATTGACCTCTATTGCTCGTAGTGTGGAATTAGTGGTCTCTGTCACAAGAGCTAAGGATGGATATAAGATCACACAATTAATTGAATAATTTAGGCATTGTTGTATTCAGATTAGGTTTTATGATCCAATGACTGGCTTTATCTAGGTTGTATATTATAAGTGGCTTTCCTTCCTATTTGTCTATCATTTGCCGATGTAATAGACTGCTAAATGGACTCACAACAATCTTTATTCTAAAACTTTTTAGTGACACATTAATAGAGCAGGAGGTGGATGGAATCTCTGTCGCTGAAATATTTAAGTGTCATGGGGAGAGTTTCTTCAGAAAAAAGGAGGTATGTCAGCAAACTCATGCTTTCTTTTTAGTTTTTTTGTTTCAGAGCACACATGTTTTCATTCTTCAATTTATGTTATTTGAATCAGTTCTTATGTTGACGGTTATGTATAAAAGTAAGACATCATTTTCCTAAAATTGTAGGGTTGATTGTGCAATTTTTCATGGCAATATTTCTGGATTGAGTGTTTGAGTCTCCTTTCCTTTCTTCAGTACTGCACTCTTTTCACATAGCTTCTGCAATATCTTCCCCATAAATCCCTAGCAAAAGAACAATCAATAAAAGATGATCTCTATCCCCCATCCCCTCTTTACAAAAAGTATAAATAGGGTCAATTTGGTAGCCCCAAGAGATCATTCGTTTCTTTGTAGTTAGCATGTCCTGTATGGCAAGCTATGTAATGAAAGCATGCCTTGCTATGCAAGGACTTCCCGGACCACTCTATGTCATGAGACTTTAGGTTTATGTGTCTCAATACTCCCCATGACCTATTTGCTTTGGAAAACCTCCAATCAGTGGTATCATTGTAGTGAAAATCTGATTTTTAACAGTATCGAGAAAAGACATGAATTTTAAACTTTTTGTCAATGGAAACCTTTCTATTAAGCCATTTGCTATAAAAGATCGTTGCAGACATGCAAATTGACCAACATTCAGAAGCTGGGTTTGGCTGACTTTCACTAATATAAAGGGGAGGCCACGGTTAGAGATGGCAAATTTCTGAAAGAAAAGCACTAGACAAGTTGCTAACTGATCAAGTCTATATCATCATCAGTTAATGTTCTATAATTGCTTGGAAGACCAGTTTGGTCATCATACCTGTTTGTTTTCAGATAGTAGATATCTTTAACAGTTAATATGTGTGGTACATTATAATACATTGTGCATTTTTCCAATTGCATTGAATCTTTGATGTTTTTCTTCATGTGTACAAGACTGAGGTATTGCAGAAGCTCTCTTCAAAGAAACAGCTTGTTGTTTCTACTGGTGGAGGTGCAGTTATACGGGATGAGAACTGGTAAACAAGAACTTAATTCAGATTCTTCTCTCTCCATTGATTTCTTTTTCTGTTGCGTCGTCTATAAAAGTCTGAACTCATTTATTTGGTTTATCAGGGATTATATGCAGAAGAAGGGGATTGTTATCTGGTTAGATGTCCCTTTGGAAGCCTTGGCACGGAGGATTGCTGCAGTAGGTACCCATTCCCGTCCCCTTTTGCATTGTGAGCATGGTGATCCATATACAAAGGTAGTGGTGCTGGTTCTATTTGCTTTTGTTGTGTGAACTTCGTTTACATGGTCTAATAGGTTTTTGACATTCTGATCCTTTTACAGGCTTTAAAACGTCTATCTTACCTTTTGGAACAGAGGGGCAAAAATTATGCTAAAGCGAATACCCGGGTTTCCTTGGAAGGTATGCACCTGTCTCGTTACTTAAAGTGCAATGATGCTCATTACTTGCAACTTGCTTACATTCTTCAAAGATATGAGATGTGTGATGTGATGGCATACTCTTTCCTTCTTTACTTTATTTCTCTGTGGGATACCCCTTCATTTTGACATGTCATGCTAATATCTTGTTGCTCTGGTGTTTATGTTTATCTACGGGTGATGTTTTCATTCCAAAAATGCAGAAATTGCAAGAAAACTAGGTTATAGAGATGTATCAGATCTTACTCCAACAGAGATTGCAATCGAGGTCTTTTCTTTATGTTTCTCGTATATTTTCTCGTATTATCTGATTAAGATGTTGGCTAAATGGTATTACTATTCTGTCAGGCGTTGAACCAAATTGAAGGGTATCTAAAGGAGGAAGGTGGCATGGCCATTGCAGAGTTATAGTTTTGAAAAAAAAAAATAGTTTTTTTTTCCTTTTCTTTCTCCTATGCCGGCATTGCACGGTAGAGTTCACCTATTACACGAGTTGTGAAATTCCCTATGTATTGTGCCTAAATATTGTGAATGTGATGCAGTTGTGTATGTTTCCCTAGTTTATGATCTGAGGGAAAGCTTTCAAATTAAGTAAAAATTGGTCGACCATGAGCCAAACATCCCAGCACAGATGTTGAATGCTTCGGCTGATTTGCCTCTTCCTCTTGGCGTCAGTTAGTCTCAGATGATTTAGGTTTTCAACTTAGGGGTGAACAAAACTTGACTCGAAAAAATCGAATAACTCGATTCGTTTTGACTCGATTCGAAATTTTATAGACTCGACTTTAAAAATTTTAAATAAAGTTTGAGTTGTAAAATGAAAAGTCGAATAACTCGAATAAGTCAAAATTTTTAGTAATTAAAGTATTAATTTTTAAGTTTGAGATGAATTTTATCCATTTTTTATGATATATATACCTTGATATATAAAAATATAAAAAAATCTTGCTGAAAAATATATATACACATATCTTATATAATTAGATAAAGTTGTTTAAATTGAAATCAAAACATACTATAACATGATAAATAATAATAATTAAATATTTATAAGAACTCGAAAACTCAACTCGATTCGATTTGACTTGAATTTTTTAAATTTGACTCGAACCGAAAAAATTTCAAATAAAGTTTGAGTTGTAAAATATGACTCGTCAACTCGAATAACTCAAAATTTTTTGACTTGACTTGATTCGATCAAATACTCCTCCCTAATTCAACTGTACCATGTTGGTTCAAAGGGAAATGATTAGATTAGACGTTTTAAGATACAATGTCTTATTTTAAGCACTTCCAATCAAAAAAGGAGTAGAAAAGAAGACAAATAGCTTTTATTGGTGTTGCCTGATCTAATTGTGGTTTTAGTTTCTCCAAAGAGTTTTTATCTCTCAAGCTTTATTTGGTTCTATAATTTTTTATAACATTATTAGTAGGTTTAAATCAATAATATCATTAGTTACAATTGTTAAACTGATAATCCGGAATTATTTTTTTAATATAACCTTGGTTGATTATAATTTTTTGGGCTTAAGTGGTATTTTGTCCCAAATAATTAATTTAGTCTGTACCGAGTTAAGTCATCGATTTTCATTAATTTAGCCATTTAACTAATATTGATTGGTTTACATGTGAATGTTGACGTTAGGGATTTAAAAAGCGATTCGTTATCTGTAACCACTAAATTTTAGATTCAAGTGTCGGGTTAATCTGAAACTTTGAGTTTTGACGTTTGGGCCTTGGACTTAAGTGGTGGGTTGTTTTTTCGGTTCTTGGGCTTATGTTTTGAGTTATTGTTGTTGGCCCCAAAAGGATTTTGTAAGGGCAAATGGGTAATTTCACCCTTGGGATGATAAAGAGGGAAGAGAGAGTAAATTCACTGCAAAAGGCTTGAATGGTGAAGTCACCAATCCATTATCCTCTTTCTTCTTCATATTTTCTCCTACCCAAATCTTAAGTTCAAGGTGTTACCTTTTAAAGTTTTGTTAAGAATCACATTTTGTTTGTTGAAGGAAGTGTAGAGCTTCAAGAGATCTATCAAACAAGGTAAATATGGTGAGGTTTAGTGGAGGAAGGTTTTGTTAAGTTTGAAGAGCTAAGAACAAGAAAAGAATGTTGCAGGGTTTTCTCAGCAGTTGGTAGATGATTTTAGCTTCTAAGAACATCCATGACAATGTCTAATGGTTGGTTTATTTATTCCTTGTAGAGAAAGAGGTGGGAGGATCTTCAAAGGCTCTTGGGAAGGAGAAGGTGTAAGCTGGGTTGGAAGCATATTTTTGTTGAGTTTTATGAGTGTCATGCTATAAAATAATTCACTTTCGTGCAAGTATACACATTGCGCAAGTAATAAAGTGAGTGATTGAGATTGTTCCCATGAGGATTAGGAAGGAAATTCAAAAATAGTTAACATAAAAGTTGATAATTTCTTTTGCATGAAAATATACTAAAGCAAAACTGTAAATGCCACTAAAATACTGTAGCAAAATAAAAAAAGTTGAGATAGGAGAGCCAAGATAGTTGCACGAGAACAAACACAAAGAAATATTCAAGGAAAAGACTGGCCATACTTATTATTGAAAGACTTATGCTTTTATCATGAATATTCATTATTTTCTAGGCTTAATTATGTTCGACAAGGTTTACTAAAAATGTCTTCACTATTTATAGTTAAAGACCTAACATTCAAAAATACTAAGTCATTCCCTCTTAGTTTCAACTCTAACACCTCTAATGTTGATAAAGTTCTACATTTTTTAGTCGTTGAAACCGTACCTTATTCCTAAGATGAGTTAGGATTTTGTTTCCCAGCAGTGATCCTATTGTTCATTGTAACACTCCAAAATTGGGTCTAGAAGTTAGTAGATCGATTTAACCGGTTAAGCCTAGTTCGGGATTAAATCCTTAAAAATTGATTTTTGGTCGAAATATATTATGGAAAAATATCCTAAAATCTTGTAAATCTAAGATTTTGAAATTAATGACTATTTTGTAAAATTTGAAAATTCAAGAACAATTTTATAAATCAAGCTAAAACTTTGAATCTTTAAGGGGATTTAATACAATTATTATCCTAGCTGGTCTAGACTTTCCAATTCTTGATTAATTAAATCTATAAATTATATTTTAACCCAAATTACTGATTAAACTTGATTTTTTAACTCTTAAATCCTATTTAAACATAATAAACCTAACCTATTATTATAATTTTCATTTTCCCTCTTCCCAAGACAGAGAACAGATGATGTCCGTGTAGTGCTATAATTTATGCGAACACATATGTGCAAGTATACACAGTCATGTAAGTAATAAAGGGTGAGTGGGTATCGTTCCCACGACGATCGGGGTAAAGTGTAAGTCAATTTTGTCAAGGTAAAAAGGTGTCACTAACTAAAAGAAAAATAAAGATAATGGTATGAACAAATGGAAATGTATATGTACGGCGAAGGTATGATGGTGAAATGCTATGACAATTTCAGAATGCAAGCAACTAAAATATGTCAAGGTAAAATAGAATGGATGGCGATGGCACGATAGATGTATGGAAGTAGTGTACGAAGAGAATGATGATGTGATTGCAAGAGAACAATTAAAACAAAGGAAACACTTTGTAGATACCAAGGCAAAAGCAGAATGCAAGAACACGAGTAAGCAATAAGTTGTGTTAACCCTCGATTGATGAGCTATCCTGGGACTGATTGATAACGGTTCTTATGGATTTCTTAACCTTACTCCTATGAACATCTACATGCTATGCGGTCTATTTAATCGACAGAGGTTTCTAAAGTGTTCACTCTCTCTCGAGTTAAAGGAACCTGATAGTCTAAAATGCCACTGCATCTCCTCTCAGTCTTAGCAGTGACATCTAGCCTATCGACAAAGCACACTCCTTTTAGTCGTTGAAATCCTCACTTAAGTCTCTCTCGAGCACCTAAGGTCAGATTAGGCTCTATTTGCAGTCTAGAATCCATTACTGACGTAGATCCTCCCTTAGTTCCTCTCGAACACTAAGGATCTATAGTTATGTTTCTCTCGAACACCTAGCGTGCACCTAAGCACAGGACACTCTCATGCCTCTTACAATCCTTAAATGATTAACAACAATGAGCAAAGCAAATATATAAATACATAGTATGCTAAACATTCATAAAAATAAAGAGTTAATCATCCATAAAAACAACCACCAAAATAAATCTAACACATGGTGGTGTGAAAGTTAAAGATAAGTACCATCCACAATCATCATCCTTAAACATCCACAATAAACCTCTCAAGTATATAAAATAAAGCAAAGGGAAAGGTTGGAAGACACCCTCGGTATGTACTGTCGCTTGCCTCTTCGACCACCATGGGACACCTTAGCGTGCTAGCCCCTCCCGGGTGCCTAGCACGACACTCTATTTAAGCTCTATCAATAGAGGACCCTTTAGATGGTGGTTGGGGAAGAAAGGTGGAAGCTTTCCTCCGCCACTTTTTGCTCTTCTTGGTCACTACTCTCGTCGGCAATAGCTCATTATCCTTATTGCTCACCATGGTCGTGACTCCTTTCTTTGGCACACACTGAACCGGGCTTACCCACGAACTGTCCGATATTGGGTAAATAACTCCAGTGTCAAGCCATTTAAGAATCTCCTTCATAACAAATTGTTTCATGATGGGGTTGAGTCTACGCTGCGACTCTACGAATTTGCCATGACATTCTTCCAAAAGTATCTTATGCATACAAATGGTGGGACTAATCCCCTTTAAGTCAGCCATGGTCCATCCTATCCCTCGTTTATGCTATGACAAAACAACAAGTAGACTTCTCTCTTGGTCAGAATTTAAGTTCACAAAAATAATAACTGATAGGGTCTCATTTTCACCCAAATAAGCATATTTCAAATGCTGTGGCAAAATTTTTAGCTCTAGCTTCGTTCCATCGAGTAATGAAGGCTTAGGAGGACTGAATTCCTCGAAATCAAGAGGTTTGAAATTTGAATTGTTTCTAGCTATTAGCAGACTAGATTGATGTTCCTCCAATGAAGGTTCACTAGCCTCTTCCTCTTCTTCATTCGTGAGCTCTTCATACTCATCCAGCTGCATAAAATTGATGTGGCAAAATTGATCAGCTTTTGTAAATTGCTCATAATCCGCTTCCAAAATGCTCCAGCATTCTTCAGAGTCATCCATGTACTTGAGAGAATTGTTGATGTTCACGGTCAATCTTTGATTTGCTACACGTATTGTGAGCTTACCCTTCTTACAATCAATGAGAAAGCGACCGGTTTCTAGGAAAGGTCTCCCTAATATGATAGGTGTATTAGCATCAACCTCACAATCAAGTATGAGGAAGTCGGCTAGAAAAACAAACTTGTCCACCCTTACTATGACATCTTCGATCTTCCCCTCAGGTCTCACATGGGAACGATCGGCTAGCTGCAAGATGACGGATTAGGTTTCACATCTCCCATGCCAAGCTTCACAAAAATTGACTTGGGCATTAGATTAACACTCGATCCAAGATCACAAAGTGCTTTCCCAAAAAAATTTTCTCTAATGGCACAAGGAATAATGAAGCTGCTCGGATCCTTCTTCTTTGATGGTAGATTACTCAAGGCAGAGCAATACTCTTTTGCCATGGAAATTGTCTCGAACTTCTCCACTTTACGCTTCTTCGTGACTATCTCCTTCAAAAATTTAGCGTAGGTGGGCATCTAGTCAATTGCCTCTAATAGTGGGACATTTATGTACAGCTGATCTAGCTTGTCCATAAACTTTTTAAACTGAATTTCATCGTTGTGCTTCTTGAGCCTCTGGGAAAAGGGTGGTGAGGATCTAACTTCTTCCACTAGTGGTGTAGGAACTGGTTTTGCTGTGGCATTTCTGTTCGTTCCATCGGTAGGTTCTTTTGTCAAACCTTTCTCCTGGTCCTTTTCCTCGAGATTTTGCTCAGACATTTCTTCTTGCACAGATTCTGGTAGGGAATCTTCAGACTTCTTCTCCCCAAACTTATCTTGCTGATTAAGTTGAGTACCACTTCTGAGTGTGATTGCGCTACAGTGCTCTTTACCATGCGGCTTAGTGACTTCATTATCACTCGACAAACGTCCAGGTTGACGCTCCGGTAATGCTGTGGCAATTTGGCCCATCTAACTCTCCAGATTTCGCAACGAAGCACTGTGTCTTTGCAGTAGAGTACCTTGGTTCTTGATGGCAGTTGTATGCTCTTGAAGCATCGTCTTCGTACTTAGAATAAAATCTTGCATAGTTGCCTCCAAAGAACTGGTATTAGATGATGATGCATCCCCTTACACTGATTATGCCAGGGCATATTCGGTTGAAAATTCTGGGGCTCTTGCTGATTTTGGTTCCGCGCTGGGGGATTAGGATTGCCGGATCCTTGGTTTCCCCATGAAAAATTCGGATGTTGTCTCTATCTTGGATTGTAAGTGTTAGAGTAGGGATTGTTGTTGCTTCGGTTAAAGTTGCTCACATCATTCGCTGACTCATGGGTTCTTGGGCACTCACTCTCGTGATGATTGCCATGGCATATCAGACATGCTGAACTGGCCATCTTCACTTTCTTCACTTTATTGGAACGTTGAATGCTCTTTAACATGTTAGTGATAGCTGAGAGTAGGGCGGATAGTGAGTCTTTCGCATCAAGCTCAAATGTCCCTTGTGCCTTCCTCCCGGTTCCAAGTCTTGTAGAAGGAAATTGATAGTCATTGTTGGCAATTCTATCAAGAATGTCAAATGCCTCTTTGGGTGATTTGTCTAGCAAAGTTCCATTTGCCGAGACATCTAGCATCATCCTCGTTGGTGTGTTGACTCCATTGTAGAACACTACAACTTGAGTCCAATCTTGAAATCCATGATTTTTACACTTACGAAGCAGTCCCTTGTATCGATCCCAACATTCGCACATTGACTCGTCGTCACCTTGGTGAAAAGAAGCAATGTCATTTCGAAGTTGAGTATTGAGATTTGGAGGATTATACCGTAGAAAAAAGCTCTTACATAGATCAGCCCATGACTCCATCGAACCGGATGATATTCCACTCAACCATGCCCTTGCTCGGCCACATAGGGAATAAGGGAATAGCTTGAGATTCAACACGTCCTCATAAACTCCTTGTTGACGGAATGAGTCACAAATTTCTAAAAATGTCCTGATATGTGCCTTGCATCTTCATGCACCATACCTCAAAATTGCCCAATCAAGTTAAGCATGTTGAACATAACTAGCTTAAGTTCGAAATGTGTAACTATAATTTTTGGTGCCACGATGCTAGGATTCAGGTCATCCAAGACAGGATTTAAATGATCCATAATAGCTCTCGGTCTAGGTGCAACAGCGTGCTGATTTGCCCTGACATTTTGAACTACTAGGTCCTGAACTGGTGGGTCCATAGTTGTATGCTGAGTACGCCTTCTTTGACGAAACAAACGCTCAATTTCAGGCACTATAGGATAGAGAGGTCTGTCAGTAGACCGTCTGGACATGCACTGAAAAGAAAAAAACAAATAAACAAGTAAAACTGAACTAGAAAAATAAATTAAGCAAACAAAAATGCCAAAACAAAAATGATAAACTATAGATAGATAGATCCCCGGCAACGACGCCAAAAACTTGGTGTGTTTTTGTGTAGTGCTATAATTGATGTATGTGAACACACGTATATGTGAAAGTATACACAATCATGCAAGTAATAATAGGGTGAGTGAGTATCGTTCTCACGAGGATCTAGATTAAAGTGTGTAGTCAAATTTGCCAAGGCAAAAAGGGTTGTCACTAAAAAGAAAACAAAAGATAAAGATATAAACACAAGAAAATGGATATATACGATGAAGGTATAAGATTGAAATGCTATGACAATTCTAGAGTGCAAGCAATTGGAATTTGCCAATGCAAAATAGAATGAATGATGGTGGCAAGGTGGATGTATGAAAGTGGTGTGTGAGTAAATAGTAGAATGATCGCAAGATAGCAAGCAAAGTAAAGAAAGTAAGTTGTGAATGCGAGGGCAAAAACAGGATGCAAGAAACACGTTAAGAAATATATTGTACTTCACCTCTATTGATGAACTCTCTTGGGAATGACTAATGGTGGCTTCTATGGTTTCCTACCCCTTACCCCTACCTAACATATAACTTATATGGTGTATACTTACTCGATAGAGGTTTCTAAAGTATTCCCACTCTCTCGAGTCATAGGAACCTGACAAACTAAAATGTCCTGGTATTTTCGCCTATCACGCGAATGGCACCTTAGCCTATCGATAAAGTACCCTCCTTTTAGTCGTTGAAGCCTTCACTTACGCCTCTCTCGAGTGCTCTAGGATCCAACTAGGCTCTATTTGCAGTCTAGAACCCATTACTCACGTAGATCCTCCCTTAGCTCCTCTCGGATGATCTAAGGATCTATAGTTACGCCTCTCTCGAGTACTCTAACTTGTATCTAAACCATGGACACTCTCGTGCCTCTTACAAAGTTCAAATAATTACCAACAATGATCAAAGCAAATATACAAACACTTAGCATGCAATATATTAAATAGAAATAAAAGTTAATCATACATAAAAGCTACCACCGAAACAAGGTTACATGGTGGAGCTAAATGTTAAGAGTAATCAACCACATTAAACTTAAACATCTAACATTAATCCTCATGAAAATATAACAAAATAAAGCAAGGAAGGAGGACTAGAAGACACCCTCGGTGTGCACCACCGTCGGCTTTTCAACCACCATGGTCGACTTGGTGTGCTAGCCCCTCTTGGATGCTTAGCACACCACTCCCTTCGAGAGCTATCAATGGAGGTCCCTTTGGCTAGAAGTTGGAAAAGAAAGGTGGAAGCTTTTTGCCGCAAAGACCGCCACAAAAGGTGCCTCTTTTCTGTGTTTTCTCTCTCGAAAAGCCTCTTTCTTGTGTAGGTCACCATGTCTTTTAAAGAGGGTGAAAAACTCTAAAAGATGTGAAAAAACTCCATTTTTACCCTTATTTTTGTCCTAACATTTCTGCAGAACATGGCAGAGGTGACAGTTGTCCCCTACTGACGTGGTACACATACAAGCCATATTCTCTGTGGTCCCTTATTGAGGTGGCTGTAGCCAGCTGTAGTGTTCCTGATCGGTTGTGATAGCACCAACTATCACTCTTATCAAAATATCTCTTTTTCGTTTAGCTCAATCCAGGATTTCTCTAGCTTTGCCATGGCATTTTCCTTTTGTCAGCCTTCTGAGAATGCCAAGACAAATTGCCTCAACTTCCGTTTGCTTTACCTGCACAACACCACTAAAAAGAACTACATATCTCATTGATGCGTGTAATAATAACGCAACTGTGTAGTGTACACGTCACAAGTAATAAAGTGATAAGTATATCGTGTATTGTCTCCACAAGGATTGGTATACATAATATGTCTCCCCTTGTTACCTTGCTCTAGAAAAATAAATAAAAAACACAGATAAATAGAATTATCTAACTAAGTAACTAAATAACAAAACATAAAATAAAGGATGAAGAACGATATAGAGAAAGTGGGTAGGATCCAGGTGCGTCAATTAGTGAATTCGATTGATCTTCTTTTTGTCCAATGCAATTACACAATACTGCTTCGGCAGTACTACAGATACAACCTCGGCAGCGTTAGTGTTCTCTGTCGCGACAATCTTTTGCTCTTGGGCAGATGCATTAAAGTTTAGCAAAGTGTCCATAGTTGATTCCGCTTATCTCTAAGTCAGAGCGCTATTGATGACTGGTCTTTGACGATACCTCTCAGCGTGAATCAACGATAATCACCAACCAATCCAACACTTCTTTTAGCTTCTGAAACTCTTAACCTATCTCTAGGCCGAGTTAGTATCGTCAACACCGTACTTATCCCTTTCGTAAATCTAACTTTCTCGATGCTAGATAAATAGATTACTTACAAACTTCTCTCTTGAGCTTGAATACTAGAACAAGGAATGACAATAGGATAAACAAACTTTGATATTATTATTGCATTAGAACAAAGAAACAAGAAACAATCTCCTCTCACTAATATCTACAACATTTACCTATCCCTAAGAGATTTAGAACATAATGTCGATAAGTACAAATCTTAGGGGAAGAGTTTCTCTAAAATTGGCTTTCTCTAACAATGTGGCCGGCTAGGCTATATATAGTCTTAACCTAGGGAAAACCTTTCATAAGTAGACTCTAACTTGGAGTAGGGAGTAAGTCTTCTACATGAGATCTGATGTTTCCAAGTTTGTAGCTTCTAGAAAGATTTTCTCATTTAGTCTTTAACTTGGACTTTCAGTGTGCTAGTCTGGTCCAATTAATGCGCTGCATCTTCCAGAATATTCTCTATATTTTCGTCTTTCATTCGCCTAAAATGTTGATGTTGCCACTCTGGATGCTGACGCGGCCTTGTCCTTGCCTTAGCCTCAACACTACTTCACCGCTGCTTCGGCCCTGGATATTCCTGCATGTACAAAATATGTAATAATATCTGCATTCTCTATAAATTTCGACTTTATAAGTAGTGATAACGGAATATCCAATATTGTGCAAAGAGTCCATATTTCAGCTCAAGTTGGAGTATAGTAGATGCATAAAGTGTCATGAGAAGGGTAGTAAATAACTGCCTTTTGGGCACTCATCAAATACCCCCAAACTCGAACTATTGGTAGTCCTCAAGCAATTCAAGACATCAAATTGCCGAACCTTACTCCTCTTTGGTCTTACTTTTCCATCTATTCTCCCCACCATGGTCATGACTATTTCACCGTTTTAGCCACTAGTTTACCTAAGGACTTTTACTAAGAAACAAGCTATAAGGCTAGGTGCGTGTATGCGTTTTATGGACAAGGTTGATTCAAGGCTTTCTTAGATAAACTCTAAGTTCAAGACAAATAGATTTTGGACTAAAGTTGTCTCCTTAAAACAACAAGTCTTGAGCCAATTTCGGGCACCTCAAGATATGCGTTTTCTATTTTCTTTTTTTCTTATTTTTTTCTTTTTAACCACCTATTTAGCATACTAGAGCCAATTTCGGGCACCTCTAGCATGAAGGAGAGCAAAACTAGAGCCAGTGATAGGCACCTCTAGTTATTTTTCCAAAAGGTTCTAAGTCTTTATCACCTATGTTTATTCAAAAAACTCCTAAATCAAGTAAGTCCAAAAAGTGTTTATTTTCTTTCTAACCCTAAAGCAAGCTTCTAAGTTTTATTCCATGAGTATCCTATGGTTATCCTTTCAAAACAGAACTTGGCCATGGTAAGGAGAAAGATTTCTATAGCCTTAAAGGAGTAAACTAAAGCAAAGCTGATGTAGAGCAGTGCAAGATTAAAAATAGTAATTCAAGAAAAGAGAATATTGCCAAAAAAATTTCAAAAAAAATACTCTCTTTTTCCTGGTAATGCCTCGGTAGTGGGTTGCCTCGGCAGTGCTTCTGCACCTACAATACCCCCAAAACTCAAACCGAACATTGTCCTCAATGCTCAACATATAAGGCAAATAACAATTTCAATAAGGAAATAGACAAAAGCATTAAAATAAATCATTTATAACGACTCCGATGAGCTACTTGTATGGAGCAGTCTCCTAGGTTGTGTTGCTGACTTCTTCCGTCTAGATCCTTGTGCTGGTGATTGTTGTTGTTTGGCTTGCTGATGTGGCTGAACTCGATTGGGCGATGTGCGTTGCGGTGGTGTAGTAACTTCATCCCCTTCTTCTACTTCGTCAATATTTTCTGTGTGCATGATTTCTATGCCGTCCCCTGCCGTAGCAATGGGTATTGCTGGTTCATGTGACGAACTGTGGTATTCGTCAATCTCACGAGATAGAGTGTCTCTACTGAGACTAGGCATAGGGATTGGTTCTTGTTGGGGAGAGTTAAAAATAGCTCGCCTCTTGGATGACTGTTGGCTGGTAGAGGATACTCCGATAGACCTGGCCGGCCTAGAAGGTCCGACAGCATGAAACTATTGGAGCGGCCTTGGTAGGAAATATGGTTGGGGCCCTGGGCCAGGTGTTGTCTCGGTATAAGGGGCGGCGGTGACAAAGATGTTGGCTGGGAATTCTGGGAATTGCGCCCCTTGATTGGGGAAGCTTGTCATCATCATATGGGCGAGAGATGTCTTGAAGTGGCGCTGGTACTCCATGTAGCGTTGCTGGCGAAGGTCTATGGCTGCCATCCTTTGTAGAATTTCTTTGTAAGGGTCTGCTACGGCAGGACCCTGGGCAGATGTGAGTACTTCTGCCAAGTACTGCCCTCCGACAGTAAAGTCTGTAGTGAACTGTTGCGATGTTGCTTAGACAGGTTCTGCCTGGGTTATCTGCATGACTCGGTGACAGAAATCTTTAGATCATCCCAGCCGATTCGGTGTGTACTTGTCTGTAGCCTCGATGGTACACTTGCAGTAATACACAATGCAAAGATTAAAGAAGGGAAACATAAAGGGCTTTTGTCTTTCTTACCGCAATCATAAATTTCTTGGAGACAAAAGATCGTGGCATAAAACTCCTTCGACAGTGGATATATAAATTTCCTTCGCTCAGCATGTGGGAATAAAACTCTCGGACGATCGTGGCATTCATTGGGGGAGGATGGAGACAGAAGATTTCTCAATCTTGGTATTTGATTTTGTCGAACAAGAACTGTTCGATGCCGTAATTATCTTCATCCAAGTGCTGAAATCCTTACTCCTCCCATAGCTTTCGGGCCACAAAAGAACGGTTGAATCACTCTTTAATGGCGGTAGGATAAAAACGGTTGTAAGCGGCCATGATTGTAGTTATTGGGTACCTTGAACGAAATCTGGAGTACTTGAAAAGATTGCTGAAAATTTCAAGAAGTAGATGAGAGCTAAAGTAATGAAGAACAAGATTGTGAAAGAAAGACGATTAGTAAGAATACAAGAGTGGGTAATTCTAAGCAAGAGAGCTGTTTATATAGGCTGTAAAAAATATGACTATTAAAAATAAGTTATTAGGCATTTACTGCCTTGCTGAACAGTTACTGCCGCGACGGTTTTCTCGGCAGAGAGTCGTTGCACTATTTTTGTCCATTAGGATTTCTGCGACTCTGACACCGTGCATTGCCGCAACAACAGACTTCTTGCTGTGAAATAATTTTTCTGCATTCGTTGCTTTATTTATCCTAAAAAAAACAAAACTTAAAAACATAAAATACTGAAAATAAAACATAACAATATATAAAACTAGTCCTAATATAATAAATAAAATGGAAGAGAAGAGATTATGTTACTTGTGGAGTGCATGTGAATGCATCTCCCAATTTGGTTATCTCTTTCTGGCTCGTATATTCCTTCGCATGTTGGTCAGTCCCTTTAGTACATTCGACTTCTCCTTTAAGCTTTATTCGCTTACCGAATAGTCTGCCGAGGGTGCTGCCCAGGCAGGATGTTTTAGTACCCTGGTCTGGTGTATGAAGAGCCTTACATTCTACTAGAGCGTCTGAATTTGTGAGATTGTGAAAGGCGTTCAACTTGACTTGTTGATAGTTTATCCGCATTGTGAGCTCGCCATTTTCCACATCGATGATAGTATGTCTAGTAGCAAGGAAAGGTCGACCCAGGATGATCGGTGTATTGTCGTCAACGTCTTAATCAAGGACAAGAAAGTCGGCAAGAAATATAAACTTGTCGATCTTAACCAGAATATCCTCAATTTTGCCTTCAGGATGCACATAGGACCGATCCGCAAGTTGGAGCAGTACTGTTGTTGGTTTTGCCTGCCCTATTCTAAGTTTTTGAAAAACTGGTTTGAGCATTAGATTGATGCTTGCTCCCAAGTCGCATAGGGTCTTTCCTTCATAACCATCCCCAATCGCACAGGGGATCGTAAAGCATCCAGGATCCTTTAGCTTAGGCGGCATGCGATTATGTAGCATGGCCATGCAAGCTTTAGTGTCTGCCATCGTTTCAAATTCCCCTAGCCTTCGTTGTTTGGATACTATGTCCTTTAAAAACTTGACATAGTTGGGCATTTGTTCATTAGCCTCAACTAATGGCAAGTTGATATGGACTTGCTTTACGATATCTAGGAATTTCCGAAATTAGTGATCCTGCTTGTGCTTTTTTAACCTCTGCGGGAAAGGAGGTGGTGGTCTTATATCCTCCAAGTTTCCTTGGATATTGAGTTTAATACCTAGGGTGAACTTATCTGTAACTACCTCGGCAGGATGTTCAGTTATTGCTACTTCTGCTACCGAGGCAGTGCTTTAAGCAGGGTCCTGCTCAACTTTTGAGTCCTCGTGATTGTAGGCCACTTCTTGTCGTAATTACCTTGCATTGCTCGTGGCCTAACACCTTAGCAACCTCAGTATTTCTAGGTAAACCCCCTGGTGATCGAGTGTTTTGTCGTTGGACAAATTGACCAACTTGGGTTTCTAAAGACTTGATTGCAGCCTCCTAGTTCTGTAGTCTCATCTCAGTTCGGTTCGTGAAGTCATCAGTACGCTTCATGAAGCGGCTATTCTCGGTCATGTATGAATCAATCTTTAACATGAATGCCATAAGAGAATCTGCCAGTGCGTTTAGAGACTACTGCTGTTCAACCTGCTGTTGTGGCATGGACTACAGAGTGTGCTACTACGGTAGGTTCTGACTTTGGTGCTGGTATCCAGGGGCTTGGTTTACTAAATTTAAGGCATTGTTGGGGTTGCTCCATGAAAAGTTTGGATGCCTTTTCTAGGATGGGTTGTAATTGTTAGACATTATATGATTGTTCCTGTTATAATTCCAACATATAGGCTGGTTTCCTCAGATGAGTTGACTACCTTAACCTCATGTATATTTTTCTGGGCTTGCATATTCTGAACCATTATGGTTAGAGAACCCAATTGTGCTGCCACCGAACTGGTTGTGTTTAATTCATGGGCCGTGGCATGGCGTCTCATTCCTCCTCGCCTTGATGTAGGAAACTGGAAGTCGTTCCTTGCGAGTTTGTTCAGAATCTGAATGGCCTCCGCGGGTGCTCTATCTAAAAGTGTCCCATTTGCGGAAGCATCTAGCATCATCCTTGTGGAGGCATTGGTGGCATTATAGAACATGGAGACTTGTGTCCAAAAGGGAAAACCATATAGTGGGCATTTGTTTAACAATTCTCTATAGCGTTCCCATGCCTCATACATTAGTTCATCAGCATCCTGCCGAAATGATATGATTTCATTACGGATGCGATCATAGAGATTTGTCGAGTTGAACCTCGTAATGAATTCTCGACAGAGTTCATCCCAAGATCCCATGGATCCTGCTGGGATGACATTTAACCAAGTTTTCGCCCTATCCCTTATTGAATAGGGGAACAACTTTAATCTTAAAATATCTTCATGGAATCCTTGGATTTTGATAGAATTGCACACTTCCATGAAAGATTTAAGATGCTGCCTTGCATCTTCAGTAGCAGACCCACTAAACTGTCCAATTGTGTTCAACATGTTGAACATCACTGGTTTGAGCTCAAAGTGTGTTGCTTCAATTCTGGGGTGACTACGCCAGGGTTTAGTCAATTTAGGTCTTCCACCAGGAAGTCTCTAATAGTGAGCTGCCTTGGCAATGGTCGCAGCAGTTGCTGCTGCAACATTGCTGGTGGCAGTACATTATGATCAACGGGTGAAATTTGTCCTTTTGGTGGATCATCCATGACTTGGAACAGGTTGTGCCTTAGATGGCGTCCTGTGCATTCAATTTCAGAATCCAATTCGTACGATGGACCACTCGGATTTGCCCTGGTCATACACCAGATAAGTCAAAGTTAATAAAAAAAATAAATAATTAGAATTAAAGTTAAATAAAAAATGGTTAAAGAGCAAGAAAATAAAGAAAACAAAAATTTAGTTGCCAATCCCCAGCAACGGTACCAAAAACTTGATGCGTGTAATAATAGCGCAATTGTGCATTGTACACGTCGCAAATAATAAAGTGATAAGTTGATGCGTGTGGTATAAGCGCAATTTGAGTGCAAGTGTACACGTCGTCAAGTAATAAAATGATAATTATATCGTGTATCGTCTCCACAGAGATTGGTATACTTAATATGTCTTCCTTTGTTCCCTTGCTCTTGAAAATAAAGTAAAAACACAAATAAATTGATTTGTTTTATCTAACTAAATAATTAAATAACAAAATATAAAATAAAAGGTTGAGAGTGATTATAGAGAAAGTGGGTAGGATCTAGTTGCGTCAATTAGTGGATTCAATTGATCTACTTCTTGTCCAATGCAATCACACAACACTGATTCGACAGTACTGCAGATACAGCCTCAGCAGTATTAGTGTTCTCTACCACAACAATCTCTTGCTCTTGGGCAGAGGCATCAAAGTTAAGCAAAGTATCCGTAAGTGACTCCGCTCATCTCTAAGTCAGAGTGTTGCTGATGAACAATCTTTGACGATACCTCTCAGCGTAAATCAACGATAACCACCAACCAATCCAACATTTCTTTTAGCTATTGAAACTCTTAACCAATCTCTTGGGCTTCCAAAGAGTCTAGGCCGAGTTAGTGTCTACAACAACGTACTTATCCATTTTGTGAATCTGCACCTCTCGATGCTAGATAAATAGATTACTTGCAAATTTCTCTCTCGGGCTTGAATATAAGAATAAAGAATGACAATAGGATAAGCAAACTTTGATTTTATTATTGCATAAGAACAAAGATACAAGAATCAATCTCCTCTCACTAATATCGATAAACTTCACCTATCCCTAAGAAATTTAGAACATATTATCGTTTAAGTACAAATCTTAGGAAGAAAGGTTTTCTCTAAAATCGGCTTTCCTAGACAATGTGGCCGGCTAGGGTATTTATTATCTTAACCTAGGGCAAACCTTTCCTAAATAGACTTCAACTTGGAGTAGGGAACAAGTCTTCTTCAAGGAATTTGATATTTCCATGTTTGTCGCCTTCTAGAAGGGTTTTCCCGCTTGGTCTTTGAATTGTGCTTTTAGCACGCTAGCCTGGTCCAATTGGTGCGCTGCATCTTCCAGAATATTCTTTATATTTTTATCTTTCATTACGCCTCCATTGTTGGTACTGCCACACTGGATTCTGCCGCGGCCTTGTCTTCTGCCTCGGCCGCACACTGCTTCTCTACCGCTTCGACTCTGGATATTCCTACATGTACAGAATATGTAATAATGTCTGCATTCTCTATAAATATTAACTTTGTGAGTAATGATAACGGAGTATCCAATATTTGCGCAAAGAGTTCATAATTCGGTTCAAGTATGTATATATTAGATGCTTAAAGTACCATGAGAAAGGTAGTAAATAGCTGCCTTTTAGGCACTCATCAAATACCCCCAAACTCGAACTATTGCTTACCCTCAAGCAATGCCAAACATCAAATTGCCGAACCATACTACCCTTTGATCTTACTTTTCCATCTATTCTCCCCACCATGGTTATATCTATCTTTCCGTTTTAGCCACTAGTATACCTAAGGACTTTTACTAAGAAACAAGCTATAAGGCTAGGTGAGTGTGTGCATTTTATGGACAAGGCTGATTCAAGGCTTTCTTAGATAAACTCTAAGTTCAAGACAAATAGAATCTTGGACTAAAGCTGTCTCCTTAAAACAACAAGTCTTGAGCCAATTTGGGGCACCTCAAGATATGCGTTTTCTATTTTCTTTATTTTTCTTATTTTTTTATTAACCATTATTTAGTATACTAGAGCCAATTTCGGGCACCTCTAACACGAAGGAGAGCAAAACTAGGGCCAATGATAGGCACCTCTAGTTATTTTTCCAACAAGTTCTAAGTCTTTATCACCTAAGTTTATTAAAAGAACTCCTAAATCAAACAAGTCCAAAAAGTGTTTATTTTTTGTCTAACCCTAAAGCAAGCTTCTAAGTTTTATTCCTTGAGTATCCTATGGTTATCCCTTCAACATAGAACTTGGCCATGGTAAGGAGAAAGATTTCTATAGCCTTAAAGGAGTAAACTAAAGCAAAGCTGACATAAGCAGTGCAAGATTACCAACAGAAATTCAAGAAAAGAGAATATTGAAAAATTTCGGAAAAAAATACTCCCTTTTCATGGTAATGCCGCGACAGTTGATAGCCTCGGTAGTGCTTCAGCACCTACAGTCTCCCCCAAACTCAAACCGAGCATTGTCCTTAATGCTTAAAATATAAGGTAAACAACAATAAAAATATGGAAATAGACAAAAGCAGTAGTTGACTCCGTAGTTGACTCCGTCTATTTCTAAGTCAGAGTGCTATTGATGACTGGTCTTTGACGATACCTCTCGACGTGAATCAACGATAATCACCAACCAATCCAACACTTCTTTTAGCTTTTGAAACTGTTAACCTATCTCTAGGCCAAGTTAGTGTCGTCAACACCGTACTTATCCCTTTCGTGAATCTAACTCTCTCGATGCTAGATAAATAGATTACTTACAAACTTCTCTTTCGAACTTGAATGCAAGAACAAAGAATGGCAATAGGATAAGAAAACTTCGATATTATTATTGCATTAGAACAAAGAAACAAGAAACAATCTCCTCTCACTATTATCTACAACCTTCACCTATCCCTAAGAGATTTAGAACATAATATCGATAAGTACAAATCTTAGGGGAAGGGTTTCTCTAAAATCGACTCTTTCTAACAATGTGGCCGGCTAGGCTATATATATTCTTAACCTAGGGCAAACCTTTCCTAAATAGACTCTAACTTCGAGTAGGGAGAAAGTATTCTACATGAGATCGATGTTTCCAAGTTTGCAACCTTCTAGAAAGATTTTCCCATTTGGTCTTTGACTTGGACTTTTAGTGTGCTAGCCTGGTCCAATTATTGTGCTGTATCTTCTAGAATATTCTCTATATTTTTGTCTTTCATTCGCCTACAATGTTGATGTTGCCACTCTAGATACTACCGCGGCCTTGTCCCTGCCTTGGCCTCAACACCGCTTTATCGCTGCTTTGGCCCTGGATATTCCTACATGTACAGAATATGTAATAATATTCACATTCTCTATAAATTTCGACTTTGTAAGTAATGATAACGGAATATCTAATATTATGCAAAGAGTCCATATTTTAGCTCAAGTTGGAGTATAGTAGATGCATAAAGTGCCATGAGAAGGGTAGTAAATAACTGCCTTTCGGGCACTCATCACCCATTAAATAGCACCTATTACCACCTCAAAATGCCAAGGCATATTTAAAAGACTATATGCAATGTCATGAACCTAAATGCAACTAAATGAGCCTATATGACCCTAATGACACTCAATAACTTAAGTAAAAAAGCCTAAAATATAGCCTTTTTACGGAGTTATCAGTGCATTATAATTAAAATGTGTACGTGTATAAAATGGCTTGGTCATGCATTAGACTTAATACTTATATTGTGACATATGTATTGTATTACATGTAAGTGTTGCTTATACCAGATACTAAGGTGTTATTTCATGATTGGACTTAATCCATCACGGTGTGATTAGGCGATTAGCCCTCACACATGGTATGAGTAGTGATTGGCTCTCATACGTGGCATGTCGATGATTTTTCCTCATGTTTTGTATGTTAATCATGCGTGTTTCGTTTATCCTAACGTTTAGTGGTAATCTAAAGGGTTCACTAATACCAATACAATGTTATAGGCAGGTATAGTTTCTTAATTGAATGATGTATTCAATGAAGCTGTGCTATAGGCATGTAAGACTTGAGTGATACTTAATGAACATGTGTTTCTCAAAAGTATTTTAAAAAGGTTTTGTTGCTTATGCCATAGATACTTGCTATTTTTTATGTTGTCTACATTTATAGTCATGTGTTTATTTTATGAGTTGAGTATGACATGTTTTTATAAAACTTTGGTTTTATGGCCTGCATTGTAAGTTGTTTTACTTATGTTTTTAATTGTTGGCATCTAGAAAACTTGTTGAATTATGTAGTTTATGCCCTATAGGTGAATAAATGCATCTAAAATGTTGTTGGTTACGTTTAAAGCAGGGGATCTGGGTAAGTAATTGTTTTTGGACAGGGGGTTTCGACACCCATTCATAGGGTATCGGCACCTAGGGAAAAACTTAACAATTTTCTGGAAAATTAAGCATGGGTATTGAAATCACATGAACTGGTTTCAAAACAGTAACATGAAATTCAATAGGTGTATCTATACGACTTATTTTGGTTTTGATACCAACCTTCACAGTTTCTTAATGGTATCAGAATGATCCTTCAGGCATATTGAATCACGGGCTTGTCTTGCAAGTCATCATCTGAGATATCGATAGTGTATCGAAATACTTAATACCTGTATCGATACCTTTTTTCACTTACTACGGTATCGATACTGGGGAAGGGTGTTTCGAAACCCTTGTTAGGTAATATCGTTAAAGGCTAAAAAATAACTTTGAAAACTTACATTTTAGTCACCAAACTTTAAAATAGAAAGTAAATGACTTGTAGTGATTATCTTAACCTGAAAATTTACGTATAAGCATGAAACATACTTAATTAAAGATTGGCAGCCTTAATTTTATGTTTAGATCATAAAATTCTGGAAAATTATAATTAGATCCCTAAAATTTGTTCGATCAAACTAGAACTCGTCCCTCATTAATTTTCGCTACAAATGAACTCAATCCTTGCATGAACATGTAGGACCTAATTAAATCATTTAGAAAAAAATTTAGGATCGTTTATCAGGGGAGTCTCTGGATTAGCCTCGGTATTCCTAGTGTAGTTCATTCGAGTCGTGTAGTGTCTAGACCGGGTTTAGGGGGTTATATTTGGTTGTTTCAGAGCCTAGGTCTATGAATCCTTTTAGGATAATTTGTTTTGCTTTTCTATGATATTATGCACGGTGATTGTTTACCATGTTTTGGTGATATTACATGGTGATTGCTATATATGTTGATATGTTATATACACGGTGATTGATTAATTTGTTAAGGCTAAAGCATGTTAGACCTAGTTTTGAATTTTTGTTTTATTGTATAGTAATAGTAATATGGGACCCCGTAGAGAGTTTAGAATGAACACTCGATCAATCACTAATAGAAAGGATTAAGGTGAGGAGGAAGAGTTTCCCCCTCCTTCACCACTACCTGTTGAACCACCAGTAACTCCACTTGTTGTACTGACTTTCGATGACATGTCCAGTTGGTTAAGGCTATTGCGAGAACTTTTCAGGCTTTAGTTGTTGGAATACAAGACACAATTGCTCCACCAGTAGCTAATGTTGGGTTATGTTTAGAGAGACTCCATAGTTTAGGAGCAATTGAGTTTAAGGGTTTATCACGGGAGGACTCAGAGGCTTGGTTAGAGAGTACAAAATGTATTTTGGATCAGATGGGTTATTCTGATGAAAGGAAAATTGGATGTACAATTTCTTTGTTCCAAGGTGATGCTTATAAGTGGTGGACTACCACAATTTATGGTTTGGAAGATGGTGAGATGACTTGGGATTTCTTTGGTGAGGCCTTTAGTCGTAAGTATCTGGGAGTTAGGTATTTAATTGGATAAAAAGAAACAAGTGTTTATGGCTTTAGTTCAGGGAAGTTTTTCAGGCTTTGAATATGAGATTCAGTTTGTTAGGCTGAGTTAGTACATTCCTAAGCTGTTACCTAATGAGAAAACCCGTTGTGAGAGGTTCTGCTATGGTTTGGTTAGGGAAGTTAAGACTTATATTGACTACAGACTATATGGACTTTAATGTTGTAACCCCTAAAATTTACCTAATTTCTTAGAATAAAAGTTAGGATTTTATATTACTGAAACTTGATTTACAAGTTAGGGTTTTTACAAAATTAAAATAATATTATTCGATTAAATTATTAAAATAATTAATAATTTAATATGCTGAAAATACTTTGATATAAAACAGTTCAAGGATCAACACAAATTTAAAATAGACAATCCAAATCCAAATCATTATTAAAAGTCTGATATAGAAATTATTAATTGAAAATTAAATACAAGTTTGAAATATTAAAACGTACATAATAATAGAATTTAGATTCAATAGTCCTCCAAGTACAGAGAGTTATGACCGAGTATCTAAAACAGAAATTGAAAGGGGTGTAAGCTAGGGAGCCTAGTATATCTCTAGTGTGCAGGTAAACAGAAATAGAGAACAGTATATCAGATGATGACATGTATGCATGATATGCACCCATCTCCAAACACCATTAGAAGAGTAAGGTCCCCCCTTGAACCACTCTATCTCCATTACACCAAATAAAAGTGGAAACTCGACCCGTAGGTGAAGCCATTGAACAGAAGTGGTATATTACAAAACCATTGAACAGAAGTGAATTAATCACTAAACTTCCCCTACACATATAATCCAACTAGATGCAAAATTACGTGCAGGTACAGAATCAGAACTCAAGCCTTATACTCTAACAGGAGGCATACATGATAATCAAGATCAAAAATGTAACTTAGTAACATAACATAACATAATGATGTATGAACATGCTTATACATAACAGAAACTGCACACACAAAAATACACGGAATTTACAAAAGAGAACACACCTGAAGTATAAGGCTCAACAACGCTACTGACATCGACTATACTCGGCTCTACCACTAGATCGAGCGGGTGTAGAGTCTATAAATAACAAAAAGTTAGACAAACTACTATGCCACTAACAGATAAGTACACGTAATAGAAATAATACAAAATTCTCGTATGGGTCCCGAAGACTGGTAAACAGGAGGTCGTCTAGGAGGAGGAGGAGGTAATTGCTTGGGGTCGGAATCCACGTCACCTAAACCCAAAAGAAACAGATTCAAAATCCAAAATAGATAACTTCAAAATAGACAATCGAACTTAAAAGCCCTAAAAACAACACTTCGATTTTGAATTTCGAAAAACAAACAGTGCTATTGGACTCAGGACGTTGAAAAATATAAAATGAGACCGAGTTAGAAAAAGTCAACTGCTGACGTCAGCATTGGTCAATGTTGACGTCCGCAGATGATATCAGTAGTGACGTCAGCGGATGACGCCAATAGTGACATCGGTAGTGACGTCAGCCGGGTCGAAGATTGGGTCTTGGGTCGGGTCGGGTATCAGGTCAGGTCGGCTGGTATCACGATCATTTTAAAACTGAAAGATGTAAAAAATAGCCTAACATGTTGATTTTTGGAAAATCGGATTTTAATTATTTTTAATCGTGAAAACCAGAATTTTATTAAAAACATGTATTATTTGAAATTTTAAAAATGAATTAGAGTCGCCACCAGCCACTTTGGTAGGCCAGACACCATAAACCAGAGTTTCTTTTTAAAACATTTTGGGTTCGGGAGTCGATTACGCGTAAGGACGACCCTTACAAGCGCCCGAGATCGGTACCTTTTTAATTACACGTTGTATTTTGGCATTTCGAATAATAATATTAATTTAATCCATCATTTTCAAATAAATATCGTTTGAGTAAGAATATCCTTTTGGATAAGAAAATGCATTTCTTTTAAATATGAGCTTGAATAAGACGTCCTCTAGATAGGAAAACTTAACTCGTATTTAAAGAAATATAAGTTCTGCCCCAAAAGGTTTTAAATGCATGATTGGTTTATTATCTGATTCATTTTAAGTTCTAACCTATGAGGCTCCATCAATTTAAATATTTAAAGCCTATTAAATTATTAATTTCACCAGGTGTATTATGATAACATCCGAATGCACGGACACTACCATCTCTATACCAAACAAAGTTAATAATACTATTGGTGCTACTAATCTTTACCTAATTAATTTTATTAAATTTTAACCCTAAATTATTTACCATTTTCTATGTTTCTATGACACGCTGAATACGATACCAAAGTACACTATTGTCCAACATAATGTTATGTCAAAACACTGATCACTTAGTGTATCCGAGATATATGATTAGAACACCATCGTTACTAAATTATCTCCCTATTTAATTAATTATGTAATTAAAGCGACTAACCCTAAAAAGGCTCTAATTTAATTAAAGTGACTAACCTAAAAAGGCTCTAATTTAATTATCTAAATGTAAATTAAGTGATTTCCTAAACAAGATATACTATATGATTTTAAAACATGGATACAAATAATTTAAATAATTAATTAAAACACTAATTGACAAACAAATTAAATAATTCAACAATACTTCAAAATCAATGCACAATTAACCAGTGTTTTAAAATAAAGCAAACAAGCACACGTTTAACCATAAATTAGAAACTTTTTCAGATTGGATGATTTATCAAGTGAACCAAAAAATCATTTCGAATCATTTGATGATTATAATAAAAAATTTTATAAGGAAATTAAAAGAATTAACGATTAAAGACTAAATAAATTTAAACATGGAATAATCAAATTATAAAAACAAGAGATTTATGGTTATAAAACAAGAGGACATGATAAAGAAATATTACCTTAAAACTAGAGTTAGTACTACCATATTACGCAGCAAATAAGCAATAATCGAAAAGCAACCCTCCTTGTGTCAAATACAAGAATTCGTAAATCTCTTGTCCACTGTTAATTCGATGAACCTTTATTCCTTTAATAACTGAACCCCTTTAACCGAAAAAGCCAGTGAAATCCTCCAATTAAGGACCGTTCACTGCAGTTTTTAAAGTGGACAAAACCAAAAGCGTGGCCCCATTTTTAATATTTATTATTATTATAATTAAAGTTAGTTAAATGAAGTTTTTTTATATTATTATATATTTTATTATTATTTATTTTTTGAATTTTGAATTTTTAGTTATTATCTATTTTATTTATCTTATTATTAATAATAATATAATTATCTATATTATATATTTACCTAGGCCCAGACGAAATTCGAGTCTTACAACTACCCCTCCTTGCTCAATGTTGTGGAACAAGAGACGAGTAAAGACTGAAAAGACACGAATTTTGTCTGACTTATTCGGTCTCTATTGCGCTAACAAAGCTTGAAGCTGTTCTTCTCATTATGAATTTCTTCAAGCTTAACATCATGCCCAGAGGACTTAAAGATGACCCGAAGGATTTAAAATCATGTCCAAAAGACTTATTGATGACCCGAAGGATTTAAGATTGAATTGCCTCCTTGATTGTGCAAACGATATCATCACTCCCGAAGGTGACGGCCCGAAGGACTTACTGATGACCTGAAGGATTTAACATCGAATTGCCTCCTTGATTGTGTAAATAATATCATCACTCCCGAGGGTGACGGCCCGAAAGACTTAACATCATGCCCGAAGGACTTATTGATGACCCGAAGGATTTAACGTCATGTCCGAAGGACTTATTGATGACTCGAAGGATTTAACCATTGAATTTGGATTTATTCTTCTTATTACGACATTCTCTACCTCCATTGAAGAGTCTGAAGTTGTTCTTCTTATTACGAAATTCTTCAGATTGGTATCAAGACATGAAATTTGATGTTGTTTCTTAATATTGAATATGGAGTTGTTCTACTCATTTGAACTTCTCCAAATTTGAAGTTGTTCTTGTCATTTGAATTCCTTCAAACAAATCTTGGAATCCGAGGTTGTTTTTTCAATTGAATTTCCTCGAACATCTGGTAAACAAAGATTTTTATTAAAAACCGCATCTTGAAGCGGAAAATCTTAACTTCATCTTCTTTGTTGAAATCTTTCTCCTCAAATAGAAATCTGTACTGGTCTCTGCCGACCTTCTGAACTGTTTATTCTCAAATTTCCTTCCTCTCAGATATTTGCGTGTCCTGATCTGGATTGTTTTGCTAATCTTGCAAATTCCTGTTTAAATTAATCAAAAATATTTTGAATACGTTAATTAGCATGTTTTATCCTATGAATGCCTACCCACATGATGCATGAATAGTGGTCATTGAGGGACACTTGGATGTACTCTGATCTTCTTTATTTCCTTCATTGAGCCTTTTTATGTTATGACAGCATCTCACTACAACAACTTTATACTCTGTCTGATTTTCTTGAGCTTCCTTTCTCGGACTCCTTTATTCATTTTGATCTGAAATCTCACGTGCAATAATATTTTGTTGATCTTTTATCATGCTGAGTTTGCCCCACTTTCATTATTTAAGGCAAGCAAATGTCGTAGGTCCCTAAATTTTCTCAGGGTCCCTAAACCCCTTCTAGCCCCTAAACTTCCATCAAGCTGGACTAATATTCACCATTCTCACAATGAATCTCGACAAGGATTACAGTCTGTACGTGATTGCCCCATGTTTATTTGCGTCATCTTCGTTGTTCGATATTTTGACGTTTCAAAGCTTCATTTGTTCCTCGTCATACTTGAAGAGTGCCTAAAAGGCAGTTATTTACTATCCCTCTCATGGTATTTTATGCATCTATTATACACCAACTTGAACTAAAATATAGACTCTTTGCGTAAGTATTGGATATTTCGTTATCATTACTTACAAAGTCAACATTTATAGAGAATGCAGATGTTATTACATATTCTGTACATGCAGGAATATCCAGGGCAGAAGCGGCAGTGAAGCAATTTTGAGGCCGAGGCAGAAGACAATGCCGCGGAAGAATCTAGTGTGGCAGCACCAACAATGGAGACGCAATGAAAGATAAAAATATAGAGAACATTCTAGAAGATGCAGCGTACAAATTGGACCAGGCTAGCGTGCTAAAAGCCCAAGTCAAAAACCAAGCGGGAAAACCCTTCTAGAAGGCGACAAACTTTGAAATATCAGATCCCTTGAAGAAGACTTATTCCCTACTCCAAGTTGAAGTCTATTTAGGAAAGGTTTGCCCTAGGTTAAGACTATAAATACACTAGCCGACCACATTATTTAAGGGAGCCGATTTTTAAAGAAATCCTTCTCCCTAAGAATTATACCTAAATGATAATATGTTCTAAATTTCTTAGGGATAGGTGAAGGTTGTCGATATTAGTGAGAGGAGATTGATTCTTGTTTCTTTGTTCTTATGCAATAATAATATCAAAGTTTGCTTATCCTATTGCCATTCTTTGTTCTTGCATTCAAGCTCGAGAGAGAAGTTTGTAAGTAATATATTTATCTAGCACCGAGAGATGTAGATTCACGAAAGGTATAAGTACAGTGTTGTAGACACTAACTCAGCCTAGAGATAGGTTAAGAGTTTCAACAGCTAAAAGAAGTGTTAGATTGGTTGGTGGTTATCGTTGATTTACGCCGAGAGGTATCGTCAAGGATTGGTCATCAACAACACTCTGACTTAGAGATAAGAGGAGTCAACTACGAACACTTTGCTGAACTTTGATACCTCTACCTAAGAGCAAGAGATTGCCGCGGAAGAGAACACCAATACTGTCGAGACTGTATCTGCAGTACATTCGAAGCAGTTTTGTGTAATTACATTGGACAAGAAGAAGATCAACTGAATCTACTAGTTGACACAGCAGGATCCTACCCATTTTCTCTATATCGTTCTCAACCTTTTATTTTATATTTTATTATTTAATTATTTAGTTAGTATTCAATCAACTTATTTGTGTTTTTACTTTCTTTTCAGGAGCAAGGAAACTAGGGGAGATATATTAAGTATATCAATCCATGTGGATTCGGTACACGATATACTTATCATTTTATTACTTGGCGACGTGTACACTTGCACTCAATTGCGCTTTTATTATACGCATCAAGTTTTTGGCATCGTTGCCGGGGATTGGTAACTAAATTTTATTTTTCTTTAATTTCTTTCTCTTTAACTATTCTTTATCTAACTTTAATTTTAATTATTTATTTATTTTATATTTTTTTTACTAACTTTGATTTATTTGGTTTATGGCCATGGTGGACCATTGTACGAATTGGATCCTGAGATGGAACGCACAAGACACCATCTGAGACGAATTCTGTTCCAAGTCATGGATAATTCACCAAAAGGACAAATTTCACCTGTTGAGCATAATATACTGCCACTAGCAATGCCGCCGCAGCCACTGCCGTGACCATTACCGAGGCAGCCTACTGTTAGAGACTATCTGGTGGAAGATCTAAACAGACTTAACCTTGACGTAGTCACCCTAGAAATCGAAGCAACTCACTTTGAGCTCAAACCAGTGATGTTCAACATGTTGAACACAATTGGACAGTTTAGTGGGTCTGCTACTGAAGATGCAAGGCAGCATCTTAAATCCTTCAAGGAAGTGTGCAACTCTTTCAAAATTCAAGGAGTTCATGAAGATATTTTGCGATTAAAATTGTTCCCTTATTCACTAAGGGAAAGGGCGAAAACCTGGTTAAATGGTATTCCAGCAGGATCCATAGGATCTTGGGAGGAACTCTACCGAGAATTCATTAGGAGGTTTAACCTGACAAATCTCTATGATCACATTCGTAATGAAATCACATAATTCTAGCAAGATGAAGATGAACCGGTGTATGAGGCATGGGAACGCTACAGAGAATTGCTAAACAAATACCCACTATATGGTTTTCCCCTATGGACGCAAGTCTCCATGTTTTATAATGCTCCCAATGCCTCCACAAGGATGATGCTAGACACTTCCGCAAATGGCACACTTTTGGATAGAGCACCCGCGGAGGCTATTGAGATTCTGAACAAACTCGCAAGGAACGATTTCCAATTTCCCACATCAAGGCGAGGAGGAATGAGACGTCATACCGCAGCCCATGAATTAGATACATCCAGTTCGGTGGCAGCACAATTGGCTTCTTTGACCAAGATGGTTCAGAACATACAAGCCCAGAGAAACATACATGAGGTTAAGGCAGTTAACTTATCGGATTACATGCAAGATGAGGAGACCAGCCTATATGTTGGAAACTATAACAGAAACAATCAAATGATGTCCAACAATTACAACCCATCCTGGAAAAGGCATCCAAACTTTTCATGGAGTAACCTTAACAATGCCTTAAATCCAATTAATCAAGCCCCTGGATTCCAGCATCAAAGCCAGAACCTGCCGCAGCAGAACACTCAGCAACACATGCCACAACAGCAGGTACAATAATAACAATCTCTAAATGCATTGACAGATTCTCTGACGGCTTTTATGACAAAAACTGATGCTTACATAACCGAAAATAGCCACTTCATGAAGCGTACTAATGACTTCATGAACTGAACCGAGATGAGACTGCAGATCCAGGAGGCTGCGATAAAATCTCTAGAAACCCAAGTTGGTCAATTTGCCCAACGACAAAACACTCGACCACTAGGGGGTTTACCTAGCAATACTGAGGTTGCTAAGGTGTTAGGCCACGCGCAATGCAAGGTAATCACAACAAGAAGTGGCCTCCAATTAAAAGATAAAGAAGGGACCTCATCCGATAGAGTCCAACCAGAAAAGCAACATCATGAGGACTCAGAAGCTGAGCAGGACCCTACCGAAAGCACTACCACGGCAGCAGAACCAGCAGTATCAGAACCACCTGCCGAGGCAGCTACAGATAAGTTCACCCCAGATATTAAACTTAATATCCAAGAAAACTTGGAGGATATAAGACCACCACCTCCTTTCCTATAGAGGCTAAAGAAGCACAAACATGACCACCAATTTCAGATATTCCTAGACATATTGAAGTAGGTCCATATCAACTTGCCACTAGTTGAGGCTATTGAACAAATGCCCAACTATGCCAAGTTCTTAAAGGACATAGTATCCAAACGAAGAAGGCTAAGGGAATTTAAAATGGTGGCAGCCACTAAAGGTTGCATGACCATGTTGCATAATCGCATGCTGCCCAAGCTAAAAGATACTGGATTCTTCACAACCCCCTGTGCGATTGGGGATGGTTATAAAGGAAAGGCCCTATGTGACTTGGGAGCAAGCAACAACCTTATGCCTAAATTAGTTTTTCAGAAACTTGGAATAGGACGGGCAAAACCAACAATACTGCTCCAACTTGCGAATCGGTCCTATGTGCATCCTGAAGGCAAAATTGAGGCTATTCTGGTAAAAGTTGACAAGTTTATATTTCCCGCTGACTTTCTTGTTCTTGATTGTGAAGCCGACATCAATGCACCGATCATATTGGGTCGACCTTTCCTTGTGAGCTCACAATACAGATAAATGATCAACAAGTCAAGATGAAGGCCTTCCATAGTCTTCCAAATGCAGACGCTCCAGCAGAATGTAAGGCTCTCCATACACCAAAACAGGGTACTAAAACATCCTGCCTAGGCAACACACTCGGCAGACTGTTTGGTAAAAGAATAAAACCCAAAGGAGAAGCCGAATGCACTGAAGGGATTGGCAAACTCATGAAGAAAGATACGGGCCAGAAAAAGATAATGAAAGAGGTAGATGCATTCACATGCACTCCACAAGTAACATAATCTCTTCCCTTCCATTTTAGTTATTATATTAAGATTAATTTATATATTATTATTTTCAGTATTTTATGTTTTTATGTTTCTTTTAATACATAGAGCAACGAATACAGAAAAATTATGTCACAGCAGGAAGTCTACTGCCGCGACATTGCACTGTGTCAGAGCTGCAGAATTCCTAACGGGCAGAAACAGTGTAACGACTCTCTACCGAGATACCTGCCGCGACAGTAATCGCACATCAAGGCAGTAAATGCCTAACGGCTATATTTTTAACAGTCATATTTTTACAGCCTATATAAGCAGACTCATTGTTGTGCATTATTTACTCTTGCATTCCTGCTAATTTTGCTTCCTTGAACAATCTTGCTCTCACTATGTTTCTAATCTCTTAAAATTTTTAGACTTCGCTCTATTACACCAGAATTTCTCAAACCATTCTCCACGAACAAATCAATGGCTTCTTACACAAGATTTGCCCCAGCCACTGTTGTTGACCGATTCAACTACTCATTCATTGCTCGACAATTATGGGAAGAAAAGGGCTTTCAACATAGTAGTGAGATATATTTCGGCATTGAATCATACTTGTTCAACAAGATTCAACATCAAGATTGGGAGGCTTTCTGCCTACAACCTCCACCGGCTAATGTCACAATTGTGAGGGAATTTTACGCACATGGGCCGAGCAAGGACACCCTCTTTATCCACTACCGAGGCAAACTTGTGCAACTTGATGCCAAAGTCATCAACGAATTTTATGGTCTCACACCCACACGGGATGATCATGACAATTTCGTAAACAGCATCACCACTCAAGACTATGAAGAGATTAAAGATGAGCATTGTTACAGCAACACCTCATGGGAAACCGGTGCCCATAAGGGTTCTGTAACAAGGCAGAGTCTAATACCCAAGGCCAAGATGTGATGTACGTTTTTCAAAAGACGACTTATCTCGACCTCCCATAACAACATAGTGGATCGCAAAAGACTAGTGCTAGTCCAGTTTATCATTAAGAAGAGAAGCATCAATATTGGAGAGATTATTCTTCACAAAATTCATGAATGTGGTAATAAGGAACGTGGACCGCTTTACTTCCCATGTTTAATCTCTGCCTTAGGCATTAATGCAAGAGTTTCGGTTGAAGACACGGATGAATACACGCTAACTCGGCAGGAATGGACAAGAGATTTCAGCCACCGAGTTATGCAAATAATGCATGCAGAACTTGTCCAAGCAACACTACAGTAGTTTACTGCCGACTTCACCGCTGGAGGGCAATATTCGACAGAAGTACCAACCTCTGTCGAGTCAACTACCACAACAGATCTCTATACCAAGAAATTCTGCAAAGAATGATAGCCATGGACCTTCGCCAATAACGCTATATGGAGTACTAGCGTGACTTCAACATATCTCTAGCCACCATGATGATGCAATGCTTCGCACATCAAGGGGCGCAATTTTCTGAGTTCCCAGCCAACATGTTTGTCACTACTTCCCCTTACACTGAGACAACACCTGCCCCAGGGCCGCAACCATCTTTCCAGCCACAGCCGCACCAACAGTTTCAAGCTACCTGACCGTCCAGGCCGGCAAGGTCTACCGAAATATCATCTACCAGCCAAAGGCCATCAAAGAGGCGAGTTGTCTTTAACTCTCCCCAAAGGGAACCAATCCCTATGCCCAGTCTCAGTAGAGATACGTTGTCTCGTGAGATTGATGAATACCACAGTTCGTCCCATGAATCAACAATACCCACTGCCACGGCAAGGGGCGGAACGAAAATCATAGGCACAAACAATATGGACGAGGTGGAAGAAGGGGGTGAGGTTACGGCACCGATGCACCGCACACCGCCCAGTAGAGTTCAGCCGCATCGGCAGGCCAAACAACAACAATCACCAACACAAGGATCCAGACGAAAGGCATTAGCAGCAAGGCCTAGGAGAATTCTCCGTACAAGCAGCTCCTCGGAGTCATTATAAATATTTCCTTTACTGCTTTTATCTATTTCCATATTTTAATTATTGTTTGCCTTATATTTTGAGCATTGAGGACAATGCTCGGTTTGAGTTTGGGGGAGATTGTAGGTGTAGAAGCACTATCGAGGCTACCCACTGCCGTGGGGGTATTTGATGTTTTGCATTGCTTGAGGATAAGCAATAGTTCGAGTTTGGGGGTATTTGATGAGTGCCTAAAAGACAGTTATTTACTACCCTTCTCATGGTATTTTATGCATCTATTATGCACCAACTTGAACTGAAATATGGACTCTTTGTACAAGTATTGTATATTCCATTATCATTACCTCTAAAGTCAATATTTATAGAGAATACAAATATTATTACATATTCTATACATGCAGGAATATCCAGGGCAGAAGCGGAAGTGAAACAATTTTGAGGCCGAGACAGAAGACAAGGTCTTGATAGAATCCAGTGTGGCAGCACAAATAATGGAGGCGCAATGAAAGATAAAAATATAGAGAACATTTTGAAAGATGCAGTGCATAAATTGGACCAGGCTAGCGCATTAAAAATCCAAGTCAAAAACCAAGCGGGAAAATCCTTCTAGAAGGCGGTAAACTTGGAAATATCAGATCCCTTGAAGAAGACTTGTTCCGTACTCCAAGTTAAAGTCTATTTAGAAAAGGTTTGCCCTTGGTTAAGACTATAAATACACTTACTGGCCACATTGTTTAAGGGAGCCGATTTTTAGAGAAATCCTTCTCCCTAAGAATTGTACCTAAAAGATAATATATTCTAAATTTCTTAGGGATAGGTAAAGGTTGTCGATATTAGTGAGAGGAGATTGATTCTTGATTCTTTGTTCTTATGCAATAATAATATCAAAGTTTGCTTACCTATTGCCATTCTTTGTTCTTGCATTCAAGCTCGAGAGAGAAGTTTGTAAGTAATCTATTTATCTAGCGTTGAGAGGTGTAGTTTCACGAAAGGGATAAGTACGGTGTTGTAGATACTAACTCGGCCTAGAGATAGGTTAAGAGTTTTAGCAGCTAAAAGAAGTGTTGGACTGGTTGGTGGTTATCGTTGATTTATGTCGAGAGGTATTGTTAAGGACTAGTCATCAACAACATTCTGACTTAGAGATAAGCGGAGTCAACTACGGACACTTTGCTGAACTTTGATACCTTTTCCCAAGAGCAAGAGATTGGCGCGGCAGAGAATAACAATACTACCGAGACTGTATCTGCAGTACTGTCGAAGCAGTGTTGTGTAATTGCATTGGACAAGAATAAGATCAATTGAATCCACTAATTGACGTAGCTGGATCCTATCCACTTTCTCTATATCGTTCTCAACCTTTTATTTTATGTTTTGTTATTTAATTATTTAGTTAGTTAAAAAATCAACTTATTTGTGTTTTTACTTTCTTTTCAGGAGCAAGGGAACTAGGGGAGACATATTAAGTATACCAATCCTTGTGAAAACGATACACGATATACTTATCATTTTATTACTTGGCGACGTGTACACTTGCACTCAATTTTGCTTTTATTACACGCATCAATACCATTCATCATTAATCTAGTACCAAGGTCATCTCATGTTCTGCCTGCACTTAAAGGATTAATACATCATAGTAATTTGTAACCCCCTTAGCCCGGCCTAGACGGAATCGGCACCAACGAGTTACACGGGGAATATCAAACCAAACCCGCGAAGGTTCGATTCGATAAACAACCCTAAAACTGCTTTATTTTTTTTTGTTTTATCTTACTAGATGTACAAACCTATTCCTACGTGACAAGGTCTCATACAAAGCATTGTCGGTAACACATTAATTAAAAACAACCATCCGATTAAACACTAACATAGATTAAGGACTAAAACGTAAAACTTTTAAATCCTATTAACAAAATATAAATTCTCTTCATCAAAGTTCAATTAAACATACAAGAGTTCCTCACGGCAAATTTCAACTCAAACGGATCATTCTAACATCATCAATTACAAGTTCTTCTAAATTAGGGACCAAAATGTAAATCTTCCAAAATACAAGGACTTCATCCAAATTAAGATTACCATCTTGAAATTAAATCAACTTTATACTTGCATGCAAAATTTCAGCTCAAAATAACATCGGTAAGCACCTTAATCGAACAAAGGAAGATATCTAGGACTAAAGTTTAATTTCTAGCAACTTTCAATTCTTGGTGATCAAAGGTTTCAAAACTTTGGGTCTGGAACCAAAAGTTTCGTTACACTAAGTGTATTCCAAATACTCCATACTCAACCATTAATTAGATCCACTAAATGCATCAATCCTAGGCATATTTAGTAACATATGGCACATAATCAACAACGATACGGACATCAATCAAACTATAGGTATGCTCCCTAGGAAATGATTAACAACATATCAATCATGCTAGTACATGCTTCAACAATCCAAACAATTCCAAAGTTCAACAATTAACAATCAAACATTAATGATCTTATTACAACATAAACCAAAGCCTAAGTACACACTCCTCACATAGGTTGGGTTACACATTGCCTTGCCCAATTTATTTGCCAAAACATACCAAATCCATGTGATTCTTCCCCTTGGTTTCCTTGCCTCGAACGAAGCTCCAACTGCCTCTATTTTTTTGCATGGATGAAAAGAGAACTTAAGCAAACAAGCTTAGTGAGGCAGCTCTACACAAATCATCAATGCATCTATTTAAAACCATGATGAAACCATAATTTGTAATGTATTGTTAAATCATGCATGCTAACATCTCATGCTCATGTTCTTTAAATCATATGCTTTCTTGAGTTCAAATAATCTTATCAAATCAATTTATAAATGATGCACAATGTCCATTTCAAATTCATGTATGTATATTGGCTTCCTAGTGACCACTTAATGTGAACCTTAGGTTCACCGAATACACGGATCCTTTTTCTCAACATGCATCGGTCGGACACTTAGTCCCCCTTGTATACATGTTATCCCCCACTACGCACGGTTGGACACAAAGTCGCCCTTGTCTACGTATGGGTCAACTATATGCACGGTTGGACACAAAGTCACCCTTGTTTACATATAGGCAAGCTCTACCACGCACGGTTGGACATAAAGTCACCCTTGTTTACGTGTAGGTGGCTCTACCACGCACGGTTGGACACAAAGTCACCCTTGTTATGTGTAGGCAATATTCTGTATTCTCAGTTTTGATTATAGTGCACTTAAGATAATCTTAATGACATGTCATTCGTATTCGAATCTAAAGTTAGTGTCACTAAGCCAATATCATAATCAAATGTGCATGATAACTTGTTGCTCATAATGCATGCATAATATGTTCAACAAATGAACCAAAGCCATGCCCAAAGGCACCATCATGTAAAAGGCAATTAACCATATTGTATTTTAAATCATATAACTTGCTGCTCATAATGCATGCATAATATGTTCAACAAATGAACCAAAAGCCATGCCCAAAGGCACCATTATATATAAGGCAAATAACCATATTGTATACCAAATCATTTCTCATAATTTTCCATAATCATGGATGCTAAATAAGTTATGCATTTCAGCAAGTAATTCTCATGTATGCACCATTTCAAATCATGCTAATGCATTTTCATAAATCTCATTGCATTACCAACATAATGCCTTTATCAAATGTAGCCGAAACTCATATTGGTTTATCAAAAACAATTACTTTACTTACTCTTGAATTATGGAAGGCTTTCCCCAAAACAGAACGTACCAAACGCGATTCGCTTTAAATCCGTAACCACTCACCAACAAGCGAAACGAGCTGTCGCCGTTTTCCGATGATCACACCAATGCACCAGCAATCAAGCTTCTTCTTGTACCTCTTCTACAACATTAAAAACAGAGCATTCTCAAATCATAACATGCTCAAACCAACAGCCATATCCGATCACCATTAAACTACCAAAAACTTAGCCGAAGAGGCCAAAAATTAAGCCGAAACGCATCCGAACAACATCAGCCCAAAACATAACGAATCTAACATCTAATCCACCTCAATTATGATCCAAAAACACATCCAAACCATCCTTATATCTCCAGCAATATTTAAGCATCTAAAACAGCCCATAAAACAACCGAAAAGCACCTTAAAACTACACCGATTGCATTATTCTGGGATTAAATTAATGTGATATCAAATCAAGACTGAATTAATCATTAAATCAACATAGAAACATGATTGAACTCATCTAATTTCTAGCATTAAATGAGATCCAAAAAGATTTCACAAAAACATCACAAAATCACTAGATCTAACATTAAAAACATAGAATCAAGTTTTTATTCAAAGATTAGCAAGCTAATACTTGAGAATTTCAATAAAGAACCTTAGAAAAGAATAAAAATCCGGAAAATTACCTTCAATATCTATTCACCAAAAATATGTAATTTTCCCCTTCTTGATTCCTTGCAATTTGATGTAGATTTAATGAAATTGATGCTTAGGTTTTTTAAAGGATGGAAAGATGATGCAAGTGATGTAATCTTTGTGAAAAAAAGATGCAAAAATCAGCAAGGAATTGAAGAGAAAAGATGAAGAGAAAGTGGAGAAAAAATGAGAGAAAAAGATGAGAGAAAATATGAGAAAAAGTTGTTTTGAGAGAAAATGATTAAAAACCAAATTAAAGTAATTAAAAATACCTTTTTGGTGAATAAATCATCTTTAAAAATTAGAAATGGGTTTATGGCCCTCTAAGGATTCTAAGTTTAGCTTGCTTTTCAATTTAGTCACTAAAATACATTAATTGCCGAAAATCACCAAATTGGTCCTCCAATTTTTCCAAAAATTACCAATTGGTCATTTATGCATAATTAAGCATAATTAAAAATCATTATAAAATCCAAATTATTTTCTTTTAATTTGAAACATATTTTTAATATTTCAAACCACCTTCCAAATTATTATTTTTCTTAATTAAAAATATCCTTATTTTATTTTTCCCGGAATTAATGAACCAGAGAACCCGATTCAACCCGAATCGAATTCACCTAACTAAGCCTAACTAATAACACCAAAAACGGGATGTTACATAATTCCTATGAAATTCTTTGCTTTTTTGTATCTAATCAATTTATCTGCAAGATGCTTGTTAAAACAATATGCAAAAAAGCTCAAAAAATAATTTTACTAATTTTGAAAACATTGAAAAATTTTGACTGTAATGGAAAACAAGAAAACAAAAATTATGCCTTTGAATATTAAGTGTAACAAAGCCTTCGAAAAAATTTGCAAAGATCAACTCTGATATGATAATTTTCCAATTTATTAGACTTTCAGGAGAAACATTTCCATTTTCCTAATTCTACCTCATTTAAGTGGCACTCTTTGCCTCACTAACTCATTATGCCCAATCTTTCCCTCTTTTCTGATCTCGATCAAGCATTAGAAGACTAAAAATCTTTGAAGAAAGGTTAACCCTGATAGGCGAGATGTATTCTGAAGACTAACTCTCCTTGTTCCAATATCCATATATGGTCAAAATGGTATTTTATGACTTGTACTGTTGGCTATGGTTCATGGCTAACAAAAAGGATATATAGGCTCAAATAATTATTTAAGGATTATAAAACCAAGGATTATTATTGCATTTATCTGAATATGTTCTGATGAAATACTTTTCTTTTCTCTTTATAGATCACTCTAGACTGCACTTTTTGGGGTTTTCACCCTAGAGGTCATTTCCTTTTCACCACTTCTTTTGTCGGTGGCTCATCGCTTCAAAATATCTTACAAAGCTTTGTGTTTATTTTTCTTTTGTCGATTGTTTCAACTTTCGTGTCAACAATTTGAACTTGACTTTTTTTTCTTGGTTTTACATTTCACTCATATTTTCCCCCTAATTCACAAGGTATCCAAAATGTATTTCACTTCGAATACATTTTCATTGTAAGCCCCTTAGCCCGGCCTAGACGAAACCGACACTAACGGGTTACACGGGGAATATCAAACCAAACCCGCAAAGGTCCGATTCGATAAACAACCCTAAAACCGTTACTTTTTTATTTTATTTTTATCTTACTAGATGCACAATCTTATTCCCACGTGACAAGGTCTCATACAAAGCATTGTCGGTAACACATTTAATTATAAACAACCATTCGATTAAACACCAACATAGATTAAGGACTAAAACGTAAAACTTTTAAATCCTATTAACAAAATATAAATTCTCTTCATCAAAATACAATTAAACATACAAGAGTTCCTCACATCAAATTTCAACTCAAACGGATTATTCTAACATCGTCAATTGCGTTTTTCTCTAAATTAGGGACCAAAATATAAATATTCCAAAATACAAGAACTTCATCCGAATTAAATTAACCATCTTGAAATTAAATAAACTTTAAGCATGCATGTAAAATTTCAGCTCAAAATAACATCTACAAGTACCTTAATCGAACAAAGGAAAATACCGAGACTAAAATATAATTTCCAACAACTTCCAATTCTAGGTGATCAAAGGTTTCGAAACCTTCCCAGAGGTTCCAAAACTTTTTCAAAAAGGTTTCGAAACTTTCCTGGAAAGTTTCGAAACTTATCACGTCCAATAACTTCCCAGAATTGAAATTGCCCGAAAGGTTCCGAAACCTTATGAAGGTTTCAAAACTATTTGATAATGGTTTCGGAACCTTCAATCAAAGGTTTCGAAACTTTGGGTCTGGAACCAAATATTTCATTTCACTAAATGTACACCAAATACACAATACTCAAGCATTAATTAGAACCACTAAATGCATCAATCCTAAACATGATTAACAGCATATGGTACATAATTAGCTACGTCATGGACATCATTCAAGCTATAGGCATGCTCCCTAAGAAGAGATTAACAACATAGCAATCATGATAGTACATGCTTCACCAATTCAAACAATTCCCAAAGTTCATCAATAGCAATCAAACATTAATGGTCTTATTACAACATGATTCAAAGCCTAAGAACACACTCCTCACATAGGCGGTGTTGCACATTGCCTTGCCCAATTTATTTGCCAAAAACATACCAAATTCAATGTGATTCTTCCCCTTGGTTCCCTTGCCTCGAATGAAGCTCCAAGTGCCTTTATTTCTCTGCATGGATGAAAAGAGAGCTTAAGCAAACTTGCTTAGTGAGGAAGCTCTACACAAATCATCAATGCATCTATTTAAAACCATGATGAAACCATAAATTGTAATACATTGTTAAATCATGTATGCTAACATCTCATGCTCATGTTCTTTAAATCATATGCATCCTTGAGTTCACATAGCCATTTTAAAACAATTTACAAATGATGTACCATCTTATCCTCAAATTCATGTATGTATATTGGCATTCTAGTGACCACTTAATGTGAACCTTGGGTTCACCGAATACACGGATCCTTTTTCTCAACATGCATCGGTCAGACACTTAGTCCCCCATGTATACATGTTATCCCCCACTATGCACGGTTGGACAAAAAGTCACCCTTGTCTACGTATGGGTCAACTATATGCACGGTCGGACCCAAAGTCACCCTTGTCCACATATAGGCAAGCTCTACACGCACGGTTGGACACAAATTCGCCCTTGTTTACGTGTAGGCGGCACTACCATGCATGGTTGGACACAAAGTCACCCTTGTTTACGTGTAAGCAATCTCATTATTCTCTTTATTTTATAGTGCACTCAATCCTAATGACATGTCATTCGTATTCGAATCTAAAGTTAGTGTCACTAAGCCAATATCATAATCAAATGTGCATGGTAATTTGCTGCTCATAATGCATGCATAATATGTTCAACAAATGAACCAAAGCCATTCCCGAAGGCACCATCATGTATAAGTCAATTAACCACATTGTATTCCAAATCATTTCTCATAATTTTCCATAATCATGGATGCTAAATAAGCTATGCATTTCAGCAAGTAATTCTAATGTATGCATCATTTCAAATCATGCTCATGCATTTGTATAAATCTCATTGCATTACCAACATAATGCCTTTATAAAATGTAGCCGAAACTCATATCGGTTTAACAAAACAAATATTTTACTTACTCTTGAACTATGGAAGGTTTTCACAATCTTCCATAGTCCTGAAAAATAGAATATACCAAACGAGATTAGCTTTAAATCCGTAACCACTCACCAACAAGCAAAACGAGCTGTCGCCGTTTTCCGATGATCACACCAATGCACCAGCAATCAAGCTTCTTCTTGTACCTCTTCTACAACATTAAAAACAGAGCATTCTCAAATCATAACATGCTCAAACCAACAGCCATATCCGATCACCATTAAACTACCAAAAACTTAGCCGAAGAGGCCAAAAATTAAGCCGAAACGCATCCGAACAACATCAGCCCAAAACATAACGAATCTAACATCTAATCCACCTCAATTATGATCCAAAAACACATCCAAACCATCCTTATATCTCCAGCAATATTTAAGCATCTAAAACAGCCCATAAAACAACCGAAAAGCACCTTAAAACTACACCGATTGCATTATTCTGGGATTAAATTAATGTGATATCAAATCAAGACTGAATTAATCATTAAATCAACATAGAAACATGATTGAACTCATCTAATTTCTAGCATTAAATGAGATCCAAAAAGATTTCACAAAAACATCACAAAATCACTAGATCTAACATTAAAAACATAGAATCAAGTTTTTATTCAAAGATTAGCAAGCTAATACTTGAGAATTTCAATAAAGAACCTTAGAAAAGAATAAAAATCCGGAAAATTACCTTCAATATCTATTCACCAAAAATATGTATTTTTCCCCTTCTTGATTCCTTGCAATTTGATGTAGATTTGATGAAATTGATGCATAGGTTTTGTAAAGGATGGAAAGATGATGCAAGTGATGTAATCTTTATGGAAAAAGATGGAAAAATCAGCAAGGAATTGAAGAGAAAAGATGAAGAAAAAGTGGAGAGAAAATGAGAGAAAAAGATGAGAAAAGTGGTTTTGAGAAAAATGATTAAAAATCTAATTAAAGTAATTAAAAACATATTTTGGTGAATAAATCATTATTAAAAATTAGAAATGGGTTTATGGCCCTCTAAGGATTCTAAGTTTAACTTGATTTTCAATTTGGTCACTAAAAACATGAAATTTCCGAAAATTACAAAATAGTTCTCCAATTTTCCAAAAATTACAAATTGGTCACTTATGCATAATTAAGCATAATTAAAAATCATTATAAAATCCAAATTATTTTCTTTTAGTTTTGAAACATATTTTAAATATTTTAAACCACCTTCCAAATTATTATTTTTCTTAATTAAAAATATCCTTATTTTATTTTTTTCCCGGAATTAATGAACCGGAGAACCCGATTCGACTCGAATCGAATTCTCCTAACTAAGTCTAAACTAATAACCCCAAAAACGGGATGTTACAACTCTCCCCCTCTTAAGAAAATTTCGTCCTCGAAATTTACCTGAAGTAAACAAGTGAGGAAACTGCTCCTCCATGTTTTTCCTTGTCTCCCAAGTTGCTTCTTCCACACCTCGATGTTTCCAAAGCACTTTAACCAAATCTATGATCTTTCCTCGAAGAACCTTTGCATCCACATCCAAAATCCTCACCGGTTCTTCCTCAAAACTCATATCCTCTCTTAACTCAATCTCCTCAACCGGTACAACATGAGAAGGATCCGATGTATATCTACGAAGCATCGATACATGAAAAACATCATGCATCTTAATCAACTCCTCCAACAACCTCAACCTATAAGCAACAGGACCAACACGCCCCAACACCTCATATGGTCCAATGAAACGAGGACTCAACTTACCCTTACGTCCAAACCTCATTACCTTCTTCCATGGAGAAACCTTAAGAAACACTTTATCCCCAACATCATACTCTATCTCCCTACGCTTCAAATCGGCATAGGACTTCTGCCTATCCGAAGCTTCCTTAAGTTTAGCACATATCAACTTAACTTTCTCATCCGTATCCTTCAACACTTAAGGCAAAGAAACATACTTCTGTCCAACTTCCTTCCAACACAAAGGTGTACGACACTTACGCCCATACAACGCCTCAAACGGTGCCATCTGTATACTCGTCTGAAAACTATTATTATAAGTAAACTCTACCAACGGCAATTGCTTCTCCCAAGAACCTTGAAACTCAATAACACAGCATCTCAACATATCCTCCAAAGTTTGTATAACACGCTCAGACTGTCCATCCGTCTGTGGATGATAAGCCGTACTAAAGCTAAGCCTCGTACCCAAAGCTGTCTGCAAACTCCTCCAAAACTTGGATGTAAACTGCGGATCTCTATTCGATATGATCGACTTAGGCACCCCATGCAACCTTACTACCTAAGAAACATACAAATTCGCCAACTTATCCATGGAGTACATCGTATGCACGACAAGAAAATGTGCACACTTTGTAAACCTATCAACAATCACCCATATAGAATCCTTTTTTGACGGTGTTAAAGGTAACCCCGTCACAAAATCCATGGTAACTCTCTCTCACTTCCACTCCGAAACTTGAACCGGTTGTAACAAACCTGCAGGGAACTGATGTTCAGCTTTCACCCATTGACACACCATACAACGAGAAACAAACTCCGTCACATCTCTCTTTAAACCAACCCAAAAGTACACACTTTTGAGATCTTTATACATCTTCACACTACCCGGATGCATAGCAAACGGACTAGTATGAGCCTCCACCAAGATAGCTTGCCTCAACTCTTGATCATCGGGCACCACAATCCGACCTCTAAAACACAACACCTCATCATCATCAAAATGATACTCGGTCGGTCTACCCTCGGCATTATCCTCCACAAAAGATACCAAAGACTCATCCTCTAACTGTTTCGCCTTGATCATCTCAACCAAAATCGGTTTTACTTGCAACTCCGCCACTAAACCACCTTCCTTAGAAATACTCAATCTAGCAAACATTGCTCTCAACTCAACCGCTGCCTTACGGCTCAAAACATCGGTCACTACATTGGCTTTCCCCGGATGATACTCAATAGATAAATCATAATCCTTAAGCAACTCCATCCATTTTCGTTGCCTAAGATTCAAATCCTTTTGTGACATGAGATACTTCAAACTCTTATGATCCGTATATATAGTACACTTCTCTCCATACAAATAATGTCTCCAAATCTTCAAGGCAAAAACCACCGCTGCCAACTCCAAATCATGCATCGGATAATTCTTTTCATACACCCTCAACTGTCTAGAAGCATAAGCTACAACTTTCCCATCTTGCATCAAAACACACCCAAGACCAACGTATGATGCATCACTATAAACCACAAAATCCTTACCGGATTCAGGTTGTACCAACACCGGTTCACTAGTCAACACTTCCTTCAACTTTTCAAAACTCTTTTGCTGACTTTCTTTCCACTCAAAAGGAACTTTCTTTTGCAACAACTTAGTCATAGGAGCAGCAATGCTCGAAAAACCCTCAACGAACCTACGATAATACCCAGCCAAACCTAGGAAACTCCGAACCTCTGACACCGATCTCGGTTGTTTCTAACCCATAACAGCCTCTATCTTCTTTGGATCAACACTAATACCCTTTTCCGACACCACATGACCAAGAAACACCATCTCTTTTAACCAAAACTCACACTTACTTAACTTAGCATACAACTGATTCTCTTTCAACGCTTGCAACACCAATCACAAATGCCGATCATGATCTTCCTCGATACGTGAATACACGAGGATATCATCTATGAACACCACCACAAACTAATCCAAGTACTCATGAAACACCCGGTTCATCATATCCATAAAAGCAGCAGGGGCATTTGTCAAACCAAACGGCATCACCAAAAACTCATAATGACCATACCTTGTTCGAAATGCCGTTTTCAACACATCCTCCTCTTTTACCTTCAACTGGTAGTAACCCGATCTCAAGTCAATCTTCGAGAACACACTTGCTCCTCGAAACTGATCAAACAAATCATCAATCCTCGGCAAAGGATACTTATTCTTCATGGTCAACTTATTCAATTGCCGATAATCAATGCACATCCTCATTGTGCCATCTTTCTTCTTCACAAACAACACCGGTGCACCCCAAGGTGACACACTCGGTCGTATAAAACCACGGTCAAGCAACTCTTACAACTGCATCTTTAACTCCTTTAACTCCTTAGGTGCCATGCGATAAGGAGCAATAGACACCGGATTTGTACCAGCATAAGTCTCTATACTAAACTCCACATCACGATCAGGAGGTAATCCTGGCAAATCCTCAGGAAATACTTCCGAAAAGTCACATACTGTTCGAATATCCTGCACCCGAACCTCCCCTATCCCCGGGTTCATCATATAAGCTAGATATGCCATACAACCATGTTGCATCAACTTTTCCGCTTGTAAAGCCGAAACCACATTAGACAAGAATCCTGTATACTCACTCTTAACCACAACCTCACTACCATCTAACAACCTCAAAGTAACCCATTTCTTTTCAAAATCCACCACAGCTCTATGCTCCGTCAACCAATCAACTCCCAAGATAAGATCAAAACCATGAAACGGCAACTCCATCAAGTCAACCTCAAAGACATGCCCTTGCACCTCCAACGGACATCTCCTATACAACCTTTCTACGGTCACCGTCTCACCCAAAGAACTAGTAACCACAACTCCCACATCTAAAACATCAACAGGAGTATCCAACATATATGCATGCTCACTCAAAACATAAGAATGCGTAGATCCCGTATCTATCAAAGAAAACAACGGTACATTCCGTAAAGAAAAAGTACCTGCAACCACATCTATAGCATTACGGGTCCCACGCTGAGCATAAACTCTACGACCATCTCCCTGTCTCTGGAAAGGACCTCTACCTCCACTGCGTCCCCTGCCAGGTACCACGACAACCTCAGCTCGGTTACCAGCCTCACCAGCAAACCTTGGACAATCCTTCCTCCTGTGATCCTTAGATCCACAACCCATACAGGCACCAGTGGCCCACCAACACTCTCCCGGATGGCGTTTAGAACACATATTACAAACTGCTGCATCATCACTACCTCTACCATACTGCTGAGCACGTCCGCTGTGTCCAAAATCACCCCGGCGTCGATCAGCTTTATATCGGTTATCCGAAAACCTCTTACCCTTACCACCTAGGGCACTAGCCTCAGCAGGCCTCTTCCCAATATCGAAAGACTTCCTAGCCTCCCTCAAAGACTCCTCAACATCCTTAGCCCGATTCACGAGCATATCAAACTCAGTGTACTCCGCAGCCAACAAGTATGTCTTAATCTCCGGATCCAAACCATATCGGAACCTATCACACCTCTTATGCTCCGTAGGAACCAACTCAGGAGCATAGTGACTCAACCGGATAAATTGTATCTCATAGTCAGCCACACTCCTCGTGCCCTGCACCAGGGACATAAACTCCCTCTTCCTCGCATCCTCGTACTACGATCCCAAAAACATCCGCACAAAGGCGGTCCTAAAGTACTCCCAAGTCAGGTTAGCAACTGCTACACCCGCTCTCGTGGTAGTCCACCATCTATACGCATCCCCCTGAAGCAGAGAGACCACACATACCATCCTACGGGCATCTTGACAGTCCATCTGATCTAATATCCTCTCGGTACTGGCCAACCACTCCTCAGCTGCACACGGATCAGACCCATGGAACAAAACACATCCGAAGCTACGCAAACGCTCAAGTGGTAGCCCTAGGGTAACAATAACGGTAGGTGCGTGAGCCGGTACATGCACTCCAGCCATAGCTGCCTAAAACGCACCCGTCATAGCCTGTATGAACGGGGCAAAGTCTTCAAACTGGCCTCCCATTGGAACCGGAGGCACACCAGCGGGTGGCACACCAACTGGTGGAGGAGGTGGAAACGGTTCCTCCCTCACATTCGCCTCTCCCTCGGCCTGACCATCGGTGATCAAGCTCGCGGTAGCACGTGTCTCACGTCTCGGAGGCATATCCAAACACTTCAAACATGCAGTTTTAAAACATAATATCAAAACATCATAAAGTTACATCTGGGCAAGATCCAAGGGAAACCGAAGAACATCTAAAAACATGTTGGCATTGGTAATGTGTAACTGACCACCTCTTTTACTCATAATCATTCTAGATGCACTCACAGTCTATACGTATATCCATAACAAAGAATGTCATACTCAATCTAACATCCTAACATACCAACGCAAAACATGACAAACCAATACATACTTGACAAACCAACCACACACCCAACAAACCATTTTTCAAATCTTACAACATACTTTTCAAACCTACCACACATTTTATAAACCTGGCTCTGATACCACCAAATGTAATCCCCTTAGCCTGGCCTAGACGAAACCGGCACTAACGGGTTACACGGGGAATATCAAACTAAACACGCAAAGGTCTAATTTGATAAACAACCCTAAAACCGTTACTTTTTTATTTTAGTTTTATCTTACTAGATGCATAATCTTATTCCTACGTGACAAGGTCTCATACAAAGCATTGTCGGTAATACATTTAATTATAAACAACCATCCGATTAAACACCAACATAGATTAAGGACTAAAACGTAAAACTTTTAAATCCTATTAACAAAATATAAATTCTCTTCATCAAAATACAATTAAACATACAAGAGTTCCTCACAGCAAATTTCAACTCAAACGGATTATTCTAACATCGTCAATTGCGTTTTTCTCTAATTTAGGGACCAAAATATAAATATTCCAAAATACAAGGACTTTATCAGAATTAAATTAACCATCCTGAAATTAAATCAACTTTAAGCATGCATGTAAAATTTCAGCTCAAAATAACATCTACAAGTACCTTAATCGAACAAAGGAAAATACCGGGACTAAAATATAATTTCCAACAACTTCCAATTCTAGGTGATCAAAGGTTTCGAAACCTTCCCAGAGGTTCCGAAACTTTTTGAAAAAGGTTTCGAAACTTTCTTGTAAAGTTTCGAAACTTATCGTGTCTAGTAACTTCCTAGAATTGAAATTGCCCGAAAGGTTCCCAAACCTTATGAAGGTTTCGAAACTATTTGACAATGGTTTCGGAACCTTCAATCAAAGGTTTTGAAACTTTGGGTCTGGAACCAAATATTTCATTTCACTAAATGCACACCAAATACACAATACGCAACCATTAATTAGAACCACTAAATGCATCAATCCTAAACATGATTAACAGCATATGGCACATAATTAGCTACGTCATGGACATTATTCAAGCTATAGGCATGCTCATTAAGAAGAGATTAACAACATAGCAATCATGATAGTACATGCTTCACCAATTCAAACAATTCCCAAAGTTCAACAATAGCAATCAAACATTAATGGTCTTATTACAACATGATTCAAAGCCTAAGAACACACTCCTCACATAGGTGGTGTTGCACATTGCCTTGCCCAATATATTTGCCAAAAACATGCCAAATTCAATGTGATTCTTCCCCTTGGTTCCCTTGCCTCGAATGAAGCTCCAAGTGCGTTTATTTCTCTGCATGGATAAAAAGAGAGCTTAAGCAAACTTGCTTAGTGAGGAAGCTCTACACAAATCATCAATCCATCTATTTAAAACCATGATGAAACCATAAATTATAATATATTTTTAAATCATGCATGCTAACATCTCATGCTCATGTTCTTTAAATCATATGCATCCTTGAGTTCACATAGCCATTTCAAAACAATTTACAAATGATGTACCATCTTATCCTCAAATTCATGTATGTATATTGGTATTCTAGTGACCACTTAATTTGAACCTTGGGTTCACCGAATACACGGATCCTTTTTCTTAACATGCATCGGTCGGACACTTAGTCCCCCTTGTATACATCTTATCGCCCACTACGCACGGTTGGACACAAAGTCGCCCTTGTCTACGTATGGGTCAACTATATGCACGGTCGGACACAAAGTCACCATTGTCTACATATAGGTAAGCTCTACACGCACGGTTGGACACAAATTCGCCCTTGTTTACGTATAGGCGGCACTACCACGCACGGTTGGACACAAAGTCACCCTGGTTTACGTGTAAGCAATCTCATTATTCTCTTTATTTTATAGTGCACTCAATACTAATGACATGTCATTCGTATTCGAATCTAAAGTTAGTGTCACTAAGCCAATATCATAATCAAATGTGCATGGTAACTTGCTTCTCATAAGGCATGCATAATATGTTCAACAAATGAACCAAAGCCATTCCCGAAGGCACCATCATGTATAAGGCAATTAACCATATTGTATTCCAAATCATTTCTCCTAATTTTACATAATCATGGATGCTAAATAAGCTATGCATTTCAGCAAGTAATTCTCATGTATGCATCATTTCAAATCATGCTAATGCATTTGTATAAATCTCATTGCATTACCAACATAATGCCTTTATAAAATGTAGCCGAAACTCATATCGATTTAACAAAACAAATACTTTACTTACTCTTGAACTATGGAAGGTTTTCACACTCTTCCATAGTCCCCAAAAACAGAACGTACCAAACGCAATTCGCTTTAAATCCGTAACCACTCACCAACAAGCGAAACGAGCTTTCGCCGCTCTCTGATGATCGCACCAACGTACCAGCAATCAAGCTTCTTCTTGTACCTCTTCTACAACATTAAAAATAGAGCATTCTCACATCATAACATGCTCAAACCAACAGCCATATCCGACCACCATTAAACTACCGAAAACTTAGTCGAAAAGACCGAAAACTAAGCCAAAACGCATCCGAACAACGTCAGCCCAAAACCTAACTAATCTAACATCTAATCCACTTTAATTATGATACAAAAACACATCCAAACCATCCTTAAAGCATCTAAAACAGCCCATAAAACAACCGAAAAGCACCTTAAAACTACATCGATTGCATTATTTCGAGATTAAATTAATGTGATATCAAATCAAGACTCAATTAATCATTAAATCAACATAAAAACATGATTGAATTCATCTAATTTCTAGCATTAAATGAGATCCAAAAAGATTTCACAAAAACATAACTAAATCACTAGATCTAACATTAAAAACATAGAATCAAGTGTTTATTCAAAGATTAGCAAGCTAATACTTGGGAATTTCAATAAAGAACCTTAGAAAAGAATAAAAATCTAGAAAATTACCTTCAAGATCTATTCACCAAAAATATGTATTTTTCCCCTTCTTGATTCCTTGCAATTTGATGTAGATTTGATGAAATTGATGCATAGGTTTTGTAAAGGATGGAAAGATGATGCAAGTGATGTAATTTTTGTGGAAAAAGATGCAAAAATCAGCAAGGAATTGAAGAGAAAAGATGAAGAGAAAGTGGAGAGAAAATGAGAGAAAAAGATGAGAGAAAAAGATGAGAAAAGTGGTTTTGAGAAAAATGATTAAAAATCCAATTAAAGTAATTAAAAACACATTTTGGTGAATAAATCATTATTAAAAATTAGAAATGGGTTTATGGTCCTCTAAGGATTCTAAGTTTAGATTGCTTTTTAATTTGGTCACTAAAAACATGAAATTTCCGAAAATTACAAAATAGTCCTCCAATTTTCCAAAAATTACAAATCGGTCACTTATGCATAATTAAGCATAATTAAAAATCATTATAAAATCCAAATTATTTTCTTTTAGTTTTGAAACATATTTTAAATATTTTAAACCACCTTCCAAATTATTATTTTTTCTTAATTAAAAATATCCTTATTTTATTTTCTTCCCGGAATTAATGAACCGGAGAACGCGATTCGAACCGAATCGAATTCCCCTAACTAAGCCTAAACTAATAACCCCAAAAACGGGATGTTACATTCATCCATTTTGCCCCTAGTGTAGGGGTGACCCATGGTTTGGGTTAAATCAAAAGAAAAGCAACATCAGGCTCAAAGGGGATAAACAAATGATATTTTTTTCTTATTTTTTTCTCTGAGAAGGGAGATCAAGGAATGCCAAATATCATCCCATACTTGAATACCTTTGAAGAGGAGCAGTCTTCTTTTGGATGTTGTTTTGCTTTATCTCTTCATTCAAAGACCTTAGCCAACAATGCTTGAGAGGAAATTCACTCTAAATTTGTGTGAGATTTTCCTTGTTTCCTGAATACTCATTAATGTTCTCCTTTTGGCCTAAATAAAATAGAAATGAGTCACATTATTAAAGTTGATCTCTGAATTTGGTTTAAGGTCTATCCTGGAATTAGTATTTAATACCTGAAAGAATGATGTTAGTGACGATATATACATATATGTATGGGTGATCAAAAATTAACCCATAACAAAGAATATAAGAATTAAAGAATCAAAGAATTAGAAAGACAAGAAGAAAAAACTCAAAGAATTAAAGTGTATGAAGTGTTTGCCACTTGAGAAAAATATATAAGAAATAAGCATCATAGACAAATAAATTGAAATAACCTCTCTTACAAAGGACCTCCAATGCTCGCGGGCAAAAGCAATTGGGATGATTCAGGGCATTACTCCGCAACAATCCCAAAAACACATTCCCGTTAAGATGAGAACTTTCTTGATGTTTTGACATGAACAAGACAAATTTTTCATGGCTCTAAACAACTTTGGACAAGCTAATCTTGGCACTCTGATTCTTTAACGGGCATATCATCTTGATCATTTTTTTTGGTCTTCCATTGTTACACCAACTCCTTGGTCAAGACTCCTTTATCCACTAGTTTCTTGATTTCCTCTAACAAGGGTCTACATTTATTAGTAACATGACCTGGTAATCTCATATGAAATTCATAAATGCTGTTGAGATCATAGCTATGAGCAAAAAGGTTTGACGCTTTCTTCATTGATCCGGGAGTGAGATATTGAGCTTCAACAAGACAAGGAAATAAATCGGTGACAGGCATTCCAAATATCTTTTGATCTATACTTTTCTGGGGAATCTTTTATTGTCTCCCCGAAGAATTGGGTGATCTTTTCCTTTTACGACTTCGAGAACCTAGAATATTACACTCATTTACCTTTTCGGCTTCTTGTCTTTTGTGGAATTTTTGAGCTTGACCTCAAATTCTATTACCCCGTCAAGGGCCATAAAATCATTAAAATTGTTCCTTGAATTTGCAAGCATTTTATTGAAGAAAGGCGATGGCAGGATCTGATGAAACATTTCGGACATTTCCTCTTCTATCATGGCTGGTTGCACCTAAGATGCTAGCATCCTCCATCTTAATGCATAATCCTTAAAGCTTTCATCATCTTTCATTCTCATATTCTGTAAAATTCGATGATCTGGAGACAAGTCTATGACATACCTATATTACCCCAGAAATTGTTTCGCCAAATCAACCCATGTTCAGATCGCTCTCAACTCAATCTGTTGTACCATGTTACAGCAGGTCCAGTCAAACTATCAGAAAAGTAGTGAATCATCATCTGGTCATTATCTAGATACCCTTCCATTTTCCGATAGAACATCGTCAAGTAAATTTTAGGAGAACTAGACCCGTCATACTTCCCAAAAACAGGGATCTTGAATTTTGATGGAATAACTGATGAGTGCCTAAAAGAAAGTAATTTACTACCCTTCTTATGATACTTTATGCACCTATTATACACCCACTTAAACTGAATCATATACTCTTTGCTCAAATATTGGATATTCTGTTTTCACCATATACAAAGCTAATATTTATAGAGAATTCAGATATTATTACAATTTCTGTACATGCAGGAATATACAGAGCTGAAGCGGCAAAAAAGCTATGTAGAGGCCGAGGCAGAAGACCGGCCGCAGTAGAATCTAATGTGGCAACACCAACAATGGAGGCGCATCAGAGGATAAAAATATGGAGAATATTCTGGAAGACACAGCGCATCAATTGGACCATACTAGCGTGCTCAAAGCCCAATTGGGAAACCCTTTCTAGAAGGCGACAAACTTGGAAATATCAGAATCCTTGAAGAAGACTTGTTCCCTACTCCAAGTTGAAGTCTATTTTGGAATGGTTTGCCCTAGGTTAAGACTATAAATATACTAGTCGACCATATTGTCTAGAGAGAGCCGATTTGTAGAAAAAACCCTTCCTCCCTAAGAATTGTACTTCCATGATAACATGTTCTAAATTTCTTAGGGATAGGTGAAGGTTGTTGATATTAGTGAGAGGAGATTGATTCTTGTATTCTTGTTATTATTCAATAAAACCAGAGTTTGATTATCCTATTGCCATTCTTTGTTCTTTTATCCAAGCCCGAGAGGAAAGTTTGAAAGTAATCTATTTATCTAGCATCGAGAGGTGTAGATTCGTGAAAGGGTAAGTACGATGTCAGCGACACTAACTCGGCCTTTACTCCGGTGGAGGCATTCGGAGATGGGTTAAGAGTTTCAGCAGCTAAAAGAAATGTTGGATTGGTTAGTGGTTAGCTTTGGTTTACGCCGAGAGGTATCGTCAAGGACCGAGCATCAACAGTACTTTGACTCAGAGATGAGAGGAGTCACTTACGGACTCTTCGCTGAACTTTGATACTTCTGCCCACGAGCAAGAGATTGCCGCGGCAGAGGAGCACCAGCATTGCTGAGTCAGTATCTACAATACTATCGAAGTAGTGTTGTGCGATTGTATTAGACAAGAAGAAGATCAATTGAATCCACTAATTGACACAACTGGATCCTACCCGCTTTCTCTATAATCGTTCTCAACTCTTTATTTTATGTTTCGTTATTTACTTATTTAGTTAGATAAAACAAATCATCTTATCTGTGTTTTTATTTTATTCTCAGGAGAAAGGGAACGAAGAAAGACATATTAAGTATACCAATCCCTGTGGAGACGATACACGATATACTTATCATTTTATTACTTGACGACATGTACACTTGCACTCAAAATAGCGCTTATACCACGCCTATCAAGTTTTTGGCGTCGTTTCCGGGGATTGGCAACTGAATTTTGTTTTCTTTAATTTTTTTGCTCTTTAATTATTAGTTATCTAAATCAACTTTAGTTTTATTTTATTTTTGTTTTTATTAATTTTTATTTATTTAGTTTATGACCAGGGAAAATCTAAGTGGACCATTGTACGAATTGGATCCAGAGATTGAACGTACAAGACATAATTTAAGACAAAATCTGTTCCAAACTATGGACAATCCAACTAGAGGACCTATTGATCATAATGTCCTGCCGCCAACAATGCAACAGCAGCCAATGCCGCATCCATTATCGAGGCAGCCAACTGTTAGAGATTATCTAGTGGAGGATCTGAACGGACTTTACCCTGGCGTAGTTACCCCGGAGATCGAAGCAACTCACCTCGATGTTCAACATGTTAAATACAATTGGACTGTTTGGTGGGTCTGCTACCGAAGATGCAAGGTAGCATCTTAAATCCTTCATGGAAATCTGCAACTCTTTTAAAATTCAAGGAGTCCATGAGGATATTTTGTGCTTAAAATTGTTCTCCTATTCACTGAGGGATAGGGAGAAGACTTGGTTGAATGGAATCCAAACAGGATCAATCGGATCTTGGGATGAACTTTGTCGAGAATTCATTACGAGGTTCAATCCAACAAATCTTTATGACCGTATTCATAATGAAATTACATCATTCCGACAAGATGAAGATGAACCGATGTACGAGGCATGGGAATGTTATAGAGAACTATTAAACAAATTCCCCTTACATGGTTTTCCCTTGTGGACGCATGTTTCCATGTTCTATAATGCTACCAATGCTTCCACAAGGATGATGCTAGACGCCTTCGCCAATGGGACACTTTAAGATAGAGAACCCGCGGAAGCCATTGAAATTCTGAACAAACTCGCAAGGAACGATTTCCAATTTCCCATATCGAGGTGAGGAGGAATGAGACGTCATACCACAACCCATGAATTAGACATATCAAGTTCGGTGGTAGCACAATTGGCTTCTCTGACCAAGATGGTTCAGAATATGCAGAATCAAAGAAGCGTACATGTGGTTAAGGCAGTCAACTTATCAGATTATATGTCAGATGAGGAGACCGGCCTATATGTTGGAAATTATAACAGAAATAATCCAATCATGTCCAACAATTATAACCCATCTTGGAAAAGGCATCCGAACTTCTTTTGGAGTAACCCTAAAAATGCCTTGAATCGAACTACCCAAGCCCCTTGATTTCAGCATCAGAACCAGAACCTGCCACAGCAGAACATTCAACAGCCCATGCCGTAGCAGCAGATACAACAACAACAGTCTCTGAATGCATTGGCTGATTCTCTCACAACTTTTATGTCAAAGACTGATGCCTACATGATGGAGAGTCGCTTCATGAAACGTACCGATGACTTCATGAACAGAACAGAGATGAGACTGTAGAACCAAGAGGCCGCAATAAAATCCCTAGAAACCCAGGTTGGTCAATTTGCCTAACGCCAAAATACTCGACCACCTGGATGTTTACCTAGCAATACTGAAGTTGCTAAGGTATTAGGCCACGAGCAATGTAAAGTAATCACCACCAGAAGTGGCCTACAATTGAAAAATAAAGAGGGGACCTCAACTAAAAGAGTCCAAGAAGAACAACAACCACATGAGGATTCAGAGGCTGAGCAAGACCCTGTCGAAAGCACTACCATGGCCACAAAACCAGTAGTATCGAAACCTATTACCGAGGTACCTGCAGAAAAAGTCACCCCAGGTATAAAACTCAATATCCAAGGAAACCTGGAGGACATCAGACCACCACCTCCTTTTCCATAGAGGTTAAAAAAGCAAAAACAGGAATACCAATTTCAGAAATTCCTAGACATCTTGAAACAGTTCCATATTAACTTGCCCCTAGTTGAGGCGATTGAACAAATGCCCAACTATGCTAAGTTTTTAAAGGACATAGTATCCAAGCGACGAAGGCTAGGAGAATTTGAAACGGTGGCAGTTACTGAAGGTTGCATGGCAATGCTACATAATCGCATGTCAACCAAACTAAAAGGTCTTGGCTACTTCACAATTCCCTGTGCGATTGGAGATAGTTATAAAGGAAAGGCCCTATACGACTTGGGAGCAAGCATCAACTTAATCCCCAAATCAGTTTTTCAGAAACTCAGAATTGGACGGGCGAAACCAACAACAATACTGCTCCAACTTACGGATCGGTCTTACATGCATCCTGAAAGCAAAATCGAGGATATTCTAGTGAAAGTTGACAAGTTCATCTTTCATGCCGACTTTCTTGTCCTTGACTGTGAAGCTGACGATACTGCACCGATCATATTAGGTCGACCTTTCCTTGTTACTGGACGCACTATCATTGATGTAGAGAATGGAGAACTCACAATGCGAATAAATGATCAACAAATCAAGTTGAACACCTTCTACAACTTGCCAAATTCGGACGCTCCAGCAGAATGTAAGGCTCTCCATACGCCTAATAAGGGTACTAAAATATACTGCCTGGGCAACACACTCGACAGACTATTCGGTAAAAGAATAAAACCCAAAGGAGAAGCCAAATACACCGAAGGGAATGGCCAACTTATGCAGACAAACACGGGCCAGAAAGAGATAGCGAAGATGGAAGATGCATTCACATGCACTCCACAAGTAACCTAATCTCTTTCCTTTACCTTTTATTATATTAGGATTAGTATATAGTATTTTATTATTTTCAGTATTTTATTATTTTACTTCATGATCAGCAATTTTTATTTTTAGTATTTTAGATTCAGTGATTTTAATTTTTAATAAAGTGATGAATGCAGGAAAATTTTGCCACAGCAGGAAGTCTGCTGCCGCGGCAACACTGTGTTAGAAGTCGCAGAGTTACCAACGGGAAGAAACAATGTAACGGCTATCTGCCGAGAAATTCGCCGCGGTAGTAACTGTGCATCTAGACAGTAAATGCCTAATGGCTAGTATTTTAACAGTCATATTTTTACAGCCTATATAAGCAGATTACCTTTGTGCATTATTTACTTTGTATTCTTGTTATCTTTACTCTCTTGAACAATCTTATTCTCACTACATCTCGAATTTCTCAAAACTCTCTAAATTCCTACCAATATTCTTTTCGTTTATCTTCAAGAATATCTCATCAATATCCATGGCAGAATACAGACGATTTGCCAGCGGCAACGTAGCAGAACGCTTTCAAAGATCTTTTGTTGCACGAAAATTATGGGAGGAACAAGGATTCCAGCACACCAACGACGGAAACTACGATATCGACCAATTCTTGTTCGACAAAATCGAAGACAAGGATTGGGAGAAATTCTGCCTCTAACCTCCTATAGCGAATGCAACAATTGTGAGAGAATTCTACGCACACTGCCCGAACAAGGATACACTATTCGTCTACTACCGAGGCAAGCCAGTGAAACTCGATGCCAAGGCAATCAACTATTACTACGCCGTGATCCCTATACGCGATGAGTGTGGTGAATTTGTAGCTAATTATCGAAGAATATGAGGCTACCAAGGACGACCTCTGCTACGACAACACTCTATGGGAAACCGGTGCCCATAGAGGTTGTGTAACAAGGCTCAGCCTTAAACCCAAAGCAAAGTTGTGGTGCACGTTTGTCAAACGATGCCTCATGCCGACTTCTCATAATAGCACAATTGACAGAAAAAGATTATTGCTCATTCATTCCATCATCAAAAAAAGAACGATCAATGTTGGAGAGATAATTCTTCAAGAGATATATGACTGCAATAAGAAAGAACTTGGTCTATTATATTTCCCTAGTTTAATCTATGCTTTATGCCTTGCTGCAGGTGTCCGGATAGAAGCAACCGACGAATACACATCACAAAGGCAAGGATGGACAAAAGAATTCTGCCACAGAGTGATGCAGATCATCCAAGCAGACCCAGTGCAGGAAACACCTCAACAACTCATGACTGACTTCCCTGCCGAAGGGCAGTATCCAGCAGAAGTACCTGACAATGCCCAAGCCCCTACCGCAGTAGACACATACCAGGAGATTTTGCAGAGAATGTCAGCCATGGACCTCAGACAATAACGCTATATGGAATATTAGAAAGATTTCAACAACACACTTGCAAATATGCTAACTCAGTACTTCCCCACCCATGGGATGCAGTTTCCAGATTTTCCTCCCAATATTTTTGTCACGGCCGCACCATACACAGAAACAACACCTGCTCCAGGGCCTAGACCATCCTTTGCTGCTATGCCACAACAACAGTTTCAAGCTGCCAGACCATTCAGACCTGCAGGCACGGCCGCCACATCATCCAGTAGCAGGCGACCATCAAAGAAGAGAGCTATCTTCAACTCTCCACAACAAAATCCTATACCTATCGGTAGTTTTTCTGAAGATAGTCTCTCGAGGCAGATCGATGAGTATGTCCATGAAAGCTCATCACATACACACGAGAGGATGCCAATTGCCAAGTTTGGGGGAGAAACAGAAGTAATGCATACAGATGACGAAGATGATGGAGATGAAGTTACAGCCCCACTACAGAAACAAACGCCCAATAGAGTGCAGCCGCCTTGGCAGGCAAAAACACAATAGTCACCTAGACAAGGATCAAGAATGAAAGCATTAGCAAGAATACCCAAGAGGGCAGCTATCTCTAGCAGCTCTTCTGAATCACAATCAGACTCTATTTAAATCTTGATGCTTTATTATACTTGTTTTGTTTTGCTGTGTGTTTTATATTTTGAGCATTGAGGACAATGCTCGGCTTGAGTTTGGAGGAGATTGAAGGTGCAGAAGCACTGTCGAGGTTATCCAATGCCGCAAAAATACCATAAAAGGGAGTAAATTTTTTTCGAAATTTTTTTATATTCTCTTTTCTTGAATTTAAGTTTGTAATCTTGTACTGCCTTACGTCAGCTTTGCTTTAGTTTACTCCTTTAAGGCTATAGAAATTTTTCTCCTTACCATGGCCAAGTACTGTTTTGAAGGGATAACCATAGGATACTCATAGAATAAAACTTAGAAGCTTGCTTTAGGGTTAGACAAAATAATAAACACTTGTTGGACTTGTTTGATTTAGGAGTTCTTTTAATAAACTTAGGTGATAAAGACTTAGAACTTGTTGGAAAGATAACTAGAGGTGCCTATCACCGGCTCTAGTTTTGCTCTCCTTCGTACTAGAGGTGCCCAAAATTGGCTCTAGTATGCTAAATTGGTGCTACAAAAGAAAAAGAATAAATAAGAAAAAGAAGAAAATAGAAAACACATATCTTGAGGTGCCCGAAATTAGCTCAAGACTTGTTGTTTTAATGAGATAGCTAATCCAAGATTCTACTTGTCTTGAACTTAGAGTTTATCTAAGAAAGCCTTGAATCAACCTTGTCCATTTAACGCACACACTCACCTAGCCCTAGAGTTTGTTTCATAGTAGAAGTCCTTGGGTAAACTAGTGGCTAAAACGGAGAGATAGACATGATCATGATGGGGAGAATAGATGGAACAGTAAGACCAAAGGGGAGTAAGGTTTAGTAATTTGATGTTTGACATTGCTTGAGGACAAACAATAGTTCGAGTTTAGGGGTATTTGATGAGTGCCTAAAAGGCAGTAATTTATATCTTTCTTATGATACTTTATGCACCTATTATACACCCACTTGAACCGAATCATATACTCGTTGCTCAAATATTGGATATTCTGTTTTCACCATATACAAAGTTAATATTTATAGAGAATACAAATATTTTTACAATTTTTGTACATGTAGGAATATCTAGAGCCGAAGAGGCAGAAAAGCTATGTAGAGGCCGAGGTAGACGACCGGCTGTGGAAGAATCCAATGTGGCAACACCAACAATGAAGGCGCATCAGAGGATAAAAATATGGAGAATATTCTGGAAGACACAGTGCATCAATTGGACCATGCTAGCGTGCTCAAAGCCCAATTGGGAAACCCTTTCTAGAAGGCGACAAACTTGGAAATATCAGAATCCTTGAAAAGGACTTGTTCCCTACTCCAAGTTGAAGTCTATTTTGGAATGGTTTGCCCTAGGTTAAGACTATAAATATACAGGCTGACCATATTGTCTAGAGAGAGCTGATTTGTAGAGAAAACCCTTCCTCCCTAAGAAATGTACTTCCACGATAACATATTCTAAATTTTTTAGGGATAGGTGAAGGTTGTTGATATTAGTGAGAGAAGATTGATTCGTGTATTCTTGTTCTTACGCAATAAAATCAAAGTTTGTTTATCCTATTGCCATTCCTTGTTCTTGTATCCAAGTCCAAGAGGAAAGTTTGCAAGTAATCTATTTATCTAGCATCGAGAGGTGTAGATTCACGAAAGGGATAAGTACGGTATTGACGATACTAACTCAGCCTGTACTCCTATGGAGGCATTCCGAGATGGGTTAAGAGTTTCAGTAGCTAAAAGAAGTGTTAGATTGGTTGGTGGCTAGCTTTGGTTTACGCCAAGAGGTATCGTCAAGGACCGAGCATCAACAGTACTTTGACTCAGAGATGAGAGGAGTCACTTACGAACACTTTACTGAACTTTGATACTTCTGCCCACGAGCAAGAGATTGTCTCCGCAGAGGAGTACCAGCATTCCCGAGTCAGTATCTGTAGTACTACCGAAGCAGTGTTGTACGATTGCATTGGACAAGAAGAAGATCAATTAAATCCACTAATTGACCCAACTGGATCCTACCTGTTTTCTCGATAATCATTCTCAACTCTTTATTTTATATTTTGTTATTTACTTATTTTACTTAGATAAAACAAATCATCTTATCTGTGTTTTTAATTTATTCTCAGGAGCAAGGGAACGAAGGAAGACATATTAAGTATACCAATCCCTGTAGAGACGATACACATATACTTATCATTTTTTTACTTGACGACGTATATACTTGCACTCAAAATAGCGCTTATACCACACCTATCAATAACCAAATCAGGGACCAGACAAAACTCCCTTGCATTAAACTCGGAGTTTGCTTCTTTTTTACTTACCTCAATTTTCTTTTGGAGCTCTATACACATATTTGTCAATTCATCAACACGTTTTAAGGAAAACGTACTCATGCTCGAACTTGGTACTCTAGGGTAGATAGTCAGACATGACTTCAAGATTTGGTCATCTGCCGTTGGTTGAGATTTTATTATCTGCTCTCGTGATCTTTCTTGAATACTTGCAACTTCTCTCATATTCTCATCCATGATGTCTAATTCTCGAACTTCTATTAATGTTGAATTACTGTCATCGAAACCCTCAACCACTTTAGATTCATGTATGCTAATGCAATATTGATAAATAATAATATTATGATATTAAATATGAAATAAACATATGCATGAATGCAATAAAGTATTGATCAAAGAGTGATTATTATAGAACAACTTTCATTTCATGTAAAAAGATTTACTACATCTAATATCAAACACTAAAGATATTTGTGAGTCCTAACCCGTAATTTCTTAACTTCCTCTAAAAACCTTGCTAGTTTCTCATTGTGATCTATTGCCGGATTGATGTTCTGAATCAATTCTGCCGCCACATCCGCTAAACTTGCTATTTGTTGTTCCATCTCTCGTGCTTGAATAACTGTAGCTTTTATGTCATCATCTTTTTCTTGTAACTTTACCTTTAAGCCTTGGAGCTAGACACGCTATTTTTCTTCACTTTCTAAGCATTCCTTCTTAACATCCTTAGCGAGATCTTGGTAATCTGATTGCAAGGTTTGCAACTCTACTTCCAAGTTATCTCTCTCTTACATCAACCTAATTACATGAACCTCGTACTCAGATTGGTATTGCTTCTTCTAAATACATTCATCTCGGACTTCATGTCTTCTCCATAAACTAGGTTGATTCCTTTCTTCAAACTTCAATTTCCCGCATTTCAACAGATCCTGAACTTTATGTTTCAAAGCTATGCAATTTTCAATTTAGTGTCCCCGTATTCTATTATGAAATTCACAATGAACATCAACATCATACCATTTTGGGTATGGTGTTGTAATGGTGAGAAAAAATACGGAGTTATTAGCTGAGCTTCTAGCAACTTAGGATATAGTTCTTTGTATGAAATGGGAATTGGGTCAAACCGATTCTTGTAACTTTCTGTCTTTTGGGAACTTAGAAAAAGGATCTTGGAACCTAAACTTTGCTCTAGATGATCGACCGACTTTACCGGGCTGAACACTCTTTTCATTTTTTATTTTCTATAAACCATTGTGACTTTCTCAGGTTTTGAGTCTGGTACATCTTCGGCTGGCTTATTTACGCTAATTATAAGTGGTGGCCTGTATGTGTACTTATTCTCTTTCAGATCTTCTTTCTTTTCCATATGCCTCTTTTGTTTAGTCATGTCCATCATCATGGTCTTCAACTCACTCATCTATCTTTTTAACTCTCGCATTTCAGCATCTCTAGAGCCTAACGAGTAACCCCCAGGTAAACTGATCATTCTTCTCAAGCTCTAACTCGTAATTACAATCTCGTCTTCAACCTATGAATCCCTTTAACTGTTATGATTGTCTTCTAACTCGATAATCACTTTTGAATCAATACCTTTATGCGATGTGATGCAAAAATTTCAACATGTTAAAATGATGAAATAATATTATAAATAAATAAATAAATAAAAGTTAACACAATTATATACAACAACTTAAATATAAATCTACTCTATAATGCATGATTGCAAGAGATATCGATTTCAAAATCTAGTCATTAGACATCGCTCATATAATCAAAAGATCGAATACAAGGAGAAGCCAATTTGTTGATAGAAGATAACCGGCTCGAGCTTCTTGGTTGATCACCTCGTTCAGTCTGGTTCGGCATCTGTCTTGGTATGTCGATGAAAATCTTATAAGTCTTCAACTTTATCAAGCAAAAAACCATGTATATCTGACGTTTCCTGTATTTGGTTCTGAAGTTGATCACTAATTCCATCGTGCATAATCTTGGTGACTGGCTCGGTCTAGCTTTAAACGTATTATCCTTCACTTGAAATGTTGGTTCAAAACTCGCAAACTAATTTTCTGCATGTCGTGTAGTACTTCTGACTTTCTCTTCTATTTCTCAGCTTCATCTTTCAATAATTCTCGTCATCCATAAAAGTTGAATATCAATCCTAGGCTCACGATTTTCTTTTCCTCTCTAAGTCTTTATTCGTTAATACTAATCTTGAGATGTCCCAAATAAATCCGTCAAATATCCACTTTCTGACTATTTTCGCATGTGTCTCATTTATATATATACTTGCCTGATACCCGACTTGAAGCTTGAACAAATGCTAAACCCATTATAAATCTGATTCTTTTCATCTATTGGAACGGTGTAGCAAAACCTCGTTGTTGTTGGTGTTGTAACCATTCTCCGGACGGTAACTGAGATACCTTATCGAATGACTCTTCATGTCGGCATCCAAAAATTCCCATATTACCCTTAATTTTGGCAGACATACCCCATGCTTTAAGTCTTCTGAAACATCCTTGTATTACTAGTACTCGATCTCCCTAAATACTAACTCTGATCTTGCACTGAGTCTTCTCGAATATGGTTCACCTCAGTATATTGTCTTCTACTAGTATATCAAACCTTTTAGTTTATGACCATTGTCTATACAACTAGCTCTCTAATCGATACCTCTAATGCATGCTATATGAACTCACACACACACCACCGAAAAATGTTAGTATTAATAATCTAAGTGAAAATAAATTAAAACACAAAAAATAACCAGAGAACAATTTATGTTGTATAAAAAATAACCAGAGAGCATATTATTTTGTGCAAAAATAACCAGAGAGCAGTTAAACAAAGAAACTCTAATTTGGCGGTAGTTCAGAAGCATACCGCCTTATCTTATAGTCCCTGTCTGGCTCTAATAGGGGTAGATTTCTACTCTACACATGTGGGTTCGGGTCTAGACTCTGTGTTCCTGAACTGTTGTTACCGTCTACTACAACGATAAGACATCGATTTGGTAGTATAGGTTCCTTACAATGAAGGTGAAGACCTCATGACGTGTAAGGTTAGTATACCAAAAGTAGACATAAATCCGAAACTCGAAGCTGGATAGCATCATGTCGGATAATATCTAACTCACACTCAAGGATAAAAGCTCAGGACGAGAGCTAATGCATGAATGACAAATATATCACACAAAATGAAAATAATACTCTTATCCGAACGATATTTATTTGACAATAATGAATTAAATTAATATCTATATTCAAAATACCGAAATACCACGTGTAAGTAATTATTAGGCCTGACTTTAAAGAAAGAATTCCCAGCGGAATTGCCAAGCTATCGCGACCATCTTAAAACCGAAAGGTGTGAAAAATAACCTAGCGTGTTGATTTTTGGAAAATCGGATTTTAATTGTTTTTAATCGTGAAAACCATAATTTTATTGAAAACATGTATTATTTAAAATTTTAAAAATGAATTAGAGTCGCCACCAGCCACTTTGGTAGGCCAGACACCATAAACCAGAGATTCTTTTTAAAACATTTTGGGTTCGGGAGTCGATTACGCGTAAGGATGACCCTTACAAGTACCCGAGATCGGTATCTTTTTAATTACACGTATTTTGGCATTTCGAATAATAATATTAATTTAATCCGTCATTGTCAAATAAATATCGTTCGAGTAAGAATATCCTTTTGGATAAGAAAATGCATTTCTTTTAAATACGAGCTTGAATAAGACATCCTCTAGATAGGAAAGCTTAACTCGTATTTAAAGAAATATAAGTTCTGCCCCAAAAGGTTTTAAATGCATTATCTGTTTATTATCTAATTCATTTTAAGTTCTAACCTATGAGGCTCCATGAGTTTAAATATTTAAAGCCTATTAAGTTATTAATTTCACCGGGTGTATTATGATAACATCCGAATGCACGGACACTACCATCTCGACACCGAACAAAATTAATAATACTATTGGTGCTACTAATCTATACCAAATTAATTTTATTAAATTTTAACCCTAAATTATTTACCATTTTCTATGTTTCTATGACACGCCGAATACGATACCAAAGTACACTATTGTCCAACATAATGTTATGTCAAAACATTGACCACTTAGTGTATCCGAGGTATATGATTAGAACGCCATCATTACTAAATTATCTCCCTATTTAATTAATTATTTAATTAAAGTGACTAACCCTAAAAAGACTCCAATTTAATTAAAGTGACTAACCTAAAAAGGCTCTAATTTAATTATCTAAATGTAAATTAAGTAATTTCCTAAACAAGATATAATATATGATTTTAAAACATGGATACAAATAATTTAAATTATTAATTAAAACACTAATTGATAAACAAATTAAATAATTCAACAATACTTCAAAATCAATGCACAATTAAACAATGCTTTAAAATAAAGCAAACAAGCACACGTTTAACCATAAATTAGAAACTTTTTTAGATTGGATGATTTATCAAGTAAACTAGAAAATCATTTCGAATCATTTGATGATTATAATAACAAATTTTATAAGGAAATTAAAAGAATTAACGATTAAAGACTAAATAAATTTAAACATGGAATAATCAAATTATATAAGAGGACATGATAAAGAAATATTATCTTAAAACCAGAGTTAGCACTACCATATTATGCAACAAATAAGCGATAATCGAAAAGCAACCCCCCTTGTGTCAAATGCAAGAACCCGTAAATCTCTTGTCCACTGTTAATCTGGTGAACCTTCTCCGACTCATAAATTGCCGCCTCTTGTTGCCGAATGAAAATTTTTTAAAAATAGTACCCCCTTTGTTCGGTTTTTCCCCCCTTTTATCACCGACCCCCTGGAGAGCTCTTCAGACCCTCACCTTTATCCCTTTAATAACCGAACCCCTTCAACCGAAAAAGCTAGTGAAATCCTCCAATTAAGGATCGTTCACTACAGTTTTCAAAGTGGACAAAACCAAAAGTGTGGGCCCCATTTGAATATTTATTATTATTATAATTAAAGTTAGTTAAATAAAGTTTTTTTATATTATTATATATTTTATTATTATTTATTTTTTGAATTTTGAATTTTCTGTTATTATCTATTTTATTTATCTTATTATTATTAATTATAAATTTATCTATATTATATATTTACCTAGGCCCAGACGAAATTCGAGTCTTACAGCTAGTTCGGCCGACCGGGAGGTTCGGTTCCTGGATTTTCCAGGAAAATCTGGAATTTCCAGAAATTCTCCAAAAAATCTGAAACACCCAGATCGATTCTTCCTCCCCTTTCACGATTAAAACACACTCGGATCGAAACTACAATCCAGAAATCGAATCAAACAAAACAAAACAACCTTCCCAAAACCGATTAAAACTCAACCAAAAACAACCCCATCACCCGTATTCAAATACTTCGGAACCACACTCCTAACCTCAGAACCGAAACGAAAACTATAACAAACCCCAGCCAACAACTTTATTCGAAACAACTCCAACCTTAACCCACATCAGATCCAAAAACAAAACAAAGCAAAACCGAAACAACTTACCAAAGACGCAGGTTGGTTAGAACGAAGAACCAAGAGAAGAAGATATGAAGACTAATTCAGAAATCGGAAACCTTAAACGATTCAGACTTTAACCGAATTAAAGAGAGAATTAAAACCCCAAAAGGATAACTGAAGTGGGAGATCAGGGTTGAAATTGATTCACCAAAAGAAAAAAAAGGTAAAATACAAGGTAAGGGTATAGACTTTAAAGATTTCTAAACTGAACATCCAACTTTCAGAAACTTCAAAAAGGTCCTTGATTCAGAATTAAAAATCTCCAAATTTTAGGGCACAAAATTAGAGATTTAGGTTCAGTTTGAGGAAAAGTTTTAGGGTGTTACAACTCTCCCCCTCTTATAGAAATTTCATCCTCAAAATTTACCTGGATCAAAAGGATGAGGATACTGAGCTTTGATAACTGACTTGGGTTCCCACGTAGCCTCATCATAACCTCGATTACGCTAGAGAACCTTAACCATCTTAATGGTTTTCATCTGAAGGACTTTCTGGTCCTGAGCAATGATCTAAACAGGTTCCTCCTCATAACACAGATCTGGACGGATCTCAAAATCTTCAACTGAAAGAACATGAGATGGATCAACTTGATAGCGTCTCAGTACAGAAACATGAAAGACATGATGGATGCGCTTAAGCTCTGGCGGTAACTCAAGTTGATATGCTACAGGTCTTACACGTTTGAGAATATGGTAAGGTCTAATATATCTGGGACTAAGCTTGCCTTTACGATCAAAATGGAGCACCTTCCTCTATGGAGATACTTTCAGGATGTCACATCCCGATTTTAGGGTTAGTAGTTTAGGCTATAGTTAGGAGAATTTGATTTGGGTCGAATCGGGTTCTCCGGTTCGTTATTCCGGGGAAATATAAAATGAAAATATTTTTAATTAGAAAAGTAATAATTTTGGAATGTGGTTTAAAATATTAAAAAGTAGTTTCAAAAATTAAAAAAAATGTAATTTGAACTTTATATTGATTTTTAATTATGCTTAATTATACATTAGTGATTAATTTGTAATATTTGGAAAATAATGGAGGACTAAATTTGTAATTTTCAAAAAATTGTTGTTTTAGTGACTAAATTGAAAAGCAAGCTATAATTAGAATTCTTAGAGGGTCATAAACCCAATTTAATTTTTAAATAATGATTTATTCACTAAAAATGCTTTTTAATTAGTTTAATTAAAGATGATAATCATTTTATCACTTAACTACCTTTTTTCTCTCATTATCTCTCCATTTTCCTTCATCTCTTTTCTACAATTCCTTGCTGATTTTTGCATATTTTTCAACAAAGATTACTTTATTTTAATCATATCTCCATTCTTTACAAAACTTAACCATCAATTTTATCAAATCAACACCAATTTGCAAGGAATCAAGAAGAGAAAATTCCATCCTTTTTGGTGAATAGATCTCAAAGGTAATTTTTTGGATTTTAACTCTTTTTCTAAGGTTCTTTATTGAAATTCTCAAGTATTAGCTTGCTAATCTTTAAATAAAACTTGATTTTATGTTTTTAATGCTAGATCTAATGATTTTATGAATGTTTTTGTGAAATCTTTTTAGATATCATTCAATGCTGTAATTAGATGAATTTATTTGTATTATTAAGTTAATTAAATGATTAATTGAGTCTTCAATTGATGGCACATTAATTTAATCCCGGAATAATGCAATCGTTGTTATTTTAAGGTGATTTTCGGTTGTTTTAGGGTCTATTTTTGATGTTTTAATATTTCTGGAGGTATAAGGATGGTTTAGATGTGTTTTTGGTTCATAATTGATGTGGATTAGATGTTAGAATCATTAGGTTTTGGGCTGATGTTGTTCGGATGCGTTTCGGCTTAGTTTTCGGTCTTTTCGGCTAAGTTTTCGGTAATTTTGTGGAGGTTTGATGTGCCTGCTAGTTTGAGCATGTTATGATGTGAATATACTCTATTTTAATGATGTAGAGGTAGTGCAAGAAGGTGCATAAGTGGCTGGTGCATTGGGTTGCCACCAGAGCATCGGTGAAGGCTCGTTTTGCTTGTCGGTGAGTGTTTTTCAGACTTTAAGCGAATCGCATTGGTACGGTTCTGTTTTGGGGACTATGGAAGAGTGTTAAAACTTTCCATAGTTCTGTTTTGGGGACTATGGACTAAGGTTCTTTATTGAAATTCCCAAGTATTAGCTTGCTAATCTTTGAATAAAACTTAATTCTATGTTTTCAATGCTAGATCTAATGATTTTGTGAATGTTTTTGTGAAATCTTTTTAGATCTTATTCAAAGCTGAAATTAGATGGATTTAATTATGTTATTATGTCAATTAAATGATTAATTAAGTCTTAAATTGATGACACATTAATTTAATCCCGGAATAATGCAATCAGTGTTGTTTTAAGGTGTTTTTCGGTTGTTTTAGGGGTTGTTTTAGGTATTTTAAAGTTGCTGGAGATATAAGGATGGTTTTGATGTGTTTTTAGTTAATAATTGAAGTGGATTAGATGTTAGATTTATTAGGTTTTGGGATGATATTGTTTGAATGCATTTCGGCTTAGTTTACGGTCTTTTCGGCTAAGTTTTCGGTAGTTTTGTGGTGATCGGATATAACTGCTGGTTTGAGCATGTTATGATGTGCAAATGCTCTGTTTTTAATGTTGTAGAAGAGGTACAAGAAGGTGCTTGAGTGCTGGTGCGTTGGTGTGGTCATCGGGATATCAGCGAAAGCTCATTTCGCTTGTTGGTGAGTGATTTCGGATTAAAAGTGAATCGCATTGGTTCGGTTCTGTTTTGGGGACTATGGAATAGTTTGAAAATTTTTCATGGTTCAAGAGTAAGTCCTTAAAACAATGTTGGTGCATTGCCTTGGATTTTCGGCTATATCGGTAATGGCATTGATGAACAACGTTTCAATGAGTATGGTTTGATTTGATATAATGCATGCATGTGTTAATTGCTGAAAAATTGCATGATTTATAAAGGCATTTATGTCTTATGGAAGCATGAAAATGTATTGGAATATGATAAGGTTATTTGTCCTATAATGATGAAGTCGTTGAGCATGATTTAAGATTCACATGATGAACAATATATGAATGCATTATGAGCAGCAAGTTAACATGCATGATTGATCTTGATATTAGCTTAGTGACACTAACTTTAGATTCAAATACGAATGACATATCATTATAATTGAGTGCACTATAAAAATAAAGAGAATAATGATGATGCCTACACGTAAACAAGGGTGACTTTGTGTCCGACCGTGCGTGTAGAGCTTGCCTATATGTAAACAAGGGTGACTTTGTGTCCGACCGTGCATATAGTTGACCCATACATAAACAAGGATGACTTTGTGTTCGACCGTGCGTAGTGGGGGAAACATGTATACAAGGGTGACTAAGTGTCCGACCGATGAATGTTGAGACCAAGAGTCTCCAATTATGAGAAAAATGATCCATGTATTCAATGAACTAAGAGTTCACATTAGGTGATCACTAGGAAGTCAATATGTATACATGAAGTGAAATGGTATTCTTGTGCATGACACATGAAATGATTTGACAATGATGATGAGCATGACCTGGTTTTACATATTTAAATAAAGCATAAAGGATGCAATATGACATTAAAAATGATTTTTGTTTTATGCATTGATGACCTTATGTAGAGCTACCTCACTAAGCATGTTTGCTTAAGCTCTCTTTTCATCCTTGTAAAAAAATAACGGCACTTGGGACTTCATTCGGAGCAAGGAAACCAAAGGGAAAAGTTACTTCAAATTCAGTATGTTTTTGGCAAATAAGATGGGGCTTGGCAATGTGTAACCCAACCCATGTGAGGAGTGTGTACTTAGACTTTGGTTTAGTGTGTACTTAGACTATGGTTTATGTTGAAATAAAACTTATGTTGCTTGAATGTTAATTGATGGTCTATGGAATTGTTTGGATTGATGAAGCATGTACTTGCATGGTCATTATGATTTTAATCGTGTTCTAGGAAGCATGCCTATAGTTTGATTGATGCCAGTGACGTTGTTAATCATGTGTTATAAGATGTTAATTATGCTTAGGACCTGTGCATGTTTGTGGTAGTGATTAATGGTTGAGTATGGAGTCTTTAGTGTTCACTTAGTGTGACGGAGCATTTGGGTTCGAGACCCAAAGTTTTGAAACTTTATTGAAGGTTCCGAAACCTTTGTCAAATAGTTTCGAAACCTTCAGGGGTTACATTTGGTGGTATCAGAGCTAGGTTTATAAAGTGAGTAGTTGGTTTGTCAAAATGTGTGTAGGTTTGTTAAGTTTTGTGCTTAGTTTATTAAAGTGTAAGATTGAGTGTGATATGTTGTTGATGTGTGAATATATATACATTGTGAGTGTACCTAGAGTAATAATGGATAAAAAGGGGTGGTCAGTTACACATTGCCAGTGCCTACATATTTTTAGATGCTCTTCGGTTTTCCTTGGATCTTGCCCGAATGTAAGTTTATTATGTCTTAATATTATGTTTTAAAATTGCATGTTTGAAGTATTTGGATAATGCCTCCAAGATGAGAACTCGTGCTAGTGCGAGCTTGATCAGTGATGGTCAGGCAGAGGGTGAGGCGACTATTAGGGAGGAATCGCTTCCACCTCCCCCACCAGCTAGTGTGCCACCTGTTCGTGTTCCTCTAGTTCCTGTAGGACGCCAGTTTAGAGAGTTTGCCCCATTCATACAAGCTATGACGGATGCGTTTCAGGCTACTATGGCTGGAATGCATGTCGCAGCTCCCGCACCTGCCATTGTGGTTACCCCAGGACTACCGCTAGAGCGACTGCGTAGCTTTGGTGGTGTAGAGTTTCGTGGGTCTGACCCGAGTTCAGCTGAGGAGTGGTTGGCCAGTACTAAGAGGATTTTGGACCAGATAGACTGTCAGGATTCCCGGAGGTTGGGTTGCGTGGTCTCTCTACTTCAGGGAGATGCTTATAGGTGGTGGAATACTACAAAAGCGGGTGTAGTTATTGCTAACCTGATATGGGAGTATTTCAGGACCGCCTTTGTACGGAAGTTTTTGGGTCTGCAGTATGAGGATGCACGAAAGAGGGAGTTTATGTCACTGGTGCAGGGCATTATGACTGTGGCTGAGTACGAGATACAGTTTATTAGGATGAGCCACTATGCTCTTGAGTTGGTCCCTAATAATCGTAAGAGATGTGGTAGGTTATGATATGGGTTGGATCTTGAGATAAAGACATATTTGTTGGCTATGGAGTACACCGAGTTCGATGTGCTTGTTAATAGGGCTAAGGATGTTGAGGAGTCCCTGAGAGAGGCTAGGAAGTCTTCCGATGTCGGAAAAAGGGCTACGGAGTACACCAAGTTCAATGTGCTTGTTAATAGGGCTAAGGATGTTGAGGAGTCCCCGAGGGAGGCTAGGAAGTCTTCCGATGTCAGAAAGAAGCCTGTTGAGGCTAGCACCCAAGGTAATAAGGGTAAGAGGTTTCAGGACAACCGATACAGAGCCGATCGACGCTGAAGTGATTTTGGACGTGACAGTCGTGCTCAGCAGTTTGGTAGGGGCGGTGGTGAGACCCCAGTTTGTAACTTGTGTTCTAGGCGTCACTCGGGCGAGTGCAGGTGGGTTAGTGGTCCATACATGGGATGTGGATCGAGGGATCACATGAGGCGTGATTGCCCAAGGTTTGCTGGTGAGACGGGTGATCATGCTGAGGTTGCTGTGATGACTGGTAGAGGACGTGGACGTGGTTGAGGTCCTTTCCAGAGGCAAGGTGATGGGCGTAGAGTTTATGCTCAGCGTGGGGCCCGTAATGCCACAGATGTGATTGCAGGTACTTTTTCTTTTCAAGATGTACCGTTGTTTTCCTTGATAGATTCGGGATCTACACATTCTTATGCTTTGAGTGAGCATGCATATTTGTTGGATATCCCTGTTGAGGTTTTAGATGTGGGGGTTGTGGTTACTAGTTCTTTGGGTGAGACAGTGACCGTAAGGAGGTTGTTTAGGAGGTGTCCGTTGGAGGTACAAGGGCATGTTTTTGAGGTTGATTTGATGGAGTTACCGTTTCATGGTTTCTACCTTATCTTGGGTGTTGACTGGTTGACGGAGCATAGAGCTGTGGTGGATTTTGAAAAGAAGCGGGTTACTATGAGGTTGTTAGATGGTGGCGAGGTTGTGGTAAAGAGTGAGTATACCGGATTCTTATTTAATGTAGTTTCGGCTTTACAAGCGGAAAGGTTGATGCAACATGGTGGTATGCCATATCTAGCATATGTAATAAATCCGGGAGTAGGAGAAGTTCGGGTGCAGGACATTCGAATAGTATGTGATTTTCCAAAAGTTTTCCCTGAGGAGTTACCGGGATTACCTCCCGATCGTGATTTGGAGTTTAGTATCGAGACTTATGCTGGTACTAATCCGATGTCAATTGCTCCTTATCGCATGGCACCTAAGGAGTTAAAGGAGTTAAAGATGCAGTTGCAGGAGTTGCTTGACTGTAGTTTTATACGACTGAATGTATCACCTTGGGGTGCACCGGTGTTGTTTGTGAAGAATAAAGATGGTACGATGAGGGTGTGCATTGATTATCGGCAACTGAATATGTTGACCGTGAAGAATAAGTATCCTTTACCGAGGATTGACAATTTGTTTGATCAGTTTCGAGGAGAAAATATGTTCTCGAAGATTGATTTAAGATCGGGGTACTACCAGTTGAAGGTGAAAGAAGAAGATGTGTTAAAAACGGTTTTTCGGACAAGGTATGGTCATTACGAGTTTTTGGTGATGCCGTTTGGGTTGACGAATGCCCCTGCTGCTTTCATGGATATGATGAATCGGGTGTTTCACGAGTACTTGGACCAGTTTGTGGTGGTATTCATAGATGATATCCTCGTGTATTCACGTATCGAGGAAGATCATGATCGGCACTTGCGGATAGTGTTGCAAGCGTTGAAAGAGAACGAGTTGTATGCTAAGCTAAGTAAGTGTGAGTTTTGGTTAAGGGAAGTGGTGTTTCTTGGTCATGTGGTGTCGGAAAAGGGTATTAGTGTTGATCTAAAGAAGATAGAGGCTGTTATGGGTTAGAAGCAACTGAGATCGGTGTCCGAGGTTCGGAGTTTCCTAGGCTTGGTTGGGTATTATCGTAGGTTCATTGAGGTTTTTACGAGCATTGTTGCTCCTATGACCAAGCTGTTGCAAAAGAAGGTTCCTTTTGAGTGGAAAGAAAGTCAATAAAAGAGCTTTGAGAAGTTGAAGTTCGGTGTTGACTAGTGTTCCTTATATCTCCAGCAATATTTAAGCATCTAAAACAACCCATAAAACAACCGAAAAGCACCTTAAAACTACACCGATTGCATTATTCCGGGATTAAATTAATGTACTATCAAAAGAAGACTTAATTAATCATTAAATCAACATAAAAACATGATTGAATTCATCTAAATTCCAACGTTAAATGAGATCTAAAAAGATTTCACAAAAATATCATAAAATCACTAGATCTAACATTAAAAACATAGAATCAAGTTTTTATTCAAAGATTAGCAAGCTAATACTTGGGAATTTCAATAAAGAACCTTAGAAAAGAATAAAAATCTAGAAAATTACCTTCAAGATCTATTCACCAAAAATATATAATTTTCCCCTTCTTGATTCCTTGCAATTTGATGTAGATTTGATGAAATTGATGCTTAGGTTTTGTAAAGGATAGAAAGATGATGCAAATGATATAATCTTTGTGGAAAAAGATGCAAAAATCAGCAAAGAATTGAAGAGAAAAGATGAAGAGAAAGTGGAGAGAAAATGAGAGAAAAGTGATTTTGAGAAAAATGATTAAAAATCCAATTAAAGTAATTAAAAATATATTTTGGTGAATAAATCATCATTAAAAATTAGAAATGGGTTTATGGCACTCTAAGGATTCTAAGTTTAGCTTGCTTTTCAATTTAGTCACTAAAAACATATAATTGCCGAAAATTACAAAGTAGTCCCCCAATTTTCCAAAAATTATAAATCGGTCACTTATGCATAATTAAGCATAATTAAAAATCAAAAATAAATCCAAATTATTTTATTTTAAATTTGAAACATATTTTTAATATTTCAAACCACCTTCCAAATTATTATTTTTCTTAATTAAAAATATCCTTATTTTACTTTTCCCCGGAATTAATGAACTGGAGAACCCGATTCGTCCCGAATCGAATTCCCCTAACTAAGCCTAACTATTAACCCCCAAAACGGGATGTTACAGCTAACATTCTACAAAACATACCATACAAGAAACTTACTAACTTTGTGTCAAACCCAACATCGTACTCATCTCCACGATAATACCTCCAACTTATGGTTTAGCCACCATAACCAACTCAACACCATGGTTCAAACTTTAAAATCTACACATCATTAAGTGCCTTGACACTTAACCCAAAACTCCTTCCCATTATCAACTCATCGATAAACTAACTCTTACCTTAACTATAGCACAACAAAATCCAAGCTTGTAAAACTGTTCCTTCCACTAGCTCCAATATCTCTTACTTTATAACCTTGCCAAAGCAGTAACCATATTGATGAAACATCCATAAACATGAACCCACCGAATACAAACCCTCACAACACTTTTCGATAAAAGCAAACCCACAAGACTGAACAACCGATACAAACCATAAATTGTCCAGCGGTCCTCGATACACCACTTTAAACATCATCAAAAACTAACTTTACCCGAGGTATATCCAACTTAACATCTTGTAAACCCAACATGTGTACTCTCCTCCTTTATAGTACAACCAAACCTCTCAAGGTCACAATAATCTATGATTCAAACCCCTGATTTTACAACTCCTATACTAATATATATCTCATATTTTACTTCCATCTTGACCATACCAGATCGGTCATAACCCCCGATCTAACTGCACACTAACCACACTATAAAGAATTCCTTGTAATTTCTACAAAATAATTTCACATCACTCATAAAAACACCAACCCGCCTTACTCTACAAAACATGCTACAACTTTGTTACAACCTCCAAATCCTAACTAGAAAGAATCCGCAAAACTCAATCTTTCCTTTAGTAATGATCAACTCAAACTAACCATAACTCAGGGTATTTACCTCGGTTTCAAACATTCACAACTATGACACCAACCACTCATTCTTCATCCAAGACAATTCCCTAACCAAAAGGGTAGTTTGTCCACTACACATTTAGCTCAACACCACAAGAAAGTCCTTTCAACCCTTTTTTTTTCCACACCTTCACCTTAAAAGAACCAACCACACTCCACTTACACCCTCAAGGAGCTACTTGCAAGTGTGAACAAATGTATGCATGATTTCCTGTATGCCCTCACAAATGCCTACGCAAGTGCATGTGTATGTAAATGCAATTTCTAATATCATGCTCAATAATGCATGCATGTCCTACATTATCTATAGATATATACATATATGTGCTCTTACTCTAAGCATGATTATTGTTCACACTCGCATATAACATCCTCAATTCCAACAACTTCAACTATTATCTTGTTAACTACTCCCAAGTCAGATTATCAATAGCCGTACCGGCTTCAGTAGACTAAAACACACTCGAAAAAACGGTGCAACACCACAAACTAACCTTCTTGCCTAACCGAAGGTACACTCATAGAGGAGGAAAAAATTACTCTTCCTTCGTAGTCGTTTCATCCTCAATCTTGACCATCAATGTTTATACCAACACTAGCTAGTGACTTACATCTCAGAAGCATATTCCAAAAACTTTAAACATGCAGTTTAAAACATAATATTAAAATAAAACAAACTTACATTCGGGTAAGATCCAAGGGAAAATTGAGAGCATCTGAAATTATGTTGGCATTGGTAATATGTAACCGATAACCCCAATTTAACCATCATTACTCAAAGTACAATCATCATAAATAAATTTTCACACACCAACAACATATCATGTTCAATCACATATATCATAATCAATCGTACATTTAAACACACAACTTAGCAATCCTACACATGCTTTAACCAACCAACTATACACTTTACAAACCTGGCTCTGATACCACCAAATGTAACCCCCTTAGCCTGACCTAGACGGAATAAACACTAATGGGTTACACAGGAAATATCAAACCAAACCCACGAAGGTCCGATTCGATAAACAACCCTAAAACCGTTATATTTTTTTCTTCTAGATGCACAATTATATTCCTACATGTCAAGGTCTCATACGAGGCATTAATGGAAACAATTCGATCATAAACAAATATCCGATTAAACACTTAAGTAAATTAAGGACTAAAACGTAAAACTTTTAAATTCTAATATCAAAGTAGAAATTATTTTCATCAAAGTTCAATTAAACATACGAGTATCCCTCACAGAAAATTTCAACTCAAACGGAGCATTCCAACTTCATCAATTGCATGTTTCACTAATTTAGGGACCAAAATGTAAATCTTTCAAACTATAAGGACTTTTTCCAAATTGAGTTAGTCATCTTGAAATTAAATCAACTTTATGCATCCATGTGAAATTTCAGCTCAAAATAACATCTGTAGGTACCTTAAATGAACAAAGAAAGATATTCGGGACTAAAATGCAATTTCTAGCAACTATCAATTCCTAGCAGCCAAAGGTTTCGAAACCTTTCATAAAGGTTTAGAAACATTTTATAAAAGGTTTCGAAACTTCCCTGAAGGTTTTGAAACTTTTCGCGTCTAGTGACTTTCCAAAATTGAAATTTCCCACAAGGTTTCGAAACCTTCATGAAGGTTTCGAAACTGTTTGGCAAAGGTTTCGAAACCTTCTCTAAGGTTTCGAAACTTTAGGTCTGGAACCTAAAAATTCCATCATACTAAGTGAACGTCATCGGTTCAAACACAACCATCAATCACTACCATCTATATGTATAAGTCCTAGGCATAATTAACAACATATATCACATGATTATCAACATCAAGAATATCAAGCAAATTATAGGCATGCTACCTAGAACATGATTAAAATCATAACGATCATGAAAGTACATGCTTCAACAATCCATACATCACCATAGTTCATCAATTAACAATCAAGCAACATAGGTCTTATTTTAATATAAACCAAAGTCAAATTCACACTCCTCATATAGGTTGGGTTTAAACATTGCCAAGCCCCTAACTTATTTGTCAAATCATACCGAATTTGAAATAACCTTTCCCCTTGGTTTCCTTGCTCTGAATGTAGTCCCGAGTGCCTTTATTTTTCTTCAAGGATGAAAAGAGAGCTTAAGCAAACATGCTTAGTGAGGAAGCTCTACACAAGATCATCAATGCTCTATTTAAAACAATAATGAAACCATAGTTTGCAATGCATCATTAAAAACATGCATGCTTAACATTTTACGTTCATGTCTATAATATCAAATCACTTTCTTGAGTATCTTCAACATTATCAATACATTTCATGAATGATGCACAATGTTCTCTTTTAATCTATGTATGCATATTGGCTTTCTAGTGATCACTTAATGTGAACCTTAAGTTCACCAAATACACGGATCCATTGTTAGAGACCATTAGTCTCGTCATGACACAAAGTCACCATTGACATGACACCAAGTCACCATTGACATTGTTGCGACCTCTTTTAAAAAACACGAGTTTGAGTGAAAAATAACTTGACGATTGGTTTTGAAAAAATGTGAATTTTATCATTTTAATCTTGAAAAAAATCCAAATTTTTGAAAAATGTACTATTTAATTTAAAAAAAAAATGATTTGGAGTCACCACCGGCCACTTTGGTAGGCCAGACACCATAAAACAAACCAGAGATCCATTTTAAAAATATTGAGTTTGGGAGTCAGTTACGTGTAAGGATGGTCCTACAAACACCCAAAAATTGGTACCTTAAAAAATATTACGTGGCATTGATACTTTGAAGATAGATATTAATTTAATTTCTCATTGTTAATTGAACATTATTTGAATCGAGGATACCCTTTTGATTTAGAAATTACATCACCTTAAAACTTGGATTGAACGAGACGTCCTCTAGATAGGAAACCTCACCCAAATTCAAAGGAATGTAACTTCCGCCTCAAAAGGTTAAAGTAAAATGCATGACCGTTTTTATCTTGTTCATTTTAAGTTCTAATCCTAAAAAGGCTCCATTAATTAAGTGTTTTAAACCTAAGTTACTAATGTCACTAGTTGTTTACCTATCAATTTTATTTAATTCTAAACCTAAGTTATTTTGTCAAAATTCTAGGTTTTAAATAGCACATGAATTCGATACCAAGGTACACTCTCTCGGTCAGCATCATGGTACGTCAAAACACCAACCTCTTTAGTATATCCGAGATATAAGATTCAAATGCTATGTTACTAAATTATCTCCCTAATTAAATTAATTAATTAATTTAAGTGACTAGTCCTAGAGGACTCTAAATTGATTAACTAAAATGTTCATTAGGTGATCTACCTAAAATATGCCATGCAAAAAATAAAATAAACAAATAAGATAAAAAGGAACTTGATATATATTTTTTATTGGAATTATAGGAGTACAAGTTATATCAAAATTATCATCATGAAGTGAGTACAAAAGGGACTTGCATAAAAGAAGAGTAAACGAACTTCGGAAAGACTTAATTAAGTGTGTAATTAATTTTAAAGTTTTTAGAAATTTTTAATTAAATTTTCCTAATCTTCAAATTTTAATTAAAACTTAATTAAAGTTTAATTTGGTGAGTTTTAAATTTTAGGGTTCAATTAGGGTTGGATTAGATTAGATTAATTTTTAAGTCTTATCTTAGAAAATTAAAATTAATTAAGGGATTTAATTAAAATAATTTTAAAATTTTAAAATTTAATTTAACCTAATTGAAGTTTAATTTTGGTGGAATTTGGGGGAATTTGGGCTAATTAGGCCTAATTAATTCTTACATCTTATCTTTAGAAATTAATTAAAATTAACTATAATAATTAAGTAAAATTATTTCTTAAATTTTAAGAATTAAACTAATCCTAATTAAAGTCTAATTCGGTGAATGTTTTAAAGTTTAAAGGCTAGACTAGACCTAATTAAGTTGGATTAATTTTAAATTTTTTTTAGAGATTAATTAAAATTAATTAAAATAATTAATTAAAATTATTTTTTTCTAAATTTTAAGATTTAAATTAAACCTAATTAAAGGCTAATTTTTAGGTTTAGGGGTCAAATTAATTTTAGATTAGATTTAACTAGGTTAAATTAATTTTAAAGTTTTCTCGAAAACTAAATTAACTTCTAATTTAGAACCTAATTGACTTTTAAGTCTTTAAAATCAATTTTAAGTCCTAATTAAAGTCTAAAATAATTTAATTTTAAACCTAGGGGTCTAATTAGGGTCTAGGAGCCTAATTGGGTGAATTTTAATAGTTTAGGGGCCTAATTGAAAGCTTAGGGACTAAATTGTATGACGGTTCAAAGCTTAGGGGACCAGGAAGGCAATTTTCCCCTATAAAAAAAGTCGAAACTAAAGAGGAAAAGAACTTACTGTCGGCGACCTCCTTTGCTTCCTCACCGATTGAAATCCTTCCCCTTACTCAAGCTTGTAATTGCTCCTCAATCCTTCTCCTTACTCAAGCTTGTAATTGCTCCTTTGAATTCTGATCTCAACTCCCCCCTTCTCTTCGTTTTGTTCTGACCCCCTTTAAACTTCAAATCCTCCTTTTATTGGATTCAAACTCAGACTTTTGATTGAAGTAGGAAACTCCAAACAAAATTCAAATCCCTACAAATACTCCACAAAATCCCCAACTCCCCCAAAATCTTATCTCAACTTCACTTTTCTGTTTTTTTTATTTTATTTTTTATGGTTATTATTTTATTATACTTTTTATTTTGTTTTTAGTTTTTTATTATTTAATGTTAAAAATTCGTGATAACAGCTGCCCCTCTTTGCTCAATGCTGCGGAGCAGGAGATGGGCAAAGACTGAAAAGCACGAATTTTGTTTAAGCTTTTTGGTCAAAGCTTGAAGCTATTCTTCTTATTACGAATTTCTTCAAGCAAAACTTGTGACAAAACCCGAGGTTGTCCTTCCAGTTCTGAAATCTCTCGTCTCTAGAATATCTGGAGTTGTTCTTCCTATTACGAAATTCTTCAGACAAAATTCCTTAGAATCATCAAATGATGGAGCTTGAGGCTGTTCTTCTTATTATGAAATTCCTCATCTCCGGGATCTGGAGCTGTTCTTCTCATCACAAAATTCTCCAGATAAGAGTGATGAAATTCGAGGTTGTTCTTCTTATTATAAAATTCCTCGCATCTCATGGAATTTGGAGTTGTTCTTCTTATTATGAAATTCTCCAAACTTAACATCATGCCCGGAGGACTTAATGATGACCCGAAGGATTTAAGATCGTATTGCCTCCTCGATTGTGCAAACGATATCATCACTCCCGAAGGTGATGGCCCGGAGGACTTAACATCATGCTCGGAGGACTTAATGATGACCCGGAGGATTTAGGATCGTATTGCCTCCTTGATAGTGCAAACGATATCATCACTCCCGAAGGTGATGGCCCGGAGGACTTAATGATGACACGGAGGATTTAACATCATGCCCGGTGGACTTACAGATGACCCGGAGGATTTAATAGTGGAATATGAAGTTGTTCTTCTTATTACGAAATTCTCCATCTCCACTAAAGAGTCTGAAGCTGTTCTTCTTATTACAAAATTCTTCAGACTAGTATCAAGTCATGAAATTTGTTTTTTCATATTGAATCTGGAGTTGTTCCTCTCATTTGAACTCCTCCAAAGTTTGAAGTTGTTCTTATCTGTTGAATTCCTTCAAACAAATCTTGGGATCTGAAGTTGTTCTTTTCATTTGAATTTCCTCAAACATCTGGTAAATAAAGATTTTTGTTGAAATCCGCATCTTCAAGCGGAAAAATTTTCTTAACTTCATCTTCTTTATTGAGATTTTTCTCCTCAAATAGAAATCTGTATTGGTCTCTGCCGACCTTCTGAAATGTTTGTTTTCAAATTTCTTTCCTCTGAGATTTTTGCTTCTCCTGATCTGGATTGCTTTGTTAATCTTGCAAATTCCTGTTAAAATTAACCAAAAAATGTTTTGAATGCATGGGTTAGCATGTTTTACCCTATGGATGCCTAACCATATGATGCATGAACCGTGGTCATTGAGGGACACTTGAATGTACACTGGTCCTCTTCATTGAACCTTCTTTTGTCATGATGGCATCTCATATCAACAACTTTATACTTTGCCTGATCTTTTTGGGCTCTATTTCTCATATTGACGTTAACATCATTGATTTTCCCAATCAGTTCGGATTCTGCCCCAAATTTCATGGGCTATTAGCTTCTCGAAGCAATAAGTTCATGAACTTTGTACCCCTTGTCCATTCTGATTTGAAATCTCACGTGCAATAATGCTTTGCTGATCTTTTATCATATTGAGTTTGCCCCACTTTCATCATTTAGGGTGTGCAAAATATCATAGGTCCCTGAATTCTCTCCTGGTCCCTAACCTTTTCTAGTCCCTGAACTTTCACCAAGCTGGACTAATATTCATCATTATAACTATAAAACTCGGCAATGACTACAGTCTGTACGTAATTGCCCTAAGTTTACCTGCATCATCTTCGTTGTTCGATATTTTGACATTTAAAAGCTTCATTTATTCCTCGTCATATCGTTCATCATTCATCTCTTGTTCTGCCCACGCTTAAAGGATTAATTACATCATAGTAATTCTCGTGAAATCCTTTGCTTTTCTTGTATCTAATAAATTTATCTACAAGATGCTTGTAAAAACAATAAACAAAAATGCTCAAAATAGTATTTTGAAAACATTAAAAGAAAATTGATTGTCATGGCAAACAAAAAAAAATTATTAGGCCTCTGAATATCAAGTGCAACAAAGTCTTTGAACAAATTTGCAAAGACCAACTTTGATGTGACCATTTTCCAATTTATTAGACTTTCAGGAGAAACATTCCCATTTTTCTAATTCTACCCCGTTTAGGTGGCACTCTTTTTCTCACTAGATCACCATACCCAATTTTCCTCTCTTTTCTGATCTCGATCAAGCATTAGAAGACTAAAAAAATCTTTGAAGAAAGGTTAACCCTAGTAAGCGGGATATATTCTGAAGACTAACTCTCCTTGTTTCAATACCCATATATGGTCAAAATGGTCTTTTGTGGCTTGTAATGTGGGCTATGGTTTATGGCTACCAAAGAAAGGATATATAGGCTCAAATAATTCAAGGGTGATAAAATCAAGGACCATTGTCGCACTGATCTGAACATGCTCTGATGAAATACTTTTTCTTTGTGGATCACTCTAGGTTGACCAATTTTTTTTCTTTTTTCTTTTTTTGGGTGGGTTTTCACCCTAGAGGTCATTTCCTTTTCTCCACTTCCTTTTCCAGTGGTTCATCTCATCAAAATATTTCACTGAGCTTTATGTTCGTTTTTTCTTTTGTGCCAACAATTTGAGTTTGGCTTCTTTTTCTTGGTTTGTTACTTCACTTTTATTTTCTGCCACTGATTCGCAAGGCATCACAATCAAGCATATTTCACTTTGAAACACATTTTCATCCTCTTTTGCCCCTAGTGTAGGGGTGATCCTTGATTTGGGTTGAAATGAACGAAAAATAACGTTAGGCTCAAAAAGGATAACAAATGATATTTTTCTTATTTTTTTTTTTTGAGAAGGGAGATCAAGGAATGCCAAATATCATCCCATACTCGGATATCTTTAAAGAAAAACAGACTTCAATTGGATGAAGTTTTGAGTTATCACTTCATTCAAGGACTTTATTCAACAATGCTTGAGAGGAAACTCATTCAAAATTTATCTAGGATTTTCCTGGGATTCCTGAACACTCATTAATGTTTTCCTTTTGGCCTAAATAAAGTAGAAAAGATTCACATTGGTGAAGTTGATCTCTGAATTTGATTTAATATCAATTCTGCAATTGATATTCAATACTTGAAAGAATGAAATCAATGATATATGTATGGGTGCTCAAAAATTAACCCACAACAAAGAATCAAAGAATCAAAAAAAAATATATGACATGTTTGCCAATTGAAAAAAAACACATATGAAACAAGCATCATAGACAAATGAATTAACAAAAACTCCCTTACTAAAGACACCCAATGCTCGCAGGCAAAAGCAACTGAGGTGATTCAGAGCATTACTCCGCAACGATCCCAAAAACACCCTTTTTCTTGACGTTTAGACATGAACAAGACAAATCTTTTCATAACTCTAAACCATCTCGGAAAAGCTAATCCTGACGCTCTGAAACTTCAACGGGCATATCATCTTGAACATTTCCTTCGGTCTTCTATTGTTGTACCAACTCCTTTGTCAAAATTCTTTTATCAATCAGTTTCTTGATTTCTTCCAGTAAAGATCTACATTTATTAGTAGCATGATCTGGTAATCCCATATGAAACTCACAAACATTGTTGGGATCATATCTTTGAGCGAAAGGGCTTGGCGTTTTTTTCATTGACTTGGGAGTAATATATTAAGCTTCAACAAGATAAGAAAATAAATCGGCAATAGACATTCCAAATATCTCCTGATCTGCATGTTTCAGGGAATCTTTTTGTTGCCGCCCTGAAGAACTAGGTGATCTTTCCCTTTTACGACTTCGGGAACCTTGAATATTACACTCATTTATCTCTTTCGGCTTTTTATCTTCTGTGGAACTTTTGAGCCTGGGTTCTATTTTCCCTTGTCGGATTCCAACTTCTATTACTCCACCAAGGGTAATAAAATCTTTAAAGTTGCCCCTTAAATTCGTAAGCATTTAATCGAAGAAAGGAGACGACAAGGTCTGATGAAACATTTCAGACATTTCCTCTTCTATCATGGGTGGTTGCACCTAAGATGCTAGCATCCTCCATCTCAATGCATAGTCCTTAAAGCTCTCATCATCTTTCATTCTCATATTCTGTAAAGTCCGACAATTTGGAGCCAAGTCTATGACATACCTGTATTGTCCCAAGAATTCTTTCGCCAAATCAACCCATGTTCGAATCTGCTCTCGACTCAATCTGTTGTACCATATTGCAGCAGGCCCTGTCAAGCTATCATGAAAGTAGTGAATCATCATTTGGTCATTATCCAGATATCCTTCCATTTTCCGACAGTACATCGTCAAGTGAATTTTAGGACAACTAGACCCGTCATACTTCTCAAAAACAGGGATCTTGAATTTTGGCGGAATAACAAAATCAGGGACCAGACAAAACTCCCTTGCACTAAACTCGGAGTCTACTCCTTTTTTACTTGCCTCCATTTTCTTATGGAGCTCTATACACATATTTGTCAATTGATCAACACGTTCTAAGGAAAACATACTCATGCTCGAACTTGATACTCACGGGTAGATAGTTAGACATGGCTTCCAGATTTGATCGTTTGCCTTTGGTTGAGGCTTTGTCATATGCTCTTGCAATCTTTCTTGGATACTTGCAACTTCTCTTATATTCTCATCCATGATGTCTAATTCTTGAGCTTTTATTAATGTATGGCAACTGTCATCGGAACCCTCAACCACCTTAGATTCATATATGCTAATGCAATGTTGATAAATAATAATGGCATGATATAAAATAAACATATGCATGAATGCAATAAAGTATTGATCCCAAGAGTGATTATCGTAGAATAACTTTCATTTCAGGTAAAAAGATTTGCTACATCTAATATCAAACATTAAAGATATTTGCGAGTCTTAACCCCTAATTTCTTAACTTTCTCTAAGAACCCTACTAACTTCTCATTGTGATCTATCGCCGAATTGATGTTTTGACTCAATTCTGCCGCCATGTCCGCTAGACTTGCTATTTCATGAGCCATCTCTTGTGATTTTCCATGGACCGCTGTGACTTTCTCAGGTTTTAGGTCTGGTACATTTTTGATTGGCTTGCTCACACCAATTATAAGTGGTGGTTTGTATGTGTACCGATTCTTTTTCGGCTCTTCTTCCATGTGCCTCTTCCCTTTAGTCATGTTCACCATCATGGTCTTCAGCTCACTCATTTGTCTTTTTAACACTTGCATTTTAGCGTCTCTAGAGTCCAATGAGTAATCTTCAGGTAAATTGTCCATCCTTCTCAAGCTCTGACTCAACCTCGTCTTCGACTTACAAATCCCTTTAACTGTTATGATCGTCTTCTATCTCGATAATCACTTTTGGATCAATACCTTTATGTGATGTGATGCAAAAATATCAACATGTTAAGATGATGCAAAAACAAAACAAAATAAAATAAAATAAAATAGAAATCAACAACCTAAATATAAATCTACTTTATAATACATGAATGTAAGAGGATATTAAATTCGGAAAATAATTTCTTAAAAATATCCGTTTGTCCAAAAAGAATTCACTACAAATTAAAGATAGTCTACAGAAAACTGTTAGCCCTAATCCCCAAATTGGTCAACTCATGTAGCAGGTGTACGATAACTTCTCCATGCTCTTGCTCGATGTTCGACTGCTTCAGAAGAGTTGTAGCTTCTCTCGATAATGTCTGTACATAAGATGCGACGCTTCCGATCTTTGAAGTTGACCAACTCTGATTCTGGATGGTACGCTGCGCTGCTTCATACTTGGTCTTCCACGCTCCTCCTCCTGACGGCAAGCTATCACCTTTCTCAAGCTGAACTGCTTCTGACCATGTCCAGACTTCCGTATTACCTTTGCCTATAATGATCCCTTTTGACATTTTTGGATACTTCTAACTTTACTATTTTCCGAATTAATACCCATACAAATGATATGCCAAGTAAATATAAAATGCATAAAAAAACGAAAATAAAAAGAAAATGTGTTAGTATGACGAATACAAAGATAAAATAAAATAATAAAAGTGCCTGAAAAATAACCATAGAGCAGTTAAAAATGCAAATAAAGTTAACCAGAGAATAGGTTAAATTGCGTAAAGTAACCAGAGAGCGGGTTAAATTGCACAAAATAACCAGAGAGCATGCTAACAGAGAAATCCTAAGTTTGGCGGCATTTCGGCAGCATACCGCCTAATGTTATGGTTCCTGTCTGGCTCTAGAAGGGGTAGATTTCTACTCTATATGCGGTTTTTGGTCTAGACACTAGGTTCCCGAACTGTCATTATCGCCTACTACGACGATAAGACATCGATTCGGTGATATAGGTCCCTTACAACGAAGGTGAAGACCCCACGATGCGTAAGGTTAGTATACCGGAAGCAGATAAAAATCCGAAACTCTGAGCTGGAGAGCATCACGTCGGATAATATCTAACTCCCACTTAAGGGTGAAAGCTCGGGTCGAGAGCTTATGCATGAATGACAAGATATATCGTAAAAGTAAAAAGTTATCCTCATTCAAATAATGTTCACTTAACAATAAAAAAATTAAATTAATATCTATCTTCAAAATGCCAAAATGCCACGTAAAATTTAAAAAAAGTTAGGCCTGACTCATAAAAAATAATTTTTTTAAGTCCCCAGCGGAGCCGCCATGCTGTTGCGACCTCTTTTAAAAAACGCGTGTTTGGGTGAAAAATAACTTGACGATTAGTTTTGAAAAAATGTGAATTTTATCATTTTAATCTTGAAAAAAATCCAAATTTTAGAAAAACGTACTAATTAATTTTTAAAAAAAATTGATTTGGAGTCGCCACCGGCCACTTTGGTAGGACAGACACCATAAAATAAACCAGAGATTCATTTTAAAAATATTGGGTTCGAGAGTCGGTTACGTGTAAGGATGGCCCTTACAAACACCCAAAAATTGGTACCTTAAAAAATATTACGTGGCATTGATACTTTGAAAATAGATATTAATTTAATTTCTTATTATTAATTGAACATTATTTGAATCGAGGATACCCTTTTGATTTAGAAATTTCATCACCTTCAAACTTGGATTGAACGAGACGTCCTCTAGATAGGAAACCTCACCCAAATTCAAAGGAATATAACTTCCGCCTTAAAAGGTTAAAGTAAAATGCATGACCGTTTTTATCTTGATCATTTTAAGTTCTAATCCTAAAAAGGCTTCATTAATTAAGTGTTTTAAACCTAAGTTACTAATGTCACTAGTTGTTTACCTATCAATTTTATTTAATTCTGAACCTAAGTTATTTTGTCAAAATTCTAGGTTTTAAATAGCACATGAATTCGATACCAAGGTACACTCTCTAGGTCAGCATCATGGTACGTCAAAACACCAACCTCTTTAGTGTATCCGAGATATAAATGCTATGTTACTAAATTATCTCTCTAATTAAATTAATTAATTAATTTAAGTGACTAGTCCTAGAGGACTCTAAATTGATTAACTAAAATGTTCATTAGGTGATCTACCTAAAATATGCCATACAAAAAAATAAAATAAACAAATAAGATAAAAAGGAACTTGATATATATTTTTTATTGGAATCATGGGAGTACAAGTTATATCAAAATTGTCATCATGAAGTGAGTACAAAAGGGACTTGCATAAAAGAAGAGTAAACGAACTTCGGAAAGACTTAATTAAATGTGTAATTAATTTTAAAGTTTTTAGAATTTTTTAATTAAATTAATCATTTAATTAAATTTTCCTAATCTTCAAATTTTAATTAAAACTTAATTAAAGTCTAATTTGGTGAGTTTTAAATTTTAGGGTTCAATTAGGGTTGGATTAGATTAGATTAATTTTTAAGTCTTATCTTAGAAAATTAAAATTAATTAAGGGATTTAATTAAAATAATTTCTAAATTTTAAAAATTTAATTTAACCTAATTGAAGTTTAATTTTGGTGGAATTTGGGCTAATTAGGCCTAATTAATTCTTACATCTTATCTTTAGAAATTAATCAAAATTAACTATAATAATTAATTAAAATTATTTTCTAAATTTTAAGAATTGAACTAATCCTAATTAAAGTCTAATTCGGTGAATGTTTTAAAGTTTAAAGGCTAGACTAGACCTAATTAAGTTGAATTAATTTTAAAACTTTTTTTAGAGATTAATTAAAATTAATTAAAATAATTAATTAAAATTATTTTTTTCTAAATTTTAAGATTTAAATTAAACCTAATTAAAGGCTAATTTTTAGGTTTAGGGGTCAAATTAATTTTAGATTAGATTTAACTAGGTTAAATTAATTTTAAAGTTTCTCGAAAACTAAATTAACTTCTAATTTAGAACCTAATTGATTTTTTAAGTCTTTAAAATCAATTTTAAGTCCTAATTAAAGTCTAAAATAATTTAATTTTAAACCTAGGGGTCTAATTAGGGGTCTAGGGGCCTAATTGGGTGAATTTTAATAGTTTAGGGACCTAATTGAAGGCTTAGGGACTAAATTGTATAATGGTTCAAAGCTTAGGGGACCAGGAAGGCAATTTTCCCCCATAAAAAAAGCCGAAACTAAAGAGGAAAAGAAGTTACCGTCGGCGACCTCTTTTGCTTCCTCACCGATTGAAATCCTTCCCCTTACTCAAGATTCTAATTGCTCCTTTGAATTCTGATCGCAAGTCCCCCCTTCTCTTCGTTTTGTTCTGGCCCTCTTTAAACTTCAAATCCTCTTCCTTTTATAGGATTCAAACTCAGACTTTTGATTGAAGTAGGAAACTCCAAACAAAATTCAAATCTCTACAAATACTCCACCAAATCCCCAACTCCCCCAAAATGTTATCTCAACTTCTCTTTTCTGTTTTTTTTTTTATTTTATTTTTTATGGTTATTATTTTATTATACTTTTTATATTGTTTTTAGTTTTTTATTATTTAATGTTGAAAATTCGTGATAACAGACATGACACGAAGTCATCATTGACATAATACGAAGTCACCATTATAGCACTACCATGCACGATTGGACACATAGTCACCCTTGTTACGTGTAGGCGACTCTACCATGCACGATTAGACACAAAGTTACCCTTGTTACGTGTAGGCAATATTCTTTATTCTCAATAATTTTTATAGTGCACTTAAGACAATCCTAATGACATGTCATTCGTATTCGAATCTAAAGTTAGTGTTACTAAGCCAATATCATAATCAAATGTGCATGATAATTTGCTACTCATAATGCATGCATAATATGTTCACAAATAAACCAAATGTCATGCCCAATGGCAATATCAATTTTAAGGCAAATAACCACATAATATTCCAATTCATTTTCAACTCATAATGCATCCATAATATGCTCAACAAATGAACCGAAAGTCATGCCCAATGGCACCTATAATTTGAAGGCAAATAACCACATATATTCCAAGTTCATTTTCCATGTTTTCCTTAACCATGTATGCCTTTTTAAACCATGCATTTTCAACAATTATCTCATGCATGCACCGATTCAAAATCATGTTTATGCATTTCCAAAAATCTCATTGCATTAACAACATCAATGTCTTTACCGAATGTAACAGAAGCTCATGTTAATATATCAAAACATTTACTTTACTTACTCTTGAACTATGGAAAGTTTTCACACTCTTCCATAGTCCCCAAAACAGAACCGTACCAATGCGATTCGCTTAAAGTCCGAAAAACACTCACCGACAAGCAAAACGAGCCTTCGTCGATGCTCCGATGGCAACATCAATGCACCAGCCACTTATGCACCTTCTTGCACTACCTCTACATCATTAAAATAGATCATATTCACATCATAACATGTTCAAACCAGCAGCCACATCAAACCTCCACAAAATTACCGAAAACTTAGCCGAAATAACCGAAAACTAAGCCGAAACGCATCCGAATAACATCTGCCCAAAACCTAATGATTCTAACTTCTAATCCACTTCAATTATGAACCAAAAACACATATAAACAATCCTTATACCTCTAGCAACATTAAAACATCTAAAACAGCCCCTAAAACAATCGAAAATCACCTTAAAACAACACCGACTGCATTATTCCGGGATTAAATTAATGTGTCATCAATTGAAGACTCAATTAATCATTTAATTGAATTAATAACACAATTAAAATCATCTAATTACAGCATTGAATGAGATCTAAAAAAATTTCACAAAAACATTCATAAAATCATTAGATCTAGCATTGAAAACATAAAATCAAGTTTTATTTAAAGATTAGCAAGCTAATAATTGAGAATTTCAATAAAGAACCTTAGAAAAAGAGTTAAAATCCAGCAAATTACCTTTTAGATCTATCCACCAAAAAGATAAAGTCTTCTCTTCTTGATTCCTTGCAAATTGGTGTTGATTTGATAAAATTGATGGTTAGATTTTGTAAAGAATGAAAAGATTATTAAAATGAAGTAATTTTTGTGGAAAAAGATGGAAAAATCAGCAGGAAATTGAAGAAAATAGATGAAGGAAAAATGGAGAGAAAATGAGAAAAAAGGTAGTTAAGTGAGAAAATGATTATCATCTTTAATTAAACTAATTAAAAAGCATTTTGGTGAATAAATCAGTATTAAAAATTAAATTGAGTTTATGGCCCTCTAAGGATTCTAAGTATAGCTTGCTTTCCAATTTAGTCATTAAAATTAACAATTTCCGAAGATTACAATTAAATCCCCCATTGTTTTCCAAAAATTACAAATTGGTCACTTATGCATAATTAAGCATAATTAAAAATCAATTTAAAGTTTAAATTATATTCTTTTAATTTTGGAACATCTTTTTAATATTTTTAAACCACACTCCAAAATTATTACTTTTCTAATTAAAAATATTCTCATTTTATATTTCCCCAGAATAACGAACCGGAGAACCCGATTCGACCTGAATCGAGTTCTCCTAACTAAAGCCCAAACTACTAACCCCAAAATCGGGATGTTACAGTATGGCTTTGATTTGATATGATGCATGCATGTGTTAATTGCTGAAAAATTGCATGATTTATAAAGGCATTCATGGCTTCTAGAAGCATGAAAATGTATTGGAATATGATGAGGTTATTTGCCCTATAATGATGAAGCCGTTGAGCATGATTTAAGGTTCACATGATGAACAATATATGAATGCATTATGAGCAGCAAGTTAACATGCATGATTGATCTTGATATTGGCTTAGCGACACTAACTTTAGATTCGAATACGAATGACATGTCATTAGGATTGAGTGCACTACAAAAATAAAGAGAATAATGATGATGCCTACACGTAAACAAGGGTGAATTTGTGTCCGACTGTGCGTGTAGAGCTTGTCTATATGTAAACAAGGGTGACTTTGTGTCCGACCGTGCATATAGTTGACCCATACGTAAACAATGGTGACTTTTTATCCGATCGTGCGTAATAGGAGAAACATGTATACAAGGGTGACTAAGTGTCCGACCGATGCATGTTGAGACCAAGAGTCTCCAATTATGAGAAAAAGGGTCCGTGTATTCGGTGAACTAAGAGTTCACATTAGGTGATCACTAGCAAGCCAATATGCATACATAAAGTGAAATGGTATTCTTGTGCATGACACATGAAATGATTTGACAATGATGATGAGCATGACTTGGTTTTACGTATTTCAATAAAGTATAAAGGATGCAACATGACATTAAAAATGATTTTTGTTTTATGCATTGATGACCTTATGTAGAGCTACCTTACTAAGCATGTTTGCTTAAGCTCTCTTTTCATCCTTGCAGAAAAATAAAGGCACTTGGGACTTCATTCGGAGCAAGGAAACCAAGGGGAAACGTTACTTCAAATTCGGTATGTTTTTGGCAAATAAGATGGGGCTTGGCAATGTGTAACCCAACCCATGTGAGGAGTGTGTACTTATACTTTGGTTTAGTGTGTACTTAGACTTTGGTTTATGTTGAAATAAAACTTATGTTTCTTGAATGTTAATTGATGGTCTATGGAATTGTTTGGATTGATGAAGCATGTACTTGCATGGTCATTATGATTTTAATCGTGTTCTAAGAAGCATGTCTATAGTTTGATTGATGCCCGTGACGTTGTTAATCATGTGTTATAAGATGTTAATTATGCTTAGGACCTGTGCATGTTGTGGTAGTGATTAATGGTTGAGTATGGAGTCTTTGGTGTTCACTTAGTGTGACGGAGATTTTGGGTTTCAGACCCAAAGTTTCGAAACCTTAGTGAAGGTTCCGAAACCTTTGACAAATAGTTTCAAAACCTTCAGGAAGGTTTCGAAACCTTGCGGGCAATTTTAATTCTGGAAAGTTACTAGACGCGAAAAGTTTCGAGACCTTCAGGGAAGTTTTGAAACCTTTTACAGAAAGTTTCGAAACCTTATGGAAGGTTTCGAAACCTTTGATTACCAGACATTGAGAGTTGCTGGAAATTATAATTTAGTCATGGATATCTTCCTTTCATCAATTAGGGTATCTAAAGATGTTATTTTGAGCTAAAATTTCACATGAATGCATAAAGTTGATTTAATTTCAAGATGAATAATCTAATTTGGACGAATTCCTTGTAATTTGAAAGATTTATATTTTGGTCCCTAATTTAGAGAAATATGCAATTGATGATGTTAGAATGATCCGTTTGACTTGAAATTTACTGTGGAGAATGCTTGAGTGTTTAATTAAACTTTGATGGAAACACTTTCTACCTTATCATCAGTATATAAAAGTTTTACGTTTTAGTCCTTAATTCACTTAAATGTTTAATCGAATATTCGTTGTGATCAGATTGCTTTCGTTAATGCTTGTATGAGACCAAGACATGTAGGAATATAAATATGCATCTAGGAAAGAGAGAATAAAAAAGAAAAGAAATAAATATATCGGTTTTTAGGGTTGTTTATCGAGTCGGACCTTCGCGGGTTTGGTTCGATATTCCCTGTATAACCCATTAGTGTCGATTCCGTCTAGGTCGGGCTAAGGGGTTACACAGGAAAACCTCGTCACCAACCTCAAACTCAAGATCCTTACGCCTCAAATCTACGTAGGATTTTTGTCTATCAAAAGCGGCCTTAAGCCAATCCTGAATCAACCTGATTGTCTCCTCAACCATGTACAAGATCTGGACCCAGTAAACGGTGCTCATTAAGCTCAGTCCAACCAATAGGGGTACGACACTTACGTCCATACAGAGCCTTATAAGGTACCGTCTTAATACTGGCCTGATAACTGTTATTATACGCGAACTCTGCCAACGGTATGAAATTCTCCCAACTACCTATGAAATCCAGAATACATTCTCTCAACATATCCTCGAGGATTTGAAACACACGCTCAGACTGACAATCCGTCTGTGGGTGATAAGTAGTACTGAAGTTTAATCGCCTAGAACTTAGACGTAAATCTCGGATCTCGATCTGATATAATAGAAAGAGGCACTCCATATAACCGAACAATCTTAGAGATGTATAACTGGACCAACTTACTCAACAAATAAGTAGTCTTAACAGGAATGAAGTGCGTAGACTTGGTCAATCGATCCACCATGACCCAAACAAAATCCTTCTTTGATAGAGTCAAAGGTAAACCACTGACAAAATCCATCGTCACACGCTCCAATTTTATTGAGGAATCTCAATATGCTAAAGATGTCCAAACGGACGCTGATGCTCAGCTTTAACTTTCTGACAAGTTAAGAACTTGGACACAAAAGTAACAATGTCTCGCTTGAGACTTTTCCATCAGTACTTCTCTCGGAGATTCTTATACATCTTATCACCACTAGGATGCATAGAATACAGAATATCATGGGCCTCCCAAAGAATAACTTGTTTCAACTCAGAGTTCCTCGAAACATAATATCGACCCTGGAAACATAGAACTCCATCCTAATTCAAAGAAAAGTCTTGAGAAGTTCCCTCTTTAACTTCAGCAATACGATGAGCCTAGAACGGATCATTAGGTTGTTTAGCCTAAATATCAGATATCAAAGTGGGAATCACGCGGAGCTCATCCAATAAACTACCATACTCAAACATACTCAACCGAGCAAACAGAGCTCTCAGATCTGAAATGGCGTTACGGCTCAGGGCATCCGCAACAACATTAGCTTTACCAGGATGATAATCGATCTCACAGTCATAATCTTTCAGAAGCTTCAACTGACGTCATTGTCTCAGATTAAGATCCTTCTGAGTGAGAAGGTATTTCAGAATCTTATGACTTGTGAAGATATAACATTTCTCTCCATAAAGATAGTGTCTCCAGATTTTTAGGGAAAAGACTATTGCCGCTAACTCCAGATCATGGGTCGGATAGTTACACTCATGCGGTTTCAATTGACAAGATGCATAAGCTACTACCTTCCCATCCTGCATTAGAACACAACCCAAACCGGTGTGTGAGGCATCACTGTAAACTGTGTAGGGTTTCCCTAACTCTAATTGTGTCAGAACAGATTTGAGTTTCTCAAAACTCTCATGCTGAGCCTCAGACCATGTAAATGGGACATCTTTTCTCAAAAGCTTAGATAGCGGAGCGGCTATAGAAGAAAAGCCCTCTATAATCCTCCGATAATAACTAGCTAGTCCCCAAAACTACGGATCTCTACTACATTCTTGGGTTGATTCCATTCCATAATAGCCTCAATTTTCTTCGGGTCAACCAGAATACCCTTAACTGAATCAACATGCCTTAAAAAAAAATCCTCCGAAAGCCAGAGCGCACACTAACTGAACTTTGCATAAAGTTGTTTCTCTCTTAGAGTCTGTAACACAATACGGAGATACTGCTCATGATCATCTTCAGACTTGGAATAGACCAGAATATCATCTATGAAGACCACAACAAACTGATCCAGGTAGGGTCGAAACACCATATTTATCATGTCCATGAATGTTGCAGGGGCATTCGTAAGACCGAAGGGCATTACCAAAAACTCGTAGTGACTATAACGAGTTTGGAAAGCTGTTTTGAACACATCAGAATCCTTAACCTTGAGTTGGTAATAACCAGATCTCAGGTCTATCTAAGAAAACACTGAAGCTCCTCGAAACTGGTCAAACAGATCATCAATACGGGGAAGGGGTACTTATTCTTGATGGTCAACTTGTTCAACTTTTGGTAGTCGATACACAGGCGCAGAGAACCATCTTTCTTTTTAACAAGTAGAATAGGGCTACCCACGGAGAAACACTCGGTCGAATGAAGCCTCTATCTAGAAGTTCCTGTAACTGAAACTTAAGCTCCTTAATCTCCTTCGGAGCCATCCGATACGGTGCCATAGAGACTGGAGTCGTCCCCGGATACAACTCAATATTGAACTCCACCTTTTTCCGCCTAGGGGCACTCCAGGTAACTCTTCTGGAAAAAACATCTAGAAACTCACACACAACCCGGATCTTATCCATCCCAGAATCAAATTGCCTCGGGTCAAGAATGTAGGCAAGATAAGCCACAAATCCTTTCGTGATCATCTTTTCAACTTTTAGGCTGAAATAAGATTAGATAAATAACCTCTACGCTCACCGATAAGGGTTACCTCATAGTCATCAGAAGTTCTCAAAGTTACCCTTTTACGTTCACAATCCAGAGTAACTCGGTGTGCTGACAGTTAATCCATTCCCAGAATCAAGTTAAACTCACCAAACGGTAGCTCCATCAGATTAGCAGGAAAGATTTTCCCTTGAACCTGAAGAGGACAATCTTTATACACATTGGTAACCACCATAAGGTTACATACAGGACTATAAACTGAGACAGAACTACCAGTATCCTCGACAAGAATTTTAGATACCTAGATACAGAACTAGAGAAATAGGAGTGTGTAGACCCATTATCCAACAGTGCAAAGAAAGAAATAGCATGAACAGAAAAAGTATCAACAATGACGTCTGGCTCATCCTGGTCCTCTTATCTCCATGTAGCACATACTAAGCCGGGATGAGATCCTCCTGATCTGTCAGATCCTCTAAACTGACCGAGTCTGCCTCTACTACTAGTACCAGATGTTGCAGGTCTACCTGTCCTTTTCCCCCAGCTGGGGTCTGAACTGATGCATGTGATTGACCTGGAGTATAACCAGATTGTGGTGCCACTGGACAATCCTTGAGACAATGATCAAGAGAACAACATCGGAAACAAGCTCCACTCGGTATATGACACTCTCTTGAGTGCCACTTCTTACAAAACGAACACTGAGGTAAGGATCGAGTACTAGTGGATCCAGCTCTACTAGCAGCAGGAACAATAGAAGCAGCTGATCTAGAACGTGCAGAACTTTGTGGTTCAAACCCATCGCGGCCCTTCTTCTGGGACTAAAAACCCTGACTGTGCTGGGTAGCCACTGCATGCTGTCGCCTATCTCTATCATGAACCTGAGACTCTAGCTGAACCCTCAAGCTCTCATTACGCTCGACTGTCCTAGCACGCCGAGTGATCATCTTATATTCTGTATCGTGATGAGTGATAACTACAATCTTCAACGGTACCCGAAGTCCCTTCAAAAAATGGTTACACTTTTGTTTCTCAGTCGACATAATACCATGAGCATAATGAAGCAGGCGGAGGAACTCAATCTCATAATCATTCATCGACATATCGTTCTGCTGCAGATTTAGAAAATCCTAACGGCACTTAGCCAGATACTCGGGTCCAACATATCTATTCTCGAAAGCCTATTTGAAAAACTCCTAAGAAATCTTCTCCGAAGTAGTGACTCTCTCCTATACCTCCCACCAGTTCAGGGCCTCTCCCGGAAGAAAAGATATAGCAGCCTTTAGTTTCTTGTTAGAGGGTATTCCATCTCGACGAACAGACGCTAAAGCTTCTTCAGCCAGTACTCTGCATCGGCTGGGTCAATACTAGTCTTACCATCAAACATCGTCATACCAAAAGCCAGAAACTCTATAGATATGGGTTTCCTAGCACCCTCATTCTGCCGCAAATATCTAAGTAACTCTCTCTGCATGGTCACAGAACCAAACCAACAGTCTCGCTGTCCCCAGAAACATAAGGTCCCTCACTCTAGACCGGCTGATCAACCTCGACCTGCTGAGCCTCGGTCTGAACCTCAAGTAAATCCTCTCCTCCTATATCTTGGGACAAACTCTGATCCTATAGCGGGACATCACTAGAAGAAAGAGCAGATCGACCTTGGCCACGACCTCAACTGCGACCTCTTCCAATATCTAAACGTGTACTGCTATGAGGTGGCATAGTAAAGTATCTACAAAATAATATAGACAAAATCCTATGTTAGAATCGATACTTGGAGTAATATTCAAAATATTTCAGAGTATTTCAAAATCAAGTTAAATCGAGAATCTGGATTTATAAAACAGATTTACTAGATTATATTTAGATGAAAAATCATTTTGGACCTTACAGTCCGAGGGTTGAACCGGGCTCTGATACCATTAAATATAACCCTTAAAATTAACCTAATTTCTTAGAATAAAAGTTAGTATTTTACATTACTAAAACTTAATTTGCAAGTTAAGGTTTTTATAAAATTAAAATAATATTATTTGGTTAAATTATTAAAATAATTAATAATTTAATATGCTAAAAATACTTTGATATAAAACAATTCAAGGTTCAACCAAATTTAAAATAAACAATCCAAATCCAAATCATTATTAAAAGTCCAATACATAAATTATTAATTGAAAATTAAATATAAGTCTGAAACATTAAAACATTCGGAATAATAGAATTTAGATTCAATAGTCCTCTAAGTACCGAGAGCTATAACCGGGTATCTAAAATAGAAACTGAAAGAGGTGTAAGCTAAGGAGCCTAGTGTGTCTCTAGTGTGCAGGTAAACAGAAACAGAGAATAGTATATCAGATGATGACATGTATGCATGATATGTACCCATCTCCAAACACTATTAGAAGAGTAAGGTCTGCCCCAAACCACTCTATCTCCATCACACCAAACAAAAGTGGAAACTCGACCTATAGGTGGAGCAACTGAATAGAACTGGTATATTACAAAATCACTAAACAAAAGTATATTAACCACTAAACTTCCCCATACATATATCATCCAACCAGATGCAATGTTACGTGCAGATACATAATCAGAATGCAAGCCTTATACTCTAAAAGGAGGCATGCATGATAATCAGGATAAAAAATGTAACTTAGTAACATAACATAATGATGTATGAACATGCTTATACATGACAAAAACTGCACACACAAAAATATACGGAATTTACAGAAGAGAACACACCTGAAGAAGAAGGCTCAACGATAATACTAATGTCGACTAGACTCGGCTCTACCACTAGATCGAGCGAGTGTAGAGTCTATGAAAAACAAAAAGTTAGACGCACTACTATGTCACTAACAGATAAGTACACATAACAGAAATAATACAAAACTCACGTACGGGTCCCGAAGACTAGTAAACAAAAGGTCATCCAGGAGGAGGAGGCAATTGCTCGGAGTTGGAATCCACGTCACCTAAACCCAACAGAAACTGATTCAGAATCCAAAATAAATAACTTCCAGACAAACAATCAAACTTAAAAGACCTAAAAATGACACTTTGGGTTCGAATTTTGAAAAACGGACAATGCCATCGGACTCAGCACGTCAAAAAACATAGAGTGAGACTAGGTCAAAAAAAGTCAACTACTAACATCAACACTGGTCAACGCTGACATCAGCGGATGACGCCAGCAGTGATGTCAGTCGAGTTAGAGATTGGGTCTTGGGTTGGGTCGGGTCGAATATCGGGTCGAATCTGCTGGTTCGGCCGATCGGGTGGTTTGGTTCCTAGATTTTCCCGAGAAAATCTGAAACACCCAGATCGATTCTTCCTCACCTTTCACGATTAAAACATACTCGGATTGAAACTATAACCCAGAAATCGAATCAAGCAAAACAAAACATCCTTTTCAAAAACGATTAAAACTCAACCAAATACAACCCCTATCACCCTTATTCAAATACTTTGGAACCACACTCCTAACCTCAAAATCGAAACGCAAACTACAACAAAACCCAGCCAACAACAACTTCATTTGAAACAACTCCAACCTTAACCCACATCAAATCCAAAAACAAAACAAAGCAAAACCGAAATAACTTATCAAAGACGCAGGTTAGATAGAAAGAAGAACCAAGAGAAGGAGGTATGGAGACTAATTCAGAAATCAGAAACCTTAAACGATTTAGACTTTAACCAAATTAAAGAGAGAATTAAAACTCCAAAAGGATAACTGAAGCGGGAGATCGGGGTTGAAATTGATTCACCAAAAAAACAAAAGGGTAAAATATAGGGTAAGGGTCTAGACTTTAAAGATTTCTAAACTGAACATCCAACTTTCAGAAATTTCAAAAAAGGTCAATGATTCAGAATTAAAAATCCCCAAATTTTAGGGTACAAAATTAGGGATTTAGGTTCGATTTTGGAAAAAGTTTGGTGGTGTTAAAAATGTGTTAGTGGATCAGGCTAAGAACATTGAGCAGAGTTTAGGCCTAAAATCTTCAAGATTTAGTTCTGGTAAGAGGTCGGATGATAATAGTAATATCATGTATAAGTTTAAGATATAAAAAGATAGTAGGTATGGTAGGAATCATCATAGAGGAGGAGGTTTTGGCCGTGGTTATCAGGAAGGTCATTCTCAAAATGTTGAGTGTAATAAGTGGAAGACGCCACACAGGGTCGTGTTGGAGTGACAAGGGGTATTGGCACTGTGGTGTTGTAGGACACAATAGGAGAGACTGTCCTCAATTGACAGGTAGCCGTCAGGGCCAAGGTCGCGAAGGCGATCAGAATATATGTAAAGGCCGAGAAATAGGTAATTTACAATGTCGTGATGAGAATCAAGGACGACAATGCTGTAACAAGGGTCAGGCGAGAGTTTATACATACAAGGAGGTCTAGAAAGACACATATGTGGTTGTAGGTACCTTTTTCTTGCAATCTTTATCCTTGTTCGCTTTGTTAGATTATGGATCTACTCACTCTTATATCCTTAGTAAGCATGCTAGGGTTTAGATATACCTATAGAGAACGTGAACTTTGGTATGCGTGTTGCTAGTTCTTTTGGAGAGACAATAGTTGTTAGGAAGGTTTATAAATGGTGTCTCTTAGTTGTTCAAGGGCATGTTTTTGCCGTAGATCTTATTGAGTTACATTTTTAAGGGTTTAATCTTATCTTGGGTATGGACTGGTTAGTGAAATATATAACTGTTATAGATTTTAAGACTAAGAGGGTTTCCTTAAGGTTAGCTGATGACTCTAAACTGGTAATGGTTGGCGAAAGTGTGAAGTTTTTGTCCAATGTGGTGTCTGCTTTGGGAGCTCAGAGGTTGTGGACTAAGGGTTATGATGGTTACTTGGATTATGTTATGAATCCGGATATGAAGGAAGTTAGGCCATGTGACATTAGAACTGTTAATAACTATCTTGGAGTTTTCCCTGAGGTGTTACCTGGTTTACTACCTAAACATGAGATTGAGTTCGGTATCGAGCTAATAGTGGGATCTTTAGCTGTCTCTATTACTCCTTACCAAATGGCACCTAAGGAGTTAAATGAGTTGAAAGTTCAGTTGTAAAAGTTGTTGGATCATGGGTTTATTCAGCCGAGTACTTCACCATGGGGTGCACCGATCTTGTTTATGAAAAAGAAGAATGATAGCATGAGGATGTGCATAGATTATCGTTAGTTGAATAAGTTGACGGTAAAGAACAAGTATCCCTTTTCTAGGATAGACGACTTGTTTGACTAGGGTTAAGGATCAGGATTTTCTTAAGACTGCTTTCAAGACATGGTATGGACATTACGAGTTTTTGGTTATACCTTTTGGGTTAACGAATGCACTTTCTACTTTTATGGATATGATGAATAGGGTTTTTCAGGATTTCTTGGATCAGTTTGTGATAGTGTTTATTGATGATATTCTTATGTATTCACGTACCGAGGAAGATCATGATAAGCATTTAAAGATTGTGTTGTAGACTTTGCTAAATAATCAGTTGTATGTGAAGTTAAGTAAATGCGAGTCTTAATTTAAAATGAGCATCAAAGGATACACGATTAGGAGAAAATGATTTTCACTCATAAAAAGACGGTATATTGAACTAACGAGTAAGCGCAATTCTTAATTTTTATGGTTGCTTAAATCGAATACTCATAACACGTGATGGGTCCCATTTTCAATAAAACTTGGTTGTTTTTGCTTTTATTTCACGCATAAATTAGGTTCACATAGATAAAATATAATATTACATTTGAGAATAAGATTCCTTGAATGATTCATTACTTACCTTATTATTGGGAATGTTAGTTTGGTTTATTTGACATGAATATAAAATTATAGTGTTTGGTTGATTAATTATAAGATATCAGAATGCATATTTTATAAAATTATCCTTGTAATATATTTTCTTTTTAACTAATCAAACTTTTATAATATTAAAATAAAAATTTATATAAAAATCGAAATATATTTTTCTTTTTATTTTTAATTTATATAATATGTTTATAATTTTATTTTAAAAATAATTGGATATATTTATTAATTTTTAATGTTATAGTATAATATTATATATTTCAATATTTATGATATATTATAATTTTATATTTAAAAATAAAAATAAATTTATGAACATGCATAATAATGATCACATTCACTATTAAATCAAATATACTAATAATTAACTATAAATATTATATTTATATACATTATTAAATAATTTTTATTATTTTTAAAATTAAAAATTATTCTTTAAAATCTAAAGTTTTAAATAAATTTTATACTACGATTTAAATTTAAATAATAAATATTTTTACCACATAACTAAAACATTATCCTTTATAGAGAAAATAGTAATAAAAATTATTAACTAAAAATATAATTAATAAATAAGCGGACATTTTAACTAAATATTAAATTATATGGTTTAGAATAAAAAAATATTATTCAATTAATTTATTAAAAAATATAAATATATGAGTCAATTTCAACTTGAAATATATACCCCTACTCCAAATCTTAACCCATAAGTCCACAATCACTAATAATTAAAAGTACAGGTTTAATCTTCTAAGTCTCAGTTCTCTAAACTAAACCTATAGTCCTAAAAATTCAACTTAAAACTTATAATTTAACCTCAAACTTTAATCCTAAATTTTATAAGAATTAATAATTAAATTATTATGTTTTCTTTATTTTTTAAATACTTTTAATTTTAAACGAAAAAAAATTATCTTTTTTCTTTCCTTCTCTCTTTCTTTTAAATACCACATTTTTTAACATTTAATATTATTTTTTCATGGTTGAGAATTGACATTTTGATTAATGGGGTTTGATTCTTGATTTTTATATAATTATTATAAATGCAATCAAGGTGTTTAATAATGATCATCACATTTACTATTAAATCACATTTGTAAATTTATTTAGAATAATAGACCGAGTGTTTAATAATGAGGTGTTACGGGTGATATGTTGACATAAAAATAAGGCTTAATTTAAAAATATGTGTCTAATATTTTTTTTCACCGAAATAAATTCCTAAATCATAATTTTTTCTAAAATAAATGTCTATTTTTTTGGTTGAAATAAGTAAATAAAATTTTATTTCATCAGTATTTTAAAGTAACACTATTATAAAATATATTTTTTTAAAAAAATATTTTATTTAATATTTTTAACGTTCTCATTATTTATTTATTCTTTAATTCTGTTGTTTTAAGAAAATATTGTAATCTGTATTTTTTATTAGCTCCAATATTAATGTACATTAGATTTATGCTGTTTTTAGCTAGAATTATTATTCAAGCAAATTTTTTATATTGTTATGGAACCTACTCTCGTAACCTACCACATGGGGTCTAAGATGTATACATATAAAATTTATTTAATTTTATAATTTTTTAAAATATTAGATAAAAATAAATAAATAATATTAATAAATAAAAAGTAATTTCAATTATTAGTTTATTATTATCTAATAATATAAAAATTTATTTTTTATTATAAGATTAAATGAATTTTAGGAATCCTAATCATATTTAAAACTTATAATTTTCAAACGTTTAATTAATACAAAATACTACGATCAATATTCATGGAATATATATGTTGTATTTGTTTATAAAACTTAATATATTTTTTATTAATTATTTTATATATTTATAGATACATAGTAATTAAAAGAAGTGGGTGACAACTATGATTTTTATACGCTTTGGGTGCTTAACTAATTAGATGGATAGAACCTTTGCATTCCTAATCATCAAATGTGAACTTGCCTACAATAATTTAGATTCTATAATTGGAAACGTGTTCCTATGAAGAAATCACTCGTTTAACAAAGTTTTTCGGAAAATTTTGGGTTAGTGATGTGAAGTAAGTTACCTTCCCAAAAAATCATCAACTATATCAAAATGAAACCTAATTTAAAATTAAGTTAAAAATAAGTAATTATAATTATGTAAATTACTGATTAAAAAATATTTAAAATCAAATAATTCTCTGATCAAATGAGTATGCAAATTGAAATTACAACTTATAAATAATTAATATAACGAGTAAATTAAGGTAATTAATAAATAATAAAAAAATATCAAATAAATATGAAACAAATATATTAAGGCAATTAATTAATATGAAAAATAAAAAATGTGTTGTGAATAAAGTAAAAAACAAAATAGATGAACTAAGGTGAGAGACAAAAGAGAGAGATTTGTATTATATTCTCAAAGTAAGATTGTGTACGATGTTTTCTCTAAAAGTCTATATTTATAGACATAAGATGAAAGTCCTAATTCCAATGGAATTAAACTCTAATAATAAAGTAAATGAAATTCCTAATTCTAATGAGAATTAAGCTCTAATAGTGAAGTACATTAAAGTATTATTTAATATATGGATATCCACTATAAATAAAGATATTCATAACACTCTCCCTTGGATATCCATAAAGATAATGTTCCATGTTAAAACCTTACTAAGATAAAAACCTTGTGAAAAAAATACTTAGTGAAGGAAAAAGGGTACACACATCTTTGATACGCATAATATGTTACCTCATTAAAAATATTACCAGGAAAACCCATTGGGACAAAACCTCAGTCAAGAGAAAAAGAGTGTAACACGTATTTACTCCCTCTCATGAAAATATCACATAAGATTTTTGAATCTTCATAATTCAATATTGAATATAATCTTCAAATACTGAAGTAGATTATGCACTAGTGGATAAATCTCCCAAATTATTACTTGAAATGATTTATTGAATACTATTCTTCTGAAGATCATGATGGACGAAACTTAAATAATATGTTTCGTTTTATTACATTTGATATATCCACTTTGAGATATAAATTTTGCAGTATCTCTAAACAAGAGAGCTTACATCTTATCTTGTGAAAGCAATTCACATATTTTCTAGATATGTTTAGCCAAACGCATATTTCGGCTTTACCTCATGTATAAAAAATATTTAAAGGTAATTATCTCATAGCACTTATATAATATTTTTTGACCAGCTAAGATACTTTGCTTCCAGATCAAATAATGTATATATGTTACTTTTAGACCAAGAATATCATTACCCTTTTCTTGAGGGTGGAACTGATCTTTTACATTAAGAGACTAACAACCATAAGGTGATCAATGAATATGCGTTATACATGTAAAATCTCTTTAAACTTATTTTTGTATGTCGATTGATGCATAATAATTTGAGGAGATCTCTTCATGAGTCTCAACGATATTCAAATTATCGACATACACAACAATAAAAATTCAAAGTTAAACCTCTTAATAAAAATGCTCAGAGAAATTAAATGATTCATATAGCATTATGGTAATAAGTATTTAATGAGACGATTATACCAAGTACGCCTAAATTGTTTCAAGCCATAAAAGAAATATTCAATATAATTGAATAATATTTTCAAGAATTTGAATTAACTGCTTATGGCAATCTAAATCTTTTCGGAAGTTTCATGTAAATATTACTATGAAGGTCCTCATTCAAATAAGATGTAATAACATCAATTAGGCAAAAACTAAGTAATTTTATTTATTGTCAAACTGATCAAAATTTAAAAGTAGTTGCATCCATAACCAAGGAATATATTTTCCTCACAATCAATTTTATGTCTTTGTGAGAATCCTTGTGCAAAAAAATGAGCTTATATCTCATGATTTTTCCTATTAATTTCTCTTTCTCAGGCTCATTTATATCCATGAGCTTTAGACTTTTCAATATACGGGCTACAGGCCCAAATACTCTTATTATTGAAAGAGATTTTAGTTTCGCCTCAATTGCCACTTTCATGTTGGCCAATCATTTTTTTGTTTATATTGTACAATTGAAAATGGTTCATGATCTACATCATCAAATAAAATCTCTAGTGCTATATTGCATACAAATATATTATCGATGTTGATTTAATTTCAGTTTCACTTATTACCATACATGGCATAATCTTTTGAGATCTCTTTATTATCAGATACCTGATTCATGTCAATATCTCTGATGGAGACCTTTCAATCTCTTCTTAAGATTTTCATAATTCATTGATTCTTCAATCAGGCTTTTTAGTCTTTGATGGAGACCTTTTAATCTCTTCTTAAGATTTTCATAATTCATTGATTCTTCAATCAGATCATAATAAAATATAGCTCCTTATCTTTTTTGAGGATTTTTTATCTTTGGAACTTACTTGTCTATTATGCTTCAAGCGTAAGTTAGAATCATTAGAAAATAGAGTCTGTCCTTCCAAGATTTCAAATTTAATTGAAGCATCCATAGCTGGTATACGTGACTTAATCACTCTTTTAGGGTCAGCAAAATCATTTGGCAATTGATTTGTTAAATGAATTATCCTTTAAACTTATAGTTCACATTGTGTAGTACGTAGATCAAAATGAGAAAAGGATAATTCATTCCAACTTATTTTTCCCCCAGCTACGTATTTTCTCCCTATAATGTTGGGTAAGCTAACTCATTAAAATGATAGTAAATCTAGTTCTAAATAGCTTCCCTATCATAAGTTCAAGATATTTAAATCTAATATATATTCTCAACAAAACTCATCTTTGTGCGTTGTGGTGGAGCAATTAGAATATATATCGCACAAAAAAAATCTAAGATGAGAAATATTCGGTTCCTAACCAAAAACCATTTGTAATAGGGAGAACTTAAGATCATTTGTTGGCTTGATGCGAATTAATGATACTATATGTAAAATGACATGTCATCAACATTATCAAGACCGATTATTTTTATAAGATAATCTAGAAAATATGCTCATAATTTTATCAACTGAGAAAGTAGCCTCGCAAACACCAAGTTGTATGTTAATAACAAGGATACAAATGACCATCTAGTCGATGCATCGGTTAAAATTGTAAAAATATCAAGATGGACTATAAAAAAAGAGTCTGGGCCCACATATATCACCTTGTATCCGTTCTAAAAAATTAATAGATTTACACTCTATCTTAGTTCTTGATGATTGAATAATCAGATTGCTTTCATAGCATGTATCACATGAAATATCACCTTGAAGAAAATTTTAGTTCTTCAATAAGTGACCACATGAAAGTGTTAACAAATTTTTGCATCATAATTGAACCAAGAAGGCCTAACTGGTCATGCAAAATAAAATTATCAGTAAACATCTGATTTACAATAGTATGAACTTCAATTTGTACTAATTCTTCTGTAGTACATATGGATGACAATGCATATAATTTAGTCAAGATTTTTTATTGCCTTGAGTTATACTCATAATATTGAGATAGTCAGCATCCCCTTGACTAATATTCTCAATATATTTTTGTAAATATCTTTAAAACTCAAGTCTCTTTGCGACTTTGACGAGTATAATGTGCTGTAAATATAGAATAAAGTTCCATCTGGCAATAACATATTTTCTCAATCTGAGCCTTTTGTAATATTAGTACTTTCGGATAGTACTCATTATTCTCTTGTATTTAAAATAAAAAAATATGCATAATTATTCACCTTTTGATATATGCTTTATTTCATTCACTTCGGGGAATAGAAATATGTGCTTTGTACCATTCATTTCGGGGAATGAAAAAATAATAAATATAGCATATTATATCAAATCGGTTATCTATCAAAGATAAACTCTCAAGATCTCTTCCGAAATATTGATATTTTAATACTTTGAGATATATTACTCATATTTTCCTGTGTACTTAAATGGAAAAATATTTCTTATGCTTAAGTATAGTGGTTCGCATTGTGTATTTCTATAAATTATGCGAACATATGTGTAAGTATACACAGTCATGCAAGTAATAAAGGGTGATTGAGTATTGCTCCTATGAGGATCAGGATAAATTGCATGTTAATTTTGTCAAGGCAAAAGGTCACTACTAAAAGGAAAACAAATAAACAAACTGGTATAGACAAATGGAATGTACGGTGGAATGTTGTAAAGGTGTAATATTGAAAATGCTATGGCAATTTAAGAATGCAAGCAAGCAATTAAAATTGTTAAGGCAAAATGAAATTGATGGTGATGGTGAAGTGAATGTGTGGAAGTAGTGTGTGGAATATGTAAATGAGATTGCAAGTAAACAAATAAACTGAGGGGATACTTTGTAAATACCAAGACAAAAACAAAAAAGGAACACGAGTAAGCAATATGATGTAATAATCCTCGATTGATAAACTATACTGGGAATGACTGGTGGACTTCTTATGGACTTCTTAACCTCTCTCCTATGAACAACTAGATGCTATATGGCTTATTCACTCAATAGAGTTTCCTAATATGCTCCCGCTCTCTCGAGTTAAAGGAACCTGATAGGCTAAAATACCACGGCATATCCTCTCGCTCTCAATAGTGACATCTAGCCTATCGATAAAGCATACCCCATTTAGTCGTTGAAACCCTCACTTAAATCTCTCTTGAGCACCTAAGGTCAGATTAGGCTCTATTTACAGTCTAGAACCCATTGCTCACGTCGATCCTCCCTTAGTTTCTCTCGAATACTAAGGATCTATGGCTAAGTTTCTCTCGAACACCTAGCACTATACCTACACAAAGGACACTCTCATGCCTCTTACAAGCTTTAGATAATTTAAAACAATGAGAAAAGCAAATAAACAAACACATAGCATATTAATATATTAATAAGAAATAAAGTTAAATCATCCATAAAATAAACATCCACCAAATAAAGCTAAACATGGTGGTGTGAAAGTTTAAAGACATATCATCCACAAACATCCACATAAATCTCTCAAATATATGAAATAAAGCAAAGAGAAAGGTTGGAAGACACCCTCGGTGCGCGCTACCACCGGCTCTTCGACTACCATGAGATGCTTTAGCGTGCTAGCCCCTCTCAGGTGCTTAGCGTGCCACTCCGTCCAAGCTCTATCAATGGAGGAACCCTTCGGAAGGTGGTTGAGAAAGAAAGGTAGAAGTTTTCTCTGCCACTTTTTGCTCTCCTTGTGCCTCAAAATCAGCTCTCAAGGCTCTATAAAGGTTGCTCTTTTCTTAGGTCACCATTTCTTATAATGTGGATGATGAAAACCCTAGGGTTTAAGGAAAATTCCCTTCGCACCCCTATTCATGTGATGACATTTCTAACATGGTGATAGTGGTCTCCTCCAAGATGGTTACAACTAGCCTCACGTACAACACCAATTGATACTCCTTTGCAAAATATCTTCTTGTCTTTTTGTGTAGCACTAGATGTCTCTATATTTGCCATGATATTTTTCCTCTATTATCCTTCTGCAAATGTTATGGCAAATATCTCTTGCTCCCAACTTTGCTCTACCTACACAACATCAACAAACAACACGACCTTCCCCGTAAAATTGCACCTATTACCACACCATAAATGCCAAAGCATAACTAACCACTACATGCAATGTTATGATCCTAAATGCATCTAAATTCTCCTATATTCTCTTAAAGACACTCAACAACTTAAGTAAAAGAGCTCTAAATATAGCCTTTTTGCGGAGTTATCATATAGTATGAGTACTTGCACTGTTTGCTTGGCATAAATAGCCATAATTCATTATAGATTTTATTTAGAAGTGATAATAATTTTCAAAGGATAAATTAACATAAAATATAAATAAATAATACGTAAAATAAATTAATGATAAATTAACAATAAGCGTAAATAAATAATATATAAATTAATATAAATAAATAGTAAATAAAAATAAATTAATAAAATAAATAAAAGATTAATTATTCCCTTTATAGGTTATAAGAGAAATAAAATAAATGGAGAATTATTCTCTTAAAGGGTTATAAGAAAACTAAAAATATCCAATTGAGTTGTATTAATAACGCCGTAATTATTTTCGCCACAAAGAAAACCTGTTAATATTTTTTCATTTATTATTCAAGATTATAGATAAAGTCTATAATACTTTGGCGTTTGACAAGTACGAGATCAATGATTTTTACTATAGCATTGATAACATACCAATTTTGATATGATCTCTATCATTTTTTCATTTTTATAATTTTACTTCTAGTATATAAGCATTCTCAAAAGAATCATCTTATCTATGTCTATATTATGATCTCAATCATGACCACAATTACTAATATGATATTTTTTTTCTTTCCACTATAAAATATCACATTCACTTTAGGGAATAGAATGGAGACTAATAGGTATTTAAAATCTTTTCATGATATTGTGTATATAGGACAACATTAATGTGCGGAAAGTGGAGTATGTTTTTCTAACATATCCTCATTAATGATATTCTGACATATAACTGTTTTTTTATTTACTAACCATATAGTGAATTATCATGCTTACATTCACTTCAAGAAATAAAACAAATCAATAATCGCATGGAATAAAAATCATGCTTGTATTCACTTCAGGGAATGCATAAATCAAATAATCTCATGGAATAAACATCATGCTTGCATTCACTTCAGGGAATGCCTCCCATAAAAATTATTGGATCAAGACGATTTTCGTAACTTGAACTTGGGAAAAGAATGTAGTCGAGTTTTTTGACATAATAATAATATCGCTTTCAAGAAAATATAAACTTTAAATATTCATATTATTAAATAGTAATTGATCAACCAATATATATAAAATATATACAAGGAACAAATATTTATTCCTCAAACACGACGTTGTTAAATCACTCCTAAAGGTCTTTTAAGAAAACCTCCTTTGAGACCAGTAGCCTCGCAGAACGGGATGTCCAACCAATATACTCGAACTAAACCAACATAATAGAAAACATATAAATTAATTATAGTTTCAATATTTATTCCAATATCATGTAATACTTTAAAATATAATTAAAAACAAGAACTTTCATCATCAAAATAAACAAATATTATTCATAACTAAAGAAAAAAAATCAAATTAAATAAGTAAAACATACCGAATTTTCCATTAATTTGAATATACGATAGATTTTGTTACTGATATCTTGTTAAAATATTTTATAGGAATTGTCAACAAAATCACGATAATTGAGTCACTTTATCGCTACATAAAAAACCAAATAACTATAGATTTTTAAAAATTAAAAATTAAATCAAAAATCAAGAAAGAAAGATAAATTGATATTAAAAATATAATTGATCGAGAAAAACTTATCTTTGATTCATAATAGCAACAAATTTTTTTCAATAACACCTTTAAGATTCGAACGACAAATACCTCCGTTGGTTAGAGTGTCGTGTTGATAACGTGTTGTGAATAAAGTAAAGAACAAGAACAAAATAGTTGAACAAAGATGATAGACAAAAGAGAGAGATTTTTATTATATTCTGAAAGTAGGATTGTGTACAATACTTTCTCTAAAAGTCTATATTTATTGGCATAATATAAAAGTCCTAATTCCAATGGGAATTAAACTTTAATAATAAAGTAGATGAAAGTCATAATTCTAATGGGAATTAAACTCTAATAATGAAGTACATCAAAGTATTATTTAATATATGAATATCAATCATAAATAAAGATATTCATAACATAATGTATATAATGGATTTTCTAAAAGAAAAAATCGTAAGGAGGGGAGAGATTTTTAGAACAATTTAGGCTTATTTATTTAAATAATAGATTTTATTTTTTCAAATAAAATTTTTATTTTTATAATTTAAAATTATCTTATTTAAATTATTATTTTAAAATATTTAATAACTTTTATAAAATAAATTTATTTTTTTAGTTTTTCAAAAAAATTGAAAGAATTGTCATTTAATTATTTTATGTCACATAATTTTTACTTTTCAAAATTTTGTAAAAAGTTAACATAAGAGAATATAAGTGAGACAGATGGGTGTTCATGGTCGGTACCCAAAAATTGATACATAATTTCTTCAGGTATTTATCTGCTAGTATGTGTGACAATATATTTATATCGGGTATTCACTATCAGGTACCCGTAAAATATGGGTAACGAGTACCTAATTCATAATTTTATTTTATTTTTTTATTTTAAAATTTAAAATATATATTACACAAATAAAATTTAAAATTTTAAAGTTAATTTTAAAATATTTGAATTTAATATATATGTATTAAAGTTTATCATAAAATAGCACTAAAAATATTAATCACATTTTTTCTTTTAATATTAACAAATCTTGAGTGTTGATGTATGGTTATAAAATTGATTTAATCTCGTGCAAGTATACACATCGAACAAATAATAAAGTGAGTGAGTGAGATCAGTCCCACGAGGATTGGGTAGAAAAGTTCAAAAGTAGTTTATATGCATAAAAGATAATAAAATCTTTTGTATGGACATATGCTAAAGCAAATTTATAATTGTCACTAAAATGTTGTAGAAAAATGAGATTGAGAAATGAGTAATAAGATAAAGCTGCATGAGCACAAACCTGAAGGAATATTTAAAGACTAACTAGGCTTATTATGGAAAGATCTTTACTTTTATCCTGAATGTTTATAGTTTTCCAGGTTTAAATATATGTTCGACAGAGTTTGCTAAAATCTCCTCCACTATCCCTAGTTAAAGGTCTAACACTAAAAAATGCTAAGACATTACCTCCCGGTCTCAACCCTAACACCTTTAATGTTGAAAAAATTCTACTTTTTTAGTCGTTGAAACTCTATCTTATCCCTAAGGTAAGTTAGGATTTTGTTTCCCAACTGTAACCTCATTGTTCATGGGGATCTAAGCTTTTCCTATCCCTAGGTCTAAGCTAATCAAACCCCTTAGTGATAGCAATATCCCGAAAGCACTTACAAATTAAGGTTGATGATAAGGATTCAAGCTTTCATGAACAAAACATATAGTAAACTAGAAAAACTGTAAAAGACATTCATTTAAAATAGTGAAGTATCCATCACAAAGCCGAAGACATACTAAAATTAGTCCATGGTTAGGTTTAAAAAACTATTCACACTTCCGTCTTTACAATACATATTCAATCAAATCAAAAGAGATAAAACAAAGCGAAGAGGAAGGAAATCTCAAACAAATATGCTGTGGTATTTTTTAGCTTATCACTTCTCCCGAAGTCGTACAAATATCCATTGCTTAAAGCTCCCAACAATGGTGGATCAGCTAGAGGTATAAGATCATAAAAACATCCGTCTTTGTTCTTCTTCCTAACCTCACTCTTGCTTCTTTTCGACTCTTTTAATATGCTTCAAGCTCCTCTATTCTACCCCCTTTATCTCTTGATGAAGACAACGTTTGTATTTATAGGAGGCTTCTAGAGTTTTGTGCCCTAAAGATGCAAGGAATATTCTCTGACTTTTGTACAGAATTGCAACTGGCTTGACATTCACGTGAAGGGACTGAGGGGTGCTTGGTGTTTTTTGCAAATCTGTTTGGTGCTCCCAAAATGGTATAGTATTTGTTGAGTCCGATCCAGTACTGAATATGCTATAGTATCTCTTCCTGTCTTCAGCTTTGTCCCAGCAAACCTGTGATACACCACCAAAAAAATACCCTTCTCAAGCAACATATTTTAAAATTAAAAATAAAAAATGCAAACAAAATCTCAAGCAAATGAAACTTAATGAAATACAAATATACTTGAAATCAAACAAAATCTTAAGTAAAAGGGCATAAAATATACGTTTTTAGAGCGTTAACACCCTTAAACTTATATTGCTTGTCCTCAAGCAATGACATACAAAAATATTATAGAAAAACATTCAATTCATGACAGCAATTTATACATAACATCAATCCTCAAAATATAAATGTTGTAGCATGCTAAATGACATTGAGAATTTCAAAAACTTAAACTTAGACAAGATACTTTGTATGTGTGTGTTGGATTGTATCTAATCTATGCTTAACAATGTTAAAAAAATTCTAGGTTCTCTTTTTCACTAAACCCTAGTTCTTAAAATTACTTCCATGCTTAATAGTTTTTTTAAACCGTTTCGAAGAGTGTTAGCTCATCACAACTACCTTTCTCAACTTCAAATGAGTATGGAGCAAACAACTTACCCCAAGTTAGTAGGTACAGTTATCGCGTGATAACTTTCATTCATTCATATGCTGTAGCATTATTTATTTATGTTCATAGCCTAAGTTATCTTTTACATAGAGGAGCATCCTTTTATTGTTTTATGCTAAAATATTTATCCATATATATTATTATTATATATATATATATACTATAGCAAAAATGAGTTCTTTCTTTTTGAACTGACTAAAGCATAGATGCAAGTTCTTTAAAAATTTCCTAACACACTCAAGCATAGAAAACATATAATCGTGTCAATTAAATTCTCAAAGCATCAAATCCTAGTCCAGTTCAATTCATTCTTAATATTCTACATTATAAGTCCAAAGACATTAAAAATTCCCATCATCGAAAATCATCTATTCTCTCCTAAAGGTTGTCTTAAATTAAATCTAATGTTATAGCAAATTTGCATATATGCAAAATGAAAATGCAATTAGCAAGACTTTTCTACCCCCGAACTTGAAGATAGCATTATCCTCGATACTTTAGGAAGCATGCCTATAGGTTATTTGAGGTTCTTGATGTTAATGTTGGTGTTGTTTATGTTGTTTTTATGCTTAAGAATTATGCATGTAATTGTGGGTGACTAATGGTTGTGTCATGAGTCGGTTGAATTCATATAATGTGACAGAATTTTAGGTTTCAGGCATCAAGTTTCAAAACCTTTGGCTGCCAGGAAATGAAAGTTGTTGAAAATTAAATTTTAGTCCTGAATATCTTTTTTTATTCAATTAGGGTATCTATAGATGTTATTTTGAGCTGAAATTTCACATGGATGCATAAAGTTGATTAAATTTCAAGACGGATAACTCAATTTGGATGAATTCCTTATAATTTAAATGATTTATATTTTGGTCCCTAAGTTAGTGAAACATGCAATTGATGAGGTTAGAATGCTCCGTTTGATTTGAAATTTTCCATGAGGGTTACTTGTATGTTTAATTGAACTTTGATGAAAAGAATTTCTACTTTGTCATTAGAATTTAAAAGTTTTACATTTTAGTCCTTAATTCACTTAAGTATTTAATCGGATGTTTGTTTTTGACCAGATTGCTTACGATAATGCTTTGTATGAGACCAAGACATGTAGGAACATAATTATGCATCTAGAAAAAAATATATCGATTTTCAGGGTTATTTATCAAATCAAACCTTCGCGGGTTTGATTTGATATTCCCCGTGTAATCCGTTAGTGTCGGTTCCGTCTAGGTCGGGCTAAGGAGGTTACAAAGAAGGTGCTTAAGTGACTGGTGCATTGGCGTTGCCATCAGAGCATCGACGAGGGCTCGTTTCGCTTGTCGGTGAGTGTTTTTGGACTTAAAGAGAATCGCATTGGTTCAGTTCTGTTTTGGGGGCAATGGAATAGTGTGAAAACTTTCTATAGTTCAAGAGTAAGCAAAGTAAATGATTTTGATACATTATCATGAGTTTTGACTACTTTCGGTAAAGGCATCTATGATGATAACTCAATGAGATTTTTGGAAATGCATAAGTATGATTTTGAAATGATGCTTGCATCAGATAATTGCTGAAAATGCATGGTTTAAAAAGACATCCATGGTTAGGGAAACATGAAAAATGAATTTGGAACATATGTGGTTATTTGCCTTCAAATTAAAGGGGCCATTGGGTATGACTTTCGGTTTATTTGTTGAGAATATTATGGATGCATTATGAGTTGAAAATGAATTGAAATATTATATGGTTATATGCCTTGAAATTAATGGTGTCGTTGGACATGACATTTGGTTTATTTGTGAACATATTATGCATGCATTATGAGCAACAAATTATCATGCACATTTGATTATGATATTGACTTAGTGACACTAACTTTAGATTTGAACACGAATGACATGTCATTAGGATTGTCTTGAGTGCACTATAAACATTATTGAGAATAAATAATATTGCCTACATGTAACAAGTGTAACTTTGGGTCCAATCATGCGTGGTAGAGCCGCCTACACGTAACAAGTGTGACTATGTGTCTAACCATGTGTGGTAATGCTATAATGGTGACTTTATGTCATGTGAATGGTGACTTTGTGTCATGTCAATGGTGACTTTGTGTCTTGTTAATGGTGACTTCGTGTCATGAAGAGACTAATGATCTCTAGTAATGGATCCATGTATTCGGTGAACTTAAGGTTCACAATAAGTAATCACTAGAAAGCCAATATGCATACATGGATTTAAAGAGAACATTATGCATCATTCATGAATTTTTTTGGTAATGTTGAACATACTCAAGAAAGTGATTTGATATTATAGACATGAACATGAAATGTTAAGCATGTATGTTTTTAGTGATGCATTGCAAACTATGGTTTAAATATGGTTTTAAGTTGATGCATAGATGATTTTGTTGGAGCTTCCTCACTAAGCATGTTGTGCTTAAGCTCTTCTTTCATCTTTGCAGAGCAATAGAAACATCTTTAGGCTGTATTTGGATCAAGAGCACCAATGGGAAAAGCTACATAGTTGTTGGTATGTTTTCTTTCATCTTTGCGGAGCAATAGAGATATCTTTGGGCTGTATTTGGAGCAAGAGCACCAATGGGAAAAGCTACATAATTGTTGGTATGTTTTGGCAAATAAGTTGGGACTTGGCAATGTGAAACCAATCCAATAGTAGAGTGAGTGTACTACTTGGTTTTAGACTTGTAAAGAGACTATATTTTGCTTGAGCTATTGTTGTTGGAGTGTAATAATGTTTTGGATTGCCTAAAGCATGAGTATACATGATTGTTCTTTATTTTAAACCTTATCAAAGAAAGCATGTACACTTGCACAAGCATGGACATCCTTGTTTCTAACCATATTTTGGGAAGCATGCCTATAGGTTATTTGAGGTTCTTGATGTTAATGTTGGTATTGTTTATGTTGTTTTTATGCTTCGGAATTATGCATGTAGTTGTGGGTGACTAATAGTTGGATCTTGAATCGGTTGAATTCATATAGTGTGACGGAATTTTAGGTTCCAAGCATCAAGTTCTGAAACCTTTGGGGAAGGTTTCGGAACCTTTGTCAAACAGTTTCAAAACCTTTACGAAAGTTTTCGAAACCTTTTGGGCAATTTCGATTTTGGAACCTTGCTGGATACAAAAAGTTTCAAAACCTTCAGGGAAGTTTCAAAACCTTTTACATAAAGTTTTGAAACCTTTATGGAAGGTTTTGAAACCTTTGGCTGCGAGGAAATGAAAGTTGCTGGAAATTGCATTTTAGTCCCGAATATCTTTCTTTGTTCAATTAGGGTATCTACAGATGTTATTTTGAGCTGAAATTTTACATGGATGCATAAAGTTGATTTAATTTCAAGATGGCTAAATTAATTTGGACGAAGTCCTAGTAATTTGAAAGATTTATATTTTGGTCCCTAATTCGGTGAAACATGCAATTGATGATGTTAGAATGCTCTGTTTGATTTGAAATTTACCGAGAGGGATATTTGTATGTTTAATTGAACTTTGATGAAAAGAATTTCTACTTTGTCATTAAAATTTAAAAGTTTTACGTTTTAGTCCTTAATTCAATTAAGTGTTTAATCGGATGCTTGTTTATGATCAGATTGCTTCCGTTAATGCTTTGTATGAGACCAAGACATGTAGGAACATAATTATGTATCTAGAAAAACAATATCGATTATCTGGATTGTATATCGAACCGGACTTTCGTGGATTTGGTTCGATATTCCCCGTGTAACCTGTTAGTGTCGGTTTTGTCTAGGTCGGGATAATGGGGTTACAGGTTTTGTTAAGCTTTACTGTGTTTTTTAATGAAATCATGTATCGGTCCGACTTGAGGGATGTTTGGGTGTGTTTTAATCACTAAACCCTATGGTTTTTGTGCTTAAATTAGGTCAAGAGATAGAGGAACAAGTTTGAGGGAGATCGGAAAGTCGACTCGCATTTTCGGGTGACTTGTCGAGCAAGTTTTGATAAATTGGTGAGTGGATTATGAGTGCTGTCAAATTGGCATATTTTTAAATATGTTTTCTAAGGGTTGGGGGTTTAGGGATAGTATGAAAAACCTCCCTATACTCGGAAGTAAGTTTTTAGCATTGTTTTCTTAAAGGTTCCCATATTATGCCTTATTTTTACTATGTTTAGTCATGCTCGTGTTATACTTGTGCATATGTGAATATACATGTGTTTCAATGCTCATGAGAAGTTTTTACAAATTTTTTATACGCATATGATGCTCCCACGGTTTTGTTTTGAAAACAAGAGAAAAATAATTTTTACCAGTTTATACATTCGATGCATATGTTAGTGGGATGCATACGGATTACTTACTTTTTTTACTTAAATCTTGAGCATTGATTCTGTTTTTTTGTTGGATATTGAGATGATGTTATTGGGATAAGTCGATCAATCGATAGGATGTTAGTGCACTGATATTATTTATAAAATTCGTATACGTGAGTAAATTCTATAGTGATGCATTAGAGTTATTGCTTGAATTGTGATATATGTGTTGTATTGCATTTAAACGTAGCTTATCCTAGAATCTAAGGTGGGAAACATGTTTGGTTTTAATCTATTCGTGTGCATGATATAGACTCATGCATGGTATGCGTAGGTGATAGAGCCCTCATACGTGGTATGGTGATGGTTTAGTCCCATACGTGGCATGGCTTGGCATTTATGCCTCCATGCGAGTTTCTGTTTATTCCAATGATTAGATGTATGACTAATCGGATCACTAATACCAATACGAGAAAATGCAAGTGTAATGTTTTTACTTATTTTATTGCAAACAAAGTTTGCGAGTGTTTGACATTGAGTTAAAACGTTTTATAAGTCTTGCTAAGTGAAGCATGTAAGTCTTGAGTTTTGTGGCTCAGGACCACGTGATGAAATACTTGCTGATTTTTTCTATTGATTGCAATGTTAGCCACGAGTGATTATTTTAATAGAGCATGACTTAGTTTTTAAATTGATGAAATCGGTTTAATATGGGCTGCATTGCAATGTGATTTTATACTTGTTTTTATTCACTCACTAAGCTTATGCTTACCCTCTCATTTACCTTACAATGCAGATTATTTATTGTAAAGGCAGCGAAGAGAAGTAAGGATCCAGGTAACCGTCAAGTGAACGCTCAAGTATGTCTTTATAACATTAGTAGTAGTGAGAGAGTAATGGGGATGGGTTACCATGTTAAGAATATTTTTATATTGTTAATACTTGTAGTAGTCGTATGCATATACAAGTTTAATGTTTATCTATGTTGATATTAGCTTTATGATTTTGACTTCAATATCCCATTGATATTCCTTTAGCTATAATATAGTTATTTTGATGTTTGATTCTTGTATGCCTATGTGTGAATTTGACTGTTGTTGATAATAAAGCATGACTATTTATAAGTCGAACCTATGATGTTATTTAGGTAGGAATGCATCTAGCTAATATGACATGTTATGTGCTTAAAGTGTTTTTAGGTGATTTGCATATAGAGAATGTCATGAAACCTTTGGAGGTTGAAAGTAGTCCCTAAAGTTTGAGAATACAATTAAATGACTTGTAGATATTATTTTAAGCTAAAAATTTACGTGCAAGCATGAAATATACTTAGTTAAATATTGATAACCTTAATTTCACACTCAAGACATAAAATTAAGGAAATTACAATTAGATCCCTAAAACTTGTTCGATTAAATTAGGATTTGTTTTTCTTTAGTTTTTGCTGCAATTGAACTCGATCCTTGCATGAACATGTAGGATCTAATTAAATCATTTAGAAAAGATAAAAGGAAAATTTCAAATTTTTAGGATTGTTTATCGGGGCGAGTCTTTGGATTAGCCTCGGTATTCCCTGTGCAACTCGTTCGAGTCGGGTGGCATCTAGACCAGGTCGAGGGGGTTACATTTGGTGGTATCATAACTTAGGTTTATGAATCTTTAGGGTATATTGTTGTTCGATTGTAATATATTGTGTTGCACGGTGTTTGCTTAGTATGCTGATATATGTGTGTATGCACGATGATTGTTTGAAAATGCTATATTATTATATGTGATACACGGTGTTTGCTATAAATGGTTGATTTGTATTGTGACATAGTAACCTAAGGTTTTATTGTCAAGCACGGTATTTACAAGCATGATTAAATTTTGATATGCTTAAATGTCTCTATATGAATTGTTGTTTGTAAGCATGATGAAATCTTGTTGCTTTATTATGACATTAGTTATATGTAAATGTGAACATGTCCGTGAGTTCCTTGACTAATTGAATTGAATATATGTGACATAGACTACTATTTTAACCATATTTAAGGTTATCTTGCATGTGAAATTTATAAAAATAAAATGTGTTTAGATTTAAATGTTGCATATATTGCTGTCAGATGGTCTTAAAAATGATTTATAAGTTGAACATCTCGTGAAATTTATGGTTTTTGATATGCCATGTAGTATAGAAAGCTAATTTAAATTTACATTGTTTAATGCATGAGACTTTGAGGTGATTTATAAGATGTTTAATACATGTTGTTGAAAATACACTTGTTGCATGGTTATATGTTCTTGATGCTAATCATAGTTGTTGATTGTTCTATGTGATGATTATGTATATATTGTTGGGGTTTATTTTGGGTACTATTGCTCTAAATACTACTAGAAAAATATTTTATATTGTACTTGAGCTACTTAAAACTTACTTCGCGCTAGCCTCACAAGTTTTGCAAAATCTTTTTGCATGTAAAAATTGTTTTTCTATTTTATTATGCTTGATATGGGACCAAAAAGAAAGCTAAAACTTGGTAATAGAGGAGTTGTGGAGATTAGAAAGTGTAGCTAGATTTGTGTTGTGGTGTTGTGGTATCCGATCTTGAGTTGACTAGGTCCTCGATCGTGTTTGAGTGTAAAATGATTTTGAATCAGTTTAGTCTAAGAATTTGTTGTGTTGGTGAGTAGTAAGAGACTCATCACTGGAGTGCTTCTGGGAGTTTCAAAGTGCTTTGTATGAAATATGAATTAAACGTGTTAGAAACGTTCAGATTATGGTGTGGTTGTGTACTCTTGAGTGTTATGTTTCTATGGTTTAGAATGTTGAAGAGGTAGAAAGTGAAGTTTCAGAGTTGAGGATGTTGTTTGTCAGTATGGATAACAATCATGCATAGTATAAGAGCACTTATATGCATATACATTAGACATCTTAGGACATGCATACATTCCTGAGAATGATATTAGATTGCATTTACAAGCACTTGCATAGGCATCTAGGGTGGCATATAGGAGTCATGCATGCATTGTCTATATTTGCAAATGTTTCCCTCTTGAAAACAGAAGTTGTGTTGAGGTCGGTGTTTTAGGAAAAAAGTTATAGGTCTATAAAGGTTCTTGGAAGATACTCTTGTCGGTTTTGAGCCTTTTTTCTAGTGGGTCGAGTTACTTTTTTGGTTGGGAAGTAAAGTTAGATAAGGATAGGTTAGTTGGGCTTGGAGTTATGGATTGTTGAACTCAGGTTGAGTGCCTTGAGAGTAATTTTGGTTGAAGTTAGTTGTTAGTAAAGAGGAAAACTGACTTTTGTGAGGTTTCTTCAGCGAAAGTTAGGTTGTGTAAGAGTTGTCATGTCATCTTTATGTTTGATGGAAGTACTACTAGGTATCTTTTGTTTGGTATGGTTTAGAAAGTGGTTAGGTTAGAGGTGTAAATGATCTAGAGTTTATGTTGGAAAGTGTCGGTTGGATTTTTGGAAAGGAAAGGAAAATATTTCGGAAAAAAAAAAGAGTTAAGGTGTAATGAGGGTTTGTGTTTGTCGAATCTTTCGTTTATGCTTGGCTTTTCTTGTGTTTTTGCTGCTTAACACTAAGAAAGATGTTAAGGTGAGTGGACGAAAGAGTGACATTAAGTTTAGAATGGTTAAAGAGGCATAAGTTTGGACTTTGAAAATTCTAAGTCAGATAAGAGTTGGTTGATCACAGTATCAGGTTGTATGATGGTTCCGTCAGTGAGTTGTCATTTAGGAAAAGTTACGTGTGTTATCAATATGGGTTGTAGTGGAGTAGTTTAAGAGTGTTGTGAAGTCAAGAGCAATATTGTCTTGGTTAAGTTTATCAAAGAGTGTTGATCTAGTGAAAGAGTTGTGGGTGAGACTTTTCATGGTTGAGATATTTCGAGTTAAGTTACTAGCGAATGTTTGGTTGAGCCGCGTGTGCGGAGCACAATTAAGGTTGTGTTGATGGATTTCAGTTGTAATGTTGGTTGTCGTTTATGTCTATGAGGCACGTAGTTATGTTGTATGGTGTTGAGTTAGAATGGTATCTTGATCAAAGTTTGTGATAGTCTTTTGATATGCACCTGGAAGTAAGAAGTTGTTGCAGAAATTTGAAAGCGGTTGGTGTTAATTGGACTTGTTTTGGGTGTGGCTGAGTTAAAAGTGAATGGTTGTTTTGTTGGTAAGTTGAGATTGAGAGCCATAAACCTTTGATAATGTTGTTGTCGTCAAAACTGTTAGAGTAATAGTGTGTGAACCAATCTCTATAAGTTTTTGATGTGGGTTCTCGGCAATTAAAAGAGTGTTTCCTTTGAGAACGGTTGGAACTGTTGAGCAGTATACTTTAATGTGGTAAGTTTTTGAGATGAACAATAGTTTTCTAGTTTAGTTTTAGGTATTCTCTCTCGCTAATAGGCATGTAATTGGTATAAGTGAGTTAGCAAGGTCTGGAAAAAGGTAGATTAAGGTGTTGCGATATGAATCTTTTGGGTTCTTGGTGATGAGTACCGAAAAGTCCTATTTTTAAATCATTTTCCCACTCGATTATTGCTAATAATGGACAGACTTAATGGCAATAATGGATAATTTTGCTTATTTTCCATATTTCAACATCCCAATACTTAATTTAGGAATTTATCTATTTTTTGCATAAAACAGGTGCGGTTAATGGTTTTTTCTCTTAGACAAGAAACTACCACACAGGTAATGCCGAATAGCATGATGGATGCTGGAAACTGAAGTTGGAATGTCATTAAGCACCCGCCTCGACAACACTTTGAGGCCGCGATAGCATCTGAGGCTGCGGCAGTGCCCGAAGAACAAATGTTGATATGATAGGCGATTTGAAGAGAAAAATAAGATGAACGTTTTAAGACAAGCGGCATAGAAATCGGAGCTGGGAAACACATGAAAAGTCAATGTCAAAGACCACGTGGGAAAAGAATCCTTATAGGAATAACTTGGAAATATTTTATTTATGGAGATTATTGTAATCCTACTCCAAGTAGTATTCCTATTTAGGAAAGGTTTGCCCTTGTCCAAGCCTATATAAACCATAGGCTATGAAGAGAGGAGGATATCTTGAAATCAAGTGTTCATAGAAAACCCTAAACTCCTCCATCGTCCCCTAGGGTTTAGGTGAGGTTGTAGAGTATTTATGTGAGAAGATTGTACTTTGTTTCTTATTTCAATGCAATAAAATATCAAGGTTTGCTTACTCTTTGCCATTCTTTATTCTTGTATTCAAGCCCGGGAGGGAAGTTTGTGAGTAATCCATTTGTCTTGACTCGGGAGAGTTAGATTCACGAACGGAGTAAGTACGGTATTTGACTTGATTAGAAAATACTAACTCGGTCTAGAGATAGGTTGGAGTTTCAGCGGCTAAAAGAAGTTTAGGATTGGTTGGTGGTTAGAATTGATTAACGCCGGGAGGTATCATTAAGACTAGTCATCAACAGTATTTCGACTTAGGGATAAGCAAAATCATCAAAGGACACTTTGCCGAACTTTGGTAAAGTCCACCCAAGGGATTGCCGCGGCAGACTCGCATTATCGCTGCCGAGGCAATAATCTGCAGTACTGCCGAGGCAGTGTTGTACGATTGCATTGGACAAAAACAAGTTAATCAAATCCACAATACAACGCAACTGGATCCTGGACACTTTTCTATCCTTGATTTCTTGATCATTTACCTTTATTGCTTTAATTTGTTTCCTTAGTTATAATCCAACTCAATTATTTGTGTCTTTTATTTTATTTCTTTTGCAGAGCGAGAAGAGAAAATGTTGCATATTAAGTAGACCAATATCTCTGTGGAGACGATACAGGATAATACTTATCACTTTATTACTTGCGACGTGTTCATTTGCACAAAATACGCATATTTGACACGTATCAAATTTTTGGCGCCGTTGTCGGGGATTGACAACTAAAATTTGTTACCTTTATTTTCTTGCATTTATTTTTGATTAAAAAAATTCAAGAATTAGTTTAATTATTTTTGAGTTATTTGTCTTAGGAAATAAGTTAATTATGTTTGAGTTATTTTTTTTAGGAAATAATTTCAAGAAGGAGGTCTCTCTAGCGATACTGAAGTCGCTAGAACTGGTCCTCATGAACAATGCAAGGCGATATCCACCAGGAGTGGATTACAACAAAAGGACCCTGAGATACCTGCTCCTGCCGAGGCAACCTTTGCCGCGACAGCATACCCCTTAAGCATAAATATATCAAAAAGAAACCACCTGACAAGGAGATAGCAACTGGGACATCAGCTTGTCCTTCATTCAAAAAGGGGAAGATGATTGTTGCTGGATATGCATTTTATTGCACCCCTGCAGTAACCTAAATTTCTATCTTTATGTCCCTATTTACTTTAATTTTTTAGGAATTAGTTTTTAGTTTTCAATTTAGGAATTAGATTTTAAAATTCTCGCAATTTAGTTTTTGAGTAATTTTATTATTTCCAAAGTTTTTATTAATATTCTTTACAGTTATTTTTTTAGGAAGAAATTTCGAGAAGAAATCATGAAACATATAAAACGACCCTAAAATCGAGCTCGTCATCCCATCCAAGTAGGTTGCCTCGACATAAAATCACGACGGAAGGTTTCCTCGGTAGCATAGTTCCACGGCAGTGGTTTCCTCGGCTTCAAGTTGCTAAGGTGGAAGGTTGCCTCAGTGGAAAAATGTGAAAGAGGGCTGGCCACCCAAGAGCACCTGACGACAGGTTTGTGTACCAAAAACTTCATCTCCCCGTTTTATTTAATATTTCTTCATTATTGTTTTCTATTAAAGTTTCTTTTTAATTTTCCTCTCAACAAACTCCACACAATTGATGACCCCCAGGATACAGAAGAGGCTAGACGCAACATCTAAAAATTGGTTTATCTTTTCATTGTCTCTTAATTTTTATCTTGTCTTTTATTGTTGCCTTATGCTCAGCTACATGCATTGAGGACAATGCATCCCTCGAGTTTGGGGGAGTATTGATCCTATGAAAATATTTGGATTATCCTAATGTTGCCTTAAAATTTTGTCTTTATAGCAATTTCAGTCTGATACAATTTTTTTTAAGTTTGCTGAATTTTATTAAAATTGTCTCGGCAACAATATATTCTCCAGTCGCCGCAGCAGTATGCACCATTCACTAGACTTGAATTCGGAAAGGTCACTTAGGTTAGTACTTAGGATTAGACTATGAGCCTGAAATCACATAAACACTGCTAGTCTTAGTTGATTGAAAAAGTTCTTTTCTTTAAAAAAAGCAATAAGGACTTAGGCTTAGATTTTATACTAGATGTGCCTATCACAAGCTCTAGTATTAGTCCATAGAGGTGTCCATGACTAGCTCTAGGACTCAGATTTCTCCCACTTACTAGAGGTGCCTATCACCAGCTCTATTAAGAATATGCTAAACACTTGAGGTGCCCGAAATTGGCTCAAGCAATTTAAATTTATAGCAATATAGATTATATACCACTGTTGGTAGGAGAAAAGAAAAAAGAATTAAAGAAAAAATCTTAGTCGAAAGTCTTGAGCTAAAAAATACAAAGGATTAGAACTTAGAAAATCGGCTTTGACACAGCTACACACCCACCCACTAAGACTCATAGTCCAGTTCCGAGGAATTCCTAGAACCTAGAAGAGGCCAAGTCAAGAAAGAAATTCTGCCGCGGTAGACATGACGATATATTACTTTAAAATTCCCTACTTAAAAATCTATCTTTTTTATTGCTTGAGGACAAAAAATAGTTCGAGTTTAAGGTATGATGAGTACCTGAAAGTCCTATTTCTATATTATTTTCCCACTCGATTATTGCTAATAGTGGACAGACTTAATGGCAATAATGGATAATTCTGTTTATTTTCCATATTTCAGCATCCCAATACTTAATTTAGGAATTTATCTATTTTTAGCATAAAACAGGTGCGGTTAATGATTTTTTTCTCTTAGACAGGAAACTACCACATACGTAATGTAGATAGCATGATGGATGCTGGAAACTGAAGCTAGAATACAGTTAAGCACCCGCCTCGGTAGCACTTTAAGGCTGCGACAGCATCTGAAGTCGTGGCAGCGCCCGAAGAACAAATGTTCATATGATAGGCGATGTGAAGAGAAAAATAAGGTGAACGTTTTAAAACAGCGCCCGAAAAGTCAATGTCAAAGATCACGTGGGAAAAGAATCCTTATAGGAATAAACTTGGAAATATTTTATTTATAGAAATTATTGTAATTGTACTCCAAGTAGTATTCTTACTTAGGAAAGGTTTGCCCTAGGGATTTACATTTTGGTCTCTAAACTAGTGAAACATATAATTGATGATGATAGAATGATCCGTTCGACTTGAAATTTATTGTGATGGATACTAGCGTGTTTAATTAAACATTGATGAAAAGAATTTATACTTTATTAATAGAATTTAAAAATTTTATGTTGTAGTCCTTATTTCACATAAGTGCTTAATCGGATACTCGTATGTGATTAGATTACATTCGTTAAAGATTTGTATGAGACCAAGACATGTAGGAACATATTATGCATCTAGGAAAGATAAAGAACAAAATATATATCAGTTTTCAGGGTTGTTTATCGAATTAAACCTTCGCGGGTTTGATTTGATATTCCCCGTGTAACCTATTAGTGCTGGTTTCGTCTAGGCTGGGCTGAGGGGGTTACAAGTACTGCTGAAGAAGTGTTGTGTAATTGCATTGGACAAGAAGAAGATCAATCAAATCCACTAATTGACGCAGCTGGATTCTACCTACTTTCTCTATATCGTTCTCAATCCTTTATTTTATGTTTTGTTATTTAATTATTTAGTTAGTTAAACAAATCCACTTATATGTGTTTTTACTTTATCTTTCAGGAGAAAGGGAACAAAGGGAGACATATTAAGTATATCAATCCCTGTGGAGACGATACACGATATACTTATCACTTTATTACTTGTGACGTGTACACTGCACAATTGCGCTATTATTACACACAGCAAGTTTTTGGCGTCGTTGCCAGGGATTGGCAACTAAATTTTGTTTTCTTTATTTTCTTGCTCTTTAACAATTCTTTATTTAACTTTAATTCTAATTATTCATTATTTATTTTTTATTATTAACTTTTACTTATCTGGTATATGACCAGGGCAAACCCGAGTGGTCCATTGTACGAATTGGATCCTAAAATCGAACGCACAAGACACCATCTAAGGAGCAATCTGTTTCAAGTCATGGATGATCCACCAAGAGGAAAAAATTCACCTGTTGATCATAATATACTGCCACCAGCAATGCCACCGCAGCCACCGCCGCGACCATTGCCGAGGCAGCTCACTGTTAGAGACTTTCTGGTGGAAGACCTAAACGGACTAAACCCTGACGTAGTCACCCCAGAAACTGAAGCAACTCACTTTGAGCACAAACCAGTGATGTTCAACATGTTGAACACAATTGGACAATTTAGTGGGTCTTCTACTGAAGATGCAAGGCAGCATCTTAAATCTTTCATGGAAGTGTGCAATTCTTTCAAGATCCAAGGAGTCCATGAAAATATTTTACGATTAAAGTTGTTTCCCTATTCACTGAGGGATAGGGTGAAAACTTGGTTAAATGGCATCCCAGTAGGATCCATAGGATCTTGGGAGGAACTCTGTCGAGAATTTATTACAAGGTTTAATCCGACAAATCTCTATGATCGCATCCGTAATGAAATCACATCATTTCAGCATGATGATGATGAACCAATGTATGAGGCGTGGGAACGCTAGAGAGAATTATTAAACAAATGCCCACTACATGGTTTTCCCTTGTGGACACAAGTCTCCATGTTTTATAATGCTACCAATGCCTCCACAAGGATGATGCTAGATGCATTCGCAAATGGGACACTTTTGGATAGAGCACCCTCGGAGGCCATTAAGATTCTGAACAAACTCGCAAGGAACGACTTGCAGTTTCCCACATCAAGGCGAGGAGGAATGAGACGCCATGCAACGACCTATGAATTAGACACACCCAGTTCGATGGCAGCATAATTGGCTTCTCTGACCAAGATGGTTCAGAATATGCAAGCCCAGATAAATATACATGAGGTTAAGGCAGTCAACTCATTTGATTACATGCAAGATGAGGAAACCAACCTGTATGTTGGAAATTATAACAGGAACAATCAAATGATGTCCAACAATTATAATCCATCTTGGAAAAGGCATCCAAACTTTTCATGGAGTAACCCCAACAATGCCTTAAATCCAATCAACCAAGCCCTTGGATTTCAGCACCAAAGTTAGAACCTGCCGCAGCAGCACACTCAACAGTCCATGCCATAGTAGTAGGTACAACAGCAATAGTCTCTGAACGCATTGGCAGTTTCTCTCACGGCTTTCATAACAAAGAATGATTTATACATGGCCGAGAATAACCGCTTCATGAAGCATACTGATGATTTCATGAACCAAACTGAGATGAGACTGCAGAACCAGGAGGTTACAATCAAGTCTTTAGAAACCCAAGTTGGTCAATTTGCCCAACGACAAAACACTCGACCACCAGGGGGTTTACCTAGCAATACTGAGGTTGCTAAGGTGTTAGGCCACGAGTAAAGTAAGGTAATTACGACAAGAAGTGGCCTACAATTAAAGGATAAAGAAGGAACCTCAACCGATAGAGTCCAACCAGAAAAGCAACATCATGAGGACTCAGAAGCTAAGCAGGACCCTGTTGAAAGCACAACCATGATAGTAGAACCAGCAGAACCAACAGAACCTGTAGAACCAGAAACACCTGCCGAGACAGCTGCAGATAAGTTCAACCCAGGTATTAAACTCAATATCCAAGGAAACCTGGAGGACATAAGACCACCACCTCCTTTCCCACAGAGGTTAAAAAAGAAAAAACAGGATCACCAATATTAGAAATTCATAGATATCTTAAAACAAGTCCATATCAACTTGCCATTAGTTTAGGCTATTGAACAAATGACCAACTATGCTAAGTTCTTAAAGGACATAGTATCCAAACGGCGAAGGCTAGGAGAATTTGAAACGGTGGCAGCCACTAAAGGTTAGATGGCCATGCTGCATAATCGTATGCCGCCTAAGCTAAAGGATCCTGGATGCTTTACAATCCTCTGTGCGATGGGGGATAGTTACGAAGGAAAGTCCCTATGCGACTTGGGAGAAAGCATAAATCTAATGCCTAAATCAGTTTTTCAAAGACTTGGAATAGGGCGGGGAAAACCAACAACAATATTGCTCCAACTTGCAGATCAGTCCTATGTGCATCTTGAAGGCAAAATTTTGGATATTCTTGTTAAGGTCGATAAGTTTATATTTTCTGCCGACTTTCTCATCCTTGATTGTGAGGCCGACGACAATCAACAAGTCAAGTTGAACGCCTTCCACAATCTAACAAATTCAGACGCTCTAGCAGAATGTAAGGCTCTCCATACACCAAACCAGGATACTAAAACATCTTGCTTGGGAAGTACGCTCGGCAGACTGTTCGGTAAGCGAATAAAGCGCGAAGGAGAAGTCAAATGCACTGAAGGAAGATACGAGTCAAAAAGAGATAATCAAATTGGGAGATACATTCATATGCACTCCACAAGTAACATAATCTCTTTCCTTCCATTTTAGTTATTATATTAGGACTAATTTATATATTGTTATGTGTTATTTTTAGTATTTTATATTCAGTATCTTATGTTTTATATGTTGTTATATTTTATTTTATGTTTTTAAGTTTTATTTTTTAAAAATAAATAGAGCAACGAATGCAAAAAAATTATTTCACAGCAGGAAGTCTGCTGCCGCGGTAGTGCACTATGTCAGAGCCGCATAAGTCCTAACGGGCAGAAACAGTGTAACGGCTCTCTACCGAGAAATCTGCCGCGGCAGTAACTGTTCAACAAAGCAATAAATGCCTAACAGCTAATTTCTAATAGTCATATTTTTACAGCCTATATAAGCAGCTTCATTGTTGTGCACTATTTACTCTTGCATTCTTGCTACTTTTGCTTTCTTTAACAATCTTGCTCTCACTATCTTTCCAAATTCTTGAAATTTTTAGAACCCTCTCTACTACTCCTAAATTTTTTTTTCAAACCATTCTCCATGAACAATCAATAGCTTTCTACACAAGATTCGCCTCGGCCACTGTTGCTGACCGATTCAACCGCTCGTTCGTTGCTCGGCAGTTATGGGAAGAGCAAGGATTTCACCAAACCAATGAGGCATATTTCAGCATTGAATTATACTTGTTCAACAAGATCCAATATCAAGATTGGGAGGCATTCTGCCTACAGCCTCCACCGGCGAACGCCACTATTGTGAGAGACTTTTACGCACATGGGCCGAGCAAGGACAACCTCTATATCCACTGCCGAGGCAAGCCTATTCGACTTGATGTCGAGGTTATCAATGCATTTTATGGTTTCACCCTCACACGTGATATTCATGCCGAATTCATAGACGACATCACCACTCAAGATTATGAAGCGATTAAGGATGAACTTTGTTACAGCAACACCTCATGGGAAAGCGGTGCCCATAAAGGTTCAGTAACAAGGCAGAGTCTTAAACCAGAGGCGAAGATATGGTGTACTTTTATCAAGAGACGACTTATCCCAACCTCCCACAACAGCACAGTGGATCGCAAAAGACTAGTGCCGATCCAGTCTATCATCAAAAAGAAAAGCATAAAGATTGGAGATATCATTCTGCATGAGATTTATGAATGTGGTAAGAAGGAACGTCGACCGCTATATTTCACATGTTTAATCTCTGCCTTGTGTATTAATGCAGGAGTCTCGATCATAGACACAGATGAATATACGCTAACTCGGTAGGGATGGAAAAGAGATTTCTGCCACCGAGTTATGCAGATCATACATGCAAAACCTATCCAGGCAACACCACAGCAGTTCAATAAAGACTTTACTATCGAAGGACAGTACTCAGCAGAAGCACCAGCCTCCGCCGAGCCAACTGCCGTAGCAGACCCGTACCAAGTGCAAAGGATGGCAGCCATAGACCTTCGCCAACAACGCTACATGGAGTACTAGCGCGACTTCAACACATCTATCGCCAACATGATGATGACATGCTTCCCAAATTAAGGGGCGCAATTCCCAGAATTCCCAGCTAACATATTCGTCATTATCGCTCCTTATACCGAGACAACACCTACCCCAGGGTCGCAACCATTTTTCCAACCACAGCCGTATCAACAGTTTCATGCTGCTGGACCTTCCAGACCGGCCAGGTCTGCCGGAGTATTCTCTACCAGCCAATGGCTATCCAAGAGGTGAGTTGTTTTTAACTCTCCCCAAAGGGAACCAATCCCTATGACCAGTCTCAGTAGAGACACGTTGTCTAGCAAGATTGACGAATACCACAGTTCGTCTCATGAATCAGCAATACCCACTGCCACGGTAAGGGGCGGGATAGAAATCATGCAAATAGAAACTATGGACGAAGTGGAAGAAGGGGATGAAGTTACTGCACCAACGCACCGCATACCGCCTAGTCGAGTTTAGTCGCATCGGCAAGCCAAACAACAACAATCACCAGCACAAAGATCCAGACGAAAGGCATCAGCAGCAAGGCCTAGGAGAATGCTCCGTACAAGTAGCTCCTCAGAGTCGTTATAAATAATTTCATTTACTGCTTTTGTCTATTACCATATTTTAATTGTTGTTTACCTTATATTTTGAGCTATGAGGATAATACTCGGTTTGAGTTTGGGGAAGATTGTAGGTGCAGAAGCACTACCGAGGCTACCCACTACTGTGGCATTACCATGAAAAGGGAGTAAATTTTTTCTAAAATTTTTTACAATATTCTTTTTTCTTGAATTACGGTTTGTAATCCTGCACTGCCTTACATCAGCTTTGCTTTAGTTTACTCCTTTAAGGCTATAGAAATCTTTCTCCTTACCATGGCCAAGTTCTGTTTTGAAGGGATAACCATAGGATACTCATGGAATAAAACTTAGAAGCTTGCTTTAAGGTTAGAAAGAAAACAAACACTTTTTGGACTTGTTTGATTTAGGAGTTCTTTTAATAAACTTAGGTGATAAAGACTTAGAACCTTTTGGAAAAATAACTAGAGGTGCCTATCACTGGCTCTAGTTTGCTCTCCTTCATGCTGGAGGTGCCGAAAATTGGCTATAGTATGCTAAATAGGCGGTTAAAAAGAAAACAATAAGAAAAAAAGAAGAAAATAGAAAACGCATATCTTGAGGTACCCGAAATTGGCTCAAGACTTGTTGTATTAAGGAGACAGCTTTAATTCAAATTCTATTTGTCTTGAACTTAGAGTTTATCTAAGAAAGCCTTGAATCAACTTTGTCCATAAAATGCACACACTCACCTAGCCTTATAGCTTATTTCTTAGTAAAAGTCCTTGGGTAAATTAGCGGCTAAAACGGAGAGATAGACATGACCATGGTGGGGAGAATAAATGGAAAAGTAAGACCAAAGGGGAGTAAGGTTTGGCAATTTGAAGTCTTTCATTGCTTGAGGACAAGAAATAGTTCAAGTTTGGGGGTATTTGATGAGTGCCTAAAAGGCAGTTATTTACTACCATTCTCATGGTACTCTATGCATCTATTATACACCAACTTGAGCTGAAATATAGACTCTTTGCACAATATTGGATATTCCGTTATCACTACTTACAAAGACGAAATTTATAGAGAATGCAAATATTATTACATATTCTGTACATGCAGGAATATCCAGGGTCGAAGCAGCAGTGAAGCAGTGTTGAGGCCGAGGCAGAGACAAAGGCTGCGGCAGCATCTAGAGTGGCAGCATCAATATTATAGGCGAATGAAAGACAAAAATATAGAGAACATTCTGGAAGATGCAGCGCACCAATTGGACTAGGCTAGCACACTAAAATCCCAAGTTAAAGACCAAACGGGAAATTCATCTAGAAGGCGGCAAACTTGGAAATATCAGATCTCTTGAAGAAGACTTGTTCCTTACTCTTAGTTAGAATCTATTTAGGAAATGTTTTCGCTACGTTAAGACTATATATAGCCTAGTCGGCCACATTGTTAAGAGAATCGATTTTAGAGAAACCCTTCCCCTAAGGATTACACATATCGATATTATGTTCTAAATTTCTTAGGGATAGGTGAAGGTTGTAGATATTAGTAAGAGAAGATTGTTTCTTGTTTCTTGTTCTAATGCAATAATAATATCAAAGTTTGCTTATCCTATTGCCATTCCTTGTTCTTGCATTCAAGCTCGAGAGAGAAGTTTGTAAGTAATATATTTATCTAGCATCGAGAGGTGTAGATTCACGAAAGGGATAAATACAGTGTTGTAGACACTAACTCGGCCTAGAGATAGGTTAAGAGTTTCAATAGCTAAAAGAAGTGTTGGATTGGTTGGTGATTATCGTTGGTTTACACTGAAAGGTATCGTCAAGGACCAGTCATCAACAGCGCTCTAACTTAGAGATAAGCGGAGTCAACTACGGACATTTTGTTGAACTTTGATGCATTTGACCAAGAGCAAGAGATTGCCACGGCAGAGAGCACTAACGCTGTCGAGGTTGTATCTGTAGTACTACCGAAGCAGTATTGTGTAATTGCATTGGACAAGAAGAAGATCAATCGAATCCACTAATTGACTCAGTTGGATCCTACCTACCTTCTTTATATCGTTCTCAATCCTTTATTTTATGTTTTGTTATTTAATTATTTAGTTAGTTAAACAAATCCATTTATCTGTGTTTTTACTTTATCTTTTAGGAGCAAGGGAACAAAGGGAGACATATTAAGTATACCAACCCTGTGGAGACGATACACGATATACTTATCACTTTTTTACTTGCGACGTGTACACTATACAATTGCGCTATTATTACATGCAGCAAAGACATACAAGGATGCTCTGTCAAACTATGAAAAGTTGAATTGTCGAAAAGGCATAACCCCGCCTAGGCAGCTGTGGTGACCCTAAGTACGACCCATCGAGGCTATAATTCAACCCATTGCATTAAGAAGTGGATAAATAATACAACTGGATACTCCTCTAAGAATCACTCAACTTAGCCTCACTTTTATCATACTTATCCTTTGTTATTCAGTTTTTCATGTATTTAATTTAGTTATCTCAACTCAAGAAAAATACTTGTTTTTTTATTTTTATAGTGCAACCTTAAGAAATAGTGAAGTCAACACAGTCCCTATGGGTTCGACAACCTCAAATATTACAATTTGACAAAGGTGAAAGGACTTCCTAGCCTCCATCAGATTTGGCGTCATTGCCAGGATTGATGCTCAATTTTACTACTAATTATTTCTGCACCCTCTCCTTTTATTTTTATTTAGCTTTAATTTTTTCGTAAACTTACTAGGGTTATTTTGTGTATGACCACGTCCAATCCGACTATTTATCAATACCCATACAATCCAAAAATTGAAAGAACAACACGAAATTTGAAACGTAGGGTACGCAAAAGAACGAACGCAACACCTGGCCAACAGAACAACGCTGGCATGAATATCGCCGAGGCAGACAACCGCGGTGCATTCGTAGTGGCTGATCCAGAAAACCTTATAAGAAAGGAACGCGCACGTACCGTTCGTGATTATTTAGATAAAGATTTGGATGGATTAACTCCTGCCGTTGTGATGCCTAATATAGAGGTAGAACACTTCGAATTAAAACCGGTCATATTCAACATGATCAACACCCTAGGCCAGTTTGAGGGTTCGGTCAATGAGGATGCTCGACAACATCTTAAGTCATTTCTGGAAATCTATAATTCCTTTAAGTTGCCAAGAGTCTCAACCGATATCCTTAAGTTGAAACGGTTTCCCTATTCACTAAGGGATAGGGTAAAGTCGTGATTAAACAACCTCCAGCCTGGATCGTCGAACTCATGGACTGAATTATGCCGAAGTTTTCTTGCCCGATTCAGTTATACCAACATGATTGATGAGCTGAGAAACGATATCACATCATTCAGGCAAGATGAAGACAAATCAGTATATGAGGTTTGAGAAAGATACAGAGAATTATGCAAAAAATATTCCATGCATGGTTTACCCGAGTGGACTCAAGTATCAATCTTGTACAACGCAGTTAACACTCCCACGAGGATGATGCTTGATGCTTCCGCCAATGACACCCTCTTAGACTGCCCACCCCATCAGAGTTTTATAAATTCTGGATAGGTTGACAAAGAATAACTATCAACACCCAACCACCAGAAGAGGAATAACTAGGCGAGGTATGACAAACTCTAACTCTTCGGATTCTATCCTAGCTCAATTGTCAGCTTTGACGAACATGGTCAAGGATCTGCAAAAGTCGAGTCACCTTTTTCTGTGAAACATGTGGTGACAACCATGATTCGAACGCATGCCCGCATGACCCAGAATCTTCCTTCTGTGTTGGAAACTTTAATAGAAATAATATTTTCAACAATTACAATCCATCATGGAGGAAACACCCGAACTTCTCATGGAATAACCCTAACAATGCTCATAACCCATAACATCAATCAGTGCAATCTACTAGATTCCAGCAGAACAACAAATTTGCTCAACAATAGATGTGTAGCAGGCGCTGCCGCCGCCACAGTTAACAGATGTCTAGACTCTGTAAAACACACTATAGACATCCATGGCTTAGACTGGTGCCTATACTACAAACACCAATAAATTCATTCAGAGAGCCGACACTTTCATGGACAGAGCATAGATGAGAATACAGAATAACGAATCTACTCCCAAGACGTTGGAAGTTGCAGTAGGAAAAATGGCACAACAGATGAAAAGCCGACCCATAGGAGGTTTTCCTAGCAATACTGATGTCGCTAAAATAGGTCAGCATGAACAGTGCAAGGCAATATCCACATGAGTGGATTACAACTAAAGGACCTTGAAATACTTGCTTCGACAGTAGGTAAGAATACTAAAACAGTAGCACCATAAGAGGCTACTGCAGAAAAGCCCAAGGCAAAGGAACCAGCAGACACTGTCGACGATGCTACCGTAGGAGAAGATGCCACAAACGTACCACAGATAAGATTCCAATGCAATGAAAAGATTGAAGATCTGCGTTTACCACCACCTTTTCCATAAAGGTCGAAACAACAAAAATAAGAGTATCAATTTAAGAAATTTCTTGACATACTAAAACAAGTACATATCAATATACATTTGGTGGAGGCAATTAAACAAATGCCCAACTATGTCAAGTTCCTGAAGGATATTATATCCAAAAAGAAAAAAAAACGGGGAGTTTGAAACAGTTGTCACGACAGAAGGGTGTGTGGCAATGCTACATAACAAGGCCACAACCAAAAGAAAAGATCTTGGTAGCTTTACAATATGTGGGCAAAGCATTAGGTGACTTATGTGCTAGTATTAATTTCATGCCCAAGTGAGTATTGTATAAGCTAGGCATCGGGAAGGCAAAACCTACAACAGTGATGCTGGAACTGGCAGATCGCTCTTACGTACAACCGGAAGGAAAAATTGAAGATATCCTGGTAAGAGTAGATAAATTTATATTTCCTGTTGACTTCTTAATTCTAAATTATGAAGCAGATGAACATGCTCCGATCATATTAGGAAGGTCGTTCCTAGCTACGGGCAGAATATTGATCAATTTTGAGAATGGCGAATTGGTCATAAGGGTCAATGACCAACAAGTAAAGATAAATGTATTTAAGACTCTAAGGTATCCGAATGAACCAGATGAATTTCAAAGAATTGAGGTTAAAACTGAATTTAACTTCAACGCAGAAACGGATAACCAGAACAAGATGACCTGTCGTGGCAACCTCTACCGAGGTAGCACACCCCTTGAACAAAAATACATCAGAAAGAAACCACCTGACGAGGAAAAAACAACCGGGACATTAGTTTCTCCTCTATTCAAAAAGGGTAAGATGGTTGTTGCTTGAGATGTATCATGATATGTGCTGAATATGCACAATTAGAGTGCAAGTGTATACGTCAAGTAATAAGTGATAAGTATTTATCGAGTTATCGTCTCCTCAGGATTGATGTACTTAATATGCATCCTTTGATCTTCTTGTCCTATAAAACAAAAGTAAAAACACAGATAAGTTTGGATAATGATTAAACTAAATAAACTAAACTAAATAAGATAAGAACAGAGATTGAGAAAGAGAGTAGGATCCAGTTATGTTGTAGAGTGGATTTGATTGATCTGCTTTTGTCCAATACAATTGCACTACACTGCCTCGGCAGTACTAGAGTTTTACTACCTTGAGTAGTGACAATGTTCTCTGCTGCGACAATCCCTTGCTCTTGGGCAGATTTTACCAAAGTTCGGCAAAGTATCCTTGAATGGCTCCGGTTATCCCTAAGTCGAAACACTATTGAAGGTCAGTCCTTGATGATAAATCCTGGCGTTAATCAGTTATAACCAACAACCAATCTCACACTTCTTTTAGCCGCTGAAACTCTTAACCTATCCCTAGGCCGAGTTAGTATCCTCTAATCAAGTTGAATACCGCATTTACTCCTTTCGTGAGTCTAACTCTCCCGAGTCTAGACAAATAGATTACTTATAAACTTCACTCCAGGGATTAGATGCAAGAACAAAGAATGGTAAAGCGTAAGCAAATTTTGATATTTTATTGCATTGAAACAAGAAACAAGATACAATCTCTTCTCATAAATACTCGACAACCTTCACCAAACCCTAAGATAACTTAGAACATGATGGGAAAAATTGTCTCTAAAGTAAAAGTTCTTCAAATTCGGCTCTCTACATCTATGTATGTGTATACCGAATCTAATGTGTCTAAACCCTAGGGCGGCTATGCCTTATATAGGCTTGGCCTAGGGCAAACCTTTCCTAAATAGAGTACAACTTGGAGTAAGGAACATGTTAGGTACATAGGGTAAATATTTCCAAGTTTAATCTTCTAGAAGGTTTCTTCCCACGTGGTCTTGTCCTTGGGCTTTTCTTGTGTTGTTCAGCTCCGACTCTTGGGCTTCTTGTTCAACAATCTTCTACTCATTTTTCTCCTTCAATTGCCATCCATATTGCTCTTTCTCATCTACTACCTCAGCATCAGGTCCTGCCTCAGCCTAATTCTGCTACCTCGACAATACTTGTTCTTATACAATTACGAAAATGCAGTAAAGTACGCCTTTTCTACAAATATAATATTCAATCGCACAATCCCTAAATATATCACATTAAGTACATGCATTGGTTCAAGTAGATGTAAAATTGATGATAAGTGCCCAGGAAAAGTATAGAAATTGATAGTGAGTTGAGCACTTATCACACCCCCAAACTCGAACTATTGTTTGTCCTCAAGCAATGCAAGCCATTAATTTATCAAACTTTATTCTCTCTTGGTCTTATGCTTCCATCTATTCTCCCCACCATAACTATGTCTATTCTTTAGGCTTAACCTTTCGGTTACCTAAGGGTGTACATAGAAGATAAACTATAAGGCTAGTGTGTGTTTGCGTTTTTGTGGACAAGTTTGAATAAAGTCCTTCTTAGATAAACTTTAAGTTTAAGACAAGTAGTCTTGGGTTTAGTGTACTCTTCTTATAACAACAATTCCTAGAGACAATTTTGGGCACCTCAAGTTTTGTGTTTTCTATTTCTTAACTCCTTATTTCTTTTGCTATTCTTTTATACATACTAAAGCCAATTTCGGGCACCTCAAGCATAAAGAAGAGTTTTTCTTAGAGTCGGTCATGGATAACTCTAGTCAACTTGTCAAAGATCTAAGTCTTTATCACCTAAGTTCATTAAAAAAATCATATAGCTAAACAAGTCCCAAAATTGTTTTGAAGTTTGACCTTATAGTAAGCTCCTAAGTTTTTCTCCTTAAGTATCCTAGAATTAAACCTTCAAAACAGAATCTAACTATGGTAAGGAGAAAGATTTTTATTGCCTTTAAGAATAAACTAAGACAAAATTGATGAAGAGCAATGCAAGATTATGGCAACAGTTTCAAGTAAAGTGGTGGAATAAAACAAAAAATTTTATCACTAGAAACTTCCTTTTCATGGTAGGGCCACGGTAGTAGATTACCTCGACAGTGGCTCTAAACCCTCAAGCTCAAACCAAGCATTCTCCTCAATGCTTAATTTATGGGTAGACAGTAGGTAAAATTATAAGCAATAAAAAAAACAATTTATACGAGCAACAAAGAGAGAAGAGATTATGATGATTCGAAAGAACTCTCTTCCACAATATGTCTCCTTGGTCTAGCTGCTGATTGATGTGTCATTGGTAATGGTGACGGTTTTGCTCTTCTCAACGGATGAGCTCTCGTTGGTATTACCCGTTTCATTGGTGCATTGACTTCTTCTCCTCCTTTATCGTCTGTATCCATTATCTTTATGCCTCCTTCATTCCCTAGATCTACCCCGGCATGCTGGATGCTGGGTTCGGCAGTGGATGAGCTCTGATGGACATAGGCATCTATCTCAGCTGATAGACTGCCCATTAGGATTGGAGATCTTGGTGGAGTGCTGAAGGTCGCCCTTCTCTTGGAAGGTCTTCTACTTGCGAATGATGCTGCGGCAGGGTTTGCTACCCTAGATGGGCCAGCTGTGAGGAACTACTATTACGGTCTGGAGGTGAAAAATGGTCTCGACCCTAGGGCTAGAGTAGTCTCTATGTAGGTCGCTACCGTGACGAATATGATGGCAGGGAATTCTAGGAATTGCGCCACTTGGTTGGGAAAGTTCTGCATCATTTGGGCAAGGGTGTTGTTGAAGTCTCTTTGGTATTCCATGTATCTCTGTTGGCGAAGGTCCATAGTTGTCATCCTCTAAAGAATTTCTTGGTATGGGTCTACTATGGTAGGGGCTTCGGCAGTGCTAGATATATCTACTGTCTACTGGGTGTCGGTAGTGAAATCAACAGTGAATTGTTGAGGTGTTGCCTGGACAGGTTCTGCCTGTGTGATCTACATAACTCGGTGGCAGAATTCTCTTGCCATCCCTGCCGAGTTGGTGTGTATTCATCCGTGTCTTCAACTGGTATTCCTGTAGTAATACACAAACCAGATATTAAAGAGGGGAATATAAAGTTCCAAGTTCCTTCTTACCACATTCGTGAATTTCTCGTAGAATGATTTCTCCAACATTTATGCTCCTCTTGTTGATGATGGACTGGATCAGCACTAATCTTTTGTGGTCCACTGTGCTGTTGTGGGAGGTAGGGATGAGTCATCTCTTGACGAAGATACACCACAATTTGGCCTCGGGCTTGAGGCTTTGCCTTGTCACAGAACCTCCATGGGCACCGGTTTCCCATGGATTGTTGTAACAGAGGTCGTATTTAATCAATTCATAGTCGTGGGTGGTGATGTCGTCCATGAATTTGGCATGCCTATCTCGTTTTGGTGCTAGGCCATAGAACCCGTTGATTGTTTTAGCATCAAAGCATACAGGCTTGCCTCGATAGTTGATGTAGCGATTTTCCTTGCTCGGTCCATGTGCATAAAACTCTCGCACTATGGTGGCATTAGCTTGGTCAGATTGTAAACAGTAGAGTTGCCATTTTTGATGTTGAATCTTGTTGAACAGATAGTGTTCAATGCCGAAGTTTTCCTCCTCTGATTGTTAGAATCCTTGCTCCTCCCACAACTATCGAACGACGAACGATCTGTTGAATCAGTCTGCAACAGCGGCGGGGGCAAATCTAGTATATGCTGCCATTGATTGAGTTATAAAGATTGAGAGTCTTGGTGAAAGATTCTAAAAAATTCAAGAAGATTGGAAGAGAGTATTGTGAGATCAAGATTGTAATAGAATACTAAAGAATTCAAGAATGCAAGAGTGAATAGTTCAAAAGAAGGATGTTGCTTATATCGACAGTTTGACCATTTTAACCATTAGCCGTTTTGTATCCGTTTTGAATTTACTGCCCGTTAGCATTTACTACCGCGGTAGAAAACTCCATAGATAGCCGTTATACTGTTTCTACTCGTTGGGACTGCGGCGGCTTCTGACACTGTTTACTGCCTCGGCAGAATTTCTTTCATGAACTATTTCACTTTTATTCTTGATTTTATTGTCCTAAAAATAAAATTTAAATAAACATATTAATAATAAAAAAATACTGAAAATAAATAAAGTTGAAGGGAAGAAATTATAATAAATAAAGTTGAAGGGAAGAAATTATGTTACTGGTGGAGTGCATGTAAATGCATATCCCAATTTGCTCATCTCTTGCTAGCTTGGATTTTTCTACAGGTGTTGGCCATTCCCTTCTGTATTTTCTGCCTCCACCTTGGGATTAATTCTCTTACCAAATAATCTATCGAGCGTGCAGCATAGGCAGGATATTTTGGTATCTGCATATGTTGTGTGGAGGGCTTTGCACTCTTCTAGACCATCAAATTTTTTCAGATTGTGGAATGCATTGAGTTTGATGTGTTGGTCATGACCCTCATTGTCAACTCTCCATTCTCCACATCTATTAAGGTTCGTCTAGTAGCAAGGTAAGGTCTTCCTAGATGATCGGTGCATTCTTGTCAGCTTCACAGTCAAGGACAAAGAAGTCAGCAGAGAAAATAAACTTGTCTACCCTTACTGATATATCCTCCATCTTTCCTTCGGGATACACATAGGATCTATCCGCAAGTTGGAGCAGCACCGTCGTAGACTTTACCCTTCCTATTCTAAGCTTTTGAAAGACTGATTTGGTCATGAGATTGATGCTTACTCCTAAGTCACATAGTGTCTTTCCTTCATAATTATTACCAATCGCACAAGGTATGGTAAAGCATTCAGGATCCTTTAGTTTGGGTGGCATGCGATTGTGCAGCATTGCCATGCACCCTTCAATTGCTGCCACTGTCTCAAACTCACCTAGCTTCTTTCTCTTAGACATAATGTCTTTCAAGAATTTAGCATAGTTGGACATCTATTCAATTACCTCAACAAATGGCAAGTTGATGTGGACTTGCTTTAGAATATCCAAGAACTTCTTAAACTGGTGATTATGTTTCTGTTTTTTCAACCTTTGTGGGAAAGGTGGTGATGGTCGCATGTCTTCCAGGGTCTCATTGGTTTGGAATTTAATACATGGAACCACTTTGTTTCTTACTATCTCGGCAGGAAGTGCATGTACTACCGAGCTCTCTGTTGGGACAGTGTTCTCATGTTCAGTCTGTTCAACATCCAAGTCCTCCTTGTCTGATTCCTCTTGTGTTGCTGGTGAAACTTTGCTTGACGACTTGCCCATTCTTTCCTTAAGTTGTAGGCCACTTCTTGTTGTGATTGCTTTGCATTGTTCATGGCTCATTCTCTTAGCAACTTTAGTATTGCTAGGTAGTCCCCCCTGTGGTCTAGTATTCTGTCTTTGAGCAAACTAACCAACTTAGGTTTCCAATGATTTTATAGCAGCTTCCTAGTTTTGCAGCCTCGTCTCTATTCTATTCATGAAGTCATCAGTCCTCTTCATGAAATTGTTGTTCTCAGCCATATATGATTTTGTTTTCATGATGAAGGCCTTGAGAGTATTTTCTAATGAATTTATAGGATGCCGATGATGATACATATGTTGTTGTGGCAGTGACTATTGTATCTGCTGCTGCGACAGTGAATTTTGGTAACTTGAGGCCTGGTTGGTGGGGTTCAAGGTATTATTAGGATTGCTCCATGAAAAGTTTGGGTGCCTTTTCCATCCCGGATTGTATGTGTTTGACATCATGTTGTTGTTGTTTCGGTTATAATTACCCACATAGAAACCTAATTCCTCGTCTTGCATATACTCAGAAGAATTTACTGCTTTTACCTCATGAGTATTTTGCTATACTTGCAAGTTATGAACCATCTTGGTTAAGGATGCCAACTGTGCTGCCACCGAATTGTTGGTTTCTAGTTCATTTATTGTGGCTTGGCGTATTAATCTTCCTCGCCTAAAAGTAGGAAATTGAAAATCGTTCCTTAAGATCTTGTTCAGAATTTCAATAGCTTCTTCTAGAGCCTTGTCAAGGAGTGTGCCATTTGCCGAGGCATCCAACATCATCCTTGTCGGGGCATTGGTAGTATTATAGAACATGGTTACTTGCGTCCATAGTGGAAATCCATATAGTGGACATTTGTTTAGTACCTCTCTGTAGTGTTCCCAAGCCTCATACATAGGTTCGTCATCAACCTGTCTAAAAGAAGTAATCTTATTACGGATTCGATCATATAAATTTGTAGGATGAAATCGCATAATTAATTCTCGACAGAGTTCACTCCAAGATCCAATTGATCCTGCCGGAATGCTATTCAACCAGTTTTTTTCCCTATCCATCAATGAATAGGGAAAAAGTTTCAATCTCAAAATGTCTCCATGGACTCTTGGATTTTGAAAGAGTTGCATACTTCCATGAAGGATTTGAGATGATGCCTGGCATCTTCGGTTGTAGCCCCACTAAATTGTCTAATAGTATTAAGCATATTGAACATCACTGGTTTGTGTTCAAAGTGGGTTGCCTTAATCTTTGGTGTAACAACTCCAGGGTTCAATCCATTCAGATCTTCCACCAGAAAATCTCTGACAGTTAGCTGCCGCGGCGGTGGTTGAGGCAGTGGTTGCTGTTGACGGCCTCCATTGCTTGTAGGTAGTTATTGGTTTCCTGGATTCACTGCCATGACTCCCTGGATCTGTATTTCTCATCCTTGATAGGTTCTTTTAATTTCTAGGTCTATCTCGTACAGTGGATTGCTGGGGTTAGCCCTGGTCATACACCAAAAAGAAATAAAATAAAAATAAAAAAAATAACAAAAATAAAAGCAAGAAAATAAAGAAAACAAGATTTAGTTGTCAATCCCCGGCAACGGCGTCAAAAGTTTGATGCGTGCTGAATATGCGCAATTGAAGTGCAAGTGTACACGTCAAGTAATAAGTGATAAGTATTTATCGAGATATCGTCTCCTCAGGGATTGGTGTACTTAATATGCTTCCTTTGATCTTCTTGCCCTATAAAACAAAAATAAAAACAAAGATAAGTTTGTGTAATGATTAAACTAAATAAGATAAGAACAAATATTGAGAAAGAGGGTAGGATCCAGTTATGTTGTATAGTGGATTTGATTGATATGCTTCTGTCCAATGTAATTGCACTGTACTGCCTCGGTAGTACTACAAATACTATCTTTGGCGGCGACAATGTTCTCTGCCGCGGCAATCCCTTGCTCTTGGGTAGATTATACCAAAGTTCGGCAAAATATCCTTAGATGGCTCCGCTTAATGTTAACGCTCTAAATAGCGTATATTCTCTACCCTTTTACTTAAGGTTTTGTATGGTTTCAAGCTCATTTGCATTGCATTTCATCACATTTAGTTGCATTTCATGTGCATTTGCATTTAGTTTAGGTTTTTATTTTATTTTATTTTTATTTTTAAAAGGTGCTGCTTTGAAGGGTATGTTGTTGGTTTTGCTGTGCAGATGCTGAAACAAAGTTGAAAGAGTAGAAGAGATGCCGTAGCATATTTCTCAAGTGTTGGATCGGACTTCAAGGATGCTACAGCATTGTGGGCAGACAAAACAGAACGGAAGAAAAAGAGACACCCACAACCCACTGTCTCCACGCGTTTTCCAGGCCAACTATCCTACTCTACAAATTTGCAGACGTCGCATTACCCCTGTACCACTGCCACACTTCTGCAGACGTTGCACCATCCCTTGCAGACCTGCCACAGCCCCCTACAGACCAGACATTCCTTCCACCTGTTGCAGAAATTGTCATGGGATATTCCATTGGCACCTTTAGGGCACCAAACCCTAGAAGCCTCCTATAAAAGCCAAGCCTCCTATAAAAGCCAAGCCGAAGGGAGTTGAAGCCAAGCCGATTGTTGAGAGTAAGAAAAAGAGAAAAAACCAGTAGCTAAGGGCAATAAAGGAGCGAGCTTTAAGGAAGTAAGAGGGAGAAGAAAGAAAAAAGGAGGCCACTTTCGGTCGTCTTCAACCTCTAGCCAAGCCACCATTGTAGGAGAGCTTTATTCAAGAGATTTATGCAACTTCGGGAGGAGCGGCAAGCTAGGAAGTGTCACGGCATAAGCGTTTGAGACTTTCTTCCTCTTCACTTTGTTTACCTCTTTTCTAATCGTTGAATATGTATTTCAAAGGACAAAAGTTGAATAGTTTTTCTTACCTAGCCATGAACTAATCTAGTATGGCTAAGGCTTGTTTTGGATGAATTTAATTTTGTTTTAATGGATGTTTATTGTTTCCGGTTTACTTTGTGTTTTCTTTAAGCATACTAACACTTTTTACTCTAAACCTTGGTTTGTAAAAGCACCGAGAGGTAGCCATAGCTCAAGGGGTTTGGGAAGCTTAGACTCAAAGCTAGACCATCTTGAATAATGGGGTTGTTGCGGGTGCAGAATCCTAACTTGCCTTAGGAATAAGGTAGAGTTTCAACGACTAAAAAGGGTAGTACTTCATCAACATTAGAAGTGTTAGGGTTGAGACTGGGAGGTAATGCCTTAGCATTTTCGAGTGTTAGGCCTTCTGACTAGGGATAGTGGAGGCATTTTCAGTAAACACTATAGAGAACTAGTAAATTTTGGGAACCGTAACATCCAAGAGAGCAGTTAAGTCATGCCATAGCAAGCCTAACATGTCTTAAGCTTGAATATCTTTTTCAGTGTTGTGTTTGTGCAGCTTTATTCGTTTCTCCAATATATGTTTATTGCTACTGCATTTTCGTGACATCCTTTATTTTGCTCCAGCATCTTTGGTGACAGTTCCGTTTCGCTAAAGCATTTTTTGTGACACTTTGAGATTTGCTTTAGCATATGAATTTACAAAAGACCATTTTATCTTTTGTGTATGGTAACTATTTTTGAATTAACCTACCCAATCCTCGTGGGAACGATCTCACTCACACACTTTATTTCTTGTTCGATATGTATACTTCCACACGCTTGCATGCAAATCAATCACATATCTTAAGCACTGCAACCAAGCAACAAGTTTTTAGCGTCGTTGCCGGGGATTGAGACAATAGACTATTTCAATCATAGTTTCTATACTTTCTATCTTTTTATTTTTGTTTGTGTTTTAAGTCTTTTTATTTGGTTTAATCTTTGTTTTCTTTGTTTATCTTTTTAGGTTTTTGGTTAGTGAATGCCCATAGTGAATCGTAGGGAATCCCTCGAACATTTTATTCCAAAAGTCGAAAGGTATTTTAGACAAAGAAGGCGAGAGCAAAGAGCCAGAGCCATGTATCAAGATCCGCAGAATCAAAATGCTAGAGCAATACCTACAGCAAATCCAAATGTTGCAGCAAATCAGGAGATAGTAGCAAGACCAAGGGCAATTCGAGATCACTTGACACTGATCTTGGATGACCTAAATTTTGGGATAGTGACACCTGAAATACAGGCAGCATACTTCAAGCTCAAGCCTTTGATGTTTAATATGCTCAACTTGATCGGATAGTTTGGAGGATCCTCACACGAGGACGCTCGATAGCATATCTGTGCCTTTTTGGAGGTTTGCAATTCGTTCTGCCAACAAGGAGTACACGAGGATGTGTTGAAGCTCAAGCTATTTCCATACTTTTTGAGAGACCGAGCAAGAGAATGGTTGAATGGTATTCTAGCAGGTTCGATGGAGTCATGAACAACTTTGTGCAAAAGCTTTCTAGCGAGATATAACCCACCCAACATGAACACTCAACTGCTAAATGAGATAGCATCCTTCAGACAAGGGATGATGAATCGATGTACGAGTGTTGGGATTGGTATAAAAGCTTGCTAAGAAGGTGTATCAATCACGGTTTTCAAGATTAGACTCAAATCGTGATGTTCTACAATGGAGTCAATGCACCCACCAGGATGATGTTAAATGCTTCAGCAAATGGGACACTGTTGGACAAGTCGCCAGAAGAAACATTTGATATTTTGGACAAGATAGCCAACAATGATTATCAGTTTTCAACTACTAGGCTTGGGACAGGACGACGAACTCAAAGAAAGTTGGAGTTCGACGCTAATGATTCTATCTCAGCACAATTTTTTGCTATCACAAATATGTTGAAGAGTCTTCAACAGCCCAATGAAGTACGAGATGCTAAGGATGGAGACAACATTTCGATAAAGTTTACCCAACTCATCTAGAGGTTGCTCATTATGTTGGAAACTTCAAAAAAAAACTCCAACAACCCCTACTCCAACACGTACAATCTAGGATGGAGACAACATCCTAATTTTTCTTGGAGTAATCAAGGATCAAATCAAGCTAGCAGCTCGAATAGTCAGCAACCCATGGCAACAAACTAAAGAGTCCAAGGTTTTCAAGGAAATATGCCATGGCATAATGAACACTAGGGAATAGTTCATTAAGGGAACAATTCTTTGGAAGCTTCGCTGCAAGATTTCATGGCTTCGATTAAGGAGTTCATGACATCAACAAAAACATTATTGCAATAGCATTCCACGACAATCTCTAATCAAGGCAATCTGTTGTAAAGCCACAACGCTTCACTCAGATCGCTGCAGACTCAAATGGGTCAAATTGCTCAAGCATTACAAGTAAGACCAAGAGGCAATTTGTCTAGTGATACTGAAGTCACTAAAAATCATGGCAAAGAGCAATACAGCATACTTACCTTGAGGAGTGGAAGACAAATCAATACGGGGGAACAAATCAAACGAAAGGAGAAAGAAGAAACCCCTATTTAGGAGCAAAAAGAAGCTAAAAAAACAAGGGGAAGAATCTGCTCGAGAAGAAACTGGAGAAAAATTAAATACTGAGGCATTTGGTGAGAAGTGATGAGTGCCTAAAAGGCAGTTATTTATTACCCTTCTCATGGTACTTTATACATCTATTATACACCAACTTGAACCGAAATATGGACTCTATGCGCAAATATTGGATATTCCGTTATCACTACTTATAAAGTCAATATTTATAGAGAATGCAAATATTATTACATATTTTGTACATGCAGGAATATCCAGGGCCGAAGCAACAGTGAAACAATATTGAGGCCGAGGCAGAATACAAGGCCACGGCAGAATCCAGAGTGGCAGCACCAACATAAGAGGCGCAATGAAAGATAAAAATATAGAGAACATTCTGGAAGATGCAGCGCACCAATTGGACCAGTCTAGCGCGCTAAAAGCCTAAGTCAAAGACCAAGCGGGAAAACCCTTCTAGAAGGCGGCAAACTTCGAAATATCAGATCCCTTGAAGAAGACTTGTTCCTTACTCCAAGTTGAAGTCTATTTAAGAAAGGTTTGCCCTAGGTTAAGACTATATATACCCTAGCCAGCCACATTGTTTAGAGAGCCGATTTTTAGAGAAACCCTTCTCCCTAAGAATTGTACATAACGATATTATGTTCTAAATTTCTTAGGGATAGGTGAAGGTTGCAGATATTAGTGAGAGGAGATTGGTTCTTGTTTCTTTGTTCTTATGCAATAATAATATCAAAGTTTGCTTATCCTATTGCCATTCTTTGTTCTTGCATTCAAGCTCGAGAGAGAAGTTTATAAGTAATCTATTTATCTAGCATCGAGAGGTGTAGATTCACGAAAGGGATAAGTACGGTGTTGTAGACACTAACTCGGCCTAGAGATAGGTTAAGAGTTTCAGCAGCAAAAAGAAATGTTGGATTGGTTAGTGGTTATCGTTGATTTACGCTGAGAGGTATCGTCAAGGACCAGTCATCAACAGCACTCGGGCTTAGAGATAAGTGGATTCAACTACGGACACTTTGTTGAAATTTGATACCTCTGCCCAAGAAAAAGAGATTGTCGTGGTAGAGAACAACAATACTGTCGAGACTGTATCTGCAGTACTGTCAAAGCAGTATTGTGTAATTGTATTGGACAAGAAGAAGATCAATTGAATCCTTTAATTGACGCAACTGGATCTTATCTGCTTTCTCTATATCATTCTCAACCTTTTATTTTATGTTTTGTTATTTAATTATTTAGTTAATTAAACAAATCAACTCATCTGTGTTTTTACTTTATTTTCAAGAGCAAGGGAACAAGGGGAGACATAGTAAGTATACCAATCCCTGTGGAGATGATACACGATATACTTATCACTTTATTACTTGGCGACGTGTACACTTGCACTCAATTACGCTTTTATTACACACATCAATTTTTTGTCGACGTGGTCGGGGATTGACAACTAAATTTTGTTTTTCCTTATTTTCCTGCTGTTTAACCATTCTTTATCTAACTTTAATTTTAATTATTTATTTTATTTTTACTAACTTTGATTTATTTAGTTTATGACCAGGGCAAACACGAGTGGTCCATTATACGAGTTTGATACTGAGATCGAACGCACAAGACACCATCTAAGGCGCAACCTGTTTCAAGTCATGGATGATCTACCAAGAGGAAAAATTTCACCTGTTGATCATAATGTACTACCACCAGCAATGCCGCAACAGCCACCGCCGCGACCATTACCGAGGTAGCTCACTGTTAGAGACTTTCTAGTGGAAGACCTAAACGGATTAAACCCTGGCGTAGTCACCCCAGAAATTGAAGCAACTCACTTTGAGCACAAATCGGTGATGTTCAAAATGTTGAACACAATTGGACAGTTTAGTGGGTCTGCTACTGAGGATGCAAGGCAGCATCTTAAATCTTTCATGGAAGTGTGCAATTCTTTCAAGATCCAAGGAGTCCATGAAGATATTTTACGATTAAAGTTGTTCCCCTATTCACTGAGGGATAGGGCGAAAACTTGGTTAAATGACATCCCAGCAGGATCCATAGGATCTTGGGAGGAACTCTCCCGAGAATTCATTACGAGGTTTAATCCGACAAATCTCTATGATCGCATCCGTAATGAAATCATATTATTCCGGCAAGATGAGGACGAACCGAAGTATGAGGCATGGGAACGCTATAGAGAACTGTTAAACAAATGCCCACTACATGGTTTTCCCTTATGGACGCAAGTCTCCATGTTTTATAATGCTATCAATGCCTCCACAAGGATGATGCTAGACACTTCCGCGAATGGGACACTTTTGGATAGAGCACCTGCGGAGGCCATTGAAATTCTAAACAAGCTCGGAAGGAACGATTTCCAATTTCCTACATCAAGGCGATGAAGAATGAGACGTCATGCCACAGCCCATGAATTAGATACATCCAGTTTGGTGGCAACACAATTGGCTTCTCTGACCAAGATGGTTCAGAACATGCAAGCCTAGAGAAATATACATGAGGTTAAGGCAGTTAACTCATCAGATTACATGCAAGATGAGGAGACTAGCCTATATGTTGGAAACTATAACAGAAACAATCAAATGATGTCAAAACAATTACAACCCATCCTAGAAAAGGCATCCAAATTTTTCATGGAGTAACCCTAAAAATGCCTTAAATCCAATTAATCAAGCCCCTAGATTCCAGTATCAAAGCCAGAACCTGCCACAGCAACAGGTACAACAACAACAGTCTCTGAATACATTGGCAGATTTTCTCACGGCTTTTATGACAAAGACTGATGCTTACATGATTGAGAATAGCCGCTTCATGAAGTGTACTGATGACTTCATGAACCGAACTGAGATGAACTGCAGAACTAGGAGGCCGCGATAAAATCTCTAGAAACCCAAGTTGGTCAATTTGCCCAACGACAAAACACTCGACCACCAGGGGTTTTACCTAGCAATACTGAAGTTGCTAAGGTGTTAGGCCACGAGCAATGCAAGGTAATTACAGCAAGAAGTGGCCTACAATTAAAAGATAAAGAAGGGACCTCAACCGATAGAGTCCAACCAGAAAAGCAATATCATGAGGACTTAGAAACTGAGCAGGACCCTGCCAAAAGCACTACCACAGCAGTAGAACCAGCAGTATCAGAACCACCTGCCGAGGCAGCTGCAGATAAGTTCACCCTAGGTATTAAACTCAATATCCAAGGAAACCTGGAGGACATAAGACCACCACCTCCTTTCCCGCAGAGGTTAAAGAAGCATAAATAGAACCACCAATTTAAGAAATTCCTAGACATCTTGAAGCGGGTCCATATCAACTTGCCACTAGTTGAGGCTATTGAACAAATGTCCAACTATGCCAAGTTTTTAAAGGACATAGTATCCAAACGAAAAATGCTAGGGGAATTTAAAACGGTGGCAGCCACTGAAGGTTGCATAGCCATGCTGCATAATCGCATGTCACCCAAACTAAAGGATCCTGGATGCTTCACAATCCCCTGTGCGATTGGGGATGGTTATAAAGGAAAGGCCCTATGCGACTTGGGAGAAAGCATCAACCTTATGCCCAAATCAATTTTTCAAAAACATGGAATAAGACGGGAAAAACCAACAACAGTACTGCCCCAACTTGTGGATTGGTCCTATGTGTATCCTGAAGGCAAAATTGAGGATATTCTGGTGAAAGTTGACAAATTTATATTTCCTGCCGACTTTCTTGTCCTTGAGTGTGAAGCTGACGACAACGCACCGATAATATTGGGTCGACCTTTCCTTGCTACTGGACGCACCATCATTGATGTGAAAAATGGCGAGCTCACAATGCAGATAAACGATCAACAAGTCAAGTTGAACGCCTTCCACAATCTTACAAATTCAGACACTCCAGCAGAATGTAATGCTCTCCACACAACAAATCAGGGTACTAAAACATCTTGCCTGGGCAGAACGCTCGGCAGGCTGTTCGGTAAACGAATAAAACCCAAAGGAGAAGTCAAATGCACTGAAGGGACTGGCCAATTCATGAAGAAAGATACAGTCTAGAAAGAGATAAAAGTGGGAGATGCATTCACATGCACTCCACAAGTAACATAATCTCTTCCCTTCCATTTTAGTTATTATATTAGGATTAGTTATATATATTATTTTCAGTATTTCATGTTTTTCTGTCTTTTTTTTAGAATAAATAAAGCAACAAATGCAGAAAAATTATGCCATAGCAAAAAGTCTGCTGCCACGGTAGTGCACTGTGTTAGAGCCGCAAAATTCCTAACGGGCAGAAATAGTATAACGGCTCTCTGCCGAGAAATCCGCCGCGGTAGTAACTGTGCATCAAGGCAGAAAATGCCTAACGACTACTTTTTAACAGTCATATTTTTTTACAGCCTATATAAGCAGACTCATTGTTGTGCATTATTTACTCTTGCATTCTTGCTACTTTCGCTTTCTTGAACAATCTTACTCTCACTATCTTTCCAATGTATTGAAATTTTTAGAACTCTCTCTCTACTACTCCAGAATTTCTCAAAACATTCTTCACGAAAAATCAATGGCTTCTTACACCAGATTCGCCCCGGCCACTATTGCTGACCGATTCAACCGCTCATTCGTTGCTCGGCAATTATGGGAAGAGCAGAGATTTCAACAGAGCAATGAGATATACTTAGGCATTGAATCATACTTGTTTAACAAAATTCAGCATCAAGATTGGGAGGCTTTTTGCCTAAAGCCTCCACCGACGAATGCCACAATTTTGAGGGAATTTTACGCACATGGGCCGAGCAAGGACAAGCTCTTTATCCATTGCCGCGTCAAGCCTGTGCAACTTGATGCCAAAGTCATCAATGAATTTTATGGTCTCACACCCACACGTGATGATCATGCAGAATTCGTAGATAACATCACCACTTAAGACTATGAAGAGATTAAAGATAAGCTTTGCTACAGCAACACCTCATGGGAAACTGGTGCCCATAAGGGTTCAGTAACAAGGCAGAGTCTAATACCCGAGGCCAAGATGTGGTGTACATTTGTCAAAAGACGACTTATCCCAACCTCCCATAACAGAACAGTGGATCGCAAAAGACTGGTGTTGATCTAGTCTATCATCAAGAAGAGAAGCACCGACATTGGAGAGATCATTCTTCACGAAATTCATGAATGTGGTAAGACGGAACATGGACCGCTTTACTTCCCATGTTTAATCTCTGCCTTATGCATTATTGCAAGAGTTCTGGTCGAAGACACGGATGAATATAGCCAACTTGAAAGGGATGGACAAGAGATTTCTGCCACCGAGTTATACAGATCACGCATGCAGAGCCTGTCCAAGCAACGCTGCAACAGTTTACTACCGACTTCACCGCCGGAGGGCAGTATTCAATAGAAGCACCAGCCTCTGCCAAGCCAACTACCGCAGCAGACCCGTACTAAGAAATTCTACAAAGGATGGCAGTCATGGACCTTCGCCAACATTGCTACATGGAGTACCAGTGTGACTTCAACACATCTCTAGCCAATATGATGATGCAAAGCTTCCCACATCAAGGGGTGCAATTCCTTGAATTCCCAGCCAACATATTCGTTACTATCGCCCCTTACACTGAGACAACACCTGCCCCAGGGCCGCAACCATTTTTCCAATCATGGCCACACCAACAGTTTCATGATGTCAGACCTTCCAGGTTAGCAAGGTCTGTCGGAGTATCATCTACCAGCCAAAGGCCATCCAAGAGGCGAGCTGTCTTTAACTCTCCCCAAAGGGAACCAATCCCTATGCCCAGTCTCAATAGAGATACGATGTCTCGAGAAATTGATGAATACCATAGTTTGTCCCATGAATCGATAATACCCATTATCACGGCAGGGGACAAAGTAGAAATCATGGACATGGAAAATATGGACGAGGAGGAAAAAGGGGATAAAGTTACGACACCAACGCACCGCATACTACCCAGTAGAGTTCAGCCGCATCGGCAGGCCAAACAACAGCAATCACCAGCACAAGGATCCAGACGAAAGGCATCAGCAGCAAGGCCTAGGAGAATGCTCCGTACAAGTAGCTCCTCAGAGTCGTTATAAATAATTTCATTTACTGCTTTTGTCTATTACCATATTTTAATTGTTGTTTACCTTATATTCTGAGCTATAAGGATAATACTCGGTTTGAGTTTGGGGAAGATTGTAGGTGCAGAAGCACTACCGAGGCTACCCACTACTGCGGCATTACCATGAAAAGGGAGTAAATTTTTTCTGAAATTTTTTACAATAGTCTCTTTTCTTGAATTACGGTTTGTAATCCTGCACTGCCTTACATCAGCTTTGCTTTAGTTTACTCCTTTAAGGCTATAGAAATCTTTCTCCTTACCATGGCCAAGTTCTGTTTTGAAGGGATAACCATAGGATACTCATGGAATAAAACTTAGAAGCTTGCTTTAAGGTTAGAAAGAAAACAAACACTTTTTGGACTTGTTTGATTTAGGAATTCTTTTAATAAACTTAGGTGATAAAGACTTAGAACCTTTTGGAAAAATAACTAGAGGTGCCTATCACTGGCTCTAGTTTTGCTCTCCTTCGTGCTAGAGGTGCCCGAAACTGGCTCTAGTCTGCTAAATAGGTGGTCAATAAGAAAAAATAAGAAAAAGAAGAAAATAGAAAATGCATATCTTGAGGTGCCCGAAATTGTCTCAAGACTTGTTGTTTTAAGGAGATAGCTTTAGTCCAAATTCTATTTGTCTTGAACTTAGAGTTTATCTAAGAAAACCTTGAATCAACTTTATCCATAAAACACACACACTCACCTAGCCTTATAGCTTGTTTCTTAGTAAAAGTCCTTTAGTAAACTAGTGGCTAAAACGGATAAATAGACATGACCATGGTGGGGAGAATAGATGGAAGAGTAAGACCAAACGGGAGTATGGTTTGGCAATTTGATGCTTTGCATTGCTTGAGGACAAGCAATATTTCGAGTTTGGGGGTATTTGATGAGTGCCTAAAAGACAGTTATTTACTACCCTTCTCATGGTACTTTATGCATCTATTATACACCAACTTGAACCGAAATATGGACTCTGTGTGTAAATATTGGATATTCCGTTATCGCTACTTACAAAGTCAATATTCATAGAGAATACAGATATTATTACATATTTTGTACATGCAGGAATATCAAGGGCCGAAGCAGCAGTGAAGAAATGTTGAGGCCGAGGCAGAAGACAAGGCCGCGGCAGAATCCAGAGTGGCAACACCAACATAGGAGGCGCAATGAAAGATAAAAATATAGAGAACATTCTAGAAGATACAGCGCACCAATTGGACCAGGCTAGCGTGCTAAAAGCCCAAGTCAAAGACCAAGCGGGAAAACCCTTCTAGAAAGCGGCAAACTTGGAAATATCAGATCCCTTGAAGAAGACTTGTTCCTTACTCCAAGTTGTAGTCTATTTAGGAAAGGTTTGCCCTAGGTTAAGACTATATATACCCTAGCCGGTCACATTGTTTAGAGAGCCGATTTTTAGAGAAACCCTTCTCCCTAAGAATTGTGCCTAACGATATTATGTTCTAAATTTCTTAGGGATAGGTGAAGGTTGTAGATATTAGTGAGAGAAAATTGATTCTTGTTTCTTTGTTCTTATGTAATAATAATATCAAAGTTTACTTATCCTATTGCCATTCTTTGTTCTTGTATTCAAGCTCGAGAGAGAAGTTTGCAAGTAATCTATTTATTTAGAATCGAGAGGTGTAGATTCATGAAAGGGATAAGTATGGTGTTATAGACACTAACTCGGCCTAGTGATAGGTTAATAGTTTCAGTAGCTAAAAGAAGTGTTGGATTGGTTGGTGGTATCATTGATTTACACCGAGAGGTATCGTCAAGGACCAGTCATCAACAGCACTCTGACTTAGAGAAAAGCGGAGTCAACTACGGACACTTTGTTGAACTTTGATACCTCTTCCAAAGAGAAAGAGATTGCCACGATAGAGAACACCAATGCTGCCGAGACTCTATCTACAATACTGTCAAAGCAGTGTTGTGTAATTGTATTGGACATGAAGAAGATCAATTGAATCCATTAATTGACGCAATTGGATTCTACCTACTTTCTCTATATCGTTCTCAACCTTTTATTTTATGTTTTGTTATTTAATTATTTAGTTAATTAAATAAATCAACTCATCTGTGTTTTTACTTTATTTTCAAGAGCAAGGGAACAAGGGGAGACATATTAAGTATACCAATCCCTGTGGAGACGATACACGATATACTTATCACTTTATTACTTGGCGACGTGTACACTTGCACTCAATTGCGCTTTTATTACACGCATCAAGAAGCTTGCAGATGCTGTAGCAAAAGCAGTAGCACAACCGCAAACTTTGGAGAACGCAAGACCACCACCACCATTCCCTTAACCATTGAAACAACACAAAGAGAATCTCCAATTTCAAAAGTTTGTAAGTATGTTGGACCAATTTCATGTAAATATTTCATTTTTAGATGCTATTGATCAAATTCCCTCATATACAAAGTTTTTGAAAGATATTGTTACGAAGAAGAGAAAAGCTGAAATTTTGAAATAGTTGCTATAGCATCTGAGTTCTATTCTGGGAGGACTGAACTTCCCAAAAAAAGGCAAGATCCTGACAGCTTCATCATTCCATGCTCGCTTGGAGACAATTTTGTGAGCGAGGCATTATGCGACCTAGGGTCGAGTGTGAATTTGATGCCCAAGGCAATATTCAAGAAGCTTGGTATAGGAAGTACATGACCTTCCACTGTCATCCTGCAGTTGGCGGACCATTCTCATGTCCGACCCGAAGGCAAGGTGGAAGATATGATAGTGAAGGTGGGCAAGTTAGTGTTTCCTATGGACTTTCTGATTTTAGATTTTAAAGTGGACTACAAAGTACCAATCATCTTGGGGCGACCATTCCTTGCAACCGGTCGAATTCTCATCGAATGTGAGAAGGGAGACTTCACAATGCGAGTAGCAGATCAGCCCATGACCATCAATATCTTCAACACTCTCAAGTACATGGATGATAATGAAGAATGTCACTGTATAGCCGGGATAAATGCTGCAGCAACTGAAGAAGATGCAGATTTTTGCAGTGACAATTCTCCACAAATGAAGGACTTTGCAAAAATACTGGAGGAACATGATCAGGATGAAGAAGCTCATCTGGAGCTATAGCAAATTAGCTATTTCAAGCCAGGACAAGGTACAAAATTTGAATCAATTGATTTCTCTGAATTTATTCCTCCTAAACTATCACTTTTACATGCACCATCTCTAGATTTAAAACCACTGCCATCGCATTTAAAGTATGTTTATTTGAGATCTCACAATACTTTGCTAGTGATTATTTCTTCTAGCTTAGATCCTGACCAAAAGCTTAGTCTTGTGAATTTGCTGTTACAATATAAGAAAGCTCTAGGGTGAACTATGGCCAATTTGAAGGGAATCAGTCCTACGATCTACATGCACAAGATTCTGCTGGAAGAATGACACAACAATTCTATTGAGCCCCAAAGAAGACTAAACCCAGCAATGAAGAAGGTAGTGATGATAGAGATTATCAAGTGGTTGGATGTAGGGATCATATACCCAATTTTTGATAGCTCATGGGTTAGCCCTGTGCATTGTGTTCCTAAGAAGGGAGGCACAAAAGTAATCACAAATAAAGACAATGAGTTACTCCCAACAAGGATAGTCACAGGTTGACGAATTTGTATGGATTATAGGAAGTTGAACAAGGCGACTAAAAAGGACCATTTCCCCCTTCCTTTTATCGATCAAATGCTGGATCGATTGGCGGGAAAGTCTTACTATTGCTTCCTCGATGGCTATTCTGGGTACAACCAAATTGCTATAACACTAGAGGACCAGGAGAAGACAACTTTCGCCTGCCCTTACAGGACTTATGCTTTTCGAAGAATGTCATTTGGGTTATGTAATGCTCCAGCAACTTTTCAACGTTGCATGTTGGCAATTTTTTTAGACATGGTTGAAGAATTTTTGGAGGTATTTATGGACGATTTTTTTGTATCCGGAGAAACTTTTGAAAAATGCCTCAGCAACCTGGCCAAGGTACTGAAACACTGTGAAGAAGCTGACCTTGTACTCAATTGGGAAAAATGCAATTTCATGGTGACTGAAGGTACAGTTTTGGGGCACAAAATCTCAAGCAAAGGAATTGAAGTTGACAAAGCAAAAGTAGAGTTGATAGAGAAGCTAACACCTCCCACGACTGTAAAGGGAATTAGAAGCTTTCTTGGACATGCTGGCTCCTATAGGAGGTTCATCAAAGACTTCTCAAAAATCTCTAAGCCACTCTGCAATTTGTTGCAGCAAAATCAACCCTTTGTTTTCGATGAAGAATGCCACAACGCTTTTAATGAACTAAAGAAGAAGCTTACCTCAACTCCAGTAGTAATACCACCCGATTGGACTAAGTCATTCGAGTTGATGTGCGACGCAAGTGACTACGCAGTTGGCGCAGCACTAGGTCAAAGGCGAGGTAAACTCTTCCATGTTATTTATTATGCAAGTAGAACTCTTAATGATGCTCAAATTAACTATACCACTACTGAGAAAGAGTTACTTGTTGTAGTATTTGCCTTTGATAAGTTTAGGGCGTATCTAATAGGAACTAGGGTGATAGTACATACTGGTCATTCTGCCATCAAGTACCTAGTGACTAAGAAAGATGCTAAGCCGAGACTTATTTGGTGGATACTTTTGCTTCAAGAGTTTGATATCGAAGTAAAAGATAGGAAAGACGCTGAAAATCAAGTTGCAGACCATCTTTCTAGGCTAGAAAATTCTGACAACTTAGGAGGAGATTTTGAGATCAAGGAAAATTTCCCTGATGAGAAAATTTTATATGCTACAGCATTACCTTGGTATGACGATATTGTTAATTTTCTTGTTAGTGGCATTTTGCCTCCTGATTTATATAGCCAAGGTCACAAGAAGTTCAAACATGATGCAAAATTTTTCTATTGGGATGAGTCATATTTGTTCAAGCAATGTGCTGACCAATTGCTTCGAAGATGTGTATCGGAAGAATAACAAAAAGATATCCTATCCCATTGCCATGCAGCATCCTGTGGTGGACACTTTGGTGGATTAAAGACTACTGCAAAGGTCCTTCAATCTGGATTCTACTGTCCCACACTCTTCAAGGATGCTCAAGCATTTTCAAAGGGATGCGATAGATGTCAAAGAACTGGTAACATCTCAAGGAGGAATGAAATGTCGTTGCAAAATATTTTAGAAGTTGAGATTTTCGATGTTTGGGGAATTGATTTTATGGGACCATTTCCATCATCCTATGGTGATTTATATATCTTGCTAGTAGTGGACTACGTGAGCAAATGGGTAGAAGCGGTGGCAATACCTCGCAATAATTCCACGACAGTCCTGAAGTTCCTGCACAAGAATATTTTCACACGGTTTGGAGTCCCTAGAGCCATAATAAGTGATGAAGGAACCCACTTCGACAACAAGCTCATTGCTAAGGCATTACAACGTTATGGAGTCAGATACAAAATTGCTACAACATATCACCCGCAGACAAATGGCCAAGCTGAAATCTACAATAGAGAAATCAAGAAAATTCTGGAGAAGACAGTCAACACAAAGAGAAAAGACTGATCTCCAAAGCTGGATGAAGCTTTGTGGGTATATAGGACAACTTACAAGACTCCTTTAGGGATGTCCCCATTCAAGCTGGTTTATGGGAAAGCATGTCATTTGTCCGTGGAGCTCGAACACAAAGCTTATTGGGCCATCAAAAAGCTCAATATGGATTTCAAGGTAGCTGGAGAGAACAAGCTTTTGGAGCTAAATGAAATGGATGAATTTTGGTCCCATGCCTATGGGAATGCTAGGATCTATAAAGAAAAGACAAAGAGGTGGCACGACAAACATCTTTTGCCACAGCATTTCTCAGAGGGCCAACAAGTGTTACTATACAACTCAAGACTGAAACTTTTTCTTGGAAAACTGAAGTCTCGATGGTCAGGACCATTCCTGATACATAGGGTTTATCCTTATGGAGTTGTGGAAATCAAAACACTTGATGGAGATCGAAAATTCAAGGTCAATGGTCAAAGGCTGAAGAACTATAATGGAGCTCCCATTGTGCGTGACAAGGACGGCCATAGTTTGCAAAATGCCTGAGCATTTCTATCCCCCTCTTTGATTTTGCTTTAGCATTTAATTTTCAGTTTGAATAAAAGTAGAAGTGCTTATTTAGGGTTTCTTTTAAGATGCTTTTAATTCGTTTTTGTCTCTATTCAGCTTTTAATTCTTGAAGGTACAAGCTCAGACCACTGTGCGTCATTGCACTAGTCTGCATGAGAACAGAGGCGTAGCACGCCACAGCAGGACAGGGTGTAGTGCACAGTCTATGCAAAAGAGAATTGGGAGCTACAAAGGATTGTACGACTACCAGTTTTGGAGGGAAGAATTTTTGGAGTTATTTGATTTGGGCCACAAAGGAGGAAGATGAGGAGCCCATTAAAAAGAATTCGGTTGGTTTTCAAAGGGAAATGAGAGAGTTTGGTTCAAATTCAACACTTCTTTTACCCATCATTACTCTTCATTAATTACAAAACCCCTTTCTCTCTCCGACTTACCATCCATTTAAAACCCCACAAGCCTTTTTACTTTCCCAAAGACCCTAGCCGTCCAAAACCCTTACACAAGCCATTATTACTTTTCTCTTTCCTCTTCCCCTTTCCCAACAAGTTAACCGTCCCTCTCTCTCCCCCACTACTTCACCTTCTTCTCCAAGAGACCTACCATCATTTTCATACAACTCTCTTCTTCTTCGAAACCACAAAGAAATTTTAACAATTTTTTTTTCCTTTCACAATGGTGCGATGCAAGAACACTACCGAGTCCTCTAAGGCTACTGCTGAAGCGCGGACAATCAAAATCAGAAAGTTTAAATATGATGCAGCAAAAGAGCGATTCCAAAAGCTCAAAGCAAGAATGGTACACCGAGAGAAGGGATTCCTCTACAACCCAGCCACCTTCCAGAAACTGTAGAGCAAGTAGTCCTTACCATAAAACATCACAAGTGGGAGGAATTTGCCCACCACTTTGCAGCGAGGAAGGATGAGAAACAACACAACATCTCGTTGGTGAAAGAATTCTATGCCCACTACACAAGACCAGGGCATCCAACTATTTATGTACAAGGAGATGTTATGCCATTCACTGCAAAGGATATCAACTAGTTTTATGGACTGGAAGAAAAAGATGACCAACACTATATATTCGTCGCGTCAATGTTGGGACAAGACCAAGACTTCTTACTGCAAGCACTCTATGTTGAGGGAACAATGTGGGATGAAGCGAACACCACGGTGGACCGAACCTCTTTGAAGCCAGAAGGAAAAATTTGGATGCACTTCATCAAGCAAAATTTGATGCCGACCACTCATACGGCCACTATCAACTTGGACAGGCTGCAATTGCTACACTCGATACTAAGGGCAAGGAAGATCAATGTGAGAAAGATCATTCTCGATGAGGCCTATGCTACGCTAAAAAAGAAGCACAACCTCCTTCCATTCCCTTACCTGATCACTGCACTCTGTAGGAAGCAAAGAGTGTTCGAGAATGATGAAGACTTCAAGATGAAGGGAAGGCAAGGGATACGTCAGAAGAAAATCCCTAAATTGATAGGACTGGAAGAAACTACCACAGCATCTACTGCACCGTCTGCAAAGCCGAAAAATGCCATAACAAATTTTAGTGCACTACCTGCCACTGTGCAAGGGATGCAACTACAGCTGCAAGACCTTCAAAGCAAATTCATGTCTTACATGAGTTATGTACAGCAAAGGGACTTAATACTATAGTTGAATTTTCGTGAATTGCTATAAGATGGTGACTACAATTTCCCCAGCTTCCCTACTCATATCTTTGGTCTAGTCGAGCTCGAGCAAGCACCCAAAGAACAAACTCTGTCGTAGCAACAACAAAGCCAGACTACTCCACAAGGAAATGCACAAGACACTGCCTGCCATCAGGATGAACCACCAGCAACTGCACCAGCAACAGCACCAGCATCTGAACAATCCCATGTTGCTTCTACTATAGCATCACACCAGGTCCTTGCTGGTCCGTCAGAACCATTACCACAGGACCAAGGTGAGGAACCTGCTATGGGATCACCAACCTCTGCGTAAAGAACAATGGAAATCAGCAGTGATGATTTCGATCTCAACTCATCACCACATGAAGAGGTGCTTTCTAAGGATCAATTGGTTATATCTATTCTACGCGCACGGCTGGACGACACGCCTCTTATAGGATAGAGGAGTATACGATGCCCATTGTAGTAGCAGAAACTGAGCAGCCATCACCACTGGACAGGCCATGGAAACACATCAAGATGGCTGTCCACAAGACAAAACCCGCTAAGAAGTAAGCATCTTTTTCTTTTCTTTTTCTTTATTTTTACATGTAGATTCATTTTTGCATTGAGGATAATGCTAACCTCAAGTTTGGGGGTAGCAAAGTCTTCGCCTTAGTATTTTCATATTCATTCTGCATATATATGAATTTGCTATAACATTAGATTCAATTCAAGACAACTTTTAGGTTAGAATAGATGATATCCGATGATAAGAGTTGTGATGCTTTTAAGCTGAATTAGTGAATATATTGAGAATGAATTGAACTAAATTAGGACTTGATGCATTGAAATTTTATTGACAAGATTGTTTGTTTTTTATGCTTGAGTAGTAGGAATTTTTTAGAGAACTTAGAATCTATGCTTTGGTTTGGAAAGAAAGAAAAACTCATTTTTGTTAGAGTATGTAAATAAAACGTAAAAAACGAATAAATGCTTTAGCATAAAACTGTAGAAGGACGCTCCTCTATGAAAAAGTTAGTTTATGCTCTAAACATAAATAATGCTACAGCATATGAGCGAATGAAAATTATCACGGGATGACTCTACCTACTAGCTCGGGGATGAGATGTTTGCTCCATACTCATCTAGAGTTAAGGATGGTAGGTGTGATGAGCTGACACCCTTCTAACCTATTTTAAAAAAAACTAAGTAAGGGAGTAGATTTTTTTTAGAGTTAGGGTATAGTGAATAAGGAAAACTAAAATTTTTCTAACACTTAAGCATAAGTTAGATACAATCCAGCACACACAAGCAAAGCATCTTGTCTTAGTTCATGTTCTTGAAATTCTCAATATTGTGTAGATTGTTATAGCATTTATATTCTGAGGATTGATGTTTTGCCTAAACTGTTGTCAAGGATTGAAAGTAATGACATAGCATTTTTATATGTCATTGCTTGAGGACAAGCAATATCTTAAGTTTGGGGGGGTGTTAACGCTCTAAAAAGCGTATATTCTTTACCCTTTTACTTAAGGTTTTGTTTGGTTTCAAGCTCATTTGCATTGTATTTCATCACATTTAGCTGCTTTTCATGTGCATTTGCATTTAGTTTAGGTTTTTATTTTATTTTATTTTTATTTTTAAAAGATGTTGCTTTGAAGAGTATGTTATTGGTTTTGTTGTGCAGATGCTGAAGCAAAGTTGAAAGAGTAGAAGAGATGTCGTAGCATATTTCTCAAGTGTTGGATCAGACTTCAAGGATGCTACAGCATTGTGGACCAACAAAACAGAACGAAAGAAAAGGACACACCCACAGCCTACTGTCTCCATACGTTTTTCAGGCCAGTTGTCCCTCCTCTGCAAATCTACAGACGTCGCACCGCCCTTGCACCACTGCCACACTTCTGCAGACGTTGCACCACCCCTTACAGACCTGCCACAACCCCTGCAGACCAGACATTCCTGTAACATGCTGCAGCAATTGTCATGGGATATTCCCTTGGCACCTTTAGGGTACCAAACCCTAGAAACCTTCTATAAAAGCCAAGCCTCCTTCAACAAAAAAAGAGAGCCGAAGGGAGCTGAAGCCAAGCCGATTGTTGAGAGCAAGAAAAAGAGAAAAATCAGTAGCTAAGGGCAATAAAGGAGCGAGCTTTAAGGAAGCAAGAGGGAGAAGAAAGAAGAAAGAAGGCCATTTTCGGTCGTCTTCAACCTCTAGCCAAGCCACCATTGAGGGAGAGCTTTAAGCAAAGGATTTGCACAACTTTGGGAGGAGCGGGAAGCTAAGAAGTATCACGGTACAAGCGTTTGAGGCTTCCTTCCTCTTCACTTTGTTTACCTCTTTTCTAATCGTTGAATACGTATTTCAAAGGACGAAAGTTAAATAATTTTTCTTACCTAGCCATGAACTAATCTAGTATGGCTAAGGCTTGTTTTGGATGATTTTAATTTTGTTTTAATGGATGTTTATTGTTTCCGGTTTACTTTGTGTTTTCTTCAAGCATGTTAACACTTTTTACTCTAAACCTTGGTTTGTAAGAGTACCGGGAGGTATCCATAGCTCAAGGGGTTTGGGAAGCTTAGACCTAGGGATAGGCAAAGCTAGACCATCTTGAACAATGGGGTTGCCGCGGGAGCGGAATCTTAACTTACCTTAGGAATAAGGTAGAGTTTCAACGACTAAAAGGGGTAGTACTTCATCAACATTAAAAGTATTAGAGTTGAGACTGGGAGGTAATGCCTTAGCATTTTCGAGTGTTAGGCCTTCTAACTAGGGATAGTGGAGGCATTTTCAGTAAACTCTATCGAGCACTAGTAAACTTTGAGAACAGTAACACCTAGGAGAGCAGTTAAGTCATGTCATAGCAAGCCTAACATGTCTTAAGCTTCAATATCTTTTTCAGTATTGTGTTTGTGCAACTTTATTCATTTCTCCAATATTTGTTTATTACTACTGCATTTTCGTGACATCCTTTATTTTGTTCCAGCATCTTTGGTGACAGTTCCATTTCGCTAAAGCATTTTTTGTGACACTTGTAGATTTGCTTTAGCATATGAATTTACAAAAGACCATTTTATCTTCTTTGTATGGTAACTATTTTTGAATTAACCTACCCAATCCTCGTGGGAACGATCTCACTCACACACTTTATTACTTATTCGATGTGTATACTTGCACACGCTTGCATGTAAATCAATCACAAATCTTAAGCACTGCAACCAAGCAACACTTATCCCTAAGTCGAAACACTGTTGAAGGTCAGTCCTTGATGATACCTCCCGGCGTTAATCAATTATAACTAACAACCAAATCCACACTTCTTTCAGCCGCTGAAACTCTTAACCTATCCCTAGGCCGAGTTAGTATCCTCCAATCAAGTTGAATACCGTACTTACTCCTTTCGTGAGTCTAACTCTCCCGAGTCTAGACAAATAGATTACTTACAAACTTCCCTTTCAGGCTTGGATGCAAGAATAAAGAATGACAAAGAGTAAGCAAACTTTGATATTTTATTGCATTGAAACAAGAAACAAAATATAATCTATTCTCACAAATACTCGACAACCTTCACCAAACCCTAAGAGAACTTAGAACATGATGGGAAGAATTATCCCTAAAGTAAAAGTTCTCCAAATTCGGCTCTCTACGTCTATGTATGTGTATGCCGAATCTAATATGTCTAACCCCTAGGATGGTTATGCCTTATATAGGCTTGGCCTAGGGCAAACCTTTCCTAAATAGAGTACAACTTGGAGTAGGGAACACGTTATGTACATAGGGTAAATCTTTCCAAGTTTAATCTTCTAGAAGGTTTCTTCCCGCGTGGCCTTGTCCATGGTCTTTTCTTGTGTTGTTCAACTCTGACTCTTGGTCTTCTTGTTCAGCAATCTTCTCCTCATTTTTCTCCTTCAATTGCCATCCATATTGCTTTTTCTCATCTGCTGCCTCGGTATCAGGTCCTGTCTCGGCCTCATTCTGCTGCCTCGATAATACTTGTTCCTGCATAGATATGAAAATGCAGTAAAGTACGCCTTTTCTACAAATATAATCTTCAATGGCACAATCACTAAATATATCACATTATGTACATGCATTATTTCAAGTAGGTGTAGAATTGATGATAAGTGCCCATGAAAAGTGTAGAAAGTGATAGTGAGTTAAGCACTTATCATATCATATTACACTCCTGCAGTAACCTAAATTTCTATCTCATTGTCCATATTTATTTTTATGTTTTAGAAATTAGATTTTAGTTTTCAGTTTTAGGAATTAGATTTCAATTTTTGCAATTTAGTTTTCAGAATAATTTTAATTCCACAGTTTTTATTTACCGTTATCTAGGAACAATGAAGAAGAATATAATGGAAGGTCACCAGCCAAAATTAATTGCGGCCCAATCCAAAATGTAGAAAATTTTGGGTGGGAATTAAGCCACCTTAACTCAAAGATCGTGTCGATTCCGCTGCCAATGGGTGTCAGCTAAAGGTTGCGTTGAGTGTACGCTAGCAGGTATTAATCATGCCCGTTCCCTCAAACGTCGCACCGTTACACCCCTTTAAATACACGGGCAAAAGGTAACCATTTCTTACTCTTCTCTTTTGTTAGTATCACAACTTTCTTTCATCTTCTTCCCACAACAAACCTTCCAAATGGCCAACCAACAACAAAACCCTGTCGGAGCGGCAACATTCAAAAGATTCTTCATAAAGGCAATCGAGCACGAATATCACCATGTTTTCCAAAACCGGCAGATTTGAGAAGAACAAGGACTTTATTTACACCAATGATGCGGATCTTAAACTAGACAATTTCATCCTTTCCAAGATCACCTGTCAAAGGTGGCAAATGTTTGCCAAGCAACCTTTGACAACAAACATTGAATGGGTACGAAATTCTAGGCACACAGACCAATGGCGAATAATCCCTACTCCTATCTTCGAGGAAAGTCAATACCCATCGCTAACGTCATCATCAATGCCCATTTTGTCCTTCACATCGAAACTGATGAACACGTTATGTTCGTAGCTGCCCTGACAATCAACGATTATGAAATGATGAAGGCTCATGCCGGAAGCTGAATGGAACACAGGAAAACATCGCAGTTCTGTCAGCCGCTGAGACCTCCGACCAGAGGCATTATTATGGAACACTTTCATAAAAAGGAATCTACAACCCACATCTCATAATCAGATGGTAAATCGGCCAAGTCTGGCGCTCATTCACTCTATCATCCATAATCGGAGGATTGATGTCGGCCACATCATCAGTGAGAAAATCTTCGAGTGTGCCATTAAGGAAAATGGTATACTCATTTTTCCATGTTCAATAATTGCTTTAGCAAGACTCAAAAAATGTACCAACACTACCAATCGGCACATACACACCAGAGAGAAAGGTTTGGACTAGGGATGTTTACATCAAAAGAATACAAATAGAGAAAGTTGTCCCACAAGCATATATCCCTTCTGCCACTGACATAGTACCTGTCGAGGCCGCACAAACAGCAGGCACAGCTGAGGTCGCAGAAGGAGCCATCCCAACACCAGAAGGTGTTATGGACATTCTACTACGCATGAAGAAGAGGCAGCTGGCCTTCATGACTTATGTCAAGGAATTTAACAATGCAATCATCGCAACAATCCTAGAAGAACTTCCCACATGCGAGACGGTCTTTACAGAATTCAATGTCGTCCTCATCATACCATAACAACATCCATCTGATCATAATCGAATTAGGAATTCAATAATTAAATTATACTAGATAATTGTAGTAAATTAATAAGTGTTGAATAAAAGATTTTTGGGTCTCATAATCGAATAGTATCCTGATGGAACTGGATGTTATTCATAGAGTCTTTAAAAAGAATATTCAATACCTATTATTAAATTAGAATTAATTAAATGACCTAGACTAATAATTAGAGTCAAATTAAGATTATAACTTTAAAACTAAGATAAATTAGTTTAACCAAATATTAATTCGTAATCTCAAATGGGTAGTACCTTAATGGAATTGAGTGTTGTTATACACCGGTTTTGAATTAGGGAATATTTGAATAATAAATAAAATGTTAGAGCCTCTTTTTAGTTTAGGGACTTAAAAATGACGAGACTATAATTTATCATGTATAATTCTTTTGAAATAGACGACGTTCTTTTAGGATAAAAATAGGGGTACCCTGATAGAACTGAGTGTCTTTATTTTATATTCGAATTAAGAGAATATTTTCCATATGAAAGGATATTTCCATTTCGCATAGCTCGATTAATAATTAAAGAATAAATTATATTCGAATTTCCATTAATTAAGTTGCTAAATATGCCATGCGAAATTCAAGGTACCAATATCGGACGCTCGTAAGGGTTTTCTTTACGCAAAACCAAATCCCGAACCCAAATTTTAAAAATTGAATCTCTAGTTTATTTTTATGGTATCCGACCTACCAAAGTAGCCGGTGGAGATTCTAAATATTTTTAAATCGAATAAAAGGTAAAACTGATTTTAATTAATTAATATGGGTATAAATAAATATTAATTTTCATAATTAATTAAGGAAAAATCTGATTTAACTTAAAAATCTTAATTTTTAAAATCAAATAATTAAAATGGTAAAAATTCAATTTTTAAAAATCATTTATCAAATTATTTTTACACTCGATTTTAAAATAACCACGATATAAATCATTTCTCATTGCTTTAAGATTTTGATGTGTTCCCTAATTTAATAAAAATAATATAAAAATTAGGTGACAATGATAAAATTTTAAAAATTAAATAACTGTACTAAAAGCATCTTAAAAATTCGAAGACTACTTATTTATTTTATTCAAAAAATTAAGTAATGCTAATTTAATAAAAATATTTTTTGACTTGCGACATTCATATTTTGACTGTGTGCGTAACTTCATCACTTAGGTATTTGTGTTAGTTCCTCGTCACTACTTTGAGTATAGAATATGCCAAGTAAAACGGGTTTTTATTTAATCAAAAATTATTTTAACTCAATAAAATATTAAAAATTAAATTACTTTAAAAATTATATATAAATCAAAGTAACTGTTAAACTTATGTTTTGATTTTGATATAAAAAGGACTATTATAAAAATATATAAAAATTTGAAATATTTGAAATTACTCATTAAAGACAAGTATTTACATAAATTGATTTTCTTTAAACATAATTTTTTAAGTTAATTCTTTCAAACATAATATTTCTAATTTTTACCCTAAACAATATTTTGGTTAGTAAATAACTGTACGGTCCTTAGCGTATTGTACCTTTTAGTTATTGAAAATTAAAATGATAAACAAGTACTAGTATGATTTTTATCATAACAATACAGACTTTAACATTTTCTTTTTAAAATACTTGTCAATATTAGTACAATAAACCTCATACGAATGCGTCTTGGAGCTTGAAATAGCTTTTGAACACATTGAGTATCGGTACGGTGAATTCTGTATCAACATGATATGTATTATATTAAGTGATTTTTTACTTGAAGTATTAGTACGACCTCAAGTGTAACGTTACCCAAAGCAAAATTGAAATTATAATGAGCAATTTTAGTATCGGTATGACCCTTAGCATACTAGCACTCCTTGCTTTGTACTGATACACAAACTCGTGTATCATCACACCTCGTGTTCTGTGATAACCCGTTTTCAATAACTCACTACATAAAACCCAATAGACCATAACAACTCATTACAACTGAAACCCAACCAACAATTGACCTAATATCCAATTTAGATTCAACCCATCCTAATAATCCTAATTATTCAAACTAAATCCTAACAAAATCTGATTACCCCTAACCAAACCCTAGCCGCCGCCTTTGGTCTTCTGTCAGCCAGCTCACCGCGCGTGGCCGCCACGTGTGGCGCTTGGTCTCCCGCGTGGCGACCACGCGCTCATCCGATTCGCGCAAAGGGTCGGCCACTGCCCATATATCAAATCCACCGCCCCACCGCCCTGCAATATCAAAAAAATATTAGATCTAAAAAAATTTTGTAATATTTTATGTATTTTAATGGGTGAATAAAACCCAAATCGAACATTTAATCGGGAGGGGATTAATCGAAAAAACAAGATTCGAGTTAAATCTCAGAGCATTACTATCCATTCGAAACAAAACGAAAAAATATCAAAAAACAGAGTGAATCGGATCAAGAACCAAAAGCCAAAACAAAATTAAAAAAAAGAGGTGCGATCGAAAACAAGAACCGAGAAGAAAAAAGGTAAGAAAAAGAGTTCGAACTCATCTTATTTTGTAGATCTACATTCGTACGATCTTTATCTCAAAAAATCAACACCGGATTCGTGCTCTACACATCGAGAAGCTTCAGAAAGGTGCGAGCTTTAGTCGTTCCAGTGACCCCAACGACGGTCGGCGTAGCGGCCGGTGATAGTGCACGGCAGTCGGTAACCCAACAGCGATCAGAGAATGAGACAGAGAGAGAGGAGAGTATGTTGATTTTTTAAAATGAAGCTATAAATGAATTTTTTTGTTAAAATTTGGGTATTTAAAGAACTACCAAAATGACGTCGTTTTGGTGTTGGTCTTTAGGACCTAAAACGACGTCGTTTCAGCGTTGGAGCACCAAGACCGACCCGACAATCAACCCGGACTCGCGCAATAACCCGCAAAAATAGGGAAATCACCTATGTCGTCCTTGTGCTTTCAGCATCTTTGCGTTTCGGCATCCCAGTTTACAAACCCTTCGATTTTGGTCACTGTTTTTTATTAATTTTGGCTTTATATTTCTTGTTTATTCGATTTTGGTCATTATTTTTACTATTCTAACCCTATAATTTTGTGTTTTGCAGATTTAGTCCATTATTATTATTAATCTTGTAATTTTATTTATTACTATGTTTATTACTTTATTATTATTATAATTATCGTACGTATTTTGTTAGACTTTATTGTCCTGAAATATTCTGCTAGAAGTAGCATCCCGGTCTCCGGGTGTTATCTTCTTTGGATTGTCATGGATATTAGATTTTAAAAATGCATTTCAAAAAAATTAAAAATTATATTATTTCGAATTTTATATTTTCTTAAAAACTATGATGCGAACCTTTAGGTACCAATTTTTTGGCGTTGTGGGGTGCTAATCCTTCCCCAAACGTAACCAACTCTTGAACCCAAACATTTTGAATCTCTGGTTAATTTTTAATGGTGTTCGGTCTACCAAAGTGACCGGTGACGACTTTAACCAACGATTTTTCAAATTTTAACGATATTCAAGAACATAAACAATTAAAAATCAATTAGAGGTATAAAAATAAGTCCAAAGAACCTCTTTAACGACAAGACAGCCATCCAAAAGCATTCAAGCAACATTCAAAGTATATTAGAGCTTATTTGCCTATGTTATCTTGTAAACACTTGGGTAATTTCATTATATTCATTTATTTCAAATGTTTATGGTTTGAGAGAGCTTAATTTTTACAAATACCTATTATGATATTTCTAAAGTTTGTCTATTTGTATCTTTAGAAAAATGTCTTACAAGATTTTATGTGTAAATTTCGGTAAGTGTTGTAAAGTTACTTTATCGTCAAAGAAAAAAAATTGAACAAATTTGTAAAATTTTTAATGCGATAACTAAGGTAATGGATGTAGACTATATCCGCAATTTTTTTTCTATCATTTTCGTTCTATTTTTTTTTTCAATTCACCATCCTTTTACCCAATTTTGATTTTTTTATCAAACAAATAGATTTAGTGTTATAAACAATTATGCTTATCAAGATTTTATATTTCAACCCATTTTTAAATAGTAAGAAATGGTTACAAATGATTACCTTATAGGAGATTTGATAAAATTAATAAAACTTGAAGTTTTTACCCACAAAATATTATAAATAAACTTTCACCCTAAAATATTTTTTGATTCGTTGCTGTCAATGTAATCAAATAAAAGCATACAAAATTAATATCATCACTTTAATGATGACAAGTAATATAATTATCAATTTCAGTCTACTAATAACATAAAAAAATATAGGTACCAAACTATACCAAATCAAAGTAGAAGAATTAAAATTTCAAATTTTAACACAGAAAAGGGATAGGATTATACCTTTTATATAATCTATTAACGCAACTTAAATTGATAAAAATATAATTTCATGGTCTATCATATTATGTTGTACATAAATGGTATAATAAAATGCAAACGCTCCATTAACAAAAATGTTTGTGTTTCAAAGATTATAAATTACTAATCACATAAGAAGAAACAGAGGCCAAGCTCCAAAGAATATAATATGATTGCATGGAGCTTAATCTTTAGGTGCTTGCATGTTTAGACACCAAGCTACTTTGATAATCATTTAGTTGGTCAAAGTTCGTCCTAGTAGAAACAGGTACACTGGAGGGAGCTTGAGCTTACTGGTTCAATCCATCACCTGAAACAGCCTCCAGCTTCATTAAACACAACACAAACACATATATATCTTTGAACACGAGTAGGAAAATCGTCGTAATCATAGGTTTGAGACGATATAGGTTCATGTATACATTTGAAATATAAAGGGGTCATGTATTTCTAGCATGAACTCATATCATGCTCCATGCTGCCCTGGTATTTACCTAACATGTTACTTATGGTTGGTGATTCGAGTCTGACCCTTCTAAGGAAAAGAACTTCCTCTCAATGTACACAAGTTGTTGTTACGATATTTGTCTTCTTCACAAGATTGAAGTTTTCATTTACAGAAATCAGTACTAGATTCTTTGGTCTTACAACATCTCAAAGGGACAGAAATGTCTCTTATGTCTTACTAGAACTAAAGGAAAGAGAAGCACTTTAAGACAAGATTTTAGACAAGCTCAATGAAGGTAAAATAGAAGAACAATGGGTATGGGAAGAAAAATTGAAAATTTCGGGGCTGGCTAACTTATGGTGGCATCATGAACTTCTTTCAGTGTGCCTAATAAAACAAAGGGGATTATAAAGGTTTGAATGGTTAACGCTCAGCTGCAAATTCCCTTCTAATCAGCAGTGTTTGACAATAAATAGGAAACACATTTATGTTTCAAAAATAAAAGGAAACTCACTTTCATCTCTAGGCATTTTTTTTCTTCTATTTGTCCGAATCGCTACTTTGCATTTCCGGAGTAGATTCCAACGAAGTTAATATCATATAGGAGAGTTGCATTGGCAGGTATGTTGCAGTCACCTGTATAAAGATCATCATGGAGTCATTTAGGTAAATGTAGTCACCTGTATACAGTTCATACCATGCAATTTGAGGGAGAGATTTTGCAAGATACAGATGCACCAAAGAGTGTAGCACATTAACTTCCAGTTACACCGGAGAACTCACCCGAAAAGCATCCCGCGGGTTCTGGTCCGTATGCTAAGTTTGGTGGAATCTGAAGCTTGCGTTTTCCTCCTGTATCAAAATCAACATCTTAACAATTCCTCTAAAACAATTTAATGAGAGAAAATAAAGATACACTAAAAGTAATTTGCAGACACTAGTCAGTCACAGATTCCTACCGATATGCATAGGAGGGACTCCTTCTCCCCCTAAAATTCCTTGGTCCAATCCTTTAATGACCTGAAATGTAGGCAAGATATGATCATACATTAACAAGTATAAGTGAAATCGGAAACAAAAGACATAACCAAACAAATCTTCGTTGTTATCTTAAATGCTTATTCTTCTCTTGAAGACGGATATCATTTTCCATTGGGAGAAAGCAAGGCAGTCTCCATTCAATGTGTCAACCAAGCTTTTTAATGTAGCTAGCCTATTAGAAAGTTACTAGTTTTACAAACCTACTTTGTTTTTAAACTCCAAAATGCTTCTATGAAGAAGTGCACCATTTTTAATTTCGAGACGAAACAGTGACCATAAAGCAGCAATATGCATCTAGAGGGAAAATTGTACCTTGCGAAGACCAATTCGCATTGTGAGAGGTCTAGCACGTTTATAGCTACTGTCAAAGATCATTCCATCAGCAAATCTTGCAGTGTAGTGAATCTACGCAGAGAAGAAAGTATTGAAAGTAATCTGAGTTCAATCAATCTGAGTCATTAATGTTATTTACATTTTCTGCAATGTACCATGACAATATGAATCATGGGATGCATTCATATAATCATATTAAAAAGATATTGTTATTTAGACATTTTGGTGTTCAAAAACTTGTCATGGCAGCAAGTTTCTACACTCTTGCATGAGGAAACTTGTACATAGTTCATAGTAAGTTATGCAAAGAAATGAAAACAAAATCAAAACATTTCAAGCTTAAAAAAAATACAAACCCAATTCAATTAAAGAGATGAACTTACATTGATAAGCTCACCACGGGGAGCTTCTTCACCAGACCCCACAATAACATCACAAAAACCGAGACCAGATCTGGCATAGTTGAGCTCACATTGAGGTTCCCCTACTGTTGCAAAGTACTCAATCCTGGTGGCATCAGCCTCCAATGGCGAGAAAGAAAGAATTGAAGCTGCTAATAGCCCAGCACCCAAATTGACAAAACATTGCTTGGCGGCAGATATTGAGTTCAAAGAGAGTTTGGCTTCATTCGGAAGTGGAACTCGCAAGGACGAAGAACAGAAACAGGAAAAGGATGGCGATGAAGTGTGTCTGGAGTTGGAGAAATGATGGGTCAGTGGCTTTGCAGTTGCAATGGTTAAAGCAGAGATTGCCATTTTTTCTTTCTATGGTTCTTTAGATTGGAAACCATTTTTCTTAAACCGGAGAGTTTGGATAGGAAACACGAAAGGAGACAACTTTGGAGGGAAATTATGTTCGTTGGATATGGATAAGATTCAAGTATTTTTTTTTTTTTTTCATTTAAATGGCTAAAAATAAGACTATACTACCTTATTTACACTAACATGCGAAAAACTTATTAGGTGAATCATGTTCTTCACGTCATCCGTGATATAAACAATTAGAATCGTTTATTTTAATTTTTATTAAGGTAAATCATTATCTTTATTTTTGACTGATCACATTTTATTATAAATTTGTTATTATCATTATATTTTAACTTTATATCAATTATCTATTATAAAAACTTAACAAAAATATTAAGTGACATGTTATAATAATAATAATTTCACTTTTAACAGAACTTACATATTATATAAATTAAGTATTAATTCAAAATAATTAGTTAAATTCAACCTTGCCAAAACTAAAAATTTTTGATTTTCATTCTATTTTTTCTTCCTATATAATTAGGGTTTGAGTATTTTTTAAATTAATCGAGTTAGCGAATTATATTTTATAACTTAAATTTTATTTAAATTTTTTTTAGTGAGATTCAAGTACTAATACTAAAAAAAACTTCAACATTAATTCTCAATTAATCGGTTAGTATTGATACTGGATGAATAATATCAATATTGTGTTAAAAGCAAATGTCCACACTCACACACGGGTTTATCTCAATTAGTATATGTTCTCCCATTATCAGTACTAGATCGGCTTATATACTGATGTCTAAAAAATGCACTCCTAGGTCTTGAATTCCATTCTATTTTACGGATATTCAACGTACAAGATTATAGTCCGTCCAAAATTTATGTAAGTTATTATAGATTTATTTGCTAACGCATTAAATCATTTAATATCATTTACATATTTATAATCATTTAGTCACATAATTTATACTTATCATTATTATTGTTGTTATTTTATTTTCTTTAGATGTTAATAAGATTTTTTGTCTTCATGGCAAGCGTTTTCTTTGTTCTTGTGATATGTTTTTTGTTTTTAATTTTATGGTTTATTTTATCTGTTCTTTTGGTATGATTCAACATATCCTTGTAGTTGATTGTTGTTGAGATTTGAATTGGTATTATTTTTTATTATGATTTTATCGGTGGTCATTGAAGATTAGATCTCCACTTAGTTGATGGTTGTGTACCGATATAATCAGTCTTGGGTAGCGGAACATTCTGCCTGATGATTTAGATCTCTCACCACTCCTTTTTCACCCGTTATGTGTCTCGATTGCATAGAGACAATGACATTCAGGAAGATTTTGAATTTTGATAGTATGCTTATATACATAAAAAAATATTTTACTTTCTTTGTTTTATTGATTTTTCCGAATACATTATAATTATAATATTTTTTATGAATTTAACAAAAATTTAATAACAATTATTAAAAAAATAAACATCAAGTCGTGGTATTTAAACTTGCAACCGTTCAAATCATCACACTAAGCATCAATCCATATATATGTATACCAAGTGACCCTAAATGATTCACACAATTAATAAGAGTCATCTTATATCCTTAAACTTTATCATGCATCACATTCCTATCGATTCCGATAACTTATCCTTTAATCATGCTTATTATTTAACTACCCAATTTATAATCACTAACCAATAAAACAATCACGCTCATAAAATATTTCATAGTTCAAAGTGTATTAACCTTAAGATATAAGTGATAATTCAACTCCAAAACTAGACTTAGAAAACGTGACACAAGAATTGAATCAATTTACCCTAATCGACTCGAGTACAATGACTATAATTTTATCTAAAATCCGAAATAAACTAAATCAAAACTAAACTAAATTTTTGTTGAACCGAAAATTACTGTAAATAAATTTTCAACTAAACCAAATAGAATTAATTTTAATTGAATCGAATAGACCCAATCCAATTTCATCTAAATTAAAGTCAACCCAAAATAAAGAATATATTAAAATAAAGAAAAATGTGATATGAATTGTCATACAATTCGCTAAAAGGTCAAATATACAATCTATATAAAGTCATCTATAAGTTTGGAAAACCTAAATCGACCAAAAATGATAGCCTAAAACTGATCGCTTTACTATTAACCCGCTATTAACCATACAAAAAATCTACTTACCCAAAAATAACCGAACCAAAAAAAATAGGAAAATCAACCAACTCGACATCCTAACCCAATACCTTGTACTAAAATCACCATAAACTCGAACTAAAATTAAACCAAACCTGAATTGAACATAAACTAAATGTAGTCGGATCTAAAATTGTTCAAATTAAAATAATCTAAACTAAATGACCCGATTACCTCCTCTACCTAAACCGTTCCAATTTCTCCTTAATCTGATCTTCGAGTTTGGTAAATCCACGAATGCATATAAAATTGAAAATATATCCCTTATACATCTGATACAATGTAATGATTTAATATCATTCAAACGATGCAATGAAGGCAGGGGATCAATGTGATGCGACAATATTCCTTCTAGGTATCATTTATAACTTCTATGAATTTTAGGGACTAACTATAATTTCAATATATCCTACAACTTTGACTATAATTAACTATACCAATGTGCAATTCAATGTGTATATCACTCACCTAGCAAATTTTAGTAAATTTGGGATTCATTTAGGGTTCCAATTATTCAATACAAGTTTAGTGACCTAATTATAATAATTTAAAATTAATTTTGATTCATTAATTAACTTACATGTATCGGTATCAATACTCAAAGTAGACATATTGATACACTTGTATTTAATTTCCTTTCGAAACTAAAATTACTATATGTATGGACCGTTTTTATTTCTCCAAATGTATCATTTTTAATGTAAATATCACAACTTGTTTTTAGGTACATTTAGTTGTATTAGGATTTAGAATCATGCATTTGTATAAGGATTTTAGAATTCTACCTGTGTCAGTGTGAAAGTGTGGTTTTATGACAATTTTTGTAGGTTTGGCATAGTATATTGGCACAGGAAGTAGCACAAGAAAGAATGCCTGAACGAATATTGAGTGTTGTTGGCATAGATAGATTAGAGAATGCCAAACATCGGTTGGTAGAAGATTGAATTTAGTGTCATGCTAAGAAGCCGAGGAACCTTAAAAAAATAGTATAAGATTAAGCTCTGAAAAGATAGTAACTAGATCAGGAAAATTAAGAGACCTTCTTTACCGATATTTTACTTCACTTTTATTTCATTTTTTAAGTAGTTTTGAACAATTTACAAAATAAATCATCACTTTTCTTAAAAGATAAGTAATCAATCCAAGCAATCAAGCTCTAAGTCAATCACTGTGGGAACATACTTAGTTTAACTACTTTACTACTTGCGGACTGTGTATAACGATGTAAGTGTACACATCACAAGTAATAGTATAAATTAGATATTATCTCCACATGAATTAGTTTGGGCCATTTTGCTTAAGTTATCACATTGTAAAAGAAAGACACGAGTAATGATAATTGGAATTTATTTGAATAAGTAAAATAAACAATTAAAGAAAAGATAGATGAAATCGAATAGGTGAGAGAAGAGGTTGGATTATCTTGAATTATGGAATGATGGTCAATTGGACTTAATTAGATTGCCTAATCAGCTCATCGAATGCTTGGGCAATTACAGCTAAGGGAATTGCTCGGGCAATTTGAGCGACTATCCTCAACGTTCGGTAAAATATTCTTTGGTGGTCCCTATTATCCCTAACTCGAGACTCTATTAATTACACAACCTTTGATGATACATCCATGTGTTAATCAAAGGTGTATAACAACTATCTTGCACTTTTATTAGCCGTTGAAATCTTGCACTTATCCCTAAGCTAGATTAGTTCTCATGCACTTGTATCAAACCATGCTTATTTATTTCTTGAATCTAATTCTCCCGAATCAAGATAAATGAATTGTTTATCGAGGTCCTTTCATAATTCTTTCACAAACCAATCAAACACCAAGAGTAAGTAAACCTTAATTAAGAATACATCAAATACTTAAATAGAATTCAAACGTTTCTCACAACCACAAAATAAAATAACCCAAACCAATTACATCAATTCATAATTTAGTTCTAAATATATACAAAGAATAATCCCAAATCGATTCTCTCCTAATCAACTCTAGAAATTGACTCCCAAAATTCGACTCATCTTGTTGTAGACGCCATGCTCTCTTTCTACAGGAGAAGACTAGGCTTAGTCAAAGCTTGTGGATGAGAAGGGTTTAAATTAGAAATAAAATAATCAAAAAGATACTAATTCTTTCCTTAAAACCCCCTCACATAGCTCTCTTCAATTCTCCATTAATGAGGAAGAGTTTAATTTGAAAATAAAGAAATAATAATTTTTTTATCTTTTCTTAAAAACTCATCTTAAATTGGAATCTTTATCTTCACCAAATCCTGTGTAGTAATTCAAATCTTTAGGATTTTTTCCTTTATTTTCGTGCTTCTCTTCAAGTGATTATCCCGATTAATTACCTTGGCAATGTAGTTTGGCATGTCCTTCAGAAATTCACCTTAGTTTCCACGGTAATCTCCTTATTGTTTCGACAATTCCTATCCTGCACACACAAAAATTTATTTTCTCAGTATCTTTTCTCAGAAAACAACTAAATTATTAAATCAAACTTGATGACGAAGGAAATCAATAAAACATGAATGAATGCCTAACAATGCAACTAAAACGTGCCTAAGTCTAACAATAATATGAGTAAAAAGGGTAACAAAAATAGTACTTTTGAACACAAATCGCACCTCCAAACTCAAATTATTGCTTGTCCTCAAGCAATGCAAAATACTAAAAATCACCTGCTAAGGCTTTCACCATAAAGCACATGCTTTTAATTTGACATCAATTCTCAGAACCGTGACAAAAAGAGTTTAATTATCATTCGATTTTCGGAAGCCGGAAAATTACTCAAATATTCATAATAATACTTGTGAGAATGTGTGTGCGTAGTTGTATACAAGTTAATTTTCAAGATTCCAAGTGAACAATAGGTCTTCATCAAAGTAATTGTCTGTGCATTTATATTTAATTTTACTAGAGCTAGTTTCGGGCACCTCTAGGAATCAAGCAATTTCATTTTCTTAATTTTGTCGATTAGAGCCAATTTTGAGCACTTCTAGCAAGACATTGCCTTTCAATTTTTTAATTCACCCATTTTTTTTAAGCAACCTAAGTTCACTAAGTCTTTATTAATTAAAAAGTCAAAATTGTGTCAATTACATATAGTATCATAGAAAAATTTCAAATAATTTCTATGTTAATACTCAAGTTCAAGGTTCACTATCCTAAAAATCATGGCAATTAACTCATCATAGTTTGCACATCAAATTGATAGTAGCTCTAACAAGTAAATGGTATGACAAGTGATATATACAACTAAAGATGAAAAATGAATGAAAATGAAAATAAAGTTAACAATGACAACCCCCTAAACTCGAGTGAAGTATTATCCTCAATGTATACAACAAAAAGTAAAAAAAATGCAAATAAGTCAATTAGAAAGGTCGTCACCTTGAGTTAATAATTTCTTTCTTGTCGCGAATTTAATTTTCTTTCTACGTCGATGTGGTTGAATGCGTATGACCTGTAATGTGTTCTTTCATGAATGGCACAAAAGAATAGTGCATCTCCACTTGCTTGGTCATTGTGTGTTGTCGTTCAATTATAATCTTGATGTGATCAGCAATTGCTACGACAATGTTGTGCTGGGATAGATGTCAAGGATAACACTTCTGAAGGTTGTGCAGAAAACTAAGGATTTTCGATAATTCCATGAATACTTGCCGAGGCATATGTACTTGCCGCAACAATGTTCATTGTCTGGGAAATGTCTACAGTAGAAAACTTATTTGTTGGTTTGTAACAAACTCGACATGTTCATCATTTTCAACGTAGAGCTTAAAAATATGTTGATGACAGCGACATCAACAAAAATTGCTCTACCTTGCACAAAAAACAAAAAGGTTATCTTGATTTGAAACATTCTAAAAGAATTTACTTACCCATGAGATATTTTCAATTTGAGATCACCTTTCAATTAATGAGGATGTAAAGTGTCAGTAAGGAGACTCGAGTGATTGGGAAGAACTTGCTTCGGGAATAGTTCTGAGGTTCTTGTGGGTTATTATTGGAAAAACTAATTAAACAAAACAAAAAGAACTTAAGAGTTCAATAGGGAAATAATTATAAAAAGATAAACTAAGCGAGAAGAAATCAATTTAAGCTCAACTCTTTTTCCCTAAAACTTTTATCCTAAAACAATATAAAAGATAAAAAATAACACTAAATTTAAAGAAAGGATAAAAACATGAATTATAAAACAATAAAAATAAATGAAATAACATGAGGTGAGTCATTTTCGATACTTTTTATAATCCATCCGCACTCTCCATCGGGTGATAATTCTACCCAAAAAGAGTCGGGCCAATGTGAGTACATCTATTCCCCTTTGCGTTATCATGATGAATGTTTCTTTCTGGTATGATCTCTTATATTCTATGTATATTCTCCACCTTGATATTGTTCCTAAGGACATGGATAATCTCTTAGAAAAAATTATATCAACATCCAACCATTGAATTAACTCATTCTTGTTGATCTCCATCATGGTTGGATATAGCCTTTGTCATCACGGCAATTGCTACTCAAGTCATTGTCGTAACAATCTTTTGCCAAAATTCGGTGAAAGTCAAGTGAAGGACCATCTTTCTTGAAGTCTTTAAGCTTCAACTCACCATGTTCTTTAGCTTTCTCAAACATATCCATCAGTAGAGATTTTGAAGTGGCAATAATATTGAAGGGAATCACCAAGGATAGAGTATCTTCTCCCAAACAATCATACCTTATTTTTGATGGTATTAAATCTTGTAACGTTGACTCCTCAAAAGATACCTACAATGGAAGAGGTTAGTTTTGAAAGAATTCAAAAGGTTCAATCATTACTGTCTTACATTCCATTAATAAAGTATCATCATCTTGTTGATCGAGCATGTTGTCATACAATTTCCCTGGCAATTGTGAGCAAGAGTAATCCATAAATTCATGCTTTAGCACCAGCGTTGTTGCATCATCCTAGGAATTAGACTCCTCGGAATTTGTTTTAGCATTACTCTCCTCAGCCTCGTTAAATGTTATCATGGCATTGCCTTGTTCAGTCATCTCAATTGTTGTGAGAATTATTTGTTTAGGTTCATCCAATGTTGGATAGTCTTTCTCATCAACATGCTCTTGATTTTGAGGTTTCAAGAGTTCTTCCTTGTCCTATAATGTTGGGATTTAAGTATCCTTAAGAACTGATTGTCGGGATATGTTATCCATGACAAATATGGATATCCTCAATTGATCTATCGAATCCCCCAAGGGCATATCCAATTCAGCTATAATCGTATCCATGGACTTTGATTGATCTCTCATCTTTTCTATTTATCTGTCAAATCTAGCCATTGATGCTTGCAATCTTTCCTCTAAAGAATTTGGATTCTCTTGAAAAGGACTATAATGTCATGAAATATCTGTAGCGTTAACAATATTTTCATGGTAAAAAAAAATTAAACGTTTTGATCATACCAAGAAGGATTTGGTTGTTGGTTCAATCTTTGGTCCTCAATGTGGCTATATGTTTCAAGATTGTGTGGGCAATTAATAAACGAATGATTTTCTCCATAATAAGAACAAAAAATTCCCTAACATGAACTTGTTGAGCTGTTCTTGGTTGGTATAGGTAATCATCATTTAATCTAAGAAATTCTTGATTTGCTTGATTTCTATCTTCCAACATAAACTCTCGAATAGACTTCTTTCTATCGTTCTGCATCTTAAAGTTTCTTCAACTTCAAAACACGCCTATATATTTTTTTGATTTTTTTAAAAAAAGAAAAAGAAAATAAGTTAGTAAAAATAAAGATAAAAATGCATTAACAAAAACAACTAACACCAATTGCTAATCCCTGACAATGACGCCAAAAACTTGTTGCATCATTTTAGTATAATATAAATGGTGTAAGTGTACACGTTGCAAGTAATATAATAGATTAGATATTATCTCCACAGGGATTGGTTTGTGCCACTTTGTTTAGGTTATTACATTGTAAAATAAAGACACAAGTAACGATGATTGAAATTTAATTGAATAAGTAAAACAAACAATTAAAGAAAATATAGATGAAATCGAATAGGTGAAAAAAGAGGTTGGATTATCCTAAATTAATGACCAGTCCTTGATGATACCTCCCGGCGTGAATCAATTATAATCATCAACCAATCCCATACTTTTTTAGCCGCTAAAACCCTAACCTATTTCTAGGCCGAGTTAGTATTTCCCGATTGAAACATTGTACTTATTTCTTTCGTAAATCTAACTCTCCTGATATTAGATAAATGGATTACCTACAAACTTCTCTCCTGAGCTTGAATGTAAGAACAAAGAATGACAAAGTATAAGCAAACCTTGATATTTTATTGCATTGAAACAAGAAACAAAGTTCAATATCTTCACACTAATACTCTACAACTTTCACCTAAGCCTAAAGAAAATTAGAACATAATGTAAAGGAATGAAAACTAAAAGATGAAGTCGGTTAGGTCTATGCTCTCTATAATGTGTTCTTCTCCTTGGACGGCTATGTCTTATATAGGCTTGGCCTAGGGCAAACCTTTACTAAGTAGGAATACAACTTGGAGTAGGACATAAGTCAAGTACATAAATAAAATATTTCCAAGTTTATTCCAACTAGGAGGCTTTCCAGCGTGGCCTTTGTCTTGGACTTTCCACGTGCTATCCAGCTCCTATCTTTGGGTTGCTTGTCCAGCAATGTTCTCCTCATTTTTCTCCTCAGCTCGCCTATAATATCGCTACTTATCTTTAGCTGCTGCCTCGACATCAGATCCTGCCTCAACCTTAATCACTGTCGCAGTAATACTTTTTCCTGCAATGATATAAAAATGCAGTAAAACTTGCCTTTTCTATAAATATCATCTTTAACAGCATAACCTCTAAATATCTCACATTATTTGATAGTGAGTTGAGCACTTATCAATAACTTAAGTAAAAAGGCCTGAAATATATCCTTTTTATGGAGTTATCAATCTTTTCCTTAAAACCTCATCTAAAATTGAAATCTTTATCTCCATCAAATCTTGTATAGTAATTCAAATCTTTGGGATTTATTCCTTTATCTTCGTGCTTTCCTTCAAGTGATTATCCCGATTAAATTCCTTGGCAATGTAGTTTGGCATGTCCATCTATTCTCCCTACCATAGTCATGTCTATCTCTCCGTTTTAGCCATTAGTTTACCCAAGGATTTTTACTAAGAAACAAGTTATAGGGCTAGGTGAGTGTGTGTGTTTAATGGACAAGGCTGATTCAAGGTTTTCTTAGATAAACTCTAAGTTCAAGACAAGTAGAATCTTGGACTAAAGCTATCTCCTTAAAACAACAAGTCTTGAGTCAATTTTGGGCACCTCAAGATATGTGTTTTCTATTTTCTTCTTTTTCATATTTATTTTTTTCTTATTAACCACCTATTTAGCATACTAGAGCCAGTTTCGGGCACCTCTAGTACGAAGGAGAGCAAAATTAGAGCCGGTGGTAGGCATCTCTAGTTATTTTTCCCAAAGGTTCTAAGTCTTTATCACCTAAGTTTATTAAAAGAACTCCTAGATCAAACAAGTCCAAAAAGTGTTTATTTTTTGTCTAAACCTAAAGCAAGCTTCTAAGTTTTATTCCATGAGTATCCTATGGTTATCCCTTCAAAACAGAACTTGGCCATGGTAAGGAGAATAATTTCTATAGCCTTAAAGGAGTAAACTAAAGCAAAACTGACATGGGGTAGTGCAAGATTACAAACATAAGTTCAAGAAAAGAGAATATTAAAAAAAATCAGTAAAAATTTACTCCCTTTATGGTAATATCGCGACAGTTGGTAGCTTCGGCAGTACTTTTGCACCTACAATCTTCCCTAAACTCAAACCGAGCATTGTCCTCAATGCTCAAAATATAAGGCAAACAACAATTAAAATATTTGAAAAAGGTGAAGGCAGTAAAGGAAATATTTATAATGACTCCGAGGAGCTGCTTGTACGGATCATTCTCCTAGGCCTTGTTGTTGGTGCCTTTCTTCTGGATCCTTGTGCCGGTGATTGCTATTGTTTGACCTACCGATACGGCTGCACTCTATTGGGTGGTGTGCGGTGTGTCGATGTTGTAACCTCATCCCTTTCTTCCATCTCGTTCATATTGTTTGTGTCCATGATTTCCGTTCCACCTCCTGCCGTGATAGTGGCTATTGTTGATTTATGGGATGAACTGTTAAGGGGTGACATATAATAATTAAATATGACTGCCTTAAAATATTAGATATCGGAAGATGACATCTAATTAGTGTCGTCCTGGGGTAGGGTAGGGGGGACTCTTGCCCATGATCTAATTGTTTTAATATTTGATATAATGGTCTAATTTTTTAATATGTATTTTAAATAATTTATTCTTAAAATTTATTTTTTTAATAATTTTATTAAGGATCAAATTATTTTTAATACTTGTTATTAGGGTTCAAAGTTTTGTAACACTTGTTATTAAAAATTTGATTTTTTCTCAATATTTGTTACAAAAATATATACTTAAAATTTATTTTTTTCTAATATTTTTTTATTATGAGTTCAATTTTTTCTTAATACATGTTATTAGAAAGCCAATTTTAGAACACTTGTAATTAGGGTCTAATATTTTCCTCAATATTTGTTATTAAGGATTTACTATTTGGAGTTTAATTTTTTCTAATATTTATTATTAGGGATATAATTTATTTAATATTTATTATTAGGAAAATACTTTTTAAAATTTATTTTTTAATTCTTATTAAAGATTTTTTTTAATACTTGTTATTAAATATATATATATATATATATTAAAAATCTAAGAGTCTATCTTTTAGGTTTGATCTTGGATCACTACAAAAACGGTTCTACACGTAATAATGAGAATAACTTCATCTAACAATGTATGCTGAATGAAAATCTGATAACTAAACTTTAGAAAATAAACAAAGTATAACAAAGAGATTCAATATTTCATTCAACCAAGGTGTAATAAATAGATATACATTATAATTTTTTATGAGTTGATAAATGAGTCATTCATTTCGAATTCAATTCGATTCATTTCAGTTTTAACTACAATCAATTTAAATTCGGTTTTGATCTAGTCTGATTTAAATTTTCAATTATAGTCGAGTTAAAATCAATCGGTTAATATCAATTCGGTTATTTTAGGTCAATTAATTTTGAATCGTTTCAATATTGGGATTACAAGAGATCAATCGGTTTAAGTCAGATTTTTAGGTTGAGTTTGGTTTTTATACTATATCTATAACTTTTTATAGTATGCATATTTAGTTTTAGGTGAATTATGTGACAATTTACATCCTCTCTATTTTTATTTATTTTAATATATTTTTTTATTTTGGATTGTCTTCGGTTCTGGTGAAAATTAGTTTCAGTTTATTCGATTTGGTTAAAAATTGATTCGAATCTATTTTTGCTATATCTAGAATTCGAATCAAGTTTAATTCGATTCAAATTTTGGTTCAAAATAACATCATCACATTTAGGTTAATTTTAGATCTTGATTCAAATAAATCGGTTTAATTTTCGAATCTCGAGTCAAATTTACCATATCAAAACATAAATAGCTTAATAAAATATGTTGTTTAAATTAATTAGTTGAGAAGTTTTTCATCGCTTCAAACTCATTTTTTTTGTAACGATTAATTTTTATTCTTTTATCTCATTTTTATTGAGACTTATATTTTTATAGGACGTAGACTTTTATCATTAGTGCGTGGCCCGGAAGTACAAAAATAATTAGTACTATGGTGAACATTGGCGGTGCCATCCTGATAGCTTATTATACTGGACTAGGTTTTCCTATATCTACATGCATAAATATATTACTCAAAGTCTATACGCTAAGTTTCTCTCGGCATGATAACTTATCAAAGAAATTATATTGACTCCATCAAGTATGACATACTTTTATGTGTTTCCACTCGTACAGTTACGCAATAACTTATTTTAACAAATTTATATATAATATAATAAAACATCAACGATACAAATTAACAATACTTTATTTTTAAACAGTCTAAATTGACAAATTCAAATAACTATCACGTTTTTTTTTTTTTTTGCTTCATGGTTAATGTATGGCATTAGCTCTGTTCTCTATGTTGGAGTTGCCATGATAAGAGAGTGTGATTGGTCTGAATGGAAATTATACATAGATATGAGTTTTTAATAATATTATTTACGATAAGTAAAATATAATAATTGTTTTATTTATAAATATAATAAACTTAAATCTTAAACTAAAATTTATTATTAAAATTTTAATTTATTTTATAAAAATTTTATTTTCAACATTGTATTGCTTTAATGCCATGTTAAAAACTAAGAAAGATATGTATTGAGAATGTTCAGTTTGCTCTTTACACAAAGAATACATTTCTTATATAAGAAAAATTAGGGTAAAGTTTTATGCAAAAGTAAAGTTTATTACAACAAACTTCTTTGTCTTTTTCTTCATCCTTCTTACTCTCAGCTATAGTTTTAAGAGACACTAGAAGTTCCAAGGCGTTAAAAGTTTCTGAGGTCGAGGTGCTAGGCAAAGGCGAGGACTTTTAGATAATTCACAGAGTATCCAATCCATAAAATAAAAAAAAAATATCTGGTGTTGTTAGTTTCACGACGATATAGAGTTCCTACATATAGCAAAAATTTCTTTACAATATCCTATAAAGGAATTCTTAAGATAATCAACAAACCCTGACTAGTGGTGTTAATTTAGACACCAATATAAATAAATAGATGGATTAAATCGGAGAAAATTATGATATTAACGACAAATAATTAGGTTTAAGAAAACAATATTATTAAATTTTAGATAATATATTTTTAAAATAAATGTGGGACCCATAAAAAGTCTTTTTATTAATATTTATATATTTATTTTATTTTATATTAAAATAATATTTTCTCTTCTATATATTAAACTTTTTTAAATCTACAATTATTAGATTAAAAATTTTAAAAACACTTAACTAAAATTATTTGAAATACAATAATTTTTAAATTTTTTAATAGTTTAAAAATATTAAATTTTAAAAATTTAGAGTCCAAAACTCACTAACTCCTTGGAGTGTAGGGAACTAAAAACTTTAAAATTTAATAATGAAAAATACCTAAAATCATTACTATTGAGATTAATAATGTTGAAATCAAATCTCGTTAAAGTTTTCATTTCTATTTTCTAAATATATCTTTATTATGCATTACATCATAAGAAAGTTATTGATAGTGATATTTCCTTCATCGAATATACAAATACTACATAAAATTACCTTTTTGGGTACTATATTGTTTCTTTTAGAAATTAATCTCAACCGTAAATTATATAAATATTAGTTGAAATTTTATTATAGTCTAAACCAATTATAAAATAATATATATTTAATTTTTAATAATATATACACACCTTGCTATTTAATTTTGGAAAGGTGTTTACCTTCGGTTCGTCAGGTACTGTAATCCGGTGACCGTTTGAAAGACTTTTTTGGTGTCTTTTCGTTAATCTGAGGACCTTCTGATAATCCAAGCAAACCTGAGCTTTTCACCTCTCTCCCTTAATTATGAACCAATGAATACCCTAATTATTGTATCTGGTGGCTCATTAATTATCCTCTAATTTTCTTTCTCATAGAGGGTTGAGGTTTTTCTTGTTTTGCAATAATAATTTGTTGGTTTTGCTTTCAGTTTGTTGTTTGCGGTAATTGTCATACGTACTTCGAATTAAAAAACATAAGAATTGTATAATGCAGTGAAACGTTAGTAAAATTTCTCAAATTGATCCAAAGTCTACAATTAAATTATTACTATCCAATAAAAACACTTTCTAAATTTACTAAAAGCGATCATTATCTAATAACTTAATCTCGTGATTTCTAATTCTTTTAATTTGTATTTAGGATATACGTATAGTAACCGTTCAAAGTGAAATCGTACGTGTACGTGGAATAAAAAATATATTACTGTAATAAAAGATTTTTTAATTTATAATATTGGTGGAGATTTATTTTATATTTAAGGTTAAACATTTAAATTAGTTTTTAAATTTTTAATACATATTATTTTTTAAAAATAATTTATATATATTCGTTTTTCAGATTTTGGTGACTCGAAAATAAATCTAAGAATAAGTTATTTTATAATAAAAGGTAAAATTAAGTAAATAAATTAAGTAAAATTTTATAATATTCTACAAAGCCATTATTTTAAAAAAGTATCAGAAAAATCTCATTATATACTTTAATCGCTCTTCCTTTAGTTTTTAACTTGATATTAGAACAATCTCATTCTGTACTTCAACAAACATAAAAAGATATTCCAAATCGTATAAAAACTAAGGTTTGGATTTTGCAGCTTAAATGCATTATTTGAAATCTCAGGCATAAAAAAGTAGGTCCAACGACATTAATGAACTTGATTATGATTTCTCAAAACAAAAATATAAATTTAAGAGCAAAATTCCAACATGATCATTCACTGACTAACCCCCCCCCCCCCTAAAACCTTGATTAAATGAATATATAAATTGAAATTGCATTAAAAATAAATTTTATTATTAATTAATAAATTGAGTTAAATTTAAATTATTAAATTATTATTTTAAAGTCAACTAAAATAAATAATTAGATAGTTGAATATTCATATTAAGTAAAAATAAAAGAATTCTTTTGTTCATACTATGGAAGGAAGATATTTTAATTCGAGAAATTATATTATGGGTCATTCTCGTCACGTCATTTATGAGATTAAACAATTAAATGTATTTATTTTATTAATTTTAAGTCTTATCTCTATTATTAAGTGAATCTTTGCTCGATAAAAACTGTTTTTAAATTTAAATGAAAAATGAACAAAAAATTTAATGATTATAATATAATTCTTTTAAAAAATATTAATCAAAATGAAAGCACCCTAAAAGTTTAGTACCATTTATGTACTTTACCTAATTGTTTAAGGTAAATTATTGAAAATTTTAGTTATATTTAATACGTATATACCATTTTCAAAAATTAACCGTAATGGTTACGTATTTTATTTTTAAATATTTAATCATTCTGATATTAATTGTTTTTAGACACTAATATCACGTTGACTTCACACAATAAAATGTTTAGCGATTATTTTTACATATTTGTGTATATTTGCTTTGTTTTACATGCTACACACTAATTTTAAAATATATGATGTCATTTTATTTTAATTTTGGAAAGGCGTTTACCTTCTGTTCGTCAAGCGCTGTAATCCGGTGACCGTCCGAAAGATTTTTTCGGTGATCGTCCGAAAGATTTTTCCGGTGTCTTTTCGTTAATCTAGGGACCTTTTGATAATCTAAGCATACCCCCGAGCTTTTCACCTCTCTCCCTTCAATTATTAACCAATGAATACCCTAATTATTGTATCTTGTGGCTCATTAACTATCCCCTACTTTTCTCTCTCCTAGAGCGTTGAGGTTTCTCTTGGTTTGCAATAATACTTTACTGGTTTTTCTTTCGGTTTGTTATTTGCGGTCATTGTCATATGTACTTCGAATTAAGAAATATAAGAATTGTATAATGCAGTGAAAAGTTGGTAAGATAACTAAATTGTTATTATTCAATGAAAATACTTTCAAAATTTACTGAAAGTGATCATTATCTAATAACTTGATCTCGTGATTTTTAATTCTTTTAATTTGTATTTAGAATATACGTATAGTAACGTTCAAAGTGAAATCGTACCTGTACATGGGATAAAAATTATATTATTGTGATAAAAGATTTTTTAATTTTTAATCTTAGTGAAGATTTATTTTATACTTAAAGTCAAACATTTAAATTAGTTTTTCAATTTTTAATATATATTAATTTTTTAACATAATTTATACATGTTCATTTTTTAGATTTTGGTGACTCGAAGATAAATCTAAGAATATGTTATTTTATAATAAGAGTTAAAATTAAGTAAATAAATTTTATAATATTCTACAAAGCTATTATTTTAACATGGTATCAAAACAATCTCATTCTATACTTAAATCACTTTTTCCCCCAATCACTCTTCCTTTAGTTTTTTGACACGATATCAGAACAATCATGTTCCATACTTCAATTGACACAAGAATTCTTTTGTTCATACTATGCAAGTAAGGTATCTCAATTTGAGAAATTATATTATGAATCATTCTCATCACGTCATTTATGAGATTAATCAATTAAATGTATTTATTTTATTAATTTTAAGTCTTATCTTTATTATTAAGTGAATCTTCACTTGATAAAAATTATTTTTAAATTTAAGTGAAGAATGAACAAAAAGTTTAACGATTATAATACAATTTAAAAAATATTGATCAAAATGAAAGCACTCTAAAAGTTTATTCACCATTTATGTACTTTACCTTTTTGTTTAAGGTAAATTATTGAAATTGTCAATTGTATTTAATAAGTGTAAACCATTTTTAAAAATTAACCGTTATGGTCACTTACGTATTTTATTTTTAAATATTTAATCATTCTGATATTAATTATTGTTAGATATTAATATCACGTTGACTTCACACAATAAAAAGAAAAATAAATTATATAAATAATCTATAAATTTTTACTTAAAATAGATTTTAACCACTAATATATATATATATATATAATTATATATTTAGTCTTTCATATTTATATTTTTTATTTCTTCTCTCCTCTGCATATTCTTTAGCAATGTTTTCTTTGCCTTTCTAGTATATTTTTTGTTCGTAATAAAATTTTTTGATCCTAGTGAACTTTAGGGGTGTGCATTAATCGATTTTAACCAAATTAATCGACCAAACCGAAATTATTTTGGTTAATTCGGTCTATTAATTTTTGGTAAATTCGATTAAAAATTAATTTGTTTTTGAAAATTTGATTAATGCTTAATTCAATCCGAAATCGGTTAATTAACTGAATTAACTGAAATTAATCGTCCGTGCCTCGTTATCATCCATATCAGCAAGTCCTCGCCATGCCAGCCAACCCTTGTTACTGCCTTCGACTTATTAGGAATATAGATGATGGAAGATTGTTATGCAGTTAGATTTCGATTAGTTTGTTAAAGGGTTCCTCTTTCCCTATATAAAGAGAGGTAACCATTATATTCATGCAATATGGAATATAAGCTTCACTCTTATTCTTGTTAATATAGTTCTTTTTGGTAATTCTACATAGTATCTTTCGTCATAGATCCTGGTGGTTTGAGCTTTCGCATCCACAAAAAATCAAATCTTCTTCGCCAACAATCCTTCACAGCTTCCTCTTCATCATCCAACAACAAGAAAGTGGATTTCAGAATCATGGGTTATGACTCCGCTCTCCTCCGCACTCTCCATCACATGCTGAATTTCCACAAAGACAATGATGGTGGAAAGAACCTCAAACCGCATCTCAGGTTTGTTCCCATGATGCCAAGACCTTGGCTGCAACTTCAGTTGTAGTATTAGAACCTCCTACACGATCGGCTACTGTTAAATTGATTTCTTTGGAAACAAAGTTTCCTCTATTCACTTTCTTTAAAGATGGCCTATCGGGAGTTTTGGGTATGTCCACTACTGAATTGATGTCTATGTCCTCCATTTTCAGATTTTGTTTCTTGATGATTGGAATTAAAAAAATCGAAGAAAATTGTCGAAGAAGTTGTCCTTCTATCAACATCTCCATTACCAACGGCGACAAGCCCATCAAGATCCGTAATTTTCTTGGCGAGAGAAAGCGCTTCCACTGGCACCGTTATTGTCTCCGTCGCTGCCGCTGTTTTTGGATGAAGAAGATGCCAACGACGACAATGAAGTGGAGGACGATGATGGAGATGAATGGGATGGAGATGATTCACGAGAATCATCGTGATGGTCGTTGCTATTGTCTTCTCCAAAGAGGTCAACATCTTACTCTGAGAAATCCATGTCGGAGATTATGCTTTTTGCTCTCCCAAAATCAAAAGTAGCAAAGCGAATTTCTGATTTTTGAATTTTTGGTCCTTTTGATTTTAATACTTCCTTTTCGGTGTCGATCCGAGAAGGACAAGGATTAGATCGTTTTGGATTGTAACGATATCGAACTTATGTCTCGATCAGTAGCTTTGATAAAATAGAAATGTCATGTGAAGAAAGTTGGTTCAACCTTGTTGAAGAGGAAATTACTTCCGTTGTTACCAAGGGTTTGAGATGTCTCATCTAGTAGAAAAGTAACCTGAACAGAACAATTTTTTTCTTTTCATTGGTGATCAAATTTCTTTAAAAGAAAATAAGTGTTATTTTGTTTTTTGATCAAGAGAATTTCGAATGACAAGAAAATTGTGAAAACAAAATGGATTAAGAAGAACGAAAGGATGAAGAACACCTTCGATTCTGGGTAAGCCACAAATAAAAAAGGGTAAGTTAAGAAGAACGAAAGGATGAAGAACACCTTCGATTCTTACTAAACTACTAAGTAAGCATTACAAGTTTTTGGGTTTGAATGAATTTTTTATCAAAGATCAAGTTCAAACATCAATATCTTTTATCTTTTGCTCGAGAATTACTAATCCGAAGAGAATTGAGAAGCTTGAAGAAGTAGATATTCAGAATATAGATGATGGAAGATTGTTATGCAGTTAGATTTCGATTAGTTTGTTAAAGGGTTCCTCCTTCCCTATATAAAGAGAAGTAGCTATTATATTCATACACCACGGAATGGAATAATAAGCTTTACTCTTATTCTTGTTAATATAGTTCCTTTTGGTAATTCTACACGACTGCATCTAGAATCAGAATGGTCCACTTCTCTTACTATTACATACCAACAAGCAAAATAAAAAAGTGAGCCGAAAATACAAAGAAGAGTGTATGATCCATTTGTTTTATTCCATGTAAACGGTTATAAAGGCGAAAAAACATAGTGTAAACCCTAGACTTTTTTTATTCAAAATCAATACAAAACAAATTTTCATGGTACAAAAATAAAAGCTTTTATTTTTTAATAAAAAACGAATAAGGTTAGGGTTTTATCGTTAAATCGGAGTCTGATCTCCTATCATTGGTATCATTTCTTTTATTTTCTTCGTCTACTTTTTTTTTCAAATCTTTAAATGAGCCTCAAACCCAAAGTTTTGAATAAAAAAACTTCTTGTTTTTTTAAAAGGAATTTTAAAATAAGGCATTTTTAAAATTGTTTTTTATTTTTTGAAAAAAAAACATCAATTTTAGAATATATTTTAAGTTCACATGTTATCACTATCGATGTTTGACACGATGAAAGTTCGACGGATTTTAAATTTTTAAAGGGAAAAGTTTTTTCCCTTTTTTCTCAGAGAGTTTATTCTCGATTTTAAGAACAAAATAAAGGAAATTTTTATTTTCATTTTCTTTCACCTATTAAATAAATGGCATTAAGTGTCATTAATTTTATTTTTTCTTAAAAAAAGTACCCCTCTATCATCTATTTTTCCTATTAATATTATCTCTTTTTAGTACACTTCGATTGCCTGCCAACCTATAAATCCATAAATTTAATCTCTCTTTATTAATTTATTTTTTTCTTTTTTAATAGTATTTAATTGCTTTCATTTCTTTGTTTCTTGACTGCCGAATGTCATATTGTTGGCTTTCTTTGCATTCATTTTGCTTGTACCTTTTCAAATCTTGTATTTAATGCCATTAAGTTCTATTTTATACCATAATTATCTTTTGTAGGTTTGAGCATGATAAACCACAAAACCAAACCGAATCGAGACATTATGGTTCATAAATTTAGGAACCATGGTTAACCGCAGTTAACCAAATTAAACTGAATTTTATGTTTTAATTGATTTTTAATTATTTTTATAAGGTAAAATATAAATTTTATACCTAAATTACTATAGGTGTATTTTTATTTTTTACTTAAAAATAAATTTTTAATAAATATTTATGAAAAATGTCGATTTTTTTTTACTTTTTAATGTTTAAAAGTCATAAAATAAAGCTATTTTGTTAAAATAAAATAATTTTTTTTAAAAAATTAACGTTAATATGAAAAAAACGAAAACCGAGATTAACCGAACCAAAAACCGACGGTTACTAAAATAGTTTGCCGAATTAAATCAAAACCGAACCGAATTAACCCTTAATCTTTTATGTTTTAATATAATATTTTAACTTTTTCCCATTTCTTATATATTACTTGGTTATATATGTTAAGTTGATCGATCTTGATAATCTTTTATGAATTGGCAATTAAAAGTTTTCGGTGGAAGATTTTTGGTAAAAATGCGAAAATAAAGAACACAAAGAATTATATTGGTTCAAGCTTCGGAACAAGCTCTACTTCCACAACCTTAGCTCCCACTAAGGATTTTGAAACCAATTCACTAAGAATTTAACATTTTTCTAGGTTCAAGGGATAATCTTTACAATCAAGTCAATTTTCTACCCAAAATTGACTTGGATCTCATAAAGAAATACAAGAGAATAGGATGGGCTAAATTAATTCTCTCATAAGAAATATATGCCCCAAATACAAATAAACTCTCCCCAAACTCAATTACAAGAAATCAAATTGAAGTAAAAGAGATGAGAGTCAAGATTTTCAATGAATGTGCTTGGGAGTTGGATTTGATTGCTTAGATGTTGCTTGAGGTTCAATAGTCCTTAATGTTGCTTGAAATACTTCATTTTATACCTTTTCATTGATTTCTAATCATTGTGGTTGTTCGAAATGTAAATAAGGTCGTTGGAGCTTCATCTTCCCACCATAAATGCACTCTACAACAAATGGTATCGAAACACGGGCTACCTTTTTTGAAACAAATCAAAGTAGAAAGATCATTTTGCATTTATTACAAGGGGTATCAAACAATGCTTCGATACCATTATGAAATTGTAATGGTTGGTATCGAACCATGTTTCGGAACAAGCTAACCATCATTTAAAGTTTTAACGGTCACTAACGGTCGACTCATTAAATGTCAAAAGAGCCGTTTAAGATTAAACGAGGTATCGATACTGGCATCGATATCAGGAGTCATAATTTTAAATGATTTTTTAAATAATTAAAAACTTTGAAGTGGTTCAATACATGGTTCGAAACAGGCATTTGTAGTGAGGTATTGGTATCGAACCCTGTTTCGATGCTTGTTCTTAGTTTCAAGAATAATGCTTTAAAATGCAGGTCGGTATCGATACCTATTCTAGGGATATCATTAAAATTGATTTGAGTTTTAAATTATTAAACCCAACTAGAGCTCAAACTCTAATATCAATAAAAGTTAATACGAAAATATATTTAAACTTGTTTACAACCAAAAGGAAAAAATGTTTTGTAAGGTAAAGCCTTATTCTATTTATAGACTTATTCTCTCCTTATTCCTTCTTATTTGTACAATATGGGATTACTATCTCTAGATCAATTATGTTTGTCTTTGTAAAATGCGAAGAGGGAGAATTGTATCAAGAGTCCTCCAAACTTCTCCTCGTGTTCAACGTGGTCACTATGTAAATTTGAAGTATAAAACCCTTATTTATTATTATTATTATTATTATTATTATTGATTTTAAGTAGCTTGCGAGCTTTTCGAGTCAAGTATCAAATAACTCGGCTCGACTCGTTAAGAATTTAAATCCAGTTCGAGTTTGAGTCGAGCTTTAACCGAATCGAACTCGAGTAGCTCACGATCTATCTCATTTCATTTATAACCCTACGTTGTAGCCTTAGGTTTCCAAATTGAATCGAATGAACTTTAACTATGAATCAACTAGTCAATCTTTTAATCATCAAAATCAACTACCTGTGGGAGCAAACTGTAACATCCCGTTTTTGAGGTTATTAGTTTCGGCTTAGTTAGGAGGATTCGATTCGGGTCGAATCGGGTTCTCCGGTTCATTATTCCGGGGGAAAATAAAATAAGAATATTTTTAATTAAGAAAAATAATAATTTTGGAATATGGTTTCAAAATATTAAAAATATGTTTCAAAATTAAAATAAAATAATTTGGATTTTATAATAATTTTTAATTATGCTTAATTATGCAAAAGTGACCAATTTATAATTTTTGGAAGATTGGGGGACTTAATTTGGAATTTTTGGAAATTATGTTATTTTAGTGACTAAATTGAAAAGCAAGCAAAACTTAGAATCCTTAGAGGGTCATAAACCCATTTCTAATTTTTAATAATGATTTATTCACCAAAATACATTTTTAATTACTTTAATTAGATTTTTAATCATTTTCTCTCAAAACCACTTTTCTCTCATTATTCTCTCATCTTTTTCTCTCATTTTCTCTTCACTTTCTCCTCATCTTTTCTCTTCAATTTTTTGCTGATTTTTGCATCTTTTTCAATAAAGATTACATCATTTGCATCATCTTTTCATCCTTTACAAAACCTAAGCATCAATTTCATCAAATCAACATCAAATTGTAAGGAATCAAGAAGGGAAAATTACATCTTTTTGGTGAATAGATCTTGAAGGTAATTTTTCTGGATTTTTATTCTTTTCTAAGGTTCTTTATTGAAATTCCCAAGTATTAGCTTGCTAATCTTTGAATAAAAACTTAATTCTATATTTTTAATGTTAGATCTAGTTATTTTGTGAAAGTTTTTGTGAAATCTTTTTGGATCTCATTCAATGCTGGAATTAGATGGATTCAATTGTGTTTTTATGTTAATTAAATGGTTAATCGAATCTTTATTTGATAGCACATTGATTTAATCTCGGAATAATGCAATCGGTGTAGTTTTAAGGTGTTTTTCAGTTGTTTTATAGGCTGTTTTAGATGCTTTAATGTTGCTGGAGATATAAGGATGGTTTGGATGTGTTTTTGGTTCATAATTGAAGTGGATTAGATGTTAGATTCGTTAGGTTTTGGGCTGATGTTGTTCGGATGCGTTTCGGCTTAGTTTACGGTCTTTTCGGCTAAGTTTTTGGTAGTTTAATGGTGATCGGATATGGCTGTTGGTTTGAGCATATTATGATGTGAGAATGCTCTGTTTTTAATGTTGTAGAATAGTACAAGATGGTGCTTGAGTGCTGGTGCGTTGGCGCGATCATTGGATAGCGACGAAAGCTCGTTTCGCTTGTTGGTGAGTGGTTACGGATTTAAAGCGAATCGCGTTTGGTACGGTTCTATTTTTGGGGACTATAGAAGAGTGTGAAACCCTTCCATAGTCAAGAGTAAGTAAAGTAAATGTTTTTGATAAACCGATATGAGTTTCGGCTACATTTGATTAAGGCATTATGTTGGTAATGCAATGAGATTTATGAAAATGCATGAGCATGTTTTGAAATGGTTCATACATGAGAATTACTTGCTGAAATACATAGCTTATTTAGCATCCATGGTTATGAAAAATTATGAGTAATGATTTGGGATACAATATGGTTATTTGCCTTATATATGATGGTGCCTTTGGGCATGGCTTTTGGTTCATTTGTTGAACATATTATGCATGCATTATGAGCAGCAAGTTATATGATTTGGATTACAACATGGTTAATTACCTTATACATGATGGTGCCTTTGGGCATGGCTTTTGGTTCATTTGTTGAACATATTATGCATGCATTATGAGCAGCAAGTTATCATGCACATTTGATTATGATATTGGCTTAGTGACACTAACTTTAGATTCGAATACGAATGACATGTCATTAGGATTGTCTTAAGTGCACTATAAACAAAATTGAGAATACAGAATATTGCCTACATGTAACAAGGGTGACTTTGTGTCCAACCGTGCGTGGTAGAGCCGCCTACACGTAACAAGGGTGACTATGTGTCCGATCGTGCGTGGTAGTGCTAATGGTGACTTCGTGTCATGTCAATGGTGACTTCGTGTCATGACGAGACTATGGTCTCTAACAATGGATCCGTGTATTCGGTGAACTCAAGGTTCACATTAAAGTGGTCACGAGAATGCCAATATACATACATGAATTTGAGAAGAAGATTGTGCATCATTTTTAAATTGTTTTGATAAGATTATGTGAACTCAAGGAGGCATATGATTTAAAGAACATGAGCATGAGATGTTAGCATGCATGATTTTACAATGTATTACAAAGTATGATTTCATCATGGTTTTATATAGATGCATTGATGATTTGTGTAGAGCTTCCTCACTAAGTATATTTGCTTAAGCTCTCTTTTCATCCTTGCAGAAAAATAGAGGCACTTTGGGCATCGTTCGAGGCATGGAAACCAAGGGAAAAATCACTTTGAATTTGGTATGTTTTTGGCAAATAAATTGGGCAAGCCAATGTGTAACACAACCTATGTGAGGAGTGTGTACTTAGGCTTTGGTTTATGTTGTAATAAGACCATTATTGTTTGATTACTAATTGTTGAACTTTGGAATGTTTTGAATTGATGAAGCATGTACTAGCATGATTGTTATGTTGTTAATTATTTTTCTAGGGAGCATGCCTATAGCTTGATTGAAGTCCGTGATGTTGTTGATTATGTGTCATATGTTTCTAATTATGTATAGGTTGATGCATTTAGTGGTTCTAATTAATGGTTGAGTATTGAATATTTGGTGTGCACTTAGTGTAACGAAACTTTTGGTTCCAGACCCAAAGTTTCGAAACCTTTGGGTGAAGGTTCCGAAACCTTTGTCAAATAGTTTCGAAACCTTCACAAGGTTTCGAAACCTTGCGGGCAATTTCAATTCTGGATAGCTACTGGACGCGAAAAGTTTCGAAACCTTTGGGAAGGTTTCGAAACCTTTGATCACCAAGAATTGAAAGTTGCTAGAAATTACACTTTAGTCCCAGATATCTTCCTTTGTTCGATTAAGGTACTTACCGATGTTATTTTGAGCTAAAATTTTGCATGCACGCATAAAGTTGATTTAATTTCAAGATAGTTAACCTAATTTAGATGAAGTCCTTATATTTTTGAAGATTTACATTTTGGTCCCTAAATTAGAGGAACATGCAATTGATGATGTTAGGATGATCCGTTTGAGTTGAAATTTGCTGTGGAGAACGCTTGAGTGTTTAATTGAACTTTGATGGGAAGAATTTATATTTTACTAATAGGATTTAAAAGTTTACATTTTAGTCCTTAATCTACTTAAGTGTTTAATCGGATGTTTGTTTTTAGTTAATGTGTTACCGGTAATGCTTTGTATGAGACCTTGTCACGTTAGAATAAGATTGTGCATCTTGGTAAGATAAAATAAAAAAATATAACGAATTTTAGGGTTGTTTATCGAATCGAACCTTCGCGGGTTTGATTTGATATTCCCTGTGTAACCCATTAGTGCCGGTTTCGTCTAGACCGGGCTAAGGGGGTTACATTTGGTGGTATCAGAGCCAGGTTTGAAAGTGTGTTATATAAGGTTTGTAAAATGTGTTGTCGATTTGTAAAGTGTGTAGTTGGTTAGTTAAAGCATGTATAGGATTGCTAAGTTATGTGCTTAAATGTGCGATTGATCATGATATGTGTGATTGAGCATGATTTGTTGTTGGAGTGTGAAAATTTATTCGTGATGATTGTACTTTGCGTAATGATGGTTAAACTGGGTTATCGGTTACACATTGCCAATGCCAATATATTTTCAGATGCTCTCAGTTTTCCCTTGGATCTTGCCCGAATGTAAGTTTGTTTTATTTGAACATTATGTTTTAAACTGCATGTTTAAAGTTTTTGAATATGTTTCTGAGACGTAAGTCACTAGATACTGTTGGTATGAACTTTGATGGTCAAGATTGAAGATGAAACGACTGTTAGGGAAGAGTAAATTCTTCCTCCTCTATAAGTGTGCCTTCGGATAGGCCGGAAGGTTAGTTTATGGTGTTGCACCGTTCTTTCAGGTGTGTTTTAGTCTGCTGAAGCTGGTATGGCTGTTGCTAATCTGACTTGGGAGCTGTCAATAGGATGATAGTTGAAGTTGTTGGAATTGAGGTTGTTATTTATGAATGTGAACAATAATCATGTTTAGATTAAGAGAACATATATGTATATATTTATAGATAATGTAGGACATGCATGCATTCTTGAGCATGACATTAGAAATTGCATTTATATGCATATGTACTTGCATAGGAATTTATGAGGGCATACATGAAATCATGCATACATTTGTTCACACTTGCGAGTAGCTCCTTGAGGGTGTAAGTGGAGTGTGGTTGGTTCTTTTAAGATGAAGGTATAGAAAAAAAAAGAAGAGGTTGAAAGAACTTTCTTGTGGTGTTAAGCTGAATGTGTACTGAGCAAGCTACCCTTTTGGTTAGGGAATAGTCTTGGATGAACAATGAGTGGTTGGTCTCGGAGTTGTGAATGTTTGAAACCAAGGTAAGTACACTGTGTTATGGTTAGTTTGAGTTGGTCATTACTAAAGGAAGGGCTGAGTTTTGCGGATTCTTTCTAGTTAAGATCTGGAGGTTGTAACAAGGTTGCAACATGTTTTGTAGAGTAAGGCGGGTTGGTGTTTTTTTGAGTAATGTGAAATTATTTTTTGGAAATTACATGGAATTCTTTGTAGTATGGTTAGTGTGCAGTTAGATCGGAGGTTGTGACCAATCTGGTATGGTCAGGATGGAAGTAAAATATGAGATACATATTGGTATGAGAGTTGTGAAATCGAGGGTTTGAATCATAGACTGTTGTGAACTTGAGAGGTTTGGTTGTACTATAGAGGAGGAAAATGTACACGTTGTGTTTACAGGATGTTAAGTTGGATATACTTTGGGTAAAGTTAGTCTTTGATGATGTCTGAAGTGGTGTAATGTGGATCGCTGGACAATTTATGGTTTGTATCGATTGTTCAATCTTATGGGTTTGTTTTTATCGAAAAGTGTTTTGAGATTTTGTGTTCGGTGGGTTCGTGTTTGTGGATGTTTCATCATTATAATTACCGCTTTGGCAAGGTTATAAAATAAGAGATGTTGGATCTAGTGGAAGGAATGGTTCTACAAGTTTGGATTTTGTTGTGGTATAGTTAATGTAGGAGTTGATTTGTCGATGAGTTGATAATGGAAAAAAAAGGTTTTGGGTTAAGTGTCAAGGCACTTAATGATGTGTAGATTTTAAATTTTGAACCTTGGTGGAGTTGGTTATGGTGGCTAAACCTTAAGTTGGAGAAATTATCGTTATAATGAGTATAATGTTGAGGTTAAAGCAAATTTGGTAAGTTTCTTGTATGATATGTTTTGTAGAATGTTAGCAACTGGGGATGACTTGGCTTACATAAGGGTGCTTGTAATGGGAGTTTGTTATGTGGGATAAGTCTGGGTTGTTATGGAGTTACAAGGGAAGATGTTCGGTTAACCTATAGGGAGACCTAGTTATATGGTGGATCTATGAGCTAAATTCAACCTTGGTGAAGTTGATTGGGGACAAGTCATGGTAAAGTGTTTGTTGAGGGTCTAGTGAAGGATATGTTCTTGGCAAGGTTTAGTTTTGTGTTGAGAATCTTTTTGTGTTATGTTAATCGCATGATTGTTATGGAAAGTGTCGAGATGGAATGGTATCTTGAGCAAGGCTTATGGTGATCTTTTTCCATGAGTTTGGTGGTAAGTGTTGTGGTAGGAGTTGGGGAAAAACATATGTTTTCGACTAAACTGGTTTGGATTAGGTTTGAATCATATGAAAATGTTTATCTTGCTGATAAGGTAAGAATGAGTATCAATTTTCTTTGGGTTATTAGTAGTAAGGGTGCCCAAGGTTGAAGTCGGGAAGAATCATCATAAGTTTGGTAGTAAGTTCTATCGATGGTATGGAGTTTTCTTATGAGGTTTGTTGGATCAATCGTTTGTTGGAGTACGGTTTTCTTGGGTTCCTAAGTCCCATTGGAAAGATGTGTGAGTGGTGTATCTACAACATGATAAGATTTGAAAGTTTTTAGGACCGACATAGGTTATTGTTTGGATGTTGGGTTTTATCGTTCATAGGTAAATGGATGATATGTTGTGACGTTGTGATATGGTTAATATGACTCATAATGAAGTTGGTGGTGGTGGTGGTGGAGCTGGCTTAAAACAATGTTGACAGTTTTGTGCAAAGTTAGTCTGGAGTTTGTTGTGTGGAGTGGAGGTTGGTGAAAGGCTTAGTTGGTTACCTGGTATGTGGGAGGATGTCAATTAAGGTTAGTTCAATGGTGATGGTTTGGAAACCGTTGCGGTTATCAAGAGTTGGTTATCAACCTTATGGGGTTTTCTTTTGAGTTATGTTTTCTATAGAGGTTGAGATGGTGTGGTGGTTTGTGCATTGTTGCTTTGGTGTGGGGAAATAATTTGTTGGTTATCCAAAGAGGGTAAGTGTGGGTTGTCTGTTGTATATCATCCGGGGAAAGCTAAGGTGATGGCTGAATCTTTGAGCCGTAAGACGGCAGTTGAGTTGAGAGTGATGTTTGCTAAGGTGAGTATTTCAAAGGAAGGTGGTTGAGTGGTGGAGTTGTAAGTAAAGCCTTTCTTGGTTGAGATGATAAGGTGAAACAGTTAGAGGATGAGACGTTGGTACCTTTTTGTGGAGGATATGGCTAAGGGTAGACCGACCGAGTATCGTTTTGATGAGGAGGAGATATTGTGGTTTAGGGGTCAGATTATGGTACCAGATGAGGTTGAGTTGAGGTAAGCTATTTTAGCGGGAGCACATACTAGTCCGTTTGCTATGCATCCGAGTGGAGTGAAGGTGTATAGGGATCTTAAAAGTGTTTACTTTTGGATTGGTTTAAAGGAAGATGTGATGGAGTCCAAGAAGGATTCTATATGGGTTATTATTGATAGCTTTTCAAAGCGTGTACATTTTCTTGTCGTGCATACAATGTGATCTATGGATAAGTTGGTAGAGTTGTATGTTTCTGAGATGGTGAAGTCGCATAGTGTGCTTAAGTTGATCATATCGGATAGAGGTCCGCGGTTTACATCTAAGTTTTGGAGGAGTTTGTAGGTTACTTTGGGTACGAGGCTTAGCTTTAGTACGACTTATCATCCACAGACGGATGGACAGTCTGAGCGTGTTATTCAGACTTTAGAGGATATGTTGAGGTGTTGTGTCAGCGAGTTTTAAGGTTCTTGGGAGAAGCAATTGCCGTTGGTAGAGTTTGTTTATAATAATAGTTTCAGACGAGTATACAAATGGCACCGTTTGAGGCGTTATAAGGGCGTAAGTGTCGTACACCTTTGTATTGGAAAGAAGTTGGACAAAAGTATATTTCTTTGCCTCAAGTGTTGAAGGATACGGATGAGAAAGTTAAGTTGATATGTACTAAACTTAAGGAAGCTTCGGATAGGTAGAAGTCCTATGCCGATTTAAAGTTTAGGGAGATAGAGTATGATGTTGGGGATAAAGTGTTTCTTAAGGTTTCTCCATGAAAGAAGGTAATGAGGTTTGGACGTAAGGATAAGTTGAGTCCTCGTTTTATTGGACCATATGAGGTGTTGGAGTGTGTTGGTCCTGTTGCTTATACGTTGAGGTTACCGGAGGAGTTGAGTAAGATGCATGATGTTTTCCATGTATCAATGCTTCGTAGATATAAATCGGATCCTTCTCATGTTGTTCCGATTGAGGAGATTGAGTTAAGGGAGGATATGAGTTATGAGGAAGAACCGGTGAGGATTTTGGATGTGGATACAAAGGTTCTTTTAGGAAAGACCATAGATTTGGTTAAAGTGCTTTGGAAACACCGAGGTGTTGAAGAAGCAACTTGGGAGACAAGGAAAAGCATGGAGGAGCAGTTTCCTCACTTGTTTACTTCAGGTAAATTTCGAGGACGAAATTTTCTTAAGAGTGGGAAGTTGTAACATCCCGTTTTTGAGGTTATTAGTTTCGGCTTAGTTAGGAGGATTCGATTCGGGTCGAATCGGGTTCTCCGGTTCATTATTCCGGGGGAAAATAAAATAAGAATATTTTTAATTAAGAAAAATAATAATTTTGAAATATGGTTTGAAATATTAAAAATATGTTTCAAAATTAAAATAAAATAATTTGGATTTTATAATGATTTTTAATTATGTTTAATTATGCAAAAGTGACCAATTTATAATTTTTGAAAGATTGGGGGACTTAATTTGGAATTTTCGGAAATTATGTTATTTTAGTGACTAAATTGAAAAGCAAGCTAAACTTAGAATCCTTAGAGGACCATAAACCCATTTCTAATTTTTAAAAATAATTTATTCACCAAAATATATTTTTAATTACTTTAATTAGATTTTTAATCATTTTCTCTCAAAACCACTTTTCTCTTATTATTCTCTCATCTTTTTCTCTCATTTTCTCTCCACTTTCTCTTCATCTTTTCTCTTCAATTCCTTGCTGATTTTTGCATCTTTTTCAACAAAGATTACATCATTTGCATCATCTTTCCATCCTTTATAAAACCTAAGCATCAATTTCATCAAATCAACATCAAATTGCAAGGAATCAAGAAGGGGAAATTACATCTTTTTGGTGAATAGATCTTGAAGGTAATTTTTCTAGATATTTATTCTTTTCTAAGGTTCTTTATTGAAATTGACAAGTATTAGCTTGCTAATCTTTGAATAAAAACTTAATTCTATGTTTTTAATGTTAGATCTAGTGTTTTTGTGAAAGTTTTTGTGAAATCTTTTTGGATCTCATTCAATGCTGGAATTAGATGGATTCAATTGTGTTTTTATGTTAATTAAATGGTTAATCGAATCTTCATTTGATAGCACATTGATTTAATCTCGGAATAATGCAATCGGTGTAGTTTTAAGGTGCTTTTCAGTTGTTTTATAGGCTGTTTTAGATGCTTTAATGTTGTTGGAGATATAAGGATGGTTTGGATGTGTTTTTGGTTCATAATTGAAGTGGATTAGATGTTAGATTCGTTAGGTTTTGGGCTGATGTTGTTCGGATGCGTTTCGGCTTAGTTTACGGTCTTTTCGGCTAAGTTTTCGGTAGTTTAATGGTGATCGGATATGGTTGTTGGTTTGAGCATGTTATGATGTGAGAATGCTCTATTTTTAATGTTGTAGAAGAGGTACAAGAATGTGCTTGAGTGCTGGTGTGTTGGCGCGATCATCGGATAGCGACGAAAGCTCGTTTCGCTTGTTGGTGAGTGGTTACGGATTTAAAGCGAATCGCGTTTGGTACGGTTCTATTTTTGGGGACTATGGAAGAGTGTGAAAACCTTCCATAGTCAAGAGTAAGTAAAGTAAATGTTTTTGATAAACCGATATCAGTTTCGGCTACATTTGATAAAGGCATTATGTTGGTAATGCAATGAGATTTATGAAAATGCATGAGCATGTTTTGAAATGGTGCATACATGAGAATTACTTGCTGAAATGCATAGCTTATTTAGCATCCATGGTTATGAAAAATTATGAGTAATGATTTGGGATACAATATAGTTATTTGCCTTATATATGATGGTGCCTTTGGGCATGGCTTTTGGTTCATTTGTTGAACATATTATGCATGCATTATGAGCAGCAAGTTATATGATTTGGAATACAATATGGTTAATTGCCTTATACATGATGGTGCCTTTGGGCATGGCTTTTGGTTCATTTAAAGAACATATAATGCATGCATTATGAGCAACAAGTTATCATGCACATTTGATTATGATATTGGCTTAATGACATTAACTTTAGATTCGAATACGAATGACATGTCATTAGGATTGTCTTAAGTGCACTATAAACAAAATTGAGAATACAGAATATTGCCTACACGTAACAAGGGTGACTTTGTGTCCAACCGTGCGTGGTAGAGCCGCCTACACGTAACAAGGGTGACTATGTGTCCAATCGTGCGTGGTAGTGCTAATGGTGACTTCGTGTCATGTCAATGGTGACTTCATGTCATGTCAATGGTGACTTCGTGTCATGTCAATGGTGACTTCGTGTCATGACGGGACTATGGTCTCTAATAATGGATCCGTGTATTCGGTGAACTCAAGGTTCACATTAAAGTGGTCACGAGAATGCCAATATACATACATGAATTTGAGAAGAAGATTGTGCATCATTTTTAAATTGTTTTGATAAGATTATGTGAACTCAAGGAAGCATATGATTTAAAGAAAATGAGCATGAGATGTTAGCATGCATGATTTTACAATGTATTACAAAGTATGGTTTCATCATGGTTTTATATAGATGCATTGATGATTTGTGTAGAGCTTCCTCACTAAGTATGTTTGCTTAAGCTCTCTTTTCATCCTTGCAGAAAAATAAAGGCACTTTGGGCATCGTTCGAGGCAAGGAAACCAAGGGAAAAATCACTTTGAATTTGGTATGTTTTTCGCAAATAAATTGGGCAAGGCAATGTGTAACACAACCTATGTAAGGAGTGTGTACTTAGGCTTTGTTTATGTTGTAATAAGACCATTATTGTTTGATTGCTAATTGTTAAACTTTGGAATGGTTTGAATTGATGAAGCATGTACTAGCATGATTGTTATGTTGTTAATCATTTTTCTAGGGAGTATGCCTATAGCTTGATTGAAGTCCGTGACGTTGTTGATTATGTGCCATATGTTGCTAATTATGTATAGGTTGATGCATTTAGTGGTTCTAATTAATGGTTGAGTATTGAGTATTTGGTGTGCACTTAGTGTAACGAAACTTTTGGTTCCAGACCCAAAGTTTCGAAACCTTTGGATGAAAGTTCTAAAACCTTTGTCAAATAGTTTCGAAACCTTCACAAGGTTTCGAAACCTTGTAGGCAGTTTCAATTCTGGATAGCTACTGGACGTGAAAAGTTTCGAAACTTTCCAAGAACGTTTCGAAACCTTTGATCACCGAGAATTGAAAGTTGCTAGAAATTACACTTTAGTCCCAGATATCTTCCTTTGTTCGATTAAGGTACTTACTGATGTTATTTTGAGCTAAAATTTTGCATGCACGCATAAAGTTGACTTAATTTCAAGATAGTTAACATAATTTAGATGAATTCCTTATAATTTGGAAGGTTTACATTTTGGTCCCTAAATTAGAGGAACATGCAATTGATGATGTTAGGATGATCCGTTTAAGTTGAAATTTGTTGTGGAGAATGCTTGAGTGTTTAATTGAAATTTGATGGAAAGAATTTATATTTTACTAATAGGATTTAGAAGTTTACATTTTAGTCCTTAATCTACTTAAGTGTTTAATCGGATGTTTGTTTTTAGTTAATGTGTTATCGGTAATACTTTGTATGAGACCTTGTCACATTGGAATAAGATTGTGCATCTTGGTAAGATAAAATAAAAAAATATAACAAATTTTAGGGTTATTTATCGAATCGAACCTTCGCGGATTTGGTTTGATATTCCCCGTGTAACCCGTTAGTACCGGTTCCGTCTAAGCCGGGCTAAGGGGGTTACACAAACCCTAAGTAAATAACACTTGCAATGTCCCATCTACTGTAATTTATCTAAATCAACTTTGATTGCCATCTCCAAAATCCAGTTAAAAATGCTATAATAAGTAAACATGCACTTTTGACCTTGCAACATCTAAGATAAGTAAGTCGGTGGAACTAGAAGGTTGTGAAATAAAACCGACTATACAAAGGATAAGGAAAAGAACTATGGAGAACTTTTGAAGGCAAAATGACAAGAAAGAGAAACAGACCTGAAGCAACACAAATATTGTATTCTTTCCCTGGGTGATAGAACTCCGCAAGTCCCTAGTCAATAAGCCCAAGTTTCCGCTGTTCGTGATCAATCATCATGTGACACCCTCGTCCCGGGTTAGGAGTTGGGGCATCGACCGGGCATTCAAACTCGTATTTAAATCGGACTTGTATTAGATTTTAGGACATTTTATTCATTTGTATGGCTTTCCGATTACTTTGTAAGACATTACGCGATAATCTCTTGTAACACTTATCAATTTTATGGCTAATTTAAAGCTTTTTCCCAATTCAGTATGATTCTTATTCGATCTTAAGCTCATTTTATTTTCTAGTTAAGGATCACATGATACTTGATCTCAATATCCAATTTTAACTTATTCTCAATTTTAATCTACATTTTTATTGATTTCGAGTTTATTTTATTTTTCAATTGCATTTCATATAACAATTGATTTCATTATCCGATCTTACCTTAGTCTTAGTTTGGGGCCCATTATAAGTTTAATCTAATCTATGGAACCCTTAAAAGAAAGAAGTGAAAATTCCATATTTAATCTCAAAGCATGGGCCAAAATGTGGCTAGGGGTATCGATACCCCCTATAGAGGGGTATCAGAACAGGGGTATCGAACCCCAGTTTGATACTGGTTACCTACGTTGACTCGTTGACCAAGGCTGAGTAGCCCGATTCGATATTGGTATCGATACAATTACGTTACTAGCAGTTCCAGTATCGAACCAGGTATCGATACTGGTCTACATCGAGGACTCATTAACTTAGGGCTATGGTAGCCTGGTTCGATACTGGTATCAAACCAGGGAGACTACATGAAGGCTTGGTATCGAACCAAGCATCGATTCCATTATGCTACTGTCAAGGGTGGTATCGATACCCATGTAATCGGTATTGATACCCTCGCCCCAAATGACAAATTTCTAACCTTTGAAAACACTTAGGCACTAACCAAAGGCTATATCTACAACCTCAATTCATCCTTAAACATTAAGGGGGACTATTTTAACATGTTTGGGCAACAAGTAACAACCTAATCATTCCATTTAATTGTCCAATTCAATGCTCATACCAATATCTAAACCATTTTACCATACCATCTCTATGGCCACTAGTTTAACCATATCTTAGCCTTATGGTCTACATGTTAGACCACAAGGCTCATCACTTGCTTATCAATACACAATACCTTAGCTAAGGTTCTATAGGCAATCTCAACCATACCAAATGCTAGCTAATTGATACGTTTTAGATATGTGCAATTTAGTACAAGTGAACACGTCGCCAAGTAATAAAGTGATAAGTATCAAGTATCATCTTCACAGGGATTGATCTACTTAATATGCTTCCTTTGATCTTCTTGCTCTGTAAAGAAGTAAAAAAACAAGTTATTGGGTTATGATTTAACTAAATAAAGATAGAAAAATCAAATAAATTGTATAGAGGATTCAATTGAATTGTTTATGTCCAATGCAATTGCACAACACTGTCTCGGTAGAACTATAGATTACTGCCTCGACAGTGAAGATACTCGCCCGCCGCGCAATCCCTTGCTCTTGAGCAGACTTTACCAAGGTTCGGCAAAGTATCCTTTGATGACTCCGCTTATCCATAAGTCGAAGTACTATTGATGACTAGTCCTTGATGATACCTCCCGGCGTGAATCAATTATAATCACCAACCAATCCCACACTTCTATTAGCCGCTGAAACTCTAAACCTATCCCTAGGTCGAGTTAGTGATCCGTGATAGAAACACCGTACTTATTCCTTTTGTGAATCTAACTCTCCTGATATTAGATAAATGGATGACTTACAAACTGCTCTCTCGAGCTTGAATGTAAGAACAAGGAATGACAAAGAATAAGCAAACTTTGATATTTTATTGCATTAGAAACAAGAAAAAAGTTTAACTTCCTCACACTAAACTTTACAATATTCACCTAAGCCTAACAAACTTAGAACATAATGTAAAAGAAAAAAAAACTAAAAGATGAAATCTAAGCTATTTATAAATTGAATTGTCTCTCAAGTCGAGTTTTTCTTCTCCTCGGGACGGCTAGGTCTTATATAGGCTAGGTCTTATATAGGCTTGGCCTAGTGAAAACCTATCCTAAGTAGAATACAACTTGGAGTAGGGAACAAGTCATGTACATAAATCAAATATTTCCAAGTTTATTCCTTCTAGAAGGCTTTCTCGCGTGGTCTTGTCTTTGGGCTTTCCACGTGCTTATCCAGCTCTGATCCTTGGGCTTCTTATCTAGCAACGTCCTCCTCGTTTTTTTCCTCAGCTTGCCCATTATATTGTTACTTGTCTTTGCTCCTCGATATCAGGTCCTGCCTCGGCCATAGTTTGTTGCCGCGATAATACTTCTTCCTATATAGATATAAAAATACAATAAAGTATGCTTTTTTTGTAAATATTATCTTTAATAGCAAAATTCTTAAATATATCATATTAAGTATATGCGTTGGTTCAAGTATGTGTAGAATTGATGATTAATGCCCATGAAAAGTGTAGAAAGTGATAGTGAGTTGAAAACTTATCACTAATTCATGTTGTTGCCTCAAGGCTTACAAACCAAGGGCTTAATGACAATATGTACAAAACATTAACCATATCTCAAATGCATGAACAAACCAAATATGCTTACTCTGCCACCATAGGCTAGAAGTTAACCAGAAATACAAAATACCATACTTTTGCTTGCTTGATGTCCTTGATTGCAGTCAATCCCGATTTAGCTCCTTAGCTCGATAACCTGTTGTTTTGGGAAGGAGGAAATAACGAGTGGTAAGTATTATGAAGTACTTAGTGAGGCAACCCTAGTCTAACCATATTAGACATAAAACACATAGCAAATAACATGCTTAAATCAACATTATATCTAGTTCATGGCAATTAAAATGGCATGCTACAATTAAGCAAATAAGTCAATTCATGGCATTAGCATCAATTAATATACAAGGTTATCAATCCTTAAGTATCATGCTTATCACAATTATAACACACCATTCAATTCATAATCAATATGATCATGCAATAGCTAGCATATAAGCAATGCATACAACTCATATATCATTTTCTATTTCTCAAACTTCATAGGTCATTTTATTTCAAGGGCTGCTTATAACCATATGCTCAATTCCAATGTTCATTAACCATTTCATATACAAGTGCTACTCATAGCATCAATTTCATTACAAGGATTTATAACAATTCACAATTGATTCAATGTTTCATAAGTAATCACATGTACATATAAATCAAAATTAAACTTTAGTCTTTCAATTCGATTTCGTGTGATGCCTTGGTATAGTTAGACAAGGTAAGCGAATCAACAAGAGTGTCACGAAGACACTAACAAGAGTACCAAAAAGGTAGTAACAAGAGTATCACAAAGATACTAACAAGAGATGCCCATGGTATCTAACAATGGTGACTAACGACCAATCAATGGTACCCATAGTATCGAACAAGAGTACCAAAGTACTAAACAAGAGTGTCGAAGCACTAAACAATGAGCTCAGACTTTAGGCATGTCGTACTACCTATGACCAACAATCGACTAAGGCTTAATAATATTTTCATTAATCAATTGATTATTCAATTCATATTAAACAAGTTCACATCACCAAGAGCAAGTATTTATAACATGCTAGTCACAAGAGCATCCACCATGCTATTATCTCATTATTCATATCATTTAAACATATAAACATGCATATCATGTTATCAATTCAATGCTCATTTCATTATATACATACTTCATGCATGGTTCAAATACCTGGCATCTGCAGTCGTGTGTTACCTCGGCATTTCCGAGCTATGCAAATGTTAAGCTAGTACTAACAATCTAGCAAGCAACTCATATCGTCAAACAAGTCATTTAACATTATATCTCATTCTCTTATTTACCGAATATAGATTAGTCCATTTACATGACATATCAATTCAAATAAACAAAAGATGGTTAAAACCCTAGGTCCTAACCCTAAGGTTTGCGAAACTCACTATTGGTTCCGAGTAATTTTATGGGTTGTAGATCGTGATCCCTTTGCCCTTTTTCCTTGCTAGTTCAAGCCCTTTTTGTTCCTCGATATCCTCTTCCCTTGTACTCTCTAGTAATTCATACACATATAACATACATTAGGACACATTCAATCATTTAATCCAAGTGATCTTAGACTTAACAAAAGTAAACATGTGCATTTGTTCACTAGGGACAGTTTTGCTACCCTATAAAAATTGCTCATATCTTTTAATTCTCGTATCCAATTTTGGTCCATTTTATCTCTTTGGAAAGATAAAAGGACCCTCTATAAGGACCAATTAACCTTAAATTTTAATTATATTCCGATCAGTACCAAATTTCGTTCGAATCGGGCCTATCCAGATTCAGGACTATTCGGACAGCCCATACGGAAACGCTTATATCATTTTCTACCGAAATTCGATTGAGGTTCTGTAAATTTTCACTTAAACTAGATATATGGGTGTATCAAAATTTCAGCTCCTAACTCCTTAAATCCCAACTTAGGGAATTTTATCAAAAGTGCTACCCAAAATAGCATTTTTAGACATTTTCGGCAAATTTCCCTCCTACAAATTCAATTTCTAACTTCCAACTTAATTCAGGAATTTCCAGCATCTCAAGTATGAATTTAACATCAACAATTTTCTCATTTTCATCAACCTAATCTCATGCAATTCTAATATCAAATCAATTAATATACATAGCCCTCCCAAAATCTAATCCCAAGTTCTCATACCCATTTTCTCATGCCTCGTACTAAACCAAACAATTACAATCTTCATTCTAGACATGTAAGCATCATATAAGCTTCTCAAATTTAAGAATTAAAGCTTTCAATGTTTGGGTTATGGAAGAAGAAGCTTACCGAGACTATTAGCTTTGACTTCCTAGACCAATTTCATAACCATGCAAGCTTTTAATCTATTCTTCAATGGATTCTCATAGATTTTCTCTCAAGTCTCTCACTCACCCTTCTCTTTGTTTTTCACGTGAATGAGGAATGAGAGAACAATTTGGGGCTGATTTTGTTTCTCATTAAATGAGCTGAAATGACCACTTTGCCTCTTTAGCTATAACTAGAGTTAGCTTATTACAGAGGGTAGTCTAAGGAATTCTCTTTTTATCATGCAATACTCAAGCTTCTCATTTAATTAATTTGGTCCACTTCTTAATTCAAATAACATATGATTCACTCTAATTTACAATTTATTCGAACCATTCTACTAGCTCGGTTTTTAGGGTGTTACAATTCTCTCCTCCTTAAAAGAAATTCGACCTTGAATTTACCTAAAGGGAAAAATTGCAGATATTATGCTCTTATTGTGTCCTCGGGTTCCCAAGTAGCTTCTTCCCTCTTGTGTTTCCTCCAAAGGACTTTCACCAAAAGAACATTCTTGTTACGAAGCCTTTTAACTTCCCGATCAAGGATTTGGACCGGTTCTTCTTCATATGATAAATCAGGATTCAATTCCGATTCTTTAGGTTTCGAAACATGAGAAGGGTTTGATCGATACCTCCTCAACATAAAAACATGGAAGACATTGTGTATCTTATCAAACTCACTAGGGAGAGCAAGTTGATAGGCCACCGAGCCAATTATTTCAATAACCTCAAAAGGTCCAATGAACCGAGGGATATGCTTCCCCCTTTTTTCCAAATCTGAAGACTTTCTTCCAAGGAGAAACTTTTAGGAAGAACTTGTCTCCCACATTGCGTTGAATATCTCTTCGTTTCAAGTCTACATAAGCCTTTTATCGAAGGTTTGTTTCAGTCGATCATGGATAACTCGAATCTGATTCTCAGTTTCCCAAATCATTTGAGGTCCAAAAACCTTATTTTCTTCCAATTCAGACCAACACAAAGGAGTTTTGCATTTCCTCCCGTACAAAGCTTCAAAGGGAGCCATTTGAATTGATGTCTGATAGCTATCATTGTAGGCAAATTCCACTAAGGGTAAAGACTTTTCTCAATTCTTTCCAAACTCTATAATACAAGATCGTAGAATATCTTTCAATACTTGTATTACTCTTTCAGACTTGTCATCAGACTGTGGATGGAAAGCAGTACTAAGATGCACTTAAGTTCCGAGAGCTTTCTGCAAAGACTTCCAAAATTGGGAGGTGAAATTTGGATCTCTATCAGAAATAATGGATGTCGGCACACCATGTAATCGAATCACTTTACGGATATACAACTCGGCTAAAGTTTCTGGTGTGCTCTGTGTAGTGTCAATATAGAGTATGCGAATACACATATATGTGCAAGTATACATAGCCGTATAAGTAATAAAGGGTGAGTGAGTATCGTTCTCACGAGGATCGGGATAAAGTATGTAGTCAAATTTGCCAAGACAAAAATGTGCCACTAACTAAAAGGAAAATAAAGATAAAGATATAAATAAGTGGTAACGGATATGTACGGTGAAGATGTAATAGAAACATATTATGGCAATTTCAGAATGCAAGCAACTAAAATATGCCACAGAAAAATGGGATGAATGCTGATGGCACGATAGATGTATGAATATGGTGTGTGAAGTGTATGGTAATGTGATTGCGAGTGAACAGAGAAAACAAAGGAAACAGAGGAACACCAAGATAAGAGAACACAAGTAAGCAATATGTCGTAATGATCCTCAATTGATGAGCCTTGCTGAGAATGACTGGGGGTGACTTCTATGATCTCCTACCCCTTACCCCTACCTAACATATGGTTGCTATAGTGTATACTTACTCGACAGAGGTTTCTAAAGTATTCACACTCTCTCGAGTCATAAGAACCTGATAGACTAAAATGCCATGGCATCTCGTGTCACTCGAGTAGCACTAGCCTATCAACAAAGCATGCTCCTTTTAGTCGTTGAAGCCTTTACCTACGTCTCTCTCGAGTGATCTAGGATCCAACTAGTCTCTATTAACAGTCTAGAACTCATTGCTCACGTAGATCCTCCCTTAGCTCCTCTCGGATGATTTAAGGATCTATAGCTATATCTCTCTCAAGTTCTCTAGCATGTACCTAAACACGAGACACTCTCGTGTCTCTTACAATGCTTAAATAATTATTAATAATGAGCAAAGTAAATATACAAACACGTAAAAGGTAATATATTAAATAGAAATAAAAGATAACCATCCACCAAATAAAGCTAAAACATGGTAGGTGAAAGAGTTTAAGAATAAATATTAACCACTAATACCATCCTTAAATCATCCACATAAAACCTCTTAAAGATTTAAAATAAAGCAAAGAAAGAAGACACCCTCGGTCCGTGCCACCTCCAGCTTCTTTGACCACCATGGGACGCCTTAGCGTGCTAGCCCCTCTTGGGTGCCTAGTATGCCACTCCCTTCAAGCTCTATTTATGGAGGAACCCTTCGGTTAGGGAAGAAAGGTGAAAACTTTCTTCACCACTTTTTGCTCTCCTTGTGCCTTAAAATCTGCTCCAAAGGTTCTCTTTTTTTGAATAAAGGTTGCTCTTTTATAAGAGGGTGAAAAACCCTAAAAGATAAGTAAAAATCCATTTCTGCCCTCTTATTGTCGTGGCATTTCTGCAGGACTAGCAGAGGTGACAGTGGTCCCCTACTGAGGTGGCTCGCATACAGGCCATATTGACTGTGGTCCCTTACTAAGATGGTTATGGCCAGGCTATAGTGGTCTCGACCAGTTGTAATGGCTATGGCCAGGCTGTATTGGCACCAGATGGCACTCCTCTCAAAATATCTTCTTGTCTTGTAGTGCAGCACAAGAGTCCTCTAGATTTTCCATGGCATCTTCCCATTGTTATCCTTTTGCAAATGCCATGACAAATTTCCTCAACTTTCCATTTTGCTTTACCTACAAAATATCAACCAAAAGCACGACCTTTCCCGTAAAATAGCACCTATTTCCTCACTATAAATTCCAAAATATAAACAACCACCAAATGCAATGTTATGATCCTAAATGCAACTAAATGGACCTAAATGTGCTTGAAGACAATAAATAACTTATGTAAAAAGGCTTGAAATATAGCCTTTTTGCAGAGTTATCACACCCCCAAACTTAAGCTATTGCTTGTCCTCAAGCAATGGATAGCTGCTAGCAGAGACAAAATGTCATGATAATATTCAGGATCAAGACAAGCAAATTGTTAGAGTTTCAGCCCTCAGAAAATGTTGTGGCATAAACATATAAGACTTAAGAAAATTTCAAGAATGCTACTTCAAGACAAGATGTATTGCTAGTGTGTGTGTGTAAGTGTATCCTATCCATGCTTAGTTAAGTTAGGAAAATTCTAAGAAAAATTCACTATTCTAGCTTACGAGTGTTTAAAAAAGCTATTATTCACTATTCTTTTCCTAAACAATATGTACTCATTACCCACTAATTTGAACGGATACATATACTTATTGTTCAATAATTGATATTTTGTTGCCACAGCATATAAAGATGATATTTGTGAGAAAAGAAGGCTTTATAGCTTGTTTTTGTGTAGTTGCAGGAATTACCTGCTGAGGGCAGAACCAATGCCGAGGTAGCAGCATTGCCGAAGGCAGAAGCAATGTCGCGGCAGTAGAAGTTCCAGTAATGATGCTGGGCGATTGAAAGAGAAAAATAAGTTGAGAATGCCTGGATTTGAAGCGTTTGGATTGGAACAGAGTAACACATAAAAAGACCAAGTCAAAGGCCACGCGGTAATAGTCTTCTAGATAAAATTAAACTTAGAAATATTATATTTTTATTACTTGTTTCCTACTCCAAGTTATATTGCACTTAGGAAAAGTTACCCTAGGTCTAGACTATAAATACATAAGTCGTCCAATGAATAAAAGAGAGCCGAATTAGAGAGAAAGTTTTACCCTAAGAATTATGTTCTTCAATACAATATGTTCTAAGCTTTCTTAGGGTTAGGTGAAGGTTGTTGAATATTAGTGTGAGAAGATTGTATTTTGTTTCTTCGTTTCAATACAATAAGAATATCAAAGTTTGCTTATCCTATTGCCATTCTTTGTTCTTGCATTCAAACTCGAGAGAGGAGCTTGTAAGTAATCCATTTATCTAATATCGAGAGAGTTAGATTCACGAAAGGGGTAAGTGCGGCGTTATAGACACTAACTCAGCCTAGAGATAGGTTAAAAGTTTCAACGGCTAAAAGAAGTGTGGGATTGGTTGGTGATTATAATTGATTTACGCTGAGAGGTATCATCAAGGACTGGTCATTAATAGTATTTCGACTTAGAGATAAGCGGAATCATTTAAGGATACTTTGCTAAACTTTGGTAATTTTGTCCAAGAGCAAGAGATTGTCGCGGCAGAGAATATTGTCACTGCCGAGACAGTATCTGCAGTACTGCCGAGGCGGTGCAATGCCATTGTATTGAACAATAACAGATCAATCGAATCCACTATATGACACAACTGGATCCTACCTATTCTCTCTATTCGTTCTCAACCTTTTATTTAAGCTTTTATTCTCTAGTTATTCAATAAATCTTTTTACTTGTGTTTTTATTTTATTAACTTCAGGAGCAAGGAAGGAGAAGAAGGCATATTAAGTACATCAATCCCCCTGGAGAACGATATTTGATAAATACTTATCATTATATTACTTAACGTGTACACTTGCACTTAAATACGCTTTTTATACACGCGTCAAGTTTTTGGCGCCGTTGCCGGGGACTGACAACTAAATTTTGTTTTCTTTAATTTTCTTGCTTTTTAGTTGTTATAATAAAAAAATTATTTAAAAAGAAATTTAATCTACTTTATCTTTGGTGTATGACTAGGGCTAACCCTAGCACTCCCTTACGTGATATAGACCCAGAAATCGAAAGGACTTATCAAAGACTGAGAAGACAGATCCAAGGAGCCATGACAGTGAATCCAAGAAATCAGAACCTACATGAAGGAATTGGAGGCCAGCAACAGCAACCTCTGCTGCAACCACTGCCGCGACAGCTAACTGTCAGAGACTTTCTGGTAGAAGATTTAAATGGATTAAACCCTAGAGTTGTTACACCAGAGATTGAGGCAACCCACTTCGAACTTAAACTAGTAATGTTCAATATTCTCAATACTATTGGACAATTCAGTGGGGCTGCAACAGTGCAATTAGCCAATTGTTTGAAAGTAGAGAAAATGGAGAGAATTTTAGAGAAAAGTGGAAGTTAAAAGTGGAAGTTACGTCAAAATAGATTTTTATTGTAAAAAAAAGAAACATGCTTTAATTAAAACTCTTTTAAACATTAAAAATAGTTAGTAAAAAGTTTATTGGAAGGTTAGATTAGATTAATATCCTTTTAAAAATTTTAAGTTTTGACTCAATTACATTTTAGTGATTAAAATAGTCTAGTTTTCAATTTTTATAAAATGGTCACTAGTTTTCAAAATCTTAGAGATTCAAATGTCATTTCCAAAATTTATTTGACCAAAGTCAGATATAAGTGAAATAAGAATTTTAAAACATTTCATCATAACTTATTTGTATCAAAAATCAATTTTTTAAGAATTTAATCCGAAATAGGCTGAACGACTATCCCGATTTGTCTGAACCACTAATTAGTTCTCTAAAACTTCTAGGCTTATTTTGGGCGTTACAGTATGTCTAGCTTCAATAACCTTTATCACTTCTATAACACTTGTCGAGTCAGATTGTACCTACACAAATTTAAAATCATTTTGCTAAGCTAAACAGATCCATCATAGATTACCCATAGCTCTTCTTGGAGAGCATTTGAAATGTCAATGTTGCGTCTAAAGCAATGACAAAGTTATGAATGATCTGTCCATTTCATTGTGTGTCACAGAGAGTTGTTATGCTGATGTTTCAGCCAACAGGGTTAGCAGGAAAAGTTGGAGGAACAAAGAAAACTGAGGGATGAAACTGAAAATTGTAGCAAGAATCTAGAGACTCAAACCTAAACTATTGGCGTAAGTGCAACAATAGCGTAAGGAATGATACGTCGAAGAAAATGACGTGTATTATAACTGAAAAAAGAATGGCATTTATATTTTTTAATATACCATGTTAGATATCCGTTAGTTGAATAACGGAGGTTAAAACGGTCTCCAATGACCAAAATGCTATACATTAGAAACACGTGATCATTTTAACAAATTTTCAAATCTAGTGACCAAAATAAAATACACCCTAAAAAAAAGGGACCATCGGTGTAGATTACCCTTAATTAATACAAAGATTTAGTTGTAGAAAACAATGTGCTTGTAACAGTTCAGACAACGTTGTCTCCCTTTAAAAATGGAAGAATTTTAACATTTGAAGGGAAAAAAGTTTCATGTCTTTTTCTTCATTCTAACAATCAACCCCTTGAGATGGTCACAACGGCTACGGTGGTACTCTATCAACAAACACAGCTGCCTTATGGATTCCCTCTTCTCTTCCGCACGACTCAACAATGTCTCATCTTTTTCTTTGTTAATCTTCTCCAATTCAAACACCCTATTTTCAAGCATACTAACAACTTTCGGCAGCTTCAACTTTTGTTCTTCCCCGTACAACATAGCTTCCGAATTTGAGACCTCGTTTAACGACCCCTTGTTCTCCTTATTTTTGTTAGCAGATACGAGCTCACCCGCGACTTTCAAAATGCGGGTTGCAGGATTTTCATGAACCTGTAAATTATTCACCATGGAATTCGAATGAGCCGCTGCATCATCCTTCAGCTTACCTAACTCGGCTTCACAAGTGGCAAGCTTTTGTTTTAGTTCTTCATTTTCTTGCTCTAGCCTTTCTTTTATGTTCTTGTAACTCTCTTTGTTGTCATAATGTGTTTTTTCAGCCACTGCAATCCTGAGGTTCAAAAGAGTGATGTTATCGTCAACTTTCTGGTAGAACTCTTGTGCTAAATCCTCCACCCTTCTTTCTAGGATATGGTAAGTAGGCTTGTTTTCTTTGGACAATTGTTTGATAAGCTTAGAGTTTTTAGTACTTTCCTCTCTTTCTTTCATCATTCTCTGCTGACTGGCAATCTGCTCCCCGGAATACATCCGAGTAGTTTCCTTAATCCTTCCACTTTTTCTGTCTTCAAGGCCCCTATCTCTAAATAGTGCTTCCAATTCCAGAATTCTGGAATTCAGGTGATTATTTTCCTCACTCATTTGATTGATTTCATGAATATAACTCCTAAATTCATCTTCTGACTTAATTTTCTGTTTGCGTAGGGAATCCACCTCCGATTCCAAGTGCATCACCTGCACTTGTATCCGTCGGTTTTCTTCAACCATTGTCTGCTCAACATCACTCTTTCTTGCTATTTCCTCTTTCAGGGTTTTCACTTGAATCCGATACCAGGATACTTCTTTGGATTTCTTATCAAGCAGAATCTCTAACTCGGTTTTCTGTCCATGTTGGGAACCACATTCCGGCTTCAGTACATTTGTCATATCAAATGATTTATTGCTTTCACATGCTATACTTCCTCGGGCTTCAAATTTCTGGGTGCATAAAAGGTCCACCTCCTTGTTCAGATTGCAGACCTGTGACATGGATTCATTAATTCTAGGTGTTCGATTGTTTTCATTGCCTTTGATTTGCTTCACGAATTTAGTTACTTCATCCCCTTCCTCTGGAATCTGCACATACATTGCCTTATTTGTCTCTCCTCGCTGTTTGGTTTCAGCTATCTTACCATTAATCCGAACTTCCAAATCTCTTCTATGGTGGTGCAAAGATTCCTGCTCAGTTTTCATGCTAGTTACTTCATCTTTGCCGAAGGTTTCTAGTTCTTTTGTTTTACTTGAAGCGGCCAGATGGTCCGATGCTAAAGCTTCTTTCTCTTTGGTTTTCAAGGCAAATTGGTGCTTCAGGTCCGTATCTTCTCCATATGCCCATTTAAGTTCTTCCTTGATGTTATTGGCCGTCCATCTAGGGGAACTTCTATTGTTATCAAATGCAGTGTCAATTTCGAATTCTTCATTTGTAGGGGAGAAATATTCTGACTCCGAATCAGAAGAAGAATAGGGATAACTTCCATTTCCTTTCCCTTTGAAAACTTTATCACCAGACTCACGTCTAAGATGTTCATATTGGGCATAAAGTGACTGATAGTGTCTGTGAAAGTCCTCAACAAGTCCAATGAGTTCTGGCTCGTTTTTCCTGCTTTTCCTCTCGATGAGCTTCAAGACTCTGTCCACTTTCCTTTCAACATCTGCAAAATGAATAAATAAATAAATAACAGGGAAATATTGAATCTGATACAGCACCCGAGATTTTACAGCATGAAATAAATACAAAAACAAACACCTATTAAGAGAGTTGACAAAAGCAATTGACAATAAACAATGAAATGGATTTCTCCATAAATCGGATTTCGAATCAAGGAAATGGAACGTACAGTAAATCGGGTATAACTCATTTTTAGTTCGAACCATAAATCGGATTTCGAACCAAGGAAATAGAACGTGTCTTATCACAGCACCCAACACTTCCATAAATCAGATTTCATCTGTAGGGTAAAGTAAGGCAGCCTGGGGATATATATCCGCAAGGTCCAAAGTTGATTTTCAAACTAAAATAAAGTGAATTTTTGGTGTTTTCAGTCATCTTCTACGAACCTGTTTTAGTCACTTCCATTTGCTCCATTGTTCTGGACTTTTGAGTATCAGGATGACCCTTGGAATTTTTCGGGATATATTGCTTCTTCTCCAACACGAAATTTGCAACGAGTTTAAAGAGTGAATCCCCGAACAGAAAAATTCATTCTCCATCTCAAACACATCAAACTAAATCTCTGAAAACAAAGATGACATAAGATTAGTAAATTACTTTGACATTGCCACATTCAAACATAGCAACTTCTAAATCAAGCATATACTCAAAAACAGCTTGGGAATTCACCACATATTTTAGATGGTTTACCCTTTTCCTTCCTAACCAAAAAAAATCATTTCATCATAAACAAAGTCGACATAGAACTGTAGAAGTAAACTGAATCATCTTGTGCACAAGGACCACTCATCAGGCATTTATCTAGTAAAAAATTCTTAGTAGGAGATGTACATTAACCACCAACTTGACGACTCCATCCTAACTAAAGCAAATCAATTTTTACTACTCAAACTTATAATAATTGATCAATCCGACTTAATGAAAACAAACTAACTCAGCTAATAAAACAAGAAGAAAAATATACCCTTTGTTGCCTTGAACAAAGTTATGCATCTAAGAATAATACTTCAGCAGAGGAATCTAAATCTAACCAGAACTATAATAATTTCCATATAATAATTTCCACTGATCCAAATGTTTTCTTATTCTCTTAGCACAACAAGTTATAGAGCATAGGTTTAGAGATTAACTAATAAATAAGTGTGTAAACTATATATTTTTCTGAGATAGGTGTCTAATTTTTTTTATAAAATAGGTGCTTAAAATGTTATTCCGAAAATGTTTTAAGTTAACATCATTAAAAAAATTCATCACTCGATAATAAATTGACATGTGATTTTTTTTTTTATTTTAAAAATAAATAGAAAATAAAAATAAATTAATTTAAAATAAAATCAAAAATCACAAAATAGTACTAAAATCTTAAAAAACCCAGACCATAAAACCAAAATTGGTGTCACTACCGTCGTTGATAGCCTTATCAGACCTCATTGTCGCTATCGTATTTGGCCACCGTTGATTTTGTCCAACCACCCATCATCGTTAATTGAAAAGAAGGTTTTCAATCAAACGTCGAACAATGAAGCAAAAGGCTTTAATCGTTCAATTTCCGATTGTAATGCCTCTCACCGGTTATCAACGATGGATAGTTAGAGGAACGAGTGATGGCCTCAAGCTACGGCGAGATACAATGAGACTATCAATAACCATAGTAGTATCCATTTTGAGATTTTAAGGTTTGGGGTTTCAGGGATTTTAAAATTCTTTTAGAAAATTTAAGATTTTTTTTAAAATTTTTTTCAAAATTAATTTTTTCAACTTATTTATAAAAAATTAAAATAAACATGTGTTAAATTATAATTGAGTGATGACTTTTTTTAACAATATTACCTTAAAATAGTAATGGAATGAAACTTTAGGTACCTATTTTAGCTAAAAAAAACTAGTAGATACATATTCAAGAAAAAGTATATAGTTTGGGCACCTACTTTTTAGTTCAGCCATATTTTTTAACAGTATTATCTTAAAACACTAATGTAATGAAACTTTAGACATCTATTTCAACCCAAAAAACATTAGACACTTATCTAAAAAAATATATATAATTTAGACACATTTTTATTCTCTTAGCACAACAAGTTATAGAGCATGGGTTTAGGGATATGATACTAGAAAAACTTAAAAGAAAATGCAAAACATATTCATGTCAATAACTTATATGTATCTGTCACTTGCATTGGAATCCGAATAACATAGATAGCTATTTGCGATATTAACAATAAATCCGGCTTTCCAAAGATTGGGTGATGCATATAACGGAGGCCAGGGTTGAGATGTCAGCTACAAAGGCAACAACACCCCCCACCCATTTCTTGCCCAGTTCGGTTCTGAAATTCAAATACCTTTTCCGACCACAGGAAGGATATTTACCGGCTAACATCTAATCAACGCTACCTCTGACAATAGCTGAAAGCTACGTACAATATCATAGAATTCCATTCGAAATTCAAGCGAACAATTATTTTTATAAGACGAATCAATAGATCAGACAATTTAAATTAGCATATTTAGGTTTTCCCCTACTGGAATATGAAATTACAAATTTGAATTATCTACATCGTTTATCTATTACATCTTCGGTGACAATCAGAACCAGAACCAGAACCAGAAGAATAAGATCCATTGAACAGAAAATTGATACGGGAAACAAATATTACCTGATAATTGAAAGTGAAATTTGTCTGCCGATCAAAATGCAATGGGTATTGATAAAGTAATTGAAGATTAGGAGACATTCTTCTTGTTTTTCCCAAGGTGAAATTATAAAAAAAAAATCGGTTTCGCTGTTTTTCTTGAGAAGGGAATTTTGGCGGTTTCTTTTGATACAAATATAGCCCTACCATTTCGATTTCTAATTAGGCAGGGCGGGCTACTGAATCTCAGCTTATCGGCTTACAGATACAGTGCAAAAATAGGCGATAATTTTATTTAGGCTTAACCGTCAAAATATATATATATATTTTAGTTAATAGCTTAAATTAGAGGTGAGTAAAACTCGACTCGACTCGAAAAAATCGAATAATTCGACTCGGTTCGAGATGGAAATATTTGATTCGTTTTGATTCGGCTTGAAATTTCATAGACTTACTCGAAAAAAATTCAAATAAAGTACAAGTTGTAAAATGAAAATTTGAATAACTCGAATAACTAGAAATTTTTAATAATTAAAAGATTAATTTTTAAGTTTGAGATGAGTTTATCATCGTTTTATGATATATATATATACATTGATATATAAAAATATAAAGAAATATTGTTACATATGAAAAAAATATATACATATCTTATATGATTAAAGAAAGTCATTTAAATTGTAATCAAATCATACTATAACATGATAAATAATTATAATTAAATATTTATAAGAACTCAAAAAATCGACTCGATTAGATTTGACTCAAATTTCTTAAACTCGACTCAAACAGAAAAAATTTTAAATAAAGTTTAAGTCGTAAAATATGATTCATCAACTCGAATAACTCAAAATTTTTTGATTTGATATTATTTTTCAAGATTCATCTTCTTTCTTTCCGTTCTTCTTCATTAAAATCTCATTTTGTTTAAACCTGATATGATAATAACTCTTCTCAGTCGTGAAGGATGTCAATATCAATTGACATAATATCAGGTTCGATTTTAAATAAAAGGAGATTTTGATAAAGAGCGGAAAGAAATAAGAGTAGAAGTTAAAGGAACTTAACTTTGAGTGATAACATTAAGTTAATGTTAGCGACCATATTCACTTTCTGCGGAATCCATTGAAAATCTAACAACCAATCATTAGAAAAGAAACAATAGAATGAACAAGTTGCAAACTGCTTGTCATAGCATTAGGGTCACGAATGAGCCGTATTGCTCTGGAGCAATCTGATTGAACAATCAAATGATTAATGCCAAGAGAAGAAGCGATTTTAAGGCCAATAAGGATACTCCATAACTCTGTATGTAAAGGGGAAACAATACCCACAGCTTTGTAATACCCTTTAACCCAAAAACCATAAGAATCTCTAAAAACACCTCCAATCGATCCTATATTATTACTAGGTAGAACAATCGCATCCGAGTTAAGACAAAAGCCAGTATGATTAGGCGGCTTCTATTGTTGGACCACTCCAACACGAGGAGTAAGCGGTAGCTTGGCATAAACCATGCTTGCAAAGTGGTGAGCCCAAGCAATCGCAATCTATAAACATCATATAAGAAAAGACAATAACCATTAAAAATGAAATCATTACGTCTTTTCTAAACTTGCCAGATAAGCGAAACGAAGAAATAACACCATAGAACACTGTAAGAAGCCATAAGCAAGTTGCTTCGAATATTTATAATAATCCATTGATCCAATTATGATTGAAAGATTACAAACTAATTGTCCGCAGGAAGGATAGAGTGCCATAAATTCTGAATTGGTGGGCAATCACGAAGAATATAAATAATAAATTCACAAGCACATTCATAAATCGGACAAGAGGGGTCAGATGTGAACCTCCGACGAGAACATTCTTCATTAGTCATGAGACGATGTTTAAGCACAAGCCAAAGAAAGGATCTAGTACGTTGGGTGACCGACAAAGACCATATAAAAGACTACTTAGGATCTTTGACATTCCAGGAGGAAATCAATAAGTGATAAGCCGAGGCAACAATGAAATCACCATTTATGAAAGACTTTCAAACAACACGATCCTGGGAATCATCAAGAGTTGGGGGGGAAGCACACCAAGAACATGAGGAACCGCCATAGGGAGAAGCAAACTTGATAATTTGTCTAAGTCTCAATTACCATCATTCTGAATAAGATCATCGAAAGTAATAGATACTAAATCCATGAGGAACCCAAGTGTCATCCGAAATACGCAAAGAATTATCATTACCTACCACCTAATAAATATTGTCATGGATAGATTTCCAGACATTTGAAATGTCACGCCAAAGAGGTGAACAAGCTGGTTGAGAAATAGAGATAGGACAAAGCTCACTCATTTTATACTTTTGCCTCAACACTTGTACCTAAAATGTATTAGGGGAGTGAACCAAAGTAAAAGCAATTTTTTGCATAAAAGTTAAATTCCGCTCATTAGATCTTGGAATATTCAAACCACCAAAGTCTTTAGGTTGAGAGATCTCAAACTAATTAACAAGGCTCATTTTATGAGCATCAGGAATATAGTTACTTTCTATTAGTGGTAAATACTCGATCGAGTCGAGTCAAAAAATTTTGAGTTATTCGAGTTGACGAGTCAAATTTATAACTCAAACTTTATTTAAAAATTTTTCGGTTCGAGTCAGTATTAAGAAATTCGAGTCGAATCGAGTTTTCGAGTTTTTATAATATTTAATTATAATTATTTATGATGTTATAGTACGACTTAATTTCAATTTAAACAACTTTCTCTAATCATATAAGATATGTATATATATTTTTTCATATATAGTAATATTTCTTTATATTTTTATTTATCAATGTATATATCATAAAAAGTTAAAAGACTCATATCAAACTTAAAAATAAATCCTTTAATTACTAAAAATTTTGAGTTATTCGAATTTCAATTTTACAACTCGAACTTTATTTAAAATTTTTTGAATCCAATCGAGTTTATAAAATTTCGAATCAAGTTAAAATGAATCAAATATTTTCGTCTTGAGTCAAATCGAGTTATTTAATTTTTTTTAAATCGAGTTAAATTTTACTCACGCCTACTTTCTGCGATAATCAAACGGGAACTGTTATCGAGTATGTCTTCAATTAAAAATGGTGTTCCTTGTTTGCTGCCTAGTGGAGTCGTCCTCATATGCAGGCGACTCACACGTCCATCACCCTTGACAGTATTCGAGCAGGATTTTAGGCAAATATCCTCTAAGAATGTTTTTTTTACATCTAAAGCTAAAAAAATATTAAAAATTAAATTTTAAATTTTAACATTAAATTTAAAATTTTATGTACTAAATCCCACACTTTAAAATATATATCTTATCTCTAATTTTTTAAATTAAGGGTACCAAAATAGATATAATTAGGGTAAACAAATTTCATATGCAGTATTTATGCCTAAGAAGCACAAGTACGAATATCTTATGTCGTTTGAAGTACCCGAAACGTTTCTGAGACGAGTACGATTGGGGTATGTACCGGAGACACTTCACGTCGACAGAGTATGACCAGGGGCGGATGCACTTTGGTGCAAGGTAGGTCACAGGACCTACCGTTAAAAATAGATAAATTATATTAGTAGTAATTAAAATTTTAGGATGTTTTTATTTTAGTCACTGAAATCGATTATTTAATTATAATCATTAAATTTGTGATATTCTTCCATTATGTTAACTTCTCTTAACCGGTTAAGAAATATTATCGTGACACGTAAAGTCTTCTTCTCAAAAATAATCTTAACTTTTCAAATTTACAATTACTACAAAGGTCAAAATTTTGATGGACGAAACGGTGCTGATCAATACTTTGTTAGAAATTTAACGTAATTTTTTTAAATTGATCTATTTGTTAGAAATTTAACATAATTTAGTTTCAAATTGATATAATGGTTAACAATGGTGAACCAGACTGAAAATCTCAAGACCCTAAAATCTAACATCAAAGTATTAGCTCTAAAAAATTATGCACATGACCCTAAAATAATCACACTTCATGTGATGAGATTTTATCGTTAACTTCATGAGTAATCACATTATTGATGATTCTTTGATCATCACAATTTTTTGATAATGGATATAATCTTAGATATACTATAACAAGGACTTTAATTCTAATGATAATAATCTTATTTATATTTTTAATATAAAATAATATTGAATAATAAATTTTAAATATTATCAAACATATATAATTTATTATTGATTAGTGAACTATCAAATTAAGATTTTTAGATCCGCCTCTGAATATGACTAAAAACGATCAGGAACGAGCAAAAAATTTTTGAGTACGTTTCGAATACGACATTCAATCTACATGAGCGTCCCAAAAGTTGTTTTTGCAGTTTCGAAACACGCACACTTTGACATAGGTTCCGATAGTAGTCCCTCGATAGAGTTGTAGTGATCAACTGAAAAAAAAATTAGGAAAATCAGAACAAAAAAATAAAGGGTTGAAAAAGATGACGTTCGAGAAGAAGGGAAGAAGAAGAGGTTAAAATCCACGTGGAAAAATTATAAATATTTTGTGGGATCCAATGTAATAAATTTTATAATTAGTGGATAATATGTTTTCATCATTTATATATTATGATTAATTTATTATTAGTGATGATACATATAATAATAATAATGGAATTTTATTTATCTGCTCATATAACTAGTTGTCATTGATTCAGATAATAAAGCGTTCTTATATATTAGTTTTAGGCATAAAGATAATTTTTATACTTAATGTTTATAATTTTTATCATTTTAGTTTTTATTTTTGTTTAGGATAAATTTACCCTTTATTAATTTATGTTTTTTTAATAAATATCTCATTTGTAACTATCATGATAACTAAACCGTTAAAAATTTAATAATGATGACATGTCATATATATGCAATAATATATTTTAAATGACTTAACATCTAGTATATCAAATACATAACACAGAATATAATTTTATTTTAATATAAAATATAAAACAATTAAAATTCAAAAAATATATTAAAAATTAATTAAATCTAAAACAAAATGTTACTAAACATTCTCAAACTTAACTATGATATAATCAAAATTTTATCCAAAAAGTATAAACATAATCAAAAAAGGAATGACTTTGTAGAGTTTGTTACTAGTGAATAAAAATAAAAGATTTTGATACTAGTCAATTGAGTTTTTATTATTTTAGTTTAGAATTTAGGTATTTTAGTGTTTAATCTAAATTGGAGATCTAGGGGTTTTATAAATATCTTTTAGTTTTTATTATTTTAGTTTAGAATTTTTATATTTTGTTTAAATTTTAATTGTTTTATATTTTATATTGAAATAAAATTATATTCTATATATGTATATATCTAATAGGTTAGATTCTGTCATATAAAATATATTATCATATGTATATGACATATTACCATTGTTAAATATTTAACGGTCTAATCATCATACTAATTAAAAAATGAGATATTTGTTAAAAAAACATAGGTCAAAGATTAAATTTATAAAAAAAAATACAGAACCTAAAGGACCAAAATAAACTAAAATAGAACTTGAAAAAGGCCAATAACTTACCTACTTACCAAAATAAACTAAAATAGAACTTGAAAAAGGCCAATAACTTACCTACTTATCATACCAGCACAAGGGTTCCGTACCAGTACATGAGATATATTTTGAAAATAGAAGCATAAAAAAATACTTCAACGAAAACATCAACCATGGATGTAACACTAGCATAAAAAAAAAAATAAAATTATGGGAAAGTATGGTTGTAGGGTCTCTAACCCACAACCCAAAAAAAAAAGCTAGCTTGTTACCCTAATGTTGAGTTAAAACTCTTGAAATATTATATTTTCTCTTTTTATTTTTAAACTAGGTCAAAATTAGTAATAAAAATAATAAAATAATATCCGTTTTGTTATAAATATCTTTATTTATGCTGAATATCCGTATATTAAATTAAATTTTAGTAGATTTATTATTAAGTTTAATACCCATTAGAATTAAGATTTTTATCTTATGCCTATAAATATAGATTTTTAGAGAAAATATTGTACACAGTCCTACTTTGAGAATATAATATAAATCTCTCTTTTGTATCTCATCTTTGTTCTCTTATTTTATTCTTATTCATTACTTTATTTACAACACGTTATCAGTACGAGACTCTAACCAACGGATGCGTTTTTCGTTCGAATCTTGAAGGAGTTATTGAAAAGAATTTATTACTAACATAAATTAAAGATAACTTCTTCTATCTCAATTATATTTTAATTATCGATTATTTTCTCTCTTAATCTTTAACTTGATTTTTAATTTTTAAAAAATCATATTGATTATTTAATGTTTGTGTAGCCAAAAAGTTACTCAATTATTATGGTCTTGTCAATACTTTCTAAAAGAAATTTTAATAAAATATTGAGATGGTTGTTCAAAACGTAAAATTATTATGTATCTAAAATACAATAACATATACAAATAGTATTTTATACCTATTTAATTTGAGATTTTTTTTTTCTCTTTAATTATTACAAATATTTATTTACTTTAATAATGAAAGTTTGTGTTTTTCTATTTTAAATATTATGTGATATTAAAAAACAATATTAAACTTTTAATTAATTAATATATTCTCTATAGTTAATTAAAATGTCATGTTTTATCGATATCTAAACATAATTTAAAAAGCTAATAAAATGATATTGTTTTACTTTGGTCCTTTACAGGCGAGTCCATCCCTATCGTTTGATCATCAAACTACCATCGACAAAGCTTCACCTGGAGTTTATCGTTCTAGGTAAGTGTACGTAAGCTCTTGTCTTATTGGCTCATATATGGGTTTTTGGTTGTTAAACACCTATTTTTTTTTGAAATCTAGGAAAAAATAGAAGTTAAATATCTCCTTGAATGGGTCTTTAAGATAGTCCACTTTTCAAACTAACTCCTCAAAGTTCTGAGATTTTCAATTAGGTCACTGAAATTAAATTAGGTTTAAGACCAAAGTTCCAAAATAGTTAGGTTTATGAATTGGGGATTTCCATAATTAGGGTTCTTAATTTTGGGGCGAAATTAGGGTGTTGCAGATTTTATGTGCCATTGTTCTTTCATCGTCAAACCTTTCCATGACTTTGAATCCTCTTGGATCATCTGCATCCGTGGAGTTATAGATTTTTCACGGAATGCATAATAAACATCAAATTCATTGAACAGATACGATATCGGCCTAATGCTCCGCTAGTTCTTCATGGCATAAGCTGCATATTTGAAGGATGAAGTAAGATTGGGATTGTTGGCCGGACCAGTAGCGGAAAGACGACTTTTATCGGTGCTTTCTTCCGCCTAGTAGAGCCTGCAGATGGATAAATCATCATTGATAACCTGAACATCTGTGAAATGGGGCTTCATGATTTGAGATCACATTTGGGGATGATCCCTCAAGATCCAACTCTTTTTGGTGGATCTGTCAGATATAATATAGATTTCAGAATTGTTTGTTCTCATTGAAGCTCTGCGTTTGTTTTCATTAACACGCAGAAAAATAAAACAGCTGTTCAAGATGGATCAAACTGGTGCAGGAGGAAACGTCAATTGTCATGCCTCGGACGAGCATTGCTGAAGAGAAACAGTATCCTAGTGCTTGAGGAAGCGACTGCATCGATCGGCAATGCAACCGACTCAATCATCCTGAAAGCAATACAAACAGAATTCGATGACTGCACCCTGGTAACTGTAGCTCACAGAATACCAACGGTGATGGTGCTTTGGCATTAGCAAATAGCAATGGTGAAAAACCAAGTGTGTATTATGATTTAATTTTATGTGAACAGAACCGTTAAAGAAATTTTGTTACTCGGCTCTGCATGATTAATCTCTCAAGGCCAAAGATGAAAGAAGAGAAAACAAGATATGCACAAAAATAAGAAATGAAATCTCTATGGAAAACCTCCATTCTCAAGAACTGGTTGACTTCTAGTTACTGCTGCAGATGGCAATTTACTGCAACCCACCCATCTGTTATTAAGAATTTCACCTTCATCAGCATGTCTTTCCATTGACTGAATCCGTTTTGTCTTCAAAACCTTAATCAATACGAAGCCAAAGTAAGCTGCCAAAAAAATCAGCACACAAAATCCAAGTACAAGGCCTAGCATCCATGGATACAAATACAATGGCCTTTGTTTCCTCTTCCGTGCAACAACAACAGAGAAATGGCCCTGATTTGAAGTGTAACACACATTGGGAAGCATCATGCGACTGAAATTAACTGTCCCGTTGCTGCTGAAACTTGCACATCTTGCCGAAGCTGAGTATTTCAGGTTGGGAAAATGGATTGATATAGGCTTCCCCATTGTGTCTAGGCTGACTCTTGTTAGCCTCGTGGCTCTAGCATTCGATGCATTGAAAACCATGAAGCCGACTACAGGAGTGATGAGTGAGTAACCTGAAATATTATAATACAGAGAAGACCGGTTCCCAAGGTTCTCGTAGACTATTGCGAGCCTCCGGACGTGAGGAACAGGAACAGCCTGCGGCGGGAGGCAAAAGCTACTCAGATTAGCCCCTTGCTTCCACAATGTCCGGCTTCGGATTCGTGCAATGGAAACTTGCATGCCTGAGAGATTAGTAGGAAGATTAGCTTTGTACAAAGCTCCAGTGTGAGGTCTGTGTGTAATAACCAGTGCTCTGAAAGCAAAATCCTGAAGAAATGTATCCAGGGGCAAGGATCCATTGGAAGAACTGTCAAAACCTTGAACGTAAGAAGACAAACCCAAGTTGAAAAGAAGCAAACAGATGAGAGTGAAAGTCATGTTGGATTATTGGCTGGCAAAAGAAACACACAACCTGAAAACAGATAAAGAGGAAGGATTAGTTTTGAAATGCATTGCTGAAACTGAATGATGCTGCTTTTTCAACAAATTGATTAGGAATAATTATAGGGCATGCTTTTAGAATGGAATGGTCCCAGAGGGTTATTAAAAGCCAACTCATTTTCTTCATCCATCACAAGTTTAAGCTTCTTTAATACATGAAAACCGTTGAAATATGCCATGATTTTGCTTTCTTTCTTTCTTTCCTTCTTTCTTCTTTTTCATTTTTAATTCCCTAACCATTCATCAGTCATGCATGTTTAACATTGAAGTATTGACTTATTAATCAAGGTGGGGCTGCTACCTACGTGCAATTCAATGATTAAAGTCAAACTTTGGTTCATCAGCCCGTCCATCGCGGGAAACAAAGGTAACATTGATGTTAAGATTACCGATCCATACCAAATATTTTTTTTGTTTAATCACTGGTATCTAACTCATTAGTTAATTATTCAGTATTCGAATCTCTCTCATCTTACTAGACCAACTTATTATAAGTTGGGATGTGACATAACCTGTATATATGACATTAAAGATTGAACACTTTGATTGATTTATAAGAAACATGATTTGGGCGTGAGTAATGTAAACAAATCCATGACGGAGGACCATGTTATCCTATTATGAATGGTGGTAAACGAGTGGCACCTGTGTTTCCCTTTTCCCTGGCATCACCAAAGATGCGGTGAGAGAGATGGTGAAAGTTAGCACCTTCGTGTTCCCACGTTTGCTCCCTTCACCCTGAGGATGAAACTGGGCTACATAACAAGAACCGGATTATCAAGTCCGCCTTGGGGATCTATTCTTTATGTTGGACTTCATATAAGATTTTCATGATTCTGGAATTGGAACTGAAGAGCCTAGAATTTAACTAGGCTTATAATAAGGGACCATAAGTATCTATGTCTAAAAGAGGCCGAATCAAAGATGAACTCACATTCAAGTCTATATTACTTAAAGATAAACTCTACATTATCGTGCAAGGAGTGCTTACCAAATACTTAAAACATTCACGAAAGAAGAAGAAATTAAGAAAAGCACTCATTCTCCAAACTTAAAGAATTAGGTTACGCAAAACCCAAGTTGAAGAAGCCCCCCACAAGACTTTCAAGACAAGGCCTTAAGCATATTTGAATTTCATTAATTGGGTTTTAATTGTAGTTACTTAGACCCAGTACTGAATTTCATTATTTCTTTTAATATTATTTTAATAGGAATAGAATTGGTTTTTATTTAAGAATTCATACTAGTTTAATTGTCTTTCCTCTATAAAAGGATGAGAACTTCTTCATTGTAAATTAGATTTGAGTTTTTAAATAAAAGGGTTTTCCTGTTGTCTTAACAAATTTGCTAAAATTTTAAAATTGTGATAAATTTGTTTTACAAAAATTATCATGACAAGTAACTGAGGTTACAGATTTTGTAAAATATTAAAATAAAAATAAATAAAAATTTAATCTTCGATTTATTAAATTATAATTAATTTCGTGTTCGTTTCCTTTATCAAAGAAAAACATTGAATATGGAAATCTTTAATGTTTTCCTTATGTGGATACATGTTGTCTATTAATAACAACTAACGAGAAAATATAACATTTATTTAGTATATAATTAAATTGCTTAATTGATATAAAATATGATAATGTCAAAATTATATATGTATATTTAAATTAATCATAAATTCCTCAAATAAATGATATCTTTGTGATAATATCATATACATGAATATTTTATTAAGGTAATATTTTTAGATGGTCTAATAAACACATGCATGCATGCATTATGGTAATTTTAATATCATAAATTATGATATTAGTTTAATAATATTTTATATTATTACGTTTAAGACAATTTTATTTATTCTGAAAATTATATTGACCTTAATGTTAAAGTTTTAAATATGACATAGAATAAAAGAAATATCATTTTATTGTAAAATAATAATTATTTAGATAATTATTATTTGTGTTTGGAAATACTTTAGATTATTGTTTAAATTAATAATTTTTCTTGATAAAGTGTAAAAATAAAGAAAGTCTTGTTTGTTTTGAAAAAAAGATCTCGTAAATAATTCGTTTGAGAATTATTTCTTATCGTTTTAACGGATTTACTTTATCTTCCAAACAATAATTAATAAAATTTTAAAAAAAAGGATTAATTCTTTTTGAAGAATTAAATTACTTTAATATCTCTATTTTGGGTTTTAGTGTCACTAATCCCAATATTTAACAAAATATATAAGAGAAATAAATCATTAAATTTTTTTCTTGGAAATCTTGCATGATTCTACTTGAAAAAAAATCATTGAGTTTATTTTCTTGATAATAAGAATAAATCGTTAAATTTATTTTGAAAATAAATCGTTACATATAATTTGAAAATAAATCATTTGAATTTATTTTAAAAAAATAAATCATATTTATTATTTCTTGAGAATCAAGTATGATTATAATTTAGAAACAAATCATTGAATTTATTTCTTATGAAGTTTGAAAAGTAAGATATAGTAAATAAATTATTTTTTGGGAATCCAATTCCTATCGTTGTAACGAGTTTAGGTGATCTCATTTTCAAACAAAATGGATAAATCTATTTTAACAGAATTTTATAGTGAAAGTGACATTGGTTACTAATTCAATAACGTTAATTTAACCAAGGTCTCGAATCAAAGCATAGAGAAAAATTGTCTTCTGTGTCAAAATTCTTAAAGTATATTCTGATGTCTGTTATGAAATACAAAATGTTTAAAATTGACTTAAGAATTATGAGTGTTGTTGGACCATAAATGGAAGATGTTGGTGCTAAAAAATTCTTAGTTACTAAATTCTTAATGGTTGATTTTAAACTATGGTGAATCAAAGGTAGTGACTTAATTGATCACTCATACTTGAATGATTTTAAGAACTTGCTTAAACGAGTGATTGAAAGAAAAATTTAAAAGTGCATATTTAGGATTCATTGTTTGAAAAAGATTTGGTACTTTAGCGTGTCAGGGCACCACCTCTCTTATCATAAGTAACCTACATGTTGCACAATTTATTATTGTTCTTTCTATTAAAACTATGTGAAATTTTGTTTAGGGCTCTAGTTTACTAAAATCCTGTCATCTAACAAAAGTTAAAAATTTTATTTTTATTTTTGATGCTTAACAAATTTATAATGTTTTGATTGTGACTATGTGACACAAAGAAAAATCAATGAAATTCATGAGAAACAATTTTAAAACGTGACAACAAAGATGTTGTATATTTGATCATGATAAACTTGGTCAAAAAAAGATTCTCTTAAAACAAGAAGGATGAAATAAATATTATTACCATCTTTTAATATTTTCTTATATTTCTAAAAAAATATTATTACGGAAAATATTGTTAGGACAAATATATTGAAAGTAAAAAATGACTTTAAACCGCAAATAAGGCGGTGTATCTCAATAAACTAAATTTTATGAGAAAATGCTTCAACTATTATGATACATGAAATAAGTCTTTGGATTATATATTTTCATCTAAGATCAATATTACGATAAAGTTTTGTCATAACAATTAATATGATGAACAATTGTTTTAAAGAAATTTGATACCACTAAATGTAACACCCTCGACACGGTTTCACATTGAGTCTCTAGTCCAAAACTCAAATTACAAAATTTCATTTCAAAATTCCAAAGGAATAAGTCTAAATTCGAATTCATCATATTTCATAAAGTCTAAACCATTTCAAAATATAAATCCAAGTAATTAAAAGTAGTTGGAGCTTCAAAATATTACAACTCGTTTAAAAGCATCTGACTCGATAAAATAAGACAAGAGTTAAAATTATACATATAGGATCATACAAGTACATAACTCACTACATCTAGTAAAAGTACTCTGACAACTATGTCGATGCTGAAACCCACCACGATGATGCTCATCCAATCCAAAGCTTTCCTTAACCCACGTAAGAAAACACATTTCGAAACGCATGGAGCATGAAATAATGATATGACATGAGTCCAATGGCGTTACTATATCCGCCTAAACACAAAATATTATGCATGTACAATTATCAGCCCCATGATATATGAATGTCAAGAAAAGTCCACATAGTATCTCAAATCCATAATCTCATATATATATATATATATATATATATAAATAAATAGTACGTCCTACGACCATTAAGCATCAAGATCATACATTATGAGAAGGGCACACATCTAGTAAGCATCGGGATCACATACTCTAGAACGAGGCCCATGTCCACTAACCATTGGGATCCTACATCCATAATTGGAATGGTTCATAAAGCATCTTCGAACTGACTCGCATCTGCAATCATAAATTTTGTCCGGGTCAACCTCTTTTATTTTATTTTTCCGGAATAATAGGCGTGACATTTTAACAGGATTTATCAGTATGTTTTTTCCTATTAATATGGACTTCAGTTGATATGTGATATCTACATATACGTATTGCATATTAGTATTTGTAGTTGTATGTGATGCGAATATTTTATACATATGCATGCATTGTTTATTAAGTAATATGTTAATTATTATTTGTGTATTTGTTTATTTAGTGATATGTACACTATTATTTGTGTGTATTTGATGTTTCATGTAAATACCGAAGTTGTGTGTATAAATAATTAATGTATATGTTGTGTTTTCAAACGTGATATGTTTGCATAATAATTGTTTCTAGAATGAGTTCAATTGTATGTTAGTATCATGTTGTTTACATATATTACATGTGTGTTATATAATATCTAATGTATAAAAATACATGTATAATATTATGTACGATCAAGCTGGTAGTATATGTAATTGTTATTTTTATTATACATATAGCCCATTGAAGCTAAATCAAAAAACCAAAAATAATGATAAAAATCCAGTCCAACAAATATTATATGCCCCATTTTAATTTATAAGCCCAAAAGTAAAAATGTTACCCTAGTATGCTAGCCCATATTATGAAACGCTAAAATTTTATCCGATTGTAACATCCTAAAAATTGTTCCTAATTTTAAAATTCTAATTTTGAAATTCATAATTAAAAATTCTAATTTTAGATTCCTAATTTTTGAAACCCTATTTTTTTAAGGTTTTGAATTGATTTTCTAAATCTAAAGGAAAATTTTTGAGATAAGATTATAAAGTTTTGAAAGTTTTAAATGTGAATTTAAAGATTAAAAGTTAAAGTGATATTTTAAAATTTGATGACTTTTGGATAACTAATTTGCTTTCAAATTGAATTCTATTTTTTACTAAGATTAATTATTATTATTATTATTATTTTATTTTTTTTATGGTTTAATAGAATTTTAATTCAAGTTGGATTCAATTATTTTTCTCTCTATATACATATTTTGGTCTAAAAGAAAATCCTACATTATTTTCTTCCTTCAAGATTCTCTAAATCCTATATTTTTATTCTTTAACTTTGTTCGAGTTTAAGACCACGTTATTCAATAATTTGAATTATTTTGGCGACCATTCTCTTACTAGTGCTATATATGTTTTTACGAAAAATATATTTTTTGTGCGATATGCTTAATATTTTTTGTTTTGAAAAATACTCGTATTTTCTAGCATGTCTAATTTTTGTATTGTGACTCTAATTGTGCATTTGTGTTACCATGCATACATATCATTGTGTTTTGAGAAATATATGAAAATTTTCAGATTTGAGATCTCCCACTTTTGAGAGTAAATATGATTTTTATATCCTATGAATTTGTGTTTTCAGAAAAATTGAGATTTCATATTAATTTGTGATTATTTTCAAATTTTTAAATCGTGTTACATTATTATGTGTGCATAGGGTGGGTGTTAACGCTCTAAAAAGCGTATAATTTTTCCTTTCACAATGGTACATTGCAAAAACACCATTTTTCCCTTGTGGAGTAGTCTAGCTTTGTTGTTGCTGCAGCGGGCTTGTTCCTTTGGTTCTTGGTCAGGCTCGACTGGACCGAAGATGTGAGTGGGGAAGCTGGGAAAATTATAACCACCATCTTACAGTAAATCGTGAAAATTCAGCTGAAGTATTAAGTCCCTCTTTTGGACGTAACTCATGTAGGATATGAATTTAACCTAAACTTTTCACAAAACTCACCTCTCCTTCGAAAACACAAAGAGAGTTTAACCTAAACTTTTCCTTTCACAATGGTGCGTTGCAAAAACACTAACGAGTTCTCTAAGGTTGGTGCTGAAGCGCGGCCAATTAAAATCTGAAAGTTTAAAGATGATGTAGTAAAAGAACGATTCCAAAAGCTCAAAGCAAGAACGGTATACCAAAAGAAAGGTTTCCTCTACAACACCGCCACATTCCATAAACTGCTAGAGCAAGTAGCCCTCACCATAAAACATCACAAGTGGGAGGATTTTGCTCGCCACTTTGCAGCAAGGAAAGATGCGAAACAACTCAACATCTTGCTGGTAAAAGAGTTCTATGCCCACTACATAAGATCGGGGCAACCAACAGTGTATTTACGAGGAGATGTCGTGCCATTCACCACAAAAGATATCCACTAGTTCTATGGACTGGATGAAGATGACCCGTACTTCATTTTTGTCGCATCAATGTTGGGGCAAGATCAAGACTTTTTACTGCAAGAGATCTGTGTCGAGGGAACGATTTGGGATGAAGCGAACACAACGGTGGACCGAACTTCTTTGAAGCCAGAAGGAAAATTTTGGATGCACTTCATCAAACAAAACTTGATGTCGACTACTCACACGACCACTGTCAACTTGGGCAGACTACAATTGCTGCACTCAATACTAAGGAAAAGGAAGATCAATGTGGGGAAGATCATTCTCTAAGAGGCTTATGCTGCACTTAAGAGGAAGCAAAGCCCCTTTCCGTTCCCTTACCTCATCACTGCACTCTGTAGGAAATAAAGAATGTTTGAAAATGATGAAGACTTCAAGATGAAGGGAAGGCAAGGGATACCTTTGAAGAAGATCCCTGAGCTGATGGGACTTGAATAAACTACCACAACATCTGCTGTACCGTCAGCAAAGCCAAAAAATGCCATAGCAAATTTCAATGCACTACATGCCACTATGCAAGGGATGCAACTACAGCTCCAAGACCTTCAAAGCAAATTCATATCCTACATGAGTTACGTCCAAAAGAGGGACTTAATACTTCAGTTGAATTTTTACGATTTACTGTAAGATGGTGGTTATAATTTCCCCAGCTTCCCTACTCACATCTTCGGTCCAGTCGAGCCTGACCAAGAACCAAAGGAACAAGTCCGCTGCAGCAACAACAAAGCTAGACTACTCCACAAGGGAATACACAAGACACCACCCGCCAACAGGATGAGCCACTAGTAACAACACCAACACCAGCATCTGAACAATCCCATGCTGCTTCTGCTACATCATCATACCAGGTCCCTGTAGGTCCATCAGAACCATCACCACAAGGCCAGGGCGAGGAACCTGCTATGGGATCACCAACCTCTACGCAACGAACAATGGAAATCAGCAGTGATGATTTCGATCTTAACTCATCACCACATAAAGAGGTTCCTCTTACAGATCCATTGGTTACATCTGTCCCACACCGTAAGATTAAGCGTACAGCTGGAAGACACGCTTCTTACAGGTTGGAGGAGGATATGATGCCCATTGCAGTTGCAGAAACAAAGCAACCATCACCACTGGATAGGCCATGAAAATGCATCAAGATGACCGTCCATAAGACAAGACCCACTAAGAAGTAAGCATCTTTTTCTTTTTATTTTTGCATATAGTTTTATTTTTTTCAGCATTGAGGACAATGCTAACCTCAAGTTGGGGGTAGCAAAGTCTTCGCCTTAGCATTTTCATTTCATTCTGCATACATATGAATTTGCTATAGCATTAGGTTCAATTCAAGACAGCTTTTAGGTTAGAATAAATGATATCCGATGATAAGAATTTGGATGCTTTTAAGCTGAATTAGTAAATATATTGAGAATGAATTGAACTAAATTGAGACTTGATGCTTTGGAATTTTATTGACACGGTTGTACGTTTTTTATGCTTGAGTAGTAGGAACTTTTTAGAAAACTTAAAATCTATGCCTTAGTTTGGAAAGAAAGAAAAACTCCTTTTTTCTAGAATATATAAATAAAACGAAAAAAAATTATTATAAACGAATAAATGCTAGCATAAAACTGTAGAAGGACGCTCTTCTATGTAAAAGTTAGCTTATGCTCTGAACATAAATAATGCTACAACATATGAGCGAATGAAAGTTGTCACGGGATGACTCTACCTACTAGCTCGAGGATGAGATGTTTGCTCCGTACTCATCTAGAGTTAAGGATGGTAGGTGTGATGAGCTGACACCCTTCGAAGCAGTTTAAAAAAAAAACAACCTAATCAAGGGAGAAGATTTCTAGGAACTAAGGTATAGTGAATAAGGAAAACTAAAACTTTTCTAACACTTAAGCATAAGTTAGATACAATCCAGCACACACAAGCAAAGTATCTTGTCTTAGTTCAAGTTCTTGGAATTCTCAATATCGTTGTAACATTCCGTTTTTGGGTTATTAGTTTAGGCTTAGTTAGGAGAATTCGATTCAGGTCGAATCGGGTTTCCGGTCCATTATTCCGGGAAAGATAAAATAAGAATATTTTTAATTAAGAGAAATAATAATTTTGGAATATGGTTTAAAATATTAAAAATATGTTTCAAAATTAAAAGAAAGTAATTTGGACTTATTATTAATTTTTAATTATGCCTAATTATGCATAAATGACTAATTTATAATTTTTGGAAAAATTGGAGGACTTATTTTGTAATTTTCGGAAATTTGATGTTTTAGTGACTAAATTGAAAAGCAAGCTAAACTTAGAATCCTTAGAGGGCCATAAACCCATTTCTAATTTTTAATAAAGATTTATTCACCAAAATGCTTTTTAATTACTTTAATTAAAGATTTTAATCATTTTCTCTAAAAAATTACTTTTCTCTCATTTTCTCTCATCTTTTTCTCTCATTTTCTCTCCACTTTCTCTTCATCTTTTCTCTTCAACTCCTTGCTGATTTTTGCGTCTTCTTCCATAAAGATTATATCATTTTGATCATCTTTCCATCCTTTACAAAACCTAAGCATCAATTTTATCAAATCAACATCAAATTGCAAGGAATCAAGAAGAGGAAATTATATCTTTTTGGTGAATAGATCTTGAAGGTAATTTTCTGGATTTTAATTCTTTTCTAAGGTTCTTTGTTGAAATTCCCAAGTATTAGCTTTCTAATCTTTGAATAAAAACTTAATTCTATGTTTTTAATGTTAGATCTAGTGATTTTGGGAATGTTTTTGTGAAATCTTGTTGGATCTCATTCAATGCTGGAATTAGATGGATTGAATTATGTTTTTATGTTAATTAAGTGATTAATTGAGTCTTCATTTGATAGCACATTAATTTAATTCCGGAATAATGCAATCGGTGTTGTTTTAAGGTGTTTTTTGGTTGTTTTAGGGCCTGTTTTAGGTGCTTTAATGTTGCTGGTGATATAAGGATGGTTTGGATGTGTTTTTGGTTCATAATTGAAGTGTAATAGATGTTAGATTCATTAGGTTTTGGGCTGATGTTGTTCGGATACATTTCAGCTTAGTTTACGGTCTTTTCGGCTAAGTTTTCGGTAGTTTTGTGGAGGTTTGATGTGGCTGCTGATTTGAGCATGTTATGTTGTGAGAATGCTCTTTTTTTAATGTTGTAGAAGAGTTACAAGAAGGTGCTTGAGTGTTGGTGCATTGGCGCGATCATCGGATAGCGGCGAAAGCTCGTTTCGCTTGTTGGTGAGTGTTTTCGGACTTAAAGCGAATCGCGTTTGGTACGGTTCTGTTTTGGAGACTATGGAAGAGTGTGAAAACCTTCCATAGTTCAAGAGTAAGTAAAGTAAATGTTTTGATAAACCGATATGAGTTTCGGCTACATTTGATAAAGACATTATGTGGGTACTGCAATGAGATTTATGGAAATGCATGAGCATGATTTGAAATGGTGCATACATGAGAATTACTTGCTGAAATGCATAGCTTATTTAGCATCCATGATTATGGAAAATTATGAGAAATGATTTGGAATACAATATGGTTAATTGCCTTATTTATAATGGTGCCTTTGGGCATGGCTTTTGGTTCATTTGTTGAACATATTATGCATACATTATGAGCAGCAAGTTATATGATTTGGAATACAATATGGTTAATTTCCTTATATATGATGGTGCCTTTGGGCATGGCTTTTGGTTCATTTGTTGAACATATTATGCATGCATTATGAGGAGCAAGTTATCATGCACATTTGTTTATGATATTGGCTTTGTGACACTAACTTTAGATTTGAATACGAATGACATGTCATTAGGATTGTCTTAAGTGCACTATAAACAAAATTGAGAATAAAGAATATTGCCTACACGTAACAAGGGTGACTTTGTGTCCAACCGTACGTGGTAGAGCCGCCTACACGTAACAAGGGTGACTATGTGTCCGATCATGCGTGGTAGTGCTATAATGGTGACTTAGTGTCATGTCAATGGTGACTTCGTGTCATGACGAGACAATGGTATCTAACAATGGATCCGTGTATTCGGCGAACTCAAGGTTCACATTAAGTGGTCACTAGAATGCCAATATGCATACATGAATTTGAAATGGACATTGTGCATCATTTATAAATTGTTTTGATAAGGTTATGTAAACTCAAGGATGCATATGGTTTAAAGAATATGAGCATGAGATGTTAGCATGCACGATTTAATAATATATTACAAATTATGGTTTCATCATGGTTTTATATAGATGCATTGATGATTTGTGTAGAGCTTCCTCACTAAGCATGTTTGCTTAAGCTCTCTTTTTATCCTTGTAGAAAAATAAAGACACTTGGGGCTTCGTTCGAGGCAAGGAAACCAAGGGAAAAGATCACTTTGAATTTGGTATGTTTTTGGCAAATAAATTGGGCAAGGCAATGTGTAACCCAGCCTATGTGAAGAGTGTGTACCTAGGTTTTGGCATATGTTGTAATAAGACCATTATTGTTTGATTGATAATTGTTGAACTTTGGAATTGTTTGATTTGTTGAAGCATGTACTTGCATGATTTTTATGTTGTTAATTATTTTCTAGGGAGCATGCCTATAGCTTGATTGAAGTCCGCGACGTTGTTGATTATATGCTATATGTTGCTAATTATGCCTAGGACTGATACATTTAGTGGCTCTAATTAATGGTTGAGTATTGAGTAATTGGTGTGCACTTAGTGTAACGAAGCTTTTGGTTCCAGACCCAAAGTTTCGAAACCTTTGGGTGAAGGTTCCGAAACCTTTGTCAAATAGTTTCGAAACCTTCAGGAGGTTTCGAAACCTTGCGGGCAGTTTCAATTCTGGGAAGCTATTGGACGCGAAAAGTTTTGAAACTTTCCAGGAAAGTTTCAAAACCTTTTTCAAAAAGTTTTGAAATCTCTGGGAAGGTTTCGAAACCTTGGACTACCTATGATTGAAAGTTGCTAGAAATTATAGTTTAGTCCCGGATATCTTCCTTTGCTCGATTAAGGTACTTAAAGATGTTATTTTGAGCTGAAATTTTGCATGCATATTTAAAGTTGATTTAATTTCAAGATGGTTAACCTAATTTGGATGAAGTCCTTGTATTTTTGAAGATTTATATTTTGGTCCCTAAATTAGAGAAACATACAATTGATGATGTTAGGACGATCCGTTTGAGTTGAAATTTGCTGTGAAGAATACTTGAGTGTTTAATTGAACGTTGATGGAAAGAATTTTTACTTTACTAATTAAATTTAAAAGTTTTACGTTTTAGTCCTTAATCTACGTTAGTGTTTAATCGGATGTTTGTTTTTAATTAATGTGTTACCGATAATGCTTTATATGAGACCTTGACATATAGGAATAAGATTGTGCATCTAGTTAAGATAAAATAAAAAAATATAACGGTTTTAGGGTTGTTTATCGAATCGAGCCCTCACGGGTTTGGTTTGATATTCCCCATGTAACCCATTAGTGTCGGTTTCGTCTAGGTCGGGCTAAGGGGGTTACATTTGGTGGTATCAGAGCCAGGTTTGTAAAGTGTGTAGTTGGTTGGTTAAAGCATGTATAAGATTGCTAAGTTATGTGTTTAAATGTGCGATTGATCATGATATGTGTGATTGAGCATGATATGTTATTGGAGTGTGAAAATCTATTCGTGATGGTTGTACTTTGATTAATGATGGTTAAACTGGGGTTATCGATTACACATTGCCAATTCCAACATATTTTTAGATGCTCTCAGTTTTCCCTTGGATCTTGCCCGAATATAAGTTTGTTTTATTTGAATATTATGTTTTAAACTACATGTTTAAAGTTTTTAGAATATGTTTTTGAGACGTAAGTCACTAGATAGTGTTGGTATGAACATTGATGGTCAAGATTGAAGATGAAACGACTGCTAGGGAAGAGTAAATTCTTCCTCCTCTGCGGGTGTGCCTTCGGTTAAGCAGGAAGGTTAGTTTGTGGTGTTGCACCGTTCTTTCGAGTGTGTTTTAGTCTGCTGGAGCTGGTACGGCTGTTGCTAATCTGACTTGGGTATAGTTAGCAAGGTGGTAGTTGAAGTTGTTGGAATTGAAGATGTTATTTGTGAGTGTGAACAATAATCATGCATAGAGTAAGAGCACATATATGTATATATCTATAGATAATATAGGACATGCATGCATTCTTGAGCATGACATTAGAAATTGCATTTACATGCACATGCACTTGCATAGGCATTTATGAGGGTATACAGGAAATCATGCATACATTTGTTCACACTTGCGAGTAGCTCTTTGAGGGTGTAAGTGGAGTGTGATTGGTTCTTTTAAGGTGAAGTTGTGGGAAAAAAAAGAGAAAGGGGTTGAAAGGTTTTCTTCTGGTGTTGAGCTGGATGTGTGGTGGTCAAACTACTCTTTTGGTTAGGGAATAGTCTTGGATGAAGAATGAGTGGTTGGTCTCAGAGTTGTGAATGTTTGAAACCGAGGTAAATACCCTGAGTTATGGTTAGTTTGAGTTGGTCATTACTAAAGGAAGGGCTGAATTTTGCGGATTCTTTCTAGTTAAGATTTGGAGGTTGTAACAAGGTTGTAGTATGTTTTGTAGAGTAAGGCGGGTTGGTGTTTTTTCTGAGTGATGTGAAATTATTTTGTGGAAATTACATGGAATTCTTTGTAGTATGGTTAGTGTGCAGTTAGATCGGGGGTTGTGACCAATCTGGTATGGTTAGGATGGAAGAAAAATATGAGATATATATTGGTATGGGAGTTATGAAATCGGGGGAAATTGAATCATAGATTGTTGTGACCGTGAGAGGTTTGGTTGTACTAAAAAGGAGGAAAGTGTACATGTTGGGTTTACAGGATGTTAGATTGGATATACCTCGGGTAAAGTTAGTTTTTGATAATGTTTGAAGTGGTGTATCGAGGACTACTGGACAATTTATGGTTTGTATCGGTTGTTCAGTCTTGTGGGTTTGCTTTTATCGAAAAGTGTTGTGAGGGTTTGTGTTCGGTGGGTTCATTTCTGTGGATGTTTCACCAATATGGTTACTGCTTTGGCAAGGTTATAAAATAAGAGATGTTTTAGCTAGTGGAAGGAATAGTTCTACAAGCTTGGATTTTATTGTGGTATAGTTAAGGTAAGAGTTGGTTTGTCGATGAGTTGATAATGGGAAGGAGTTTTGGGTTAAGTGTCAAGGCACTTAATGATGTGTAGATTTTAAAGTTTGAACCATGGTGTTGAGTTGGTTGTGGTGGTAAAACCTTAAGTTGAAGGTATTATCGTGGAGATGAGTACGATGTTGGGTTTGATACAAAGTGAGTAAGTTTATTGTATGATATATTTTGTAGAATGTTAGAAACCGAGGATGGCTTCGCTTATATAAGGATGCTTGCAATGAGAGTTTGTTATGTGGGGTAATTCAGGGTTGTTGTGGACTTACGAGGGAAGATGTTCGGTTAATCTATTAGGAGACCTAGTAAAATGGTGGAGCTTTGAGCGAGACTCTACCTTGGTAAAGTTGATCGAGGATAAGTCGTGAAAAAGTGTTTGTTGAGGGTCTAGTGAAGGATATGTTCCTGGCAAGATTTAGTTTTGTGTTGAGAATCTTTTTGTGTTAGTTGAACCGTATGGTTGTTTCGAAAAGTGTCGAGATGGAATGGTATCTTGATCAGGGCTTATGGTAATCTTTTTTTTTCCATGGGTTTGGTGGTAAGTGCTGTGGTAGGAGTTGGGGAAAACATGTGTATTTGACTAAGCTTGTTTAGATTATGTTTGAATCATATGTAAATGTTTGTCATGCTGATAAGGTAAGCTTGAGCGTCAGTTTTCTTTGGGTTATTATTACTAGTAAAGGTACCAAGGATGAAGTCAGAAAGAATCATCATAGGTTTGGTAGTAAGTTCTATGGATGACATGAAGTTTTCTTATGAGGGTTGTTGGATCAATCGTTTGTTTGAGTACGGTTTTCTTGGGTTTCTAAGTCTCATTGGAAAGGTGTGTGAGTGGTGTATCTATAATATGTTAAGATTTGAGAGTTTTTAAGACCGACATAGGTTGCCATTTAGATGTTGGATTTTATCATTCATAGGTAAATGGATGATATGTTGTGATGTTGTGATATGGTTAATATGACTCATAATGAAGTTGTTGGTGGTGGTGGAGTTGCGTGAGACAATGTTGACAATTTTGTGCAAAGTTAGTTTGAAGTTTGTTGTGTGGAGTGGAGGTTGGTAAAAGGCTTAGTTGGTTACCTGGTATGTGGGAGGATGTCAAAATTAAGGTAAGTTCGATGGTGATGGTATGGAAACCGTTGCGGTTATCAAGAGTTGGTTATCAACCTTATGGGGTTTTCTTTTGAGTTATGTTTTCTATAGAGATTGAGATGGTGTGGTAGGTTGTGCATTGTTGCTTTGGTGTGAAGAAGGAATTTGTTGGTTGTCCGAAGAGGATAAGTGTGGGTTTTCTATTGCATACCATCCGGGGAAAGCTAAGGTGATGGCTGAATCTTTGAGCCGTAAGACGACAATTGAGTTGAGAGTGATTTTTGCTAAGTTGAGTATTTTTAAGGAATGTGGTTTATTGGAGGAGTTGTAAGTAAAACCTATCTTGGTTGAGATGATAAGGTGAAACAGTTAGAGGATGAGACGTTGGTACTTTTTGTGGAGGATATGGTTAAGGGTAGACCGAACGAGTATCATTTTGATGAGGATGAGATGTTGTGGTTTAGCGGTCAGATTGTGGTGCCGGATGATATTGAGTTGAGGTAAGCTATTTTAGCAGGAGCACATACTGGTCCGTTTGCTATGCATCCGAGTGGAGTAAAGATGTATAGGGATTTTAAAAGTGTGTACTTTTGAATTGGTTTAAAGGAAGATGTGATGGAGTCCAAGAAGGATTCTATATGGGTTATTGTTGATATGTTTTCAAAGTGTGCACATTTTCTTGCCGTGCATACAACGTATTCTATGGATAAGTTGGTAGAGTTGTATGTTTCTGAGATGGTGAAGTTGCATAGTATGCTTAAGTTGATCATATCGGATAGAGATCCGCGGTTTACATCTAAGTTTTGGAGGAGTTTGCAGGTTGCTTTGGGTACGAGGCTTAGCTTTAGTACAGCTTATTATCCACAGACGAATGATCAGTCTGAGCGTGTTTTTCAGACTTTGGAGGATATGTTGAGGTGTTACATCATTGAGTTTCAAGGTTCTTGGGAGAACCAATTGTCGTTGGTAGAGTTTGCTTATAATAATAGTTTTCGACAAGTATACAGATGGCACCGTTTGAGGCGTTATATGGGCGTAAGTGTCATACACCTTTGTGTTGGAAGGAAGTTGGACAGAAGTATGTTTCGTTGCCTCAAGTGTTGAAGGATACGGATGAGAAAGTTAAGTTTATATGTACTAAACTTAAGGAAGCTTCGGATAGGCAGAAGTCCTATGCCGATTTAAAGCGTAGGGAGATAGAGTATGATGTTGGGGATAAAGTGTTTCTTAAGGTTTCTCCGTGGAAGAAGGTGATGAGGTTTGGACGTAAGGGTAAGTTGAGTCCTCGTTTTATTGGACCATATGAGGTGTTGGAGTGTGTTGGTCCTGTTGCTTATAGATTGAGGTTGCCAGAGGAGTTGAATAAGATGCATGATGTTTTTCATGTATTAATGCTTCGTAGATATAGATCGGATCCTTCTCATGTTGTTCCGGTTGAGGAGATTGAGTTAAGGGAGGATATGAGTTATGAGGAAGAACCAATGAGGATTTTGGATGTGGATACAAAAGTTCTTCGAGGAAGAACCATAGATTTGGTTAAAGTGCATTGGAAACACCGAGGTGTCGAAGAGGCAACTTGGGAGACAAGGAAAATAAGTATGGAGGAGCAGTCCTCACTTGTTTCTTAAGAGGGGGAGAGTTGTAACATCCCGTTTTTGGGGTTATTAGTTTAGGCTTAGTTAGGAGAATTCGATTCGGGTCGAATCGGGTTCTCCGATCCATTATTCCGGGAAAGATAAAATAAAAATATTTTTAATTAAGAGAAATAATAATTTTGGAATATGGTTTAAAATATTAAAAATATATTTCAAATTTAAAACAAAGTAATCTGGACTTATTATTAATTTTTAATTATACCTAATTATGCATAAATGACTAATTTGTAATTTTTGGAAAAATTGGAGGACTTATTTTGTAATTTTTAGAAATTTGATGTTTTAGTGACTAAATTGAAAAGCAAGCTAAACTTAGAATCCTTAGAGGGCCATAAACCCATTTCTAATTTTTAATAAAGATTTATTCACCAAAATGCTTTTTAATTATTTTAATTAAAGATTTTAATCATTTTCTCTCAAAACTACTTTCCTCTCATTTTCTCTCATCTTTTTCTCTCCACTTTCTCTTCATCTTTTCTCTTCAATTCCTTGCTGATTTTTGCGTCTTCTTCCATAAAGATTATATCATTTTGATCATCTTTCCATCCTTTACAAAACCTAAGCATCAATTTTATCAAATCAACATCAAATTGCAAGGAATCAAGAAGAGGAAATTACATCTTTTTGGTGAATAGATCTTGAAGGGAATTTTCTGGATTTTAATTCTTTTCTAAGGTTCTTTGTTGAAATTCCCAAGTATTAGCTTTCTAATCTTTGAATAAAAACTTAATTCTATGTTTTTAATGTTAGATCTAGTGATTTTGGGAATGTTTTTGTGAAATCTTGTTGGATATCATTCAATGCTGGAATTAGATGGATTCAATTATGTTTTTATGTTAATTAAGTGATTAATTGAGTCTTCATTTGATAGCACATTAATTTAATCCCGGAATTATGCAATCGGTGTTGTTTTAAGATATTTTTTCGGTTGTTTTAGGGGCTGTTTTAGGTGCTTTAATGTTGCTGGAGATATAAGGATGGTTTGGATGTGTTTTTGGTTCATAATTGAAGTGGAATAAATGTTAGATTCATTAGGTTTTGGGCTGATGTTGTTCGGATACGTTTCGGCTTAGTTTATGGTCTTTTCGGCTAAGTTTTCGGTAGTTTTGTGGAGGTTTGATGTGGCTGCTGATTTGAGCATGTTATGATGTGAGAATGCTCTATTTTTAATGTTGTAGAAGAGGTACAAGAAGGTGCTCGAGTGTTGGTGCATTGGCGCGATCATCGGATAGCGGCGAAAGCTCGTTTCGCTTGTTGGTGAGTGTTTTCGGACTTAAAGCGAATCGCGTTTGGTACAGTTCTGTTTTGGGGACTATGGAAGAGTTTGAAAACCTTCCATAGTTCAAGAGTAAGTAAAGTAAATGTTTTGATAAACCGATATGAGTTTCGGCTACATTTGATAAAGACATTATGTGGGTACTGCAATGAGATTTATGGAAATGCATGAGCATGATTTGAAATGATGCATACATGAGAATTACTTGCTGAAATGCATAGCTTATTTAGCATCCATTATTATGGAAAATTATGAGAAATGATTTGGAATACAATATGGTTAATTGCCTTATTTATAAAGGTGCCTTTGGGCATGACTTTTGGTTCATTTGTTGGACATATTATGCATGCATTATGAGCAGCAAGTTATATGATTTGGAATACAATATGGTTAATTTCCTTATATATGATGGTGCCTTTGGGCATGGCTTTTGGTTCATTTGTTGAACATATTATGCATGCATTATGAGCAACAAGTTATCATGCACATTTGTTTATGATATTGGCTTAGTGACACTAACTTTAGATTTGAATACGAATGACATGTCATTAGGATTGTCTTAAGTGTACTATAAACAAAATTGAGAATAAAGAATATTGCCTACACGTAACAAGGGTGACTTTGTATCCAACCGTGCGTGGTAGAGCCGCCTACACGTAACAAGGGTGACTATGTGTCCGATCGTGCGTGGTAGTGCTATAATGGTGACTTAGTGTCATGTCAATGGTGACTTCGTGTCATGACGAGACAATGGTCTCTAACAATGGATCCGTGTATTCGGCGAACTCAAGGTTCACATTAAGTGGTCACTAGAATGCCAATATGCATACATGAATTTGAAATGGACATTGTGCATCATTTATAAATTGTTTTGATAAGGTTATGTAAACTCAAGGATGCATATGGTTTAAAGAACATGAGCATGAGATGTTAGCATGCATGATTTAATAATGTATTAAAAATTATGGTTTCATCATGGTTTTATATAGATGCATTGATGATTTGTGAGAGCTTCCTCACTAAGCATGTTTGCTTAAGCTCTCTTTTTATCCTTGCAGAAAAATAAAGACACTTGGGGCTTCGTTTGAGGCAAGGAAACCAAGGGAAAAGATCACTTTGAATTTGGTATATTTTTGGCAAATAAATTGGGCAAGGCAACGTGTAACCCAGCCTATGTGAAGAGTGTGTACCTAGGCTTTGGCATATGTTGTAATAGACCATTATTGTTTGATTGATAATTGTTGAACTTTGGAATTGTTTGATTTGTTGAAGCATGTACTTGCATGATTGTTATGTTGTTAATTATTTTCTAGGGAGCATGCCTATAGCTTGATTGAAGTCCGCGACGTTGTTGATTATATGCTATATGTTGCTAATTATGCCTAGGACTGATGCATTTAGTGGCTCTAATTAATGGTTGAGTATTGAGTAATTGGTGTGCACTTAGTGTAACGAAGCTTTTGGTTCCAGACCCAAAGTTTCGAAACCTTTGGGTGAAGGTTCCGAAACCTTTGTCAAATAGTTTCGAAACCTTCAGGAGGTTTCGAAACCTTGCGGGCAGTTTCAATTCTGGGAAGCTATTGGACGCGAAAAGTTTTGAAACTTTCCAGGAAAGTTTCAAAACCTTTTTCAAAAAGTTTTGAAATCTCTGGGAAGGTTTCGAAACCTTGGACTACCTATGATTGAAAGTTGCTAGAAATTATAGTTTAGTCCCGGATATCTTCCTTTGCTCGATTAAGGTACTTAAAGATGTTATTTTGAGCTGAAATTTTGCATGCATATTTAAAGTTGATTTAATTTCAAGATGGTTAACCTAATTTGGATGAAGTCCTTGTATTTTTGAAGATTTATATTTTGGTCCCTAAATTAGAGAAACATACAATTGATGATGTTAGGACGATCCATTTGAGTTGAAATTTGCTGTGAAGAATACTTGAGTGTTTAATTGAACGTTGATGGAAAGAATTTTTACTTTACTAATTAAATTTAAAAGTTTTACGTTTTAGTCCTTAATCTACGTTAGTGTTTAATCGGATGTTTGTTTTTAATTAATGTGTTACCGATAATGCTTTATATGAGACCTTGACATATAGGAATAAGATTGTGCATCTAGTTAAGATAAAATAAAAAAATATAACGGTTTTAGGGTTGTTTATCGAATCGAGCCCTCACGGGTTTGGTTTGATATTCCCCATGTAACCCATTAGTGCCGGTTTCGTCTAGGCTGGGATAAAGGGGTTACAATCGTGTAGATTGCTATAGAATTTATATTCTGAGGATTGATGTTTTGCCTGAACTGCTGTCAAGGATTGGAAGTAATGTCATAATATCTTTATATGTCATTGCTTGAGGACAAGAAATATCTTAAGTTTGGGAGAGGTGTTAATGCTCTAAAAACGTATATTTTTTACCCTTTTACTTAAGGTTTTGTTTGATTTCAAGTTCATTTGCATTGCATTTCATCACATTTAGCTGCATTTTATGTGCATTTGAATTTAGTTTAGGTTTTAATTTAATTTAATTTTTTTTATTTTTAAAAGATGCTGCTTTGAAGGGTATGTTGTTGGTTATGTTGTGCAAATGCTGAAGCAAAGTTGAAAGAGTGGAAGAGATGTCGTAACATATTTCTCAAGTGTTGGCTCGGACTTCAAGGATGCTACAACATTGTGGGCGGACAAAACAGAACGGAAGAAAAGGACATACCTTCAGCCCACTGTCTCCACGCGTTTTCTAGGCCAGCTGTCCCTCCTCTGCAAACCTGCAGACATCGCACCGCCCCTGCACCCTGATACACTTTTCTATAGACGTTGCACCACCCCTTGTAGACCTGCCACAGTACCCTGCAGACCAGAAATTCTTACCACCTGCTGTAGCAAATGTCAGGGGATATTCCCTTGGCACCTTTAGGGAACCAAACCCTAGAAGCCTCTTATAAAAGCCAAGCCTCCTTCAACAACAAAAAGAGAGCGAGATCCGAGCCGAGATTGTTTGGAGCAAGAAAAAGAGAAAAATCAGTAGTTAAGGAGCCATAAAGGAGCGAGCTTTAAGGAAGCAAGAGGGAGAATAAAGAACAAAGGAGGCCACTTTCGGTCCTCTTCAACCTCTAGCCAAGCCACCATTGTAGGAGAGCTTCAAGCAAGGGATTTGCGTGACTTTGGGAGGAGCGGAAAGCTAGGAAGTGTCACGACACAAGCGTTTGAGACTTCCTTCTTATTCACTTTGTATACCTCTTTTCTAATTCGATGAATATGTATTTCAAAGGATGCAAGTTGAATAGTTTTTCTTACCTAGACATGAACTAAACTAGTATGGCTAAGGCTTGTTTTGGACGATTTTAATTTGTTTTTAATGGATGTTCTACTGTTTCCAATTTATTAAGTGTTTTGTTCAAGCATGCTAACAATTTTTACTCTAAACTTGGTTTGTAAGAGCACCAGGAGGTAGCCATAGTTCAAGGGGTTTGGGAAGCTTAGATCTAGGTATAGGCAAAGCTAGACCATCTTGAACAATGGGGTTGTTGCGGGAGCGAAATCGTAACTTGCCTTAAGGATAAGGTAGAGTTTCATCGACTAAAAGGGGTAGTACTTCATCAACATTATGAGTGTTAGGGTTGAGACCGGGAGATAATGCCTTAGCATTTTCGAGTGTTAGGCCTTCTGACTAGGGATAGTGGAGGCATTTTCAGTTAACTCTGTTGAGCACTAGTAAAACTTGAGAACAGTAACATCCAGGAGAATAGTTAAGTCATGCCATAGCAAGCCTAGCCTTTCTTAAGCTTGAATATCTTTTTCAGTATTGTGTTTGTGCAACTTTATTTATTTCTCCAATATCTGTTTATTGCTACTGTATTTTTGTGACATCCTTTGTTTTGCTCCAGCATCTTTGGTGATAGTTCCATTTTGCTAAAGCATTTTTGGTGACACTTGCATATTTGTTTTAGCATATGACTTTACAAAAGACTATTTTATCTTTTGTGTATGGTAACTATTTTTGAATTAACCTACCCAATCCTCGTGGGAACGATCTCACTCACACACTTTTTTACTTGTTCGATGTGTATACTTGCATGCAAATCACAATCATATTTTAAGCGCGTGCAAACTAAGCAACAGTGGGATTATGTACGGAGGAAGCCGTGGCAGCTTTCTGGAAGCCTAAGACCACTCTCGAATTTTGGTGACGTTATAGCTGAGGGTTCTGGGGAACTCCTTTACTCGGACTGGTTACGTTATAGTTGGGATTTGTGTTGTGCGTATGATGACATCCATACATCATGATTTGTATTTTTTCTAAAACTTTACTCGTGAGAAAATTATTTATATGAACCGTATTTTATTTTTTATAAAATATTACTCTAAAAAATAATTTTATAAACTGTGTTTTATTTTTTTATCTGTACCTTAGAGACACACTGAGCTCTTTAGCTTACCCCCTTAGTTTTCTCCTACAGATGTTTAAACTTTAAGTTATGCGGTACTTGAAGGATCTTAGATTTTATTTAGTTATTTCATTATCAAAATGAAACTATTTTTAGTTATTCAGGTTATTATTTTGAAACTTTGAGACATTTGAGATATTTATGTTATCACTATGGTTTTATTTTAAAATAAAAATATAATTTTTAAAATTGGTTTTCTTAAGGGTAAAGTTTTCAAACGTGGCTTCCTAGATTGGATCGGGTTTAGAGGTTACACTAATGTCCATTCACGTTTTGTTACATCCGTTAAGAAGGAGAACCGTTGGATCAACCTAAATCCAACAACCAAGATCAAGTGAAGATAACCCTTTCAGTTGTCGCACGTGTTGTCACGCATCGACCTTCAGGTTCGCCGATCACACGTGTAAACGTTTCAGTTTCCTCGTTGTCCATTCAAGTCCCCAGATACTTGACGCCTTTACCGGATTTGTTGCTACAATACCAGATTTCACGGGACCAGGATCTCACCAGCTCCTAACCATCGAATATCAAAACAATAAAAAAGAAACAATTTCAGATTTTCAGACTACCAAACCAAATCCCAATAGTGTGCTAAGCGGTAGAAAAGATGATATTGATTGTACTGGAATGAATTAAAAATTCAGAGAGGAGCAATATAAGAATTCGATTGTAACCTTGAGAAAGGGGGATTCAGGTAGAAAGGATTCGCAGAAACAGAAAAAAGAGAGAGGACAACATTCTTAGAGGTAATCAACTTTTTTAGATATCAATGAAATAAATTCTCGTTTAAAAAGAAACTCTTTTGATGTTTTTTCCCATTTTAAATAAAAAGAAAAAAATAATTTTATCTCTCTCTTTCGTGAATCCAACCAGAAATCTCTCTTTCATTTTGGTTTTAAAAGTTTTCAAAACAATCAAAAATCTTTTTCTGAATTTTAATTGATAGCCCTTTTCAAACACTCTATTTTAAGATAAAAATGATCAAAAGGATTTCGAATCTTACCAACGGAAGGTTGAAGATTTGGTGATGATGCCGAGCCGTCGTTGATCGGAGTTTGAAGGCTGGCAGAGCCTAGTACCTACATATATATGACATATCATTATCGTTAATTTTTTAATTATATAATCTCCATACTAGTTAAAAATAAGATATTAGTCAAAAAATAAGATATATATATAAAAAATATAGGTCAAGGGCTAAATTTATCTCAAAAAAGAATAAAGATCAAAATGATAAAAATCATAAATATTAAAAGATAAAATTATATTTATACCAAAAAAATATGGTCGGTATTTTGAAATTCAAACAATTGTTTAAAAAATTCAACTAATTATTAATAATATTAATATTAATATTAATATTAATGACCAGGAATCTTAGACAATTAACTAATTGCTTACAACCGCATACATTCTTCTTTTTTTCGGATACAACCTGAACCAGATTTTTTGAAGTTATCTTCCACGTTTAATAATTTTTTTATTTCACACAACAAGCAAATGAATAAATAAAAATGGGCTAATTATAAATAATTATAATAAAAATTATATAAACTATTTTTATTCACACGAAAAAAAATCTAGTATATATTTTCCTAATAATCATGAGCATGAATAAAATACACAAAAGTATGGGATAAATTTAAAACGAGAACACAATTAAAAAATTTAAAATATTTAAAATTTAAGAATCAATTTAAAATAAAAATTATAATTTAAAAATTGTATAATACAACTAATTTATTAAAAATTAAGATTATTGTCAACTGTTGTCATCGTACCTTATGTATCATGTATCTTTTATTAATTATAAATATATTATATTTTAAAATAAACATTAAAATATAAACTTATATTAAATAAAATAATTTAATTATTTATAATTATTTGATCGATTAGTGGATTTGGGTATTATATCTAAACTATAATATTAATCAATAAAAAACTTATTTGGAAATCTTTGACATTTGTTCATTTAACTACTTATGGACTTTAAAAGACAAAGGTAGCCTTTCAGGTACCTTTTCAGTCGAGTTGTACTTTTTGTTTCATGTAATGAAATTCCTAACACATTGTATAGGGAGTATTCATGGCTGACGTATTCAATGTATAAAAATAATCGAAACCTATTGCCCACAAAAATTTAAACAATATCAACATGATAAAATTTAAATTTTAAAACTTAAATTTATATTTTTTTTGTTAATTTTAAAAATTATACTAATGAGAAATGTCGTTTTAGGATCTCTTCGAAGAAAATGGTAGTGGTGTAGTGGGAGTTAATTAAAAGATATTGAATATTTACACGTCCTCATATACATTATTTTAAAAATATCAATTAAACTATATTCTTTATTTGAATTCACGAAGTGATTCCGGTAATAAAAGATGATGTAATTCATCAACGTGACTCAAGTTCAAATATTATGTGTACACAATATGTATGCGTTATTAAAAAAAACTAAAACATTGAGTAGATACTAACTTGTGATCAGTCCACGGGTGTTCAAAAATATCCGATTCGAAAATTTATTGATTCTATCCAAAAATTCGGATATCCTACCGATTTTTACTTTTAGACTGGATATCTAATCCAATTTTAAGTTTTTTAAATTGAATATGGATAGTAATATTTTAAGTTTTGGATTATCAAAAATTCAATTTTTTAATATTATTCTTTTATTTTTAATAATGTGATACTTCTTACATCCAAAAATTTATAAATATAAATCGTGTTATATTTAATAATTTTTTGTTTGTTATATATAAAATTTCAAATTTTTATAAATATAACCAGTAATTACAATATTTGGCTTTTCTTCATTGGAATGCAATTCATCAATTACAATATTCGGCTTTTCTTCGTTGGAATGCAACGATTATTTATTACCAGGTTTCTTCTGATGATATCTTGTTGTGGAAGGTTTTGTGTGCAACAGTTTCTCGAGTTCTATAGCGTCTAGATTAATACGCAATTAAAGTATCACCTCAACAATATTAGGATTCACATGTATGAAGTGGACATCATTTCTTATAACTTTACAATCATGGGTGACTTATTATAGTATTTTTAAATTTTATGATCGATCAATTATATCCGATGATAATTTTTAAAATTATCCAATGTATTAAATTATGTATCTGTTTTAATTAAAATTAGATTTTGATTATCAAAATTTTTATATCAAAAATGGTCCAATCATCGTATTGACTTTTTTATTGTACTTAATTATAATAAATTGAACTTTAGTTGAGCCTAATTATTGATATTGGAGTTTTTGAAAGGATTGGAAGTCCTTTTGATCAAATTGTGACTATTAAAAATATGTGAATAAAAAATCAAACTTTAAAAAGTTAAAAGAACCATTTTTATAATTATACATTTTTGAGGTATGAATCACCTCCCTGCTCGACTTCACGTGAAAATGTTGGTAATATGACATAAAAGAAGACATATTAGATGGGAAATATATGGAAATTGATTTTGGATTTTTTAATTATTTTATTAAGGTATCCTTCCAAGATAGGAAACCAATTGATTTTGAAATTATAGAGAAACTGATTTTGATTTTCTTTAATTGTTTTATTAAGGTTTCCTCCCAACATAAAAAAAAAAAATGATTTTTAACAGAATTCGTTTGCTTTTTTGTTGTTATTTGTATGTGTAGAATTTGTGACAAAGGGTTAAACTCGACTATAACATGAAAAAATATAAAAATATAAAAAATATATTATTACATATAAAAAATATAAAGAAATATATATTATATGATTAGAGAAAATTGTTTAAATTAAAATCAAATATTTCTATAACATGATAAATAATTATAATTAAATATTTATAAGAATTCGAAAATTCGACTCGATTTGAAATTTTTAAACTCGACTCAAATTTAAAAAATTTCTAAATAAAGTTTTATTTATAAAATATAACTTATCAACTCGAATAATTAAAAAAATTTATTCGACTCTATCCGATCAAACACTCGCCTAGCTACTTGTGTTGCTATGGCGAGGTGATGCTGACTAGGCAAGGTGCGCCACATGCACTAGGGTTAGGGACTTCTGGTTTTAACCAAAATATGATTAATGTACGAGCTGTTAGGTTGTGCTTGAGTCGATGTGTAACAGGTGTGGCCTGTTGGGTTATTTTTTTTTGAAAGAGGTCTGTTGGGTTATTTTTTTTAAAAGATGGTTTGTATTATTTAGTCATAAATAACATCATCAATTACATAATTTTAAATACAATCTTGAACCTCATAAGAAAAGGTAAAAACATCATTACAAGAGATAGCCTATCGAGCAAGTGTGTGCGCAACTCTATTTGCATCGCGGAAAATATGAGTAACTTTGAAGCCAATATTCTCACTAAGGATAGAAAAAGCTTCTAAAAGGTGCGAGGCAGCGACGGATCGATCAAGTTACTTGGCGTTTATTTTGTTAACGATGGCCATCGAGTCTCCTTCCACAATCACATTGGTCCAACTTCCAGCAGCATCCATTTGAAGGCCTAAAGTGAAGGCACATGCTTCGGCAGTCTCAACACTATGCGACCCTACAAGTTTATGAGCTTTCTCGTCAATGACCAGGCCGTGGGAGTTTCGTGCCACTGCGACTATTGAAGCATCTCCGAATCTGCGAAAAGACAGTATCAACATTGATCTTTATGGTGCCATTCACTGGACAACTCCATCGTTTTGCCCGGCTACAAGGTACTTGGGTGCTAGTATAATCATGGGCAGCAACAACAAAATCCGAGGTAAGGAGCTGGGCATAATCAACAACAACTCTTACCGGGAGGAGCTTGTTCTCGTGATGAAGCTTGTTTCTCCTATTCCAAAGGTTCCAAAGGAGGATAATGAGCAGATTGAATTGATCTTTGTCAAGCACTTTTAAGCATTCTTTCAACCAAGCTTTACAAGTCAAAAAAGGACCACGAGGCAAAATTGGTGTCAAAGCACAAATGTCAAAAGCCTCCTTGAGATATGGGCAATACCGAAAAGCATGAAAGCATGTCTCAAGGTCGTTTTGACATATCTTACAAGTGCCAAAAGAAAGGCCAGCATAGGCAAGCTTTTGACCGGTAGGGAAAGCCTCATTATAAAGTCTCCAACTAAAGATGCGGATTTTTTGGAGGGTAGGTAGCTTTGCCATAGCCTTCCAAATAGAATAAGTGTCACAAACAAGGCTCTTTTGGAGGAGAAGCCAATTATAACCCGACCTTGTGGTGTAGACACCCGAAGAGTGGCTGCTCCAAATGAGAATATCTTCTTTGATAGGTGCGATGGGGCAACGACAAATGAGGGAGGCATCATTATCCGACAATACCTGATAAAGCTTGACAATGTTCCATGCAGCAACATTAGGAATCATGAATTCACCATATTTTATGGATAGATAGCATTGTCAAGATGGGATCCCTCAAGAGCAATGGGATAAACACCTCCCTACCTATCATGAAAGATGCGACATCATTGTTAATACCGATCCACCAATGAAAGCCATCTTTAATCGTTTCTTTAGATTTGTAAATGTCACTCCAAATGAAGGAAGTTTTGTCACCTTGCTTGGCATCGAGGATATTACCATTAGGAAAATACTTAGCTAAGAGGACTTTGAAGCAAAGTGAATCCTTAATACAAATGAGTCTCCAAACTTGCTTGGCAAGCAATACAAGGTTGAAGAGCTTCAAATCTCTAAAGCCAAGTCCGCCAGCACCTTTCGGCTGACATAGGTTCTTCTGAGCAACATGGGGCCAGCCACGGTCTTTCAGTTTTCTAGACCACTAAAAGCTTCGAGTGGTAGAGATCATATGGTCCAAGATACAATCTGGAAGGAGGAAGCACGCCATTGCCTACACTAAGATAGCTTGGGCAACCGATTTAATGAACACTTCTCTTCCCCCATAAGAGAGGAAATTCTTGGTCCAACTATAAACCCGCTTATCAACTTTAACATTCAGGTAACCAAGGGCCTGGGGATTTTTTGCCAACAATCAAAGAAAGGCCTAGATAATGTCCAAGGGTCAATTCCTCCCACATGCAAAGGGTCTCAAGAATGGCAGATTTACTTTGTTGGCTTATCCCATTACTGAAGTAGATGAAAGACTTATCAACATTGACTTTTTGTCCCGAAGAAGCTTCAAAGATTGAGAGAACATGCTTCAAACGCTCAGCCTCTTTAACAGAATTACGGATGAACATAATGCAATCATCAGCATAAAGGAGGTGGTTCACCCTTGGTCCATGGATGCTTGCCCTTAGCCCTCTAATAAGACCCTCTCTTTATTCTTTTATAAGCAAAGCCGACAGTCCTTGCATGCAAAAAGAGAACAAATATGGGGAAAGGGGGTCTCCTTGTCTTAAGCCTCTCGTGGACGAAAAGGATATGAAATAGCACTGTTAATTCTAAGGCAATAAGAGACAGAGGAAACACATGACATAATAAGATCAACCACTTGGCAGCAAAGCCCATTTTAAGCATAACATCAAATAAAAAGTTTCATTCAACTCTATCAAAAGCCTTCTCCATATCAAGTTTGATTGCAACACCTTTGTTGGGCTGTTCATGGGCAACGACTACATAATCAAAATAATTCTTCCAGAAACAAATGCTGATATGATCCTAATCGGCACCTATTTTCTCTATGGTTTAATCACATCATTGAAAATCTTCCAGACTGATTCTAAGGGAGTTCTACCTTACTTTATCTTTTATTATCTAATTTATGCATTTTATAATTTGACAAGCATGTTTTTTCTATTTAAATAATGCTTCGTGATTGCATAACTATATCTTTATAATTATTCTAAGTCGTCGTATTCTTAATATTGGCTAAACTATATTATTCTTAGCTCATTTTAGCTTATTTACATTCGTTTCAACTTATGCATTGTTTACTTATTGTTTCAGCTATTTTAAGTAAAGATAATAGTCCGAGTAAGCTTAAAGACATTAAGGGTAGCTCAACTCTGATTGGAAAGGATTATGACAGCTCGTAGCAGCTCAAGAATGACTAAAACACAAAGGAATGCAAATGAGCTCAAATGGAGGATTATTTCAAGTCATGAACTTAAAGGAACTATGTAGAGGAACTCACGAACTCAAAGGCCTAGCTCAACCAGCTAAATTCAGGTCCAGAAAGCTCAAATTAAAAGCAAGATTTGATCTAGCTAAGTCAGCTAGTTAGCTCAACTCAAGTCAGCTCACTCTCAACTCAATTAGCTCATCTCAGCTCCCCTACAACCTTCAACTCAAACCATGGAAGGACATGTTCCCTCCCCAAGGGACATAACCGATCATTCATGGAGGGAAACATGTTTGGGCATCACTCCTTGGAGGGAAATATGAATTTCAGTCCAAAACAAAGAGGCATCACTTTTTATTGGACAAATTTATGATGGTCCACTTGTTTTCCAATTTCGACCAGGATACAAGAAGAATTGGGTTTTGGTGTCTTCATGAAATTTGTTCCCCTATCTCATATCTTTCCAATGCATGTTAAATTGCATCAATCCAATATCGTTAGCTCGATATATGACCAAATTACTTAAGACAGTGCAGGCTAGACCGATAAGTTACATCTTTTCGAATAGTTTTGGAGAGAGACACCATTCAAATGAATGATTATCCGAATAGTTAAAGGTCATTTCGGATAAACCCCTTAGAAAAATATAAATAGGACTTGGATTTTATTTTCTAAACACACCATTGAGATTATATAAAATTACTTGTGAGATTTCTCTCGTTTAGTTCTTAGAACTTTATCGAATTATCAAGTACTTTTGTACTTGTGGCGTCAACTCTTTTCTATCTATCTTGATACTTCGGGTTCTTTTAGTTTAATATACTAAAAGGGTCAAAGTCCGTTTATCACCACCCCTTAAAAATCGATATAAGGTTCAGGATTAGGTTTTCTATAACCTAGTTTCTTCCTTGAGTATCTTTAAGATACTATTTCCATTTCACCATTCCTTACATATCCTCTCATCATCCTCAAAAAATTTCCTAAACATCCATTCACCCTTATCAACACCACACATCCTTCACTTTCATATCAGTCCCTAAACTATTCCTTTCATTCCTTTCACCTATTCCTTTCATCCCTTATCCTTAATTCTTTATTTTGTAGCCACTTCTTGCGAAAAACTTCTTTCCTTCCCAGGTCCTATAATCAAAGTGTACCGTTCAGCATCATCAGCAAGATCGGCACATATCAAATGCACTCTGATTTTCAGCAATACACAAAGGCATCAAGGGATTAAGGCGATTAACAAGTATTTTCGAGCATGTTTTGTAAACAACATTGCAAAGACTGATTGGTCTAAAGTTCTTCATAAGGGTCGGGTTGTCAATTTTTAGAATGAGAACAATGACCGTTTGATTAATATCACTCATGCTTATTTTACCGTTAAGCAAATCAAGGCAAAGCATGCAAAATTCAGTAGAAAGAATAGTCCAAAATTTCTGATAAAATGAGGCTGGAAAGCCATCAATACCTGGGGCCTTGATGGGATGGATTTGGAAGAAAGCTTTCTTCACATCTTCCACTGTGAAACCAGCATAGAGCTTGTCATTGATTTTCGGTGTGATACAAGGGTAATGGCATCCAAGATCAAGCAAGAGGTGGTGGCATTATCAGATTGATAAAGACTGGAGAAAAACTCAGTAGCCACCATCAATATGTTTTCGGTTCCCTCCATCCAAGTCCTCTCTATAACGAAAGAAGCCAGTGTTACGATCATCTTCCTTAAGCCATTGGACCCTTGAATTTTGCCTCCAATAGATTTCTTCTTTATCCAGCAAGGCTTTCAACTCAATTTTGAAAATTTTCAACTCCTCAAGGTTCAAATCAGTGATGGCTTGGTCAAGAAGGAATTCTATCCTTTTTTGGAGTTGTCTCTTTCATTTAACAAAGGCTTTTCTTCTTTTTGATTGCCAATTAGACAGGTTGGCCCCAACAAGCTTAATTTTTCCAACGTGTCCCCATTAGTAGTGGCCCAAGACTGCTTTACAATGTTAATACATTCCTCCTCATTAGCCCAGCACATATCAAATTTTAAGAAGTCTGCATGCTGGCCCCCTTGGCTAGGGCGACCTTCTATATCAAGAAGAAGGAAGCAATGGTCAGAATCTTTAGTAAACTCAATGGTGACTTTCATTGACTGAAGGCACTCAACCATAGGATAATGGTTACAAATCGATCAATCCGCTCCTTTATATGAGAGGAGACAGTATCACCAAAGTGCCAAGTGAACCATCCTTGGCTTGGTTTAATGTCCCATAATCCAGTACGTTCAAAGGCAAATCGAAAGGCATCCATATCCACTTTCGGCTTTCTTCTGCCACCAACTTTTTCATTCGAGCCCAAGATAGCATTAGGATCCCCTCAAAGAACCCAAGACAGGTCCGATGCATCTCTTAATTTATCAAGAAGGTCCCAATCAAGAGATTTCTTTGATCGATCACAAGTGCCATACATGCCAGTAAAACGAATATTCAAGGGTCCATTGGAGACAATAACATCAATGTGCGAGTTGGAATAAGAGAAGAGATCGACAAGTAATCCCTGCTTTCTTAGAAAAAGCAAGCCAACGCAAGAATCACTTTTCTCAACATCAATGCAACTAAACATTTTCAGTCTTCTACGAATACCATCAACTTTTTTCTTAAACAAACGAGATTCACTAATAAAAATCAAAGAGGGATCATGCAAGGTAATGTACCTTAACAAGGCTTGAACTTTACCTGAGTTTCCCAGGCCCCGATAATTCCAGTATAGGGTCTTCATTGCTCCCGTCGGGGCTGGCAATTAGCCTCCACCGATATAGGTGTCTTAAGAGGTGACACTGCCTCTAGAGCAATTTTGACTTCAATGGAAAGAGCTAGTGGGTGTGATTTTTCCTTATTTGCATGTTTCGAACAATCACCCTCACTTTTTCCATTGAAAGTTCTTTTCCCACTTTTATTCTTAGAAACCGAGGAAGTAGGGGCTTTGCTTTGCTCCGCTGTAACAACTAGTCTATTCACGTTTCCCCCTTTTCATCATTAGCTAGCTCACTTTCATTTCCAGGCATCTTTGATCCATCGCCCATATTTGTGAACACAATGCTCGGTTTCATCTTTTTGTTCGCAGCACCAATGGGTGTTGGCTGTTCAAATCAAAGCCAATCCTTAAATTGGAAGGCCGGGCAATCTCCCTTAGGTAACTTAAGAAAATGTCAAAATTCATGGCCAATGATTCTGCATAAGAAGCAAAATTTTGGGAGTCGTTCGTACTTAGCCATACATATGCGTGCTTGTCCGGGCTTCTTATTGTATCTCAAATTGACGCAATTTTTGAGTGACTTTTTACAATCGATCTCCACTCTAAGGCGAAGATATTCACCCATGGATCCATTACCTTCCCTCAAGTTCGTAGCCATACTTCTTCCAAATCTTTTCCCAATGGCTTCATCGACTTTGCTCGACATAAGATCCAAAGGGACATCATAGATCCGAATCCAAATTGGAAGAGGGAAAAAATCATAATCTTTGGGGTAAAGAGAACGATCGAACAGTTTAGTTAATTAAAATGATAAAATAAGGGTTTATGTTTTTATATAAAATAGATTTTTAGGAATTAAATAAAGTAATTTGTGTTTTATGTTTTAAAATTTTGGGTTAAGAGTTAATTAAATAAGCCCATGGAAGGTTTAGTTTAACTATAATTAGGATTGAATCAAATCTCCTTAAATATTCAAAGTTTTGTCTTAATTTTATAAAATTGTCTTCAAGTTTCCAATTTTTATAAAATAGTCACTAATTCAAAAATCTTAAGGATTCAAGGGTAACTCTTGAAATTGGCTTGACCAAAGTTAATTATATTCAAATAAGAATTTTAAGATATTTTTTCATAATTTATTTTTATTTAAAACTAAATATTTTGTATTTAATCTCGAATTAGGCTTAATCGGCTAAATTAACCCACTAACTTCTAAGTCCACTTTTGGGGCGTTAGAAGGTACATAAATTTTTACAAATTATACATATTTCTTACCCAGAACGTTATAAAAGCGTTACTTATAAAATTTTTACAAGAGATAATCTAATCTCAGAATAGCTCAACTTAGGGTAAGTATTTCTGTACATACGTATTTTTCTACTAAAAACTTATTTTTTAAGAACAATGAGAAATTTAGTAGGAACATAACTTGTTAAAACTTATACAAAGTTTCTTACCCAAAACGTAATAAAAATGGAAGGTAGCGAATTTCTTACACGAGATTACTAAATCTCAAAAGAGCTCTACCTAGTGTAAACATTTATGTAAATACATATTTCTCTACAATGAAACGTATTTTATTACAAGAACAATGATAATTTAGTAGGTACATAAATTATTATAAATTATACATAGTTTTTAACCCAAAACATAATAAAAATGGTAGGTACCAAATTTCTTACACGAGATCACCCAAACTTAAAAGAGCTCAACTTAGTGTAAGTATTTATGTACATATATATTTTTTCTACTAGAAATTCTAATTTATTATAAGAACCATGAGAATTTTAGTAGTTACATAAATAATTACAAATTATACATAATTTCTTACACAAAACGTAATAAAAATAGTAAGTACCGAATTTCTTACACGGATTCACACAAACTCAAAAGAGCTCAACTTAGGGTAAACATTTATGTACATACATATTTTCCAACAAAAAAAACTAATTTATTACAAGAACGATAGTAATTTTAGTAGGTTTTGAATTATTATAAATTATACATATTTTTGTACCCAAAACGTAATAAAGACGGTACTTACCTAATTTATTACGCTCAACTTAGGATAAGCATTTAAGTACATACATATTTTTCTACTAGAAAACCTAATTTTTTACAAGAATAGTGAGAATTTTAGTAGGTAAATAAATTATTAAAGCTTATACAAAGTTTCTTACCTGAAACGTAATAAAAATGGTAGGTACCAAATTTCTTACACGAGATCACCAAATCTCAAAAGAGCTCTACTTAGGGTAAACATTTATGTACATACATATTTTCCTACAAGAAAACCTAATTTATTACAAGAACGATGATAATTTAGAAGGCACATAATTTATTACAAATTATACATAGTTTTTTTACCCAAAATGCAATAAAAACGATAGGTACGGAATTTATTAAAAGATATCACCCAAATACAAAAGAGCTATACTTCGTGTATACATTTATGCACATACATATTTTTCTTCTAGAAAACCTAATTTATTATAAGAACATTGAGAATTTTAGTAGGTAAATAAATTATTACAAATTATACATAGTTTCTTATATAAAACGTATTAAAAACGATATTTACTGAATTTCTTACACGAGATCACCCAAACTCAAAATAGCTCAACTTAGGGTAAGCATTTATGTACATACATATTTTCCAACAACAAAACTTAATTTATTACAGTAACGATGATAATTTTATTAGGTACATAAATTATTATAAGTTATACATTGTTTCGTACCCAAAACGTAATAAAAATGGGTTGTACCGAATTTCTTACATGAGATCACCCAATCTCAAAAGAGCTCAACTTAAGATAAGAATTTATGTACATACATATTTTCCTACAATAAAACCTAATTTATTACGAGAACAATGAGAATTTTAGTAGGTACATAAAATATTACAAATTATACAAAGTTTCCTACCAAAACATAATAAAAATAATATGTACCAAATTTCTTACACAAGATCACTAAAATTCAAAATATATCAACTTTGTTTAAGTATTTATGTACATGCATATTTTTTAATTAGAAAAACCTAATTTATTACAAGAACGGTGAGAATTTTAGTAGGTACATAAATTATTACAAATTTTACGTAGTTTCTTACACAAAATGTAATAAAAACGGTAGGTACCGGATTTCTTACATGAGATCACTCAAACTGAAAAGATCTCAACTTAGGGTAAGCATTTATGTACATACATATTTTTCTACTTGAAACTGAGTTTATTGCAAGAATAGTGAGAATCTTAGTAGATACATAAGATTAAATTTTCAAATTTGTTGCAGATTAAGGTTTAACTTATTATGTTCTCGTTTGGACTTTGCGGATCGCGGTTAATAATTTTGTTACTGTTAGATTTACTTTTATTTTGATATAACTAGAAAGGATTAATTTATAAAAAATTATAAACTCGATTTAATCGATTCAAATTTGTAAAAACATATATTTCTTAACTAAAGTTTTTAAAAATTGGTTGACTTATCTTTTGTTTTGAACACACTTGAATTCTCAATGTTCTTTTACGTCTTGTGTAAGAAACTATGTATTATTTGAAAAAATTTATGTACCAACTAAGATTCTCACCGTTCTTATGATTCAGAGATCTTTTACGTCTTATAATTCTTACCCTAAGTTGAGCTGTTTTGAAATTCGGAGATCTAATGTAAGAAATTCGATGTCTATCATTTTTATTACGTTTTGAGAAGAAACTATGGATAATTTGTAATAATTTATTCATATGTACAAACATTTAACATTGAGTATTCTTTTTTTTGTTTCTAAAAATATTTTAGGGCTAGAAATCTCCAACTATTCTTTTAGCACTCTCGAATTCGAAAATTCAGGTTATTATAATTCTGGATTTCATATGGATGAAAATTTTCAAGATGTTGGTGATATTTCCTTCAATGAGCCATGTGGAGTTGATCGTAATGTTATTTTCGATAATTTAATAAGTATAGTTTTTTAATCTCGTAATAATACGTGGAAATTTTACAAGGACTATGCTAGAAATAGAGGCTTTAGTACATGTAGGGAAACAACATGGAAAGATAGTGACGGTAATTTCAAAACACAAGAGTTTTATTGTTTAAGAGTAGGATTTAGAAGATCATTAGTTATTGATGTTGAACGCCAACGTACTCCACATGCTATCATCTAGACAGGTTATCTATTGATTCATGCCAAAGGTGTATATCATTTTCTCATACAAAACATAATCATCCGTTGTGTTCACCTATTGTGTGACCTTTTCTTCGATCGAATAGAGAAGTTAATGATACAACTCTTGTAGAGGCACAAGGATTGAAAATTTTCAAAGTGAGAATATCACTAGTATTGAATTATTTCACACCACAATCAACTTATTACCATTTTCTTAACAACAAATATTCTTGCAGCATTGCTTTGGGTCGTGAGTAAGCTGTCTAGTATCTTAACTTCTCCATCAATCATATCCAATAGACACATATACAGTGAGTTCTATTGTCATTAATGGGATAAATATCTGCATACAATAATTAAATAATATTAATAAAATGACACATAAACTTATTTTATTTTAATTGATTTACAAACATATAAGTTCCCTTTTATCATTTCTAGTCCGTAATGTTTCTAAAATGTTTGAAACTTGACTGCCAATGCTTAATATATTAGGAGGATTCATTATCCCTCGTACAACCATATGCTATAAGATAATAATTATAAGTTAACATGTTTGAAACATTATATATGTTTATGGTAATATAAAAAATTTAATCAAAAATAAATATACACTGAAGGCGCATGGTAGATACCCTCTCCTTCGTTCATAATTTATCCCTTCATATTCATTAATAATCATCCAACCAACAACATCAATAACCTAAATATCAGTCACAAAATATGTATGAACTATGCTAGTCAACTACATTAACTAAAGTTATAAGAATTTATTACGTAGGGTATATATAATACACTAACCATTGAATTAACCTAACATCCAGATCATAATGTATTAGTATCACTTACAGTGAGGTACATGTGTCCAAAATTAAAGAGAAATTTATACACAAATATAAATACATAAGAAAAATATTAAATATACTCAAATTGCATTATAATGTATTACAAACCTTTCCGGCAAAGGCATATTCTATATGTAATCATATGTGCCTCTGGCTGTATCCCCAATTATGTCAGTTATTTCAACATAACTCAATATCCGTAACACTTCAATTTTTCACGTGAAATATAGAATTATATCAAAGAATATAATATAATTAATAACTTTATACACTAAAAAAGATTTCTATTAATTTATATAAAATATGTTAGGAATATAATTCAATAAAACATTTTGAAAGAATTATAAATGATATACATTTTAAATTAACATAAATACACTCAATTGTACATATTATATAAAGCTTTGAAATGAAAAAATTAAATAACATTTAATAATTGAGTTTATATTACAAACACTCACAAAGTTAACAATATTAAATAATATAAAGAAAGTATTTTTTTATTCTCGATTCGATTATTTTATATTTAGGATTTTTATTCGTACACATTTTTTGTTATTACTAACCATTGGTGATGCTTCCACACTTGGCTTGCCCCACAAAGGAATATAAATTTTGCCATCCATATAAAACTAATGCATTAATATACTCAAAGTTTGATAAAAATTAAATTTATATAATGTATTTCTTGTTATATCTTTATCTTTTTGACAGCCACAACAATGTTATTTTATCACAGTGGTAGTGTCTACCAACACTACAATATAATTATTAATTGTATCTTTAGGGTCTGACTATTGATATTTTGTTTTCTCAACAATTACATCATCGTTGTCAAGGTCAATGCCAAATTGAACATCAATTTTACGCATAATTTTTTCATATACATTATTTTGGCTGTCAAACTCAAAACTTGATCAAGTAAGTACTTTGACCCATCCTTCACTCTCTAAGGTCTAATCCATTTATTCAACAACTTGAAGACATCTTTTCATTTCAATCAGTTCTGATATTGTCTTCTTCAATGCCTCCATGATAATATCATTAGAATCACTACTCTTTACACTTTCTTAACCTTTAGTACAATCATCATCGGACTCAAGTACCTGTAAGAATCATCATTACTAAATATTATATCATTTCTTTGCATGTATATAATAGAAAAATTGATAATATATTTACTTTACTTTTTCTAACGAGACCGTCTTTCTTTAAACGGGAAACAAGCATGTCTATTTTTTTTTCTCTCAAACATGAATATGACAAATACGGTCAGCAGTAGTAGAACCTCTACTTAGAATTTCACTCCAATAATCAAAGAATCTTATCTATGTGTCATAGTTATCAGAAAAATAATTTAAAAATAAGCATTCAATAAATTAGGTAATACTATAAAGAAATAAACTTTTAAAAACACATTACCCCGAGTATAGCAATACATCTAGTCAGGTAAGATTGACCATCATGATATTTAAATTTGGTTACTCTATCAACCTTCTCATATGAAATTTACAACAATATAGTTTTTCTTTTAACCCAATTTAGCACAATAACTTCATACGTTCTAGGGAGGAAACTATATTTGCGTTTGAACATAAAAAAATCCACCAATAATATACAACAACCCTCTTGCTTTTAGTTCATTATACGTTACTTTGGGACATAAAAAATCACCACTTAGTATCTCTCTCTTGTGTTCATTTTATGTTACTTTAGGACTTAGTTTATGTGTTTGCGCTAATTTTTTTCATAAAATTTCCTGAAGACGTGTAAAACGTCAATATCTTTATTCTTAAGCCCCAAGACAACCTATACATCTTCTATCATTAATGGGATTTAATGCCCAGTAAATTCCATCATCGAACTTTCAACATCAAAATTTTGAGCTAACTCACGACATAACTCACGATGAATGGCTCGGGATTTCATTCCAAGCAAAGTGCTAAAATCAAATTCAGCAACAACATCATTAATCATTATTTTTTTCTTCTCTTTAAAAAAGATCGATATTTTTTTCATGCTACATATGGATGTCATCTCCTACGATATATAATATAACAATAATTAATTTAATGTTATCCTTTTATTCCTCTTACATGTGAAAATAACGCTTCTTTTTTTCATCAGTCATCTTGATCCACTTTCATCCTAGTGTTTTTTTTGCCTGTGTCACACGTACAAACATTATAATTTAGAATATATACACTTCATAATCCAATATATAATATATTATAAATTTTTTATTTACCGTATTCATCATTTTCTTCGTTCTTCCCTTATGTTCTTTACATTCACTTATACTTTAAATAAAATATTTCAAAAAATTAAAAGCATAAAATACACATCACTAACTAAAAAACAAATTTAAAAAAGATAGCTACATTCAATTTTAACTTACTAAAAGTTAAAATAGGTCGTTAATGATTTATGTGCATCATCCATTGAAAATGTGTCATCATCCATTCCAAAGATATTTTAATCTAAAATGAGCAATTTCAAATATTGTTATTTATGACTGAAAAATATTAATAAATATAAATACAATTATTGTGTTTGGTTCATTTATAAATCAGTAGGGTTTGAATAACAAACATAGACAAACAAATGTAGCTATCTTTGGTTCATTTATACATGGGTTTAGAAAATAGTGTACAAGATAAACAAACAGTAGCAAGTAAACCAAGCAATTATATGAGATGCAAACAAAGTTTTAGATAGCAAAAAGTTAAAAAAAATAAATTGACTTGTCTTTGTAGCTTGTTTTTATTGTTGTTGAAATTATTTTTTCTTGTTCTTGTTTTTTTGATACTCTGATTCTTCGCTTGAAATCCTAGAGCACCTAAAACAAACCATGCCCAATAATAGTTTTTAAATAAGAAAAGAATATGAAAAAAATTCTCCATTTTAATTTCTTGTTCTTTCCTCTCAACATGACGCTAAAATTTTGAACCCACATTAATAATTACCGTCCAAGTAGAAATATAACACAAAGCATAAAGTAAAAAGTTAACAAAAGAATCATTGATAAGAATAGAAAGTGAACTAAAAATATGAATAAAATCTTACCCAAACAATGATAAACACAATAACATTCAATGAATCAAGGACTTAAAATCGAGTAAAGATTAAGTTAGTCAAAGATTACCTTATTTTTTATGAAGTTTGGGTTTACCGTCAACCAAAAGAGAAGAACGACGCTGAAAAATGACATTAGAAAACAATGATTGCCTTCTACAATTAAAGTTTTTAGGCAGATAAAAAAAGAAAAAAGAGATTGGTATCGACAGAAAAAGGTTAAATTTGAACCACAACAGAGTGATCCCTTTCAAAGAAAGAAGTAAGAAAAAAACACTAACCTTTAAGTTCTCCTGCAATATCTAAATCTGAGGAAAGATTTGATAGGTTACAATATATTCGACGAAAGATGTTTTGCCCTATTTTTACTCTTCAATTTCAAAACCTGAGGAATGATTTGACTGAAAAAGTGAGAAAGGGATTGATATTTTGCGCTATTTTACTCTTCGATACCTTATTTCAAATCTAATCAGTTAATCGGGTTGGATTTGGATATTTATTCTTTTCTTTTTTTAATTCAATGGCTAAGAATAACTTCAACCAATCTAATGGTTAAAAAATAATTGTGACACCCTCGTCCCGGGTTAGGAGACGGGAGTGTGGACCGAACTTATAAATTTGTATCAAACTAATCTTTTATTTGTTTTTAAAACATTTCGATTATTGTATGACAATTCAAGTCAAACTTATTTATTACCATTCCAAGTTCATGTTGTAGACATCAAAGTCGAGGTCTATTTAAAACTTTTAAACTGATTACCTATCTCGGTAAAGTTACTTACTAATCCATTTAAACTTTTATATTAATTACCTGTATCGGTATTCCTTCTTATTAATCCATCCTAATCAAAACAAAGCACATACAATTTCTATGATCTTTAATCGAGTTTATTTGTTTAACAACTCTGATATGTTTCTTGTTAACTAATCGTAACTTAATCTCAAAAGGTTAAACCAAAAGGGCTGAGAGTATCGAAACACCCACATGGTATATCGAAACTGATGGTATATAAATACTTTCTCAGTGTTTCGATACGTTGACTCGTTGACTTAAGGCTGAGATAGCCTGGTTTGATACACTCCTAAAAAGGTATCGAACCGAGAAGCTTACTAGACTTCTTGGTATCGAAATGGGTTTCGAACCAATTTTGCTACTGAAATTCTATTTATCGAAATACCCCTAGAAGGGTTTCAATACGTTTTGTTACATAAAGTTTGGGTACCGAAACAGAAGCTAGGTGTTCCGAAACACCTGCCATCCAAACTTAGAATTTTCAAGGGGGTATCGATACGCATGAGAATGATATTGATACCCTGCACGATTTTACAGGTTCTAAGTTACCAATTCACTTAGACAATATCCAAAAGGCCCTTATCTAGCCTCAAACCATTCCTAGACTACAAGAAAAGATCCTAGCATGTTAGACACCAATAGCAGCTAACCAATTTTATAACCTTTAACCAAAATACCATTCAAGCTAACACATATACCATTTCATTCAAATTTACCATATCAATTAGCCTAAAACCCCTTAGCTTTAAGGCCTACATATCAACCTACTTAGTTCTATGTTTTTCATGCCAATATAGTTATTTACATGCTAAATACATGTGACAAGGATCAATAAGAAATCCATAGGCTACATTCCAAAATGTATAAAGCTAGACTAGACATATTGGCCTTAAGGCTTACATACCAAATCTCAAATGGAAACTTATACAAACTATGGGTCAAGTCCCAAATGCGACATGCTAGCATATATATATATATATATGATCACTAATGCCACCAAGTTCTAAGAGTTATAAAAAATACAAAATAAAATACTTGTCTTGCTTGGTGTCCTTCTTGCAACAAACTCAATCTCAATCTAGCTCCTTGGCTCGATAACTTGTTGTTTTGGGAAGGAGGAAACAAACGAGTGGTAAGTACTTGTTAGATACTTAGTGAGGCAACCATAAGTCTAACCAATTTGGACATAAACATATAGCAAATAGCATGCTTAATTCAAACATTATATCATGTTCATGGCGACAATTTAAACCATTTGTACAAAGACTAGCAAACACCAATTGTCGTGCCTAAGATGCTTTTCATACTATCATGCTTATTAGGTCATTATCATGAAAACCAAGTTCATAATTTATATGTACATGCACTAGCTAGCATATTTGATGCATATGACTCAATAGTCAATTTTCCTTGTTTCAAGCTTTCATAAGCAAAATCATATCAAAAGCTACTTATAGCTAGCCACATGTTCATTTAAATACTCATTAGTAATTTTATATTCAAATGTTACTCATAGTAACGATCTATTTCAAATGCTTTATTAGCAATTCCATAATCAAGTTCAAATGCTCCATAAGTAAATACATATACAAATGGTTTTTCCACATGTTAGCTTAAATCTTTCAAATTAGTTCATATAAGGCCTTTGTGTTAGTTAGACTAGGTAAACGAGTCAATAGAAGTACCAAGAAAACACTAATAGAAGTACCATAAAGTCACTAACGAAAGATACCCACAGTATCTAACAAATGTTGACTAACCACCAACCAAAGGTACCCAAAGTACCAAAGTACTAGCAAATGAGCTCAGACCCTAGGCATGTCGTACTACCTATGACCAACTATCGACCATGGCTTAGTAAAATTTTTATTATTCATTCAATCGTCTTTCAATTTACATTAACCAAGTTTCTTATTACAGAAGCAAGTGTTCATAACATGCTATCACAAAAGCATTTATCATGCTATTACCAAAACATTCATATCATGTGAACAAACAAATATGCATATCATGTTACCCAACAATGTTCATATCATCATAAACATGCTTCATGCATGATTCACATACCTGGCATCCTGTAGACACGTGCCATAACTTACCTTGGCATTTCTGAGCTATGCAAATGTTCTAAGCTAGTTCTAACAATCTAGTAATTAATTCATATCATCATATAAGTTATTTAGCAATTAAACCTCTTTCCCTTTTTACCAAATATAAGATTAGTCCAATTACTTGACAAATCAAATAACGAAAAGGTAGTTAGGACCTAGGTCCGAACCCTAAAGTATACCACACTCACAAATGGTTCCAAACACTCAAGGATTATAGATGGTGATCCATTTCTCCTTTTTCTTTGCAAGCTCTTACCTTTCTTCTACTTCGTTATCTTCTTCCCTTGGATTCTCTAGCAACCCATATACATATAGACATTCATTAGAACATATCAAAGTCACTTAATTCAAGTGATCACATACGTAACAAATGTAAACATTCACATTTGTTCATTAGGGGCAACTTTACTACCCTTTAAAAAATTGATCATATCTCCTAGCTCCCATATCTAAATTTAGCTTATTTTACCTCTTTAGAAAGTTAAGAAGATCCTCTACAAGGATAATTTAACAACATTTAAATTAAAATCTAATTAGCACTAGTTTGCATTTGAAGTCAGATCTGTCTAATTTTGGGACTGCTCGGATAACCCTTACAAAAAGACTTATAACTTCCTCTAAAAAACTCCAAATGAGGTGCTGTAAATTTTCACATAATCTAGATGCACGAGGCTATTTGAATGAAAAATTACAGCCTCTAATTCCCTCAAATTCTTCCTAGGGAATATTTCCAAAATGGTTACCCGAAAATGCATTTTCTAGCAAGCTTAGCTATTTTTCAATCCATGGCCTTAATTCCTAATCCGAAACTTATTCTCATGAATTTCCAGCACCTTAAACTTAAGAGTAAAATCACTTAATTTCTTTTTCATCAACTTAATCTCATGCATATCTAATATTGAATCAATTAACACATGTAACAGTTCTCAAAAATCCTAACTAACCTAACAAGACATGAACAATTTACCCCAATTTCTTATGGCAACAAAACCCTCAAAATGCAACATGCAAATATACATTTCAGGAGATGGTAAATTAACCATTACCTTACTCACAAAAGCTATGCTCCAAAACTCTTAATTCTCATGCCAAAATACTCCAAAATCTAAGTTTTTCTCTCTTGAATTTTTTTTCTTTTTTGGCTACGAAGGATTGTTAATGAAGAAGATGAATCATTCTCTCTTCTTTTTTTTGTTCACCTGAAATGTGGGGAAGAAAGGCGGAAAGTGGCTGATTTTCTTTGCTTATTAATGGGGTGTGAAAGGACCAATTTGCCCTTACTTTTAATTCTTGAGCAATTAGAAGACCAAGGGCAAATAAGGGAAATCAGAATTTTAGCATGCAATCCTTTTATTCTATTTTTATTTTATTTTAGTTACTTCAATTTAGCCCTTTTTACTTTTTCATTGTTTCAATTAAGTCCCTTCTTTTACAATATTTGACTATCAATTGCTCAACTTATCTATCAATTGGTATTATTCATGGCCTACATATTCAAAGTGTTAGCATTTATTTGGATATATTTTATAAGTGAGTGTCCGATTCCAATCGAGTAAAATAAATTTAAGTTATTCGAGTTGACGTATAAACTCAAATTTAATTTAAATGTTTTTGATTCGATTAAAGTTTATAAAATTTGAGTCAAGCTTTTTAGTACCTATATAAATTTAATTGTAATTATTTATCATTTTAATATAGTTTGTTTCCAATTTGAACGACTTTCTTTAATCATATAAGATATACATATATATTCAAATTATTTTCCACCTCACTACAACAAAATTGTCTTATTGTGATACTTTTAGCGGCGTTTTTTGACTAAACGCTGCTAAGTCTATACTTTTAGCGACGTTTTTGGGCAAACGCCACTATAAACTATATATTTAGCGGTATTTGTGGAAAACGCCACATAAACAATGTCTATAGTGGCATTTTTAGAACCAAACGCCGCTAATAACATGTTTTTAGTGGCGTTTTCCATAAACGCCGCTAAATAAATAGTTTTTAGCATCGTTTGCCCATAAGACGCCGCTAATGACATAGTTATTAGTAGCGTTTACCTAAAAACATCGTAGAATACATAATTTTTCTTGGCGTTTGTGAAAAAAGCCACAGTAATTAAAACTCACTATTTTGATTTGATAAATGTCACTATTAATAAAAAATAATTTCTAAACCCTAATGTATTTAACCTTGTACCGAATATATGGAAAAAAAGGGAGAAAAAAGAGAAGCTTCCTCTCCCTTTCACACAATTTTTCCTCTTCCCCTTAATCTGCCATTGTTTTACCGCTCCACCATCGTACCATTATCCACAAAACCACCATCAAAAGGACCACTACCATTCTCTGACCAAAAACCCCATATTTAACAACTCGATCGTCGCCCCCAACGTTGTCAATCGAAGCTTAAAGTTCCAAACAATTAAGGGTTAGGTCGGTTTTGTTTTTCGCGATCATTGGCCATGGTGTTCGTCCAATCAATAGATCGATTCAGACACCGTACTCTCCTCACCGAGATATGTCGACTATCGTGGCTGCTTTCTTTTACGAATTCTTAACTTGAATCTTTAGTGTTTCTCGAAGAATTAGGGAAATAACTTTGAATTTGTCTATTTCAGGTTCTTGAGCCTTCATTCTTTAAGTCCTTTTAACACCATATTGGAGTCGGTATCTTATTGCCATAGTCCCAAGGTATGAAATATCTTACCTTTGCCATTGTCTTTATGTTTTCTTGAACAATTAAAGTGTCAACCCATGGTTGTTCTTGCTTTAAATTTCTTTATAAAATATTTGAACCATCTTTCTTTAAATATTTTCTTTCGGCATGGGATTGACTCAGGTATGATGCCATTAGGAATTATAATTTTATTAGAATTGTACATTTGGGTTAAAATTTTTGCATTCCTTTTAACACCAATCTTGTTGCTGAAGTGATTGATGATGTTCTTCATCGTATGACAGTTTATCCTGCAGGAAAAGAGTAAATTAGTTGCAACAATGGTGTCAAAACATTACAGTTATATAAACTAGTGTCAAGGCCTCATTTAATTTTCTGTTATTTTATTTGTTTTGAATGTTTTTCTGCTTTTGTTGAATTGGCCATTAACCGTTAGAGTTTGTTAAGTGATTAGGCATGAAAACGTTGATGTTTTAAAGGGTTGAAAATAGTTGTTAAATAGGGATATTTTTGCCCTATTCTAGTTATCTAAAATATGGAATAAATATGTTCTTCTTCCCCTTTTTCTCTTCTTGACCTAAATCTAATTTCATCAACCTTCTTCATCCCATTTAAATTATGGTTTGATTATTACCCATACAAAAGTATCAGGAGCCTTTCCGATCTTGTACCATGGTTGTCAGTGTGGTAACACATAGTCAAGCTTCTCAACTCGCTCTAGGTTTGTAATAGTCCAAAAATTAAATTAGGGGAAAACCCTAATTTCAATTTGTTCCAAAATTTGAAAAAAAATTAATTCGATTTAAATTGAGATTTTTCTTGAGGGTAAATTCGGGTTTTTACCCAAATCCTAAACCTAATTGAAAAAATCTCTTGTTAGGTTTAATAGTTACCTTCCCCTTATTTTCTTTTCCTCTCAATCTGTCATTAATAGCATTAACTTCCACTTCCTCTGTTTTATCGAGAGAGTGAGAGAGTGAACCAGAGTTATCTTGGTAGTACCATCAATCGTTGTTGGAGTGCGCTGCCGTTGTCTTTCGGCCGTGGGTTTGGTCTTTTTTTAGACGATGTGGACTCTAAAGAGGTCGTTCTACCTTTACCGCCTCCACCTTGAGTTCAACCGACTCCTGCGAGTACCGCTCGTGATACACACTCTGACTCGGTAAGAGTAGAACCCAACTCAATCTGTGGGAAACGCTCATGTCAATGATAGTACTTGTACTTCGAGAGGTGTGTTCTCTTCTTGTGCTAAATATTCTGTGTTTTATGTTTGCCTGTTATTGAGATTGTGATAATATATGTATAACTATATATTGACATACTTTGTGGTAATGTGAACATTATGTTGAACTATGAAATTGTGATCAGAGTTATTAACCCTGTGATTCGTATTTCATATGGATATCTGTGATGAGGCATTTGAGGTTTTTGGTATTGATTGCATAGTTTGTGCATGGGGTGGATTGTACAGAAGAAGGTGGTTTTACCATACATCGTTTTGGTGAAAAAAAGGGGTGAGGGGTTCTGGGAACTACCTTGACAACGGTCGGTTGGTTTAGCCACCACTATATTAGAGTTCGGAGTATGTGACTGTATTCTATGTGACATTGCATTACACTCATCATTTATTGTATTTATTTACTGTGAACCTATATTTTATTACTGTGATTGTGAACTGAGTGATGTTGTTTTTATAACTGTACTTTAGAGACACACTGGTCTCTGTAGCTCATCCTTTTATTTTAACTTTTTAGATACCTGGACATAGGAGTTGGTACTCGTTTCTCTCAATCGGATATTAATTTACTACTATTTTCAGTATATTAGTTACCAGAATTTTTATTTCAGTTATTTTATGAACAATTAGGAATTGAGATGTTTTTAATTTCATACATGAACCATTTATTTAATTTATTTTGTTTTTTAAGTCAGGATGAAATTAAATATTATATTATCTTTTACTTTTCATGTTACAAGCTTTATTTTAAATTTTCATTTTCGTTTACTTAATTCTAAAGTTTTATGAATTATAATTTTAACCTATCGTATACCTCAAGTAAACAATAAGGGGTTACATTTTTGGTATTAGAGTCGAGTTCAATACTCAGACTGTGAGGTCCATAATCAATGTTTTTACAAGTTTTTGAAAAACATGCATGCATTAAATATTTTTGGGATATGGAAAAATTTTAAAACAAATGTTTTAATATGAGATTTTATATGTGTTTTGAAACTGAGACTCTAGTACCAAATCTAACTTAGGTTCTACTCTTGTAGATAGTTACTATGCCACCTCGTAAGAGTTTTAGAATTGTTGTTGTTAGAGGCCGAGGTTGTGCTTCTGCTGCTGTTAGTGAGCTGCCACCTGTCGTTGATCATATTAATGATCAAGCTGAGATACAAGACCTAGATGTTAACCCGCAATCTAAGACACAACATAATGTGAGCCAACAATCTGGGGATAAAGATACCCGTGAACAACCACGTCATGAGGAAGAACTGTTAGACTTTAATGATAGTGAGACAATAGAGCTAGATAGTGTTGTGGTTAATCAGAAGTTACTAAAATACTTCCATGATCAGTCAAAAAATGCTAGAAAATCGGTATTTGCTATTTTCCTAAGTGCTGGGATGAGGGTATTTGCGGGTGTTTCGGAGGAACACCCATCGGGTGCTGAACTTTAGATGGAGGACCTTGAGAGATTATTTGAGGAGATGGAATATCCTACTGGTAAGAAATTGAGAGCTACTGTTTCACTATTGCAAGGTGAAGCACAACGCTGGTAGAAATCTGAACAAAGATTGATGTTTGTTGATCAAATGACTTGGGGGACTTTTCGTTAAGATTTCCAGAACCGTTATGTGGGAGAGCAATATTTAGCTGATAGAAGTCAGGATTTTATTGATATGAAACAGGAGAATATGACGGGATCTATGTATGAGATTAGCTTTGTAGAATTATCTCATTATGCACCTGGGTTGGAAGACACTAAAACAGATAAGTGTCGAGAATTTCTTAAGGGTCTCCATTTTACAATTCGTGAGAAAGTAGCTCCCTTTCAAGACAAATCTTTTAGTGCAATGGTTGACCATGCCAAAATAGTGAAAAGAATGAAATCTATTTTTGGGAGTCAATCAAAATATGAAAAAGACCGGGGTAAAAGATATTATGAATCGAGTTTTTAGCATGATACCCTAAGTTATCCGGGTAAAAGAGCTAGAGAAGAGTCAATGTAGCAAAGTAATCAGAGGTTGAAGCCAATGGTATCTACCGCTAGTGGAGGTGGATTATCAGCTTCCCGAGCAACATGTCATTTCTGTCACAAGAAACATGATGAAGAGTGTAGAAAGAAAACTAGAGTGTGTTTTAGAAGTAGGTACCATAATTACTTCTTCATCAATTGTCCTCACCCACCTACGGCTTCCTTTTTAAGGAATCAGTCACAAGCTTCTGTTCAGACACCCAGTTTTGGTAGAGGGCAAGGAAAATCTGTCGCCTCTAGTATAGGGGGTACGAGAGGAACAATTTAGAGTATAGATGCAGCTGCTTTGGGTATTAAGAAACCAGGTCTGGTTTATGCTACCAATTAAGATGACCGTGACCAAACAGATGTTATAGCGGGTATCCTTTCTATCCTTTTTAAATTTCACTATGCTTTACTTGTTAATGGGTAAATTTAGAGGTTGAAATTTCTTTTAAGGGGAGGAGAGTTGTAATAATCCAAAATTTGAATTAGGGGAAAACCCTAATTTCAATTTGTTCGCAAATTTGAAAAAAAACTAATTTGATTTAAATTGAAATTTTTCTTGAGTGTAAATTCGGGTTTTTACCCAAATCCTAAACCTAATTGAATTAAATCTCTTGTTAGGTTTAATAGTTACCTCCCTCTTATTTTCTTTTCCTCTCAATCTGCCGTTAATAGCATCAACTTCCCCTTCCTTTGTTTTGTCGAGAGAGTGAGAGAGTGAATCGAAGCTATCCTGGTAGTGCCGTCAATCGTCGTTTAAGTACGTTGTCGTTGTCTTTCAGCCACGGGTTTGGTCGTTGTTTAGACGATGCAAACTCTGAAGAGGATGTTCTACATTCACCACCTCCACCTCGAGTTCAACCGACTCCTACGAGTATCGCTCGTGATACAAACTCTGACTCGGGAAGAGCAGGACCCAACTCAGACCGTGAGAAACGTCCGTGTCAATGATAGTACTTGTGCTTCGAGAGGTGTGTTCTCTTCTTGTGCTAGATATATGTATATCTATATATTGACAACTTTGTGGTACTATGAACATTGTGTTGCACAGTGAAATTGTGATCAGAGTTATTGAATCGTGTGATTCGTATTTTATACGAATATCTATGATGAGACATTTGAGGTTTTTGGCATTGATTGCATAGTTTGTGCATGGGGTAGATTGTACGGAGGAAAATGGTTTTACCACACAGTGTTTTGGTGAAATAAGGGTGAGGGGTTCTGGGAACTAGCTCCACAGCGATCGGTTGGTTTAGCCACCACTATATTGGAGTTTAGAGTATAAGACTGCATTCTCTGTGACATTGCATTACACTCATCATTCATTATGTTTATTTACTGTGAACCTATATTTTATTATTGTGATTGTGAACTGAGTGATGTTGTTTTCATAACTGTACATTAGAGACACACTGGTCTCTGTAGCTCATCCTTTTATTTTAACTTTTCAGATACCTGGACATAGGAGTTGGTACTCGTTGCTCTCAATCGGATATTAATTTACTACTATTTTCAGTATATTAGTTACCAGAATTTTTATTTCAGTTATTTTAGGAATAATTAGGGATTGAGATGTTTTTAATTTCATACATGAATCATTTATTTAATTTATTTTGTTTTTAAAGTCGGGATGAAATTATATATTAGACTATCTTTTACTTTTCTTGTTACAAGCTTTATTTTAAATTTTCATTTTCGTTTACTTAATTCTAAAGTTTTATGAATTATAATTTTAACCTCTCGTATACCTCAAGTAAAGAACAAGGGGTTATAGGATTCCTATCCCCTTCATGGCAATTGGAGACTATTCGACTACAAACTGAAATTTCTTTACTTCGAGCCGATATAACCCATATGGAGATATGGATGGAGAATCGTTCGACGAACATCCGAACTTCCATTCTTACTGAGTTATAGATTATATAATCACTATCGTACTAGCAAACGCAAGGCAAACGAATGTGATAGAGACACTTGATTTGTTGTTGTAGACTATGACTGAAGCTAAGTGTTTGATAAAATGCCCGATGATGATATCTCCGTGGTCAACAAGTACTTAACTCAGACAAGAGTGTCGAAAATTGAGACTTTGGGGCAAAGGCCTTCAATTGTTACAAAAACAAAAGTTAAAGAACCAATCGACGTTGGGGCAAATCTATGGATGTCAGACGAGTCGAATGGTGAACCAATTAAAGTTGGGTCGAGTTTGTGTGTGGCTGGAGAGTCGAATAAGGAATCTTATGATCTATTCACAACTCTTTCTAGGGCTAAGATATTCGGGGACAGACCTTGTAACGAATTTTAGGACAATTAAGTTCTCCTTGCACGACAGATTTAAAAAGGTTGGGTTGAGTTCGGATATGCATCGCCTTACTTCAAATTTTTAAGACAATGAATTTTCAAACTCAAGGTGAGAATATTGTCTCCTTTATTAAGGCAAACAAATGCAATGAAGGAATCGTAAAAGGTACATCACCATGTATTACTTTGTTGACTGATGAACAATTCAAATTAGATAAATGAAGTAATCAAAATTCTTTAGTTCAATCAATGGTGACGAGAATCTCGATAAGGTTTATAAGAGTTGATCAAAATTTTGAGTTTCATGATCCATATACATTTAGACTTTTAGTCATGATTATTATATTAGTAGCTGCAGAATGTGTTTCATGGACTAAAACAAGTGGCCTAGAGATGTTGTTGGTTCTTTACCAAAGGCTTTGGCTAAACATTGACACAGGGTTATGGTTGTGGAACCTCGATATGTTGCTTATGTTGAACCTCAATATATAAAAGTTCAAAAGAAGTATAAGGCGGTTGGTCAGGATATGGAAGTGTCATATTCCCACGCTTATGGTGTGGATTGTGTTTTCATGGCTGTTGTTATGTTTCGTCTATGCAGTCTAACATATGATGGAGGAACAAGAAGATCTCAGCCAGTGTTTTAGCTGGTGCAACAACAATTTGAGTTCAATTTGGATGGCTTAATTACCATTTCCTAACCCTTTTATGCTTTGCTTTGGTTCTTAGCATGCTTGCTCAGTTTATTTGGTCAAATGCCTCAGGTTTTCTTAATAGGTCATCATCTCAAGTGCCACGTCTTGTTTTTCCCGATGAATTATTTTTCATTATTGTAAGCTTGTGGGTTGATGTTGTTACTGGAAGCTAGTGCAACTTCTTTACTGTTTTGTACATTGGTTTTGTTTCATCTCATACATTACCAGTCCTGTATGAGAGGTATGATCAGCAAATAGAAGGCTTTGATTACAATATGTTTGAGCACCTTCATAATTACTATAAAAACTGTTGATGTTTTGTTACGAAGGAAAACGACATAGTATTTTGAAGCACATGGTGTTGTTTTACAAGGCAACTTTCGAGGTTTCTTGGTATATTCCACGTGGGGTGGTTATTATGGAGATGGAGATCTGATTTTCATTGCTAAGGATTGGCATATTGTTCTATTCTCAGTCTACTTGAAGGCTTATTACCGAGACAACGATTTGATATCCTTCACTAGATCTATTCTCTTTATCTATAATATGTGCAAGACATCCTTTTAAAAGGAGTTTAGGGTACTTGTTCATGAAGAAGTAATACAGATCAGTTTTATTGAAAAATTAGATCGGCAAAAGGATATAAAACGATGTCACTACAACGAGAAGTGGTTTGCTTTACCTAAGCAATTTTCATCTCACTTGAGAGATACATCGTTTTGGCTTTTGGCTATATCTTCTTTTTGTCCATTGTATAAACAAAAACTTAGGATGGTGGATGATAAAGAGATCTATGAGAAGCAAGAGAACTTTTGGTATTTGAAAGATCTCAAGTATTTAATTTTCTTTTCAAAACAAGTTTATAGCAGCTCCTATGGATGTTCTTCAACTTATATGAGTCTTGGAATTTTGATCTATGATGTTTTAACTCATGATGCAACATCTCTTAATCCTTGAGGTCAAGGATGTTTTCAAGAAAGGAGTATTTGTCAATGCCTCATTTTATTTTTGTGTTATTTTATTTGTTTTGAATGTTTGTCTGCTTTTGTTGAGATGGCTATTAGACGTTAGAGTTTGTTAAGTGATTAGGCATGAAAATGATGATGTTTTTAAGGGCTGGGAATAGGTTTCAAATAGCGATGTTTTTGCCCTATTCTCGTTATCGAAAATATGGAATGAATATGTTCTTCTTTTCCCTTTTCTTTTCTTGAACTAAATCTAATTTCTTTTGCCTTCTTTATCCCATTTTAATTCTGGTTCAATTATTACCCTTACAACTAGTAATAGATATTTTTACGACAATGATATCCGTACATCAGATATTAAGTCATTTGATATAAGATGTTTTTTTTAGAATAGCCATGGAAGGGAGGAACGGTGGTAAGTAGTTGTCAAAAGGTGATCAAAATCAATGTAAATTGTTTTAGATTGTTAGATGTGTCATGATTTGATCTATGTTTATGATCAACAACATATTTTGTTGAAATTGATTTATTTGGCTTTTAATTCTAATCAACAGTACATTGTCATACATCCAAGCATTTTATATTGCAGTTGCAGATGATTTGTTACTCATGATAGGTCTCAGAATTTTATAGGTTCTTGGCTTCCAATTCTGGTTTGTAGTTTTTGTTGTCCAATGTGACTTATTATTTGTTATCTTTTATTGTTATCTTTTATCTATTATCTGTTATAATGCAGTTGCAGATGATTTTCGGGTGTTTCGGAGGAACACCCATCTGATGCTGAACTTCAGATGGAGGACCTTGAGAGATTATTTGAGGAGATGGAATATCCTACTGGTAAGAAACTGAGAGCTGTTGTTTCACTACTGCAAGATGAAGCACAACGTTTGTAGAAATCTGAACAAAGATTGATGTTTGTTGATCAAATGACTTGGGGGACTTTTCGTTAAGATTTCCAAAACCGTTATGTGGGAGAGCAATATTTAGCTGATCGAAGTCAGGCTTTTATTTGTATGAAACAAGAGAATATGAAGGGATCTAAGTATGAGATTAACTTTGTAGAATTATCTCATTATGCACTTGGGTTGGTAGACATTGAAATAGATAAGTGTCAAGAATTTCTTAAGGGTCTCCATTTTACAATTTGTGAGAAAGTAGCTCCCTTCCAAGACAAATCTTTTGGTATAATGGTTGACCGTGCCAAGACAGTGGAAAGAATGGAATCTATTTTTGGGAGTCAAACAAAATATGAAAAAGACTAGGGTAAAAGATATTATGAATCGAGTTTTTAGCATGATATCCTAAGTTATCTCGGTAAAAGATCTAGAGAAGAGTCAATGCAGCAAAGTAATCAGAGGTCAAAGCCGATGGTATCTACCGCTAGTGAAGGTGGATCATTAGCTTCCCGAGCAACATGTCATTTCTGTCACAAGAAACATGGCGGAGAGTGCAGAAAGAAAACTGGAACGTGTTTTAGAAGTGGGTCCCATGATTACTTCTTAATCGATTGTCCTCACCCACCTATGGCTTCTTTCTTAAGGAATCGGTCACAAGCTTCTGTTCAAACATCCAGTGTTGGTAGAGGACAAGGAAAATTTGTTGCCTCTGTTACAGGGGGTATGAGAGGATCAGTTTAGAGTATAGATGTAGCTACTTTGGGTATTAAGAAACCATGTCTGATTTATGCTACCAGGGCTCAAGATGACCGTGACCAAATAGATGTTATAGCGGGTATCTTTTCTATCCTTTCTAAACCTCACTATGCTTTACTTGTTAATGGATAAATTTCGAGGTCGAAATTTCTTTTAAGGGGAGGAGAGTTGTAATTATCTAAAAATTGAATTAGGGGAAAACCTTAATTTCAATTTGTTCCCAAATTTGAAAAAAAACTAATTTGATTGAAACTAAGATTTTTCTTGAGTGTAAATTCGGGTTTTTACCCAAATCCTAAACCTAATTGAACAAAATATATTGTTAGGTTTAATAGTTATCTCCCTCTTATTTTCTTTTCCTCTCAATTTTCCATTAATAGCATTAACTTCCCCTTCCTTTGTTTTATCGAGAGAGTGAGAGAGTGAACCAGAGGTATCCTGGTAGTGCCGTCAATCACCGTTTGAGTGTGCTTTCGTTGTCTTTCGGTCACGGTTTTGGTCGTTGTTTAGACGATGCGGACACTGAAGAGGATGTTTTACCTTCACTGCTTTCACCTCGAGTTCAACAAACTCCTGCGAGCACCGCTCGTGATACACACTTTGACTCGGCAAGAACAAGACCCAACTCAGACCGTGGGAAACGTCCGTGTCAATGATAGTACTTGTACTTCGAGAGGTGTGTTCTCTTCTTGTGCTAGATATATGTATATCTATATATTGACATACTTTGTGGTACTGTGAATATTGTGTTGCACTGTGAAATTGTGATCAGAGTTACTGAACCGTGTGACTCATATTTTATACGGATATCTATGATGAGACATTTGAGGTTTTTGGCATTGATTGCATAGTTTGTGCATGGGATGGATTGTACAGAGGAAGGTGGTTTTACCACACAGTGTTTTGGTGAAATAAGGGTGAGGGGTTCTGGGAACTAGCTCCACAGCGATCGGTTGGTTTAGCCACCACTATATTGGAGTTTAGAGTATAAGACTGCATTCTCTGTGACATTGCATTACACTCATCATTCATTATGTTTATTTACTGTGAACCTATTTTTTATTACTATGATTGTGAACTGAGTGGTGTTGTTTTCATAACTGTACTTTAGAGACACACTGGTCTCTGTAGCTCATCCTTTTATTTTAACTTTTCAGATACCTGGACATAGAAGTTAATACTCGTTGCTCTCAATCAGATATTAATTTACTACTATTTTCAGTACATTAGTTAACAAAATTTTTATTTCAGTTATTGTAGGAATAGTTAGGGATTGAGATGTTTTTAATTTCATACATGAACTATTTATTTAATTTATTTTGTTTTTAAAGTCGGGGCGAAATTATATATTATATTATCTTTTACTTTTCGTGTTACAAGCTTTATTTTAAATTTTCATTTTCGTTTACTTAATTCTAAAGTTTTATGAATTATAATTTTAACTATCGTATACCTCAAGTAAAGAATAAGGGGTTACAGGATTTCCATCCCCTTTCATGGCAATTGTAGACTATTCGACTACAAACTGAAATTTATTCACTTCGAGCCGACATAGCCCATATGGAGATACGGATGGAGAATCGTTTAACGAACGTCCGAACTTCCATTCTTACTGAGTTATAGACGATAATCGCTATCGCACTAGGAAACACAATGCAAACGAATGTGATAGAGACACCTGATTTGCAGTTGTAGACTATAATTGAAGCCCAAGTGTTCGATAAAATGCCCAATGATGATATCTCTGTGGTCAACAAGTACTCAACTCAGACAAGAGTGTTGAAAATTGAGACTTTGGGGCAAAAGCCTTCAATTGTTACAAACACAAAAGTTAAAGAACCAATCGACGTTGGGGCAAATCTATGGATATCGAGGAGTCGAATGGCGAACCAATTAAAGTTGGGTCAAGTTTGTGTGCGGTTGGAGAGTCGAATAAGGAGTCTTATGATCTATTCACAAATTTTTCTAGGGCTAAGATATTCGGGACACACCTTGCAACAAATTTTAGGATAATTAAGTTCTCCTTGCACGACAGATTTGAAAAGGTTGGGTTGAGTTCGGATATGCATCGCCTTACTTCAAATTTTAAGACAATGAATTTCCAGACTCAAGGTGAGATTGTCTCCTTTATTAAGGCAAACAAATGCAATGAAGGAATTGTAAAAGGTACATCACCAAGTATTACTTTGTTGACTGATGAACAATTTAAAGTGGATTAAAGTTTATTATGCTTCAAATTAGATAAATCAAGTAATCAGAATTCTTTAGTTCAATCAATGGTGACGAGAATCTCGATAAGGTTTATAAGAGTTGATCAAAATTTTGAGTTTCATGATCCATATGCATTTAGGCTTTTAGTCATGATTATTATATTAGTAGCTGCAGAATGTGTTTCATGGACTAAAACAAGTGGCCTAGAGATGTTGCTGGTTCTATACCAAAGGCTTTGGCTAAACATGGACACAGGGTTATGATTGTGGCACCTCGATATGTTGCTTATGTTGAACCTCAATATATAAAAGTTCAAAAGAAATATAAGATGGTTGGTCAGGATATGGAAGTGTCATATTCCCACGCTTATGGTGTGGATTGTGTTTTCATGACTGTTGTTATGTTTCGTCATATGCAGTCTAACATATGATGGAGGAACAAAAAGATCTCGGCCGGTGTTTTAGCTGGTGCAACAACAATATAAGTTCAATTTGGATGGCTTAATTACCATTTCCTAACCCTTTTATGCTTTGCTTTGGTTCTTAGTATGCTTGCTCAGTTTATTTGGTCAAATGCATTAGGTTTTCTTAATAGGTCATCATCTCAAGTGCCACGTCTTGTTTTGCCCGATGAATTATTTTTCAGTATTGTAAGCTTGTGGTTGCTGTTGTTAGTGGAAGCTAGTGCAACTTCTTTACTGTTTTGTACATTGGTTTTGTTGCATCTCATACATTACAAGTCCTGTATGACAGGTATGATCAGCAAATAGATGGCTTTACTTACAATATGTTTGAGCAGCTTCAAAATCACTATAAAAACTGATGATGTTTTGTTACGAAGGAAAACGACATAGTATTTTGAAGTACATGGTGTTGTTTTACAAGGCAACTTTCGAGGTTTCTTGGTATATTCCATGTGGGGGTGGTTATTATGGAGATGGAGATCTGATTTTCATTGCTAAGGATTGGCATATTGTTCTATTCTCAGTCTACTTGAAGGCTTATTACCGAGACAATGGTTTGACATCCTTCACTAAATCTATTTTCTTTATCTATAATATGTGCAAGACAACCTTTTAAAAGGATTTTGGGTACTTGTTCATGAAGAAGTAATATGGATCGGTTTTATTGAAAAATTGGATGGACAAAAGGGTATTAAACGATGTCACTACAACCAGAAGTGGTTTTCTTTACCTAAGCAATTTTCATCTCACTTGAAAGATACACCAATTTGGCTTTTGGATATATCTACTTTTTGTCCATTGTATAAACAAAAACTTAAGATGGTGGATGATAAAGAGATCTATGAGCAGCAAGAGAACTTTTGGTATTTGAAGGATCTCAAGTTTATAGCAGCTCCTATGGATGTTCTTCAACTTATACGAGTCTTGGAATTTTCGATCTACGATGTTTTAACTCATGATGCAACATCTCTTGATCCTTGAGGTCAAGGATGTTTTCAAGGAAGGAGTATTTGTCAATGCCTCATTTTAATTTTCTGTTATTTTATTTATTTTGAATGTTTGTCTGTTTTTGTTGAGCTGGCTATTAGACGTTAGAGTTTGTTAAGTGATTAGGCATGAAAATGATGATGTTTTTAAGGGCTGAGAATAGTTATCAAATAGCAATATTTTTGCCCTATTCTAGTTATCGAAAATATGGAATGAATATGTTCTTCTTTTCCCTTTTCTCTTCTTGACCTAAATCTAATTTCTTCTGCCTTCTTTATCCCATTTTAATTCTGGTTCAATTATTACCCTTACAACTAGTAATAGATATTTTTACGACAATGATATCCGTACATCAGATATTAAGTCATTTGATATAAGATGTTTTTTTTAGAATAGTCATGGAAGGGAGGAACGGTGGTAAGTAGCTGTCAAAAGGTGATCAAAATCAATGTAAACTTTTTTAGATTGTTAGATGTGTCATGATTTGATCTATGTTTATGATCAACAACATATTTTGTTGAAATTGATTTATTTGGCTTTCAATTCTAATCAACAGTACATTGTCATACATTCAAGCATTTTATATTGCAGTTGCAGATGATTTGTTACTCATGATAGGTCTCAAAGAATTTTATAGGTTCTTGGCTTCCAATTCTGGTCTGTAGTTTTTGTTGTCCAATGTGACTTATTATCTGTTATCTTTTATTGTTTATGCAAAAACAATGTGATATTTTACTCGTTAAGGGAAAGAGTGAAACATAGGATTAGGAACCTGAAGTGTGCTATAAATGTGTCATGGTTGTTGGGTGACGTGTTTTTCGTTCCAATCTATCAGTTGCATATAAGGAACCTCAAGTGTGCTGGAGTTGGTCTACATTTCAATAAAAATGTTAGAAGTAAAATACTTCTCCAAACTAATATCAGATGAGGTTTTCACTTCTTTAGCAATAACACTTGGAGGAGCAGTCAAATTTATGTGATTCTCTTTCTTGTTTTTTTAATAATTACTCTACGTATGGGTAATATATCTATTTTACAGCCGAATTCGTACGATCCAATACTGGCACTAGCATTTTTTTGAATAGCTATAATGATTTTTCGGCACTCACTATCCAATACCGGTTCATCCAAACAGGTACACCGATCATCTACAGATGCAGCAGCATCCCTTCAAATGACAACACTCAACGAAAGGGGGGATGGAACATTGTCTTGGATACCATTTGTTTTGCAGACAATAACCATGCACCGATACGTCCATGGCCGCAGATATCGTATGGGTGACGGTTATAAGAAACAACCTGATGGAACCATAATTGAGAACTATTAGGAGCAGCTCAAAGAAGACAAAGTTACAGAAGAAGACAAAAAGAGGAAACCATACAGAATAGAGCTGGTTGGGTTGGTGCATTCATTATTTTAGTCTATTTCTAATGTAAGTACTAATTATGTTTGCATATTGTAAGATATTGATACTGACTGTAATGTATTTTAGATTATTATATAATATATAGTATGTTTTTTCGACTAATACTATTTGGTTTTTTAGAACATGGTGTTATTCGCGGCGTTTGTACTGATAAACGCTATTACAGAACATGTTTTTTGCGACGTTTGTACTGACAAACGCCACTACATAATATATTCTTTGCCGCGTTTGTACTGACAAATGCCACTATAGAACAAGTTTTGGGTGACGTTTGTAATCGCAAACGCCGTTATAAATCTTGACTTTTTGCGGCGTTTTAATCCCAAAACATCACAAACTATTGCGGCGATGGTTTCAGCGACACATGTTACGACGTTTTTCTAAGCGCCAAAAAAAATTTTGCGGCGCTAGAAAACGCCATTATAGGTCTAAAAAGCACCGTAAAAGATTTGTTTTGTTGTAGTACAAATTAATAAATTTTATAACGTTATTTAATAAAAAATAGTATCTAAACTTATAGAATATATTTATAATATTATTTTTAAATAAAATTTTTCGAGGAAAAATATTGATGGTAGTACCATAAGTCAATTAGTTTTGTGAAGATTTTTTTAAAAAAATCAGTCGAATGATAAAATTAATAAAATATAAAATTAAAGGGCTAAATTAAAAGAGAATATATTTTTAAAAATATGAACCAAAGTTACATAAATTTTATATATTTTTAGTAAATCATATGGTTTAATTTTTATCAAAAATAAATTTAAAACAAAACAAATTAAAGAAATGAGAAATCATTTAAAGCTGAGGAACTAACTTGTAAAACTAAAACCAAACTCAAATAACAATATTTATGAGATTTTCTTTTTTAAATATTTTGCATGAAATTTTACTTTTCTAAAGTCATATGAAAATTCAACGCGTGATAAAATAAATAATAGAAATAAATTAATATCTATAATGGTCGGTGTTTTCTTGCGTGTACTTTACATCTGATTTGATAAAATAAACTAAAAACCAAGTTTAAAAATATTTGAAAAATCTGGACCACGAAAAAAAAACTTACAAAGAGAAAGAATAAAGGATAATTATGTTATACAGATGTAGATTACATATTAAGAGGACACCGATAGTTATGAATGTTATTTTATTTGTTTTATTTATTTTATCGTATGTTAATTTTTCATATAATTTGATTTCTTTTACAATATTTAAAATGAAAATAAACATTTAAAAGAAACTCGGTGTAATCAGAAAAGTCGTACTTTATTGTGAGGTGGCTTTGAAAGTTGAAATTCGATTATAGAGGCTATTGTTTATAACCACACGTTAATAGCTTCTCACGTATTAAAATATTTATAAATAAAGATATTTTAATCACTTAAGTCATAATTAAAGATACGTACTGTAAAATTTTAATAAAAAATAAAACACACAAGCTTCGCAATTACGCTTGTTTGATTGGTGATCCAAGAATATTGAATGATTTTTTAAGTAAAATGGGGTATTATTGAATATAATGAAACTAAATTATTGGAGAGAAAAAAATAAACAAAGTGATTTAATTATAATAAATACTAGCCTTAGTCTTTCGCTTTAACTCAATCATAATGGATCATCGAAAAAGATTTTTACTTTGGGATTTTACGTTCGTACTTAGCTTTGAAGGTTCAATCCTTGAAGCAAAACTTTCAAAACCGAATACCCAAGTGCTATCTTTGATATTGGTTTCATGGATTAATCATCAACACTATGTTTGTAGATAAAACATTTAAATCATTTGAACTGACAAGGATTATGTTATTTCAATAATAACTGATCCAATCTTAGTTTTCTTCTTAACAATCAATTTGCTAATGTGTTCCTAGGAAGTCGAATTTGCTTCAATAGCCGATCTTTCCTCCCACATAAATGATCAAATCGTCTTAACCAAAGTCAATCTTTAGTTTTGAAATCAATTTGATTTATAAATAAGTTCAAAAGAAAAACTTAAAGAAATAAAAAGACGAAGTTATTGATGTACTTTTTCAATCCTCACGTTTGGATCGAGTCATTTCTTAAGTCATTGGCTAATAAAAATTTAGCCGAGCATAACTATGGGAAGAATTATGCTCGACATAAAAATAAAATAAAGTAAAAAAATAAAAACAAGAAAATAAAGAAAGAAAACTTTATAAAACTTAAAACCTAGAACAAATAAATGAAATGTGAGAGATGATGTTCTAGGCTTACCTAAGATGAGTATTTATAGCTTTTTACAAACCCTAAAATAAAGAGATTAATCTACGATAATCCTAAAAATATTTAAATTCAAATTACAAAAGATAAATCCAAATTTAAAATTTAAAATTCGACTTATAAGCTATCTAGAACGCTGATAAGCAATTACGCGCTCGCTGACATCATCTTTTAAAAGCTACTGACCGAGTGCCATGTTAGATTTTCATGCCTAAAGTCGTGCCCACCAATCCAGACTCGATCCAGAAAATAAAAAAATCTTCAGAAATCAACTATTTAAGTGCATTTTCCAGATTTAGAGTCCTGCAAAAAAAAAATACAAAAACACTAAGATCGGTAACTTAATTCATTAAACCAAGGAGTAATTAAGCATAAAATAATAACTAGTTTCAATACTTATCAAATTCTGCCTCACTTATTCAATGCTTGTCCTAAAGTATTCCTCAACTAACATACCAAATTACAAGTTGTCAATCATTAATTCACTACAAGTCTCAATCCCCTCTAATGAAAGAAAATGAAGCAATCATTGTAACTAAGAAATAATCAAGCATGCAGCAAAACTGGGAACAATTTCATGTGAAACAAGACATTCCAATTCTTAGTTAATTTAATGATGCAAAACTTAATACCCTCACAAGGATTCACTGATTTCGCTCAAAGTATTTAAGTTCAAGAGAATTGCTCATGCCGAATCTGATTAAAGCATTACCATAAGCCTGAAAACAAATCTAATTTTCACTTAAAAATTGAACATGATGTAAAAGTCAAGAGGTCTTTAAACAAGGTTGTAACAGGGGTAGGGTGAAGATAGAGAAAAGGCTGAAAAGTGATAGGTTAAGTGTCAAGACAAAAGATATTAAACATAAAAAATAATCCACGATATAATTCAAGCACAAAGATATGGAAAGAGTAAATCAAACAACCATTTTTTTCTTTTCAAGAGTTCGAAACTTTTCTCTTTTTTTCCTTTTGTTTCTTTTCGAAAAATACACATTGGTACTTTCTCTTTTTTTTATTTTTTTTCTTTCGAATAGTACACATTGGTACCCTCTTTTATTTTTTATTCAAATTCTTTCTCTTTCTTCTTTTCTTTTTTTTGAACTCTTTCAAATTCTTTTTTTCTCTCTTTTTTTTCTGGAACAAATACGACCTCATGTCTTGACAAGGGTGCAAAAAGATGGAAAAATAGAAAAAGGAAGTTATTGGGCTACATTAATAAGGTGAAACAAGAAAATAGGTGAAGGCTCAAAGTGGTTCACTAAGGGATAAAATTAAAAGGTAAGATATTTAGGAAGTGAAGTGGTTAAACCTAATTGCCTCTATCATTCCAAAGCATGAAATTCATGAATTTAATCTCAGAAAGCATTGCATCATAGGTTCTAGAATGCTTAAGATCAATTCGATACACACAAATGAAACAAGGAGCAAGAATGAAAAGATATGCTCATTAGGTTCAAGATCTCATATAAAAGGGTAAATGTATCAAGATGCAACATTTCATTAACCAATAATGGAACATCAATGGATCTTAATCAAAAGTAATTAATCATGCTAAGAAACTATCATGTATCCTAGGTTTCAATCAAAGCAAGATCAAAATCCATCAAGCAAATTCAAGAGATGTAACAAATTAAATAAATGGCAACAAGCAACTTCAAGTACATTAATGTCAAAATAACAAGATTTCAAGCAAGAAATAAGCAAGGCAGACAATCTTTTCCTCCCCCTCATTTAAAGTGTTTTGTCCTAAAACATAAATAAAAATTAAAGAGAGGAAAAAGAAATACTCCCCGATCTAATGACGCTAAAGTGCCTCTTATGCAATATCAGTCCTCGAAAATTCAAGCATGTTTGACGGCACCATTTTTGCATTGTATTCCTCCTCAAAATTTTGCACAAAATTTTGACTGTTGGTGTCGGATGCAAAGTTGTTGATGCGTGTAATAAAAGCACAACTGTGCAATGTACACGTTACAAGTAATAAAGTGATAAGTAAATCGTGTATCGTCTCCACAGGGATTGATATACTTAATATGTCTCCCCTTTGTAATCACTAATTTTATCCGGTCTAAACTCGTGTTTTAATTTTAATTTTAATTCGAATAATGGGCTTGTATTCGGTAATCAAAAATACAAAAAAAAACATAGCACTTGTTTACCTTTTAAATCTTGTATTACTTTAATTTTATTAAAACAAAAACAAGAGTAGATATATTACTATCAACTTTTTATTTTGTAAATAACACATACATATAGTTTATTTTTTTAGTATATTTTTTATTCTTTTTTATTCATCATCATTTTTATTATTATTATTATTTTATTATTATTATTATTATTATTATTATATTATAAATAAAACTAATAATTATAAAACCCAAACTTGAAATAAAATAAAGTCCAAACCTGTTACAATAGTTTTTAGCCCACAAAAATATTACAGAGTCCAAACATATTTAAAAAAATATATACAAGCCCACGAATAGAGCCCAATCCGGCCAAAAACCCTAAAACTAATTTCATCTTTTCTCCATGCGCAGCTTCATCTTGACCGTTAGATCGAGATCTGATCTAACGGTCACGGATAGAGGAGGAGAAGTCTCCAGATAGTGCATGTGCCCCACGCGCTGGCTGTTCGAGCACCCACGCGCGCGTGTGTCCCACGCTCCCGACTGTTCAGCTGCTGAACGACTTTTCCGCTTCCCCGATCACCGGCGATACTCCGACGGTCCCCTCCTCTCGCAAATCGGCCACGATTGCATAAGAAAACAAAATGTGTCAGATCCGTACAAGGATACAGCAGCATTCAGAAAAGCAAGAAAAGAATTAAACTGAAAAATTCAGAATGGCAGCCGAAATATATCAGATTTTTCAGAGCACACAGAGACAAAAAGGAAAAACTCCAGCAAAGCACAAAAAATCTTAGGGTTTTGTTTTCCTTTTTCTGTAACTTGACTATAAAGAGAAAAGAAAATCGGATTGTAAAGGGGTCTTCTCCCCTCGTTTTTGAGATCAATACAAAGACAGGAAACATACGTTAAAAAGGTATCGAGCATCTTCTACTCTTAAAAGAAAAACCGGAAATAAAAAAGTCTTTTTTACCTTCGCCGGCGTCTCTTTCGATCTTTCCTTCTCTTTTCTCACCGGTGATAATCCCACGACCTTTGCGCCTTCAAGGGTGAACCGAGAACTTGGAGCAAGGGGAGACGATTCGTATTCTCGCTTCGCTTTTCTTTTGAAAGGAGGGAACTTTGGGCTCATATTTTGGTTTTCAAACAAAAATAGAGGTTTTATTTTCGGTTTTACTAAAAAGGGGGATGAAAAATGAGTTTTTTACTTCGCCGGCCACCGCTAGCGGTGGCCGGAATCTGGGTTTTGCGGCGGTTTCTGGAGGTGCATATGAACACGAAGAACATGTTCATCGTGTTCTTCATTTGGCTTGAAGTCTTTAGAGGATTCAGAGGATTTTTTGGTTTAAAAGAAATGAAAGAAAGAAAGACACTTCTTTTTTTGTGTTTTATATCCGCCCATAAAAACAAAAAGGGATTATTACTTCATTTAAGTCCCCTCGTGCCTTCAAAATTAATCCCAAGATCCCCAAAGCTTCATTCTGTTTTGCGATTTCGTCACTAATCCGTGGATTTCTTATCACATGCATTTGGGTTATTTATTTCCTAGTCCCTCCTTGCTTTGATGATTACTTTCAGGCCATTCCCAGATTCGAAATAACGGTTTAAGGGTTTGAAAATTTTTAATCTTTTTAATGTAGTCCCTATTCGAGTTAATTTACATTTTTTTAATTTTATTTATTTTATTATTTTATTCGAATCTATTTTGTTTCTGTATTATTATGTATATGCCTTCATACTTTGTTTTTTTATTTTGTTTCTAGTTTATTATGTATTTTGTGTATTGTTTATTTATTTTCGTTTTATTGTTCATTCATGTCATGTAATTTCCAATACCTTATATAACATAGTATAGTTCTCATGTACATGTAGCTTACATACATTATTTTATTTGCTTCCTACATCACGTCTTTCTTTTTTACTGTTATACGTTGTTTATATTTCATTAGATGTTACACATTTTATCTTATCTTCTATACATCACATGTATATTATTTCCCATATTTATTAAGCATACACAGTTTTATTAGCATACATGCCATGTTTTTATGCATTGTCTTTTTTATATCGCTTCACGTTAGAACATATTAGGTTATCATGCATATGTTATTTGTTTTTTATATATGTCTTTGCATTTTATATATTTTTGTTTTATTATGTTTTATTTTAATATGCCACGTATATTTTTATTTATTCGTGTTTTATTTTTAACATTGTCATATGTTTATTTCATGCATTTTATTATGTTTGTATTATATGCTTTGATGTACATATCTTTGTCTCTATTATGTTTTTTTGTTATTCATGCCTTAAATTTATGCAAGTATTTCGTATATGCTCTTTTTGTTCAACGTTCACACTTCATACTTATTAATCAATGAATTTAATTTCAAATATCTTTATTCGGTCGTAACGGGCCCGTGTTCCAATGCAATGGTCGCGGTGTATGCGTTGCCTTCGAATAAAGACACGGTAAAAATAAAATTGATTCGAATCTTTAAACAAAAAATAATTTAAATGCCAATTTAATCCAAAAAATCTAAAATTAATTAAGCGATAATTTGTAAAGGTACCAATTTTGGACGGTTTTAAACCCTAAACCCGTTTTTAACCGTAACCGACTCTCGAACCCAAATCTTTTCGGATCTCTGGTTTTTACGGTGTCCGGTCTACCAAAAGTGACCGGTGGCGACTCCAACGTTTTTAATCTTTTTCAAACATTCCCAACATTTTTTCAAATCCCTAATTTTAAATAAAATTCTCAATTTCCTTTTTCAGGTCTTTCAAACCTTAATGCCCAAATTTTGGATCTAAATTCCCCTTTTAAGGCCTAATCCCAATTTTTGAAATTAAACCTTAAATATTTTGTTTTGAGACATTATAAGCCGTAAATTTTTAATCATTTCAAAATTAGCACCCTTTTTGCCTAAATAATTTTAATCACAATTTTTAAAAGGGTTGCTACACCCTTGTTCCCTTGCTCCTGAAAGATAAAGTAAAAACACAAATAAGTGGATTTGTTTAACTAACTAAATAATTAAATAACAAAAAATAAAATAAAAGATTGAGAACGATATAGAGAAAGTGGGTAGAATCTAGTTGCGTCAATTAGTGGATTCGATTGATCTTCTTCTTGTCCAATGCAATTACACAACATTGCTTCGGCAGTACTGCAGATACAACCTCGACAACGTTAGTGTTTTTTGCTGCGGCAATCTCTTGCTCTTGGGCAGATGCATCAAAGTTCAGCAAAGTGTCCGTAGTTGACTCCGCTTATCTCTAAATCAGAGCGACTGTTGATGACTGGTCCTTGACGATACCTCTCGGTGTAAATTAACAATAATCACCAACCAATCCAACACTTCTTTTAGCTGTTGAAACTCTTAACCTATCTCTAGGCCGAGTTAGTGTCTACAACACCGTACTTATCCCTTTTGTGAAACTACACCTCTCGATGCTAGATAAATATATTACTTACAAACTTCTCTCTCGAGCTTGAATGCAAGAACAAGGAATGACAATAGGATAAACAAACTTTGATATTATTATTGTATTAGAACAAAGAAATAAGAAACAATCTCCTCTCACTAATATCTACAACCTTTACCTATCCCTAAGAAATTTAGAACATAATGTCGATAGATACAATTCTTAGGGGGAAGGGTTTCTCTAAAATCGGCTCCCCCCAAACAATGTGGCCGGCTAGGCTATATATAGTCTTAACCTAGGGCAAACCTTTCCTAAATAGATTCTAACTTGGAGTAAGGAACAAGTCTTCTTCAAGAGAGCTGATATTTCCAAGTTTACCACCTTCTAGAAGGATTTTCCCATTTGGTCTTTGACTTGGACTTTTAGTGCGCTAGCCTGGTCCAATTGGCGCGCTGTATCTTCCAGAATGTTTTCTATATTTTTTTTCTTTCATGCGCCTACAATGTTGATGCTGCCACTCTGGATGTTGTCGCGGCCTCGTCCCTGCCTCAGCCTCAACACTGCTTCACTACTGCCTTCGGCCCTAGATATTCCTGCATGTACAGAATATGTAATAATATCTGCATTCTCTACAAATATTGACTTTGTAAGTTGTGATAACGAAATATCCAATATTGTGCAAAGAGTCCATGTTTCAGTTCAAGTTGGTGTATAATAGATGCATAAAGTACCATGAGAAGGGTAGTAAATAACTGCCTTTTAGACACTCATCAAATACCCCCAAACTCGAACTATTGCTTATCCTCAAGTAATGCAAGACATCAAATTGCCGAACCTTACTCCCTTTTGGTCTTACTTTTCCATCTATTCTCTCCACCATGGTCATGTCTATCTCTCCATTTTAGCCACTAGTTTACTCAAGGACTTTTACTAAGAAACAAGCTATAAGGCTAGGTGAGTGTGTGCGTTTTATGGACAAGGTTGATTCAAGGATTTCTTAGATAAACTCTAAGTTCAAGACAAGTAGAATTTTGGATTAAAGCTATCTCCTTAAAACAACAAGTCTTGAGCCAATTTTGGGCACCTCAAGATATGTGTTTTCGATATTTTATTTTATTTTATTTTATTATTTTCTTTTTAACCGCTTATTTAGCATACTAGAGCCAATTTCGGACACCTCTAGCATGAAGGAGAGCAAAACTAGAGCCAGTGATAGGCACCTCTAGCTATTTTTCCAAAAGGTTCTAAGTCTTTATCACCTAAGTTTATTAAAAGAACTCCTAAATCAAACAAGTCCAAAAAGTGTTTATTTTCTTTCTAACCCTAAAGCAAGCTTCTAAGTTTTATTCCATGAGTATCCTATGGTTATCCCTTCAAAACAAAACTTGGCCATGGTAAGGAGAAATATTTCTATAGACTTAAAGGAGTAAACAAAAGCAAAGCTGATGTAGAGCAGTGCAAGATTAAAAACAGTAATTCAAGAAGAGAGAATATTGTAAATAAAAATTCAAAAAAAAATTACCCCCTTTATGGTAATGTCGCGACAGTGGATTGCCTCAGTAGTGCTTCTGCACCTACAATACCCCCAAACTCAAACTGAGCATTATACTCAATGCTCAATATATAAGGCAAACAACAATTGCAATAAGGAAATATACAGAAGCATAAAAATTATTTATAACGATTCCGAGGAGCTGCTTATATGGAGCATTCTCCTGGGCGGTGCCGCTGACGCCTTTCGTCTAGATCTTTTTACTGGTGATTGCTGTTGTTTGGCTTGTCGTTGCGGTTGAACTCGACTGGGCGGTGTACGGTATGTTGGTGCAGTAACTTCATCTCCTTCTTCTATTTCGTCAATATTTTCTGCGTGTACAATTTCTGTTCCGCCCCCTACTGTGGCAGTGGGTATTACTGATTCATGTGACGAACTGCGGTATTCGTCAATCTCGCGAGACAGAGTGTCTCTGCTGAGACTGGGCATAGGTATTGGTTCCCTTTGTGGAGAGTTAAAAAAAGCTCACCTCTTGGACGACCTTTGGATGGTAGAGGATACTCCGGCAGACCTGGTCGATCTGGAAGGTCCGGCAGCATGAAACTGTTGATGCGGCCGTGGCTAGAAAAATGGTTACGGCCCTAGGGCAGGTGTTGTCTCGGTATAAGGGGCGACAATGACGAATATGTTAGCTGGGAATTCGCGGAATTGCGTCACTTGATGTGGGAAGCTTTGCATCATCATGTTGACTAGAGATGTGTTGAAGTCGCGCTGGTACTCCATGTAGCGTTGTTGGCGAAGGTCCATGGCTGTCATCCTCTATAGAATTTCTTGGTACGGGTTTGCTGCGGCAGTTGGCTCGGCGGAGGCTGGTGCTTCTGCTGAGTAATGCTCGCCGACAGTAAAGTCTGCAGTGAACTGCTGCGGTGTTGCTTGGACAGGATCTACTTTGGTTATCCTTAGACCATCCCGGCCGATTTGGTGTGTACTCGTCTGTAGTCTCGACTGGTACACCTGTAGCAATACACAAAGCAGAAATTAAAGAAGCGAAACATAAAGGGCCTTTGTCTTTCTTACCGCAATCATAAATCTCTTGGAGAACAATTTCTCCAACGTTGATGGTCCTCTTATTGATTATGGACTGAATGAGCACCAAACGTCTCCTGTTAACTGTGCTGTTATGCGATGTGGGCATTAAACGTCTTTTGACAAAGGTGTACCACATCTTAGCCTCGGGCTTGAGGCTCAATCTTATTACGGATCCTCTATGGTTACCGGTCTCCCAAGGGGTATCATTGTAACAAAGATCATCTTTGATTAGTTCGAAGTCGATGTCGGTGACCTCCCCTCAAAATCACTATGTGTATTGGACAACAGAGTGAGGCCATAGCGTTGGTTGATTGCTTCGGCATTAAGGGCGACTGGTTTCCCTCGGCAGTGGACATATAAATTTCCTTCGCTCGGTATGTGAGCATAAAATTCTCAAACGATCGTGGCGTTCGTTGGGGGAGGTTGGAGACAGAAGATTTCCCAATCTTGGTATTTGATTTTATGGAACAAAAACTGTTCGATGTCGTAATTATCTTCATCCAAGTGCTGAAATCCTTTCTTCTCCCATAGTTGTCGTGCAACAAAAGAATGGTTGAATCGTTCTTTAATAGAGGTGGGGTAAAAGCGGTTGTACACGACCATGATTGTAGTTATTGAATGCCTTGAGCGAAGTCTAGAGTACTTGAAGAGATTGCTGAAAATTACAAGAAGTAGGTGAGTGTTTAAAGTAATTGAGAGCAAGTTTGTGAAAGAAAGCAAGAGTGGCAAGAATGCAAGAGTAAATAGTATACAGCAATGAAGCTGCTTATATAGGCTTTAAAAATATGACTAGTAGAAATTAGCCGTTAGGCATTTACTGCATTGCTGAACAGTTACTGCCACGGCTGATTTCTCGGTAGAGAGCCGTTACACTGTTTCTGCACGTTAGGAATTCTATGGCTCTAACACAGTGAACTGCCGCAGTAGCAGACTTCCTGCTGTGAAATAATTTTCCTGCATTCGTTGCTTTATTTATTCTAAAAAAATAAAACATAACAACATATAAAACATAAGATACTGAAGATAAAACATAAAATACTGAAAATAACAATATATAAACTAGTCCTAATATAATAACTAAAATGGAAGGGAAGAGATTATGTTACTTGTGGAGTGCATGTGAATGCATCTCCCAATTTGATTATCTCTTTCTGGCTCGTATCTTTCTTCACGTGTTGGTCAGTCCCTTCAGTGTATTCGACTTCTCTTTTGGGCTTTATTCTCTTATCGAATAGTCTGCCGAGCGTGTTGCCCAGGCAGGATGTTTTAGTATCCTGGTTTAGTGTATGAAGAGACTTACATTCTGCTGGAGCGTTTGAATTTGTTAGATTGTGGAAGGCATTCAACTTGACTTGTTGATCGTTTATCTGCATTGTGAGCTCACCATTTTCCACATCGATGATCGTGCATCCAGTAGCAAGGAAAGGTCGACCTAATATGATCGGTGCATTTTCGTCAGCCTCACAATCAAGGATGAGAAAGCCGGTAGGAAATATAAACTTGTCGACCTTAACTAGAATATCCTCAATTTTGCCTTCGGGGTGCATATAGGACCGATCCGCAAGTTGAAGCAATATTGTTGTTGGTTTTGCCCGCCCTATTCCAAGTTTTTAAAAAACTGATTTTGGCATTAGATTGATGCTTGTTGCCAAGTCGCATAGGGCCTTTCCTTTGTAACCATCCCCAATCGCACAGGGGATTGTAAAACAGCCAGGATCCTTTAACTTAGACGACATGCGATTATGTAGCATGGCCATGCAACCTTCAGTGGCTGCCACCATTTCAAATTCCCCTAGCCTTCGTCGTTTGGATACTATGTCCTTTAAGAACTTGTCATAGTTGGACATTTGTTCAATAGCCTCAACTAGTGGCAAGTTGATATGGACTTGCTTTAAGATGTCTAGGAATTTCTAAAATTGATGATCTTGTTTGTGCTTTTTTAACCTCTGCGGGAAAGAAGGTGGTGGTCTTATGTCCTCCAGGTTTCCTTGGATATTGAGTTTAATACTTGGTGTGAACTTATCTGCAGCTGCCTCGGTAGGTTGTTCGGGTACTGCTGGTTCTGCTACCCTGGCAGTGCTTTCGGCAGGGTCCTGCTCAGCTTATGAGTCCTCATGATGTTGCTTTTCTAGTTGGACTCTATCGGTTGAGGTCACTTCTTTATCTTTTAAATGTAGGCCACTTCTTGTCGTAATTACCTTGCATTGCTCGTGGCCTAATACCTTAGCAACCTTAGTATTGCTAGGTAAACCCCCTAGTGGTCGAGTGTTTTGTCGTTGGGTAAATTGACCAACTTGGGTTTCTAAAGACTTGATTGCAGCCTCCTGGTTCTACAGTCTCATCTCAGTTCGGTTCATGAAGTCATCAGTATGCTTCATGAAGCGGCTATTCTCTGTCATGTATGCATCAGTCTTTGACATGAAAGCCGTGAGAGAATCTGCCAATGCGTTCAGAGACTGCTGCTGTTGTACCTGCTGCTATGGCATAGACTGTTGAGTGTGCTGCTGCTACAGGTTCTGACTTTGGTGCTGGAACCCAGGGGCTTGGTTGATTGGATTTAAGGCATTGTTTGGGTTACTCCATGAAAAGTTTGAATGCCTTTTCCAAGATAGGTTATAATTGTTGGACATCATTTGATTTTTCTTGTTATAATTTCCAACATACAGGTTGGTTTCCTCATCTTGTATGTAATCAGATGAGTTGATTTCCTTAACCTCATGTATATTTCTTTGGGCTTGTATAATCTGAACCATCTTGGTCAGAGAAGCCAATTGTGCTACCACCGAACTGGGTGTGTCTAATTCATGGGCCGTTGCATGACGTCTCATTCCTCCTCGCCTTGATGTGAGAAACTAGAAGTCGTTCCTTGCGAGTTTGTACAAGATCTCAATGGCTTCCGCGGGTGCTATGTCCAAAAGTGTCCTATTTGCGGAAGCATCTAGCATCATCCTTGTGGAGGCATTGGTAGCATTATAAAACATAGAGACTTGCGTCCACAAGGGAAAACCATGTAATGGACATTTGTTTAACAATTCTCTGTAGCGTTCCTATTCCTCATACATTGGTTCATCATCATCCTGCCGAAATGATGTGATTTCATTACGGATACGATCATAGAGATTTGTCAGATTAGACCTCGTAATGAATTCCCGGTAGAGTTCATCCCAAGATCCTATGGATCCTGCTGGGATGCCATTTAACCAAGTTTTCGTCATATCCCTCAGTGAATAGGGGAACAACTTTAATAGTAAAATATCTTCATGGACTCCTTGGATCTTGAAAGATTTGCACACTTCCATGAAAGATTTAAGATATTGCCTTGCATCTTCAGTAGCAGACCTACTAAACTGTCCAATTGTGTTCAACATGTTGAATATCACTGATTTGAGCTCAAAGTGAGTTGCTTCAATTTATGGGGTGACTACACCAGGGTTTAGTCCGTTTAGGTCTTCCACCAGAAAGTCTCTAACAATGACCTGCCTCGGCAATGGGCGCGACAATGGTTGCTGCAGCATTGCTGGTGGCAGTACATTATGATTAACAGGTGGAATTTGTCCTTTTGGTGGATCATCCATGACTTGAAAAAGGTTGCGCCTCAGATGGTGTCCTGTACGTTCGATTTCAAGATCCAATTCGTACAATGGACCACTCGGGTTTGCCCTGGTCATACACCAAATAAGTCAAAGTTAATAAAAAAAAGAAAATAAATATTAGAATTAAAGTTAAATAAAGAATGGTTAAAGAGCAAGAAAATAAAGAAAACAAAATTAGTTGCCAATCCCCGGCAACAACACCAAAAACTTGATGCGTGTAATAAAAGCGCAAATGTGTAGTGTACACGTCGCAAATAATAAAGTGATACGTATATCGTGTATCGTCTCCACAGGGATTGGTATACTCAATATGTCTCCCCTTGTTCCCTTGCTCCTGAAAGATAAAGTAAAAACACAGATAAGTGGATTTGTTTAACTAATTAAATAATTAAATAATAAACATAAAATAAAAGATTGAGAATGATATAGAGAAAGTGGGTAGGATCCAGCTACGTCAATTAGTGGATTTAATTGATCTTCTTCTTGTCCAATGTAATTACACAATACTACTTCGACAGTACTGTAGATACAACCTCGGCATCGTTAGTGTTTTCTGCCGCGACAATATCTTGCTCTTGGGCAGATGCATCAAAGTTTAGCAAAGTGTTCGTAGTTGACTCCGCTTATCTCTATGTCAGAGCGTTGTTGATGACTGGTCCTTGACGATACCTCTTGGCGTAAATCAACGATAATCACCAACCAATTCAACATTTTTTTTAGCTGCTGAAACTCTTAACTTATCTCTAGGCCAAGTTAGTGTCTACAACACTGTACTTATCCCTTTCATGAATCTATACCTCTCGATGCTAGATAAATACATTACTTACAAACTTCTCTCTCGAGCTTGAATGCAAGAACAAGAAATGACAATAGGATAAGCAAACTTTGATTATTGCATTAGAACAAAGAAACACGAAATAATCTCCTCTCATTAATATCTACAACCTTCACGTATCATTAAAAAATTTTGAACATAATGTCGATAGGTTCAATTCTTAGGGGGAAGGGTTTCTTTAAAATCGGCTCCCCCCAAACAATATGGTCGACTAGGCTATATATAGTCTTAACCTAGGGAAAACCTTTCCTAAATAGATTCTAACTTGGAGTAAGGAACAAGTCTTCTTCAAGAGATATGATATTTCCAAGTTTGCCGCCTTCTAGAAGGATTTTCCCGTTAGGTCTTTGACTTGGACTTTTAGTGCGCTAGCCTGGTCCAATTGGTGCGCTGCATCTTCTAGAATGTTCTCTATATTTTGTTGCGCCTACAATGTTGATGCTGCCACTCTGGATGCTGCCGTGGCCTCGTCCCTACCTCGGCCTCAGCACTGCTTCACTACTGCCTCGGCCCTAGATATTCCTGCATGTACAGAATATGTAATAATATCTACATTCTCTATAAATATTGACTTTGTAAGTAGTGATAACGGAATATCCAATATTGTGCAAAGAGTTCATGTTTCAGTTCAAGTTGGTGTATAATAGATGCATAAAGTACCATGAGAAGGGTAGTAAATAACTGTCTTTTAGGCACTCATCAGTTGTTTTGATCAAAACTTTATTGTTACATAAATCGATCAGTATCGTAAAAATTTCTAGAGGCATCTACAAAACAAAGAATATGATAATATATTAATAAGGTGCAACGGAAACGGGTTCAGAATTTAACTTAGTTTCAACATGTCTTGAATATGCCAAAAACATTGAGAAGTTGGAATTTTTGGCATCCGACATCGACTGATCATAATCGGCAGCGAGTATTATTTGGTACGATGGAACCAAGGGTGTTGTGGGTTTCATTCTTGATGAGAGCTAGTCTATGGACCGAAAGGTTCTGTTGATGGTGGAGCAATAGTACCAGATTGATTTATGTTCGATCATAACCTTCTGTAACACCAAGGAATGGCACACAGAAAGTTATCCTCTATTTGTTGAAACTCACCGATTATTGGCTTCACAGGTTTGGGCGAGTGTGACTCCGACAGTTCAGGTTTGGGCAATTCCATGGGTTTTCTTCTCTGTCTCTCGTGGGGAGGACTGCCGATCGAATCACTCGAAACGGTCTTACCATGATTAAAATCTGTAAGACTATGGGTTTGGGGATGTTCGATTATGAGAAGAAGAAGAAGAAGAAGAAGAAGAAAAGTTGTGGCTATGTGGGATGGGAAAAGAATAGATGACAGAGAGATTAAGTCTTTACCGATTTTGCGATCAAAGGTGGGCCTCCCGACTTCTTGAATTTTGAAAAAAATATATTCCACTAAAACTTATCTCTTGAGTTTGAATTTATTTTAAATTCTAACCTGTAAAATAGATAAATAAAATAATTAAAATTAAGATAAGAATAATTTAAAACAGAAAATGAAGATAAAGATTTATTTTAAAATGCAACTGGATAAAAAAAAACTTAACCAAAATAAATTATTACTGTGTTAAATTTATTTATTTTTTAACCTAAGTAAACAAATAAAATAAAATGAAATAAAATTTACTGAAAATAAATAAACTAAAAATGGGTTGTCTCCCATTAAGCGTTTTTATTTAATGTCGTTAACTCAACGACCTAATTCAGACTACAAGCGTGTTCAAGTCGAGTTCTTCAATTAGACCAACAGAGGCATTTTCATAATACAGTTTCAATCGTTTTCCATTCACTTTGAAACGAACTCCTGAATCGTCTTGAATTTCAACTGCACCATAAGGAAATACTTGAGTTATGACGAAGGGTCCTGAGCACTTTGATAGAAATTTGCCTGCAAAAATTTTCAATTTAGAATTAAAGAATAATTTTTTTTGACCAATAATAGAAGATTTAAAGGAAATATGGCGATCATGAAATTTTTTAGTTTTATCCTGATATATTTTAGCACTATCGTAGGCATTGTGTCTAATTTCTTCAAGCTCTTGAATATGAAGTTTTTGGGTTTCGCCGACGACATCCATTTCCATATTATATTTTTTACCGCCCATTAAGCTTTATGTTCCAATTCGACCAGTAAGTGACCTGGTTTACCAAAGACTGGGCGATATGGGGACATGCCCATAGGACCTTTGTAAGCAGTATGATAAGGCCATAAGGCATTGTTCAATTTCAAGCTCCAGTATTTTCTATTTGGTTTCACAATTTTATCTAAAATGGATTTAATCTCCAGATTAGAAACTTTGACTTGTCCATTCGTTTTTGGGTGGTAAGCTGTGGCGATTCTTTGAGTGATACCATATTTCTTCATTAACACTTCAATAATCCGATTGACAAAATGAGTTCCTTGATCACTAATTATCGCCTTTGGAGTGCCAAACCTGAAAAAATACAAGACTTTGGAAATTCGACAGTAGTTCTAGTATCATTATTACGAGTAGCTTTAGCTTCTATCCATTTCAAAACATAGTCAACAACTAGAATTATATAACAGTTACCAAAAGATGAAGTGAAAGGACCCATGTAACCGATACCCCATACATCAAATATTTTGCAAACCTGAATGGGATTAAGAGAGATCTCATATCTTCGACTTAAATTACCGGGACGTTGGCATTTATCACAAGATTTACAAAATAAATATACATCACGAAAAATATTAGGCCAATAAAATCAGTATTCAAGTATTTTATGCACAGTTTGTATAATACCCTAAATCGAGCCTAAGTGGATAACACGATTAGTCATTGATCAATTGATAATTGAAGTAAACACATGAAAGATTAGAAGCTTGTAACAAGGAAATTTTATTGAAATTCAATGAATTAAGTCTTGTAAGACTAAAATTAACATGAAATGATGGAATAAAGTTAATCAATATATCATATATTAGATCAATTAACAAGACATAGAACTTAATTGAAATGAAGAATAAGAATTAAGTTAATTAAAGGATGTCATTGAAACAAGGACAAAGTATGAGGGTTTGCATGTAACATGCAATTATAATGAGCCCATTTAATGCAATTAAACCCTTTAAAGTAACATGTGTCTAATGTTGTTATAATTAATTATTCAGTGAAATTATCAATTAAAAAATAATAAAATATGGCAATGAAAGAGAAAACTATTCTTCTTCTTCATTGATGATAACTAAAAGGTTGAGAGAAGAACTTAAGAGAACACCATTGTTGGGAGCTTAGGAAGGTTTGCATGATCAGGAAATTCAAATAAGAAATCAAATCCAAATAACTTGGTGAGTTTATTTACTTAACCGATTAAGTATGTGACTTCAATCTCTTAGTTTGTGATGCTTGAACTTAATATAGTAATGGAAAAACAATGTATATTGGCTGGAAAATGTTAGAAAATCATGTTATGAACTTGAATGCTTTTAGAAGATAGAAGTTATATGCTAGAAAATGAATTCCATGGCTGCTCAATGAATTAGATTATGATAGGATAGAAACTGTTTCGGAAATTACTAATTAAGAGATTGTTTTAGTGTATTGAATGTTTAAACCAGTTAAATGAAGGGTAAAAGTATGTTTAGTTGCTGGAAATAGGTGTTAATAACATGAATTAGAAAGAGTAATCAATTGGTATATGTGTTACAAGCTGAGAATAAACTAGTCACCAAACTAGTTAATCTGGATAAGCTGAAATATTTGGCTTAAATTGAATGGGTTAGAGAAAAAATAAAATGTCTTTGTGTAGGAAAGAATTTCTGGAAATTGTGTATAAAATTGAACTAAAATAATTATCAAAGATGATTGGGGTTAGAAATGGCTGAAATGAACTTAGGAAAAAAGCTAGACAAATCTATCCAGAACACCCTGTTCTGGAGAGCAACTTTGAAAAATCACATAGACTTGTGTATAAGTAATTTAGGGCTAAAAATAGCATTTTAATACTCCTATAATTCATCTTTAATTGAAAAAACACAAAACCTCATAATTTATAGATCAAGAGATATAAGTGAATTAGTAAAAGTGGTTTAGGTTGTCCTAAAACATGAAGGCCCTGCCTTTACATGAAAACTGATAATAGTCGGCTAGGAAATAAAATGTAAACTTAAAATTATCATTTAGGGGGTTCTTTTAGCTTTCCAAGGGAATAAAGTATGCTAAATTTGGATAAGTACACTAGGATATATGCTAATTTTGGTGAAAGATAGATAAGTTGTCTTATAAATACAGAAACTTTTTTATCGTTGTTTTATCACTTAAAATGAAAATTGTTTTATTTGAATTAGATTCTAATGAAATGATCTCTTTCTTGTTTTTCATGTTGGGAGATCAATGTGAATGGATAAGAAAAGAGAAAGGAGGCTTGAGCTTGTAAGGAGCTAGGAGATAACTATTCAAAGTCTAAGTGTTGAGCTTGTATAAGTGTGAGTGTAGCTAACTTAGGACCTTCTAAGATTGGATTGCTAAGTTAAATGGATTAATTGAATAATTGGTAATTGTTGAAAGAAGGTTAGTTGAATGATAACTTGTGTAAATGCCATATTATAAGGTTTGTGAATGCATTTTATTGTTGGTGATGCCAAAGGTAAGTAAATGGGCATGTTAATGGCTTGGAGACTTGGTAAGTAATCCATGCATCCATTGTGTGTGGTTGTTAAAGATTATATGATTGATTGAATAAGATGCATGATTAAGATCGATATGCTTTTGACTTGAATTGCAATGACATGAATGATAAAGTAATGACACAAATGGTATGATTTTGTAATGACTAGTAATGACCTAAATGGTATTGAAATGGCATGAAATGATATGTGCTATCTTGCATTGACATGAAATTTGGAGACTTGGTTCTAGGAACTTAAATATTTAATAAGAAATAAATGAAAGTCTTGGTTGCTAGTTGGTCTTAGGTAGTAAGGTATGTCTAGAGTCTAGAGCTCAGTAACAGTCCGGTGTAACTAACATCTATTGATGTAAATATATCTTAACACGATTATATGTTAGTACTTTGTGTACTTAAGTTGGTGGTAAGTCACCTTCTTGTTTAGGTGATAAGTCACCTATTTGTTAGATACCTTGGGTATCTTATGATAGTACTTTGTGTACTTTAGTGATGTCTTGGGCACCTTCTTGGATACTTTGTGTATCATCTTCATAGGGTACTTTGTGTACAATTTTATAACTTGTTTACCTTTGTCCTAACTAAATGCCAAGGTAATACAAGATAATAAAAATTGTAAAATGAATGGAAATGAGCTAATAAATAAGATTAACTTAATTACATGACTTGAAAAGCATATGTGTTAAATTATATGATATGATATGATATGTGACATGTAATGTCTAAAATGCTTAAGTACATGAAATGGTAGCATGTACTCTTGATTGTATGTCTTGATAACATGATTTGTTTACATGATATTTAAGCTTCTATGCTTAATTAGCTAACTTGGACAGCTTGTACACTAGATAACATGATTTGTTTACATAATATTTCACTTGACAACATGATTTGTTCACATGACATTTGAGCTTGTATGCTTAATTAGTCAACTTGTACAACATGTATACTTAGTTAATTGACTTGTAAAATAACATGGAATGATCAAATGCTTAAGTACATGTTTAGGACGGCTTGTATACTTAGTTAATTGATTTGTAAAATGACATAGAATGATCAAATGCTTAAGTACATATTTAGGACAGCTTGTATACTTAATTAATTGACTTGTAAAATGACATGGAATGATCAAATGCTTAAGTATATGGTTAGGACTGTATGTTTACTTGTTTATATGAATTGATTAAATGGTTAGAAAGCTTATATGCTTAAGTATATAAATGGACATATTGTATAATTGATTATAAGACTTGAATCATGATATATCATTACAAATGCTTAGTGTTTGGGATGTAAAATGATTACTAAAAGTGATTAAATAATATAATCAATGAAAGATTGAATTAAATGGTTAGTACTAGGTGCTACCTCACTAAGTACCTTGTGTACTTACCACTCTTGTTTCCTCCTTTCCTAAATTATCGGTGCTCGATTCTTAGGAGTTGATCCAGGCTAGAACAAGCAAGCATTAAAGTATGGTAAGGTGAAATCTTGTAACTCGAGTTGGTGCATAGTTAAGCATATACTATCTAGTATGCATACTAGAGCTTAGAAAGCTTATTTGTAAATTTGGTTTTGGAATTTGGTTATGTATAAAGCCCATGAACGGGCATAGTTTAATTGTTTGATTGAAACGCTTAGATTTGCTATGCTTAATTTTTAGTCAAGTCTTAAGAGGTTATACTTGATAATATGACAAAGTTTTAGTTCTTATATAAGTTAAAATGATGGCCATGTCTTGTGTTGTTTGATATGAATTTGATAAGATCATGTATACATGTTATAGGTTAAGATAGGCCTTAAGTATAACATGTATAATTCGAAAGATTGGATTGGTATGCTAGTATAATTTAAAGTGTTAGGATTATGCCTTTAGATGTGTTTATATGATGTAATTTTATGGTAAATCTTGTTGAGGTTTAGATGTTCAAATGATGAAGATGAACTTAGGACATTACAAGCCTTTAGTTCTTGTGATCGAATTGGTTTGGTTGCTTAGGATTGATCTTGCATCTAGAGGTATTCATATGGTAGGGACATTAAGGTTATGGGGCATTGTCTGATAAGTTACTTAGAAGATAAGGTTTACCAATTCGTTTACTTAATAAGAAATACCAAATTATTACCTTGTGACTCAAGAAAGACCAAAATCGTATGTTTCCTTTGAACGAATTGCATGTTTTATCATAGGTTTGAGTGAGTATGCTTATTTCTGACTTGTTTGATAGCCATGTAAATACATGTTTTGGAATGTATGCTTTGGTGCTCTTGGATTGAGTCAAAAAGTAAATTAAATGAAATTGGACATGTGGTTTTCAAAATACCTATAGACTAATGTTGATTTAGAATGGTTACCATGATAAGTATTAAATTACATGTATAGTCTTGTGATAGGTTTAATGATTGAATGAGATGTATGATCATAGAAACCAATTTGATTATGATATGTTGTTAAGACATAAGTATAAAACTTCCAAAATGGGTCTATATAGGTAATACCTTGAAATGTTAATGTATGTTACCTAAAACATGAATGTCTTGATTTTGTTGCAAGAACTGGTTATATTTAATAGATATATTTTTATGCTTGAATTTGAAATGGGGAAAGAGAAGTAATTAGTCTAATACAAAATATATCATAGAGAGCTATGAATGTATGCACCCGAATGGCGTTAGTGTATATCTAATTTCAACGGTAAATGTCATGTGTAATGTTTGATTGTGATAACAAGAATAAAATATATGATCACATAAAATAGCTAAATCAATAGTCTTGTAACAAGATCTAATTGTAAAAAGTTTTAAATTGGCCCTAAATTTCATATGTGGCCTAGTTAGTCTTGTTTGACTTTGATTTTGTTTCACATTTCTGAGTAGCACTCCAAGCTCCCGAATTCAGTTAGGGGTTTTACAGTTTGATTGGGTACAAAATGACCTCCACGAGAATAATAATGACAAAATTGAAGGATTGAATTTACCTCGCTTTCGACAACACAATGACGAATTACCTAATCTGAACAATGCTTCCATAGAGATGGATCATCCCAAATGTATAATCAAGATTCTCGCCTAATTCGGCTTACCTCGAAACGTGATAGATCGGCTGGCAGAATACCCGTGGCTAAATAGTTAACCATGTCCGTATACCATGGTACCATCGTTTGCGCAAGGAATAAATGTTCCTTGGAAATTTTTCTTCGATTGGTCCGCCATATTGAGGACTTGGAAGTCGACTCAAATGGTTTGAAACTAAGTTTTCACACCCTTTTTTATCTTTGATTTGGAGATTAAACTCTTGTAAGAGTAGAACCCATTGGATGAAGCAGGATTTTGCCTCTTTTTTATTTATTAAATACTTTAACGTTGCATGATTAGAATAAATAATAATATCAGTGCCTAAAAGATATAAACAAAATTTTTCTAAAGAAAAAAGAATAGCAAAATCTCCTTTTTAGTAGTCGAATAATTTCGTTGAGCGGCATCTAGTGTTTTGGATGCATAGGCTATCATATGAGGTTCCTTCCCCTACGCTCGCACATGAGTTCAAATGGGTAGTTCCCATTTGGCGGTTGAACGATTGGAGCTGACACAAGCCTTTCCTTTAGTTCGTTAAAAGCATCTATGCATTTTTTATCAAAATCGAACATTTGATCTTTTTGTTATAAATTGCATAAGGGTTGTGCCACTTTTGAGAAATTTTTAATGAACCGACGATAGAATCATGCATGACCTAAAAAGGAACGAACATCTTTCACAGTTTTGAGGTAAGGAAGTGAGCGAATAATATCGATTTTAGTTTTATCTACAATAATCCCATCAAATGAAACAATATGTCCTAATATTAACTCTTTATCAACCATGAAATGACACTTTTCATAATTTAACACAAGATTAAAATCAAGACACCGTTTTAAAACATTTTTCAAATCCGATAAGCATTCATAAAAAATATTACCATAAACTGTAAAGTCATCCATAAATACCTCGATTCCTTTTTTGACGTAGTCGAAAAATATACTTATCATGCATATTTGGAATATAGTTAGGGAGTTACATAGTCCAAATGGCATTCACTGATAGGCGAATGTGCCGAATGGACAAGTAAAGGTAGTCTTCTCCTCATCTTGAAGCGCCATAGGTATTTGAAAGAAACCTGAAAAACCGTCAAGACAATAATATTGAGATTTTCCGACTAAACGTTCTATCATTTGATCTATAAATGAAAGTGGAAAATGATCTTCTCTAGTTAATGAATTCAACATCCTATAATCGATGCATACGCGCTATTCATTTTGTACACTCGTTGGAACTAACTCACTTTTTGAATTTTTAATTACTGTTACTCTAGTTTTCTTTGGAACCACATGGACCAGATTTACCCAATTACTGTCTGGTATCAAATAAATGATGTCAACATCAATAAATTTTTGTATCTTTTTTTTCAAAACTTCCATCATCGGTGGGTTCAGTTAATATTATCCTTCTCGAGACAGTTTCGCTCATTCCTCAATTTTTATCTTATGCATACAAGTCAAAGAACTAAGTCCTTTGATATATGCGATAGTCCATCCAATAGCTTGCTTTTGTTCACGTAATACACTTACCAAACTATTTTCCTCCTCTTTTGAAAGCTTACTTGAGATAATTACCGGTAACGAAGGTAAAAGTTTAGACTTAGGAGTTAGAGATAAATTGGTTTTGATAAAGAATATATTTTCAAACTCCCTTTCATCCTCTTCATAGTGAATTTCTTGATCCCTGTAAAAATTGAAGAAATTAGTTTCTATAAATAAATCAATAAGTCGATCAACAATATCAATAGAATTTATTCTTTCAACTTGATCAGGATATTTCATATCTTTGTAAACATCAAATTCAACTACCTCACTGTCAAATTCTATTGTTAAAATACCGCTTCTTACATCAATCTTTGTATATGCGGTTCTCTGGAATGGTTATCCCCAAAGAACTTTATAACAAGTGTTTGTTTTATCGCTTTACATTTCGATGACATAGAAATCGGTAGGAAAAATAAGAACATCAAATTTCACTAAAACATTTTCGAGTATCCCTTCTGGATAGATGATAGAACGATCTGCTAGCTGTATAGTCAATTTTGTTTCCTTCAAAGGCTCGTTAGTAATCGTTTTAACCAAAAGAGGCATAATATTAATTGAAGCTCCTAAATCGCACATGGCACGATTAATTAAAACATTTCCAATTTTACAGGGTATAGCAAAACATAACTTGATCCTTCATTTTTTGCGGAAGCTTTCGCTAAAATATCGCGGAAATGTTTTCACCCAAATTCACCTTCTCATGGTTAGTTAATTTCCTGTTTGTAGAGCATAATTTTTTTAAAAATCTAGCATACCTTGACACTTGTCGGATCACTTCCAAATGAGATATGTTAACTTGCACTTTTTTGAACACCTCTATAATTTATTTTTCCTCAACTCTTTTGTCACGTTTTGTCAATCTTAACAGAAATGGAGGTGCAATCCCTTGAGTAATGGTAGGGGTAGAAGATGGTGAAGAAGATATACCTTGAGTGTTAGAAGGTTGTTGTGGCGATTCCTTCTCCTTGTTCGGCTGTTCAGTGGTTTCGTTTAGAGCCTCAGGATTAATAACTATCCCAGTTCTAAGAGTGATGGCACTAACATTTTCTCTAGTGTTTAAATCTATTTGAGATGGGAGTTTTCCTTGTGATTCTAGTCGTCCTACGGTTTGAGCTAATTGGGACATTTGCTTATCTAATTCCTGTAGGTGGGTCTTAGTACGGTTTTGAAACTTTTCTTGGAAAGTTGCTAGTTGCTCAACAATGGGCTCCAATGATGACTTTGAACTTGTACCTATCTCGTAATGTCTAACTGCACTCTTTTTATCTACAACAAAATATTGAACAATGTCATCTAATTTATTAATTTTATTTTCCAATAAAACTGTACTTACCAAGTGAACCCATCGAGATGGTTCACTTGTAGAATAAAATCACTACGAGTTGATGACCATAGTAGATATTAACGTTCTAGCTACGATTGGAGTCATGTTGACATGTTCTCCTCCACTTGCCGCATCAATTCCCTTCATATCCATAGGCGTTAAACCTTCGTAAAAATACTGGAGGAAAGCTTGTTCGGCCAAACCGTGTTGTGGACAATTAGCACATAGCTTTTTAAAGCTCTCCCAGTAATCATACAAATTTTCAGTATCCTTTTTTTGGATATTCAGGATACTTCACCTTAATTCGCTCGCCTTGGTTGTTGGGAAAAACCTGTCAAGAAAAGACGAGCCATATCAGTCCAAGGTATAATAGAATTTGAAGGTAAATCAAAAATCAGTCTTTTGCTATATCAACTAAAGAAAATGGAAAGGTGCAAAATTTAATTTGGTCTTCAGAAACTCCTTGCGGCTTTGTACTTAGGCAAACCATATGAAACTCCTTGAGGTGTTTGTGAGGATTTTCGCTCGACAAACCATGATAGGTTGGTAGGAGATGAATTAATCCTATCTTATGGGTGAAAGGCGTATCACCATTTGGGAATGTTATGCACATCGAATGATAATCATCAAGTGTCATATTGAGTTGTTAGATGGTTGGATTGTCGTCTCTCATCATCATTTGTTATTCCTAATTTTCCTATCAAAAATCAAAGAAAATAATTCGGTAACTTTGTCGTAGTCCTCAGCACTGGCGCCAATTTTGACACGCATCATGTAGTGTCAAAAAAAATTCTTATTCTCAAATAAATAATAGAAAATTAAATATAGTAAAGGAGAAGTAAAGGTTGATCCCATAGAGACTAAAAACTTCCTGATTATGCTTGTTTGATTGGTGATTGATAAGTGCTCAACTCACTATCACTTTTTACACCTTTCATGGGCAATAATCACCTAATCTACACCTACTTGGACCAATACATATACTTAATGTGAGATATTTAGAGGTTATGCTCATAAAGATGATATTTATAGAAAAGGTAAGTTTTACTGCATTTTTGTATCTTTGCAGGAAAAACTAATGATGCGGCAACAAACAAGGCCGAGGCAAGACCTGATACCGAGGCAAAAACTAAGGAAACGTAGTGATATTATAGGCGAGTTGAGTAGAAAAATGAGGAGAATGTTTCTGGACAAGCAACCCAAGGATCGGGGTTGGATAGCACTTGGAAAGCCCAAGAAAAAGGCCACGCAGGAAAGCCTCCTAGTTGGAATAAACTTAGAAATATTTTATTTACTTGACTTGTGTCCTACTCCAAGTTGTATTCCTACTTAGGAAAGGTTTGCCCTAGGCCAAGCCTATATAAGCTATAGCCGTCCAAGGAGAAGAGTATGCATAATCGAGAGCTTAAACCTAGACCTATATTTCATCCTTAGAGTTTTCTTTTCTTTACATTATGTTTTAATTTTCTTTAGGCTTATGTGAAAGTTGTAGAGTATTAGTGTGAAGAGATTGAACTTTTTTTCTTGTTTCAGTGCAATAAAATATCGAAGTTTGCTTATTCTTTGTCATTCTTTGTTCTTACATTCAAGCTCGGGAGAAAAGTTTATGAGTAATCCATTTATCTAATATCGAGACAGTTAGATTCATGTAAGGAATAAGTATGATGTTTTAATCAGGAAACACTAACTCGGCCTAGAGATAGGTTAAGAATTTCAGCGGCTAAAAGAAGTGTGGGATTGGTTGATAATTATAATTGATTCACGCCGGGTGGTATCATGAAGGACTGGTGATCAACAATACTTCTACTTAGGGATAAGAAGAGTCATCAAAGAATACTTTGCCGAACTTTGGTAAAGTCCACCCAAGAACAAGGGATTTCCATGGCGGACGAGTATCATCGTTGTCAAGGCAATAATTTGTAGTTCTGCCGAGGCAGTGTTGTGCGATTGCATTAGAAAGAAACAAGTCAATTGAATCCACTATACAACACAACTGGATCCTGACCACTTTCTTTATTTGATTTTTCTATTATTATTTAGCTTTCTTTATTTAGTTCAATTACAACCAAATTACTTGTGTTATTATTTTATTTCTTCTTCAGAGCAAGAAGACAAAAGAAGGCATATTAAGTAAATCAATCCCTGTAGAGACGATACATGATAATGCTTATCACTTTATTGCTTGCGACATGTTCACTTGCAAAAATTATGCATATTTAACACGCATCAAGTTTTTGTCGTCGTTGTTGGGGATTGACAACTAAATTTTGTTTTTTTTTTATTTTTTTGCTTTGTAGTTGATTTTTATTTTACTTTGGTCTGTTTTTTGTGTATGACCAGGGATAACCCTACCAATCCTTTGTAGGAGTTAGATCCAGAGATCGAACGTACACATCAAAGGTTGAGGAGACAAATCCAAAGAGCCATGGCAGGAAATCAAGGAGATCAAAACTTACCTACCGGCAGTGGAGGCCTTCCATCGACACCAATACTATGATAGCTTACTATCAGGGATTTCTTGGAAGAGAATTTAAATGGGTTAAATCCTTGAGTGGTTACACCAGAAATAGAAGTAGACCACTTTGAACTGAAACCTGTCATGTTCAATATGCTCAATACTATTGGATAGTTTGGTGAGTCTATGATAGAAGATGTTAGGCAACATATTAAGTCATTCATGGATATTTGTAACTCTTTCGAAATTCAAAGAGTCCATGAAGATGTCTTGAGATTAAAATTATTCCCCTAATCACTGAGGGGAAGGGCAAAAACCTGGTTAAATTACATTCCAGCGGGATCAATAGGATCTTAGAGTAAATTATGTCATGATTTCATTATGCGCTTTAATCCTACAAATTTATATGATCAAATTCGTAATGAAATTACCTCTTTTTGACAGGCAAATGATGAACCTATGTACGAGGCATGGGAGCACTAGAGAGAGTTACTGCACAAGTGTCCTTTGCATGGATTTCCCTTGTGGACACAAGTGACCATATTCTATAATACTACCAATGCCCCAACCAGGATGATATTTGATGCTTCTGCCAATGGGGTACTCCTTGATAAAGCAGCTGAGGAAGCTATTGAGATCTTGAACAAACTCGCAAAGAACGATTTTTAATTTCCTACATCTAGGCGATGAGGAGTAAGATGCCAAGCCACAGTAAATGAGTTAGAAACATCAAATTCAGTGGCAGTACGATTGACCTCTCTTACCAAGATGGTGCAAAACATGCAACTACAGCAAAATACCCATGAGATTAAGGCTACTGATTTTTTCTACAATTTATGTGGAGGTAACCATAGTTCTTCTGAATGTATGCAGAATCAAGAATCTAGCCTGTATGTTGGAAACTATAACCGAAACAATATGATGTCCAACACATGCAACCCTTCATGGAAAAGGCATCCAAACTTTTCATAGAGTAATTCAAACAATGCCTTGAATCCAACTACTCAACCCCTAGGTTTCTAGCAACAAATGCAACATCTGGCGCAGTAGTAGGTACAACAACCAATGTCGCAGTAGCAGATACATCAGCAGCAACCTGTAAGTTCACTGGAGAATTCTCTAAAAGCATTTATGATTAAAACCGAATCATATATGGTAGAGAACAATAACTTCATCAAAAGAACAGATGCATTCATAGAAGTGAGATGAGATTGCAGAATCAAGAGGCAACAATCAAAGCACTGAAAACTCAGGTTGGCTAGTTCGCCCAAAATATAAATACTAGACCACAAGGAGGACTACCTAGTAATACTAAAGTTGCTAAGGTAATGGGCCATGAACAGTGCAAAGCAATCACTACTAGAAGTGGTCTACAGCTTAAGGAGAAGTTAGGAAGGTCAGTAGAAAAAGTCCCACCAGTGGAACAAGAAGAGGACTTGGATGCTGAACAAATTGATCATGTCACAGAAATCCCAATAGAACACACTGCCCTAGTAGAAAACTCGGTAATACCTCAACAAGCTGCCGAGACAACAAAAGAATCAGTGGTACTAGGCATTAAATTCTAAACTAATGAAACCCTTGAAGAGATGAGACCACCACCACCTTTCCCACAAAGGTTGAAAAAGAAAAAACAAGACCACCAATTTAAAAAGTTTCTAGATATTTTAAAGGAAGTGCACATCAACTTGCCATTTGTTCAGGCAATTGAACAAATGACCAACTATTCTAAGTTCTTGAAAGACAATGTGTTTAAGAGAAAAAGACTTGGTGAGTTTGAAACAATGGTTACTACTGAAGGATGCATGACAATGCTGCACAATCGCATTCCACCCAAACTAAAGGATCATGGATGCTTCACCATACCTTGTGCAATAGGTAATCACTATGAAAGAATGGCTTTATGTGACCTTGGAGCAAGCATAAACCTGATGCCTAAATCTGTCTTCCAAAAGCTTAGAATAGGAAGGGCAAAACCCACAACAGTAATGCTTCAACATGAGGACAGATCGTATGTGCAACTTAAAGGAAAAATCAAGGACATACTGATAAGAGTGAATATCATGGTCACCGAGGAAATTGCCGAAGAAGAGGAAGGAGAAGAAGTGGACGCTCTAATGCAATGGACACCACCAACAAGAGTCCAGCCGCCACGACAAGCAAAGCTCAGCCATCGCCATCACTAAAGATGAAGCAATTAGCACCAAGACCTAGAAAATTAATTGTTACCAGCAACTCTTTGAGTCCTTTTAATTTATATATATATTCTGTTGTTTTTATCTTCACTTGTTCATTATCTTATTATTTTGTTGCTTACTGTGTGCCCCTAATAAAAATGTTGAGGATAATGTTTGGTTCGAGTTTGAGGGTGTAGATCCACTACCGAGGCAATTTACTACCGCGACCCTACCATGAAAGGAAGTATTTTTAAGTGATTTTTAAAATTTTTTCTATGTCCACCACCTTACGTGAGTTATTGTCCATACTTTTACACTGCTTTTCATCAGTATTGCCTTAGGTTATTCTTTTAAGGCTATTGAAATCTTTCTCCTTACCATGGTTAGGTCCTGTTTAGAAGGCTTAACTCTAGGATACTTAAGGAAGAAAACTTAGAAGCTTGCTGTAAGGTTGATCTTAAAAACACTTTTGGGACTTGTTGGATTACAAGAATTCTTTTAATGAACTTAGCTGATAAAGACTTAGATTTTTGGACATGTGACTAGAGGTACCTATCACCGACTCTAGGAAACACTCTTCTTTATGCTAGAGGTGCCCGAAATTGGCTCTAGTATGCTTAAAAAAGGAAATATTGGTGAAAAAACACAATCCTTGAGTACCCGAAATTGGCTCAAGAAATTATTTTTTAAGAAGAGAACACTAAATCTAAGTCTATTTGTCTTAAACTTAGAGTTTGTCTAAGAAGGCCTTTAATCAACTTGTCCACAAAAACGCACACACTCACAAAATGTTATAGCTTGTTCTCTAGGTAAACCCTTGGGTAACCGAAAGGTTAAGTCTAAAGAATAAGCATAGTTATGGTGGGGAGAATAGATGAAAACATAGGACCAAGAGAGAATAAGGTTGGCAAATTGATGGTTTGCATTGCTTGAGGACAAACAAAAGTTCGAGTTTGGGGGTGTCACAAGTGCTCAACTCACTATCACTTTTTACACCTTTCATGAGCAAAAATCACCTAATCTACACCTACTTGGAACAATATATATACTTAATGTGAGATATTTAAAGGTTATGCTTATAAAGATGATATTTAAAGAAAAGGTAAGTTTTACTGCATTTTTGTATCTTTGCAGGAAAAACTAATGTCGCAGCAGCAAATGAGGTCGAGGCAGGACTTGATGCCGAGACAGAAGCTAAGGACAAGTAGCGATATTGTAGGCGAGCTGAGAAGAAAAATGAGGAGAACGTTACTGGGCAAGCAACTCAAGGATCGAAGCTGGATAACACGAGGAAAGCCCAAGACAAAGGCCACGCGGGAAAGCCTCCTAGTTAGAATAAACTTAGAAATATTTTATTTACTTGACTTGTGTCCTACTCCAAGTTGTATTCCTACTTAGGAAAGGTTTGCCCTAGGCCAAGCCTATATAAGCTATAGCCATCCAAGGAGAAGAGGATGCATAATCGAGAGCTTAGACCTAGACCTAGATTTCATCTTTAAAGTTTTCTTTTCTTTACATTATGTTTTAATTTTCTTTAGGCTTAGGTGAAAATTGTAGAGTATTAGTGCGAAGAGATTGAACTTTGTTTCTTGTTTCAATGTAATAAAATATCAAAGTTTGCTTATTCTTCGTAATTCTTTGTTCTTACATTCAAGCTCGGGAGAATAGTTTATGAATAATCCATTTATCAAATATCGGGAGATTTAGATTCACAAAAGGAATAAGTACGATGTTTCAATCAGGAAACACTAACTCGACCTAGAGATAGGTTAAGAGTTTCAGCGACTAAAAGAAGTATAGGATTGGTTGATGATTATAATTTATTCACGCCGGGAGGTATCATGAAGGACTGGTCATCAACAGCACTTTGACTTAGGGATAAGCGGAGTCATCAAAGGATACTTTGCCGAAATTTGGTAAAGTCCACCCAAGAGCAAGAGATTGCCGTAGCGGATAAGTATCATTACTATCGAGGCAGTAATCTGTAGTTCTGCCGAGGCAGTATTGTACGATTGCATTAGACAGAAATAAGTCAATTGAATCCACTATAGAACACAACTGAATCTTGGTCACTTTCTTTATTTGATTTTTCTATTATTATTTAACTTTCTTTATTTAGTTCAATCACAACCAAATTACTTGTGTTTTTATTTTATTTCTTTTTCAGAGCAAGAAGACAAAAGAAGGCATATTAAGTAAACCAATCCCTATGGAGATGATACACGATAATGCTTATCACTTTATTACTTACGACGTGTTCACTTGCACAAATTACGTATATTTGATACGTATTAGTGATCCAAGAATATTGAATGATGTTTTAAGTAAAAGGGGGTGTTGTTGAATATGATGAAACTAAATAACTAAATAATTAAAGAGAATAAAATAAAGAAAGTGATTTAATTATAATAAAAACTAGCCTTAGTCTTTTGCTTTAACTCGATTATAATAGGTCATCAAAAAGATTTTTATTTCGGGATTTTTCCTCGGTACTTAGCTTTCAAGATTTAATCCTTAAAGTAATACTTTCAAAACCAAATACCCAAGTGCTATCTTTGATATTGGTTTCATAGATTAATCCACCAACACTATATTTATAGATAAAATATTTAATTCATTTGAACCGACTAGGATTATGTTATTTCAATAATAACTGATCCAATCTTAGTTTTCTTCTTAACAATCAATTTGCTAATGTGTTCCCAGGAAGTCGAATTTGCTTCAATAGCCGATCTTTCCTCCCACATAAATGATCAAATCAACGTCTTAACCAAAGTCAATCTTTAGTTTTGAAATCAATTTGATTTATATATAAGTTCAAAAGAAAAACTTAAAGAAATAATAAGACGAAGTTATTGATGTACTTTTTCAATCCTCACGTTTGGATCGAATCATTGCTTAAGCCCTTGGCTAATAAAAATTTAGCCGAGCATAATTATGGGAAGAATAATGCTCGACATAAAAATAAAACAAAGTAAAAAAATAAGAACAAGAAAATAAAGAAAGAAAACTTTATAAAACTTAAAACCTAGAACAAAGAGATGAAATATAAGAGGTGATGTTCTAGGCTTACCAAAACTTGGTATTCATAGCCTTTTACAAACCTTAAAAAAAAGAAATAAATCTAAGATAATCCTAAAAATATTTAAATTCAAATTATAAAAGATAAATCAAAATTTAAAATTCAAAATGCGGCTGATAAGCTATCTGGAATGCTGATAAGCTATCACGCACTTGCTGACGTCATCTTCTAGAAGTTGTTGACCGAGTTCCATGTCAGATTTTCATACTCAAAGTCGTGCCCACCAATCTAGACTCGACCAAGAAAATAAAAAAAAAAACTTCAGAAGTTAGCTATTTAAGTGCATTTTCCAGATTTAGAGTCCTGCACAAAAACATACGAAAATACTAAGATCAGTAACTTAATTCATCAAATCAAGGAGTAATTAAGCATAAAATAATAACTAGTTTCAACACTTATCAATGTTAACTATTAATTAAAATTTATAACCGTAATTATTAATTACTATTTTTAATGATATAATTAATTAGAAATAATTTATTTTTAATAATTCAATTAATTGACATATAAAATATAACACTTATATCAATTATCAAATTCAAGCTTTTAAATTACCGGTCATACTTGTCTTCTCAAGAAGTTTCGTAATGGTTCTCGCGATTTAAGAGTTATAAATAATTTAGATATTGTAATTTATATGTTTTAAAATAATATTTTGGTTTATTTTTTTAATAGTTTTATTTAAAGAGGATAAATGTATTTTTTTTTTTCTTTAAGTATTAAACTTATAACTTAAAAGAACGAAAAAAAATTAACAACTAAAATCTTTTAACCATATATTCCTCTGAAGATTATTAATAAATCTTAATTGATTTTTAGCTGAAAAAGATGTTATATTAAGAAAATAAAAAATGATGATTAGTAAACTTAAGATAACAAATGATATAATCAGGAGTGATTATGTTATTTAGTTTTATCTTTAAAATAAAAGAGAATATTTTTTATTATTAATTATTTGAGTAGTCAATGATGCTCATATTATTTTAATTTATATGTTCCTAACATTCTCTTTGGAAATATAATCATTACTATATTAAATACAAAAATCATTTTAGAGTGTAGTTTAGATAAAAACAATCTTATCCATTTAATTAGATTTTTATCATTAATACCATTGTCTAAATTATAGATTTCCTGGCACATATACAATGCCATTCAAGCTAACGCCGACTCCACAAATATTGTTTAAAAATTGAACCAATTGACAAAGAAATGAGAAAGCGTTGAATGTTGGTAAAGGTAAGTAAAATTTTACTCAATAATTTGATTTGAGAAGAAATTATTTGATTTGTCATGATTTAGCTTAAAATTTTATAAATTCGATTAAATTCAAAAAAATAAATAAAATTTGAGTTATAAGATAAAAATTTAAATAACTTAAATAAGTTAAAATTTTTAGTAATTAGAGGATTTAATTTTAAGTTCGAGACGAGATCTTTAAATTTTTTTGATATATCGATATACAAAAATATAAAAAAATATTATCTTGTATGAAAAATATAAAGAAATATATATACACATATCTTATATGATTAGAGAAAGTTGTTAAAATTGCAGTCAAATTATACAATAACACGATCAATAATGGATATATTTATTCGTATAACTTAAATTTTTTTGACTCAACTCAATCAAACATTCACCCCTAAATATTGGTATTAAAGAATAATGGATATATTTTTCTATAAAAGTTTGTATAATAAAAGCATACAAATAACATAAGAAAACATTTTTTTGAATAAATATCTCAATATATTATTTAATTATAATTTTCAATGAAATTTATCGTTGGAACTTCATTTTTTATTAATTTTTAACTGTGTTTTAATTCCATTGGTTATTTTTTAAAAATTCAAAATTATAAATATTTCAAAAAAAAACTGTTAACACAATATAAAAAATCATTAGATTTGCAATTTTGTGAATATGAAAACAAAGTAAATAATCATGGAGTTCAAAATTAACCGTAATAATTATCCGTATCCGTCAATTAGTATAACCGTTATATTTTACAAGTTAATTAGTTGAATTATTAAAATTAAAAGATTACAGTTAATTAAATCGTTAAAAATGATAGTTAATAGATACGATTACAGTTACGGTTTTGAATTTTGAGTAAGGGTTAACCTATAGATTAACCGTTATTAAATTAGTTATATATATATATTTAAGATATAATATAACTTTTCAAAATTTGATGGTGATTTTTATGTTTTGAACTTTGATTATTATATGTTAGTTAAATATTTTTAAAAAAAAAAAATAGATGATTTTTATGTTTTGCACTTTAACGGTGTATTACTACAATGTTATATACCGCAAACATTTTAAACTTTAAATATTACAAAGCTCGTATATTTTGTCTTATGTTAAAATTTTTTAAAATATCTTTATAAAATATTTTTATCAAATTTTTAATAGATTATTTATCATACGAGATAATTATATTATTTTTTAAAAAATAATAAACATATAGTAAAAATTATAATAGATTATAAGTTAACATATAATAGAACCGTTGATTAATCGCATCTTAATGATTAACCGTAGCATAAACCATTTTTTAATTGTAGTTAATAAAATTTAATAACTATTATAATGATTAATAAAAATTATATTAAATAATACGATTAATCTACCATAAACACCCCTATAAATAACTACTCAAAAAGTGTTCTACACACAAAAAAATAATAATAAGCCGCCGCTTCTTTCATTTTCTTTATTTAACAAAATTATTGTACTCGTGTTCAGAAAAAATATGGTCGGAAGTTTGGAATTCAAACAATGGTTTAAAAAAGTAAACTAATTATTAATAATATTGATATTAATGATCAGGAATCTTGGACAATTAACTAATTGTTTACGACCGCATACGTTCCTTTTTTTTTTTTCGGATATAATCTGATCCAGATTTTTTTGAATTTATCTTCAACGTTTAATATTTTTTTTATTCACAACAAGCAATTGAATAAATAAAAATGGGCTAATTATAAATACTTCTAATAAAAAATGTATAATCTCTTTTTATTTGCACGATAAAAATCTAGTATATATTCTCCTTATAATCATGAGCATGAATAAAATACACAAAAGTATGGGATAAATTTAAAATAAGAACACGATTAAGAAAATTAAAATATTTAAAATTTAATAATCAATTTAAAATAAAAATAATTTTGGAAACTGTATAATACAATTAATTTATTAAAAATTAAGATTATTATCAATCGTTGTCTCCGTCTCTTACGTATCATGTATCTTTTGTTAGATATAAATATATTATATTTTTAAAATAAACATTAGAATATAAACTTATATTAAATAAAATAATTTAATTATTTATAATTATTTGATCGATTAGTGGATTCGGGTATTATATCTAAAATCTAATATTAATCAATAAAAAAACTATTTGGAAATCGTTGACATTTGTTCATTTAACTACTTATGGACTTTAAAAGACAAAGGTAGCCTTTCAGGTACCTTTTAAGTCAAGTTGTACTTTTTGTTTCATACAATGAAATTCCTAACAAATTCTATATGGATTATTCATGGCTGACGTATTCAAAGTGTCAGCATTTTTGGATATACTTTTTAGGTGCGTTCAAGAATTTAATCGAGTAAAAAAAATTTAAATTATTTAAATTAGTATGTTATAATTTATAATTAAAACTTAAGTTTTTTATTTGATTTGAGTTTTTAGAATTAGAGTTAAGTTTTTGCGTACCTATATACATTTAATTATAATTATTTGTTATATTAGTATAGTTTATTTCAAATTTAAATAATTTTTTTAATCATATAAGAAATACATATATTTTTTAAAATTATTTTTTTACATATATAAGTAAATTTTATAATATTGTCTAATAAGAAATAACTCCTAAACTTCAAAAATTTATTTATAATATTATTTTTTAAAAAAATTTATGGGGATAAAGTATTAAGGTTGTATTATAAATCAATGAATTGTTGCGAAGAAAAAATTTATTAAAAAAATCAATTGAATTAACAAATTGCAAAAATATAAGTTTAATGACTAAATAAAAAAGAATATATCTATTAAAATTTTGAATTGAAGTTACATGTATATTATATGTTGTTAGTGAATCATGTGTTTTAATTTTCGTAAAAGTTATACTTAAAAGAAAAAAATTAAAAAGACAGGAAATCATTCAAAATTGAGGGGTTAAATTATAAAATTAAAAAAATAATTTAAAAATATGAATTGAAGCTGAATAGGTATTCTATAATGTTCAAATTTGATTAAAATTTGACTTAAAACGAAGGAAGAAATGAGAAAACTATAAGGGACTAAATTAATATATATATATATATATATGAAATTGTTTTCAAAAATATAAGATGAAATTGAATAAGTATTTTATATTGGTTTAGGAACACACGAGTCGAATTTGGTCAAAAATATATTAAAATCAAGCAAGAATTGAAGAAAAATAAATTTGAGGACTAAGTTGCAAAACTTTAAAATTTAGTTTTTTTTATTTTTCAAGTAGAGAAAATTTTAACTTGAATCGAACACAAAAAAAATGAATTACTCGAGTTGACTTGAACTCAAATTTTTTATAAATTACTTGAGTTGAATCGAATAATTTAAAATAAAAACTATTTTTAATTGAGTTAAAATTTAGTAAGTACATAAATTATTACAAATTATGCATAGTTTTTTACACAAAATGTAATAACAACGACAGATACCAAATTTCTTACACGAGATCACCCAAACTTAAAAGAGCTTAACTTAGGGTAAGCATTTATGTACATTAATATTTTCCAACAAGAAAACTTATTTATTACAAGAATGATGATAATTTTAGTAGAAACATAAATTATTACAAATTATACATAATTTCATACCCAAAACGTAAAAAAATGATACATACTGAATTTCTTACATGAGATCACATAAGTTATTAGAATTTATACAAAGTTTCTTACGCAAAATGTAATAAAAATTGCAGGTACCAAATTTCTTACACGAGATTATCAAATCTCAAAAGAGATCTACTTAGCGTAAACATTTATGTACATACATATTTTTTTATAAGAAAACTGAATTTTAGTAGACACATAAATTATTATAATTTATACAAAGTTTCTTACGCAAAACGTAATAAAAATTTTAGGTACCGAATTTTGTTGTTCAAGAGCAGGATTTAGAAAATCATTAGTTATTGATATTGAAAGCCAACGTAATCCACGTGCTATCACCTAGACAAGTTGCAAGAAAAAAATAATTGTCATGTCTATAGATTCATGCTAATAGTGTATAATAATGTATATCATTTTCTCATACAAAACATAATCATCCGTTGTGTTCACCTATTGTGTGGCCTTTTCTTCAATCGAATAGAGAAATTAATGAATAAGCATTGAAAATTTTCTAGGTGAGAACATCACAAGTAATGAATTATTTCACACAACAATAAGTTTATTATCATTTTCTTAACAACAGATATTCTTGCAGCATTTCCTTGAATCGTGGGTAAGCTTTCTAGTATCTTAATTTCTTCATCAATCATATCCAACGTACACATATACCAGTGAGTTCTGTTGTCATTAATGGAATAAATATATGTATACAATAATTCAACAATGTTAATAAAATGACACATAAAGTTATTTTATTTTAATTTATTTACAAACATATAAGTTTATTTTTATCTATTTCTAGTCCTTAATGTTTTCAAAATGTTTAAAACTTAACCGCCGATGCTCAACAATATTAGGAGGACCCATTATCCCTCCTACAACTATATGCTACAAGATAATAATTATAAGTTAGTATGTTTGGAACATTATATCTGTTTATGGTGATATAAACGATTTAATTAAAAAAATAAACATACACCAAAGGCGTATGGTAGATATCCTCTCTTTCTGTCACAATCTGTCCTTTCATCTTCATTAATAATCTTCCAACCAACAACATCAATAAATTAAATATCAATCACAAAATATCTATGTGTTAAGAAAATATGTGGTTAATCCAAGAAAATAAAATAATAAAAAAATTTATTATTTTAACGAATAGAATAAAATGATATAAAATAAAATATTTTAGATCAAACCGATTTTGAAAATGATAAGTAGGAATCGTATTGATGCTTGCACGAACACAGTTTCCTTAAGATAGATTTTTCTGTCACTCCTGAGGTACTTGAGTTTATTGGTAGTTTATCTCCTAAGATACAACAACAAGAGGATCTTCAACAGTAGCACAACTGCAGAGATCCTGAGCTTTTCTTGCCTTCTCCAGTAACCAAAAGAAAAAAAGAGTAGAAAATGATTTTGAGTGTGTTTAGAAACTGATAATTTCATTCTTATTTATAGGGAAAAATTAGGTCAGAACCAGTGTGAGTTCTAATCTGAATTATATTAAAATATATTATGAATAGTCAATTTTATCTTATCTAATATTCTTAAGTTGTATTTAAGTAAAATACAAAATCTTCTCAAATATTTGAAAAAAGATAAATAATTTAGGGAAAACTTTAATCACAACGTGTAAAATATCTTTAAGCCCACGAAGAGCCCGACTAGTCCAGACATTCGCAATGCCCACGTTGTACACCCCAACACAAGAGTTAAGCCATTCAATGGTATAATGAGGTTTCATTATCCCATCCATATGGGATAATTAGGTTTCATTTTCTTATTCTATTCACGACCTTCTTACTTTGAGCATCAATTTTTCATTCATCACTCAATCATTTTGAGCATATGAGATACCGCTGTAAAGATCTCATGGAGTAGAATAAGAATTAATAAATTCCTTATTTGAATCTTCATCTTTACAATTCCAAAACATGCCTCAAAGTTGGTCATTTATCACTGTTTTTTCTAACAATCACCCACATGAATGAAATTGATGATTTTATCAAAACTTTTTGGCTCGATGTGGTGATAGTCTTTGCGATTGATAGATGTATAGGATAGATAGGTTTCCTACTTTGAACCTTTCTTTGTGAAAGTATAACTAATTTACTAGCTAATCAATAGACGTGATGTCCTTGAACTGTCAGCCTTTGATTTAAGCGATGACATACTTCACACACCTATCTTTTTGGCAAAAGTTTAAGTTCTCATGGTTATGCCCATATGGTCGTGGACATTCCTTGGTTATGTAAGAGTTTGAAAGAATTATGCCCAATAGTCTCCTTGAAGCTGCCCCACTTCAATCTCAAATAAGTGACTTATGTTTCTCGGTACACCGAAGCACACAATGGTCATTAAAAGCTTTACTTAGCCTATACCAAATTGTTTTCACTGTTCACATCATAGGAACCCCATAGTGATAGCACAAGTCTATGGAATTAGGTTGTCCCTTTGAACCTAGATCTTGGGATCTCCAGTCAACTAGGTAGGTTTTTTTTCACATAGAGCCTTTATTTTTCGTGGGCTTTAGTCACATTGCTTTAGATATTTTCTCAACTTGATCTCAATTTAACCTTTAGGTTAGTGAATCCATAGTGTTATACTTTGATTTTATCAAATCAGTAGCGATAACTCTATTTGAGATCAGTTGTCTAACGATATTAAATTGATAACCCAAACGTCTCAAATTACCATTTCTCATAAAACTATGCTCTCTACCAATAAACATTGTTGGCACATGCTCAGTCCATTCATGAAAATACATGACATAGCTTATTCATTCGATGTGAACATATTCACTTATATCGAAGAATGTTTATAAAATATTGCTTTACAATCTTTAGTATCTTTGAGATATCTCAAAATTCTCACAATTATTATCTATGGTTTGACCTTCAATTATTTTATGGACCTGCATAAATTGCTTATAGTGAAAGCACTACTTTGTCTAATACAATTCACTTAGATTGTATATGCTATTTGCATATTCCATTTCAACAAGTATTGGCTCGTATTTATTTGGAGTTCTGACTATGTAGGGAACATCCTAGCCAAACTTCTTTTTCTATGTACTATGATTTTGTCAATATAAGACCTTTAAGTGTCTGTTTGATTTGGATACCCGGAATCAAATCGATCAACCTCATATTTACCACATCATTGTACATCATCAACATAGGATCATATATCCTAGTTGATTTGACAAATCATCCTTTGTTACACTTACGTGTCATCATGACAATATCTTTGTTTCAAACGTTTGTTGAACATGTGGATTTTTTCCAGTATCCACAATTCATTTTATGAAACTTGGATCAACTTCTATAGGAAGTGCATTTTTAAAAAATAAGTCACTCTTTTTCATTATCATATTTTTCTACAAAAATTGATATTCGTTGCAATGTTTCATATAGCCAATGAAAATACAGTTCACTTATTTTCATTTTCTTTGGTAATGGAATATTACCTTGGTGTGACACTCCACATTCTTATGTAGTTATAAGAAGGCTCTATTTTCTTCCATAACTTATATGGTGTCTCACACTTAATTAATAGAATAACTCTCCCACATATTAGACACATTATGAAGATTTAATTCTTTTAGAAGTTATCTTTAAAATCATTGTATCTTTAGATGTTGCAACATTACTCACATAGAGTTTTTCCTCAAATTAATCAATTTGGGTTTCAACATCCTTCTTATAAGGAATAATTTCCTTATATCAACTTTGCTCTAGCAATATTTTTCTTAGTAATAAGGCTATATGGTGTCTCACACTTAATTAATAGAACAACTCTCCCACATGTTAGACACATTATGAAGATTTAATTCTTTTAGAAGTTATCTTTAAAATCATTGTATCTTTAGATGTTGCAACATTACTCACATAGAGTTTTTCCTCAAATTAATCAATTTGGGTTTCAACATCCTTCTTATAAGGAATAATTTCCTTATATCAACTTTGCTCTAGCAATATTTTTCTTAGTAATATTTGCTTAGAAAAAGATGGTAACCATATTTACCTCATCCTCTCTAATACTAAGAGGATCTTCTTTTGACCAAGTTCATCATGATCAAATATACAACATAATTGTTGTCATATTTTGAAATTCTTTCTCATGAATTTCACTGATTGTGTCACATAGTCACAATCAAAATATTATAAATTTGTTAAACATTTGAAATTTAGTCAAAGACTAAAAATCAGAAATAAAATTATAATTTCCAACTTTTGTTAGATAATAGGATTTTAGTAAACTAGAAACCTCAAAAAAAAGTTTACATAGTTCTAATAGAAAGAATAATAATGAATAGTGTACCAGGTAGGTAACTTATGATATGAGAGGTGGTGCACCAGGCACACTTAAGAACCAAGTCTTTTCAAAGAACCAATCATAAACATGCATTTTCAAATTTCCTTTCAATCACCTGTTTATGGAAGTTCTTGAAATCATTCAAGTATGAGTGATCAATTATGTCACTACCTTTGATTTACCATAATTCAGAATCAATCACTAAGAATTTCTTAGAACCAACATATTTCATTTATGGTCCAATGACCCTCATAATTCTTAAGCCAATTTTAAACATTGTGTATTTCATAACATAAATCATAATAAACTTTAAGATTATTAACATAGAGAACTACTTTCTTCTATGTTTTGATTCGAGACCTTAGTCGAATCAAACATTGTAGAATTAGTAACTAATGTTACTTCTACTAATAGATTATGTTAAAACAGATTTGTTCACTTTATTTGAAAATTAGATCAAGTAAATCCGTTAAAACGGTAGGAAATAATTCTCAAAACGAATTATTTACGAGATCTTTGTTTCTAAAACAATCAAGATATTTTGTGTTTACACTTTCTCAAGGAAAATTATTAATTAAAAATAATAATTCAAAGTGTTTTCAAACACAAATAATTATTATCTCATAAAAAAGGTATTCTTTTTCATGCCATACAACATTAAGGTTAAGATTATTTTCAAAACAAATAAACTTTCCTTAATCGTAATAATATCAAAATATTATTATCAAAATAATATCATAATTTATGATATTAAAATTATCATAATACATGCATATATGTATTTATTATATCATTAAGAAATATAACCTTAATAAAATATTCGTATATATGGTATTATCACAAAGATACCATAAAACTTATTTAAGAAATCCACGATTACCTTAAATTTATATATATATGGTTTTAATATTATCATATTTCATAGCAAATAATGATGAAGGTTGAACCTAAAAGGTTCTAGAAGGCTTTGTATGCAACGAAAGGAGAAGGTGCTAGAGAGCTCAACTATGCAGTTAGGTTGTTAGCATTGTTGTTAGTTAGTTAGGGTTATCAACTCCAGCTGGTAACAATGACTCATTAGCGTATAAATACATGGTATGTATTTGATTGGATATATACTTGAATCAATAAACTTAAAAATATTTTTATCAATACGATATCTTCGTTGGGGTCCTAGAGCCAATTCTAACTCTTTCGTTCTCCTTCTTCTTTTTTGGTTGTTTCTAGTTTCTTCTCTTCTCTGAGCTTGGTGGTTACGATGTCATTCACAAATACGAAAGTTAATATGGTTCTTGATGAGTATTTGTTGTTGTGGAAACAATAAGTTCTTTTAACTCTGAGGAGCCACCGGATAGAGAAATCAATGACTTGTGCCCTCCATCCTCCCCCTGAGACGATCATCGGCCCTGATGGTGAGCCAATCGTGAATGAAAAGTATGAGGATTTCGTAGCACAGGATAGTGTCCTGGCTTCTTGGTTACTTTCAACCATTAGTGTCACTCTTTTTCCATAATTTATTAGAGCCGAGATTGCTACTGATGTATGGAATACAGTTCTAAAAACATTTTTCCGTCGATCTACAACCTCAGTAATGAGCCTTCATTATAAACTGCGTGCCTTGAAGAAAGGAGATTGAACTATTCGGATGTACCTGACTTAGATCAAGGAAGTCTGTGATCCCTTAGCCTCATTTGGCAATCCATTTCCTAAGGTTGAACACATTACGAGTATTCTGAATGGTCTACCTATGGAGTATTAGCCTTGGATAGAACTTATTATAGGAATCAAAGACTCGCATTCTGTGGAATGTGTCTGATCCATGTTAATGGATGTTGAATATCAGCTAGCTGGGTTTGGAAGTCAAAATGAGATTTGATGAGTGCCAATCTTGCTCAAATATTTGGTGAGCAATCTAGAGGTCTTTAAGTTGGTTATGCCTTTAGGGGTAGGCAAAATCCATAGATTCAAGTTGGAAGGCTTGTTGGTCGTGGCTGAGGTTGAGTTAAGTTTTAGTGCCAGTTATATGGTAAACTTAGGCATATAGTAGACAGATACTGATACCGATTTGATCAATCTTTTTCAGAAGTTACTAGAGGCTTGAGTGGTAAAGGTGTTGCTGAATCTCGGAATGCCAATCTTGGGTTTTTTGATGATCCAATCATGTTGGAAGATGATGAAAATGGTAATCCACAAGTTAATCTAGGTGCATCTGACAATTCTTGGATTGTGGATTCAGGTGCCACACATCATGTGAAACCAGAATCTACCAATCTACTACATTCTTCTTATTATAATGGTCCAAATAAACTCGTGATTGGTAATGGTGTTAAACTTTGTATTGATAATAAAGGATGTTCTTTATTGTATACAGTTTGTGCTTCTAGAAAATTATTGTTGAATGAGGTGCTTCATGTACCAAATATAACGAGAAATCTGTTTTTTGTCTCTAAGCTTGCTAGGGACAATAAGGTGTTCTTTGAATTTCATGCATAAACTTGTTTGGATCAAGAAGAGGATATTGGTGCTACCTTATTTTGAGGTCGTGAATGTGATGGCCTGTACAAATTTGATGTTGAGATAGATTAAAAAGGAGTTCATACTGAAGTTATTCTAACTGGTGTAAATGCTTCTACCTATGAGCTATGGCACAGTAGGGCTGGCCATCCTAGTTTTAATAGTTTTCTTCATATATGTAATATCATGGATGTAAAGATTTTGAAAGATATAAATAAAACTTCTTTACCTATATGTGTTGTATGTCGTATGGGTAAATGTCATCGAATGTCCTTCTCCCTCTCATACTCAATATACTAAACCTTTTCAACTTGTGTACACGGATCTTTGGAGGCCTTTTCATGTTTCTTCTATTGGTTATAAGTATTATATAACCTTTGTGGATGCTTGTACAAGACACACGTGGTTGTATTTGTTTAAGTATAAGTTTCAAGTTACTGGTGTAGTTCAGTTATTCCATAAAATCGTTAGCACTCAGTTTGAGTATTTGATAAAAGCAATTCAAAGTGATTGGAGAGGTGAGTTTAGAGAATTGACTACTTAGTCGGCTAAGGCATTGTTCATCGAGTCACATGTTCACACACCACTGAACAAAATGGTATGGTGGAAAGGAAGCATAGACAGTAATCAAACTAGCTTTGGTGTTGTTGGCTCAAGCTTCATTACCTCTGATGTTTTGGGCATATGCTGCTTGTATAGTTGTGCATTTGATTAATAGGTTACCTACTCAAGTGTTGATGGGCGTATCACCCTATAAGAAGTTTTATAAGAAGACACCAAACTATACACATGAAAATTTTTTGGTGTAGGTGTTTTCCTCATTTGAGACATTTTCTAAACTATAAATTAGATTTTAGTTCTCAATTTTTTACCTTTCTTGGGTATAGTCCACAACATTGAGGGTTTCAGTGCTTAGCACCTAATGGTAAAGTTTATGTCTCTTGTCATGTCATATTTGATGAATTGGTCTTTTCATTTGCAGATCAAGGGTGTAAGAAAGATATAAGTGATGGTGTTGTACCTAGTAGGTCGATCAAATGATGTCCAACAATTATAACCCATCCTGAAAAAGGCATCCAAACTTTTCATGGAGTAACCCCAACAATGCCTTAAATCCAATTAATCAAGCCCTTAGATTCCAGTACCAAAGTCAGAACCTACCGCAGCAGCACACTCAGCAGTCAATGCCACAGCAACATGTACAACAGCAGCAGTCTCTGAATGCATTGGCAGATTCTCTCACGGCTTTTATGTTAAAGACTGATGCATACATGACTGAGAATAACCGCTTCATGAAGCGTACTGATGACTTCATGAACCGAACTGAGATGAGACTACAGAACCAGGAGGCTGCGATCAAGTCTTTAGAAACTCAAGTTGGTCAATTTGCCCAAAGACAAAATACTCGACCACAAGGGGGTTTACCTAGCAATATTGAAGTTGCTAAGGTGTTAGGCCACGAGCAATGCAAGGTAATTACGACAAGAAGTGGTCTACAATTAAAGGATAAAGAAGGGACCTCAACCGATAGAGTCCAACCAGAAAAGCAACATCATGAGGACTCAGAAACTAAGCAGGACCCTGCCAAAAACTCTGCCACGGCAGCAGAACCAGCAGTACCAGAAACACCTACCGAGGCAGTTGTAGATAAGTTCACCCCAGGTATTAAACTCAATATTCAAGGAAACCTGGAGGATATAAGACCACCACCTCCTTTCCCGCAGAGGTTAAAAAAGCACAAACAAGACCACCAATTTCAGAAATTCTTAGACATCTTGAAACAAGTCCATATCAACTTACCACTAGTTGAGGCTATTGAACAAATGCCCAACTATGCCAATTTCTTAAAGGACATAGTATCCAAACGATGGAGGCTAGGGGAATTTGAAACGGTGACAGCCACTGAAGGTTGCATGGCCATGCTGTATAAGAGCATGCCGCCTAAGCTAAAGGATCCTGGATGCTTTACAATTCCCTGTGCGATTGAGGATGGTTATAAAGGAAAGACCCTATGCGACTTGGGAGCAAGCATCAATCTAATGCCCAAATCAGTTTTTTCAAAAACTTGGAATAGGACGAGCAAAACCAACAACAGTACTGCTCCAACTTGCGGATCGGTCCTATGTGCACCCCGAAGGCAAAATTGAGGATATTCTGGTGAAGGTCGACAAGTTTATATTTCCTGCTGATTTTCTTGTCCTTGACTGTGAGGCCAACGACAATGCACCGATCATATTGGGTTGACCTTTCCTTGCTACTGGATGCACCATCATCGATGTAGAAAATGGCGAGCTCACAATACGGATAAACGACCAACAAGTTAAGTTGAACGCCTTCCACAATCTTACAAATTCAGACGCTCCAACATAATGTAAGGCTCTCCATACACCAAACCAGGGTACTAAAACATCCTGCCTGGGCAGCACGCTCGGCAGACTGTTCGGTAAGCGAATAAAACCCAAAGGAGAAGTCGAATGCACTGAAGGGACGGGCCAACAAGTGAAGGAAGATACGGGCCAGAAAGAGATAATGAAAGTGGGACATGCATTCACATTCACTCCACAAGTAACATAATCTCTTCCCTTCAATTTTAGTTATTATATTAGGATTAGTTTATATATTGTTATTTTTAGTATTTTATGTTTTTTATTTTTTTTAAATAAAGCAATGGATGCAAAAAAAAAATTATGTCATAGCAGGAAGTCTGCTACCGCGGCAGTACACTGTGTCAAAGCCGCAGAATTCCTAACGGGCAGAAATAGTGTAACGGCTATCTACTGAGAAATCTGCCATGGCAGTAACTGTGCATCAAGGCAATAAATGCCTAACGGCTACTTTTTAAACAATCATATTTTTATAGCCTATATAAGCAGACTCATTGTTGTGCACTCTTTACTCTTGCATTCTTGCTACTTTTTCTTTCTTGAACAATCTTACTCTCACTATCTTTCCAATCTCTTAAAATTTTCAGAACTCTCTCTATCACTCCAGAATTTTTCTCTCAAATCATCTTCCACGAACAATCAATGGCTTCTTACAAAAGATTCGCTTCGGCCATTGTTGCTGACCCATTAAACTGCTCGTTCGTTGCTCGGCAGTTATGGGAAGAGCAAGGATTTCAACAATCCAATGAGATATACTTCGGCATTGAATCGTACTTGTTCAACAAGATTCAGTATCAAGATTGGGAGGTATTCTGCCCATAGCCTCCACTGGCAACTGCTACCATTGTGAGAGAATTTTATGCACATGGACCGAGAAAGGACAACCTATTTGTCTAATACCGAGGCAAGCCTTTTCGACTTGATGCCGCAAGTATCAATGAATTTTATGGTCTCACCCCCACACGTGATGCTCATGTCGAATTCGTAGACGGTATCACCACTCAAGACTATGAAGAGATCAAAGATGGGCTTTGTTACAGTAACAACTCATGAGAAACCGGTGCCCATAAAGATTCAGTAACAAGGAAAAATCTTAAACCCGAGGCCAAGATATGGTGTACTTTTGTCAAGAGACGACTTATCCTAACCTCCCATAACAGCACAGTGGATCGCAAAAGACTAGTGTTGATCCAGTCTATCATCAAGAAGAGAAGCATCAACATTGGAGAGATCATTCTTTACGAAATTCATGAATGTGGTAAGAAGGAACGTGGACCACTTTATTTCCCATGTTTAATCTCTGCTTTGTGCATTAATGCAGGAGTTCCGGTCGAAGACGGATGAATATATGCCAACTCGACAGGGATGGACAAGAGACTTCTGTCACCGAGTTATGTAGATCACACATGCAGAACCTGTCTAGGAAACACCGTAGTAGTTTATTGTCGACTTCACTACCGGAGGACAGTATTCAACAGAAGCACCAGCCTCCACCGAGCCAACTACCATAACAGATACATACCAAGAAATTCTGTAAAGGATGACAACCATGGACCTTCATCAACAACGCTACATAGAGTACCAACGCAACTTCAACACATCTCTAGCCAACATGATGATACAAAGCTTCCCACATCAAGGGGCACAATTCCCCGAGTTCCCAGCCAACATGTTCGTTACTGCCGCCCCTTATACCGAGACAACACTTGCCCCAGGGCCGTAACCATTTTTCCAGCCACGGTCGCATTAACAGTTTCATACTGCCGGACCTTTCAGGCCGACCAAGTCTGCCGGAGTATCATCTACCAGCCAAAGGCCATCTAAGAGGTGAGCTATCTTTAACTCTCCCCAAAGGGAACCAATCCCTATGCCCAGTCTCAGTAGAGACACGCTATCTCGAGAGGTTGATGAATACCACAGTTCGTCACATGAATCAGCAATACCCACTGCCATGAAAGGGGAGGGAAAGAAATCATGGACATAGAAAATATGGACGAAATGGAAGAAGGAGATGAAGTTACTGCACCAACGCACCGCACACTGCCCAATCGAGTTCAACCGCATCGGCAGGCCAAACAACAACAATCACCAGCATAAGGATCTAGATGAAAGGCATCAGCAGCAAGGCCTAGGAGAATGCTCTGTATAAGCAGCTCATCGGAGTCGTTATAAATGATTTCATTTACTGCTTTTGTCTATTTCCTTACTGCAATTGTTGTTTGCCTTACATGTTGAGCATTGAGGAAAATGGTCGGTTTGAGTTTGAGGGTGTTGTAGGTGCAGAAGCACTGCCGAGGCAATCCACTACCGCAGCATTACAATAAAGGAAGTAATTTTTTTTTAAAATTTTTGCAATATTCTCTTTTCTTGAATTACTGTTTTTAATCTTACAATGCTCTACATCAGCTTTGCTTTAGTTTACTCCTTTAAGGCTACAGATATATTTCTCCTTGCCATAGACAAGTTCTGTTTTGAAGGGATAACCATAGGATACTCATAGAATAAAACTTAGAAGCTTGCTTTAGGGTTAGAAGACAAAGAAACACTTTTTGGACTTGCATGAATTAGGAATTCTTTTAATAAACATAGGTGATAAGGACTTAGAACCTTTTGAAAAATAACTAGAGGTGCCTATCACTGGCTCTAGTTTTGCTCTCTTTCATGCTAGAGGTGCCTGAAACTGGCTCTAGTATGCCAAATAGGTGGCTAATAAGAAAAAAATAAAATAAAATAAAATAAAATAGAGAAAACACATATCTTGAGGTTGTAGATATTAGTGAGAGGAGATTGTTTCTTGTTTCTTTGTTCTAATACAATAATAATATCAAAGTTTGCTTATCCTATTGTCATTCCTTGTTCTTGCATTCAAGCTCGAGAGAGAAGTTTGTAAGTAATATATTTATCTAGCATCGAGAGGTGTAGATTCACAAAGGGATAAGTACGGTGTTGTAGATACTAACTCGGCCTAAAGATAGATTAAGAGTTTCAACAGCTAAAAGAAGTGTTGGATTGGTTTATGGTTATCGTTGATTTACGCCAAAAGGTATCGTCAAGGACCAGTCATCAACAACGCTCTGACTTAGAGATAAGCGGAGTCAACTACAGACACTTTATTGAACTTCGATGCCTTTGCCCAAGAGCAAGAGATTGTCGCGGCAGAGAACACTAATATTGCCGAGGCTGTATCTGCAGTACTGTCGAAGCAGTGTTGTGTAATTGCATTGAAAAAGAAGAAGATCAATCGAATCCACTAATTGACGCAGCTGGATCTTACCTACTTTCTCTATATCATTCTCAATCTTTTATTTTATGTTTTGTTATTTAATTATTTAGTTAGTTACACAAATCCACTTATCTATGTTTTTACTTTATTTTTCAGGAGTAAGGGAACAAGGGGAGACATGTTAAGTATACCAATTCCTGTGGAGATGATACCCGATATACTTATCACTTTATTACTTGGCGATATGTACACTTGCACTCAATTGCGCTTTTATTACACGCATCATCAAGCTCCAAGGAATTGGCATGCAAAGCTCAAGAGTTACTTGCCGGAGATTGGATTTAAAGAAACTCGAGCTAATGATTCTTTGTTTGTTCTAGACAAGCAAGGAATTAAAACATTTATGTTAGTGTATGTTGATGATATTATCATCATTGGTGAGTGTTACAAGGATATTGACGTTGTGGTCCAACAACTAGGAGAGAGGTTTGCTCTAAAGGACCTGGTGAGTTGAATTTTTTTCTTGGCATCCAAGTTACTCGAAAAGGATGTTCCTTGGTGCTGAATCAATCAAAGTATATACTCGAGGTGCTGGAGAGGGCAAACATGTATGGTGCAAACGGTACTCCCACACCAATAGTAACATCTTTTGTGCTACTCAAAGAAGGAGGTAATCCTATTGTTGATGCTTGAGAGTATAGAATCCTGGTGGGTGTATTATTGTAAGTGTGTCATACTCGACCAGAAATAGTATTTCGTGTGAATCGCTTAGCTTAGTTTATGCATGAGCCTCGTGAGCAACACTCTATTGTTGTGAAGAGGGTTCTAAGGTATCTAAGTTGACCGTTAGATCATGGTTTAGTGTTCAATCCTGCTGATTCTGGTGACGAGTTGTGTCTTGAAGCCTTTGCTGATGCAGATTGGGGAGGTAGTTTTGAAGATAAGAGGTTTGTGACAGGTTATGCAGTTTATTTGGGTAATAATTAGGTAGATTGGAATTTCAAGAAGTATAAAACAGTTTCTCGATCTACAATAGAAGTCGAGTATAGAAACATTATTGATGTTACTTCTGAGGTAACCTGGTTACAACGTTACTTGCAGAAATGAGACATTTGTGTAATTCTGTTCCTATTGTTTGGAACGACAATTCCAGTGTTGTAGAAATCAGTGCAAACCTTGTGTACCATGCTCAAACGAAACATGCTGAATCAAATATTCACTTTGTCCGTGAGAAGTTTGTTGTTGGTTGCTTGAGAGTAAATTATATCCCAGCCATGCATCAGGTGGTTGATGGGTTGACCAAAGCCTTGTCTCGAGCATATTTTCTGATTTTTCAAAAGAAACTGGGTGTTGCTACTACTGATGAATTGGAGGAGCTGAAGAAGCAGGGAGAATGATGAAGGTTGAACCTAGAAGGTGTTGGAAGGCTTTGTATGCAACGAAAGGAGAAGTTGTTGGTGTAACACCCCAAACTCGGGTGCCACATTTAGGCTGTAAGCCCAATCCGTATCCATAAAATTTCAAAACATAGTTCAAGTCAAACCGATAAATATGATATAATTTAAAACGATATTAATATCCAAAGTAGTTTTGCAAATTAAAATATCATCAGAGCTCCAAAATACAAGTTTGATAAAAGCATTTGACCTTGACAAATTAAAATAAAATAAGTCACAATTACAGCAAATGGTCCTACGAATACATAGCCCAATAATCTAGTAATTGTACTCTACCAACTGGTCAATACTAAACTCCTAAGCTGATGGTGCTCCGCCACGTCCATACGATCGCCGCCAACAAACCTACTGATTAGTTCTTAAATTATACATTATTTTATTAATAATTACTCCTTGATTAATTTTTATATGTTGCTAATTTGGATCTTTTCGTTCATTTTTGATGCAGGACAGTAAGATCAAGAAATGTTCCAAAAATGAAGAAATTACGCAACTTTTGATATTTTTGGAATCATGGTTAAAGACACGGGCACAATCTACGACATGATAATATCCGATATGATAGATTCTACAAATCAATCAACTTCAGCTTCCAGAAGATATTCCAATCAGCAAAAACGTGTGGAAAACAATTATTAAGGGATTTAGATTAGGATTAACAATGGAATATTTGGAAATTATCTTTTATTTGGATATTATCTTTCTAGTTTGAAGGCTTTTATTTTTCCTAGGATTATTTTTAGGAGTTTAATTTATTTTGCTGCTTTATCTTTAGATTTTCTCAAGTTATAAATACCCCATGGGTAGAGCTTGAGAAATCACCTTTACCTTTATTTTTACTTTACCTTTTAACTTTGTAGTTGTTTTAAGCTTTTAATAAAATTCTCTTCTTTTTATATTTGTTCTTTAGTTTTTCTTTTAAAATGTTAAGCGTGATTTTTACCATAAGCATGCTTAGCTAAGTTTTCTAAGCCAAAGGCTAAAGCTATTATTCAATTCCTTTCGTGAGAATTGAAAAGCACTTCATACCCCTTAAGGTTACATTTTTAGTTTTCGGATATCAAGGATCGGTAATAGACCATCCTTTTACAATCAAAACGATTTGATTTCAAAAAATGCACGTTGGAATTGAATTTCAGTTTCGATTAATAGTTGGGAGGAAGGATCGGCCTGTGGCATATTCAATTTCCTATGAACAACTTAGCGGTGGTCCACTAGGGAAACTAAAATCGGATTAGATTCTCAATTGAGACGGTACAATCCGAGTTGGGTTTTTCCAAATTTTCTAGTTATTGAATTAAGTAAGCGATTGTCGTGATTAATTCACAAAAGGGATGAGATCTAAAAATTATTTTAGAATCTCGATTCATTTGAGAGAAAAACAAGTTATAGGGGTTAGGCCCTATAGACTATAACCGTCGTGAACCCAAAGGTAAAATCCTATTCAAGGATCGATTTGAATTGAAGCAAAAGCTTTAGCCCAAGGCTGATTTTATCAATTGAATTTTCATCTCAAATTATTCTTTTAATTCTCTTTTAATCATATTTCATTTCAATCAAAACACCAAAACCCCCTTTTTAATTTTCTCTTCGAGTAACGCATGATCAAGATCAAGAACAAGTTACTCGTCAACATCCTAGTCCCTATGGAACGACCCTTACTCTCACTATTCTACTTTATTTCTTTTTATCGAGATTAAGGATTATTTTATTTGACATCACAAACGACGCGTTGTCAAATTGGTGTCGTTTCTTAGGACTACGGCAAAATACTGATAAAATTTTCTTGTTTTAGATTTATGACCAGGCAAAACCCAGGAACATTAGAAGAATTTGATCCAGAATTAGAAGCGCGAAAAAGAAGAATTCACGGGCAAACACTTCATGAGAAGAGAAAGAAACAATAAGAGGAAGCAAATTCTGAAGTCTTTATTGACGCCACACACGAAGAATCAACTTCCACGCCTATAGCCAATCCAACAAACAACGCACCAGATCTAATGGCTTATCAAATGATCAAAGAGTTAACCCCAGCACCAGCTGTTCAACATCCCTTTGCATTACTTTTCCTCAAGACGAAACTCCATTTCAACTTAAAACGGGGCTAATACATCTACTTCATAATTTCCACGGTCTTCCTAGTGAGAGTCCACATAAGCACTTGGCGGAATTTTATTTGGTCTGTTCAAGCATGAAACCTCAAGGAATATCCGAAGACCAAATTGAATTAAGAACATTCCCATTTTCTTTATCTGCCATTGTAAAAGAATGGTTATTTTATTTGCCTCCTAATTCTATAAATACTTGGGCTGAATTAAATCGTATTTTTCTTGATAGATTTTTTCCAGCAGCAAAGGCAAGTGAACTAATAAGAAGCATCCTTGGAATTAAACAGAAGCATGATGAATCACTTTACGACTATTGAGAGCTGTTCAAGAAGCTATGCGCAAGTTTTCTGCAACATGAATTATCCGAGTAAAGGCTTCTACAATATTTCTATGAAGGGTTCATGAGTGAACCTAGCCGACGGGTTCATGAGATAAGCACCGTTTCACTTAAAAATAAAATTAATTAATTAACTAGCATCGTTAATTCTCTCGTTGCAGGAAAAAGTGAATCAAGTAGAGTGTATGGGATATGCACCATGCCAGACCACCCAACCGATAGTTATCCTACATTACAAGAAGATGTAAGCGTACAAGTGAATGCAATAGGGAATTTTCCGGGACCTCCCCAAAGACTCTATAACCCCCATAGCAGCAAATACAATCCGGGATGGAGAGATCATCCAAATTTTAGCTATGTACAAAATCAAAGGCCGAATCAAGCTTATCAACAGAGACCACCTCTACCACAACAGTTTCAACAGCAAAGATCTTCACTTAAGTCGATTGGGGAACGATTGACTCAATCCCAAGAAAAATTCTAGAATCGTATGGAGTCACACTTGCAAGAAATAGATAAGCAAATTAGTCAACTAGCACAAACCGTGAGACGCCTAGAATCATAAGGTAAGCTTCCTTCTTAAATTGTAACAAACCCACGGGAGAATGTAAGCGTTATCACTCGTAGAATCAGAAAAATTGTTGAACAACCGGTCCGAAAGGAGATTGATGCAAAATCCCAGAAAGATAAAGAAGCAGTTGACGATAACTCCCAAGAAAAGAAGGAAGATGATTCCATTATCCAAAGGAAGGAAAAGAGTTCTGAAACAAATTCATCTCCATACCAGGTACCACCTCCTTTCCCCTTAAGATTCATTAAAAAAGACAGACAAGCCGAGGAGAAAGGGATCCTAGATATATTCTAGAAAGTCGAGATCAACATTCCACTCTTAGAAGTAATCTGGAAGGTACCGAGGTATGCTCGATTTATTAAAGAATTATGTACTACAAAAAGAAAGTTTAATGGGCACAAGAAAGTAAATCTTGGCGAGAATGTTTTTTTGCTTTTCAACGACGACTTCCACCAAAATTGAAAGACCAATTAATGTTTGCAATTTCTTGCAAAATTGGCAAAGTGGGTATAAAGCGCGCAATGTATGATTTGGGAGTCTCAATAAATGTGATTCCCTTATCCGTTTATAATATACTTTCAGCCGTAACCATGAAGGACACGAGAGTTATCATTCAATTGGCGGATCATTCAATTGTCTAATAAGAAGGACTCTTGGAGAATGTCTTGGTAAAGGTAAATGAACTAATCTTTTCGGACGATTTCTATGTCATTGACATGGAAAATGACTGTTCAAATACTTAATCTGAGATTCTTTTGGGGCGAGCTTTCCTTAGTACTGTCAACATAAAGATCGATGTAAAAAGCGATATTCTTATAATAGAATTTGATGGTAAGGTCATTAAATTCAATGTTTATAAAGCGATACAGTATCCTGATAATGTTCAGAGTATAAATTTTGTTGATATAATTGAACCTGCAGTTGATGAATATATTGAGACTAATTTGGTTGATAAGTTTTGCAGGGATCTGAACGACATTGACAAGGAATACAGGGAGATTGAACAAACTTTCTTTATTTCAATTAATTCTGATAAACTGATTACTTCGTCCAAATCTAAATTATTACCTTCTATTTTGCAGGCTCCTCAGATTGAATTAAAGGAATTATCGGATCACTTAAAATACGCATTCTTGGGCAACAATGACACTCTACCGGTAATTGTATCAAACAAACTAATCGAGGAAGAGAAGTGCCTTTTGACGATGTTGCATACACACAATAAGCCATTGGATGGACTATTACCGACATTAAGGGATTAAGTACCTCAACTTGTAAGCATAAAATAAAGACTGAAGGAGATAAAACATCACGGAAAGGACAACATCGATTAAATCCACCGATAATAGAAGTAGTAAAGAAGGAAATTCAAAAGCTTATTGATGCGAACATTATTTATCCAATCTCGGATAGTAGTTGGGTAAGTCCGATTCATGTTGTTCCTAAGAAGACTGGTGTTACGGTGATCAAAAGCTCAGAAGGTGAGTTGGTTCCAAGTAGAGTACAAAATGGATGGTGTGTCTGCATTTATTAAAGGAAGTTGAACTCTTTAACTCGAAAAGATCATTTTCCTTTACCTTTTATAGATCAAATGATAGAAAGGGTAGTCGGTAAAACTCATTATTGTTGTCTTGATGGATTTTCAGGTTTCTTCCAAATCCTAGTGGAACCTGAAGATTAAGAAAAAACGACATTTACATGTCCTTTTGGAACATTTGCTTATAGACGAATGTGATGCGTGTTAAATATGTGTAATTTAGTGTAAGTGGACATATTACCAAGTAATAAAGTGATAAGTAAATCGTGTATCGTCTCCAGAGGGATTGGTCTATGTAATATGCTTCATTTAGTCTTCTTGCTCTGTAAAGAAATAAAAAAACACAAGTGATTGTATTGTGATTGAACTGAATAAAGAAAACTAAATAATAAGAAAAAAAACATATAGAGAAAGTGGCCAAGATCCAGTTGTATTGTAAAGTGGATTCGATTGACTTATTTCTGCTCAATACAATTGCATAACACTACCTTGGCAGTATTGCAGATTACTGTCTCGACAGCGATGATACTCGTCTACCGCGACAGTCTCTTGCTCTTGGGAAGAATTTATCAAAGTTTGGCAAAGTGTCCTTTAGTGCCTCCTCTTGTCTCTAATTCGAAGTATTGTTGATGATCAATCCTTGATGATACCTCTCGGCGTGAATCAATTATAAGCACCAACCAATCTCACACTTCTTTTAGTTGTTGAAACTCTTAACCTATCTCTAGGCCGAGTTAGTATTTCCCGATTAAAACACCATACTTATTCCTTTCGTAAATCTAACTCTCTCTATATTAGATAAATGGATTACTCACAAACTTCTCTCTCGAGCTTGAATGCAAGAACAAGAAATGGCAAAGAACAAGCAAACTCCGAAATTTTATTGCATTAGAAACAAGAAACAAAATTCAACTTCCTCGCACTAATGCTTTACAACCTTCACCTAAGCCTAAACAAACTTAGAACATAATGAAAAAGAAAAAAAGAATAAAGATGAAGTCGGCTAATATCTTTATATTCTGAATTGTCTAATTGTCTAATGGTTTCCCTTCTCCTTGGACGGATGTCTTATATAGGCTTGGTCTAGGGCAAACATTTCCTAAGTAGAATACAACTTAGAGTAGGGAACAAGTCAAATATTTCCAAGTTTATTCCAACTAGGAGGCTTTCTCGCGTGGCCTTGTCTTGGGCTTTCCTCGTGCTATCCAGCTCCGATCTTTGGGCTTATTTTCCAGCAATATTCTCCTTATTTTTCTCCTCAGCTTGCCCACAATATCGTCATTTATCCTCTACTGCCTCGGCATCAGGTCCTACTTAGTCCCAGTTGCTGCTACGGCAATACTTCTTCCTACACAGATACAAAAATGCAGTAAAACTTGTCTTTTCTATAAATATTATCTTTAATAACAAAATCCCTAAATAGTTCATATTAAGTACATGTATTGGTTCAAGTAGGTGTAAAATTGGTGATTATTGTCTATGAAAAGTGTAGAAAATGATAGTGAGTTGAGAACTTATCACACCCCAAACTCGAACTATTACTTGTCCTCAAGCAATACAAATCATCAATTTGCCGAACTTTATTCTCTCTTGGTTTTATGTTTCCATCTATTCTCCCCACCATAACTATGCCTCTTCTTTAAACCTAACCTTTCGGTTACCTAAGGATTTACCTAGAAATCAAACTATAAGGTTTGTGAGTGTGTGCGTTTTTGTGGACAAGTTTGATTAAAGGCCTTCTTAGACAAACTCTAAGTTCAAGACAAATAGACTTGGATTTAGTGTTCTATTCTTAAAACAATAATTTCTTGAGCCAATTTTGGGCACCTCAAGGATTGTGTTTTCTTATCAATTTTCCTTATTTCTTTTGTTATTCTTTTAAGCATACTAGATCCAATTTCGGGTACCTCTAGCATGAAGAAGAGTAATTTCTAGAGGCGGTGATAGGCACCTCTAGTTACTTTTCAAAAAATCTAAGTCTTTATCACCTAAGTTTATTAAAAGAATTACTATAGTCATGCAAGTCCCAAAAGTGTTTATAAGATCAACCTTATAGCAAGCTTCTAAGTTTTCTTCCTTGAGTATCCTAGAGTTAAGCCTTCTAAACAGGATCTAACTATGGTTAGGAGAAAGATTTCAATAGCCTTAAAAGAATAAACTAAAGCAATATTGATGATGAGCAGTGCAAAAGTATAGGCAACAAATTCAAGTAAGGTGGTGGAAGAAAAATTTAAAAAAAATATCACTTAAATACTTCCTTTTCATGGTAGGGTCGCGGTAGTGGATTGCCTCGGCAGTGGCTTTGCACCCCCAAAATCGATCCAAGCATTATCCTCAATGCTTATATTAGGGACACACAATAGGCAATAAAATATAAAAAAGGAAACAAGTTAAGATATCAAAGCAATATGAAAAAATAAAGGGACTCCAAGGGGTTGTTGCTAATAATCAGCTGTCATGGTTATGAGTGTCTTCACCTTTTATCCTAAAATAAACAACAAGAAAAGATTAATAATAAAAGTCTAAACTAAAACTAATCCTAAAGTGCAATAAAGATAAATGAAAGGATTAATTTATGATAGGGATGCATGTAAGTGCATCTCTTAAAGTGATGGTCTTTATAGTTCTCATCTCTTGTTGACCAGAATAGTGCTTCAACCGTTGGCCATTCACTTTAAATTCTTTCCCATCCCTATGTGATTTGATCATTACTGCTCCATGTGGATAAACCTGAACAACTTCAAATGGGCTTGACCATCTGGAAATGAGTTTGCTTGGGAACAGTTTGAGTCTGGAGATGAAGAGGAGGACGTGTTACCCCGGCAGGAACTGTTTCGGCAGGAACTTACTGTCATGCCATCGTTTAGTCTTTCCTTTGTAAATTCTGGCATTTTTATAGGCCGCTGCTCTGAATTCTTCTATCTCATTAAGGTCTAGTAGTCGTTTTTGGCCAGCTTTTCCCATTCTATGTTCAAATTCTTTATTACCCAATAGGCCTTATGCTCAATTTCCACTAGAAAATAGAATGCTTTTCCAAATACCACCCTGTATGGAGATGTTCCTAATGGGGTTTTGTAGGTTGCTCTATATGCCCACAAGACATCATCAAGACGATGAGACCAATCCTTTCTAGATGGATTTACCACCTTTTCAAGGATTTATTTTAATTCCCTGTTTGATATTTAAGCTTTCCCATTTGTCTATGGATGGTAGGCCGTGGCAATTCTGTGGGTGACACCTAGTTTCTTTAGGGCCGCGATAATGAGTCTATTATCGAAGTGTTTACCTTCATCGCTAATTATTTCTCTTGGGACTCCAAATCTGGTGAATATGTTCTTTTTGAGGAATTTTTGTACAGTCTTGGAGTCATTGTGAGGTGTGGCAATTGCTTCAACCAATTTTGATACATACTCCACCGCTACTAGGATGTAGAGATTGCCTTGAGAAGATGGGAATGGCCCCATTAAATCTATGCCCCAAACATCAAATAATTCTACTTCTAATATAGGTTTTTGTGGTATCTCATTGCGCCTAGAGATGTTGCTCGTTCTTTGGCATCTGTTATAGTTTTTGCAATAAAGTTGCGCATATTTGAAGAGTGTGGGCAATAAAGGCCTGATTGAAGCACTTTAGCTGCTATTATGTTTCCTCCAAAATGTCCTCCACAAGGTGAATCATGACAATACCGAAGCACTTCTTGTTGCTCATCTTCTGGAACACATCTTCTTATAACCTTATCTGTACATTGTTTGAACAAAAGAGGGTCGTCCCAAAAATAATGCTTTGCATTATGCTGAAACCTCTTCTTTTTGTTATAGTTAAGGTTATAAGGGAGAAAACCACTAGCTAAATAATTAACAAAATCAGCATACCATGGGGTGGTTGTTGTTGCAACGAGATCTTCTGTTATGGTTGTTGAGATGTATTCAGTCAATACTTCAGCAGCACAGTCATATGTTGTCGTGGTCTTTGTCTCGGTAGTGCCCTCGACAGTTGTCGTAATATTTAATATTTGTTCATTTAGGAATGCATCTTGTATTTCTTCGAGTGAGTTGTTGTTATCTTCGTTCTCTAATCTGGAGAGATGATCGACTACCTAATTTTCTATACCTCTTCTATCCTTGATTTCAACATCAAATTCTTGCAAAAGAAGGATCCATCTAATCAGTCTGGGCTTGGCATCCTTCTTTGAGAATAGGTACTTAATTGCAGAATGGTCAGTATGGATAGTCACTTTTGTTCTGATAAGATATGGTCAGAATTTATCAAAGGCAAATACTACTGCTAGCAATTCCTTCTTTGTTGTTGTGTAATTAATTTGGGCATCATTAAGTGTTTTACTAGCATAGTAGATGATATGGAACAGGTTGTTCTTTCTCTGCCCAAGTGCTGCCCTGACAGCATGATCACTTGTGTCGCACATTAGTTCAAATGGCAGGGATCAGTCTGGTGGGACTACTATTGGTGCAGTGATTAACTTCTCTTTGAGGGTTTCGAATGCTTCAGTGCATTTCTCATTGAATTCGAATTTTTTGTCTTGTTGAAGCAAGTTACAAAGAGGTTTAGAAATTTTAAAAAAATTAGAAATAAACCTTCTATAAAAACCTGCATGGTCCAAGAAGTTTCGAACTCCTTTCATAGAAATTGGTGGAGGCAAATTCATTATCACATCAATTTTGGCTTTATCAACTTCGATTCCTTGTGATGATATTTTGTAGCCCAATATTATGCCTTTATTCACCATAAAGTAACATTTTTCCCAATTGATGACTAAATTGGATTCCTAACATCTTTGCAGCACTTTTCTAAATTGTCGAGGCAATGATTAAAGCAGTCTCCAAAGACTGAAAAGTCATCCATGAATATCTCCAAGAAATACTCTATCATGTCAGAAAAATTATCATCATGTATCTCTGAAAAGTTGTTGGGGCATTGCAAAGGCCGAACGGCATTCTTCTAAATGCATATATTTTATATGAGCAGGTGAAGGTGGTCTTTGCCTGATCTTCTGGATCTATGGAAATCTTATTATAGCCTGAATAACTATCAAGAAAACAGTAATAAGGTTTACCATCAAGTCTATCAAGCATTTCGTCAATAAAGGGTAAAGGGAAGTGATCCTTTTTTGTTGCCTTATATAACTTGCGATAATTTATACAAACCTTCCAATCGGTCACAGTCCTTGTTAGGATCAGCTCGTTGTTCTCGTTGATTATGACAGTCATACCATCTTTCTTGGGTACACATTGTACCGGGCTTATCCATGCACTGTCAGAAATAGGGTAAATAATTTCAGCATCAAGCCACTTGATTATTTCCTTACGTATTACCTCCTTCATAGCACGGTTAAGTCTCCTTTGGGCTTCAATAGTGGGTTTATGATTTTCCTCTAGAAGGATTTTATGCATACACACTGCTGGGCTTATTCCTTTCAAATCATCAATTGACCACCCAATTGCCTTCTTGTGTTGTCGCAGCATCTCTATCAAGCTTTGTTCCTTTTCTGGCAGCAACTTAGAAGAAATAATCACGGGTATTGTGTGGTTGACTCCCAAATAAGCATATTTCAGTTTTTTAGGTAAGGGTTTTAATTCAATGACCAATGGTTCCTTCATAGATTTTTCATTCTTACCTGGGTAATCTGAGGGTTCGAAATACTTACCTAGAAGATGTGTTGTCCAGTTAGCTTCCTCATTCTCTGCTATTTCACCATTGTCCAAAGCTCTACTATAACAGTCCTCTATATCACTGCCAAGGTAGAGCTGTGGGGTATCATTAAGATTGTTGTCGAGGCAGTGGTTGCTGAGACAGGGTATTGTACTGATTGTATCTGTATTATACAACATCTAGCATTCTTCTGGATCATCATGTCTTTTTAGAATTTAGAAAATATTGAGTTTGACTTGTTGATCATTAATCCGCATTATCAACTCTCCTTTTTCCGCATCAATTAGCATGCGTCCAGTTGCAAGGAAAGGTCTCCCAAGAATGATCGGTGTATTGTCATCTGCTTCACAATCAAGGACAAAAAAGTCAGCATGAAAAATAAATTTATCTACTCTTACCATTGTTTCTTCGATTTTTCCTTCGAGTTATACATATGATCGATCCGCAAGTTGAAGCATCACAGTTGTAGGTTTTTCCTTTCCTATTCCAAGCTTTTGGAAGACAGATTTGGGCAATAGATTGATGCTTGCTCCAAGGTTGCATAGGGCTTTTCCTTCATAATGGTTACCAATTGCACAAGGTATGGTAAAGCATCTAGGATCCTTCAATTTGGGTGGCATACGATTATGTAGCATTGTCATGCATCTTTCGGTAGCAGACACTGTTTCGAACTCACCAAGTCTTTTTCTCTTAGATACAATGTCTTTCAAGAACTTAGCATAATTAGGCATCTGTTCAATTGATTGTACGAATGGTAAGTTGATATGAACTTGTTTTAAAATATCAAGAAATTTCTTAAATCGATGGTTCTTTTTTTGCTTTTTTAACCTTTGTGGGAAAGGTGGTGGTGATCTCATCTCTTCCAGGGTTTCTTTATTTTGGAATTTAATACCTGGCACCACTAGGTTTGTTGCTGTCTCGGCAGCTTATTGTGATACTACCGAGTGCTCTACTGGGGCAATGTTTTCTGCTGGGATTTGATCAATTTGTTCAGCATCCAAGTCCTCTAATTCTGCTTATGTTGGTGGGACTGTGTGCTGAGTTTCCTACTTTCTCTTTCAGTTGTAGACCACTTCTAGTAGTGATTGCTTTGCACTGTTCATGGCTCATTACCTTAGCAACTTCAGTATTTCTAGGTAATCCTCCTTGTGGTCTAGTGTTTATGTTCTGGGCAAACTGCCCAACCTGAGTTTCCAGTGCCTTTATTGCTGCCTCTTGGTTCTGTAACCTCATCTCTGTTCTATTTATGAAAGCATTTGTTCTTTTGATGAAGTTATTGTTCTCTTCCATATATGATTCAGTTTTTATTATAAAGGCTTTCAGAGAATTTTCTAATGAACTTATAGGCTGTTACATCTATATCTGCTGCTGCGGAATAGGTTGTTGGATTTGCGACGGCGGCGGCAGATGTTGCATTTGTTGTTGGACCTAGGGCAAACCTTTTCTAAGTAGAATACAACTTGGAGTAGGGAACAAGTCAAATATTTCCAAGTTTATTCCAACTATGAGGTTTTCCCACGTGGCTTTGCCTTGGGCTTTCCTCGTGCTATCCAGCTTCAATCCTTGGGCTTCTTGTCCAGCAACGTTCTCCTCATTTTTCTCCTCAGCTTACCCACAATATCGTCATTTGTCCTCTGTTGCTGCAACGGCAATACTTCTTCCTGCACAGATACAAAAATGCAATAAAGCTTGTCTTTTCTGTAAATATTATCTTTAACAGCAAAATTTCTAAATAGTTCACATTAAGTATTTGCATTGGTTCAAGTAGGTGTAGAATTTGTGATTATTACCCATGAAAAGTATAGAAAGTGATAGTGAGTTGAGCACTTATCAGAATACCTTTCGGTTTATGCAATGCACCTGCCATATTTCAACGATGTATGTCCAACATCTTTTCTGATTTCGTCGAGAAAGGAATAGAGGTATTTATGGACGACTTCACGGTTTACGGTAACACATTTGACGAATGCCTTTATAATCTATCTAATGTTTTAAAGCGATGCCTAGATTTCAGCCTTGTTTTAAACTATGAAAAATGTCATTTTATGGTTGATAAAGGGTTGATCCTAGGATATATGGTTTCTTCTAACGGAATTGTGGTTGATAAAGCCAAGACCGACATTATTCGCTTACTTTCTTACCCTTCTACGGTAAAGAAAGTACATTCTTTTCTTGGTCATGCAGGATTTTATCGATGATTTATCAAGGATTTTTCGAAGATAACGCAACCATTATGCATTCTTCTTCAAAAAGATCAAGCTTTCGACTTCAATCTTGAGTTCCAAAAATCATTCAACACATTGAAGGATAATCTAATCACGACTCCAATCGTCCAACCACCAAATTGGGATTATCCATTTGATTTGATGTTTGACACCTCTGACACTTGTGTTGAGGCATCCCTCAGACAAAAGATTGGAAAAGAATCACACATCATAGCTTATGCATCACGCACCATAGACTCAGAACAAAGAAATTATTCTACAATTGAAAAAGAACTTCTTACCATAGTATTTACTTTAGAAAAATTTCGATCATATTTGCTTGATACTAATATCGTTGTTTATTCTGATCATGCACAACTACGGTACTTGATGAGCAAAAAAAGAAGCAAAGCTGAGACTGATCCGTTGGATTCTGCTTCTTCAAGAGTTCAACTTGGAAATTAAATATAAAAAGGGCGAGAGAATTTGGTGGCCGATCACTTAAGCCGAATTCCTATCACGTCAATTGATCCACCATTTAAAGACAAATTTCCTGAAGAACACTAGATGATGGTGCAGAAATCAACTTCTCCATGGTTTGCCCCCATGGTAAATTATTTAGCTACATGTAAAATTCCTACACATTTACCATGATCTGCAATTAATCGGATTAAGAAAGAATCTTATTTCTATATTTGGGATGACCCTTATCTCTAGAAGTACTGCTCCGATCAGGTAATCCGATGTGTCGCTAAAGAAGAGGTAAACTCGATCCTTAATTTTTTTGTCATTCATATTCATGTGGCGGTCATTTTGGACCAAAGCGAATTGCGCACAAAATTTTAGAATGTGGTTTTTTTTGGCCGAATATATTTAGATATGCCTATCTTTATTGCAAATCATGTGAAAAATGTCAACGATTAGGTAATCTAAGTCGCAAAAATGAAATGCCTTTAAATCCGATACATATATGTGAAATTTTTTATGTTTAAGGTCTTGACTATATGGGTCCTTTTGTTTCATCCTTTGGTAATACATATATTATTCTCGATGTTGACTATGTTTCCAGGTGGGTTGAAGCTAAAGCAACCCAAAATAATGATGCTAGAACAACAGTTGACTTTCTTAAAAATTTTATCTTTTCCAGGTTTGACACACCACAAGTGATATCAATGATAGAGGAACCCATTTCATCAATCGGATTATTGAGGCACTCATGAAGAAGTTTGGAATGACACAAAGAATCGCTACAGCTTATCATTCGCAAATAAATGGGCAAGCAGAAGTGTCAAATTGCGAAATCAAAGCCATTTTAGAGAAAATTGTTAGGCCAGATCGAAAAGATTGGAACTTAAAATTACCTGATGCACTTTGGGCGCATCGAACAGATTATAAAGGGCCAATTGGAATGTCTTCATACCACCTTGTTTTTGGTAAATCGTTTCATTTACCAGTAGAGCTAGAACATCGAGCTAATTGGGCGGTTAAGCAATGCAATATGAAAATGGAAGTTATCGGAGAAGCGAGGAAGCTACATATTCAAGAATTAGAGGAAATACGACGAAACGCTTATGATAGCTCTCAAATATTTAAAGAGAAGATAAAAGAATTCCATGATCGAAGGATATCCTTTAAATCGTTTAATATTAACCAAAAGGTTTTGTTTTTCAATTCAAAGCTTAAACTTTTTACAGAAAAACTTCGTTCTAAATGGCTTGGACCGTTCACGGTGACCCAAACTTTCTCTCATGGCGCAGTGGAGATAGAAGATAATTCTGGAACTCGATTTAAAGTGAATGGACAGAGTTTAAAGTCGTACTATGAAAATGCCCCAGACAGATTAATCAAGGAGATCGAGTTAGAAGATCCAACGCTTTAAATATTTGGGTCGTCGAGCTAATGACGTTAAAAATAGCGCTTGATGGGAGGCAACCATTTTATTTTCTTCAAACTTTTGTGATTTATTTTTATTTTGTCATTTTTTTATATTTTAAAATTTCCAATTTGAATTTCGTAGGTACCTCGTTGATCACAATCAATTAAGGAAAAAACCAAGGAATTAAAGCAAGGATCAACCAAAGTCAAACCCCTCTTGAAGAAAAAATCATAAATTGGGGAGTATTTTTACCTTCTCTTTTGCACCTTATTTTTATTCATATTGGGACAATATAATTTTAAGTGAGGGGGTGGGATTAGAAATCAATTAGGTCTTACTTATGCTTTTTGATTAAAATTGAGTTGTTTCTTGGTTAGAATTGTTGATAATCTCGGTTGCTAGTTTTTAGTTTCAATTAATTTCCCTATATTTCTTTGTAAATCCAATCTTGTTCTTGCTGAATTTAGGATGCATGATAGCATGACATGACTAATTTATGTAAATTTTCCTTGGTAATTTCATGAATTTGTCAATTGAATTGGATGTATGACTTAGTTCAATAAACCTATCATGTGAGTTTTGAGACTAATGAGCATATATTTTTATTTTTGCTCTTTGTTTTATTTGAGTGTGTCAAACTAATTGATTGCATTCTAGAATTTGAAACTCGATACTTGCTGAGACTACACATTTTGACTATGATGCTTTGATATGATAGAGGCATTAGGATTAAAACCATTTTTCTTCCCTAATAAAATAGCCTACCCATTTTATTTATGTACCCCTTAGTGAACCATTTTTAACCCTTATCCTTTTCCTTGTTCATTATATTTTAAACTCAAATCAATTTTATTATATTTCTCTCTTTTTGTTCCCTTTTTCAAGAAAAAGATGAATTTATTTCAAAAAAAACTCTTTGAAACAGTGCAAAATCGAACAAAACAGTCAAAAAAAAGTACATTGTTCGAACAAAGAAAGTGCAGTGCAGTGCAAAAAAAGAAAAAAAAAAGAGGTTTGAATCAAATAATGAAGAAAAATACATTGTAGAAAAATAGAGCAGAATGATTCGAATAAACTATCAAAAAATGAGTGAAAAAATTATTTCTTCTCTTTCATTTTTATTTCCCTTGAATAAATCTTTGGAATAATTTTCTCTGTCTTGAATTTTTCAAACCCCAATTTCGGCCTTTATCCTACCCAACACCTTAACCCCATTATAACCCATATTAAAGTCCTCTTGATTTTTGCATCATTTTCATATTAATTAGTGGAAACTAGATTGGGTTACAAGCCTATGGTAATGGATTGATTAGTTTAGGCTTAAGCGATTCTTTCACCCGAAACACTTGAGTGAAATGAGTGAACCAATGTGAGGAGCTAAGTCTTGTATTCTTTGAAATTGATAGAAGATTGAGATGCCTTGGTAGATAACTTAATTGATTATGCCTTGCTTGATTGATCTTGAATATAAACATTTACTTGATTTAATTTACTTAAAAAATCTTGAAAATTCTTTGAAATTGGAGTTGGCAACTTAAGGTTTTTAGCATGATAATTGAGAAATGCTTGAGGACAAGCATTGAATAAATGAGGGGAAATTTGATTAGTGTTTAAATTATAAATTATTTTATTAATAATTACTCCTTGATTAATTTTTATAAGTTGCTAATTTGAATCGTTTCGTTCATTTTTTATGTAGGACAGTAAGATCAAGACATGTTCCAAAACTGATGAAATTACGCAATTTTTGAAATTTTTGAAATCATGGATAAAGACACGGGCACGATCTACAACATGATAATATCCGATAGGACAGATTCTACAACTCAGCCAGCTGTAGCTTCCAGAAGATAATTCAATCAGCAAAAACATGTGAAGAAAATTATTAAGGGATTTGGACTAGGATTGACTATGGAATATTTGGAAATTATATTTTATTTGGATATTATCTTCTAGTTTGTAGGCTTTTATTTTTCTTTAGGATTATTTTTAGGAGTTTAATTTATTTTGTTGCTTTATTTTTAGATTTTCTCAAGTTATAAATACCCCATGGGTAGAGCTTGAGAAATCACCTTTACCTTTATTTTTACTTTACCTTTTACCTTTATAGTTGTTTTAAGCTTTCAATAAAATTCTCTTCTTTTTATATTTGTTCTTTAGTTTTTCTTTTAAAATGTTAAGCATGATTTTTACCATAATCATGCTTAGCTAAGTTTTCTAAGCCAAAGGCTAAAGCTATTATTCAATTCCTTTCGTGAGAATTGAAAAGCACTTCATACCCCTTAGGGTTACATTTTCAGTTTTCGGAAATCAAGGATCGATAATCAACCATCCTTTTATAATCAAAACGATTTGATTTCAAAAGATCGACCTGTGCATATTCAACTTCCTGTGAGCAACTTAGTCGCGGTCCGCTAAGGAAAATTGAATCGGATTAGATTCTCAATTGAGACGGTACAATACGAAAGGGTTTTTCCAAATTTTCAAGGTGCTGAATTAAGTAAGCAATTGTTATGATTAATTCATAAAAGGGTTGAGATCTAAAAATTGATTTTAGAATCTCGATTCATTTGAGAGAAAAACAAGTTATAGGGGTTGAGCCCTACAGACTGTAACTAACGTGAACCCAAAGGTAACATCCTATTCAAGGATCGATTTGAATTGAAGCAAAAGCTTTAGCCTAAGGCTGATTTTATCAATTGAATTTTCATCTCAAATTATTCTATTAATTTTCTTTCAATTATATTTCATTTCAATCAAAACACCAAAAACCCCTTTTTAATTTTCTCTTCGAGTAACGCAGGATCAAGATCAAGAACAAGATACTCGTCAACATCCTAATCCCTGTGGATTGACCCTTACTCTCACTATTCTACTTTACTTTATTTCTTTTATCGAGATTAAGGATTATTTTATTTGAGATCACAAACGACGCGTTGTCACCTACACAATCAAATTCCAAATGCTGAGCTACGAAAGCTCAGTGGGTACACAACCTATCGACTGTGCATTCAAGTGAATCATAACTACAAACATGCGAGATAGATAAAATGATGATATGACATGCCAAATGCAACCAAGGCATAAAGTATAACAGTAAAGAGTGAGGCCTGTAAGCATTAAACAAGCATAAGCGCAAAGAAAAAGGATCAAAATAAATACCTTCAGCCATTTTCAAAACCTTATGCCAAATGAGATGTGGTTGCACCACCGTTGAGCTCGTTGGACCACCATGATAATACCTCAAACCACCGTAAAAATAAAGAACTCGGCTACAAAAAAATAATTAGAACCGCCAAGATCTTCTAAGCACTCAAAAACTCACTAGATGGAATATGTGAATTCGTATTTGATGCTTAGGGACCTTAGGCTCAATTGGTATTTATAGGGGTTCATCCATCATGAACCACCAAACAAATGGACAAAAATGCCCATGAAACTACCCGACACTATCCCTTAACCGGTAGAACATGGGAGTTATGCATGAAAACATGCCACGAACCATATTAATGAACAGTGGATTGAAACGTGGGAATGACTCACGTACTGCATTCAATCCTAACATTCTCCCACTTGGTTCGTGTTGTTCATCAGTACTTAAAGTTAAAATATAATGTATGAATCATGGTGATATTTTCTCTTATGATTGAGTTATATCTTCCATGTATCACAATACATCAAGTCTTAACGCTTTAGCCCATATACTTAATGAATAAACCCAATTTTTATTATGGGTCCAAACTTTAGTGATATTTCTCGAAACAATAAACTTAATGTGTACACAACATAAATGAGAAATATCAAACTTTATTAGAGTTTCAACAGAATTGTTCATACAATGAAAATTTACAAAGTAGGAACAAGTCTCATAGTGACAACATGACCCTCATATTTATGTGGTGGCATGCCCTTAGTCAAAGGATCAGCTAACATCTGCTCAGTGTTAATTTGCTCAATGACCACTTTCTTTTCTTAAATACGTTCCCTTATGGCTAGATACTTAATGTCGATGGGTTTACTTCGACTTCCACTTCTGTTGTTCTTAGCCATAAAGACAACATCTAAATTGTCACAATATATCCTTAATGGCCTAGAGATTGAATCCACGAGTCTAAGCCTAGAAATGAAACTCTTTAACCATATTCCATGTGAGGTAGCCTCAAAACATGAAACAAACTCGGCCTCCATAGTGGAAGTAGTAGTTAAAGTCCGTTTAATGCTTCTCCAAGATATAGCTCCGCCGACAAACATAAATATGTAACATGATGTTGATTTACGTGAATCAACACAACCAGCAAAGTCTGAATCGGAGTAGCCAATCACCTCCAAATGGTCAGATCGTATTCTTTTGTCCCTTTGAGATATCTCAAAACTTTCTTTGCAACTTTCTAGTGGTCTATACCTGGATTACTCTGATATCTTCCCCACATCTCAATGGAAAATACAATGTCAGGTCTTGTACAGACTTCAGCATACATTAGGCTTCCAACAGCAGAAGCTTATGGAATGTTTCTCATTTGCTCCTTCTCAAATTCGTTCTTCGGGAATTGGTTCAAATTGAACTTATCACCCTTCACGATAGGAGCAACACTAGGTGAACAATCTTTCATCCGAAATCTTTCTAAAACTTTGTTGATATAGGTTTCTTGAGATAAACCTAAGATACATTTATATCTATCACGATGAATCTTAATGCCAATGATATAAGATGCATCACCCATATCTTTCATATCAAAGTTTTTAGAAAAAATTTATTTCACCTCATGTAGTATAACCCTGTCATTCGTTGCAAGTAAAAGAACAGTTGTTGTTTCTAGAAGTTATGGGTTCGAGCACTAATAATGCCATCGGAGTGATTAATTGATAAACAAAATTATCAGCTAGGTTCGGCCATCATAGGGTCAAAATTTTTGAATAATTAAAAAATTAAGTAAAAATTGTTTTGATTTTTATTTTGAAAAATAAAAATATCGCACGCTATGTTTTGATTGGTTATTAAAAAAATAATATAATTAATTATTACACACCTAAAATTATAATGATTAAAATTTAAAATATATACTTTTAATAAAAATATCACACGAAAGGGTACCAGTGGCCTGTTAGGTTAGGTTATCGTCATTTTGGGGAGTTATTGTCTCACTAAGTTTATTATTTTTTATATTTTAAAATTTGTTTAGTTAAATTAACACCTTAAAATATTCAAAAATTCTTAGAAGTCATATTTCTCTTGAATTTTCACAGATTAAATGTTTAGCATTTAAATTAATTAAAGTTTGTTGTTCTTTCAATATGAAGTGCAATTTTATTTGATAAATAAAATAATAATATATTATTATTAAAATTTAAAAGGTTTTATCCGCAATCAATATGTATATTTTAAATTCAAATCGTTTGGTTTTTATTATGTTTTTATTGTTGTTTTTATTTTAAAATAATTGATTTAGGATTTAGGATTTAATGTTAGAGATTATTGTTAGGGTTTAAAAAATTAGAAATAATACGTATGATTTAAAATTTAAAATATAAAAATTAAGGTTATGATTTAAAATTTTAATTTTAATTTTTTTAATAAAAAAACATAGAAAGAACATAATTAATGAACAAATGAATTTTACTTACGTGTTTTATGTACAACTAAAAATAAGAATAATACGCAAATGAATTTTTTATTATATATTGTTTCTTCTAAATGTTTATGGCCAAATCTTTGAAAAAATTTTCTCATAATATTACGCTTATAAAATTATTTTTTAAAATATTATACTTTAAATAGTATGAGTGAATTCAGATTTATTAGGATTCGATTATAAATAATGATCGAATAAAAAAATAAAAATACTATTTAAAGTTGGAATCTCTTGCTACCGTCTTTAGTGTGTGTTTTTAATTTTTTACTATTCAAAGTTAGAGCTTCATACTCTCAACTTTAGTTTTTAATCTAAAATATAAATCATTAATCAAAGTTGAATTTTAATAGATCTGATTTTATCTTTATTATAGAACCAATAATATTTTAAAAATATTTTTTAAATACAATATTAAAAAAATAAATTCAAATAACAATATTTATGAGATTTTTTATTTTTAAATATTTTACATAAAATTTTACTTTTCTAAAGTTATACGAAAATACAACGCGTGATAAAATAAATAATAGAAATAAATTAATATCTATAATGGTTGGTGTTTTCTTTCGTGTACATTACATCTGATTTGATAAAATAATCTACATCTGTCTGACACATTCATTTTTCAGTTGTCGTTGGGTTTCAATCAAAAATAAACTAAAAAACAAGTTTAAAAATGTTGGAAAAATCTGGACCACGAAAATAAATAAAAAAATATTACAAAGAGAAAGAATAAAGGATAATTATGTTATACAGATTTAGATTACATATTAAGAAGACACCGATAGTTATTAATATTATTTTATTTGTTTTATTATTTTATTTGTTTTATTTATTTTATCATATGTTAATTTTTCATATAATTTAATTTCTTTTAATATATTTAAAATGAAAATAAGCATTTAAAAGAAACTCTGTGTAATCAGAAAAGTCGTATTTTATCGTGAAGGTGGCTTTGAAGGTTGAAATATCGATTATAGAGGCTATTGTTTATAACCACACGTTAATAGCTTCTCCTATATTAAAATATTTATAAATAAAGATATTTTAATCACTTACATCATAATTAAAAATACATACTATAAAGTTTTAATACAAGATAAGACACACGGGCTTCATAATATTTTAAAATTTAAAAAAAACTTACAACAATAACGTTATAGCAATATATCATCAAAGTTTAAGATATAAAAACGATCATCAAAGTTTTGAAGATAAATCTTAACTAACATATAATTATCAAAGTTCAAAATATAAAACCATCGTAAAAATTTTAAATTTATTTTTATTTTAAATATATATAATTTAATAAAGATTAACCTATATATTAAGTATTAATTAAAATTTATAACCCTAATATTAATTACTATTTTTAATAATATAATTAATTAAAATAATTTATTTTTAATAATTCAATTAATTGACATATAAAATATAAAACTTATATAAATTATCAAATTCAAGCTTTTAATTAAATTACTAGCCATACTTGTCTTCTCAAGAAATTTCGTAATGGTTCCCCGCGATTTAAGAGTTATAAATAATTTAGATATTATAATTTATATGTTTTAAAATAATATTTTGGTTTATTTTTTAATAGTTTTATTTAAAGAGGATAAATGTATTTTTTTTCTTTAAATATTAAACTTATAACTTAAAAGAACGAAAAAAATTAACAACTAAAATCTCTTAACCATATATTTTCCCGAAAATTATTAATAAATCTTAATTGATTTTTAGCTGAAAAAATGTTATATTAAGAAAATAAAAAATGATGATTAGTAAACTTAGGATAATGAATGATATAACCGGGATTGATTATGTTATTTAGTTTTATCTTTAAAATAAAAGAGAATATTTTTGATTCATTAATTATTTGAATAGTCAATGATACTTATATTATTTTAATTTATATGTTCCTAACATTCTCTTTGGAAATATAATCATTACTATATTAAATACAAAAATCATTTTAGAGTGTAGTTTAGATAAAAACAATCTTATCCATTTAATTAGATTTTTATCATTAATACCATTGTCTAAATTATAGATTTCCTGGCACATATACAATGCCATTCAAGCTAACGCTGACTCCACAAATATGTTTAAAAATTGAACCAATTGACAAAATGAGAAATGAGAAAGCGTTGAATGTTGGTAAAGGTAAGTAAAATTCTACTCAATAATTTGATTTGAGATGAAATTATTTGATTTGTTCTAATTTAACTTAAAATTTTATAAATTCGACTAAATTCAAAAAAAATAAAATAAAATTTGAGTTGTAAAATAAAAATTTGAATAACTTGAATAAGTTAAAATTTATAGTAATTATAGGATTTAATTTTAAGTTCGAGACGAGCTCTTCAATTTTTTTTGATATATCGATATACAAAAATATATGGCAGAGAACAACAACTTCATCAAAAGAACAGATGCATTCATAAATAGAAGTAAGATGAGGTTGCAGAATCAAGAGGAAACAATCAAAGCACTGAAAACTCAGGTTGGGCAGTTCGCCCAGAATATAAATATTAGACCACAAGGAGGACTACGTAGCAATACTAAAGTTACTAAGGTAATGAGCCATGAACAGTGCAAAGCAATCACTACTAGAAGTGTTCTACAGCTTAAGGAGAAGTTAGGAAGGTCAGTAGAAAAAGTCCCACCAGTGGAACAAGAAAAGGACTTGGATGCTGAACAAACTGATCATGTCACAGAAATCCCAGTAGAACACACTGCCCCAACAGAAAACTCGGTAGTACCTCAACAAGATATCGAGACAGCAAAAGAATCAGTGGTGTCAGGCATTAAATTCCAAACTAATGAAACCCTGGAAGAGATGAGACTACCACCACCTTTCCCACAAAGGTTGAAAAAGCAAAAATAGGACCACCAATTTTAAAAGTTTCTAGATATTTTAAAGGAAGTCCACATCAACTTGCCATTTGTTCAGGTAATTGAACAAATGCCCAACTATGCTAAGTTCTTGAAAGACATTGTGTCTAAGAGAAAAAGACTTGGTGAGTTTGAAATAATAGTTACTACTGAAGGATGCATAACAATGCTGCACAATCGCATTCCACTCAAACTAAAGGATCATGGATGCTTTACCATACCTTGTGCGATAGGTAATCACTATGAAGGAATGACTTTATGTGATCTTGGAGCAAGCATAAACCTGATGCCTAAATCTGTCTTCCAAAAGCTTGAATAGGAAGGGCAAAATCCACAACAATAATGCTCCAACTTGCGGACAGATCGTATGTGCAACCTGAAGGAAAAATCGAGGACATACTAATAAGAGTGGATATCATGGTCACCGAGGAAATTGCCGAAGAAGAGGAAGGAGAAGAAGTGGACGCTCTAATGCAACGGACACCACCAACAAGAGTCCAGCCGCCACAACAAGCAAAGATCAGCCATCGCCATCACCAAAGATGAAGCAATCAACACCAAGACCTAGATAATTAATTGTTACCAGCAGCTCTTCAGGGTCCCTTTAATTTTTATATACATTTTGTTGTTTTTATCTTCACTTGTTCATTATCTTATTATTTTGTTTCCTACTGTGTGCCCCTAATAAAAACATTGAGGATAATGTTTGGTTCGAGTTTAGGGTGTAGATCCACTGCCGAGGCAATTTACTATCGCGGCCCTACCATGAAAGGAAGTATTTTTAAGTGATTTTTAAAAAATTTTCTATGTCCACCATCTTACTTGAGTATTGTCCATACTTTTACACTGATTTTCATCAGTATTGCCTTAGGTTATTTTGTTAAGGCTATTGAAATCTTTCTCCTTACCATGGTTAGGTCATGTTTAGAAGACTTAACTCTAGGATACTTAAGGAAGAAAACTTAGAAGCTTGCTATAAGGTTGATCTTAAAAACATTTTTGGGACTTGTTGGATTATAGGAATTCTTTTAATGAACTTAGGTGATAAAGACTTAGATTTTTGGACATGTGACTAGAGGTGCCTATCACCGACTCTAGGAAACACTCTTCTTTATGCTAGAGGTGCCCAAAATTGGCTCTAGTATGCTTAAAAAGGGAAATATTGGTGAGAAAACACAATCCTTGAGGTGCCCGAAATTAGGTCAAGAAATTATTGTTTTAAGAAGAGAACACTAAATCCAAGTCTATTTGTCTTGAACTTAGATTTTGTCTAAGAAGGCCTTTAATCAACTTGTTCACAAAGACGCACACACTCATAACATGTTATAGCTTGTATTCTAGGTAAACCCTTATGTAACCGAAAGGTTAAGTCTAAAGAATAGGCATAGTTATGGTGGGAGAATAGATGAAAACATAAGACCAAGAGAGAATAAGGTTGGCAAATTGATGCTTTGCATTGCTTGAGAACAAGCAAAAGTTCGAGTTTGAGGGTGTGATAAGTGCTCAACTCACTATCACTTTTTACACCTTTCATGGGCAATAATCACCCAATCTACACCTACTTGGAACAATGCAAATACTTAATGGGAGATATTTAGAGGTTATGCTTATAAAAATGATATTTACAGAAAAGGCAAGTTTTACTGCATTTTTGTATCTTTGCAGGAAAAACTAATGTCGCGGCAGCAAATGAGACCGAGGAAGGACCTGATGTTGAGGCAGCGGCTAAGGACAAGTAGTGATATTGTAGGCGAAATGAGGAGAAAAATGAGAAGAACGTTGTTGGGCAAGCAACTCAAGGATCAAAGCTGGATAGCACGAGGAAAGCCCAAGACAATGGCCACGCTAGAAAGACTCCTAGTTAGAATAAACTTGGAAATATTTTATTTTCTTGACTTGTGTCCTACTTCAAGTTGTATTCCTACTTAGAAAAGGTTTGCCCTAGGCCAAGCCTATATAAGCTATAGTCGTCCAAGGAGAAGAGGATGCATAATCGAGAGCTTAGACCTAGACCTAGACCTAGATTTCATCTTTAGAGTTTTCCTTTCTTTACATTATATTTTAATTTTATTTAGGCTTAGGTGAAAGTTGTAGAGCATTAGTGTGAAGAGATTGAACTTTGTTTCTTGTTTCAATGCAATAAAATATCGAAGTTTGTTTATTCTTCGTCATTCTTTGTTCTTACATTCAAGCTTGGGAGAATAGTTTATGAATAATCCATTTATCTAATATCGGGAGATTTAGATTCACGAAAGGAATAAGTACGGTATTTCAATCAAGAAACACTAACTCGTCCTAGAGATAGGTTAAGAGTTTCAGCGGCTAAAAGAAGTATGGGATTGGTTGATGATTATAACTTATTCACGCCGGGAGGTATCATGAAAGACTGGTCATCAACAGTACTTTCACTTAGGGATAAGCGGAGTTATCAAAGGATACTTTGCCAAAATTTGGTAAAGTCCACCCAAGAGCAAGGGATTGCCACGGCGGATGAGTATCATCGTTGTCGAGGCAGTAATTTGTAGTTCTGCCGAGGCAGTGTTGTGCGATTGCATTATACAGAAAAAAGTCAATTGAATCCACTATACAACATAACTGGATCCTGGCCACTTTCTTTATTTGATTTTTCTATTATTATTTAGCTTTCTTTATTTAGTTCAATCACAACCAAATTACTTGTGTTTTTATTTTATTTCTTTTTTAGAGCAAGAAGATAAAAGAATGCATATTAAGTAAACCAATCTTTGTGGAGACGATACACTATAATGCTTATCACTTTATTACTTGCGACGTGTTCACTTGCATAAATTGCGTATATTTGACACGCATCAGTGATCCAAGAATATTGAATGATGTTTTAAGTAAAAGGGGGTGTTGTTGAATATAATAAAACTAAATAATTGAAAAGAATAAAATAAAGAAAGTTATTTAATTATAATAAAAACTAGCCTTAGTCTTTCGCTTTAACTCGATTATAACAGATCATCAGAAAAGATTTTTATTTCGGGATTTTACCTCGGTACTTAGCTTTCAAGATTTAATCCTTAAAATAAGACTTTCAAAGCCGAATACCCAAGTGTTATATTTGATATTGGTTTCATGGATTAATCCACCAACACTATGTTTGTAGATAAAATATTTAAATCATTTGAACTGACTAGGATTATGTTATTTCAATAATAACTGATCCAATCTTTGTTTTCTTCTTAACAATCAATTTACTAATGTGTTCCTAGGAAATCGAATTTACTTCAATAGCCGATCTTTCCTCCCACATAAATGATCAAATCAATGTCTTAACCAAAGTCAATCTTTAGTTTTGAAATCAATTTGATTTATAAATAAGTTCAAAAGAAAAACTTAAAAAAAATAAAAAGACGAAGTTATTGATGTACTTTTTCAATCCTCACGTTTGGATCGAATCATTGCTTAAGCCTTTGGCTAATAAAAATTTAGCCGAACATAATTATGGGAAGAATTATGCTCGATATAAAAATAAAACAAAGTAAAAAAATAAGAATAAGAAAATAAAGAAAGAAAACTTTATAAAACTTAAAACCTAGAACAAAGAGATGAAATATAAGAGATGATGTTCTAGGCTTACCAAAACTTGGTATTTATAGCCTTTTACAAACCCTAAAATAAAGAGATAAATCTAAGATAATCCTAAAAGTATTTAAATTCAAATTACAAAAGATAAATCAAAATTTAAAATTCAAAATGCGGCTGATAACCTATCTGTAACGCTGATAAGCTATCACGTGCTTGCTGACATCATCTTCTAAAAGTTGCTGACCGAGTTCCACGTCAGATTTTTCATGCCCAAAGTCGTGCCCACCAATCCAGACTCGATCCAAAAAATAAAAAAAAACTTCAGAAGTTAGCTATTTAAGTGCATTTTCCAGATTTAGAGTCTTGTACAAAAACATATGAAAACACTAAGATCGGTAACTTAATTCATCAAATCAAGGAGTAATTAAGCATAAAATAATAACTAGTTTCAACACTTATCAATGTTAACTATTAATTAAAATTTATAACTATAATTATTAATTACTATTTTTAATGATATAATTAATTAAAAATAACTGATTTTTAATAATTCAATTAATATAAAATATAACACTTATATCAATTATCAAATTCAAGCTTTTAAATTACTGGTCATACTTGTCTTCTCAAGAAGTTTCGTAATGGTTCCCCACGATTTAAGAGTTATAAATAATTTAGATATTGTAATTTATATGTTTTAAAATAATATTTTGGTTTATTTTTTCAATAGTTTTATTTAAAGAGGGTAAATGTATTTTTTTCTTTTTAAGTATTAAGCTTATAACTTAAAAGAACGAAAAAAATTAACAACTAAAATCTCTTAACCATATATTCCCTGAAGATTATTAATAAATCTTAATTGATTTTTAGTTGAAAAGATGTTATATTAAGAAAATAAAGAATGATGATTAGTAAACTTAGGATAACGAATGATATAATCGGGATTAATTATGTTATTTAGTTTTATCTTTAAAATAAAAGAGAAAAATTTTGATTCATTAATTATTTGAATAGTCAATGATACTTATATTATTTTAATTTATATGTTCCTAACATTCTCTTTGGAAATATAATCATTACTATATTAAATAGAAAAATCATTTTAGAGTGTAGTTTAGATAAAAGCAATCTTATCCATTTAATTAGATTTTTATCATTAATACCATTGTCTAAATTATAGATTTCCTGGCACATATACAATGCCATTCAAGCTAACGCTGACTCCACAAATATGTTTAAAAATTGAACCAGTTGACAAAATGAGAAAGGAGAAAGCGTTGAATGTTGGTAAAGGCAAGCAAAATTCTATTAAAAAAATCGAATAATTCAATTTGAGGTAAAATTATTAGATTTGTCTTGGTTTGATTTAAAATTTGATAAATTCGATTCAATTCAAATAAAGTTTGAGTTATAAAATAAAATTTTGAGTAACTCGAATATGTTGAAATTTTCAGTAGTAGAGGATTTAATTTTAAGTTCCAGACGAGCCCCTCAAATTTTTATGATATATCGGTATACAAAAATATGAAGAAATATTATCATGTATGAAAAATATGTATTAAAGGATTTAATTTTATGTTCGAGACGAGACCCGCAAATTTTTATGATATATAGATCGATATACAAAAATATGAAGAAATATTGTCATGTATGACAAAATATGAAGAAATATGTACACATATCTTATATGATTAGAGAAAGTCGTTTAAATTACAATCAAATTATATTATAACATAATAAATAATTATAATATAATTTTATAAGAACACAAAAACTAAACTCGACTCGATTTTTTAAACTCGAATAAAATTTTAAAAAATAAATAATATTTGAATCATAAAATACGACGCGTCAAATCAAATGACTCAAAGAAATGTATCTTCTGATTCAAAATAAATGTATCTTTTGGTCATGAAATAGATGAAATAAATCAAAAAATGAATTTTTGTTCAAGAATGAAATCTTATTGGAACTACCCAGTTCATCCTTCAAAACCATATCACACCTCGGATCTGATGAAATAGGATGAATTGAAACTGTATTTTGTAAATACGTAATTATCTTGAATATATTAACTATTTCTTTATTTTTCGATCCTGGAAGGGACAAAAGAAACATCTTGTTCTTTCTTCAATAATTTCTGATCTCTTCTAGACCTCTCAGTAGGATTCCCAAGAAATTCTTCGGTTTCTTCAGAAGCAGATAATTATTCATACGCTTCTCACATTCCGTGAATAGCCGGGACATTGAGGAATATCCAGAAAGGTATTTAGGAAAACGGTCTGATTCTATCTCCGTTCGTTCCGTTTGAAGAAAGGAATGATCCCAAAAAATTGATCTTTGTGGGTTACTTGTACGTTCTTGGAACGTTAGGATTGTGCATGCGGGAAGAGAGGCTAATGATGTAGCATACATGTTGGCTAAGATCATGCGAAATACTAAGGATTTGGTGTGAGTATTCTTGGAATCACCTAATGCAGTTTGGATTTTACTTGATCGGGACAAGTCCACAGGTTTGGCGTGATGTGTAACAGTCCAAATTTTAAAGTCAAAACCCCCAATTTAAAGTCAAAATCCCTAATCGAAACCCTAAAATTGGGGATTTTGAATCTTAATTTTTATTGACTAAAATTAAAATTTCAGAAAACCTTTAGACCCTTGTGAGTAATTTACCCATTTCTTATGGGTAACGTTTCTTCCTGAAATCGATTTGGTTTTTAATGGAGGATTTATTTTCTCCTTTAATTTCCAGTTTAATATCAAAACAATCTTACATTTAACCTTCGTTTGAATCAAATCGGATTCTTGTTGGAGTCACAAAAGCTTGGTTTCTCTCCTTCGTTCTTGTGGTTAATTGGTAAGTCTCGAATCATCGTTTCTTTTCTTTGAATCCTTTTTTCCGTTTCTGTTCAGTTTGATTGTACTTAAAAGGGTTCTGTTATTTAGTTTTGGTTGTAGTTCGAAGCATCCTTGGTGTCGGTTGAAGTGTTTGGTTCGGTTCTAAAGGGGGGAGAGTGTTCTTGAATTGCTTGAATCTATTTTGAGGAAAAAAATTAATGTTCTAATATCGGTTTTGATTCGGATTAACTGTTGGTTTATGTTAGAACCGATTAGGAGAGGTTTGGAATCGAATCGAACGTGAAAAGAGGAATTTTTCTAGTAAACTCACTAATTGGCAGCCGAGAAAATCTGGAATTTTTTCCCAGATTTTCCCAAGAAAATCCTGGAAACCTGTCCCGTCCAGCCCAGTTCGACCCGAACCCGACCCGACCAAACCCAACCCAACCAATCAACTCGACTGACGTTACTGCTGACGTCATCGCTGATGTCACTGCTGACGTTAGCATTAACTGATGACGTCACTGCTTCAGGTGACGTGGATTTGTTATCTGGAAGTTATCAGTATCAGATTCTGAATCAGTTTTTGTTTGCTTCAGGTGACGTGGATTCCGACCCCGAGCAGTTGCCTCCTCCTCCTCCTGTACGTTGTCTCATTCATCCGCATTCGGGACCTTCAAGTGAGTAACGATTTAATTCTGTTTAGTATATTTTTCGGTATAGTGGCATAGTAGGATGTCTAACATGTTCCGTTAATTGTAGACTCTACTCCTGCTCAATCTGGTGGTAGAGCCTAGTCTAGTAGACGTTAGAGTCGATGTTGAGTCTTCGGTTACAGGTGTGTTCTCTTCTTTTAATCTTGTTAACTTTGTTATTCAGTATACTCGATTCTTGTTAAACCCGTATGATCATGCATCATTCTGATATATCATTTCTGATCCTGATAATTATCACGCTTGCCTCCTGTTAGACTATAAGGCATGCATCCTGATTTTGTATATGCATATAACACGATATTTGGTAGATTATATGTGTACGGGGAAGTTAGTGATTTATCACTTCTGTTCAGTGGATCCACCTATGGGTCGAGATACCACTTCTATTGGTGTGATGGTGTTAGAGTGGTCTGGGGACCTACTCTTCTGTGGAGTTCGAAGATGGGTGCATGTCATACATACTCTACATCACTTTGCATTTTATTTTTCTGTAATTCCATTAATCTGTACTAGAGACACACTAGGCTCCCTAGCTTACACCCTCTCAGCTTCTTGTTACAGATCTCAGTCCTAGGCTCGCTACGGTACTTGGAGGATCCTGATTCAGATACTTATTAGTAGTATATTTTTACAATTTCAGATTCCGGATTGTTTTTATAATAATTTCTGTATAGTGGACATTTCACTTTATCGGTTTCTGTGACATTTATTGTTTATGAAATTTATGGGTTGAACTTAAATATTTAAATGTTTAATTTTTATTTTAAATTATTAATTATTTAATAATTTATCCGAATAATATATTTATTTTTGCAAAAACCCTAACTTGAGAAATAAGTTTTCAGTTTGTAAACCCTAACTTGTAATCTAAGAAATTAGGTTAATTTTAGGATTCTGATGTATCCAAGACATCTCCGTATTGTTTTACAGACTCTGAGGGAGAAACAATTATATGCAAAGTTCAACAAATGTGAGTTCTGGCTTTCTGAGGTTGTTTTTCTGGGACACGTGGTTTCAGCTAAGGGTATTAAGGTTGATCCGAAGAAAATTGAGGCTATTATGTATTGCCAACAACCCAAGAATGTAGCAGAGATTCGCAGTTTTCTGGGACTAGCTGGTTATTATCGGAGGTTTGTAGAGGGCTTTTCTTCCATAGCCGCTCCGTTAACTAAGCTTCTGAGGAAAGATGTTCCGTTTACCTGGTTTGAGGCTCAACAGGAGAGTTGTGAGAAACTAAAGTCCGTTCTGATACAAGCACCACTTCTGATACAGCCAGAGTCAGGGAAACCTTAAACCGTTTATAGTGATACCTCATACACTGGTTTGGGTTGTGTTCTGATGCAGGATGGAAAGTAATGGCTTATGTATCTCGACAGTTGAAACCGCATGAGTGTAATTATCCTACCCAAGATCTGGAGATAGCAGCCGTGATCTTTGCTCTGAAAATATGATGACACTATCTCTATGGAGAGAAGTGTTACATTTTCACTGATCATAAGAGTCTTAAGTACCTTCTCACTCAGAAAGAACTTAATCTGAGACAGCGTCGCTGGTTAGACCTTCTAAAAGACTATGACTGTGAGATTGAACATCATCCTGGTAAAGCTAATGTCGTTGCGGATGCTTTGAGTCGCAAGGCCATTTTTGATCTGAGAACTTTATTTGCTCGGATGAGTCTGTTTGAGGATGGCAGTCTATTGGCAGAGCTTTGTGTGATTCCTACTCTGATATCTGAGATTCAAGCTGAATAGCCTAATGATCCGTACTTGGCTCATCATATTGCAGAAGTTCAAGAGGGAACTTCTCAGGATTTTTCTCTGAACCAGGATGGTGTTTTGTGTTTCTGGGGTCGACTCTGTGTTTCGAGGAACTATGAACTGAAACAGGTTATTCTACGAGAAGCTCATGATAGTCCATATTCTATGCATCCTGGTGGTGATAAGATGTACAAGAATCTCCGAGAAAAGTACTGGTGGAAAGGTCTCAAGCGAGACGTAGTCAGTTTTGTGTCCAAATGCTTGACTTGCCAGAAAGTCAAAGCGGAGCATCAGCGTCCATCTGGACTTCTTCAGCACATTGAGCTTCCTCTGTGGAAATGGGAGCGTGTGACCATGGATTTTGTCAGTGGTTTACCTTTGACACTGTCAAAGAAAGATTCTGTTTAGGTTATCGTAGATCGATTGACCAAATCTGCTCACTTCATTCCTGTTAAGACCACTTACCCTCTGAGTAAGTTGGCCCGGTTATACATCTCTGAGATTATTCGGTTACATGAAGTGCCTCTGTCTATTATATCTGATCGGGATCCGAGGTTTAAGTCTAAGTTCTAGGGATCTCTGCGTACTGCTCTGGGTACTCGACTGAACATCAGCACTGCTTATCACCCTCAGACCGATGGTCAATCTGAGCGTGTGATTCAGATCCTCGAGGATATGTTGAGAGGATGTATTCTGGATTTCAGAGGTAGCTGAGAGGATTTCTTACCTTTGGCAGAGTTCGCGTACAACAACAGTTATCAGGCCAATATTAAAATGGCACCTTATGAGGCTCTGTACGGGCGTAAGTGTCGCACCCCGATTGGTTGGACTGAGCTCACTGAGCACCGTTTACTGGGTCCAGATCTTGTACATGAGGCTAAGGAGACTGTCAGATTGATTCGGGATCGGCTCAAAGCCGCTTTTGACAGACAGAAATCTTACGCGGATTTGAGGCGTAAAGATCTTGAGTTTGAGGTTGGTGACGAGGTTTTCCTGAAAGTATCTTCGTGGAGGAAGGTACTACATTTTGGCCGTAAGGGCAAGCTCAGTCCCAGATATATTGGACCCTACCGGATTATCAGACGTATTGGACCTGTAGCTTATCAGGTTGAATTACCACCTGAACTCAAGCGTATCCATGATGTGTTCCATGTTTCTGTACTGAGACATTATCGAGCAAATCCATCTCATGTTCTGTCTGTTGAGGATTTCGAGATTCGGCCAGATCTGTGTTATGAGGAGGAACCCGTTGAAATTATTGCTCATGACCAGAGAGTTCTTCGGAGGAAAACCATTAAGATGGTTAAGGTTCTCTAGCATAATCGAGGTCTTGATGAGGCTACGTGGGAGCCCAAGTCTGTTATCAAAGCCCAATATCCGCATCTTTTTGATCCAGGTAAATTTCGAGGACGGAATTTCTATAAGAGGGGAGAGTTGTAACAGTCCAAATTTTAAAGTCAAAACCCCCAATTTAAAGTCAAAATCCCTAATCGAAACCCTAGAATTGGGGATTTTGAATCTTAATTTTTATTGACTAAAATTAAAATTTCAGAAAACCTTCAGACCCTTGTGAGTAATTTACCCATTTCTTATGGGTAACGTTTCTTCCTAAAATCGATTTGGTTTTTAATGGAGGATTTATTTTCTCCTTTAATTTCCAGTTTAATATCAAAACAATCTTACATTTAACCTTCGTTTAAATCAAATCAGATTCTTGTTGGAGTCACAAAAGCTTGGTTTCTCTCCTTCGTTCTTGTGGTTAATTGGTAAGTCTCGAATCATCGTTTCTTTTCTTTGAATCCTTTTTTCCGTTTCTGTTCAGTTGGATTGTACATAAAGGGGTTCAGTTATTTAGTTTTGGTTGTGGTTCGAAGCATCCTTGGTGTTGGTTGAAGTGTTTGGTTCGGTTCTAAAGGGGGGAGAGTGTTCTTGAATTGCTTGAATCTATTTTGAGGAAAAAAATTAATGTTTTAATCTCGGTTTTGATTCGAATTAGCTGCTGGTTTTTGTTAGAACCGATTAGGAGAGGTTTAGAGTCGAATCGAACGTGAAAAGGGGAATTTTTCTAGAAAACTCACTGTTTGGCAGCCGAGAAAATCTGGGATTTTCCCAGGAAAATCCTGGAAACCCGGCCCGTCCAGCCCAGTTCGACCTGATCCCGACCTGACCGAACCGACCCGACCCGACCGACCCGAACCCGACATGACCGAACCTGACCGATCGACCCGGCTGACATCACTACTGACGTCACTGCTGACGCCATCTGTTGACGTCAGCTGCTGACGTCAGTGTTGACTGATGACGTCACTACTGACGTCAGCGTTGACCAATGTTGACGTCAGTGGATGATTTTTTCGACCCGGGCCCACCTTATGTTTTTCGACGTCTTGAGTCCAATGGCACTGTCTATTTTTTGAAATTCGAACCCAAAGTGTCATTTTTGGGGCTTTTATATTTGATTTATTATTTGGAAGTTATCGGTATCGGATTCTGAATCAATTCCTGTTTGCTTCAAGTGACGTAGATTCTGACCCCAAGTAGTTGCCTCCTCCTCCTCCTGTACGTTGTCCCATTCATCCGCATTCGGGACCTTCACGTGAGTAACGATTTAATTCTGTTTAGTATATTTTTCGGTATAGTGGCATAGTAGGATGTCTAACATGTTCCGTTAATTGTAGACTCTACTCCTGCTCAATCTGGTGGTAGAGCCAATTCCAGTAGACGTCAGAGTCGATGTTGAGTCTTCGGTTACAAGTGTGTTCTCTTATGTTAATCCTGTTAACTTTGTTATTCAGTATACTCGATTCCTGTTAAACCCGTATGATCATGCATCATTATGATATATCATTTCTGATCCTGATAATTGTCATGCTTGCCTCCTGTTAGACTATAAGGCATGCATCCTGATTTTGTATATGCATATAACATGATATCTGGTAGATTATATGTGTACGGGGAAGTTAGTGATTTATCACTTCTGTTCAGTGGCTCCATCTACGGGTCGAGATACCACTTCTGTTGGTGTGATGGTGTTAGAGTGGTCTAGGGACCTACTCTTCTGTGGAGTTCGGAGATGGGTGCATGTCATGCATACTCTACATCATCTGCATTTTATTTTTCTGTAATTCCGTTAATCTGTACTAGAGACACACTAGGCTCCCTAGCTTACACCCTCTCAGCTTCTTGTTACAGATCTCAGTCCTAGGATCGGTACGGTACTTGGAGGATCCTGATTCAGATACTTATTAGTAGTATATTTTTACAGTTTCGGATTCTGGATTGTTTTTATAATAATTTATGTATAATGGATATTTCACTTTATCGGTTTCTGTGACATTTACTGTTTATGAAATTTATGGGTTGAACTCAAATATTTAAATGTTTAATTTTTATTTTAAATTATTAATTATTTAATAATTTATCCGAATAATATATTTATTTTTGCAAAAACCCTAACTTGTGAAATAAGTTTTCAGTTTGTAAACCCTAACTTGTAATCTAAGAAATTAGGTTAATTTTAGGGGTTACATGATGTTTATGGGTTTTAAGTATTTGATTAAGTTTGTATAATACTGCTGTAAGTATTCTTTTCCTCCAATTAGGTTTAGGGAGGTTTTTATTAAGTCTCGTAGTTGCATTCCTTTTTACATAAAAAATACGTGTCTTATTATTGTAATATTTTATTGTTTAATTTTTCTTTTGATCATCGAATTTTTGTATTTTATTTTCAAACCTTTAAATTAAGTGTTTTTTTTATCTTTTTTGTTTTAAAGATATTTATTTTTATATTTTTAAATATATTTAGATTAATTTTTTTACCAAAATTATAAACTTTTATTATATTTAAAATTTTTCTTCATTTAATAAAATTAATGTACTCATGTTCAGAAAAAATATGGTCGGTATTTTGGAATTCAAACAATGGTTTAAAAAAGTAAACTAATTATTAATAATATTAATATTAAGGCATAAAGATAATTTTCACCCTTAACGTTTATAATTTTTTTATTTTGGCCCTCATTTTTTTGGGATAAATTTAGCCCTTAACCTATGTCTTTTTAACAAATAACTCATTTTTTAACTATCATGATAATTGAACCGTTAAAAATTTAATAATGATGACATGTCGTATATATGTAATAATATATTTTAAATAATTTAACATCTAGTGTATCAAATACATGCATTTGGAATATAGTTTTATTCCAATCTAAAAATATAAAACAATTAAAATTCAAATAAAATATTAAAAATTAATTTTTTTATTTATTAAAAATAATTAAATCTAAAATAAAAGGCTACTAAAAAGTCTCAACCTTAACTATGGTAAAATTAAAAATTTATCTAAAAAGGTATGAACATAATCTGGAAAGAAAGGGTTTTGTATTGTTTATTATCGGTGAATCAAAGATAAAGGATTTTGATAATAATCAATTGGATTTTTATTATTTTAGTTTTATTCTAAATCGGAGTTTTAGGGTTTTATAAGGATATTTTAGTTTAGTTAGGGTTGAGAATATTTAGCAAATTTTTGTTTCGGATTTATTTAATTTTTAATATTTTATTTAAATTTTAATTATTTTATATTTTATACTGGAATAAAATTATATTCTATATATGTATATATTTAATAGGTTAGATTCTATATCATTTAAAATATATTATCATATATATATGACATGTTATCATTATTAAATTTTTAACGGTTCAATTATCATGATAGTTAAAAAATGAGTTCTTTGTTAAAAAGACATATGTTAAGGCTAAATTTATCCCAAAAAAGAATAAGAACTAAAATAAAAAAATAAAAACGTTAAAGGTGAAAATTATTTGTATGCCTAATATCAATGACTAGGAATCTTAGACAATTAACTAATTGCTTACCACCACATACATTTTTTTTTTTTTTTGAGACAACCTGATCCAGATTCTTTGAATTTATCTTCAACGTTTAATAATTATTCCACGCAACAAGCAAATGAATAAATAAAAATGGTTAAAATTATATAAACTGTTTTTATTCAAAAAAAAATAGTATATATTTTCCTAATCATGAGCATGAATAAAATACACGAAAATATGGGACAAATTTAAATTGAGAACACAATTAAAAAATTAAAATATTTAAAATTTTATAATCAATTTAAAATAAAAATTATATTTCAAAAATTATATAATATAATTAATCTATTAAAAATAGGATTATTGTCGATTGTTGTCGTCGTCCCTTACATATAATATATCTTTTATTAAGTATAAATATATTACATTTTTAAAATAAACATTAGAATATAAACTTATATAAATGAAATAATTTAATTACTTATAATTATTTGATTGAATAGTGGATTCGGGTATTATATCTAAACTTTAATATTAATCAATAAAAAACTTATTTGGAAATCGTTGACATTTGTTCATTTAACTACTTATGGACTTTAAATGACAAAGGTAGCCTTTCAGGTACCTTTTCAATCAAGTTGTACTTTTTGTTTCATACAATGAAATCCCTAACACATTTTATAGGGAGTATTCATGGCTTACGAATTCAAAGTGTCAGCATTTATAAGGATATATTTTTTAATAGAGTTCAAGAGTTTAATCGAGTAAAAAATTTAAGTTATTTAAATTAATAAATTAAAATTTATTTTTTTATTTGATTTAAGTTTATAAAATTCGAGTTGAGTTATGTTTTTGCGTACCTATATAAATTTAATTATAATTATTTATTATATTAGTATGATTTATGTTAAATTTAAATAATTTTTTCTAATCATATAATATATATATATTTAAATTATTTTTACATATATAAGTAAATTTTACAATATTTTCTAATAAAAAATAACATCTAAATTTCTAAAAAAAATTATAATATTATTTTTTAAAAATTTTGGGATAAAGTATTAAGGTAGTATCACGAGTCAATGAATTATTATGAAAGAAAAAAATTATAAAAAATTCAGTTGAATTATCAAATTGAATAAAATATAAAATTAAAAGACTAAATAAAATATATATATATTAAAATTTGAATTAAAGTTACATGGATATCATATGTTGTTAGTGAATCGATTTAATTTTTGTAAAAAATATATTTAAAAGAAAAAAAAAGAAAATCATTTAAAGTTGAGGGGTTAAATTGTAAAACTAAAAAATTTAATTTAAAATATGAATTGAAGTTGAATAGGTATTTTTATAATGGTTTATTTGAATATTGTTCAATTTAGATTAAACTATACTCTTTATATGAATTCATAGAGTGATTCCAGTAATAAAAGATGATATAATTCATCAAAGTGACTCAAGTTCGAATATTATGTGTGCACAATATGTATGCGTTATAAAAAAAACTAAAAAAATTGAGTAGATACTAACTTGAGATCAGTCCATGGGTGTTTAAAAATACCCGATTCAAAAATCTGTTGATCCTAATAAAAAATTTAGATATTCTATCTGATTTTTATTTTTGGATCGGATATCCGATCTAATTTTAAATTTCCTGGATTGAATATAGATAGTAATATTTCAAGTTTTGGATTACCCAAAAATACAAAATTTTATTTTTTTTAATATTATTCTTTTTATTTTAAATAATGTGATACTTCTTATATCCAAAAATTAAAATAATTAAGATATTTTATAATATAAACCGTGCTATATTTAATAATTTATTGTTTGTTATATAAGAATTTTTAATTTTTTTTATAAATATAACTAATAAATTCGAAAAAAAATAATTAAATTAAAATATATTTTTAGATAATAAGATATCTGAAAAGTCAGATATTCAAAAAAATCGAATACAAATTATATATCCAAAAAATTTGAATACCCAAAAAATTCATATCAAATCCGTTATCCGACAATAAACACTCCTAATAATCACACCAACATATTCAAACTAAAAACTGTACTCTTCATTTCCCAGCTCATTTAAATTAAATTCTCTATAAAGTCAACCTTCGACTCTCCTATAAGATTCACGTCAACACTTATTTAAATTAAATTTATTTGTATTATTGAAGCGGATTAAGTCAAGAGTGGAATATCCTATTCCTTCACCTTGTCCTTCACGTAAACAAGTATTTAAATGACCTTTTGTTTATGTTATCCAATAATGAGACCAAGAGGACATAGTTTAGATTATAAGTAGATCCAATAATGCGGCCAATTGGTTTATATTTTACTTTCACATTTTTTTATTTTTTATTTTTCTCTTTCATAATCCACGTGTACAACCAAAGAGAGAAGAAAGCATGCATTTTAGCGTCACTAGGATGGGATTCAACTCAAAAAGTCCAAAGCTTTATCTCAAAGCTAGATAACTAAATCTATTGAATTCCAACACAATTTATATCTAATTTAGATTAAAATATGTGTCAGAATTTAGAATTAAAAGATAAAATAAAAATAATTAAAGTGAGAAAATTTATAATTTTAAAATTTTAAATAAAAATTAGGGTAGAGGCGATTTTTTTCCCACCTACGTTTCTCGGTCCCTGAATATCACTTCCTCAAAATTGTATTAAATTGTAACTGAAGTGGATTGAACTATGTGTCTTAATTAAATATTCCAAAGTTAATCAATAATACAAGTTAAACAATTGTTATAGTCTTCTAAATACTTAATTTAAAAATAGAAAAATTGTGTCGAACATTACTAAATATTATTAATGATAAATACAGTTGAACATTATTAAATTGATTGATAAAAATTAAAAAATTAAAGGACTTAACATATAATTATAAATTATTTAAAATATTTTTTTATTAAATTACTTTCTATTTATTTTATTTTTTAAAATAATTGAATAAAATACTAATTTAAATTATTTAAAAAAAATCTTAAACTCTAAACCCTAAAATCAAAATCCAAAACCTAAATAACAAAACATTAATCTACAAACCCAAAAATATAAAATCTTAAAGCACTAAATCCAAAACCAAAAATCCTTAAAATACTAAACCATAAACACTAAATCTCTATACCTAGAAATACTAAACCATAAACACTAAATCCAAACCCTAAAAATACTAAACCATAAATACTAAATCCAAACCCTAAAAATACTAAATCATAAACACTAAATCCAAACCCTAAATCTCTAAACCCTAAAATAATCAAACCCCTAAACCTTAAATCTAAAACCCTAGAATCTTAAATCATAGAATAGTTTTGGATTTCAAGTTTAGGGTTTATACTTCCAGAGTTTTATTTTTTTTATTTTAGGGTTTAGGTTATATTTTTATATTTTAGGATTTTATTGGTTTAGGGTTTATATTTTTACGATTTAGTTGGATTTTAGTATTTAAGGTTTAATATTTGTTTAAAATTTTATTTTAAATAATTTGAAATTATATGATTAGTCCTCAAAATTTTTATTTTTATTAATTAATTTAATAATGTTCAACGGTGTTCATCGTTAGTGGTGTTCAACAATGTTCGACACATGTGGTAGACTCATCTTTAAAAATAGGAAAATTCTACAACGGGCGTCGAACACCGCTAATGATGAACACCACTGAACATTATTAAACTAATCAAAAATATTAAAAAATTTAAGTACTCAACATGTAATTATAAATTATTTAAAATAATTTTTATTAAATTACTTTCTATATATATTATTTTATTTTGTAAATAATTAAGGCATAAAGATACTTTTAACCATTAACGTTTATAATTTTTATCGTATTAGCCTTTTTTTTTGATAAATTTAGTCTTTGACCTATATATTTTTGACAAATAACTTATTTTTAACTATCATGATAACTGAATCGTTAAAAGTCTAACAATAATAATATGTCATATGCATATGATAATATATTTTAAATAAAATGACATCTAACCTATCAAATACATACATATATATATATATGAAATATAATTTTATTTTAATATAAAATGTAAAACAATTAAAATTCAAATAAAATATTAAAATTTAATTAATTCTAAAATAAAAAGCTATTAAACTTTCTCAATTCTAACTACGGTAGAATCAAATTCTATCTTAAAAAATATGAACACAGTTCGAAATTAATTAACTTTTTAAGGTAGGATTTTGATGCTATCGTAGTTAGGGTTGAGAATGTTTAGTAGTATTTTATTTTAGAATTAATTAATTTTTTAATATTTTATTTGAATTTGAATTTTTTTATTTTTTAATTGTTTTTTAATATTTTATATTTAATATTAAAATAAAATTATATTTCACATTAGAATAAAATCATATTTTACACATATATATTTGATAGGTTAGATATCATGTCGTTTAAAATATATTATCATATGCATATGACATGTCATCATTGTTAGATTTTTAACGGTCCAATTATCATGATAGTTAAAAAATAAGTTATTTGTCAAAAAGATATAGGTTAAGGGCTAAATTTATCAAAAAAAAGAATAAGGGACAAAACAATAAAAATTGTAGACGTTAAGGGTTAAAAGTATCTTTATACCAATAATTAATAAAATACTAATTTAAATTAATTTTAAAAAATAAAAAATCTTAAACTCTAAACCTTAAAACAAAAATAAAAAAACTAAATCACTAAACATTAAACTCTAAACCCTAAAATATAAAATCTCAAAACCCTAAATCTAAAACTTAAAATCAAAAACCCTAAAAATACTAAACCATAAACACTAAATTTAAACCCTAAAATAATCAAACCCCTTATATTTGAATCTTAAACTAATTTTGGATTTTAAGTTTAGGGTTTATACTGTTTGAGTTTCAAATTTTCTATTTTAGGGTTTAGGTTATGGTTATATTTTTAGATTTTATGGTTTATGGTTTTATTGTTTTAGGGTTTAGAGTTTATAATTTAGTGTTTTAGATTTTAGAATTTAATGTTTAGTATTTTTATCTTAAATTTAGGGTTTTGGATTTTTTATTTTTAAATTAAAAATAATTTAAATAAATTATTTAAAAAATTAAAATATAATATATATAATTTGTTTTAAATTTTATTTTAAATAATTTAAAATTATATGCTTAGTCCTTAAAATTTCTAATTTTTATTAATTAATTTAATAGTGTTCATCAATATTCGACGCATGGGATAGACTCATCCTTAAATATATCATTAAAATTGAAGTTTATTATTTTAATTCATAAAATTTAAATAATAATTATTTAGAAGTTATAAGTTTCACTTGAATCACATATACGTCACCCAATTAAATATTATATTTTATCTTAAATTAATATTCTAATATTACAAAAAAATAAGAATAATTCAGAAATTTTATATTTTATCTTAATTATAACAAAGAGTAATTCACAAAAAATAATTTATATAATCGATTTATATTCTATTTATACATAAATATATATTTTCAAATAAGTTAAATTTTATTTCTTAAAAAATATTTTAAATTATTTTTTATATAAATAAATATTTTCAAATAAATGAAAGTTTATTTCTTAAAAAACATTTTAAATTTATTTTTTATAACTTTTAAACATTAATTTTATGGATAAGAAATAACTATATAATTAATTTTTTATTATTTTATTATATTATTTTGTTTGATTTATTTTGTTAGAATATAAAGTTATAGCGTTTTGGTTGAAGCAATATAAGATTAGTTAAAAGAAAAATTTATCAATTTGTCCTCGTGATGTATTTTTTAAAAATTTAAACTTGTAATTATTAAATTAAAAATATTTATATAAAAAATTGTAATACTATTTTCGTTACATTATCTAAAATTTATAAAAATATATATTTAATATAATTAATATATTATATATTTTTAAAAAAATATTTATATGCCTTTATTCCCTTTTTAATTTTTTACGAACAATAAAATAATGAAAATTCTACAACGGGCGTCAAACACTGCTGGACACCGCTAATGATGAACGCCGCTGAATATTATTAAACTAATTAATAAAGATTAAAAAATTTAAGGACTTAACGTATAATTATAAATTATTTAATTTTTTATTAAATTATTTTCTATATATATTATTTTATTTTTTAAATAATTAAATAAAATACTAATTTAAATTAATTTTAAAAAATAAAAAATCTTAAATTCTAAACCTAAAACCAAAATTCAAAACCTAAATCACTAAACATTAAACTCTTTCCCTAAATATAAAATCTCAAAACCCAAAATTCAAAGACTAAAATAAAAAACCCTAAAAATACTAAATCATAAACACTAAATCTAAAACCTAAAATCCTAAAGTGATTTTGAGTTTTAAGTTTATGGTTTATATTTTAGGGTTTCAATTTCTCTATTTTAGGGTTTAGGTTATGGTTATATTTTTAGATTTTATAGTTTATAGTTTTATTGTTTTAGGGTTTAGTGTTTTAGATTTTAGGATTTAATGTTTAGCATTTTTGCTTGAGTTTAGGGTTTTAGGTTTTTGATTTAGTTTTTTTATTTTTAAATTAAAAATAATTTAAATAAATTATTTTAAAAATTAAAATATAATATATAATTTGTTTAAAATTTTATTTTAGATAATTTAAAATCATATGTTTAGTCCTCAAATTTTTAATTTTTAATAATTAATTTAATAATGTTCAACGATGTTCATCGTTAGTGGTGTTCAACAATGTTTGACGTACGTGGTAGACTCATCCTAAAACAATAGACATAGGTTTAGATATTTAATTATTTATTACATTTAACTATTTATGGAATAAATTAAAGTAAATAATAAAATAAATATAAAATTAATAAAAATGATTTATTTAAAATGATAAAAATAACTTAGCTTAATTTTTTAATATGAAAAGTGTCTTACAAATAAAATAATAAAATTAATAACATTAAGTCTTAACTTATTCAATCTCAAACAACATGCAATCCCATTTTATAACCTTAAAAACATCAGAAATACAATATTAATAAACATATATTATTAAATATTATAACAATATTTTAAAAATATATAACGCTATTTATATATTAAAATATTATTAGATAAAAATATATAATAAATTTATCTCCACAAACTAGAGGGAGAAAGAGTTTGTCGGATAACATTTTCTACCGACTAGCGGGAGAAAGAGTTTGTCGGATAACATTTTCTACCGACTAGCGGGAGAAAGAGTTTGTTGAATAACATTTTACTATTAAAAATATTAAAAATTTTATTTGTTCTTAACTGCGTTGATATTTTTAAGCTGTCATAATTTGTAAAAATTAATATAAATGCTACTTATAATACTGGATATTAAATGATTTACAGTTATAATACCGGATATTCTTAAAGATATTTATAATGCTATTTATATAAGATTACGTAATAAAAAGGTTCAAAATATAATTTCTTTAAAAGAAGTTATTGTTATTGTACATAAATCTTTTTTGAATCAATTATAGTGATTATAATAGTATATGTTCTAGTGTACTTTCAATCATTGAATATTGATCGCTCAACTATTATGTTAACATTATTGGTGCTCGAATCCGTCACTTTTAAAAATAACAACCGTTTATTTTACCACTGAAATTAGATGGACCGTAATTAAGTTATTAATTGTCCATAATTTCTTATTCCCATGATTTCCTATTTCCAAGTTTGTAAAGTTGTTAATTAGTATTAATTTCTGCTTCCATATCTGATGTAAATATAGTGAGATTAGTGCATATAATTTGCTAAATCTGTAGAAATTATCATGTACTCTAATGGAAATTCAAAGGTAATAAAGTGGTGTCATAACTTCTGGCATGTGATTCTCAGATTATTCTTAATTTGTGTTGTAGTATCTGATAATTGCCTTTTATGTATTGGCTAATCAAGAGGTTAGAAAATATGATCAGTTTTCTTTATGAAGTTAATATCGGATTTTAAAAATTTCTTAAGCAAGCGTTGATAGTCAGTGCAATTTTAAATATTTAAAATTATTTAAATTAGTCTAAAATGAGTTCTCGACAATTTTTTATACTTGAAAGAGTTGTCCAATTTTTTTTATAGTTGGAGATAGATTCGTATTTCATAAAAGTTTTAAATTTCTTTTTATATAAAATTATGGGTTTATTTTTGTATATAGTTGTATTATGAATTTAACTATTGAAAAACGATATTGTCTTTAATGAAAATATCGTGAATTAATCTCAATTCTTCTATAGCTACTCTTTCTAGCTGATTATTTTATTTAAGATTTTAAAAAAAAATTTATTCAGCTAAAGTTGTTAGTAGTATTTGTTTTAAAGTATACTCTCAATCTTTTAACATTGATCGCTCTAACAACATTGGTTGTATTTATTTGGATACAATGTTGAAATTTAACATGTACTTTTTTTACTAGTTTGGTTGTATTTAATGTAAAACTGTCATGATTTCTAGTTAATGGCTTTATAAGGTGAGTTTGATTTATAAAAAAAATGATTACAAAAGTAATAATCTTTTTAGATTTATATTTTAATTTTACTTGAATTTTTTTTATTTATATCTATATATTTATCTTGATTTACTTAAAAAGATGACAATACTTAAAATGACTGAATGATTTGATGGAATAAAATATAAAATAGCTAAATCAAATATGAAGTAATATAATTTTAATTTTTAATTAATATAACCAATAAGTCAAATTTTACACCATGTATATGAATAATTTATTACTGATCGAAACAATAATAATTTTTCAGCAACAAAGAACAACATAATATAATGTTTTATTTGAGTTACATAGGGTAGTTGTGGTGTAACATAAAGATTTAGGGTTAATTTTAACCCAATAATAATTCCAAATAAACACTATATATATATTTTAATTTCATCTATTTAAAGTTAATTTCTTCGGTTTAACCCTCAAAACCTGAATTACTTAAATTGTATTCTTTTGACTCATATAATTAATATATTTAACTTATCATGTTTTTATATTGTTATTTTTAATAAAATAATATCCTCCAATAATATGACGACATATTTCTTTTTCTTCTGGATGACATATAATACAATTAAAATGGATTAGTTTTTAAAAAATAATTTTAAAATGCTAATTAGTTTTAAAACTCTTATGTTCGTACTTTTACACCAACAAAATCGATTTTTCATTGATATGATAAGATAATTAATAATAACAATCGATATAAAAATATATAACGACCGCGTAATTTAACGACTTTATGAATAAAAATGTCAAAGGATGAAATTTATATAATTTAAGAGTTTCAAGGTTAATTTGATAAAATTAAAAAGGATAAACACATTATTACCTATTAAACCATAAATAAAATAATTATATTGTTTAGTATTGAAGTCTAAAATGGCGATTTAAATTTTCACTCAAGAGTCTATATAAGGCCTATGTGTTTGCCAGGCTGCTATCATAAGTTCCTGATTCTAAGGAATGCGAGGTTTTCCCATCATAAATCTGATGAGAAATTGAATCTGCGTGGAGAGATTCTTAATGCGATACTGCTCTCAAAGTTTCGGGTGAGTCATACTCTCCGTTTCTCGTTCTTTTTCCTTCTCTGATCTGAAGTTTTGTTCTGTTTGGCTACTAAGAAAATCATGAAATAACAAACAGGGAGGGGGGATTATCATTTCCTTAGAGTTTCGCGAAAGTAATTTTTCATTTTAATCATGAGATTGAAACGGATCTTTCATGCTTACATAAATATTTGATTCCATGTTTTCTTGAGTGGTTGAGATCGTAAATTTGAGACGAGTTTGAGGGCATGGATGGAGAAGGCAATTCCTTAGAGGAGGTTTCGTCGAAAACTCAAATATTTAGTTCAACGTTCAACTACGTTGGAAAAGTAGTGTTTGTTTACAAAAAGACACTAATGCCCCCAAACATATGCCTTGACGATCGATGATACCAAAATAATTTATTATTATTATTATTATTATTATTATTATTATTATTATTATTATTATTATTATTATTATTATCATTATTCTGTGATTTTATTTGTGATTTGATTACGAATCACTTTTTTTAATTTTTTTTTTCAAAAATTTTGAAATGATTAAATTGTTAATTTTCAAAATCATTTACCCACTACAAAGTTAGTATTATCCAATTATATTTTCTATTTTTGCACAAGATTAAATTTCAACGAATTAAATTAGAAGATTATTTTCCCAATTATCATAAACTAAAAGGAAAAGGCTCATCAATTTGATAAAATAGGAAAATATAGTGTGAGTCGTCTAAACTGACTTTTTAAAAATTTATTGTGAAGATACGATATCAGTGGAAAGGTTTAATTATCTATATTAAACTTTTTTGGTAAATTATATATTTATTTTTACTCTATTTTATGTTCAAGATTCATTACCATCTCTTCTTTGATGTCTTATGTCAATAAGATTGAATAAATAATATTTTAAATTTGTAGGTTCATTTACATATTTTTTATTGCTATAATTGTTCCCATGCAAGGGAAGCGAGGATTTCGCGGACACACATATCTCGTTTCTTTATTTGACCATGTTATTTTAGTAGTCCATTTATTTTATTATTAGGCATCACAATCTTGACGTGTTTTGTTTTGTATTATGAGTATTAATGGGATTTTAGTTTTAATTAAATTAAAAGATTATAGTTTAAAGTTTAATTTTTAAATAATTTTTAATCTAAGATATAGAAGAAAATATGATTAGAAATAATATTTTTACTCATTAAAATCAGGACTTTTAATTGTATTCCCCCTAGAGTAGGGCTTTAAGAAATACAAAACAAAGTAAAATTGTACCCATCTTATATTACTCAAAGAGGTTGAAAAACAGGAGATTTACTGAGTAAATTAATTGCTATTGGTTGTGTAACGTATGCAGGTGAAGTGAATTCTAGAAATAGCAAACTCGTTGGTGATAGAGGTACTGGTATTAGTTCAATATGGCTACGAATTCCACAACTTCAAGCCATTGTCCATCTCCGATGAAGGCTACTTCAAACGGGGTGTTCCAGGGTGACAACCCTCTTGATTTTGCAGTCCCTCTCGCCATCCTTCAGATATGTCTGGTGGTTTCACTCACTCGTATCCTTGCTTTTCTTCTTAAGCCTCTACGGCAGCCTCGGGTCATTGCGGAGATTGTTGTAAGTTTCCTCTTTTGTTGATTTATGTTTTGGGTTGGTGCATAACAGTGGAGGAGAATAATGGCATCAAATTTGGTTTTGTAGGGAGGAATATTACTTGGTCCATCAGTTCTTGGAAGAAACGAAACGTATCTGCATGCAATCTTCCCATCTAAGAGCCTAACGGTGCTGGACACCTTAGCCGATCTTGGTCTCCTTTTCTTTCTATTTCTGGTTGGCCTGGAGTTGGATCCGAAATCAATCCGTCGCACAGGAAAGAAAGCTCTTTGTATAGCACTTGCAGGGATTAGCCTTCCTTTTATACTAGGAATTGGAACATCATTTGCCCTTCATGCAACTATCTCAAAGGGTGTAGATAAAGCACCATTTCTCGTCTTCATGGGGGTTGCTCTTTCCATCACTGCCTTTCCTGTGTTAGCCCGTATTTTGGCTGAGCTAAAGCTTTTAACTACTGATACAGGTCGAATTGCTATGTCAGCTGCAGCTGTCAACGATGTGGCTGCATGGATTCTGTTAGCACTTGCCATCGCCTTGTCAGGAACAGACTCTTCTCCCCTTGTAACATTGTGGGTTTTCTTATGTGGCTCTGGTTTTATCCTTGCATGTACAGTTATTGTCCCTCCTATATTCAAATGGATGGTTCACCGTTGCCCTGAGGGTGAACCTGTGAAAGAATTGTATGTGTGTGCAACTTTGACAGCAGTTTTGGCAGCAGGTTTTGTTACTGATCTTATAGGAATCCATGCCCTCTTTGGTGCTTTTGTAATTGGAGTCCTTGTCCCTAAAGAAGGCCCATTTGCTGCTACTTTGGTGGAAAAAGTTGAAGATCTTGTTTCAGGACTCTTTCTCCCTTTGTATTTCGTGTCTAGTGGATTGAAAACAAATGTAGCCACCATTCAAGGGGCTCAGTCTTGGGGTCTCCTAGTTCTTGTCATCATTACCGCATGTTTCGGAAAGATCGCCGGCACCGTATCCGTTTCCCTTGTATGCAAAGTGCCTTTCAGGGAGTCTTTAGCCCTAGGGTTCCTTATGAATACAAAAGGCTTGGTCGAGCTCATTGTTCTTAACATTGGTAAAGATAGAAAGGTAAAATTTATAGGACTATTTTTTTTTTATTTTATCATAGTTGTTTTGTAATTAATGTTTTATAACTGATATTTTTGCAGGTTTTGAACGACCAAACATTTGCAATCATGGTTTTGATGGCCATTTTTACAACATTTATAACCACTCCTCTTGTGATGGCAGTGTATAAGCCAGCTAAACGACAAGGTAAAGGGGAGCATAAGTACAAAACAATTGAGAGAGCAGACACTAATTCTCAGCTTCGGATCTTGGCTTGCTTTCATAGTTTGATAAACATCCCCAGTATGATCAATCTTATTGAGGCTTCACGTGGAACCGAGAAAAAGGAAGGACTGTGTGTGTATGCATTGCACCTCATGGAACTCTCAGAAAGGTCTTCCGCCATACGTATGGTCCATAAGGCAAGAAAGAACGGGTTGCCTTTTTGGAATAAAGGGACCAACTCCAACGCTGATCAAATTGTGGTTGCTTTCAAGACTTTTGGGCAACTAAGCCGCGTGTCCCTCCGCCCGATGACGGCCATCTCTTCTTTGTCTAGCTTGCACGAGGATATCTGCAACAGTGCCGAAATAAAAAGGGCAGCCATGATACTCCTCCCCTTCCATAAACACCAGAGACTGGATGGAACATTCGAGACAACGCGGACTGAATATCAATTGGTCAATAAGCGAGTTCTTGAACAAGCGCCGTGCTCGGTGGGAATCTTGGTCGATCGTGGTCTAGGTGGAACCACTCATATATCTGCAAACAATGTAGATTCCGTCATAACCGTCTTGTTCTTTGGTGGACACGATGATCACGAAGCCCTTGCCTATGGAGCTCGTATGGCGGAGCACCCTGGAATCAGTCTAACCATCGTTCGCTTCTTATCCGATACCGGAGTTGAAGTTTCGGGTGAGATTGTCGCAACTGATACAAATACAAACGACGAACTATTTCTGATGGAATTCAAGAACAAATCCTCAAATGACAGCTCAGTAAGTTATGAAGAAAGAGTGGTAAGAAAATACACACAAGTCATTGAAGCAATTGAAGAATTCAAACGATGTAATCTTTTCGTTGTGGGTCAAATGCCGAAGTCTCAAATAACTGCCGAGTTGACTACAAGGACCGAGTGCCCTGAATTAGGTCCGATAGGCAGTTTGTTGATTTCCCCTGAATTCTCAACATCAGCATCTATTTTGGTGGTGCAACAGTATAAACTTATGAAAGAACCCCCTCCATCAGTTTCTTCTTCAAAGGTTGCAGAGCTACCCGAAGGATATGTTGAAAGTCCCTGACGGATGACTAGTCTTTGGTTGGCCCTTTGTGTATATTGTTAAAAGTACAAACATCATGATGATAATATTACGACGACCATGGAAGTTAAATGGAATAATAGTTGTTTTTACTTTCTCACTTTACGTCAATATCGAACAAATATCATTTGGCTTATTTTATGTTTTAACGGTATTAAATTAAAGAAAAATTTGATCTATTGAGTTAATTAATGAAGATAAAAAATTTTTAAGGACCCAAAATATAGTTAATATTTATTTAAAAAATTAATTAAGTTATTTATATATTAAAATTTTGATTCTTTAATAAGAATAAATTTATATATTCATTATTTTATTTATTTTTATATTTTTATTTTGATATCCTAACTAAAAAATTATTGTAATATAAAAATTATAGACGATTATACCGCAACCTAATCCTTTTGCCGATAAATCATCCTCTATTTTTTTTTTCTGTTTTTTCAGTCCAATTCTCTTTATAAAAAGCTTGACCATCTTGAGTGGTTTTGACGATAGATTTTTTATTCAAATAATGAAGGCTAAACCACTATTATTATTGTTATTATTTAATTTTAAAATTTTTAAAATTTTTTATTTAATCAACAACTATATCTCGAGCTATCTTATAATTTTTGACGTAAAAAAGTAAACAAACATATTTTTTTAAAATTAAAGAAAAATTTAGAATTTTTATAAAAACAAGCGAAATTTTTGACTTTTTAGAATTTTGGCTGAATATTCTTTTATATTTTATTTTAAAAAATATATGTTTTTTTATCTACTTAATTGCCTAAAAATTCATATTTTTGTCTGTGAAAAAAATCATTATTCATCGGAGAGTTAAGAAAGAAGAAAAGGATGGTGGATGATTCACAAGTGAATAGATTAAGTTATACTATAATAGTTTATAAAATATTATATTTTAAAGTTTTTTTAGTTTAAATACCAAAATAAAAATATAAAAATAGGTGAGATATTAAATATGTAGTTTTTACTTATTAAAAATTCAAAAATTAAATATATAAACAATAATTCAATTAATTTTTTTAAATATTTATTAATTATATATTTAATCCTTAAATTTTTCATTTTTAATTAGTTAATTTAATGATATTTAACAGTATTCAACATTAACGATGTTTAACGATGTTTGTCGTACATGATAAACTCGTCTTTAAATTAAATTTTATCTCTCAACCTCAATTGATAAAAAAATATCTTGAAAAAATTTAGTTTGTTTGTGATAATCTTACTGCTTGTTGTAATCCTCTTATTGAAATGATTCTTGCTCTTTGTAGCGTTCTCTTGGATACAAACTCGACAACATAATTTTCTTAATCAAAATTTCTTGTCAATTCGACGTAACGTCCTGCAATCATTTATTTTTATTCGATTTTTATAATAATAATAATAATAATAATAATAATAAAAATAATAATAATGTAAAAAATAAAAAAATCAAAATTCAAATATATATTATATATTGAAAAAGAAAAGAAAGTTTATGAAAAAAGGTGGACGTGGGTGAGCCATGTCTAGGTTGTTCAAAATTTTCAGACTCGATTGATTTAATTTGACAATCTGATTACCCGATATAAAATAAATAAATATTTAAGGATTTTTTAATTTTTTTTGGGTTGTGTACTCGACCCAGTAAATTTTTTAGGATACGGACGGGCCGAAAGTTTTTCCCTACTGGGTACCCGAACCGATCTGATAATTTTTAATATATATTTTTTAAATATCAAATTATATTTTTATTTTAATTTTCTTAATATTTTTACCTTAAAACTAAATTTAAATCCATAATTTTTTTCTATGCTTGTATTATATACTTTTAAATTCTAAGTTTAAAATTTTAAAAATATTTTTGTGTTTGATATATAATTTTTTTTAAAATTTAAAATAAAAAATATAAATCCGATATCTGATACCTAATTTTTCGAGTACTCGAATTTCATAGATATTTGTGCAGTAGGTATCTGAATGTAATATATCGATCGAGATACAAACTGACAATATAAATACCTAGAAGAATTAAAAACTGATATTTTAGATACACAAAACCCGAATACCCGAGGATGAACACCATTAGTCATGTTACCCCTTTACCCACCCTAATTGCGTGTAAATAGGCATGAATCGGCCATTTGCATGCGGAGCCGAATGGCGAGCAAAATAAAAGAATAGTGCTCTCGCTCGTCAAAGGGTCGGGGCAGTGCCTTCGGTTCTAACAGGTTTGATCGAGATTCTTTTTCGGAACAGATTTAATTAACTTTCAGAGGTGTCATAGTAGATCCTGATGAGATTCAGTTGGAGTTCGAACTTTTAATTAATTAAATTTTAGGGTAAACTATACCAGTGACCACCCAACAATTTAAGAATACCTATTTTAACCACCCAACTAAAGAACTCGTCAATCAGGTACCCCAACTTTGAAACCCTACCTATTTTGGCCACTGCCGTTAAAATTCTGACGGAAAAATTAACAGTGATGACGTGGCAGTTAATGGTGATGACGTGGACGTTAACTAAAATTTGTAAAATTATATATTTAATCCTCTAATTTATTTATTATTTTAAATTAATTGTTGTGACACGTGTCACAAATCGGTTGAGTGATTAATTTTATTTATTAATTTATTTTTATAATTAATTAATATATTTGTCACCACCTGATTGGGGAGAAAGAAGGGAAGAATGAAAATGAAAGGATTATGCCTAAGAGGGGATTTGAACCCTTAACCCTTTACTTGAAGACTGAACCAATAGGCCAATAGAATTTTGTGATATAAAACCCGAAAACGTGGTATTAAATGGTTATCTCTTAGTATTTGAATTACTTTAACAAAGGTCAACTGTTTAAATCAATTAATATTTAAGTAAAAATATTAAATATTTAGATTTTAATTATTCAAATAAATTAAAATCTAAATATTCAAATAAAAATATTTAGATTTTAATTATTCGAATATTTAAATTTTGTTGTTTAAATATTTTTATATTTTTTGTTCGAAAAATTAAAATCTAAATATTTTTATTTGAATATTTTTAAATTCAAATATTAGAATATTCATGATTTTTATTCATATATTCGAATAAAAAATATTTAAATATTTATGATTTTTATTTGAATAAATTAAAATCTAAATATTCAAATAAAAATATTTAGATTTTAATTATTCGAATATTTGAATTTTGTTGTTTAAATATTTTTATATTTTTTGTTCGAATAATTAAAATCTAAATATTTTTAAATTCAAATATTCGAATATTCATGATTTTTATTCATATATTCGAATAAAAAAATATTTAAACAACGAAATTCAAATATTCGAATAAATTAAAATCTAAATATTCAAATAAAAATATTTAGATTTTAATTATTCGAATATTTGAATTTTGTTGTTTAAATATTTTTATATTTTTTGTTTGAATAATTACTGAAACGTTATCACTTAATAAAATATGTGAATATATTTTAACACTAAAATTACTTGGCCCAGTGGTTCACTTGTTAATAGAGTGTTAGTTATGCTAGAGGTTGTGAGTTTAAATCCCCTTACATGCAAGAAAAACTTTACATTTTATTTCTTTCACTAATCATTCACCAATCCGATTGGAGAGGAATATATAAAAAAATAATAAATAAAAATAAATTAATAAATAAAATTAATCATCCAATCCGGTGGTGACACGTGTCATCAATCGATTGGATGGTTAATTTTATTTATTAATTTAAAATTAGGATTAAATTAAAAAAATAAATAAATTAGAGGGATTAAATGTGTAATTTTACCGATTTTAATTAACAGCCACGTCACTGCTGTTAATTGCTGTTAACTTTTCCGTCAGAATTTTAACGGCAGTGGCCAAAATAGGTAGGGTTTCAAAGTTGGGGTACCTGATTGACGAGTTCTTTAGTTGGGTGGTCAAAATAGGTATCCCCAAATAGTTGGATGGTCACTAGTGTAGTTTATCCTAAATTTTAATAGTTATCTTTATATTTATTTTAAGATCGGTAATAATATATATTTTATTAATTATTACTATGTTTTATAACATAAATTTTGTATATTATGTTTATATGTTTATGAATTATTCACATGAATAAAATATTTTTTTAGTTTTTTCCTTAGAATTTTATATTTATGTTAATATATTTATTCATGTATATTTTAAACATATTTAATTGTTAAACATGTTTATATTTATTCATGTTAATATATTTAATATTTATGCGGTGCTCCTTTCTACAATAAACTTGGTTACCGTCTAAAGTGTGGATAGTAGTTTTCGCTTATTCCTCGAATATCGGTGTCCTTAAATTTAGAGTAAATTATTGGGTTAGTTATTTTCGTTCATTCTTAATGTACTTTTAGTCACAAATTTAAAAAACGACCAGTAAATTCATTATTGTTTTTAGGGTGTAAAGTTTTGATCATTCCAACATTAAGTGCCATTAAATATTGACGAAAAGATGATCTGACACAATAAAAAATAATAAATTACTTAAATAGTCCTTAAACTATTATTATACTTTTGTTTTATCTTTAATTTAACTCTCAAAATTTCAAAATTTTATATTTTTATCATTTTTCTCCAAAACCCTAACCCTAAACCTTATTCAAACTCCTTTTGTCTTTAATTTGGATAGCAGTCGATTACCGATTGTTCTGATTCAATACATATTGTCATTTCTTTCGATCGAAGAAGCAATAGCAACTTCCGTTTTATTGAAATGATGGCTTTGGATGTGGATTTCGGTTCCCATCATTGATCTTCAAGACGCTTCTCGTAGAACCAATATGAACCTCTGATTTTGTTTCGGACAATTCGCTACACGAGTTTTAGTCTTTAACAAAATGATATCTTTAGATAAATTCCGTCTTAAATTCAACTTAGTTGATCATCCTTCCTATGTTCAAACATGGTTTCAGAATGCGGTTTCGAGAGAGGTGAAAGAACTAAATATCACCATTTATGGAACTCAAATTTTCCTTTTCTTTAAATCTACCGTTTGCCATTTTCACTGCTAGAAAATTGCAGGTTTTGAAACTGAGCCAGGGGTTGAACTTCATGTTCCTGAGACAGTTTATTTGCCATGTCTCAAGGTCTTGCATCTTGTCTGGATTAAGCACACGACTGATGAGTTCATTTTCAGGCTTTTTGCACGTTGTCATGTTCTTCATGAATTGGTTCTTCGCAAATAAGTTGGTGATAACTCAACGATTTTGAACATTTAGATTCCGACATTGAAGATCACGTCTATACAATTCACCATCGGCCGACATAAACACAGACTTAAGTTTAATACTCATATGCTTCAGCACCTACATCTTGAAGACAATCTAAGCCTGAAATTCGATATCGAAGATGTCTCGAGCATAGTTGAAGTGAATGTATTGGGATAAGAGTCAGTTTTTTTTTTTTTTAAGATGAAACAAAAGTATAAAGATAGTTTAAGGATTATTTAAATAATTATTTATTTTTTATTGTGCCAGATTATTTTTTCATCAATATTTAACGATACTTAACGTTGGATTGATCGAAACTTTATACCCGAAAAACGATAGTGACCTTACTTGTCGTTTTTTAAAAACGGTGACTAAAAATGTACTGAGGGTAAACGAAAGTGATTAGTGCAGTAGATTACCCTAAAATTTATTCGCAATTATAACTTAATATTAATTTAATCGTTATTTAACCTATAAAATTTGATATTAATAAAGAAATAATTAATTAGATACAAATTTTGGACAATGTGAGGTGTTAGCTCTTTCCCATTCGTAACCAAAATTTTAAATCTTTGGTTTTATTTTAATAGTGTCCGATCTATCAAAATGATCAATTGTGACTCCAAAATTTCTAAAACACAAGTTTTCACTGAATTTCCCTTTTTAATACATTTTCAAATAAAGAAGCATTACACTTTAAATAATAAATAATTTTATTTTATTTTTGTAGCAATAAAATATAATCGTTATAGCATGGAGACTTCGATGGGATAATATTTTTAACAAAGAGTTAGCCTAGTTTCCTTCCTTTTTTGTCGTTTTACTAATATTAGAAATTATGGATTGAAGTGATGATTAATTTAATGTTCGTTTATACATGCAGATTAATTTTAACACATTTAAAATTTGATATATAATTTTAATTATTTAAGTAAGAGAAAAATACTATTGCTTTCGAGGATCCTCCGTGTAGGCCTAACAAGTACCTTTGAGACTCTATTATTATATGTTTTCATGTGAATATTGTTTCCATATGTAGACATGAAGGAATGGATCCACAGAATTAAACTTAGTTGAGAAGAACTTATAATGAGTGATGAATGAGGGTATTGCTACCCTTAATAGGGGATAATAAGAACAATTTGGATACCTTCTAACCAAAACTACATGCAAAAAAATAGAAACCCTCTCCATTAAAGCTATGCGGATACTCTAAGTTTTAGATTTTAAATAGGGTTATCTTTTTTTATTTAGGTATTAACTTGTTTTTTTTTTGTTTTTATTTTTAATAAGGTATTGATTTATGAGTGACTTCTCAAAATTAAAAATCTTTCATAGTGGACAAAATGTTGTTTGATTGGGTAGAAAAGAATATAGATCCGAGATAATAGAAGAGAGTTTATTCAAAGGTTCCAAGTTAAACTTGACAAACGATATCGATGCTATTGATGATTGATAAAAGATACATGAATTGGAGAGACAAACGACTGAGATGATGAATATGATAACAATTATGACAAAAGATAAACAAATTGTTGAGTCGAGAGAACAATCATTCGAGAATCAGAATACCGAGCTTGTTGAAAAGAATTCTTCCCTTAAGCAAGGTAACATTGGTAAATATGACAGTTTGAACCCTTTCGTCATACGCATCGACAAACTACCAAAAGAAGCATTCGAGCCGAGTTCTCAAAAAATAGAGCTAAGTCTAGAAGAAACTCGAGAAGCAAGAGGCGCATCTCTATTCCTGTGTGTGAGTTATCACTTGAAGTTTGGGTTACACTACCGAGGATTATTGGGTTTGAAAAACAAAGTATCGAGACATGAGTATAGATTATAGAGTTTCAAATACGAAAAATCCCGATTCTATAGTGATCAAAGGACCTTCCGTGGGGCAAAGTTGAAGAGATAGTATACAAGACAAGGCTTGGATCACGATGTCTGAGTCCTAACTACGAACCATAAGAAACTAATTGGAAAAGGATTTTTGACATAAGAATCTAGCCGATAATGGAAAACAAAAGGTTTTGGGCAAGTTTAAATGACCCCATGAAGGGTAAGGAAGATTGGGTACCTTGATTAAAAAAAAAAAAGATTGGACACCTTAACAGTAAACTAGGAAGTCCTTATGTTTGGGTTTCATGTCCTTTTACAAAGGTGCCATTTTTTTTACTTGTACATATAAACAAGCACAGAAAAGAGATCAAATATCCTCAATCAGAAGCCAACAACATGATGACCCATCCTTCGATAAGTCAAATGAATTAAAGCCTCTAGATTGAGTCTATCATTGAAAATTTTGAAAATTATTAACTAACATTTTTTTTCTTATTTTCAGGTTTTGTCTTACCATTGATAACGTAGCAGATTAAATTTTTGAAGATCTCTCTTTACCATCGATGGTGTAGTTGATCGAATATTTTTAAGGTCTTGTCTACCGTTGATGGTGCAACAAACAAATGTTCTCTCCAAATTATCCTCTTCGTCAGTGGTGTAGTGGATCAAACTTTTGATCGATCTTGTCTCTCTATTAGTGGTGTAGCAGATCAAAACTTATCAAGGTCTTGCTTCTTTGTCGGTGATGCAGCTAGACCAAACTTTTTTCTCAAATTTTACTATAGTTGTGGCAAACAAAAAAATAAAAAAAAAATTCAAAAAAGGGAGAAAAATTCAAAATTTCAAAAAAGAAAAAAGAAAAATTCAAACAATCAAAATTAAAAATAATAATCGAAAGAAAAATCAAAAGAAAAGATAAAAAAAACAATAAAATTTTATCTATTCGATCTTATCCCTCCGTTGATGGTGTGGATAGATCCAACTTTATCAATCTTTGGTCATGCCTCTTCGTCAGGTGTTGTAACTGGACCAAATATGCTAAAATATTGATCCTGCCTCTTTGCCGGTGTTGCAACTGGATCAAATTTCTTACAATTCGACCTTACCTCTTCGTTAGTGTTGTAGCTTCGTCAAATCTTCAGTCTCGCCTCTTCTTCGGTGTTGTAGATAGAACAAATTCATTAACTCCTTATCCCGCCTCTTACTCGGTGTTGTAGCTGGATCAACCTTGCTAACTTCATCCCTTGTCTCTTTGTCACTATTTTAGCTTGGTCGAAATATATTAACTTTTAAATTTATCTCTTTGTCAATGTTGTTGCTAGCAAGAAAATTCAAAAAAGCAAAAAAGGAAAAAAACAAAAAAAAGCCTAAAAAGAAAAAAGAAAAAATTGAAAAAAGGTATAAGAAATAAAAACAAAAAAAGACCAAGAATCAAAAAAATAAGGAGCAAAAGAAAAAAAGAAGAGAAATCAAAGATAAAAAATCAATTTATTCTCTGATCTAGTCCTTCGTTGATGGTGTGGCTGGGTACAAACTACTCTCCAATCATTCTCCGCCGTTGATGGTGTAGTATGATTCAAGTTCGTGTTTTGCTTCTTCATTGATGGTGTGGTAGAATTCAAACTATACTTCAATCTTGTCCTGTCGTTGATGGTATAACTAGGTCCAAACTGCTCTTCAATCATGCTTCACCGTTGATGGTGTAGTATGGTTTAAATTGATGTTCTGCTACTCCGTTGATGCTGTCGTAGAATTTAATTTACTCTTCGATCCAGTTCCTCCGTTGATGGTATGGCTGGGTCCAAATTACTCATCAATCATGCTTCACCGTTGATGGTGTTGAATGGTTCATGTTTGTGTTTTGCTTCTCGGTTGATAGTGTGATAGAATTCAAACTACTCTTCGATCTTGTCCTGTCGTTGATGGTATGACTAGGTCCAAATTGCTCTTCAATCATACTTCATTCGTTGATGGTGTAGTATGGTTCCAATTGGCGTTCTGCTTCTCCGTTGAAGCTGTCGTAGAAGTCAATTTAATCTTCGATCCAATTCCTCCGTTGATGGTGTGGTTGGATCCAAATTACTCTTTAATCATACTTCACCGTTGATGGTGTAGTATGGTTCCAATTGGTGTTCTGCTTCCCTGTTGATGGTGTCGTAGAAGTCAATTTACTCTTCGATCCAGTTCCTCTGTTGATGGAGTGGTTGGGTCTAAATTACTCTTCAATTATGCTTCACCGTTGATGGTGTAGTATGGTTCATGTCAATGTTTTGCTTCTCCGTTGATGTCGTGGTAGAATTCAAACTACTCTCCAATCCTATCCTCCGTTGATGGTGTGGTTAGGTTTAAGTTACTCTCAAATGTTGCTCATCTTTTGATGGAGTAGTAGGGTCCAACTTATTCTTATACGATTTTACCTCTCCGTTGATGGTGTGGTTAGATCTAAATTTACCAAATCTTTCTCTTTTAATATTGTAGTAAAAAAATAAAAAGGAAGAAAGGAAAAAGAAAAAAATCAAATAAAAAAAATCAAAAAGTGTTGTTTATTTGATCTATCCCTCCGTTAATGATGTGAATAGGTCGAACTTTATAATATATTCTGCCTCTTCGTCGTATTACAATTGGAACAAATTTGTATACCTCGCTTCTTCGTCAGTGTTGCAGGTGACAAGGTGGATTAATGAGTCAAGAATGAAGACCTGCATCAAAGAGAAAAATGATCTATCGAAGAAAGAAGACGTACGTCAAAAAGAGAAGATGGCTAATTAGATCGGAGAAAACGGTTTTAGTCTTTGTTCTATTGTCGTGGTACAACAATGAGTAAAGAGGGGCAACTGTCATAACCCTTTTTGTCCGGGTAACCCACTAACCTAGATTCAACGGCCAAGATCTTTTCCATCAATTAAGTCTCTTCATCTTCGATAATTCCGATCACATGACTCACCCACCGGACTCCCATGACAGGCGTACGACATCTCAGTCGATCAACACAAAGAGGAACTATACAAAAAATGAAGAAAAGCTTTTATTCATTTTTGCACACAAAGAAAAGATTAAATCAAAGATTATTCATTCTTGCACACAAAGAAAAATTAAATATCATTAAATACCATTCATGTCTTGCAAACAAAGAAATAATCTATGTATTATTAATCCAAAGAAATCAAATTGCAATCCTTCTTTGCCCATACTTTTTCTTTAAATAAAATTTACCTTTGATTGATTGTGGTAGTCGAATATCGACGTGATTTCACCCCTCTTTTTTTCATCACTCGTTTCTTCCTTTTCTTTATTTTTAATTATGTTATCTATGTAACTTTTATGTATAATCCTGTTATATGATGATATATATAATATTATATTATGTATTGGAATATTTATCGTGTATATATATATATAAGTATTTATTAAGTTTTTATGTATATTAAAATTTTTAAAATATTATATATTATAGTTACAATTTATGTATATATAAAATATAAATTATATATATAATACAATTATGAATATCATATTTTATATAATGTTAATTTTTATTATTTTTTTTACAAACATGTGTATATTGATTACATATAAAAAATTCTAATAGGTAATATATATAATAATTTTTATACATGTTCTCTTATATATATAAAATTATGATATAGTATATATTTATTATATGGTTTAATATTATGTATATAATTTATCATATATTATTATATAATATGTATATGTTTAGCCAACATCATTTTGCCTAATATATAAATATTGTTTATTTTCTTATGTATGTTTATATATTTAGTAAATTTTTTACTTATATCAAATATATATATATATATATATTGTGTTTGTATGTTTATGTTTTAATTTTATATATGCACTTACATTTTATTTTGTATAGTCGAGTTCTTTTTTAATGTGGTGCTCTTTTTTTCGAGGATAAACTTGGCTATCAATCTGAGGAGTAGTTGGTAATTTTCGTTTATTCCTCGAACACCTGAGCTTTCAAAATAAATTTGTATATATAAACAAATCGTAATTTAAATGACACTTAAGTTTATAACTTTTGACATTAATAAAAATGGTGATCGACTTGGTGCCAAGTTTTGGGCGTATCGGGGGTGCTAATCATTCCTCGTGTGTAATCGACTTTCGAACCCAACCTTTTTGAATCTCTAATTACTTAATGGTATCTAGCCTACCAAAGTAGCCGATGGCGACTCCATTTGTCATTGTTGTCAAAATTCTCTACTTTCTAAATCTCCCTATATATTTAATTTCTTAAAATAATTTTATCGGGGTGGGACAAAAACCTTGATGACAAATATGTTTTTCTTTACATACTATCTTACCGAGCTCATATGTAAAGAAGAGTAATTGTCAAGAGAGAATAAACTATAAAAATATGTTTGCATTAATAAATATCAAATATAATACAACTTTCTTCCCCAACTACTACACAAAAAACCTAAACCTCGAACGGGTTTTAGAACATGATGGTGTAGTCGACGACTTTAGAATTTGGCTATAGGAATATGACTCTCTTTTCCTAACTCTAATAGGTGACTTATATTGGCCAAACCCTAGGTTAAAGTCTTCCACATAAGGAAAGAGTTACACAAGGAAAAGAATACAACTCCTTATTAAACTATGAGACTTTATTCTATTTCCTAAAATAACTCTTTATTCCCATGTTGACCTTTGACCATAACGTGACTCCTTTAATATGCTTCGGCTTTCTCTCGCTTTATATCCGTTATAATCGACATCTTTTTTTTTCTCTCTGTCGAGCATCAATTGTCATCTTCATTCTGCTGTCGTGGCCTCCAAAGTGCTATCGTGGTGGGTGCTTATATGCATTCCAACTTTAGTTCTAGCATCCATCCTCTTATTTGTCCATTCCTATGATGTAGTTTTCTGTCTGAGAAAGAAAACCATCAAATGCCTCTAATTTATGCCAAATAATAGATACATTCATGATTTAAGTATTTAGATGCTAAAATATGGAAAATAAACAAAATTATCCCTCATTGCCCTTAAATCCGTCCTTTATTAGCAATAAACGAGTAGGAAAATGATATAAAAAATAAAACTTTTATGCACTTATCATAGAGAAGTCAACACCTGCTCATAGCACGCTGAAATAATATGCAAGGCTTTAATTGATTTTGTGTGATTCATATTAATTCCAAAATCTCTGAACAAAAGTACTAATGTTATGAACGCCAAATAACTTTCTAAGTATATTGAATAGCCACAGGAAATTACAATCATAAATAAGTATTTCTATTTTTCGAACAAGAGTTCAGTACAATAACCTTGAAGGAAAAAAAAAGATGAGGTAAGGAAGAAATGTTTTAGCAAAAGATACTGAACCAAAGGAAAAAAATAGCCGCAGCCAAATGTCTACGATTTTTTTCTGTCTTTTTTTTAACGCCATCTTCACTTATTCATACTAGTCTTACTACAATATAATTAAAATAAACCAAACTTATTATTTTTTGAACTCTTCACGTGATACCCATCTATAACACTCTACCCTAGCATTCATATCCAAAGTATCCAGGCAACAAAGATCACTATTTTGTCACGGATAAGGAAGCAACAAAGGATTAAGTGTGAGTATTTAATAGAGTTAGAGTAAAAATATTAAGTTATTCGAGTTAATAAATTATATTTTATAACTCAAATTTTACTTGATAATTTTTTGATTCAATTCAAGTTTATGAAAATTAAGTTGAATTGAATTTTTAAGTTTTTATAAAAATTTAATTATAATTTTTATCATGTTATAGTACGATTTAATTGTAATTTAAACAATTTTCTATAATCATATAAGATATGTATATGTAAATTTCTTTATTTTTTTATATGAGATAATAGTTCTTTATATTTTTATATATCAATATATATATTTAAAAATATTAAGGGACTCATCTCGAACTAAAAATAAATCATTTAATTATTAAAAATGTTAAGTTATTCGAGTTACTCAAATTTCTATTTTATAACTCAAACTTTATTTGAAATGCTTTTGAGTCAAGCTTAAAAAATTTCGAATCAAGTCAAGACGAGTATAATATTTCTATCTAGAATCGAGTTATTCAATTTTTTAAATCAAGTTGAGTTTTATTCATTTCTAGAAAAGATAGTGATCAAAGCCCACACTATCCAAATGAGAAACAAGCAAGATCGGGAAACAATTTGCCCATCCTTAATTAAAGAGGCAACGATCTAATCTCTTTCGAACCAGAGCACATTTCCATTTAAGCTGTTCCCCACGAAACTCAGTCTCCATAAGCCCATTATCCAAGATTAATGTAAAAAACAATTGACTAATAGCATTCCCAAGAATAGGGCCAACATCTAGCTTCTCAGATCGCAAAATGGAGTTAAAACTCCCATCTAGAAGCCAAGCCAAATCATTCCCGGGATTAAGCTCAAATAACCCATCCCGATAGTAACGTTGGGTGTAACCCCCTTAGCCCGGCCTAAACGAAATCGACACTAATGGGTCACACAAGGAATACTGAATTAAACCCGCGAAAGCCCGATTCGATAAACAACCCTAAAAACCGTTATATATATTTTTTTATTTAACTAGATGCACAATTAGGTTCCTATGTGAGTTAGGTTTATACAAATCGAGAATGGAAGATTAAAGTCTACCTTCAAATGTCCAGTTAATGCATACATGTCTAAGGGCCAAAATATAATTATTTGTATTTCGAACATCAACCAGAAATTCGATCCACCAAACCACAATTAAACATGCATAACATATTTGTAGCAAAATTCAGACCAAACGAAACATCATAGCCTAGTCAATTTCATGATTCATTAAGTTGGGACCTAATTGTAAAACAAGTAATATATAGTCACTTCGCTCAATTTTATATTATTCGATATGTGTTCCGGATGAAATTTATGCATCATGGTGTCTTTGCATCCCAAGAATAGCACATAAGTCTTCTACGTTCATTGACGGGGTTAAACCTTACTTAGCATACGTTTAAAATTTAAGGATTGCACTACTTGGGTCAGGGGTATCGATACCTTGGGTACAGGTATCGATACCTTGGCCATAATTAGCCTTTTTTTCATTTGAATGAAAGTGGTATCGATACCACCTTGGGTTGTATCGATACCTTGGCCATAATTAGCCTATTTTTTCATTCGAATGAAAGTGGTATCGATACCACCTTGGGTAGTATCGATACCCAATCATCCAGTGGCAAATGGTATCGATACCACCTCAGGGTGTATCGATACCCCTTGTACTCAGAAGCTAATTAGGCCTTTCTAATATAATTAAATTCTACCCAAGCATAATTATTAGACATTTATAGCTATATGCAATATTCCTAAGTATAATTAACATATTTTAACACCTAATTACCAACATCCAAAGCCCTAAACCATCTATAAGCATGCTACCTAAAATTTGAATAGAGACAAGTGTGTCCATGCTTGTGCAAGTGTACATGCTTTCTTGACAAGGTTTAAAACAAAAGACAATCATGTATGGATATGCTTTGGACAAATAAAAGCGACCTCATAGTTCAACATCTAATAGTCAAGCAATATAATGTCTCATTACAAAGCTTCAAACTAACCAAACATACTCTCATATAGGGTTCGATCTACACATTGCCAAACCCCAACTTATTTTCCAAAATCATACCAAAATGTTGTAATCTTTTCTCTTGATCCTCTTGCTCCAAATGAAGCTCCAAATGTCTTTAATTTTCTGCAAAGATGAAAGTAGAGATTAAGCACAACATGCTTAGTGAGGAGGCTCTAATAAAAACATCAATGCATCTATTTAAAACCATAATGAAACCATAACTTGCAATGTGTCACTAAGTCATGCATGCTTATCATTTCATGTGCATGTTCATAAAACCAAAACACTTTCTTGAGTTTGCACAGCCTTATCAAAATAATTCATGAATGATGTATAATGTCCTCTTTAAATCCATGTATGTATATTGGCATTATAGTGACCACTTATTATGAACCTTGAGTTCACCGAATACACGGATCCATTGCTAGAGATCATTAGTCTCGTCATGACAGGAAGTCACCATTGACATGACTCAAAGTCACCATTGATATGACACAAAGTCACTATTATAGCTCTATCATGAACGATTGGACACATAGTCACCCCTGTTACGTGTAGGCGGCTCTACCAAGCACGATTAGACACAAAGTTACCCTTGTTACGTGTAGGCAATATTCTTTATTCTTAATAATGTTTATAGTGCACTCAAGACAATCCTAATGACATGTCATTCGTATTCGAATCTAAAGTTAGTGTCACTAAGCCAATATCATAACCAAATGTGTATGATAATTTGTTGTTCATAATGCACACATAATATGTTCAACAAATGAACCGAAAGTCATGCCCAAAGGTACCATCATATGTAAGGCAATTAACCATATTGTATTCTAAACCATTTCTCACATTTCCATAACCATGGATGCTTTGATAAACCATGCATTTCAGCAAATATTTCTTATGCATGCACCAATTTAAAATCATGTTTATACATTTTCAAAAATCTCATTGCATTAACAACATCAATGCCTTTACCGAATGTAGCCGAAACTCATATAAATATATCAATAACATTTACTTTATTTAATCTTGAACTATGGAAAGTTTTCACACTCTTCCATAGTCCCCAAAACAGAACTGTACCAATGCGATTCGCTTTAAGTCCGAAAACACTCACCGACAAGTGAAACAAGCTTCTACCGATGTTCCGGTGACCACGCCAACGCACCAGCCACTTAAGAACCTTCTTGCACTACCTCTACAACATTAAAAACTGAGGATTCTCACATTACATGCTCAAACCTGCAGCCATATCCGATCACTACAAATCTACCGAAAACTTAGCCGAAAAGACCGAAAACTAAGCCAAAACGCATCCGAACAACATCAGCCCAAAACCCAATGAATCTAACATCTAATTCACACCAATTATGAACCAAAAACACATCTAAATCATCCTTATACCTCCAGCAACATTAAAACACCTAAAACAGCCCCTAAAACAATCGAAAACTACCTTAAAACAACATCGATTGCATTATTTCGGGATTAAATTAATTTGCCATCAATTGAAGACTCAATTAATCAATTAAATAACATAATATCTTAATTAAATCCATCTAATTACAACATTGAATGAGATCTAAAAAGATTTCACAAAAATATTCATAAAATTATTAGATCTAGCATTGAAAACATAAAATCAAGTTTTATTTAATGATTAGCAAGCTAATACTTGGGAATTTCAATAAAGAACCTTAGAAAAAGAGTTAACATTCAACAAAATTACATTATGGATTTGATCCACCAAAGATGAGAAATTCTCTCCTTGATTTCTTGAAAATTGATGTTGATTTGTAAAAATTAACGAGTATGCTTTGAAGAGAATAAAAATGATGAATAAAATGCAATAAATCTTGTTGAAAAGATGAAGAAATCAGCAAGTAATTGAAGAAAATTGATGAAGAAGATGGAGACAAAATAGAGAGAAAATATGAGTGAAAATGATGAGAAAATAAGTGGTTATGGAAGAAAATAAAATTATCATCTTTTAAAACTATTTATAAAAAATAATTTTGGTAGATAAATCATTAATTAAAAATAAATTGGATTTATGACTCTCTAAGGATTCTAAGTATAGCTTGCTTTTCAATTTAGTCACTAAAAATAACAATTTTTGAAAATCACACATTTAGTCCCTAAATCTTTTCCAAAATTACAATTTAATCACTAATACATAATTAAACTCAATTAAAAATCAATTTAAAGTTCAAATTACATTCTTTTAATTTTAAAACGTCATTTTAGTATTCCTAAACCATTTAACAAAATTATTACTTGTCCGATTAAAATATTATTATTTTATATATTTCCCAGAATAACGAACCGAAGAACCCGATTCGATCTGAACCAAATTCCTCTTACTAATACCTAAACCTCTAACCCCAAAATCAGGATGTTACAACTCTCCCCCTCTTAAGAAAATTTTGTCCTCGAAATTTTACCTAAAGCAAACAAGTGAGAAAACTCCTCCTCCATGCTTTTCCTTCTCTCCTAAGTCGCTTCTTCAACCCCTCGTTGTTTCCAAAGTACTTTAACCAAATCTATGGTCTTTCCTCGAAGAACCTTTGTATCCACATCCAAAATCCTCATTGGTTCTTCCTCATAACTCATATCCTCTCTTAACTCAATCTCCTCAACCGAAACAACATGAGAAGGATCCGATCTATATCTACGAAGAATTGATACATGAAAAACATCATGCATCTTGCTCAACTCCCCTAACAACCTCAATCTATAAGAAACAGGACCAACACGCTCCAACACCTCATATGGTCCAATAAAACAAGGACTCAACTTACCCTTACGTCCAAACCTCATCACCTTCTTCCACGGAGAAACCTTAAGAAACACTTTGTCTCCAACAGCATACTCTATCTCTCTGCGCTTCAAATCGGCATAGGACTTCTGCCTATCCGAAGCTTCCTTAAGCTTAGCACAAATAAGCTTAACCTTCTCATCCGTATCTTTCAACACTTGAGGCAAAGAAACATACTTCTTCCCAACTTCCTTCCAACATAAAAGTGTACGACACTTACGCCCATACAAAGCCTCAAACGGTGCCATCTGTATACTCGTCTGAAAGCTATTATTATAAGCAAACTCTACCAACGGCAACTGTTTCTCCCAAGAACCTTGAAACTCGTTGATACAAGACCTCAACATATCATCTAAAGTCTGAATAATACACTCACACTGACCATCCGTCTGTGGATAATAAGCTGTACTAAAGTTAAGCCTCGTACCTAAAGCAACCTGCAAACTCCTCTAGAACTTAGATGTAAATCGTAGATCTCTATCTGATATGATCGACTTAGGCACACTATGCAACCTTACCACTCCAACAACATACAACTCCGCCAGCGTATCCATAGAATATACCGTATGCACGGCAAGAAAATTTGCACACTTCGTAAACCTATCCACAATCACCCATATAGAATCCTTTTTGGATAGTGTTAAAGGCAACCCCGTCACAAAATGCATGGTAACTCTCTCCCATTTCCATTCCGGAACTTGAATTGGTTGCAACAACCCTGCAGGAAACTGATGTTCAGCTTTCACCCGCTAACACACCATACAACAAGATACAAACTCCGTCACATCTTTCTTTAGACCAACCCAAAAATACACACTTTTGAGATCTCTATACATTTTTACACTACCCGGATGCATAGCAAATGAACTAGTATGAGCTTCCGCCAAGATAGCTTGCCTCAACTCCTGATCATCCGACACCATAATTCGACCTCTAAAATACAACACCTCATCATCATCAAAATGATACTCAGTCGGTCTACCCTCTACAATATCCTCCACAAAAGGTACCAAAGCCTCATCCTCTAACTGTTTCACCTTGATCATCTCAACCAAGATAGGTTTTACTTGCAACTCTGCTACCAAACCACCTTTCTTAGAAATACTCAACTTAGAAAACATCGCCCTCAACTCAACCGTCGTCTTACGAATCAAAGCATCAACCACCATATTGGCTTTCCCCGGATGATACTCAATAGACAAATCATAATCCTTAAGCAACTCCATCCATCTTCGTTGCCTAAAATTCAAATCCTTCTACGACATGAGATAAGATTCAAATCCTTTTGCGACATGAGATACTTCAAACTTTTATGATCCGTGTATATAGTACACTTCTCACCATACAAATAATGTCTCTAAATCTTCAGAGCAAAGACCATTGCCGCTAGCTCCAAATCATGAGTCGGATAATTCTTTTTCTGCACCCTCAAATGTCTAGAAGCATAAGCTACAACCTTCCCTTCTTGCATCAAAACACACCCGAGACCAACATATGATGCATCACTATAAACCATAAAACCCTTACCGGACTCGGGTTGAACCAATACCGGAGTACTAGTCAACACCTTTTTCAACTTCTCAAAACTCTTTTATTGACTTTCTTTCAACTCAAAAGGAACCATCTTTTGCAAGAGCTTGGTCGTAGGAGTAGCAATGCTCGAAAAACCCTCAACGAACCTACGATAATACCCAGCCAAGCCTAAGAAACTCCGAACCTATGACATCGATCTCGGTTGCTTCCAACCCATAACAACCTCTATCTTCTTTGGGTCAACACTAATACCCTTTTCCGATACCATATGACCAAGAAACACCACTTCCTTTAACCAAAACTCACACTTACTTACCTTAGCATACAACTGGTTCTCTTTCAACACTTGCAACACTATCCGCAAATATCGATCATGATCTTCCTCGGTACATGAATACAAGAGGATATCATCTATGAACACCACCACAAACTGATCCAAATACTCATGAAACACTTGGTTCATCATATCCATAAAAGCAACAGGGGAATTCGTCAACCCGAACGGCATCACCAAAAACTCATAATGGCCATACATTGTTCGAAACGCTGTTTTCAATACATCATCTTCTTTCACCTTTAACTGATAATACCCTGATCTCAAATCAATCTTCGAGAACACACTTTCTCCCCTAAACTAATCAAACAAATCGTCAATCCTTCGTAAAGGATACTTATTCTTCACGGTCAACTTGTTCAGTTACCGATAATCAATGCACATCCTCATAGTGCCATCCTTATTCCTCACAAACAACACCGGTGCACCCTATGGTGACATACTCAGTCGAATAAAACCTCGGTCAAGCAACTTCTGCAACTGCATCTTTAACTCCTTTAACTCCTTAGGTGCCCTGCGATAAGGAGCAATGGACACCGAATTAGTACCAGCATACAGCTCAATACTAAACTCCACATCGCGATCGGGAGGTAATCTTGGCAACTCCTTAGGAAACATTTCTAAAAAATCGCTTACAGTTCGAATGTCCTGCACTCAAACTTCTCCTATCCGCGGGTTCATCATATAAGCCAGATATGCCATACCATCATGCTTCATCAACTTCTCTGCTTGCAAGGCCGAAACCACATTGGACAAGAATCCGGTATACTCACTCTTTACCACAACCTCGCTACCATCTAACAACCTCAAGGTAACCTGCTTCTTTTCAAAACCCACCATAGCTCTATGCTCCGTCAACCAGTCAACACCCAAGATAAGGTGAAAATCATGAAACGGCAACTCCATCAAATCAACCTCAAATATATGTCCTTTTACCTTCAATGAAACCTTCTATATAACTTTCTTACTGTAACTATCTCACCCAAAGAACTAGTAACCATAACTCCTACATCCAAAACCTCAACAGGGATATCCAACAAATATGCATGCTCACTCAAAACATAAGAATGCTTAGATCTCGAATCTATCAAAGAAAACAACGGTACGTTTTACAAAAAAAAAGTATCTACAACTACATATGTAGCATTACGGGCCCTACGATGAGCATAAACTCTACGACCATCACCCTGCCTCTGGAAAGGACCTCTACCTCCACCGCATCCTTTACCAGGTACCACAACAGCCTCAGCTCGATTACCATCCTTACCAACAAACCTCGGGCAATCTCGCTTCTTGTGATCCTTAGATCCACAACCAATGCATGCACCAGTGGCCCACCAACATTCTCCCGGATGGCGCCTGGAACACAAGTTACATACTGCGGTGTCACTACCACCTCTCTCAAATTGTTGAGCACGACCGCCGCGCCCAAAATCACCTCAGCATCGATCTACTCGGTATCGGTTATCCCGAAACCTCTTACCCTTACCACCTTGAGCATTGGTCTCCACATACCTCTTCACAAAATCAGAAGACTTCCTAACCTCCCTCAAAGATTCCTCAACACCATTGGCCCGGTTTACCAACACATCAAACTCTGTATACTCAGCAACTAGCAAATACGTCTTGTTCTCCGGATCCAGGCCATATCGAAACCTGTCACACCTCTTACGCTCCGTAGGAACCAACTCAGGAGCATAGTGACTCAATCTGATAAACTATATCTCATAGTCAACCACACTCATAGACCCCTGAACCAAAGACATGAACTCCCTCTTTTTCGCATCCTCATATTATGGTCCCAAAAACTTCCGCACAAAGGCGGTCCTGAAGTACTCCCATGTCAGGTTACCAGTAGCTATACCCGCTTTCGTGGTAGTCTACCACCTATAAGCATCACCCTAAAGCAGAGAGACCACGCAACCCATCCTCTAGGTATCAATCTATCTGGTTAAGAATCCTCTCCGTGCTAGCCAACCATTCTTCAGCTGAGCTCGGGTCAGACCCACAAAACTCGACACCACCGAAGCTATACAAACACTCCAATGGTAGCCTTGGGGTAACCACTATGGCAGGAACATGAGCCAGAACGTGCACCCCAGCCATAGCAGCCTAGAACGCTCCCGTCATCGCCTGAAAGAACAGGGCAAACTCTCTGAACTGTCCACCCAAAGGAAAGGGCGGAACACCAACAGTTGGCACACCAGCAGGTGGAGAAGGTGGAAACGGCTCCTCTCTAGCAGTCGCCTCACCCTCTGCCTGACCATCAGTGATCAAGCTTGCACTAGCACGAGTCTCACATCTTGGAGGCATATCTCAAGAACTTCAAATATGAAATTTAAAACATAATATTAAAACTAAATAAACTTACTTTTGGGCAAGATCTAAGGGAAAACCGAAAAATATCTGAAATATATTGGCTTTGGCAATGTGTAACCGGTAACCCCAATTTAACTAACATTACTCAAAACACAACCATCATATACAGATGTTCAATAGGCTAGCATCACATCATGATCAATCACACACTTAACGAACTAACCACACACTATATCCAATAAACCGCACACTAGCAAACCTGGCTACACACTTTATAAACCTACACACACTTTTATCAACCTGTATCTGATACCACCAAATGTAAACCCCTAAGCCCGACCTAGACGAAACCAACACTAATGGGTCACACGAGGAATACTGAACCAAACTCGCGAAGGTCTGAAAATAAACAACACAAAAAACCATTATATATATATATATTTTATTTAACTAGATGCACGATTAGGTTCCTATATGAGTTGGGTTCATGCAAATCAAGAATGGAAGATTAAAGTCTACCTTTCAATGTCCAGTTAATGCATACATGTCTAAGGGCCAAAATGTAATTATTTGTATTTCGAACATCATCCGAAAATTCAATCCACCGGAACACAATTAAACATGCATAACATACTTCTAGCAAATTTCAGACCAAACGAAACATCATAGCATCGTCAATTTCATGATTCATTAAGATGGGACCTAATTGTAAAACAAGTAACATATAGGCACTTCGCTCAATTTTATATTATTCGATATGTGTTCCGGATAAAATTTATGCATCATGGTGTCTTTGCATCCCAAGAATAGCACATAAGTCTTCTATGTTCGTTGTCAGGGTTAAACCTTACTTAGCATGCGTTTAAAATTCAAGATTTGCACTACTTGGGTCAGGGGTATCGATACCTTGGGTACAAGTATTAATACCTTGGCCATAATTAGCCTATTTTTTTTCATTCGAATGAAAGTGGTATCGATACAACCTTGGGTAGTATCGATACCCGATCATCCAGTGGCAGATGGTATCGATACCACTTTAGAGTGTATCGATACCCCCTGTACTCGGAAGCTAATTTGGCCTTTCTAAGATGATTAAATTCTACCCAAGCATAATTATTAGACACCTATAGCTATATGCAATATTCCTAAGTATAATTAACATATTTTAACACCCAATTACCAGCATCCAAAGTCCTAAACCATTTATAGGCATGCTACCTAAAATTTGAATAAAGACAAGTGTGTCCATGCTTGTGCAAGTGTACATGCTTTCTTGACAAGGTTTAAAATAAAGGACAATCATGTATGGATATGCTTTAGGCAAATAAAAGCGACCTCATAGTTCAACATCTAATAGTCAAGCATTATAATGTCTCATTACAAAGCTTCAAACTAACCAAACATACTCTCATATGGGGTTCGATCTATACATTGACAAGCCCCAAATTATTTGCCGAAATCATACCAAAATATTGTAATCTTTTCCCTTGACCCTCTTGCTCCAAATGAAGCTCCAAATATCTTTAATTTTCTGCAAAGATGAAAGTAGAGCTTAAGCACAACATGCTTAGTGAGGAGGCTCTAACAAAAATATCAATGCATCTATTTAAAACCATAATGAAACCATAACTTGCAATGTGTCACTAAGTCATGCATGCTTATCATTTCATGTGCATGTTCATAAAACCAAAACACTTTCTTGAGTTTGCACAACCTTATCAAAACAATTCATGAATGATGCATAATGTCCTCTTTAAATCCATGTATGTATATTGGCATTATAGTGACCACTTATTATGAACCTTGAGTTCATCGAATACACGAATCCATTGCTAGAGACCATTAGTCTCGTCATGACACGAAGTCACCATTGACATGACATAAAGTCGCCATTATAGCTCTACCATGCACGATTAGACACATAGTCACCCTTGTTACGTGTACGTGGCTCTACCAAGCTCGATTGGACACAAAGTCACCCTTGTTACGTGTAGGCAATATTCTTTATTCTCAATAATGTTTGTAGTGCACTCAAGACAATCCTAATGACTTTTCATTCGTATTCGAATCTAAAGTTAGTGTCACTAAGCCAATATCATAACCAAATGTGCATGAAAATTTGCTACTCATAATGCATGCATAATATGTTCAACAAATGAACCGAAAGCCATGCCCAAAGGCACCATCATATGTAAGGCAATTAACCACATTGTATTCCAAACCATTTCTCACATTTCCATAACCATGGATGCTTTGATAAACCATGCATTTCAGCAAATATTTCTCATGCATGCACCAATTTAAAATCATGTTTATGTATTTCCAAAAATCTTATTGCATTAACAACATCAATGCCTTTACCGAATATAACCGAAACTCATGTAGGTATATCAAAAACATTTACGTTACTTACTTTTGAACTATAGAAAGTTTTCACACTCTTCCATAGTCCCCAAAATAGAACCGTACCAATGCGATTGACTTTAACTCCGAAAACACTCACCGACAAGCGAAACAAGCTTTCGCCGATGTTCCGATGACCACGCCAACGCACCAGCCACTTATGCACCTTCTTGCACTAACTCTACAATATTAAAAATAGAGCATTCTTCCATTATTACATGTTCAAATCAACAGCCATATCCGATCACTACAAATATACCAAAAACTTAGCCAAAAAGACCGAAAACTAAGCTGAAACGTATCCGAACATCATCAGCCCAAAACCTAATGAATCTAACATCTAATCCATACCAATTTTGAACCAAAAAAACATCTAAACCATCTAGAAATATTAAAACACCTAAAATAGCCCCTAAAACAACCGAAAACTACCCTAAAACAACACCGATTGCATTATTCCGAGATTAAATTAATTTGCCATCAATTGAAGACTCAATTAATCAATTAAATAACATAATATTTTAATTAAATCCATCTAATTACAATATTGAATGAGATCTAAAAAGATTTCACAAAAATATTCATAAAATCATTAGATCTAGCATTGAAAACATAAAATCAAGTTTTATTTAATGATTAGCAAGATAATACTTGAGAATTTCAATAAAGAAACTTAAAAAAAGAGTTAATATTCAGCAAAATTACCTTAGGGATTTGATCCACCAAAGATGAGAAATCCTCTCCTTGATTTCTTGAAAATTGATGTTGATTTGTAAAAATTAATGAGTAGGCTTTGAAGAGAATGAAATGATGAACAAAATGCAATGAATATTGTTGAAAAAGATGAAGAAATCAACAAGTAATTGAAGAAAATTGATAAAGAAGATAGAGAGAAAATGATGAGAAAATAAGTGGTTATGGAAGAAAATAAAATTATCATCTTTTAAAACTATTTATAAAAAATAATTTTGGTGGATAAATCATTAATTAAAAATAAATTGGATTTATGATCCTCTAAGGATTCTAAGTATAGCTTACTTTCCAATTTAGTCACTAAAAATAGCATTTTTCGAAAATCACACATTTAGTCCCTAAATATTTTCCAAAATTACAATTTAATCACTAGGACATAATTAAGCTCAATTAAAAATCAATTTAAAGTTCAAATTACATTCTTTTAATTTTAAAACATCATTTTAATATTCCTAAACCATTTCACAAAATTATTACTTGTCTGATTAAAATATTATTATTTTATATTTTCCTAGAATAACGAACCGAAGAACCCGATTCGACCCGAATCGAATTCTCCTAACTAATACCCAAACTTCTAACTCCAAAATTGGGATGTTATATTGGGACTCACATAAACTACATTAAAGAATACCCTCATAAAAGAACCAACAGTACAAACTCGACCATGCATAAATTGATTCGATACCTTCAGAATTTCCACATCAATGCCATTGTTCCAAAAGAGTCAGATCCCACCATGCATAAATTGATTAGAAACCTTTAGAATATCTTCTTTTCATTTACAACATTCAAAATTGAAATGAAAAAATGATTACCCGCAACATTTTGAATCACATAAGAAACATGTGGAACTTGACTCCCTAAAGAAATCACCTGTATAGAATCTTTAATATTGACATTGACCTCCTTCAGAAACCGTCCTCCCAAAGTCGTACAACCACCATCAATCATAATAGTAACCATTAGGGGCTCAAATTACTAACCAACTTTATCCCGCTATCTTAAAACCTTGTACTTAGCAAAGTCTTGTAACCAATCCCGTCATCGCATGCTCATAAACATATTCGTTTCCAAACATCACCAATTAAGTCATTAGCCAGGTCAAGTTGGAAATCCCCTTGCGTTTGCCATAAAACCTTGAACTTACCTAGCAAAGTCTTGTAACCAACCGATTGACCAAAGAGTTAAATAATGAGTAAGCAATGCATACTGTGGTCAATTTGCTCTTACACTCCATCCAAAAATTCAACGAAGGGAATGAACCTCTATTGTTCACCATGACATCACCCGATACCACCACCACATCATTTAGGCTCAGTACCAGACTGCTTGCCATTTACTTTCTTTCCCTAGAGGCAACCCCTGCATAGGACGTTGTTGTTACAACATATCACTCTGTTGCTCTCTAAAAAGTTGTTGATTTTAAGTGCAACAATGTGCAAGTATACACATCGAACAAGTAATAAAGTGTGACTGAGATTGTTCCCACGAGGATTGTGTAGGTTAATTCAAAAATAGTTAACATACATAAAAGATAAGATAATCATTTTAATTAACATATGCTAAAGCAATTATGCAAATATCACCAAAACAATTTAGCAAAATAAAGATGTCACCAATAATGTGGTAGCAAAATAAAGCTTGTCACTGAAAAGTGGTAGCAAAATAAACAGATAACGGAGTAAATAAAATAATGTTGCACAAATAAAACACAGAGAAGATATTCAAACTTAAGACAGGCTAGGCTTGCTATGAAAAAGATCCTACGTTTTATCCTAAAAGTTTACTGTTCCACTAGTTTAAAGTGCTCGACAAAGTTTACTAAAATTGCATCCACTATCCCTAGTCAGAAGTCCTAACAATCGAAAATGCTAAGGAATTACCTCCCGGTCTCAATCCTAACACTTCTAATATTGATAAAATGATACCTCTTTCAGTCGTTGAAACTCTACCTTATCCCTAAGTGAGTTAGAATTTTGCTCCCGCAGTAACCCCATTGTTCAAGTTGGTCTAGCTTCGTCTATCTCTAGATCTAAGCTTCTCGAACCCCTTAACTGTGGCTACCTCCTGATTCTCTTACAAACCAAGGTTTAGATGATAAAAGTGTTAGATTTCTTGGACAAAACACTTAAATAAATACTCAAAATAGTAAACATTCATTCAATATAAGTAAAGATCATCCATAATAAGCCTAAGTCATACTAGTTTAGTTCATGGTTAGGTAAGGAAAACTATTCAACTTTCGTCCATTGAAATACATTTTCAACAACTTAGAAGAGAGGTAAAGAAAAATGAAGAGGAAGGAAGTCCCAAGCACATGTACCATGAAGCTTTCCCAGCTTGCCGCTCCTCCCGAAGTCGTGCAAATCCCTTGCTTGAAGCTCTCCAACAATTGTGGCTTGGATAGAGGTTGAAGACGAAGGAAAGTGGTCGACTTTCTTCTTTCTTATTTCTCGTGCTCTCTCAAAGTTCACTCCTTTTTCTTTTTGCTCTCTTGCTACTTTTTCAGCTCTATTTCACCACACTTGTAGAAGGAGGCTTGAGGTTGTATTTATAGGAGGCTTCTAAATTTTTGTGCCCTAAAGATGCAAGAGAATATTCTCTAACATTTTCTACAGCAGGTGACAGCAAAATACAGGTTTGCAGGAGTGGTGCAACGCTTGCCAAGGAGAGGTGCAGCATTTATAGAGGAGGTGCAACGCCTGTAGAGCAGGTGTAACTGGTTTGGAAAAACGCGCGAGGATAGTGGGCTGCATGTATGTCCTTTCTTCCATTCTATTTTATTCTCCCACAATGCTATAGCATCTTGAAGTCCAATCCAACACTTGAAATTATGCTAAAGCATCTCTTTCGATCTTTCAACTTTGCCCCAGCATCTTCACTTCATCACCAAGAAAAACATCCTTCAAAGTAGCATCTTTTAAAATAAAAGAGAAAATAAAATAAAAAATCTAAGCTAAATGCAAATGCACATGAAATGCAACTAAATGATGAAAAGGAGCTTGAAATCAAACAAAACCTTAAGTAAAAGGGTATAAAATATACGCTTTTTAGAGCATTAACACCCTCTTTTACGCTATCAGTCATCACAATAGACCCCTCTCTACCGGGGACAAAAGTTTGGTGACCATCAATCTCCATACCCTTCAACATATCTGTTTTAGCACTCGAAATCACAACCCTACCTCGCTTCACCTTCCGTTAATCATCGACCGTGTTCACTCATTTTTAGGGGAGAAGGTAAAATGCAAGATTTCACATTGTTTGGAGATCTCATTTCCCCTTCCCAAAATGCCTATAAAAAGGGCATGGACTGTGATCTTGATTTAAGAATCTAGCACTTTCTGTATTTTCGTTTGGTTCGATTGAGTCCTATTTTGGAAAAATCTAGTTGCATATTTTAGAAGGATCATGATAAATCTCAGTAAGAATCAGTCGGGATTAACCGCTCGAATCTTTAAGTATAATTTCTTTTTCTTTTATTTATGTTGTATTTTATATAATTTTAATAAAAATAATTTTTATTAATTTAGTTAATATTTAGATTTTATATCTTAGATTAATTTATGTATGTTTTAAATTTATATTTTAGATTAGTTTTAATATATTTATGTTAAATTAATTATTGTATTTATTTATTTATATTTTTAATTTTTATTATATTATATTGTCATGTTTAAAGATTGCATAACACTTAATTAAATAATGTGGTGCACCTAAATTCGGTCATAAGCGAGATCAACTTGAATTGAGTGGTGGTGGATTGGATGCTTACCTTCGGTTTAGATGATTTTTTAAAATAAATGTGCACATCCAATTAAATTTTAATTCGAACATCACTTTTGTCCAAAAATTAATATTTATAAAGTGATAATTATCAAAGTACCAATTTTTGGGCGGTGTGGGGTGCTAATCCTTCCCTATTCGTAGCCGACTCCCGAATTCCATTTTTAAAAGCCTCTAGCTTTATAGTGTTCGGTCTAGCTAAATGGTCAGTGACGATTCCAATTCAAAAAAATAGTTTTCAAATAAAAACCCCTTGGATGACATTATTTTCAAAATGACTCAAAAAATATTTTTCAAACACAAAGGAATTTTTTTTTTAAGAAATACCATTTTTTATATTTGATCCCGACACTTTTTAGTGGATTTTAAAAAACATCACTACAAATGAAAACTCTGATGGGGATAATTTTTTATCTTTTTTCAAAACAAAAAGTGAATCAATCCTTTTAAATTAATTACCACTTTACTAGTATTTAAAGATTCCAGGCTAAAGTGATCATGAAATTAATATTCAATTGTATGTGTGCTTTTATTTTTCTCGTATTTAAAATTTTTCATTAAAACCTGTCTTTCTAAGTGGGGAAAAAAGCTAATACTTTCGTGGAGATATTGTTCTTCCTTGTAGGCTAGCCGAAGTACCTTCGGGGCTCCGCTAACTTATACTTTCGTAAAAATATCGTTCTATCGTATAGGTATAAGTGAACGAGTCCCCTTGATTGAACTTGATCAAAATGAGCTTATAAATAATAATGATCAAGGGCCTTACTACTTCTATTAGAGGACAACTCAGCTAATTTGTGTCCCCTATAGTACCAACACTATAAATACAAAATTAGATTGTCTATCCCATTAAAGCCATGTGGATAACCTAGGTGAATTAGACGTGATATACATGGTTGATTTTCTCTACTTACTCTATGTAAATTTAATTTTCTATGTTTACTATTTTATCCGGAACTAACTAGATTTCTTTTTCTTTTTCTTTTTGCATTCATCATCGCATCTAAAATCCATTAAAAGTTATTAATTCATGTGGTTCATCCTAAAAAAAAAAAAACTTTCACAATGGAAGAGAGGTATTTGAAAAATCTTCTTCCACCATCAAACACCAGTAAAAGATCAATCAAAGAGCCAAAGCAATACTCTACCAAACGAGCGAGTAATAGCCAGGTATATTTATTCGAGTCTATAGTAAAATTATTATCGAGATTTCCAATCAGACATGATGGATGGAACAAAAGACTACAAGAGTAATTTGCTAATTAACCCAGAGAGCTTAACAACAGAAATGAGTTGTCATTGATGCAGAATCGGTACAATGCCATCATCCAAAGTTTGGATCAAAGTTGGGTACAAAATATCAAATTCAAAGGGAAATTAATGAAATTTCTGAACTCATCGACAAATGAGTGGTTTTATCAAACAACAATAGGTCAATGCCTTGCCAGCCCACATCATAGTACTCCAAGCTTCTGTTCGAGATTTTTGGAAATAATATAGAGTTTTCTTATAAGTTTTAATGGGTTAAGGCCACTATTAGACTACGCAATACTACTAGAATAATTTTTGACAAAGACCATCACCGTGCAACCTTAACGACTGACATTCAGAAGGTAATTGGAATTAGATCGAGTAGGCTTCAGAAGTTGAAGTACTATGATCATTCATCTCACTTGACATAAAAGAAACTCTTATATTTTTCCAATATTTATCAAAAAGGAGTTGTTAACCCCTTTCTAATGCAAGCAAAAATAACCCCATATCCACTTGATTAAGATGTTAATGCAGTATGTGACTATTATTTGGGAAGTACGAGCTATATAATTGAGGATTATGGAGTCCTAAAAAATAGGATTCAAAGTCTAATCAAAACTGGTAGTTTGAGGTTTGAAGATCAGTGATAAAGATGGGTTTTAGGGGAGTTGTTGATTTCTCGATTAAGTGATTAACCATTTATTTCATGAATGAAGTCAGATTGAGTACTTTAAGCCAAAAAGGTATATTTACTTCATATTCAAAGATCAACTATGAGTTTATTATATTTAGAAAAGACTAAATGCTATTAGGATACTGCCAATGCGAGTCTCAGTTAGTCTATTTAGGAAGACAGAGGAACAAAATGAGTGTTTGGACAATGGGAAATTTCCATTTTAGAAAATTCCCTTCTCAAGCATTTGTTGTTCAAGATCCTTGAATCAAGATTCATCCTTAAATCTTCTACTCCGTTAAGACCTTCTTAGATGGGTTTACCGTTGAATCCCTAAGATATTGATATTAGTGAAAATTGAAAACTTGAGGAAAATTTTATAAACTAAGCCAAAACTTTGAATCATTAAGGTAGTTTGATATAATCCTAATTTTAGTTGATCTAAGCCTTCCAAGATTCTATATAAACAACCTTTAATCCCTTGTTTTAATCTAAGTAATCAAAATTCTCTAATTTTGACCCAAAAATTCACTTTTTAAAAATATCCCTTCTTTAAATTTTAGTTTCTTTTTCTCCAAGGCAGACTTTTCATCATCTTTTCAATGTAAATTTTAATTTTTTAATAAAATTTTATTGGTTTATTTTTTAATATTTTTCTTTTTCAAAATCTCTTCGTTTTTTTACGAGTTTTATAGTTTTTAAACCTTGGAAGGGGAGGACACAATTTTTGAGGTGAGAATCATTTAAACCTATGAAACCTAAAGTTTTTTTAATTAAATTCCTAAGTTCTTGGATGATCGCAACAATCTTTAAAGTTTTAAATTAATAAAATCGGTTTTCTTGATTAAAATTTCATTGTTTTCTTAATTTTCGTTCAAGGGTTTTTCATGGCTGTTTTTGATATCTAAATACATGAATCTTGAAGTCCTTATATATAATTAATATGAATTTTAATTATCTAATCCTAAACCTGAGATTTAGGGGTGATTAAAGAAGTTTTCGGTGAGTTCCGATAAGGTTTTATGGTGTTTTTAGGGGCTGCCATGTATTGGTCTGACATTAGAGATATTTGGGTGTTTTATAATTCACCAAAACCTATGGTTTGATGCTTGAATTAGGTAAATAGGTATAATAACAAGTTTGAGGAAGATCGGAAGGCCGAATCACATTTTGGGTGACTTGTCGAGTAAGTTTCGACAAATTGGTGAGTGGATTATGAGAGTGGGCTGCTTCGGCAGAGTTTTACTTGAGTTTTCAAAGTTTTGTGGGCGTGGGGAAGTTGTGAGAAACCTCCCTACACTATGAAATTAGTTTAAAGTATTGTTTTCTTAAAGGTTCCCATATTATTATGTTATTTGTCATGCTATTGTTGTGTTGTGCATATGTGATTACACGTGTATATAAATGTTCATGAAACTTCTTTTTAAAGAGACTTTATATGCATCTGATGTTCCCATAGTTTTGTTTTTGAAAATAACTTAAAAATGTTTTTATCGGGTTTTGCAGGTGATGCATGAAAAGTGAGAAATATTTGATTTGAATTCTGTTTTGAATTAAGTTTTGAGCATTGATTTTAATAATATATTGGCTAGTTAAGTGATTAAACTTATGGGATAATTTTATAGATCAATAGGTTTTAGAGTGTACTATAAATATTCAAATGTAGTACGTGTTTAAATTCCTTTTGTGTTGCATTTTGGCTTTTAGTCAGATGTTGTGTGATAGTTGTGGTACTGTCACATCCAGGTTGATAGGAGTGGTACTATCACCAGATATAAAGGTGAGATAATTAATGTTGAGAGTTGTATCAACATGTGCATGCTCTGGGAGAGGTACTAACATGTGGTTGCCCGTTTATCCTAAAGATTTGGAGTGGTACCAATCGGATCACTAACAACAATATATGTTTTTATTTTTCAAAGGTAAGTGTCATGGTAATTACTTGTTGCATATAGGAATATGCACGTGTTTTAATACAATTTTTTGCATTGGTGTGCATGTGATTTGAGCATTGCTATGTTGTAGCATGTAAGACTTGAGATTTGTGTATTGAGATGCATGTGTAAGCATTGCTATGTGAGTAACATGTAAGACTTGCGTTTTTACTTATAAAGCATATAATTTCAAAGAGATATCTTTACTAGATTTTAATGATGGCATTTTAAGCCATGGTTTGATAACACTTACTAAGTTTTAATAGTGGCGTTATTAGCCATGAACGTTTTCTTTTATAAAGAGCATGATATGTTTTTAATTGACGAAATCGATTTATTATGGGTTGCATTGAAAGATGTTTTCAAATTAGTTTGAAATGTGTTTTGTTCCCTTACTAAGCATTTATGCTTAACCTACTCTTTTACCTTGAAATGCAAGGTAAAGATGTTGAGGCAGAAAGAAAAAGCAAGGATTCCATGTAATCTCTAAGTAAGAGCTCAAGTATGTCTTTTGTAATATTAGTAGTAGTGAGAGAGAAATAGGGATGGGTTGTCATATTGTGAATAATGTCTTTGCTTTTGAGACTTGAAATGGTTATATGCTTATACATATTTGATGAATATCAAAGTTGATGTTAGCTCATGACTTTGACTTGAATTGCCCATTGATATTCCTTTAATTATAATATACTTATCTTGAAGTTTGATTCTTGATGTCCCTATGTGTGAATTTGAGTTTTGTTGATAATGAAGCATGACTATTTATGAGTCGAATCTATGATGTTATTTAGGCTGAAATGCATTTAGAAATTCAGTTGAGTATATTGAGTTGGTTCTTCCGTATGTTTATAAGATTGTTTATGTTGAAGCATACTCTTAGGAGTTGAATATTGTTGCTAACTATTTTGAATTGCATCTAGCTAATATGATATGATATGTGTTTAAAGTGTTTTTAGGTGAATTTGCATATAGAGAATGTCATGAATTCTTTGGAGGCTATAAATAGTTCCTAAACTTTGAGCATAAAATTAAATGACTTGTAGATATTATTTTTTTTTTGAAAATTTACGTGCAAGCATGAAATATAATTAATTAAATATTGATATCATGAATTTCACAATCAGGGCATAAAATTATAGAAATTATGATTAGACCCCTAAAACTTATTCAATTAAATTAGGACTCGTTTCTTTTTAGTTTTCAAAGCAATTAAATTCGGTCCTTGCATGAACATCTAGGATCTAATTAAAGCATTTAGAAATGATAACAGGAAAATTTTAATTTTTAGGGTTGTTGATAAGTGCTCAACTTACTATCACTTTCTACACTTTTCATGGGCATTAATCATCAATTTTACACCTACTTGAACCAATGCATATATTTAATATGATATATTTAGGGATCATGCTATTAAATATAATATTTATAGAAAAGGCATATATTACTACAATTTTTGTATCTGTGCAGGAAGAAGTATTGCCATGGCAGCAAACTATGGCCGAGGCAGGACCTGATGCCGAGGCAGCTGATAAGTGATCAAAAGTCCTATTTTTCATAGCATTCTTCCACTCGATTATTACTAGTAAAGGACAGATTTAATGGCAATATTGGATAATTCTGCTTATTTCCATATTTTAGCATCTCAATACTCAATTTATGAAATAATCTATTATTTGGCATAAACAGATGCATTTGATGGTTTTCTTTCTTAAGACAAGAAACTATATCATACAGATTGCTAAGCAAAGAAGATGGATGCTGGAAACTGCAGCTGAAATACAGATAAACACCCGCCTCAGTAGCACTTTAATGCCCCGACAACATTTATGGCCGTGACAACACCCGAAAAGGATTGTAGACACTAACTCGGCCTATACTCTTGTGGAGGCACTAAGGGATGGGTTAAGAGTTTTAGCAGCTTAAAGAAGTGTTGGATTGGTTGGTGGTTATCTTTGATTTACGCCGAGAGGTATCGTCAAGGACTGGTCATCAACAGCACTCGGAGTCAGAGATGAGCCGAGTCACTTACGGACACTTTGCTGAACTTTGATGCTTCTGCCCAAGAGCAAGAGATTGCCGAGGTAGAGGAACACCAATATTGCCGAGGCGGTATCTGCAGTACTGTCGAGGCAGTGTTGTGTAATTGCATTGGACAAGAACAAGTCAATTGAATCCACAATACGACACAACTGGATCCCGACCCACTTTTCCATCCTTGATTTCTTGATCATTTGTCATTATTGTTTTAATTAGTTTCCTTAGTTATAATTCAACTCCAATAATTTGTGTCTTTTATTTATTTGCAGAGTGAGAAGATAAAAGGTAGCATATTAAGTATACCAATCCCTATGAAGACGATACTCGATAAATGCTTAGTACACTTGCAATTAATTGCACTTTTATTACACGCATCAAGTTTTTGGCACCGTTGCCGGGGATTGGCAACTAAATTTTGTTACCTTTATTTTCTCGCATTTAGTTTTATAAAAAAATAATATATTAAAAATTATCTAAACTAATCAGGATTGTTTTGATCTGGCCAACATAACAACACTGGTATGAATGCCGCCGAGGCAGACAGCCGCGGCGCATTTGTAGCAGCTGATGCAGCAAATCTTCCAAGACAAGAAAGAGCACGAACAATTCATGATTATTTGGAGGAAGACATGGGTTGACTGCCTAAACATGACCTGCCAAGGCAATCTCTGCCGCGGCAATACTCCCCTTGAGCAGAAATATATCAGAAAGAAACCACCTGACGAGGAGACGACGACTGGGACATCAACTTCTCTTCCATTCAAAAAGGGGAAGATGGTTGTTGTTGGAGATGTATCATTTACACTCCGACAGTAACCTAAATTTCTATCTCATTGTCCCTATTTACTTTTATGCTTTAGGAATTAATTTTTAGTTTTCAGTTTAGGAATTAGATTTTAAAATTTTTGCAATTTAGTTTTAAAGTAATTTTATTATTTTCATAGTTTTTATTACTATTCTTTGTAGTTATTTAGGAAGAAAATCAAAGAAGGAGAAGTCGTGGAGAACATAAAACGGCCCTAAAATCAGGCTCACTGTCCCACCTAAGAAACGGCCAAGGTGGCTGGCCGCCCAAATGTAAGTGACGGCGGGTTTGCGTCTCTAGAACTTCATCTCCCCCATTTTATTTCATACTTCTTCATTATTGTTTTTCAGTACAGTTTTTAGTTTCTTTCTCCACAAACTCCACACCAACTGATGACCCTCAGGATACAGAAGAGGCCAAACGCAAAATCTAAAAATTGGTTTATCTTTTCCTTGTCTCTTAATTTTTATCTTGTCTTTAACTGGTGCCTTATGTTCAGATACATGAAGTAAGGACAATGCATCCCTCGAGTTTGGGGGAGTATTGATCATATTTTCTATCTTATAAATATCTACCATACATGGAAGTTATTCAGATTATCCTACTACTGCCTTAATTTTTATCTTTACAACAATTTCAATCTAATGCAATTTTTTTAGTCTGTTCAATTCTATTGAGACTATCTCGGCAGCAACATACTCTCCTGCCGTCGCAGTAGTATGCACCATTCACCAAACTTGAATTCGAAAAGGTCTCTTATGATTAGACTATGAGCCTGAAATCACATAAACACTGCTAGTCTTAGTTGATTTTAAAAGTTCTTTTCTTTGAAAAGCAATAAGGACTTAGTCTTAGATTTTATACTAGAGGTGCCTATCAGTGGCTCTAGTTTAGTCCAAAAAGGTGCCTATCACCGACTTTAGTAAGAAAAGCTAAAACACTTGAGATGCCCGAAACTGGCTCAAGCAATATAAATTTATAGCAATATAGATTTATATACACTATTGGGAAAAGAAAATAAAAAAAATTAAAAAAAATCTTAGTCGGAAGTCTTGAGCTAAAAAAAAGAATTAGAACTTAGAAAATTATCTTTGACACAGCTATGCACACACTCACCAAGACTCATAGTCCAGTTCCGAGGAATTCCTAAGAACCAAGAAGAGGTCGAGTTTAGAAAGGAATTCCGCTGCGGCAGGCAGGATGGTATATTACTTTAAAATTCTTTACTTAAATTTATCTTTTGCATTGCTTGAGGACAAGCAATAGTTCGAGTTTTGGGGTGTGATGAGTTCCTAAAAGTCCTCATCTTTTACATCATTTACCCACTAGATTATTTTTTTTATTATCTTTTCCATTGCTTGAGGACAAGCAATAGTTCAAGTTTGGGGGTATTTGATAAGTGATCAAAAGTCCTATTTTTCATACCATTCTCTCACTCGATTATTGCTAATAAAGGACAGATTTAATGGCAATATTGGATAATTCTACTTATTTCCTTATTTCAGCATCTCAATACTCAATTTATGAATTAATCTATTATTTGGCATAAAACAGATACATTTGATATTTTTCTTTCTTAAGACAGAAAACTGCATCATAGGGATTGCCAAGCAAAGAAGATGGATGCTGGAAACTGAAATACAGATAAACACCCGCCTCGGCAGCACTTTATTGCCGCGACAACACTTTAATGCCCCTGCAGCATCTATTGCCGCGACAACACCCAAAAAGGCAAATGTTAATATGGTAGGTGATTTGAAGAGAAAAATAAGGTGAACATTTTAAGACAAGCGACAAAGAAATCGAAGCTGGGAAACACACGAAAAGACAATGTCAAAGGCCACGTGGGAAAAGAATCCTAATAGGAATAAACTAGGAAATAAAATAAAGATCTTTTATTTATGTACTTAACTTGTCTTTTACTCCAAGTTGTATTCCTACTTTGAATAGGTTTGCCCTAGGCCAAGCCTATATAAACCATAGCCTATGTACAGAGGAGGATATCTTGAAATCAAGTGTTTATAGAAAACCCTAAACTCCTCCATCGTCCCTTAGGGTTTAGGTAAAGGTTGTCGAGTATTTGTGAGAGGATATTGTAGTTTGTTTCTTGTTTCAATGCAATAAGAATATCAAAGTTCGCTTATCCTATTGTCATTTTTTGTTCTTGTACTCAAGCCCGAGAGGGAAGTTTGCAAGTAATCTATTTATCTAGCATCGAGAGGTATAGATTCACGAAAGGGATAAGTACGGTGTTATAGACACTAACTCGGCCTATACTCTTGTGGAGGCACTAAGGGATGGGTTAAAAGTTTCAACAGCTAAAAGAAGTGTTGGATTAGTTGGTGATTATCTTTGATTTACGCCGAGAGGTATCGTCAAGGATTAGTCATCAACAACACTCTGACTCAGAGATGAGCTGAGTCACTTACGGACACTTTGCTGAACTTTGATGCCTCTGCCCAAGAGCAAGAGATTGTCGCGGAAGAGGAACACCAATATTGCCGAGGCGGTATCTGTAGTACTGTTGAAGCAGTGTTGTGTAATTGCATTGGACAAGAATAAGTCAATTAAATCCACAATACGATACAACTGGATCCTGACCCACTTCTCCATCCTTGATTTCTTGATCATTTATCTTTATTGTTTTAATTAGTTTCCTTAGTTATAATTCAACCCCAATAATTTGTGTCTTTTATTTTATTACAGAGTAAGAAGAGAAAAGGTAGCATATTAAGTATATCAATCCCTGTGGAGATAATACTCGATAAATGCTTATCACTTTATTACTTAACGACGTGTACACTTGCACTTAATTGCGCTTTTATTACACGCATCAACAGCAGAGGACAAGTAGCAATATGGTGGGCAAGCTAAGGAGAAAAATGAGAAGAACGTTGCTGGACAAGAAGCCCAAGGATCAGAGCTGGATAGCACAAGGGAAGCCCAAACACAAGGCCACGCGGAAAAGCCTTCTAGAACAATTAAACTTGGAAATATTTGACCTATGTACATGACTTGTTCCCTACTCCAAGTTGTATTCTACTTAGGAAAGGTTTGCCCAAGGCCAAGCCTATATAAGATCTAACCGTCCCAAGGAGATGAAGAACTTGACTTGACACACATTAGATTCATAGCTTAGAATATCGAATTAGATTTAGTGTTTTTTTTCTACATTACGTTCTAATTTTGTTTAGGCTTAGGTGAATGTTGTAAAGTATTAGTGCGAGGAAGTCAAACTTTGTTTCTTGTTCTTAATGCAATAAAATATCGAAGTTTGCTTATTCTTTGTCATTCCTTGTTCTTGCGTTCAAGCTCGAGAGAGAAGTTTGTGAGTAATCCATTTATCTAATATCAAAAGAGTTAGATTCACGAAAAAGATAAGTACGGTGTTTCAATCAAGAAACACTAATTCGGCCTAGAGATAGGTTAAGAGTTTTAGCGGCTAAGAGAAGTGTGTGATTGATTGGTGATTATAATTGATTCACACTGAAAGGTATCATCAAGGACTGGTCATCAACAATATTTTGACTTAGAGATAAACGAAATTATTAAAGGACACTTTGCGGAACTTTGGTAAAGTCAACCCAAGAGCAAGAGATTGCCGCCGCAGACGAGAGACATCACTGTCGAGGCAGTAATCTGCATTCCTACCGATGTAGTGTTGTACAATTGCATTGGACAGAAACAAGTTGATCAAATCCACTATACAATATAACTGAATCCTGGCCACCTTCTTTATCTTATTTTATCTTTATTTAGTTATCATTATTTAGATAAATCACAACCCCAATTCACTTATGTTTTTATTTTCTTTTATAGAGCAAGAAGATCAAAGGAAGCATATTAAGTATACAAATCCTTGAGGAGATGATACTTGATACTTATCATTTTATTACTTGACGATATGTTCACTTGTACTAAAATTGCTCATATCTAGCACACATCAATTGTTTATCGGGGCGAGTCTCTGGATTAGCCTCGGTATCCCTCATGTAGGTCGTTCGATTTGGGTGGCATCTAGACTAGGTCGAGGAGGTTACATTTAGTAGTATCAGAGCTTAGGTTGACGAAACCTTTTGGGATGAATTGTTTACTTGATATGTTATAATGTTAATTTAAGCTTAAATATTGCTTATGCACGGTGATTGTTTAAAAATTCTATGTTATTGTATAAGATACACGAAGTTTGCTACATGTGATTGATTTGAATTGCATCATAGTAAGTTAGGGCCTTGTTTGACAAGAACGGTGTGTGCAAGCATGATTAAATTTTAATGTGCTTGGATTTGCTATATTGTAGTTATTGATAAAGCATGATATATTAGAGTGTTTGCAAGCATGATTAATTTTGATATGCTTAGATGTTGCCATATGAATTGTTGTTTGTAAGCATGATGGAATCTTGTTGCATCGTTATGACATTAGTTATATGAAGATGTTTTGACCATGTTTTAATGTTGTCTTATATATGATTTTTTTTTGCATGAGAAAGGAAATGTTCTTAGTTTAAATGTTGTATTGATGTAATTTAGTTTTTAAAATGATTTATAAGTTGAACATCTCATGAAATTTGTGGTTTTTGATATGCCATGTAGTATAGGAAACTAGTTTAAATTAGCATTGGTTAATGCATGAGACTTTGAGGAGATTTTATATGATGCTTAATACATGTTGTGGAAAATACATTTATTATATGATTATATGTTCTGGATGCTAATTATAGTTGATGATTGAGTATATATTGTTGGGGTTTATTTTGGGTACCTATTGCTCTAACTATTACTAAGAAATTGTTTTAGATTATAATTGAGCTACTTGGAACTTGCTTCGAGCTGACCTCACAAGTTTTATAAAATATTTTTTCATGTTAAAATTGTTTTCTATTTTATTGTGCTTGATATGTGACCAAAAAGAAAGCTAAAACTTGGTAATAGAGGAGTTTCGAAGATCAGAAAGAGTAAATAGATTTGTGTTATTGTGTTATGATATACGATCTTTAGTTGATTGGGTCCTCGATCGTTTTTGAGTGTAAAGTGGTTTTAAATCAGTTTATTCTGAGAATCTATTGTGCTAGTGAGTAGTAAGAGACTACATCACTGGAGTGTCTTTGAGAGTTTCAAAGTGCATTGTGTACAAGGTGAATTGAATATGTTTGAAACATTCGGGTTATGGTGTGGTTGTGCACTCTTGAGTGCTAAGTCTCTATGGGTTGGAACTTTGAAGAGGTAGAAAGTTAAAGTTCCAGAGTTGAGGATGTTATTTGTGAGTATGGAAAACGATCATGTATAGTATAAGAGCACTTATATGTATATACATTAGACATCTTAAGATATGCATGCATTCCTGATCATGACATTAGGTTGCATTTGCATGCACTTGCATACGCATCTAGGGTGACATACAAGACTCATGCATACATTGTATATATTTGCAAACGTTTCCCTCTTGAAAACGAAAGTTGTGTTTAGGTCGGTTCTTTAAGAAAAAGTTATAGGTTTATAAAGGTGCTTGGAAGATACTTTCTTTATTTTTGAGCCTATTGTTTAGTGGTGAGTTATTGTTCTAGTTGGGAAGTAATCTTAGATAAAGATTAGTTAGTTGGGCATGATGTTTTGGATTATTAAACTCAGGTTGAGTGCCTTGAGAGTAATGCCAGTTGAAGTTGGTTGTTAGTAAAGAGGAAGGCTGACTTTTGTGAGGTTTCATCGGCGAAAGTTAGGTTGCGTAAGAGGTGTCGTGTTATCTTTATGTTTGATGGAAGTACTACTAGGTATTTTTTGTTTGGTATTGTTCAGAAAGTGGTTAGGTTATAGGTGTAACCGATCTAAAGTTTGTGTTAGAAAGCACCGCTTAGGGTTTTTGGAAAGGAAAGGAAAATATTTTGAAAAAAAGAGTTGAGGTGTTGCGAGGGTTTGTGTTTGTCAAATTTTTCGTTTACTGTTAGTTTTTCTTGTATTTTTGTTGCTTAACACTAAGGAAGATGTTAAAGATGAGTGACATTAAGTTTAAAAAGGTTAAAGAGGTAGAAGTTTGGGCTTGGAAAAAAATCTAAGTGAGATAAGAGTTGGTTGATCAAAGTATTGGGTTGTATGATGGTTCCATCAGTGAGTTGTTATTTGGGAAAAGTTGCATATATTATCATTATAGGTTGTAGCGGAGTAGTTTAAGAGTGTTGTGAAGTCAAGAACAATGTTGGCTTGGTTAAGTTTATTGAAAAATGTTGGTCTAGTGAAAGAGTTGTGGGTGAGACTTTTCATGGTTGAGATTTTCTGAGGTAAGTTGCTAGCGGATGTTTGGTGGAGCCGCATGTGCGGGGCACAATTGAGGTTGTGTTGATGGTTTTAGGTTATGATGTTGGTTGTCTTTTATGTCTATGAGGCACGGAGTTTTATTATATGATGTTGAGATTGAATGGTATCTTGATCAAATTTTGTGATAGTCTTTTGCTATGCATCTAGAAGTTAGAAGTTGACGCAAAAGTTTAAAAGCGATTGGAGTTAAGTAGACTTGTTTTGGATGTGGTTGAGTTGAAAGTGAATGGATGTTTTGTTGGAAAGTTGAGCTTGAGAGCCAGAATTCTTTGAGAATGTTGTTGTCGTCAAATGTGTTAGAGTAAAGGTGTGTGAACCAATCTCTGTAAGCTTTGTGACGTGTGTTCTCGGTAGTTAAGAGAGTGTTTCATTTGAGAACGGTTGAAACTATTGAGAAGTACGCTTTAATGTGGAAAAGTTTTTGAGATGGACATTAGGTTTCTAGTTAAATTTTAGGTATTATATTGTTAATAGTCATGTAATGGGTGTAAGTGAGTTATCTAGGTCTGGAAAGGTATGTTAAGGTGTTGCGACATGAATCTTTTGAGTACTTGGTTAGGATATTGTCGTTGGTAGAGTTGCTTATAACCATATTTAGAAGTTCTGTGATCGAGTGGTACAATTTAAGATTTCGATTGGTGGAAGTTGTTATGTGTTTTTGTGGTGAGCGAGACTCGGTGGAAAGTTTTGATTGTTGCCTTATATGTTGGAATATGTTTGAGAAAGTTAAGCTTGTTAGTGGAAGCGTGAAGTTGTTGTAGTTGCCGAGAGTTGTTTGTCAACCTTGAGTAATGAGAGTTTAGGCCATTGTGAAAAGAAAAATGGTTTTGCTTTTGGCTTGATAGTGCAAGGAGTACCGAGACAAACCATTGTGTTTTAGTGTGTCATTATTCTGTGAATCGTTGCAAGGTGTGATGACGGATGGTGTAAGGATGATACTAACTCTTGTCTTTAGGAGATGTATGTTGAGTCTTCGGTTTCGTTAGCAAAGGTCCTTTGTGGTAACATCCTCGTTTGGGTCAGAGTATTTTAAGTAGTATCTTGGTATTTAAAACGTCACGTGGGAGTGAGAGAAAATTGTGAAGAATAGTTTCCTTACCCCTTTTCATGGGAAAAATTTTGAGGACGAAATTTCTTAAGTGGGAGAGAGTTGTAATACCCCAAAATTGAGTCTAGAAGTTTGGTGGCTAGTTTAGAGCTCTAACTGATCGGTTTTATCGGTTTAGCCTAGTTTAAGATTAAATAATTAAAAATATTTTTAAAATCAAAATAAATTATGGAAAAATATTTTAAAATTCTTAATTGACTTATATTTTACTTAGGTAAACTAAATTTCGAAAATTGACCCTTGAATCCCTAAAATTTTGAAATTAGTGAGAATTGAAAAATAGAGAAAATTTTATAAACTAAGCCAAAACTCTGAATCTTTAAGGTAATTTGATGTAATCTTAATCCCAGTTGATCTAAGCTTTCCAAGAGTCTATATAAACAACCTTTAATCCCTTTTTTTAACCTAAGTAATCAAAATTCTCTAATTTTGACATTAAAACTCACTTTTTCAAAATATCCTTTCTTTAAATTTTAGTTTCTTCTTCTCCAAGGCAGTCTCTTCATTATATTTTTAAGTTAAATATCAATTCTTTTTAATAAAATTTCGTTGGTTTACGTCCTATATTTTTATTCATCAAAATCTCTTTATTTTTACGGGTTTCCTAGTTTTTAAACCTTGGAAGGGGTGAGATCAATTTTATGGTGAGAACCATTGAATCCTCTGAAACTTAAAGTTGTTTAATGAAATTTATAAGTTCTTGGATGATCGTAACAATCTTTAAAATCTTGAATCAAAAAAATCGATTTTCTTGAAAAAAATTCCTTTATTTTCTTGATTTTCTTTTAAGGGTTTTCTATGGTTATTTTTGATACCTAAATACATGAATCTTGAAGTGTTTATATGTAATTAATATGACTTTTAAGTATCTAATCCCGTGCCTAAGGTTTAGGGAGTGTTTAAAGAGGTTTTTGGTGAGTTTCAGTTAGGTTTTATGATGTTTTTAGGGGATGCCATGTATTGGTCCGACTTAAGGGATGTTTGGGTGCGTTACAATTCACTAAACCCTCTGATTTTGATGCTTGAATTAGGTTAACATGTAGAGGAACAAGTTTGAGGGAGATTGGAAAGCCGAATCACGTTTTCGAGTGATATGTCGAGCAAGTTTCGGTAAATTGGTTAGTAGATTATGAGAGTGGGCTGCTTCGGTAGAGTTTTACTTGAGTTTTCAAAGGTTTGGGGTGTGGAGAAGGTGTGAGAAACCTCCCAACACTCTGAAGTAAATTTAAAATATTGTTTTCTTAAAGGTTCTCATATTACATCGAGTTTTTATTATGTTATTTGTCATTCTCTTATTGTGTTGTGCATATGTGATTATGCGTGTATATAAATGTTCATGAAACTTTGTTAATGAGATTTTATAAGCATCTGATTTTCCCACAGTTTTGTTTTGAAAAATAAGTTAAAAGTGTTTTTGTCGGTTTTTGCAAGTGATACGTGAAATATGGGAAAACATGTTATTTGAATTCTGTTTTGAATTAAGTTTTGAGCATTAATTTTTCATAATATATTGGCTAGTTATGTGATTAACCTTATGGGATAAGTTGATAGATCAATAGGGTCTAGGGTGCACTATAAATATTCAAATATCGTACGTGTTTAAGTTCCATGTGTGTTACATTTTGACTTTTAGTCTGATGCTGTGTGATAGGAGTGGTACTATCATATCCAGGTTGATAGGAGTGATACTATCACCCGACACCATGGTGAGATAACTCATGTTGAGAGTTGTATCAACATGCGCATGCTCTGAGAGTGGTACTAACATGTGGTTGCCCGTTTATCCTAACGATTTGGAGTGGTACAAATCGGATCAATAACATTAATAAATGTTTTTATTTTTCAAATGTAAGAGTCATGGTAATTACTTGTTGCATATAAGATTATGCATATGTTTTAATACAGTTTTGTGCACTGATATGCATGTGATTTGAGCATTGCTATGTTTTAGCATGTAAGACTTGAGATTTGTGCATTGAGATGCATGTGTAAGCATTGTTATGTGAGTTGCATGTAAGACTTGTGTTTTTACTTATAAAGCATGTGATTTCAAAGAGATATCTTTACAAGATTTTAATGATGGCAATGTAAGCCATGATTTCATGACACTTACTGAGTTTTAAAAGTGGCGTTATTTGTCATGAACACTTTCTTTTTTAAAGAGCATGACTTATGTTTTCAATTGAAGAAATGGTTTATTGTGGGCTACATTGAAAGTTGTTTTCAAATGAGTTGTAACACCCTAAATTTGGCCTAGAAGTTTTATGGCCGGTTTAGAGGTCCAGTGGACCGGTTTCGTTGGTTTAGCCTAATTCGGTATTAAATACTTAAAATTAGTTTTAAATCAAAATAAATTATGAAAAAATATTATAAAATTCTTAATTGACTTATATTTGACTTAGGTAAACTCAATTTCGAAAATTGACCCTTGAATCCCTATGATTTTGAAATTAGTAAAAATTGAAAACTTGAGGACAATTTTATAAACTAAGTCAAAACTTTGAATCTTTAAGGTAATTTGAATAATCCTGATCCTAGTTGATCTAAGTCTTAAAAGAGTCTATATAAACAACCTTTAATCACTTGTTTTAACCTAAGTAATTAAAATTCTCTAATTTTGACCTAAAACCCAAAAATTCACTTTTTAAAAATATCTCTTCTTTAAATTTTGGTTTCTTCTTCAACAAGGAAGCCTCTTATTCATATTTTTAAGGTAAATATAAATTCTTTTTAATAAAATTTCGTTTGTTTATTTTCCGATATTTTTCTTCTTCAAAATCTAGTCGTTTTTAACAATTTTTCTAGTTTTTAAACCTTGGAAGGTGTGGGATCAATTTTGGAGGTGAGAATCATTCAAACCTGAAAAATTCTAACGTTCTTTAATGAAATTCCTAAATTCTTGGCTGATTTAAAAAATCTTTAAAGTCTTGAATCAATAAAATCTGTTTTCTTGATAAAAATGTCATTATTTTCTTGATTTTCGTTCAAGGGTTTTTCATGGTTGTTTTTGATGCCTAAATACATAAATCTTGAAGTGTTTAGATGTAACACCCCAAAAACAGGTTAGAATAATTTTTTGAATAAATTGTAAATTAAAAGGAATCACATGTTAATTTAAATAGAAGAAAGGGACCAAATTATATTAGATGAAAAACTTGAGCATTGCATGACAAATATAAGAATTCTCTAGACTACCCTTTATGATAAACTAACTCTAGTTATAGCTAAAGGGGCAAATTGGTCATTTTACCCTCATTAATGAGCAACCAAAATCAACCAAAATTATTCTCTTCTTCCTCATTCATGTGAACAACAAATAAAGGGGAGGAGAGAAATTTCCATGGGAATTTAAGGGAGATAGTTTAAAAGTTTTGCATGGTGGAGCAAATACACTAGGAAATTGAATCTAAAGGCCTTGGTAAGCTTCCTTTTCCTATAACCAAAAACTTTGTGGTTTTAAGCTTATGGTATTTTGAGTATTTTATGATATTTGTATGTTGAATTAGGTTTTTGGAAAGCCTAATCTAAAGATAGCATTTATTTGGTTATGGGTTTGGGAGCATGAACAAATGTAGTTAGGAAACTTGAATTTGGATGCTTGTGGATGTTGCCCATGTGTTTTTGATTTTATAAGATGCTATAAAATGGATTAAAAGATGTTGATTCCATGTTTGAGTTGATGGAAAAAGATTCATAAGAGTAAGCTTGGAATAGATTCGAACTTATAGAATGAAAACTAGTCGAAATTTGCCTAGAAATACAATTCCGGGTAACCATTTTGAGAAAATTCCCTAGGACGGGTTTGGAGGAGTTAGGAGCTAAAATTTAGAAGTAAAATACTCTCACATATCTAGTTTATATGAAAATTTACTAAACCTCAATCTGAGTTTTGTTGAAAGAGTTATAAGCCTTTCCGTAAGGGTTGTTCGAATAGTCCCGAATCTGGACAGGTCTGTTTTGAAGGAATTCTGGTGTTTATTGGTTGTGGATGAAAATGTAAGGTTAATTTTTTCTTATATAGTATCTTCTTACCTTTCCAAAGAGGTAAAATAGGCTAAAATCTGATATGGGAGCTAGGAGAGATGATCGATTCTTTAAAGCATAGTGAATCTTTCCCTAAGTAACAAATGTGCATGCTTACATTAGTTAAAGTTTAAGATCATTTGAACTAAGTGATTATTATACGTTCTAATGAATGGATATTTGTATATGGATTACATGATATGAATGATATGATAGTACCCCGATGAATGCTTTTGTATTAGAATGTTATGAATACTTGCTTTTGGTGACATGAACTTGGTTAATATAAAATGAATAATGGAAATGTTATTGAGCTTTGGTCAATAGTTATTCATAGATAGAACGAAATGCCTAGGGTCTGAGCTCATTTTTTAGTGCCTCGGCATTCTTTTTTAGTACTTTGGTACTATGGGTACCATTGATTGGTGGTTATTCACCATTTGTTAGATACCATGGGTATCTCTTGTTAGTACCTTTATGGTACTCTTGTTAGTGTCGTCTTGACACTCTTGTTGACTAGCTTACCTTATCTAACTATACCAAGACAACACACGAAAATAAATTGGAAGACTAAAGTTTAAATGCGAAACTAAACGTATTGCTTATGAAGCATTGGAATTTGATTATGATTTGCTATGAAGTATTGAAATGAAATTGTTGCTATGACTAGTAATTGAATGTGAAATGGCTAAATGTCATTGGAAATGAATATATGGCTATAAGTAGACCTTGATATGAAATGATCAATGAAATCTTGAGAAAAAGAAAGTGACAAATGAGTTATATGCATTGATTTTATACTAGTTAAGGCATATAGATTATTAATTGAATTATATGCTAGATTTATGATAAGCATGAGGAGCATGTTAAGCATGATAGTTGACGAATGATAACCTTGCATATTGATTGAGCTATTGCCATGAATTGAATTAATTGCTAAATTGAAGTATGTAATATTTTTTTTTCAATATTTCTAATATGGTTAGACTTAGGGCTGCCTCACTATGTACCTAGCAAGTACTTACCACTCGTTTGTTTCCTCCTTCCCAAAATAACAGGTTCTCGAGTTAAAGAGCTAGATCGGGATTGAGTTCGATTGCGAGCAAGCATCACAAGCAAGCCAAGTATGGTATCTTGTAATCTTTGATAACTCCTACCTTTTGGTGGCATAGTGGTCATACTTAGATTAGCGTATGCATTTTGGTATTTGGCTCATGGCTTGTATATGTTAGCCCTTGATAATCGTATTTGGTATCTAAGCCTTAAGGAAAGTGTGTTTAGGCTTGCTATATGCATTTTGAGTTTTGGTTCATGGTTTGTATGTATAATAGCCTTGTCATATGCATTTTGTATGTATGTTAGTTACCTTGGCATGTAAATCATGGAATTAGATAGGATTAAACTAATGATCATAGTGATGGTAAGGTAGAATGGCATGGATAGTGGTATGGGCATTGAATTGGTCAAATAGATAGAACTGATAAGTTGTTAATTTGCTACCTAAACATTTTAAATTGTCCCCTAAGGGTTATGGATGGTTTGAGTCCATATAGGTGGTCTTTTGATTAGTGTTTAAGTGTTTAAAAAGCTTGAAACCTGCCAATTTCGAGCAGGTGTATCGATACCAATTCTAGGTGTATTGATACCCCCTTGATAAAAGCCAATTAATTCTATACCTGGCTCGAAACCAAATTGACTAATGAGCTTAGTGAGCTCTCTGATTCGATACCAGTATCGATACAGGCTATAATAGCCTTAGTCAACGAGTCAGACTCAATTCGATACCGGTCTCATTATTGAACCTACCAGTGAGCTCCCCCGATTCGATACCTATTCTGAATTAAGCTACTCAGCCCTTGGTCAACGAGTCAATGCATGTGACCCATATCGAACTAGGGTTTGATACCCCTATTTCGATACCCCTTATAGGGAGGTATCGATACCCCAACCCTTATTTGGTTCAATCTTTATGATTAAATATAAGGGAGTCTCATATCTTGTTTCAGAGATTCTATAAGTTAAATGAAGGCCTATACCGGAACCTAAATTGAGAATAAGTCAAGATTGAATGTATAAGATCGAATTGAAACGATAATTAAATTTAAAATTGATGAAAAAATTCATAATTGAAAAAGTTTTAAATTAGCCTCAATTGATAAGTGTTACAAGAGATTGAATCGTAATGTTTTACAAGTAATTGAAATGCTATACAATGAATGAAACGCTTTAAAAATAATTACAAGTTCGCTTCGGTAAAGATTTATAAGTCTGGTCGACGCTCTCATCTCCTAACCTAGGGCGAGGGTGTCACATTTAGTGATATCAAAGCTTTCGGTTACGTGATTCTCGGACTGAAACAAATGTGCATGCATCATGTAGGATTGAGCTATACCACCAAGGAGTTTTATACCGTACTTGCTTGTGTTCTTGCTTATTTGAATGAAGTTTGTTTACCCTCTTGTAGTATGGTTGATACGAGATTGGCCTTGGGTGACAAAATTCTAAGGGTTCGTCTAATGAGAACGATAGATTGAGGATGGAACCAAATTCTCCATTGGAACAAGAACAACCGCCGGTAGTAACTACCTCTAAGTAGGTAGCCCCGGTTATACAAGATATTCAGAGGGAATGTCTCCTAAGTATGAAGGGAATGTTTGACCAGCTAGTGTCTGATCTGAGGCAAGATCATCCTCCTGCTCTTGTTAATGTTGCATCGAGTAGGGCACCTATTGAGAAACTTGCCCGGTATCGAGCCTATACCATTGCGGGTATTAATAAGGAAAAACCCGAGGAACCCGAGCAGTGGTTAGAAAGGACCACTCAAATCCTGACTATCAATTGCATTGCTCCAACGAGGACAAGCTCGAATGTGCTATATCGCTTCTAGCTGATGAAACCTTGAGATGGTGGGAAACTACAATCTTTACTGCTCCTACTGACTCCTTCAATTGGGACTTCTTTGTAGAGGAGTTCAAGAAGAAGTATATTAGTGAGCAGTATTTAGCTAAAAGACGAAGACGGTTCTTGTACCTGAGGCAGGCTAATAGGCCTATTGAGTAGTATGTAGCAAACTTTTGTAAGTATTGCAAGTATGGTGCAGAGCACATCAAAACTGAGAAACAGAAATGCCAAATATTCATTGATGGACTAAATGATGAGATGAGACCTATGTTCACAGCTTCGGGGATCACTTATTTTCAGATTTTAGTCAATCGTGCCATTGCTACCGAACCCAAGATAAAAGCTTTGGAAAAGAGGAAAGATGGAAATAAGCATGATAAGAAACGTAAATGGGATGATAGATCTGATGGGAATGTGAAGAGAGCCAAGCATGATAAAGAATGTTCTTCAACCTATCATTGTGAATATAAGAGTCAATATGTGTCGAGACCTTAGTCGATAAATAGGCCTTTAGCCCCAGTTGCCTCTGTTCATAGCACGCGGAATTCTGGAAAAGCTTCTGCTTGCAGTTTTGTCAGAAGTTTCATGCTAGCCTTTGTCGACTTCAGATGAAGTTATGTTATATATGTTGTGGATCAGACCACTTTTTCAGGGATTGCCCCTAGAATCCTGATAGAGGTACACCTCCATCTCGTGCCTATCAGAGTCCTCCACCTCATAATAGAAATAAAGGCCCAAGACAGGCCCACTCCGGAAATCAAAATAAGGGAAAGGATCATCAGTCAGCCCCTCCTCGTCAAGAATCTCGAGCCTCTACTAGAATGTACAACATCCGTGGTAGAGGAGCGGAAGAGTCTCCCAATATTATTGCAGGTACCGTTGAGTTAAATTTAAGTCCTGCATATGCTTTAATAGATTAAGGATCCACTCATTCCTTTGTATGTTTTAATATGCTTGTAAAAGTTAAGTTAGACCCTGAAAATGTTAGTAGCGGTCTTGTTGTATCAAACCCGATAGGACGTATAATGAATGTTAACCTCGTTTGTAAAGATTCTCCAATCGCAATTCGAAATATTCCTTTTCGAATTGAACTATTTGTACTACCAGAATGTGAGTTTGACCTAATATTGGGGCTAGATTGGTTGATCAAACATGAAGCTTGGATCGAATATTAGAACCGAAAGATTTTATCTTCATGGTTTGGGAAAGGAGTCAATTATCCTAATTGATAAGAAGCCAACTTCGATTTTTGCTGTTATAGTTTTGCAAGATGAATATGACTTCGGTTTTCCGAAAATCCCTGTGGTATCTGAATTTATTGATGTTTTCCTTGAGGAACTCCCTAGTCTTCCTCCAGCCAAAGAAGTGGAGTTCGGGATAAAAGTCTAACCTGGGACTAATCTGGTGTTGATTGCTCCTTATAGAATGACACCTATTGAATTGAAAGTGCTCAAGAAGCAACTCCAAGAGCTACAAGATAAAGGATACATTCTTCCTAGCTCTTCTCCGTGGGGTGCTCCTATTTTGTTTTTAAAGAAGAAATATGGTACTATGAGGCTTTGTAACGACTATCCACAGTTGAATTAGGTTACCATCAAGAACAAGTACCCTTTGCCTAGAATTGAAGACTTGTTTGATCAACTCAAGAATACTATGGTATTCTCACAGATAGATCTCCGATCGGGGTACTATCAAATGAAATTGAAGGAGGAAGATGTCCCTAAGACTGCTTTCAAAACTCGACATGGCCATTTTGAATTCTTAGTGATGCATTTTGTCTAACCAATGCCCTGGTTGCGTTTATGGATCTTATGAATCGTATATTCAATCCTCATCTTGATAAGTTTGTAGTCGTCTTTATTGATGACATTCTGGTGTATTCTCGAAGTAAGGAAGAACACTTAGAACACCTTCAAATTGTTTTAGAGACTCTTCGAGAACAAAAATTGTTTGCTAAGTTCTCTAAATGCGAATTTTGGTTATCGAAAGTGTCGTTCCTTGTCCATGTCATCTCGACAGAAGGAATTAAGGTTGATGCTAAGAAAGTGCAAGCTATTTTGGATAGGATACTTTCGAGAAATGTGAGTGAGGTCAGAAGTTTCCTTGGTTTAGCCGGGTATTATAGGAGATTTGTTAAGGGATTCTTTACTATTGATTTGCCCTTAACTAAGCTTCTCCGGAAGGATCAATTATTTGAATGGCCAAAGAATCAACAAAGAAGTTTTGATCAGCTTAAGCAGGCTTTGACCCATGCTCATGTTCTTATTCAACCAGAATCAGACACGGAATTCACTGTATACAGTGATGCCTCACATTCGGGACTAGGTTGTGTTCTGAAGTAAGGAAATAATATGGTTGCTTACGCATCAAGGTAATTGAAGCCTCATGAATTGAACTACTGCACTCATGATCTCGAGTTAGCGGCTATTGTTTTTGCTCTCAAGATATGAATATACTATTTATATGGTGAAAAATGTTATATGTACATCAATCACAAGAGTCTTCAATATCTTTTGACCCAAACGAATTTGAATTTGAGACAAAGAAGATGGATGGAATTGCTAAAAGACTATGACTTGATATTGATTACCATCCGGAAAGGCTAATATGGTGGTTGATGCTCTTAGTCGTAAACCGATATTGGCCCCAAATACGATTAATGCTCATTTTTGAGTATATTGAAGTAGGGATTTTTGTCAAAACTTCAGTTTCAATCTGATCTGATTTTGAGAATCAAAGATCTTCAGCAATTTGATTCTAAGATTCAAGCTATTTTCTCAAAGCTTGATTCGAAAGCTAATGTTGAATTCTCCCTCTTTTTGAACGGATTGCTATATTTTCGAAATAGAGTTTGTGTTCTGAATAATGAAGAATTGAGAAGAGATATTCTACAAGAAGCACACCAAAGTCCATTTTTGATCCATCCTGGTTCCGTTAAAATGTATAAAGATCTGAAATCTTTGTATTGGTGGCCTGGCATGAAAGTAACCATCACATGCTTTGTATCCCGATGTTTGATTTGTCATGAAAATTAAGGCTGAGCACCGAGCTCCTACGGGATTGCTTTAGCCTATTGAATTGCCTAAATGGAAATATGATCGGATAACGATAGATTTCGTTACTGGCTTACGTGCCACACCGACAAAAAATGATATTGTTTGGGTGATTGTGGATAAACTCACCAAGTGTACACATTTCATTCTGGTTTGAAAAAAATATGAACTCGGAAACCTTGGCCGAGTTGTATATCCTTGTGGTGATTCGGTTACATGGTGTGCCGACATTGATCATTTCTGATAGAGATACAAACTTTACCTCTTGATTTTGAAAGTCTTTGCAGAAAGCTCTTAGAACTAAAGTGCATCTTAGCACTGCTTTCCACCCGCAGTCTAATGGTCAGTCTAAAAGAGTGATGCAAGTATTGGAAGATATGATGCGTACTTTTGTCGTAGACTTTGGAATGAATTGGGAAAAGTCTTTGCCTTTAGTGGATTTCGCTTACAACAATAGCTATTAGGCATCAATTCAAATGGCTCCCTTTAAAGCTTTAAACGAGAGGAAAGGTAGAACTCCGTTGTCTTGGTCCGAATTGGGAGAGAATAAAGTTTTGGGACCTGAGATGATCTGGGAAACTAAGGAATAAATTCAAATTATTCATGATCATTTGAAACAAGCCTTCTATAGACAAAAGGCTTATGCAGATTTGAAACGGAGAGACATTCAGTACAATGTGGGAGACAAGGTCTTCCTAAAATTTTCTCCTTGGAAGAAAGTTTTTAGATTCTGGAAAAAGGGAAAACTTAGTCCTCGGTTCATTGGACCTTTTGAAGTTATCGAAAGAACAAGCTCGGTGGCTTATCGTCTTGCTCTCCCCAGTGAGTTTGATAAGATACACAATGTCATCCATGTTTCTATGTTGCCAAAGTACCGATCTGACCCTTCTCATGTATTAAAATGGAGGAGTTAGAATTGAATCCCGATTTGTCTTATGAGGAAAAACCAATTCATATTCTTGATCAAGAAGTTAAAAGGCTTCAAAATAAGAATGTTCCCTTTGTAAAAGTTTTTTGGAGGAATCACAAGAAAGAAGAAGCTACTTGGGAACCCGAGAACACGATGAAAGCACAATATCCATATTTGTTCCCTTCAGGTAAATTTGAGGGCAATTTTTTTTAAGGAGGGCAGATTTGTAACACCCTAAAAACCGAGTTAAAAGAATTATTCGAATAAATTATAAATTAAAAGGAATCACATGTTAATTAAATTCGAAGAAAGGGACCAAATTATATTAGATGAGAAACTTGAGTATTGCATGACAAATATAAGAATTCTCTAGACTACCCTTTGTGATAAACTAACTCTAGTTATAGCTAAAGGGACAAATTGGTCATTTTATCCTCATTAATGAGCAACCAAAATCAGCCAAAATTTCTCTCTTCTTCCTCATTCATGTGAACATCAAAGAAAGGGGAGGAAAGAAATTTCCATGGGAATTTATGAGAGATAGCTTAAAAGTTTTGCATGGTCAAGCAAATACACTAGGAAATTGAATCTAACGGGCTTGGTAAGCTTCTTTTTCCCATAACCGAAAACTTTGTAGGTGTAATATTTTGGGATTTTGAGTATTTTATGATATTTGTATGATGAATTAGGTAGTTGGAAGGCTTAATCTAAAGATAGAATTTATTTGGTTATGAGTTTGGGAGCATGAACAAATGTAGTTAGGAAACTTGAATTTTGATGCTTGTGGATGTTTCCAATGAGTTGTTGATTTTATAATATGTCTTAAAATGGATTAAAAGATGTTGATTCCGTGTTTGAGATGCTGGAAAAAGATTCATAAGAGTAAGCTTGGAATAGATTCGAACCTATAAAATGAAAACTAGCCGGAATGTGCCAAGAAATGCAATTCCGGGTAGCCATTTTGAGAAAATTCCTTGGGACGGGTTTGGAGGATTTAGGAGTTGAAATTTATAAGTAGAATACTCTCATATATCTAATTTATATAAAAATTTACGGAACCAAGATCGGAGTTTTGTAGAAAGAGTTATAAGCCTTTCCGTAAGGGTTGTTCAAACAGTCCCAAATCTGAACAGGTCTATTTCGAAGGAATTATGGTATTGATTGGATGAGGATTAAAATAAAAGGTTAATTTTTTCTTGTATAGTATCTTCTTAGCTTTCCAAATAGGTAAAATGGGATAAAATTGAATATGAGAGCTAGAAGACATGATTGATTCTTTAAAGGGTAGCGAATTTGTCCCTAACAAACAAATGTGCATGTTTACATTAGTTAAAGCTTAAGATCACTTGAATTAAGTGATTATGATACGTTCTAATGAATGGATACTTGTATATGGATTACTAGATAACCAAAGAGAAGAAAATATCGAAGAGGAGGAAAGGCTCGAACTAGCAAGGAAGAGAGGCAAAGGAATCACCATCTACAATCCCTGAAGTGCTTGAAACCATTTATGAGTGTGGCAAACCCTAAGGTTAGGACCTAGGTCCTAACCACCGTTTATTTTTTTTATTTTCATGTAATTGGCCTAATCTTAAATCCGATAAAAAGGTAAGTAGGCTTAATGTTAAATGACTCGTGTGATAACATGTTGGATTGTTGGATTGCTAGCATTAGTTTAATACATGTGCATAGCTCGGAAATGTCGAGGTAAGTTATGAGACGTGGCTATAGAGGCTAGGTGCGTGAACCATGCATAGGGCATGTATATAATGATATGACCATTGAATTGATAACATAATATGCATATTTATATGTTCACACGATATGAATGTTATGATAGTAGCTTGATGAGTGCTTTTATATTAGCATGTTATGAATAATTGCTTTTGGTGACATGAACCTGGTTAATATGAAATGAATAATGGAAATGTTATTAAGCCTTGGTCGATAGTTGTTCATAGGTAGTATGACATGCCTAGGGTCTGAGCTCATTGTTTAGTGCTTCAACACTCTTTTTTAGTATTTCAGTACTCTTGTTCGGTACTATGGGTACCATTGATTGGTGGTTATTCACCATTTGTTAGATACTATAGGTATCTCTTGTTTGTACCTTTATGGTACTCTTGTTAGTACCTTTGTGCTACTCTTGTTACTGTCTTCGTAACACTCTTTTTGAATCGCTTACCTTGTCTAACTATACCAAGGCAACACACGAAAATAAATTGGAAGACTAAAGTTTAAATGTGAAAATAAATGTACATGTATTGGCATATGAAGTATTAGAATTTGATTATAATTTGCTATGAAGTATTGAAATGAAATTGTTGCTATGAGTAGTACTTGAATGTGAAATGGCTAAAGGTTATTGGAAATGAATATATGGCTATAAGTAGCCCTTGATATGAAATGATCAATGAAGTCTTGAGAAAAAGAAAGTGACAAATGAGTTATATGCATTGATTTTATACTAGTTAAGGCATTAGATTATTAATTGAATTGTATGCTAGATTTATAATAAGCATGAGGAGCATGTTAAGCATGATAGTTGACGAATGATAACTGTAACATCCCATTTTTGGGGTTATTAGTTTAGGCTTAGTTGGGGAAATTCGATTCGGATCGAATCGGGTTCTCCGGTTCATTAATTCGGGGAAAAATAAAATAAGGATATTTCTAATTAAGAAAAATAATAGTTTTGGAATATGGTTTGAAATATTAAAAATATGTTTCAAAATTTAAAAGAAAATAATCTGGATTTTATAATGATTTTTAATTATGTTTAATTATGCATAAGTGATCGATTTGTAATTTTTTTTGGAAAATTGGAGGACTACTTTGTAATTTTCGAAAATTACATGTTTTAGTGACTAAATTGAAAAGCAAGCTAAACTTAGAATCCTTAAAGGGCCATAAACCCATTTCTAATTTTTAATAATGATTTATTCACCAAAATGCTTTTTAATTACCTTAATTAAAGATTTTTAATCATTTTCTCTCAAAACCACTTTTTCCTCATTTTTCTCTCATCTTTTTCTCTCATTTTCTCTCCACTTTCTCTTCATCTTTTCTCTTCAATTCCTTGCTGATTTTTACATCTTTTTAAACAAAGATTACATCATTTGCATCATCTTTCTATCCTTTACAAAACCTAAGCATCAATTTCATCAAATCTACATCAAATTGCAAGGAATCAAGAAGGGGAAAATTACATATTTTTGGTGAATAGATCTTGAAGGTAATTTTCTGTATTTTTATTCTTTTCTAAGTTTCTTTATTGAAATTCCCAAGTATTAACTTGCTAATCTTTGAATAAAAACTTGATTCTATGTTTTAATGTTAGATCTAGTGTTTTTGTTAAAGTTTTTGTGAAATCTTTTTGGATCTCATTTGATACTGAAGTTAGATGGATTCAATTGTGTTTTTATGTTAATTAAATGATTAATTGAATCTTCATTTGATAGCACATTAATCTAATCCCGGAATAATGCAATCGGTGTAGTTTTAAGGTGTTTTTCGGTTATTTTAGGGGCTGTTTTAGATGCTTTAATGTTGCTGGAGATATAATGATGGTTTGGATGTGTTTTTGGTTCATAATTAAAGTGGATTAGATGTTAGATTCGTTAGGTTTTGGGCTGATGTTGTTCGGATGCGTTTCGACTTAGTTTACGGTCTTTTCAGCTAAGTTTTCGGTCGTTTAATGGTGATCGGATATGGCTGTTGGTTTGAGCATGTTATGATGTGAGAATGCTCTGTTTTTAATGTTGTAGAAGAGGTACAAGAAGGTGCTTGATTGCTGGTGCATTGGTGCGATCATCGGATAGCGGCGAAAGCTCGTTTCGCTTATTGGTGAGTGGTTACGAATTTAAAGCGAATCGCGTTTGGTACGGTTCTGTTTTGGGGGGCTATGGAAGAGTGTGAAAACCTTCCATAGTTCAAGAGTAAGTAAAGTAATTGTTTTTGATTAACCGATATGAGTTTCGGCTATTTTCGACAAAGGTATTTTATTGGTAATGCAATGGGATTTATGGAAGCGCATGAGCATGTTTTGAATTGATGCATACATGAGAGATACTTGCTGAAATGCATAGCTTATTTAGCATCCATGATTATGGAAAATTATGAGAAATGTTTTGGAATACAATATGGTTATTTGCCTTATACATGATGGTGCCTTTGGGCATGGCTTTTGGTTCATTTGTTGAACATATTATGCATGCATTGTGAGCAGCAAGTTATCATGAACATTTGATTATGATATTGGCTTAGTGACACTAACTATAGATTCGAATACGAATGACATGTCATTAGGATTGTCTTAAGTGCACTATAAACAAAATTGAGAATACAGAATATTGCCTACAGGTAACAAGGGTGACTTTGTGTCCAACCGTGCGTGGTAGAGCCGCCTACACGTAACAAGGGTGACTATGTGTCCGATCGTGCGTGGTAGTGCTAATGTTGACTTCGTGTCATGTCAATGGTTACTTAGTGTCATGTCAATGGTGACTTAGTGTCATGTCAATGGTGACTTTGTGTCATGTCAATGGTGACTTCGTGTCATGACAGGAATATGGTCTCTAACAATGGATCCGTGTATTCGGTGAACTCAAGGTTCACATTAAGTGGTCACTAGAAAGCCAATATACATACATAAAATTGAGAAGAGGTTTGAGCATCATTTATAAATTGTTTTGATAAGGTTATGTGAACTCAAAGATGCATATGATTTAATGAACTTGGGCATAAAATTTTAGCATGCATGATTTAACAAAGTATTGCAAATTATGGTTTCATCATGGTTTTAAATAGATGCATTGATGATTTGTGTAGAGATTCCTCACTAAGCATGTTTGCTTAAGCTCTCTTTTCATCCATGCAGAGAAATAAAGGCACTTGGAGCTTCGTTCGAGGCAAGGAGACCAAGGGGAAAGATCACTTTGAATTTGGTATGTTTTGGCAAATAAATTAGGCAAGGCAATATGTAACACAACCTATGTGAGGAGTGTGTACTTAGGCTTTGGCTCATGTTGTAATAAGACCATTATTGTTTGGTTGTTAATTGTTGAACTTTGGAATTGTTTGAATTGTTGAAGCATGTATTAGCATGATTGATATGTTGTTAATCATTTCCTAGGGAGCATGCCTATAGCTTGATTGATGTCCGTGACGTTGTTGATTCATAGGTCGTATGTTGCTAATTATGTTTAGGATTGATGCATTTAGTGGTAGTAATTAATGGTTGAGTATTGAGTGATGGTTGTGCACTTAGTGTAACGAAACTTTTGGTTCCAAACCTAAAGTTTCGAAACCTTTGGGTGAAGGTTCCGAAACCTTTGTCAAATAGTTTCGAAACCTTGCGGGCAGATTCAATTCTGGGAAGTTACTGGATGCGATAAGTTTTGAAACTTTCCAGGGAAGTTTCGAAACCTTTTACAAAACGTTTTGGAACCTCTGGGAAGGTTTCGAAACATTTGATCACCGAGAATTGAAAGTTGCTAGAAATTATATTTTAGTCCCAGATATCTTCCTTTGTTCGATTAAGGTACTTACAGATGTTATTTTGAGCTGAAATTTTGTATGCATGACTAAAGTTGATTTAATTTCAAGATGGTTAACCTAATTCGGATGAAGTCCTTGTATTTTGGAATATTTACATTTTGGTCCCTAAAATAGAGAAACATGCAATTGATGATGTTAGAACGATCCGTTTGCGTTGAAATTTGCTGTGAAGAATACTTGGGTGTTTAATTGAACATTGATGGAAAGAATTTCTACTTTACTAATTGTATTTAAAAGTTTTACGTTTTAGTCCTTAATCCATGTTAGTGTTTAATCGGATGGTTGTTTTTAACTAATGTGTTACCGGTGTTGCTTTGTATGAGACCTTGTCACGTAGGAATAAGATTGTGCATCTAGGTAAGATAAAATAAAAAAAATATATTACGGGTTTAGGGTTGTTTATTGAATCGAACCTTTGCGAGTTTGGTTTGATATTCCCCGTGTAACCCGTTAGTGCCGGTTCCGTCTAGGCAAGGCTAAGGGGGTTACAATAACCTTGCATATTGATTGAGCTATTGCCATGAATTGAATTAATTGCTTGATTGAAGTATGTAATATTTGTTTTTCAATATTGTCTAATATGGTTAGACTTAGGGCTGCCTCACTATGTACCTAGCAAGTACTTATCACTCGTTTATTTTCTCCTTCCCAAAACAACAGGTTCTCAAGTTAAGGAGCCAGATCGGGATTGAGTTCGATTGCGAGCAAGCAACACAAGCAAGCCGAGTAAGGTATTTTGTAATCTTTGATAACTCCTAGCTTTTGGTGGCATAGTGGTCATACTTAGATTAGCTTATGTATTTTGGTATTTGGCTCATGGCTTGCATATGTTAGCCCTTGACAATCGTATTTGGTATGTAAGCCTTAAGGTAAGTGTGTTTAGGCACGCTATATGCAGTTTGAGTTTTGGTTCATGGTTTTATCTATAATAGCCTTGTCATATGCATTTGGTATGTAAGTTATTTACCTTGGCATGTAAAGCATGAGACTTGATAGGATTAAACTAGTGACCATAGTGATGGTAAGGTAGAATGGCATGGATAGTGGTATGGGCATTGAATTGGTCAAACAGATAGAATTGATAAGTTGTTAAATTACTACCTAAACATGTTAAATTGTCCCCTAAGGGTTAGGGATGGTTTGAGACCATATAGGTGGTCTTTTGATTAGTGTTTAAGTGTTTAAAAAGCTAGGAACCTTCCAATTTCAAGCAGGGGTATCGATACCAATTCTAGGTGTATCGATACCCCCTTAATAATAGTTAGTTGGTTCGATACCTGGCTCGAAAACAAATTGACCAGTGAGCTCCCTGATTCGATACCAGTATCGATACAGGCTACAATAGCCTTAGTCAATGATAAGTGCTCAACTCACTATCACTTTCTACACTTTTCATGGGTATTAATCATCAATTCTACACCTACTTGGACCAATGCATATACTTAATGTGATAAATTTAGGGATTACGCTATTAAGGATAATATTTATAGAAAAGACATATTTTACTGTATTTTTATGTTTGCGCAGGAAAAAGTATTGTCGTGGCAGCAAGCTGTGGCCGAGGCAGGACCTGATGCCAAGGCAGCAGAGGACAAGTAGCAATATGGTGGGCAAACTGAGGAGAAAAATAAGAAGAACATTGCTGGACAAGAAGCCCAAGGATCAGAGCTAGATAGCATAAGGAAAGCCCAAAGACAAGGCCATACGGGAAAGCCTTCTAGAAGAATTAAACTCAGAAATATTTGACCTATGTACATGACTTATTCCCTACTCCAAGTTGTATTCTACTTAGGAAAGGTTTGCCCTAGGCCAAGCCTATATAAGGCATATCCGTCCAAGGGAAGGAGACACACATTAGATTTATAGCTTAAAATATAGAATTAGATTTAGTTTTTCTTTTCTACATTATGTTCTAGTTTTTGTTTAGGCTTAGGTGAAGGTTGTAAAGTATTAGTGTGAGGAAGTCAAACTTTGTTTCTTGTTCTCAATACAATAAAATATCAAAGTTTGCTTATTCATTGCCATTCCTTGTTCTTACATTTAAGCTCGGGAAAGAAGTTTGTAAGTTATTTATTTATTTAATATCCGGAGAGTTAGATTCACGAAAGGAATAAGTACGGTGTTTCTGTCATGGAACACTAACTCGGCCTAAGGATAGGTTTAGAGTTTCAGCGGCTAATAGAAGTGTGGGATTGGTTGGTGATTATAATTGATTCACGTCGGTTGATATCATAAAGGACTGGTCATCAATAGTACTTTGACTTAGGGATAAGTGAAGTCATCTAAGGATACTTTGTTGAACTTTGGTAAAGTCTGCCCAAGAGCAAAGGATTGCCGCGACAAATGAGTATCTTTACTGTCGAGGCAGTAATATGCAGTCCTGCTGAGGCAGTGTTATACAATTGCATTGGACAGAAACGATTTGATCGAATCCATTATACAACACAACTAGATCCTGGACATCTTCCTTATCTTACTTTATATTTATTTAGTTTATATTATTTAGATAAATCACAACCCCAATTCACTAGTGTTTTTATTTTCTTTTATAGAGCAAGAAGATCAAAGGAAGCATATTAAGTATACCAATCCCTGAGGAGACGATACTTGATACTTATCATTTTATTACTTGAAGACGTGTTCACTTGCACTAAAATTGTGCATATCTAGCACGCATCGGTCAACGAGTCAGACCTAGTTCGATATCAGTCTCGATACCAAACCTACCAGTGAGCTCCCCTGATTCGATACCCATTTTGAATCGGGCTACTTAGCCCTTGGTCAACGAGTCAATGCATGAGACCCGTATCGAACTAGGGTTTGATACCCTAGTTTCGATACCCCTTATAAGGAGGTATCGATACCCCAACCCTTATTTGGTTTAATCTTTAAGATTAAATATAACAGAGTCTCACATCTTGTTTCAGAGATTACATAAATTAAATCAAGGTCTATATCGGAACCCAAATTTAGAATAAGTTAAGATTGAATGTATGAGATCGAATTGAAACGATAAGTAAATTTAAAATTAAAGAACAAATTCATAATTGAAAAAGTTTTAAATTAGCCTCGACTGATAAGTGTTACAAGATATTGACTCGTAATATTTTATAAGTAATTGAAATGCAATACAATGAATTAAACGTTTTAAAAATAATTACAAGTTCGCTTTGATAAAGATTTGTAAGTCCGATCGATGCTCCGGTCTCCTAACCCGGGGCGAAGGTGTTATATTAGATACAATTAATATGGCTTTTAATTCTGTAATTGTTGCGTGTATAAAGAGTTGCGCAATTAGTGCAAGTGTACACTTCGTAAGTAATAAAGTGATAAGTATATTGAGTATCATCTCCACAGGGATTGTTGTACTTAATATGTTTTCTTTTCTCTTCTCGCTCTGCAAAATATATAAAATAAAAGACACAGATTAATTTGGGTATTCTAAATTAAACTAAACAACTTGAATAAAAAAGAAAACTAGTGAATGAGAATAAAATCAGATTGATAGAATGGACAGGATCCAGTTGTGTTGTATTAAGGATTCAATTGACTTGTTTTTTTCATATGCAAGTACTCAACACTGCCTCGGCAGAATTGTAGTTTTACTGCCTCGACAATGAAGGGTTTCGTCCGCTGTAGCAATCCCTTGCTCTTGGCTGGACTTTACCAAGGTTCGGCAAAGTGTCCTCTAATGACTCCACTTATCCCTAAGTCGAAGTACTGTTGATGACTACTCCTTGATGATACCTCTCAGCGTGAATCAACTATAATCACTAACCAATCTCACACTTCTTTTAGCCGTTAAAACTCTAATCTATCCCTAGGTCAATTTAGTATTTTCTGACTAAAAATATCGTATTTATCCCTTTTGTGAATCTAACTCTCCCGATTTTAGATAAATAAATCTCTCACAAACTTCTCTCCTGAGCTTGAATGTAAGAACAATGAATGAAAAAGAATAAGCAAACCTCGATATTTTATTGCATGAAACAAGAAAGCAATGTACAATCTCCTCTCACAAATACTTGACAACTTTCACCTAAGCCTTAAAGAATTTAGAACATAATAGAAAACCAAGAAAACTCTAAAGTATATCGTGAATTCTCCTCTCTATCATCCTCGTCTGTGGTTTATATAGGCTTGGCCTAGGGCAAACATTTCCAAAGTAGGAATACAACTTGGAGTAAAATACAAGTTAAGTATATAAATAAAAGATCTTTATTTTATTTCCTAGTTTATTCCTATAAGGATTCTTTTCTCGCGTGGCCTTTGACCTTGACTTTTCGTGTGTTTCCCATCTCCGATTTCTATACCGCTTGTCTCAAAACGTTCACCTTATTTTTCTCTTCAGATCGTCTACAATATCGATATTTGTTCTTTAGGTGCTGTCGTGGCCTTAGGTGCTACCGTTGCCTCAGGTGCTGCCGCAAAATCTGGTCTACATGCAAATGCACAAAGGTGCATTAAAGTTTACATTTTCTATAAATATCATCTTTATATGTCACCAAGGTAAAATATCCAAATATTACACATTAAGTTCATGCATTAGCTCAAGTAGGTATAGATTAAGTAATTATTGTCCATGAAAGGTGTAAGAAGTGATAGTCTTTTGAGCACTTATCACACCCCCAAACTCGAACAATTGTTTGTCCTCAAGCAATGCAAACCATCAAATTGTCATACCTTATTCTCTAGTGGTCTTACGTTTTCATCTATTCTCCCCACCATGAATATGCCTATTCTTGAGCCTTAACCTTTCGGTTACCCCATGACTTACCCGGAATCAAGCTATAAGATTTTGTGAGTGTGTGAGTTTTTGTGTACAAGTTTGATTAAAGGTTTTCTTAGACACTCTAAGTTCAAGACAAGTAGACATGGAATTAATGTTATCTTCTTATAACAACAACTACTTGAGCCAATTTCGGGGTTCTCAAGGATTGTGTTTTCTCAATAAGATTTTTTAGCATACTAGAGCCAATTTCGGGCACCTCTAGCATGAAGAAGAGTGAATCCTAGAGCCGGTGATAGGCACCTCTAGCCAACATTTCCAAAAATCTAAGCCTTTATCACCTAAGTTCATTAAAAGAATTCCTATAATCAAACATGTCTCAAAAGTGTTTTTAGGGTCAATCTTATAGCAAGCTTCTAAGTTTTCTTCCTTAAGTATCCTAAAGTTAAGCCTTCTAAACATGACCTAATCATGATAAAGAGAAAGATTTCTATTGCCTAAAGAGAATAAACTAAGGCAATATTGATGTAGAGCAGTCCAAAAGTATGGACAATATTTCAAGTAAGGTGGTGAACATAAAAAAAATTCAAAAACAACTTAAGTACTTCCTTTCATGTCAGGACCGCGGTAGTGAGCTGCCTCGACAGTGATAGCACACAGCAGGAAACAAAACATGAAAATTAATAAGAGATAAATGTAGGATGAAGTTATAGAGATTAAAGAGTCTTCGAAGAACTACTATTAACAATTAGTTTTTGTGGCCTTACGGCTGACTGTTTGGTTTTTGTTTCTTGTGTTGGTGATGGTTGAGCTTTGGCTTGTCTGTGCGGCTGAACTCTGGTAGGTGGTGTCCTTTGCAAAGGGACGTTGACTTCTTCATCATCAATTTCTTTTGTGGTCATTATATCTATCTCATCTTTATCTTCAACATTCTTTGCCTCTACCCCGATAGGCTAGGTGCTCGGACCGACAGTTGGGTGGTACTGCTGCATGTAAGAGTCTATCTCTGCCGAGAGACTCCCCATGATGATAAGAGATCCCAGTGGAGTGATGAAGACTGCTCTCCGCTTGGATGGCCTTCGACTAGCAGAGGATGACGCGACAAGATCTGTTGGCTTAGATGGGCCAGTAGCATGAAATGGTTGTTATGGTCTAGTAGCAAAGAATAGCCTCGATCCTCCTAGAGAGAGAGTGGTCTCGGTGTATGGTGCATCCATGACAAACATGTTGGGGGGAAATTCGGGAAACTGCACTTCTTGATTTGGAAAATTGTTGATCATCATCTAGGCTAGTGCTCTGTTGAAATCCCTCTGGTACTCCATGTACCTTTGATGTCTTAGGTCCATGGCTGCATTCCTCTAAAGTATGTCCTGGTAGGGATCCGCTGTGGTAGTGATGTGGGATGCAGCAAGTATGTCTCTCGTGTATTGGGCCCCGACAGTTGTATCTGTAGTGAATGGTTGTAGAGTTGCCTGGACTAGTTCTGCCTGGGTTATTTGCATGACCATGTGGCAGAACTCCCTAGTCCACCCATGCTTTTGGGCTGTAATTTCATCCGTATTTTCAATTGGGACACCACATTCGTAAATTTCCCTTAATATCAGCTCTCCCACATTAATGTTTCTTTTATTGATGATGGATTGGATGAGAACCAATCTTTTTCGGTCGACCGTGCTGTTGTGGGATGTTGGGATGAGGCATCTTTTTACGAATGTTGTCCATATCTTAGCCTTGGACCGTAAGTTTTTTCTTGCCACCGAACCACTGTGGGAACCAATTTCCCAATTGGTATTGTCATAGCAGAGCTCATCTTTTATCAGTTCGTAGTCCTCATTGGTTATTTCCTCCATGAACGCTAAGTGATCATCATGAGAAGGGGGAGGCCATAGAACAGATTGATGGTTTCGACATCAAGTCGAACTGGTTTGCCCCGGTAGTGGACATACAGAGAATCTTTACTCGGCCCATGCGCGTAGAATTCTCACACCATTGTTGCATTGCCCTGGGCAGGTTACAAGCAAAAGATTTTTCATTCTTGATACTTTATTTTATCAAACAAATAATGCTCGATACCATAGTTCTCCTCATTAGAATGCTGGAATCCCTGTTCTTCCCATAATTGCCTTGCAATGAAAGATCTGTTGAAGTGTTCTTCAACAGCGCCGGGTGCGAATCTATTGTATTTTGCCATGGATAGGTTGTGAGAGTCTTTAAGAAGTTTGAGAGAAATAAGCAGAGATGTTTATGAAGGTTGTTAAGAGATCTCGAAGATAGGCAAAGAGTAGTGCAAGAGAGATAAGCACAAAGTTCTAAAAATTTAAGAATGAAAGAGTGAATAGTGCAAGATGAAAAAGTGTTTATAAAGGCCTCGACCTTGTAGCCGTTTGAGTAGCCGTTAGCATTTACTACCGAGGCCGGATGATGTGTGCTAAATATGCACAATTTATGTAAATGAATACGTCATAAGTAATAAAGTGATGAGTATCATCGGATATCGTCTCCACATGGATTGGTATACTTAATATGTCTTCTTTTGTCTTCTTGCTCTGTAAAAAGAAATAACACAAGTGATTAAGTTGAGATTGAACTAAATAAAGTAATTAAAGGAAGCTAAATATAATGAGATCAAATTGAGAAAGAGGGTAGGATCCAACTGTATTGTATAGTGAATTTGATTGATCTATTTATGTCCAATGGAATTGCACTACACTATCTCGGCAGTACTGCAGATCACTTGTTTCTGTCCAATGCAATCATACAACACTGCTTCGACAGTACTGCAGATACAACCTCGGCAGTATTAGTGTTCTCTGCCGCGGTAATATCTTGCTTTTGTGTTGAGGCATCAAAGTTCAGCAAAGTGTCCGTAAGTGACTCCGTTAATTTTTGAGTCAAAGTGTTGTTGATGCTCAGTCCTTGAGGATACCTCTCGGCGTAAATCAAGGATAAAAATCAACCAATCTAACACATCTTTTAGCTGCTGAAACTCTTAACCTATCCCTTAGTGCCTCTATAAGACTATAGGCCAAGTTAGTGTCTACAACACCGTACTTATCCTTTTCGTGAATCTACACCTCTCGATGCTAGATAAATAGATTACTTGCAAACTTCTCTCTCGGGCTTGGATACAAGAACAAAGAATGACAATAGGATAAGCAAACTTTGATTTTATTATTGCACTGAAACAAGAAACCAAGTATAATATCCTCTCACAAATACTCAACAACCTTTTCCTAAACCCTAGGGGACGATGGAGGAGTTTAGGGTTTTCTATGAACACTTGATTTCAAGATATCTTCCTCTCTACATAGGCTATGGTTTATATAGGCTTGGCCTAGAATAATCCTATTCGAAGTAGGAATACAACTTGGAGTAAAACACAAGTTAAGTACATAAATAAAATATCTTTATTTTATTTTCTAGTTTATTCCTATTAGGATACTTTTCTCACATGGCCTTTTGTCTTTTCGTGTGTTTTCCAACTCTGATTTCTTTTCCGCTTGTCTTAAAATGTTCACCTTATTTTTCTCTTCAAATCGCCTACCATATTAACATTTGCCTTCTCGGGTGCTACCGAGGCATCAATGTGCTGCGGAGGCATTAAAGTGTTATCGGGGCATTAGGGTGCTGCCGAGGCGGGTGCTTATCTGCATTTCAGCTTCAGTTTCTAGCATCCATCTTCTTTGCTTGGCAATTCCTATGATGTAGTTTCTTGTCTTAAGAAAGAAAACCATCAAATGCATCTGTTTTATGCCAAATAATAGATTAATTCATAAATTGAGTATTGAGATGCTAAAATATGGAAATAAGTAGAATTATCCAATATTGCCATTAAATTTTTCCTTTACTAGCAATAATCGAGTGGGAGAATGGTATGAAAAATAGGACTTTTAATCACTTATCAAATACCCCCCAACTCGAACTATTGCTTGTCCTCAAGCAATGGAAAAGATAATAAAAAAATTAATTGAGTGGGAAAATGATATAAAAGATGAGGACTTTTAGGAACTCATCACACCCCCAAACTCGAACTATTGTTTGTCCTCAAGCAATGCAAAAGATAAATTTAAGTAAAGAATTTTAAAGTAATATACCGTCCTGCCTGCCGCGACAGAATTCCTTTCTTGACTCGACCTCTTCTTGGTTCTTGGGAATTCCTCGGAACTGGACTATGAGTCTTAGTGAGTGTGTGCGTAGCTGTGTCAAAGATGATTTTCTAAGTTCTAATCCTTTTTTTAGCTCAAGACTTCCGACTAAGATTTTTTTTTCTTTTTTTTCTTTTCCTAACAGTGGTATATAAATATATATTGCTATAAATTTATATTGCTTGAGCCAGTTTCGGGCACCTCAAGTGTTTTAGCTTTTCTTACTAGAGCCAGTAATAGGCACCTCTAGTAAGTAAGAGAAACCTAAGTTCTAGAGCCGGTCATGGGTACCTCTATGGACTAAACTAGAGCCAGTGATAGGAACCTCTAGTATAAAAACTAAGCCTAAGTCCTTATTGCTTTTCAAAGAAAAGATCTTCTAAAATCAACTAAGACTAGCAGTGTTTATGTGATTTCAGGCTCATAGTCTAATACTAAGTACTAATACTAAGAAACTTTTCCGAATTCAAGTCTGGTGAATGGTGCATATTGCTGCGACGGCAGAAGAGTATGTTACTGCTAAGGCAGTCTCAATAAAATTCAACAGAATAAAAAAATTGTATCAGATTGAAATTGTTGTAAAGACAGAAATTAAGGCAGTAGTAGGATAATCTGAATAACTTCCATATATGGTAGAAATTTATATTGTAGAAAATATGATCAATACTCTCCCAAACTCGAGGGATGCATTATCCTTACTTCATGTATCTGAACATAAGGCAACAGTTAAAGATAAGATAAAAATTAAGAGATAGGGAAAAGATAAACCAATTTTTAGATTTTGCGTTTGACCTCTTTTGTATCCTGAGGGTCATCAGTTGGTGTGGAGTTTGTGGAGAAAGAAACTAAAAACTGTACTGGAAAACAATAATGAAGAAGTATGACATAAAACGGGGGAGATGAAGTTCTAGAGACGCAAACTCGTCGTCACTTGCATTTGGGCGGCCAACCACCTTGGCCGTTTCTTAGGTGGGATAGTGAGCCTGATTTCAGGGTCGTTCTATGTGCTCCATGACTTCTCCTTCTTGGTTGTCCTTCCTAAATAATTGCAAAGAAAATTAATAAAAACTGTAAAAATAATAAAATTACTTTAAAACTAAATTGCAAAAATTTTAAAATCTAATTCTTAAACTGAAAATTAAAAATTAATTCCTAAAGCATAAAAGTAAATAGGGATAATAAGATAGAAATTTAGGTTACTGCAGGGGTGCAATAAAATGCATATCTAGCAGCAACCATCTTCCCCTTTTTGAATGGAGGAGAAGCTGATATTCCTGTCGCTGTCTCCTCGTCAGGTGGTTTCTTTCTGATATATTTCTGCTCAAGGGTAGTGCTGCCGCGGCAAAGTTTGCCTCGGCAGGTCTTGTTTAGGTAGTCCATCCAAGTGTTCCTTCAAATAATCACAAACTGTTCGTTCTCTTTCCCGTCTTGAAGAATTCTTGGATCAGCTATTACGAATACGCCGCGGTTGTCTGTCTCGGCGGTATTCATACCAGTGTTGTTCTGTTGGTCAGGTCAAAACAACCCTGATTAGTTAAGAATTTTTTTAATCCTTTTTTTAATAAAACTAAATGCGAAAAAATAAAGGTAACAAAATTTTGTTGCCAATCCCAGGCAACGGCGCCAAAAGCTTGATAGACATGGTATAAGCGCTATTTTGAGTGCAAGTGTACACGTCGTTAAGTAATAAAATGATAAGTATATCGTGTATCGTCTCCACAGGGATTGGTATACTTAATATGTCTTTCTTCGTTCCCTTGCTCCTGAGAATAAAATAAAAACACAAATAAGATGGTTTGTTTTATCTAACTAAATAATTAAATAACAAAACATAAAATAAAGAGTTGAGAACGATTATAGAGAAAGTGGGTAAGATCCAGTTGCGTCAATTAGTGGATTCAATTGATCTTCTTCTTGTCCAATGCAATCGCATAACACTGCTTCGAAAGTACTACAGATACTGCCTCGGCAATGCTGGTGCTCCTCTGCCGCGACAATCTCTTGCTCGTGGGCAGAAGTATCAAAGTTCACCAAAGTGTCCGTAAGTGACTCCGCTCATATCTGAGTCAAAGTATTGTTGATGCTCAGTCTTTGATGATACCTCTCGGCGTAAACCAAAGATAACCACCAACCAATCCAACGCTTCTTTTAGCTGCTGAAACTCTTAACCTACCCCTTAGTGCCTCCACAAGGGTATAGGACGAGTTAGTGTCGCCGGCACTGTACTCATCCCTTTCGTGAATCTACACCTCTCAATGCTAGATAAATAGATTACTTGCAAACTTCCCTCTCGGGCTTGGATACAAGAACAAGGAATGACAATAGTATAAGTAAACTCTGATTTTATTGCATAAGAACAAGAATACAAGAATCAATCTCCTCTCACTAATATCAACAATCTTCACCTATCCCTAAGAAGTTTAGAACATGTTATCGTGGAAGTACAATTCTTAGGGAGGAAGGGTTTTCTCTACAAATCGGCTCTCACTAAACAATATGGTCGGCTAGTATATTTATAGTCTTAACCTAGGGCAAACCTTTCCTAAATAGACTTCAACTTGGAGTAAGGAACAAGTCTTCCTCAAGGATTCTGATATTTCCATGTTTACTGCCTTCTAGAAAGGGTTTCCCGCTTGGTCTTTGATTGGGCTTTGAGCATGCTAGCCTAGTCCAATTGATGCGCTGTGTCTTCCAGGATATTCTCTATATTTTTTATCTTTCAATGCGCCTCCATTGTTGGTGTTGTCACACTGGATTCTACCGCGGCCACGCTTCTGCCTCAGCCTCAACACAGCTTCTCTGCCGCTTCAGCTTTGGATATTCTTGCATGTACAAAAATTGTAATAATATTTACATTCTCTATAAATATGAACATTATAGGTGATGATAACGGAATATCCAATATTTGAGCAAAGAGTTCATGATTTGGTTCAAGTTGGTGTATAATAGGTGCCTAAAGTACCATAGAAGGGTAGTAAATAACTGCCTTTTAGGCACTCATCACCTAGGGAAAACCTTTCCTAAGTAGAATACAACATGGAGTAGGGAATAAGTTATGTACATAGGTCAAATATTTCCAAGTTTAATTCTTCTAGAAGGCTTTCCCGCGTGGCCTTGTCTTTGGGTTTTCCTTGTGTTTTCCAGCTTCGATCCTTGGGCTTTTTGTCCAGCAACGTTCTCCTTATTTTTCTCCTCAGCTTTCCTGCCATATTGCTACTTGTCCTCTGCTGCCTCGGCATCAGGTCCTGCCTCAGCCTTAGTTTACTGTCGCGACATACCTTTTCCTGCACAAACATAAAAATACTGTAAAGTGTGTCTTTTCTATAAATATTATCTTTAATAGCACAATCCCTAAATATATCATATTAAGTATATGCATTGGTCCAAAAAGATGTAGAATTGATGATTAATGCTCATGAAAAGTGTAGAAAGTGATAGTAAGTTGAGTACTTATCGCACCCCCAAACTCGAACTATTGCTTGTCATCAAGCAATGCAAACCATCAATTTTTCAAACTCTATTCTCTCTTGGTCTTATGTTTCCATATATTCTCCCCACTATACCTATGTCTATTCTTTAGACTTAACCTTTCGGTAACCTAAGGGTGTACCTAGAAGACAAACTATAAGGTTTAATGCGTGTGGGCGTTTTTGTGGACAAGTTTGATTAAGGGCCTTCTTAGATAATCTCTAAGTTCAAGACAAATAGAATTGGATTTACTATACTCTTCTTAAAACAACAATTTCTTGAGCCAATTTTGGGCACCTCAAGAATTGTGTTTTCTCCTTTTTTTTATTTCTTTATTCTTTCGAGCATACTAGAGCCAATTTCGGGCACCTCTAGAATGAAGAAGAGTATTTCCTAGAGCTGGTTATAGGCACCTCTAGTCATTTTTCCAAAGATCTAAGTCTTTATCACCTAAGTTTATTAAAAGAATTCCTATAGCCAAACAAGTCCCAAAAGTTTTTTAAGTTCAACCTTATATTAAGCTTCCAAATTTTTCTCCTTAAGTATCGTAGAATTAAGCCTTCAAAACAGAACCTAACTATAGTAAGGAGAAAGATTTCTATTGCCTTAAAAAAGTAAACTAAAACAATACTGATGATGGGCAGTGCAATAGTATAGGCAACAAATTCAAGTAAAGTAATGGACATAGAACAAAAAATTTTATCATTAAAAACTCCCTTTTTATGGTAAGGCCGTGGCAGTGGATTGCCTCGGCAGTGGCTCTACACACCCAAACTTAAACCAAGCATTGTCCTTAATGCTTAAAGTAGGGGAAAGCAGTAGGCAACAAAATATAAAAGGAAACAAGTAATTATAAAAAACAAAATAAAACTTCATAAGGACTCCGAAGAGCTATTGCCGACAATCGGTTGTTGTAGATTTGCTGAGCGACTTCACCTTTGATCCTTGGCTCTTATCCTAAAATAAAAGAAAATTAATAATAAATTCTATATTAAAAATAATCCTAACAAATCAAATAAAGATAAGATGAAAGAATTAATTCACAATAGGGATGCATATAAGTGCATCTCCTAAAGTGATGGTATCTATAGTTCTCATCTATTGTCGACCAGAATAGTGCTTCAACCGTTGGCCATTCACTTTGAATTCATGACCATCTCTATGTGACTTGATCATGACTGCTCCATATGGATAAACCTAGACAACTTCAAATAGGCCTGACCATCTGGACCTAAGTTTGTCTAGGAACAATTTAAGTTTGGAGTTGAAAAGGAGAACTTGCTGTCCTGGCAGGAACTGCCGCGGTAGTAGCTTATTGTCATGCCATTGTTTCGTCTTTTCCTTGTAGATCTTGGCATTTTCATAGGGTGTCGCTCTAAATTCTTCTATTTCATTGTGGTCCAGCAGTCATTTCTGGCCAACTTTCTTTCATTCCATGTTCAAATTCTTTACTGTCCAATAAGCTTTGTACTCAATTTCCACTGGCAAATGGTATGCTTTTCCAAATACTAGTCTGTATGGAGATGTTCCCAAAGGGATTTTGTAGGTTGTCCTATATGCCCATAGAGTATCATCTAGACGATGAGACCAATCCTTTCTAGATGGGTTTACCACCTTTTCAAGGATTTATTTTAATTCCCTATTTGAAATTTCAGCTTGCCCATCTGTCTGCGGATGGTATGCCATGACAATTCTGAGAGTGACACCCAATTTCTTTAGGGTCGCAACAATGAGTCTATTATCGAAGTGCTTACCTTCATTACTAATAAGGGCTCTAGGGACTCCAAACCTGATGAAAATGTTCTTCTTGAGGAATTTTTGTATAGTCTTGGAGTCATTATGAGGTGTGGTAATTGCTTCGAACCATTTTGACACATAGTCCACCACTAATAGGATGTAGAGATTTCCTTGAGAGGATGAGAATGAACCCATGAAATCTATTCCCCAAACATCAAATAATTCTACCTCTAGTATAGGTTTCTGTGGCATCTCATTGCGCCTAGAGATATTGCCCGTTCTTTTGCATCGATCACAATTCTGGCAATAAAGTTGGGCATCTTTGAAAAGTGTGGGCCAATAAAGGAATGATTGAAGCACTTTAGTTGTTGTTCTGTTTCCTCCAAAATGTCCTCCACAAGGTGAATCATGACAATGCCGAAGCAGTTCTTGTTGTTCATATTCCGGAACACATCTTCTTATAACCTAATCTTCATATTGCTTAAACAAAAGAGGGTCGTCCCAGAAATAATGCTTTGCATTATGCTGAAACCTCTTCTTTTCGTTATAGTTAAGGTTATAAGGGATAATACCACTAACTAAATAATTAACAAGATCAACATACCATGAAGTGGTTGTTACTGCAGCAAGTTCTTCTATTAAGGTTGCCAAGATGTATTCAGTCAACGCCTCGGCCGCATGGTCATACACTATTGTGGTTGCTGTTGCGATAGTGTCCTCGGCAGTTGCCGTGATATGCAGTATTTGTTCATTTGGGAAGGCATCTTGTATTTCTTCTAGTGCATTGTTATTGTCTTCGTTCTCCAGTATGGAGAGGTGATCAGCTACCTAATTCTCTGTACCTTTTCTATCCTTGATTTCCACATTAAATTCTTGTAAAAGAAGGATCCATCTAATCAGTCTTTGTTTGACATCCTTATTCGGGAATAGGTACTTAATTGTCGAGTGGTCAGTATGGTTAGTCACTTTTGTTCCGATAAGATATGATCAAAATTTGTCAAAAGCAAATACTACTGCTAGTAATTCCTTCTCTGTTGTGGTGTAAATAATTGGAGCATCATTGAGTGTTTTACTAGCGTAGTAAATGACATGGAACAGGTTGTTCTTTCTCTGTACAAGTGTTGCCTCGACAGCATGATCACTTGCATCACATATTAATTCGAAGGCAGGGACCAATCTGCTGGGATCACTATTGGTGCAGTAATCAGCTTCTCCTTTAGGGTTTCGAATGCTTCAGTACATTCCTTGTCGAATTTGAATTTTTTGTCTTGTTCTAGCAGGTTACAAAGAGGTTTAGAAATTTTTTAAAGTTAGAGATAAACCTTCTATAAAAACCCATATGGCCCAAGAAGCTTCGAACTTCTTTCACAGAAAGTGGTGGAGGCAAATTCTTTATCACATCAATCTTGGCTTTATCAACTTTGATTCCTTCTGATGATATTTTATGTCCCAATACTATTCCCTCATTTACCATAAAGTGGCATTTTCCCCAATTTAGGATTAAATTGGATTCTTCACATCTTTGCAGTAGTTTTTCTAAATTGTCGAGGCAGTGATCAAAGCTATCTTCAAAGACTGAAAAATCATCCATGAATATTTCTAGGAAGTCCTCTACAATGTCAGAAAAAATTACCATCATGCATCTCTAAAAAGTTTCCGGGATATTGTAGAGGTCGAACGATATTCTTCTAAATGCATATGCTCCATATGGGTAGGTGAAGGTGGTTTTTGCCTTGTCTTCTAGATCAATGGCAATCTGATTATATCCTGAATAACCATCAAGGAAACAATAGTAAGGTTTACCAACAAGTCTATCAAGCATTTCATCAATAAAGGGTAAAGGGAAGTGATCCTTCTTAGTTGCCTTATTGAACTTGCGATAATCCATACAAACCCTTCAACTGGTCACAGTCCTGGTTGGGATCAACTCGTTGTTCTTGTTGGGTACACATTGTACCCGGCTTACCCATGCGCTATCAAAAATAGCGTAGATGATTCTAGCATCAAGCCATTTGATTATTTCTTTACGTACTACCTCCTTCATGGCATGGTTAAGTCTCCTTTGGGCCTCAACAGTGGGTTTATGGTCTTCCTATAAAAGGATTTTATGCATACATACTGTTGGGCTTATTCCCTTTAAATCATCAATGGACCACCCAATTGGCTTCTTGTACTGTCGTAGCATTTCGATCAAGCTTTATTCCTGTTCTTGCTACAACTTAGAAGAAATAATTACGGACATTGTGTTGTTGGCTCCCAAATAAGCATATTTCAGTTTTTCAGGTAAGGGTTTTAATTTAGTGACTAAAGGTTCCTTTATAGATTTTTTATTCTTACCTGAGTAATCTAAAAGTTCGAAATACTTACTTGGAAGATGTGCTATCCAGTTAGCTTCCTCATTGTCTGGGGTTTCTCCAATGTTCAAGATACTGCTGTAGCAGTCATTAATTGTACTACCAGGGCAGATCTGTGGTGTATTGTTAAGATTGCTGTCGAGGCAGTTGCTACTAAGACAGGGTATTGTACTAACTGCATCTATATTGTCAAGCATCTAACATTCTTCTGGATCATCATGTCTTTTCATGATTTGGAATACATTGAGTTTGACTTGTTGATCATTAATCCTCATAGTCAACTCTCTTTTTCCACATCTATGAGTGTATGTCCAATGCCAAGGAAAAGTCTCCCAAGGATGATCGTTGCATTATCATCTGCTTCACAATCAAGGAAAGAAAATCAGCAGGAAAAATAAATTTTTCTACTCTTACCAATGTGTCCTTGATTTTTCCTTTGGGTTGCACGTATGATCGATTTGCAAGTTAAAGCGTCAGAGTAGTGGGTTTTGCCCTTCCAAGTCCAAGCTTTTAAAAGACAGATTTGAGTATTAGATTGATGCTTGCTGTAAGGTCGCATAGGGCCTTTCTTTCATAATGGTTACCTATTGTACAAGGTATTGTAAAGCATCCAGGATCCTTTAATTTTGGTGGCATGCAGTTCTGTAGCATTGTCATGCATCCTTCAGTTGTTGCCACTATCTCAAACTCACCAAGCCTTTTTCTTTTAGATACAATGTCTTTCAAGAATGTAGCAAAGTTGGGCAAATATCAATTTCCTCAACAAAAGGCAAGTTGATGTGGACTTGCTTTAAGAGGTCTAGAATTTTTTTTGAATTGGTGGTCCTGTTTTTTAACCTTTGAATTGGTTTGGAATTTAATACTTTGAACAAGTGATAAGTGCTCAACTAACTATCACTTTCTACACTTTACATGGGCATTAATCATCAAATCTACACCTACTTGGACCAATGCATGTACTTAATATGATATATTTAGGGATGATATCGTTAAAGATAATATTTATAGGAAAGGCATGCTTTACTACATTATTATGTATATGCAAGAACAAGTATTATCGCGGTAGCAAACTGGGTCCGAGGCAGGACCCGATGCCGAGGCAGCAAAGGAAAAATAACAATATGGCATGCAACTTAAGCACAAAATTGAGGAGAACGTTACTGGACAAGAAGCCCAAGGATCGGAGCTGAACAACACAATGAAAACCCAAAGACAAGGCCACACGGGAAAACCTTCTAAAGGAATTAAACTTGGAAATATTTAACCTATGTACATGACTTGTTCCCTACTCCAAGTTGTATTCTACGTAGGAAAGGTTTTCCCTAGGCCAAGTCTATATAAGGCATAGCCGTCCAAGAGAATAGGAGAGCCGAATTTGAGAGAGTTCACCCTAGGAATAATTCTTCCCATCATGTTCTAAGCTTTCTTAGGGCTTAGGTGAAAGTTGTTAAGTATTAGTGAGAAGAGATTGGATCTTGTTTCTTGTTTCAATGCAATAAAATATGAAAGTTTGCTTACTCTTTATCATTCTTTGTTCTTACATCCAAACTCGGGAGAGAAGTTTGTAAGTAATTTATTTGTCTAGACTCAGGAGAGTTAGACTCACAAAAAGAGTAAGTACGGTATTTGACTTTATTGGAAAATACTAACTAGGCTTAGGGATAGGTTGGAGTTTCAGCGGCTAAAAGAAGTGTGGGATTGGTTGTTGGTTATAATTAATTAACGTTGTGAGGTATCATCAAGGATTAATCATCAACAGTGTTTCGACTTAGGGATAAGCGGAGCCATCAAAGGACACTTTGTCGAACTTTGATAAATTTGCCCAAGAGCAAAGGATTGTTATGGCTGAGAACACTACCACTGCCGAAGACAGTAATCTGCAGTACTGACGAGGCATTGTAGTTTAATTGCATTGAACAGAAATTGAGCAATCAAATCCACTATACAACACAACTAGATTCTGCCCTCTTTCTCAATTTGATCTCCTTTTCATTTAGTTTTCCTCAATTATTTTATTTAGTCAAAAACTCATCTACTTGTGTTTTTTATTTCATTTTATAGAGCAAGATGACCGAAGAGATATATTAAGTACACCAATCCCTATGGAGACGATATTCGATAATACTTATCACTTATTACATGCGACGTTCTCACTTGCACTAATTGCGCATATTTGACACACATCAAGTTTTTAGCGTCATTGCTGGGGATTGACAACTAAATTTTGTTTTCTTCATTTTCTTTGTTTTTTGGTTATTTTAGTTTTTGGTTTTTTTTTGTTTATTTTTGGTGTATGACCAGGGCCAACCCAAGCAATACATTGTACGAGATTGATTCAAAAATCGAACGAACCTATCATGGGTTGAGGAGACAGATCCAAGGAGCCATGATAGTAAATCAGGGATACCAGAACTTACGTGCCGGCAATAGAGGCCTTCAACAGCAACCACTACCGCAACCACTACCGCGACAGTTAATTGTTAGAGATTTTCCGGTGGAGGATCTGAATGGATTGAACCTTGGAGTTGTTACACCAGAAATAGAAGCAACCTACTTTGAACTCAAACCTGTGATGTTCAATATGCTTAATATTATTTGAAAATTTAGTGGGTCTGCAACTGAAGATGTTACGTAACATCTCAAGTCCTTCATGGAAGTTTGTAACTCATTCAAAATTCAAGGAGTCCATGAAGATATCTTGATATTAAAACTTTTTCCCTATTCACTAACGGATAGGGCAAAGACCTGGTTAAATAGTATTCTGGCAGGATCTATAGGTTCTTGGAGTGAATTCTGCCGAGAATTCATTATGCGTTTTAATCTTACCGATTTATATGATTGAATCCGTAATGAAAATACTTCTTTTTGACAGGCTAATGACGAACCTATGTACGAGGCATGGGAGCGCTATAGAGAGTTACTGAACAAGTGACCATTGTATGGATTCCCACTATGGACACAAGTGACCACGTTCTATAATGCCACCAATTCCCCAACAAGGATGATGTTAGATGCCTCGGCAAATGGAACACTCCTTGACAAAGCTCTAGAAGAAGCTATTGAGATTTTGAACAAACTCGCAAGGAACGATTTTCAATTTCGTAGTTCTAGGCGAGGAGAGTGAGATGCCAAGCCGTAGTGAATGAATTAAAAACTACCAACACGGTGGCAACACAATTGGCCTCTTTAACCAAGGTGGTTCAGAATATGCAATTATAGCAAAATACTCATGAGGTTAAGGCGATCAATTCTTCTAAGTATATGCAAGATGAGGAATCTGGTTTTTATGTCAGAAACTACAACCTGAAAAATAATATGATGTCCAACACATATAATCCGGCATGGAAAAGGCACCTAAATTTTTCATGGAACAATCCTAATAAAGCTTTGAACCCCACTAACCAAACCTCAGGTTATCAACATACACTATCGTCGCAGCAGCTACATCAGTTAATGCCGCAGCAGTAGATACATCAACAGAAACCCATGAATTCATTAGAGAACACTCTCAAGGCCTCCATAATGAAAACATAATAATATATGGCTGGGAACAACAATTTCATGAATAAAACTGATGACTTCATGAATAGAAATGAGATGAGGCTGCAAAATCAAAAGGCAACAATTAAATCATTAGAAACCCAAGTTGGTCAATTTGCTCAAAGACAGAATACTAGACCAAAAGGAGGACTACCTAGCAATACTTAAGTTGCTAAGGGAATGAGCCATGAACAATGCAAAGCAATCACTACAAGAAGTGACCTACAACTTAAGGAGACATTGGGCAGTTCAGCAAACAAAGCCCCACTAGCAATACAAGAGGAATCAGATAAGGAGGACTTGGATGCTGAACAAACTGACAATAAAAACACTACCCCAGCAAAGAGCTCGGCAGCACCTGAACAAACTACTGAGCCGATAATAAACAAAGTGGTTCCAGGTATTAAATTCCAAACCAATGAGACCCTGGAAGAGATGAGACCACCACCACCTTTCCCACAAAGGTTGAAAAAGCAAAAACAGGACCACCAATTCAAAAAATTTCTAGACATCCTAAAGCAAGTTCACATCAACTTACCCTTTGTTGAGGCAATTGAATAGATGCCTAATTATGCTAAATTCTTGAAAGACATTGTGTCTAAAAGGAAGAGGCTATGTAAGCTTGAAATAGTGGCAGCAACTGGAGGATGTATGGCAATGCTACACAATCGCATGCCACCTAAATTGAAGGATCCTTGATGCTTTACCATACATTGTGCGATAGGTAATCACTATAAAGGTAAGGCCCTATGCGATGTTGGAGCAAGCATCAATTTAATGCCCAAGTCTGTCTTCCAAAAGCTTGGAATTGGAAGGGCAAATCCTACTACTATGATGCTTTAACTTGCGGATCGATCATATACGCATCTAGAAGAAAAAATCAAGGACATACTGTTAAGGGTAGACAAGTTTATTTTTCCTGTCGACTTTCTTGTTCTTAATTGTGAAACAGATGAGAATGCACCGATCATTCTTGGGAGACATTTCCTTGCCACTAGATGAACGCTCATAAATGTGGAAAAAGGAGAGTTGATAATGAGGATTGATTTTCAATAAGTCAAACACAATGTTTTCCAAACTCTGAAAAGATATGATGATCTAGAACAATGTCAAATGCTGGAAAATACAGATGCGGAGTATACAACACCCAGTCTCAACAACAACTGCCTCGGCAACAATCTTAACGATACACCACAGGTCTGCCTCGACAGTATAATTGATGAATGCTACAGTAGTATCTTGGACAGTGTGAAAACACCAGAAAATGAAGAAGCTAACTGGACAGCACATCTTCCAGGTAAGTATTTCGAACCTTTAGATTACCAAGAAAGAATGAAAAATCTATAAAGGAACCTTTAGTCACTAAATTAAAACCCTTACCTGAAAAATTAAAATATGCTTATTTGGGAGCCAACCACACAATGCCCGTAATTATTTCTTCTAAGTTGCATCTAGAACAGGAATAAAGCTTGATCGAGATGCTGCGACAACACAAGAAGCTAATTGGGTGGTCCATTGATGATTTGAAAGGAATAAGCCTGACAGTGTGTATGCATAAAATCCTTTTAGAGGAAGACCATAAACCCACTTTTGAGGCCCAAAGGAGACTTAAATATGCCATGAAGGAGGTAGTACGTAAAGAAATAATCAAGTGGCTTGATGCTGGAATTATCTACCCTATTTCTGACAGTACATGAGTAAGCCCGTTACAATGTGTATCCAAGAAAGGTGGTATGACTGTCATAACCAACGAGAATAACGAGTTGATACAAACTAGGACTGTGATCAATTGGAGGGTCTGTGTGGATTATCGCAAGTTGAATAAGGCAACAAAGAAGGATCACTTCCCTTTACCCTTTATTAATGAAATGTTTGATAGACTTGCTGGTAAACCTTACTACTGTTTTCTTGATAGATATTCAGCGTATAATCAGATTGCCATTGATCCAGATGACCAGAAAAAAACCACCTTCACCTGCCTTTATGGAACATATACATTTAGAAGAATGTCGTTAGGCGTCTACAATGCCCCGACAACTTTTCAGAGATGCATGATGGCAATTTTTTGTTTGAAATGATAGAAGACTTTTTGGAAATATTCATGGATGATTTTTTAGTCTTTGATGACAACTTTGATCACTGCCTTGGCAATTTAGAAAAAGTGCTACAAAGATGTGAGGAATCCAATTTAGTCTTCAATTGGGAAAATGCCACTTTATTGTGAATGAAGGCATAGTATTGGGACACAAAATATTATCACAAGGAATAGAAGTTGATAAAGCCAAGATTGATGTGATAAAGAATTTCCCTCCATAAATTTCTATGAAAGGAGTACGAAGCTTCTTGGGCCATGTAGGTTTTTATAGAAGGTTTATTTCTAACTTTTCTAAAATTTCTAAATCTCTTTGTAACCTGCTTTAACAAGACAAAAAATTCGAATTCGATAAGGAATATAGTGAAGCATTTGAAGCCCTAAAGGAAAAGTTGATCATGATGCGTGCTGAATATGCGCAATTGGAGTGCAAGTGTATACGTTAAGTGATAAGTATTATCGAGTTATCGTCTCCTCAGGGATTGATATACTTAATATCGGTTCCTTTGATCTTCTTGCCCTATAAAACAAAAGTAAAAACACAAATAAGTTTGGATGTTGACTAAACTAAATAAACCAAACTAAATAAGGTAAGTTCAAATTTGAGAATGAGGGTAGGATCTAGTTGTGTTGTGTAGTAGATTTGATTGATCTGCTTCTGTCCAATGCAATTGCACTGCACTGCCTCAGCAGTACTGCAGATACTTTCTTCGGCAGCGACAGTGTTCTCTGTCGCGACAATTCCTTGCTCTTGGGCAGATTTATCAAAGTTCGGCAAACTTTCCTTTGATGGCTCCGCTTATCCCTAAGTGGAAACATTGTTGAAGGTCAGTCGTTGATGATACCTCCCGGTGTTAATCAATTATAACCAACAACCAATCTCACACTTTTTTTAGCCGATGAAACTCTAACCTATCCCTAGGCCGAGTTAGTATCCTCCAATCAAGTTGAATACCGTACTTACTCCTTTCGTGAGTCTAATTCTCCTGAGTCTAGACAAATAGATTACTTACAAACTTCGCTCTCAGGCTTGGATGCAAGAACAAAGAATGGTAAAGAGTAAGCAAGTTTTGATATTTTATTGCATAGAAACAAGAAACAAGATACAATCTCCTCTCAACAATACTCAACAACTTTCACCTAAACCCTAGAAAAGTTTAGAACATGATGGGAAGAATTGTTCCTAAGGTAAATTCTCACAAATCCGGCTCTCTAGGTCTCCTCGTAATCCCTAGGATGGCTATACCTTATATAGGCTTGGCCTAGGGCAAACCTTTCCTAATTAGATTACAACTTGGAGTAGGGAACAAGTTATGTACATAGGGTAAATATTTCCAAGTTTAATCTTCTAGAAGGTTTCTTTCTCGCGTGGCCTTGTCCTTGGGCCTTTCTTGTGTTGTTTAGCTCCGATTCTTGGGCTTCTAGTTCAGCAACCTTCTCCATATTTTTCTCCTTCAATTGTCAGCCATATTACTTTTCGTCCTCTACTGCATCGGCATCAGGTGCTGCCTCGGACTCATTCTACTGCCTCAGCAATACTTGTTCCTGCACAGATATAAAAATATAGTAAAGTATGCCTTTTCTACAAATATTATCTTCAATGGTATAATCCCTAAATATATCATATTAAGTACATACATTGGTTCAAGTAGGTTTAGAATTGATGATAAATGCCCATGAAAAGTGTAGAAAGTGATAGTGAGTTGATCACTTATCAGATCACAGCACCAATAGTGGTCCCACTAGATTGGTCCATGCCCTTCGAATTAATGTGTGATGCTAGTGATCATGCTGTCGGTGAAACACTTGGGTAGAGAAAGAACAATCTGTTCCATGTTATTTACTATTCTAGTAAAACACTCAATGATGCTCAAATCAATTACACCACAACAGAGAAGGAATTACTAGTAGTAGTATTTGCCTTTGACAAATTATGATCATACCTTATCGGAACAAAAATGATTATCCATACTGACCACTCAGCAATCAAGTACCTATTCTCGAAGAAGGATGCCAAACCAAGACTAATTAGATGAATCCTTCTTTTACAAGAATTTGATGTGGAAATCAAGGATAGAAAAGGTATAGAGAATCAGGTAGCCGATCACCTCTCCAGACTAGAGAACGAACACAATAACAATGCACTGGAAGAAATACAAGATGCCTTCCCAGATAAACAAATACTGTATATTATGGCAATTACCGAAGACACTACCGCGACAGCAACCCTAGTAGTTTATGACCGAGAGGCTGAGGCTTTGACTAAATACATCTCGACAACCTCAATAGAAGATCTTGCTGCAGTAACAACCCCTCCCTGGTATACCGATCTTGTTAATTATTTAGCTAGTGGTGTTATCCCTTATAACCTTAATTATAACGAAAAGAACAGGTTTCAGCATAATGCAAAGTATTATTTCTGGGACGACCCTCTTTTGTTTAAGCAATGTGCAAATCAGGTTATAAGAAGATGTGTTCCAGAAGATGAGCAACAAGAAGTGCTTCGGCATTGTCATGATTCACCTTGTGGAGGATATTTTGGAGGAAACAAAACAACAACTAAAGTGCTTCAATCAGGCCTTTATTGGCCCACATTATTCAAAGATGCCCAACTTTATTGCAAGAATTGTGACTGATGCCAAAGAACATGCAATATCTCTAGGTGCAATGAGATACCACAGAAACCCATACTAGAAGTAGAATTATTTGATGTTTAGGGAATAGACTTCATGGGGCCATTCCCTTCATCTCAAGGTAATCTCTATATCCTAGTGGCGGTGGACTATGTGTCAAAATGCGTCGAAGCAATTACCACGCCTCATAATGACTCCAAGACTATACAAAAATTCCTCAAGAAGAACATTTTCATCAGGTTTGGAGTCCCTAGAGCCCTTATTAGTAATGAAGGTAAGCACTTCGATAATAGACTCATTGTTGCGACCCTAAAGAAATTGGGTGTCACTCTCAGAATTGTCATGGCATACCATCCGCAGACAGATGGGCAAGCTGAAATTTCAAATAGGGAATTAAAACAAATCCTTGAAATGGTGGTAAATCCATCTATAAAGGATTGGTCTCATCGTCTAGATGATGCTCTATGGGCATATAGGATAGCCTACAAAACCCCTTTGGGAACATCTCCATATAGGCTGGTATTTGGAAAAGCATGCCATTTGCTGGTGGAAATTGAGCATAAAGCTTATTAGGAAGTAAAGAATTTGAACATGGAATGGGAAAAATCTGGCCAGAAACGACTACTACACCTCAATGAAATAGAAGAATCTAGAGCAGCAGCTTATGAAAATGCCAAGATCTACAAGAAAAAGACGAAACGATGGCACGATAGCAAGCTACTGCTGCGGTAGTTCTTGCCCGGGTAACAAGTTCTCCTTTTCAACTACAGACTCAAACTGTTCTCAGGCAAACTCAGGTCCAAATGGCCAGGCCCATTTGAAGTTGTCCAGGTTTATCCACATGGAGCGGTCATGATAGAGTCATATAGGGATGGGCATTAATTCAAAGTGAATGGCCAACGATTGAAGAACTATTCTGGTCAACAAGAGATGAGAACTATATAGACCATCACTTTAGGAGATGCACTTACATGCATCCCTATTGTGAATTAATTCTTTCATCTTATCTTTATTTATATTTTAGGATTAGTTTTAATTTAGAATTTTATTATTAGTTTTCTTTTATTTTAGGATAAGAGCCACAAGGATCAAGGGTGAAGTCGCTCAGCAAATCTACAAAAATTGATTGTCAACAGTAACTCTCACGGAGTCCTTATGATTTTTTTATGATACTGCTCATATAATTGCTTGTTTTACTTGTTAGATTTTGTTTCCTACTACTTGCCCCTAAATTAAGCATTGAAGACAATGCTTGGTTTGAGTTTAGGGGTGTAGAGCCTCTGCCAAGGCAATCCACTACCGCGGCCTTGCCATGAAAATGAAATTTTTAGTGATAATTTTTTTCTTATGTCCACCACTTTACTTGAAATTTTTGCCCATACTCTTGCATTACCCATCATCAGTATTGTTTTAGTTTATTCTTTAAGGCAATAGAAATCTTTCTCCTTACCATAGTTAGGTTCTGTTTTAAAGGCTTAATCCTAGGATACTTAAGGAGAAAAGTTTAGAAGCTTACTATAAGGTTGAACTTAAAAACACTTTTGGGTCTTGTTTGTCTATAGGAATTCTTTTAATAAACTTAGGTGATAAAGACTTAGATCTTTGGAAAAGTGACTAGAGGTGCCTATAACCGGCTCTAGGAAATACTCTCCTTCATGCTAGAGGTGCCCGAAATTGGCTATAGTATGCTTAAAAGAATAGAAAAAGAAATAAGGAAATAAGAAAAAGAAAACACAATACTTGGGGTATCGGAAATTGGCTCAAGAAATTGTTGTTTCAAGAAGACTACACTAATCTAAATCTATTTGTCTTGAACTTAGAGTTTATCTAAGAAGAGCTTTAATCAAACTTGTCCAAAAAACCGCACGCACACACTAAACCTTATAGTTTGTTCTAGGTACACCCTTAGGTAATCGAAAGGTTAAGTCTAAAGAATAGATATAGTTATGATGGGGAGAACAAATGGAAACATAAGACAAAGAAAGAATAGAGTTTGAAAAATTGATGGTTTGCATTGCTTAAGGACAAACAATAGTTCGAGTTTGAGGTGTGATAAGCTCACTATCACTTTTTACACTTTTGATGGTCAGTAATCATCATATCTACACCTACTTGGACCAATGCATATACTTAATGTGATATATTTAGGGATGATGCTGTTAAAGATCATATTTATAGAAAATGCATACTTTACTGCATTTTCATGTCTGTGCAGGAACAAGTATTGTCGCGGCAGCAAATTGGGGTCGAGGCAGGACCTGATGCCAAGGCATCAGAGGAAAAATAGAGATATGGAAGGCAACTTGATGAGAAAAATGAGGAGAACGTTGCTGAACAAGAAGCCCAAGGATCGGAGCTGAAAAACAAATGAAAAGCCCAAGGAAAAGGCCACGCGGGAAAGTCTTCTAGAAGAACTAAACTTGAAAATATTTAACCTATGTACATGACTTTTTCCCTACTCCAAGTTGTATTATACTTAGGAAAGGTTTACCTTAAACCAAGTCTATATAAACCATAGCCATCCAAGGGAATAGGAGAGCCGAATTTGAGAGAGTTTACCCTAGGAATAATTCTTCCCATCATGTTCTAAGTTTTATTAGGGTTTAGGTGAAAGTTGTTAAGTATTAGTGAGAAGAGTTTGTATCTTGTTTCTTGTTTCAATGCAATAAAATATCAAAGTTTGCTTACTCTTTGCCATTCTTTGTTCTTATATCCAAGCTCAGGAGTGAAGTTTGTAAGTAATTTATTTGTCTAGCCTCGGGAGAGTTATACTCATGAAAGGAGTAAGTACGATAGTTGACTTGATTAGAAAATACTAACTCGGCCTAGGGATAGGTTGGAGTTTCAGCAGCTAAAAGAAGTGTGGGATTGGTTGTTCGTTATAAATAATTAACACCAGGAGGTATCATCAAGGATTAATCATCAACAGTGTTTTGACTTAGGGATAAGCGGAGCCATCAAAGGACAGTGTGCCAAACTTTGGAAATCTGCCCAAGTGCAATAGATTACCGCGGTAGAGAACACTACCGCAGCTGAAGATAGTAATCTGCAGTACTGCCGAGGCTGTGTAGTGCAAATGCATTAGACAAAAACAGATCAATCAAATCCACTATATAATACAACTGGATCCTGCTCACTTTCTCAATTTGATCTCATTTTTATTTAGTTTCCATTAATTATTTTATTTACTCAAAAACTCATCTACTTGTGTTTTTTAATTCTTTTTACAGAGCAAAGAGGACATATTAAGTACACCAATCCCTGTGGTGACGATATTCGATAATATTTATCACTTATTACTTGCAACGTGTTCACTTGCACTAATTACGCATATTTGACACACATCAACCACTTTGTTTATCGCTGGCTCGGCAACTTGTTGAGGTACTGCCGAGCTCTCTACTGGGGAAGTGTTTTCTTCTATGACATGATCAACATCCAAGTCCTCCTTGTTTGATTCCTCTTGTATTTCTAGTGGGGCTTTGTTTGCTGAACTGCCCAATGTCTCTTTAAGTTGTAGGTCACTTCTTGTAGTGATTACTTTGAAATGTTCATTCTCTTAGCAACTTCAGTATTGCTGGGTAGTCCTCCTTGTGGTCTAGTATTCTATCCTTGAGCAAACTGATCAACTTGGGTTTCCAGTGATTTAATCGCTACCTCTTGATTTTGTAACCTCATCTCTGTTCTATTCATGAAATCATCAGTTCTCTTCATGAAATTGATATTCTCATCCATATATGATTCTGTTTTCATCATGAAGATCTTAAGAGAATTTTCTAATGAATTCATGGGTTGCTACTGATGCATCTGCTGCTACGGCATTAACTGTTAAACATGTTGCTGCGGCAGCGGATGCTGATAACCTGAGGCTTGGTTAGTGGGGTTTAAGGCATTATTAGGATTGCTCCATGAAAAATTTGGGTGCCTTTTCCATGTTGTATTATATGTGTTGTACATCATATTATTGCTCTAGCTGTAGTCTCCCACATAAAAAGCAGATACCTCATCTTGCATATACTCAAAAGAATTGATCGTTTTACTCTCATGACTATTTTGTTGCAATTGCATATTCTGAACCATCTTGGTTAAAGAGGCCAATTGTGCTGCTACCGAGTTGGTAATTTCTATTTCATTCACTGTGGCTTGGCGTCTCACTCCTCCTCACCTAGAAGTAGGGAATTGAAAATCGTTCCTTGCGAGTTTGTTTAGAATCTCAATAGCTTCTTTCGGAGTTTTGTCCAAGAGTGTTCCATTTGTCGAGACATCTAACATTATCCTTGTCGGGACATTAGTGGCATTGTAGAACATGGTTACTTGTATCCATAGTGGAAATCCATACAATGGGCACTTGTACAGTAATTCTTTATAGCAATCTCATGCCTCGTACATAGGTTCGTCATCAACCTGTCGAAAAGAGGTAATTTCATTATAGATTCGATCATATAAGTTGGTAGGATTAAAATGCGTAATGAATTCTCGGTAGAGTTTACTCTAAGATCCTATAGATCCTGCCGGAATGCTATTTAACCAGGTCTTAGCCCTATCCCTCAGTGAATAGAGAAAAAGTTTTAATATCAGAATATCTTCATGGACTCCGTTAATTTTTAATGAGTTACAAACTTCCATGAAGGATTTGAGATGTTACCTGGTATCTTCAGTTGCAAACCCACTAAATTTTCCAATAGTATTAAGCATATTGAACATCACAGGTTTTAGTTCAAAGTGGGTTGATTCTTGAAAAGTGCTCAACTTACTATCACTTTCTACACTTTTCATGGGCATTAATTATCAAATCTACACCTACTTGGACCAATGCATATACTTAATATGATATATTTAGGGATTATGCTATTGAAGATAATATTTGTAGAAAAGACATACTTTACTATATTTTTATGTTTGTGCAGGAACAAGTATTGCCACGGTAACAAACTAGGGCCGAGGTAGGACCTGATGCCGAGGCAGTAGAGGATAAATAGCAATATGACAGGCAAACTGAGGAGAAAAATGAGTAGAACGTTGCTGGACAGGAAGCCCAAGGATCGAAGCTGGATAACACGAGGAAAGCCCAAGGAAAAGGCCACGCGGGAAAAAGGGTTTTAGAAGAATTAAACATGGAAATATTAAACCTATGTACATAATTTTTTCCCTACTTCAAGTTGTATTCTATTTAGGAAAGGTTTGCCCTATGCCAAGCCAATATAAGCATAGTTGTCCAATGGAATAAGAGAGCCAAATTTGAGAGAGTTCACCCTAGGAACCATTGTTCTTCTTTTCATCATGTTCTAAGTTTTCTTAGTATTTAGGTGGAAGTTGTTAAGGATTAGTGAGACGAGGTTGTATCTTGTTTCTTGTTTCAGTGCAATAAAATATCAAAGTTTGCTTACTCTTTGCCATTCTTTGTTCTTGCATCCAAGATCGGGAGAGAAGTTTGTAAGTAATTTACTTGTCTAGACTCAAGAGAGTTAGACTCACGAAAAGAGTAAGTACGATATTCGACTTGATTGGACAATACTAACTTGGCTTAGGGATAGGTTGGAGTTTCAGAGGTTAAAAGAATTGTGGGATTGGTTATTGGTTATAATTGATTAACGTTGGGAGGTATCATCAAGGACTAATCATCAGCAGTGTTTCAACTTAGGGATAAGAGGAGCAATCAAAGGACACTTTGTCGAACTTTGGTAAATCTGCCCAAGAGCAAGGGATTGTCGTAGCAGAGAATACTACCGCTGCCGAAGACAGTAATCTGTAGTATTGCCGAGGCAGTGTAGTGCAACTGCGTTGGACAGAAAAAAATCAATCAAACCCACTATACAACACAACTGGATCCTACCCTTTTTCTCAATTTGATCTCCTTTTATTTAGTTATCTTTAATTACTTTATTTAGATAATTCATAACCCAATTTACTTGTGTCTTTATTTCTCTTTTATAGAAAAAGAAGATCAAAAGAAGCCATATTAAGTACACCGATCCCTGTGGAGACGATACACGGTAATACTTCTATTTTTGTTGTAACAACTCTAGGGTTTAATCCATTCAGATCTTCTACTAGAAAATATCTAACAGTGAGCTGCCGCGGTAGAGGTGGTTGTGGATGGCCTCCATTGCCGGTAGGTAAGTTCTGATTTCCTTGATTTACTGCCATGGCTTCTTGGATCAGTCTTCTCAACCCTTGATAGGTACGTTCGATTTCTGGATCAATCTCGTACATTGGATTGTTTAGGTTGGCCCTGGTCATACACCAAAAATAAACCAAGTAAAATAAAAATTAAAAATAAGACAACTAAAAAACAAGAAAATATAGAAAACAAAATTTAGTTGCCAATCCCCGACAATAGCGCTAAAAACTTGATGCGTTCTAAATATGCGCAATTTGTGCAAGTGAACACATTGCAAGTAATAAAGTGATGAGTATCATCGGATATCGTCTCCACAGGGATTGATATACTTAATATGTCTTCTTGCTCTATAAAAAAGAAATAACACAAGTGATTAAGTTGAGATTGAACTAAATAAAGTAATTAAAGAAAGCTAAATAGAATGAGATCAAATTGAGACAGAGGGCAGGATCCAGTTGTGTTGTATAGTAGATTTGATTGATCTGTTTCTGTCCAATGGAATTGCACTACACTGTCTCGACAGTACTGCAGATTACTGTCTCGGCAACGATGGTGTCTTCTGTCGCGATAATCCCTTGCTCTTGGGAAGATTTTACCAAAGTTCGGCAAAGTGTCCTTTGGTGGTTTCGCTTATCCTGAAGTCAAAATACTGTTGATGACTAGTCCTTGATGATACGTTTTGGCGTTAATCAATTATAACCAACAACCAATCTCACACTTCTTTTAGCCACTAAAACTCCAACCTATCCCTAGGCTAAGTTAGTATTTTCTAATCAAGTCAAATACCGTACTTACTCCTTTTGTGAATCTAACTCTCCCGAGTCTATATAAATAGATTCCTTACAAACTTCTCTCCCGAGCTTGGATTCAAGAATAAAGAATGACAAAGAGTAAGCAAACCTTCATATTTTATTGCATTGAAAACAAGAAATAAGATACAAAGTTTGCTTACTCTATGCCATTCTTAGGGTTTAGGTGAAAGTTGTTGAGTATTAGTGAGAGGAGATTGTATATTGTCTCTTGTTTCAATGCAATAAAATATCAAAGTTTGCTTACTCTTTGTCATTCTTTGTTCTTGCATCCAAGCTCGGGAGAGAAATTTGTAAGTAATCTATTTGTCTAGGCTCAGGAGAGTTAGACTCATAAAAAGAGTAAGTACGGTATTGAACTTGATTGGAGGATACTAACTCGGCCTAGCATAGGTTAGAGTTTCAGCGGCTAAAATAAGTGAGAGATTGGTTGTTGGTTATAATTGATTAACGTCGGGAGGTATCATTAAGGACTGACCATCAATAGTATTTCGACTTAGGGATAAGCGAAACCATCAAAGGACACTTTGCCGAATATTGGTAAATCTGCCCAAGAGCAAGGGATTGCCGCGGTAGAAAACACTGTCGATACTGAGGACAGTAATCTACAGTACTACCGAGGCAGTGTAGTGCAATTGTATTAGACAGAAATAGATCAATCAAATCTACTATATAACACAACTGGATCCTACCCTTTTTATCAAATTTGATCTCTTCCTATTTAGTTTCTTTAGTTTAATCAACATCCAATTTACTTGTGTTTTTACTTTTATTTTATAGGGCAAGAAGATCAAAGGAAGCATATTAAGTATAACAATCCCTAAGGAGACGATAACTCGATAATACTTATCACTTATTACTTGCAACGTGTTCACTTGCACTAATTGCGCATATTTGACACGCATCAAGTTTTTGGTGTCGTTACCGGGGATTGACAACTAAATTTTGTTTTCTTTATTTTCTTGCAATTTCTTATTTTTACTAATATTTTTCTTTTTCTTTTTCTTAAAAAAATAGGTGTGTTTCAAATTGAAGATGCAATGTGAAAGAAAGAAATCTATTCGGGAGTTTATGTTAGAAGATATGAATCAAACTAATCAAGGATTTCCTAGATTAAATGATGATTATCTATGCCAACCAAGAGCAACCCAACAAGTTCATGCCTGGGCAAATTTTTGTTTTAATTGTGGAGATAATCATTTGGTTAGCAATTTTCCATACATTACTGGAACATTTGGCCACATAGAGGACCATAGATGGAACCAACAACAAAATCATTCATGGTATGGTCAAAATGTTCAAAATTTCTTTTTACCATGACAATTTTGTTGATGTTACAGATATACCATGGCAATATAATTCTTCTCAAGAGTATCCAAATTCATTTGAGGAAACATTGAAAGCGTCAATGGCTAGAATGGAAGAATTAATGACAGAGCAATCAAAGTATATAGCTAGATTGGATGCACCCTTGCGGGATTCAGAAGATCAAGTGCATATATCTATATATACCATGGATACCGTGGAATCTAAGGATTACTCTCACTCACAGTTGCTTGAGCAATTACATAACGACATTCTCGATCAACAAGATGGCGATGCCGTGATAAGGGAATATGAGAAGGTAATGATTGAACCTGTTGAATTTTTTAAAAACTCATCTCTTCCATTGTAGGTATTTTCCGAGAATCAACGTTACAAGATTTGAAACTATCACAAATAGGATATGATTATTTGGAAGATGATATTTTATCTGTGATAATTCCATCTAATAGTTGCTCTAAACCAAAATCTCTACTGATAGAGATTTTTGAGAAGCATAAAGAACAATGTGGGTTGATTCTTGAAGACTTCAAGACAGATGTTCCTTCATTTGAAATACTGAATTTTGGCAATAGATTGCCACGGCAATTGGCTATCACAACATTTGCTACGACAAGGAAGGCTATATCCAACTATGATGGAAGTCAACAAGAATAAGGCAATTAAATTGTTGGATATTGATATATTTTTTTCTAACAAGATATTCATGCCTTCAGGAATAATATCAAGTTGGAGGATAGCCATGGACTACAAAAGAACACGAACGAAAGACACCTCCATCATGATCGCACAAATGGGAGTATCCGTACCCGTATTAGCCCATATCTTTTTGAGTAAAATTATCACTCGATGGAGGGTGCTGGACTATAAGAAATATCGGAAATGACCCTCCATAAGTTTTCTTTATATTCTTATTTTATATTAATTTTTTTCTTTTATTTTATTTGGTATTTTCATGAATTCTCTTAATTATTGTGTTTAGAAATAATTATCTTCTCATTACTTGATGGTTTCTTTCTTTATTGATGTTTATCTTTTTAGGTTAGGACAATAAAGTAAGAATAAAGGAGAAGTAGTTCACAGCAGGAAGCTTGCTGCCGAGGCAGTGCACAGTATTAGAGCCGCAACAGTCACAACGGGCAGAAACAATGTAACGGTTATCTACCGAGATTTCCGCCGCGACAGTAAATGCGAACGGGTAGTATAAATCAAACGGAAATAAAACGGCTAGTGGTTAAAACGGTCACACTGTTGAAGCCTTTATAAGCACTTGCTTCCTCCTGAACTATTCACTCTTGCATTCTTGTTTCCTTTAGAATACTTTGATAATTTTGCTCTCACAAAACTCTACCTACTCAAAACTTTCTTGCAAAGTTCAGAAAACTTTCAAGAAATTCTCTAGGACTCAATTTTCAATTAGATAGCCACCTACAAAAGATTCACCCCTGCCACCGTTGAAGAACGCTTTAACAAGTCGTTTATCTCTCGCAATTATGGGAGGAACAAGGATTCCAACACAGTGAGGAGGAAAACTTTGGCATCGAACATTACTTGTTCAAAAAGATTAAATATCAAGAATGGGAGATTTTCTGCCTACAACCTCCCCAGGATAATGCCACCATCGTGCGAGAATTTTATGCACACGGGCCTAGCAAGGTCTCTCTCTTTGTCCACTATCGAGGCAGAACTATCAGGATCGATGTCGAGATCATCAACGATTTCTATGGCCTCATCCCCATCCGTGATGTTCATGCCGAATTCATGGAGGATGTCACCACTCAGGACTATGAACTAATCAAAGATGACCTTTGTACAACAATACCCCTTAGAAAACCGGTGCCCATAGAGGTTCTATAACGAGACAAAGTCTCAAGCCCGAGGCTAAGCTGTGGTGTACCTTTGTCAAAAGATGCCTCATCCCCACCTCCCACAACAGCACGGTGGACCGTAAGATATTGATGCTCATCCAATCAATCATCAACAAGAGGAGCATAAATGTTACAGAGATTATTTTATGAGAAATACACGAGTGCGGTATGAAGGAACGTGGACCTTTATATTTCCCTTGTTTAATATCTGGTTTGTGAATTGTTGTAGGAGTACCAGTAGAAGATACATATGAATACACACCAAGCAGGAAAGGATGGACCAAAGAATTCTGCCATAGAGTCATGCAGATCACACAGGCAAAGCCTGTCCAGCAACCCCTCAGTAGTTCACTGCTAACTTCACTAACGGAACCCAGTACACGATAGACAGGCCTAGCACTGCCCAAGCCACTACCGCAGTAGACCCCTACCAAGAGATTCTTCAGAGGATGGCAGCTATGGACCTTCGCCAGCAGAAATACATGGAATATCAGAGAGACTTCAACAGCGCTCTTGCCTAAATGATGATTCAGAACTTTCCCAGTCAAGGGTTGCAATTTCACGAATTCCCTGCAAACATATTCTTCATAGTAGCACCCTGCATAAAAACTACTCCAGCCCCAAGATCGAGGCCATTCTTTTCCTCCAGACCACAACAATAGTTCGACACAGTTGGCCTATCTAGGGTAGCAGATCCTGCCACGACATCATCTGCCAGCAGAAGACCTTCCAAGCGAAGGGCAGTCTTTAGCACTCCCCCAAGATCCCCAATTCCAATGGGCAGTCTATCAGCTGAGATAGATGCCTATGTCAATCAGAGCTCAAACACTACCGAGCCAAGCATTCAGAATGCCGAGGCAGATACAGAGAATGAAGGAGGAACGAAAATAATAGACACTAAAGCTGAAGGAGAAGAAGAGGTTAATGCTCCCATGCAACGAGCAACATCAACGAGAGTTCAGCCACCAAGATGAGCAAAGCCATCGCCATCACCACGAGCGCAACAATCAGCAGCAAGATCGAGAAAACAAATTATGGAAGAAAGCTCTTCCGAATCATTATAATTTCTTTATTTTCTTTTATTTGTTGCTCATATAATTTTTTTACTGCTTATATTTTGTTGCTTACTGATTGACCTTAAATTAAGCATTGAGGACAATGCTTGGTTTAAGTTTGGGGGTGTAGAGCCACTATCGAGGCATTCTACTACCGAGGCCGTGCCATGAAAAGGAAGCTTTAGTGATAAAATTTTTTGTTTTATATCCACCACTTTATTTGAAATCGTTACCTATACTCTTGCACTGCCTATCATCAGTAATGTCTTAGTTTATTCTTTAAGGCAATAGAAATCTTTCTCCTTACTATAGTTAGGTTATAGTTTGAAGGCTTAATTCTAAGATACTTAAGGAGAAAAACTTAGAAGCATACTATAAGGTTGAACTTTAAACACACTTTTGAGACTTGTTTGGCTATAAGAATTCTTTTAATAAACTTAAGTGATAAAGACTTAGATATTTGGAAAGGTGACTAGAGGTGTCTATAACCGGCTCTAGGAAATAATCTTCTTCATAAGGGATTGTTGTTTTAAAGAAGAGTACACTAAATCCAAGTATATTTGTCTTGAACTTAGAGTTTATCTAAGAAGGCTTTTAATCAAACTTGTCCACAAAAACGCACACACACACTAACCTTATAGTTTGTCTTCTAGGTACACCTTTAAGTAACTGAAAGGTTAAGTCTAAAGAATAGACATAGTTATGGTGGAGAGAATAGATGGAAACATAAGACCAAAAGAGAATAGAGTTTGAAAAATTGATGGTTTGCATTGCTTGAGAACAAGAAATAGTTCGAGTATGGGGGCGTGATAAGTGTTCAACTCACTATCACTTTCTACACTTTTCGTGGGCACTTATCATCAATTCTACACCTACTTGAAGAAATGCATGTACTTAATATGATATATTTAGGGATGATGCAATTAAAGATAATATTTGTACAAAAGGCATACTTTACTGCATTTTCATGTCTTTGTAGAAAAAGTATTATCGCACGACAGCAAACTAAGGCCGAGGCAGGACCTGATGCCGAGGTAGCAGAGGATAAAAATCAATATAGCAGGCAATCTGAGAAAAAAATATGGAGAACGTTGCTGAGCAAGAAGCCCAAGAATCGGAGCTGAGCAACACATCAAAATCCCAAGGACATGGTCATGCGAGAAAACGCCTTCTAGAAGAATTAAACTTGGAAATATGTAACCTATGCACAAAACTTGTTCCTTACTCCAAGTTGTACTCTATTTAGGAAAGGTTTTCCCTAGGCATAGTCATCCAAGGGACTAGGAGAGCTGAATTTGAGAGAGTTTACCCTAGGAACAATTCTTCCCATCATATTCTAAGCTTTCTTAGGGTTTAGGTGAAAGTTGTTGAGTATTAGTGAGAGGAAATTGTATCTTGTTTCTTGTTTTAATGCAATAAAATATCAAAGTTTGCTTACTCTTTGTCATTCTTTGTTCTTGCATCCAAGCTTGGGAGAGAAGTTTGTAAGTAATCTATTTGTCTAGACTCGGGAGAGTTAGACTCATAAAAGGAGTAAGTGCGGTATTGAACTTGATTGGAGGATACTACCTCAGCCTAGGGATAGGTTGGAGTTTCAGCGGCTAAAAAAAGTATGAGATTGGTTGTTGGTTATAATTGATTAACGCCAGGAGGTATCATCAAGGACTGACCATCAACATTATTTCGACTTAGGGATAAGAGGAACAATCAAATGATACTTTGTCGAACTTTGTTAAATCTGCCCAAGAGCAAGGGATTGTCGCGACAGAAAACACTGTCGCTGCCGAAGATAGTAGTCTGCAGTACTGCCGAGGCAATGTAGTACAATTGCATTGGACAAAAACAAATCAATCAAATCCACTATATAACACAACTGGATCCTACCCTCTTTCTCAAATTTGATCTCTTCCTATTTAGTTTCTTTAGTTTAATCAACATCTAATTTACTTGTGTTTTTACTTTTATTTTACGGAGCAAGAAGATCAAAGGAAGCATATTAAGTATACCAAATCCCTGAGGAGACGATAACTCGATAATACTTATCACTTATTACTTGCAACGTGTTCATTTGAACTAATTGCACATATTTCACACGCATCAACCACCAATTCAAGAAATTTCTAGACATCCTAAAACAAGTCCACATTAACTTACCTTTTGTTGAGGCAATTGAACAGATGCCCAATTATGCTAAATTCTTGAAAGACATTGTGCCTAAAAGAAAGAGGCTTGGTGAGTTTGAAACAGTGACTGCTACAGATGGATGCATGGCAATGTTACACAACCGCATGCAACCAAAGTTTAAGGATCTTGGATGCTTTACAATACCCTGTGTGATAGGTAACCACTATGAAGGGAAGGCCCTATGCGACCTTGGAGCAAGCATCAATCTAATGCCCAAGTCTGTCTTCCAAAATCTTGGAATTGGAAGGGCAAAACCTACAAATATGATGCTCCAACATGCGGATCGATCATGCGTGCAACCCGAAGGAAAAATCGAGGACATATTGGTAAGAGTAGATAAATTTATTTTTCCTACTGATTTTCTTGTCCTTGATTGTGAAGCAGATGGGAATGCACCGATCATCCTTGGGAGACCTTTCCTTGCCACTGGACGAACACTAATTGATATGGAAAAAAGAGAGTTGATGATGAGTGCCTAAAAGGCAGTTATTTACTACCCTTCCCATGGTACTTTATACATCTATTATACACCAACTTGAATCGAAATATAGACTCTTTGCTCAAATATTGGATATTCTATTATCATCACTTACAAAGTCAATATTTATAGAGAGTACAAATATTTTTATATCTTCTATACATGTAGGAATACCAGAGCAGAAGCGGCAGAGAAACAGTGTTGCGGCCGAGGCAGAAGCAATGCCGCGGTAAAATCTAGAGTGGCAGCATCAACAATGGAGGCGCAACTAAAGATAAAAATATAAAGAATATTCTGGAAGATGCAGCGCACCAATTGCACCAGGCTAGCGCGCTAAAAGCCCAATTCAAAGATCAAGCGGGAAAACCTTCTAGAAGGCGGCAAACTTGGAAATATCAGATACCTTAAAGAAGACTTGTTCCCTACTCCAAGTTGAAGTCTATTTAGGAAAGGTTTGCCCTAGGTTAAGACTATAAATACCCTAGCCGGCCACAATATTAAGAGAGCCGATTTGTAGAGAAAACCCTTCCTCCCTATGAATTGTACTTACACAATAACATGTTCTAAACTTCTTAGGGATAGGTGAAGGTTGTCGATATTAGTGAGAGGAGATTGATTCTTGTATTTTTGTTCTTATGCAATAAAATCAAAGTTTTCTTATCCTATTTCCATTCTTTTTTCTTGTATCCAAGCTCGAGAGGGAAGTTTGCAAGTAATCTATTTATCTAGTATCGAGAGGAGTAGATTCACGAAATGGATAAGTACAGTGTCGGTGACACTAACTCGGCCTATACCCTTGTAGAGGCACTAAGGGGTAGGTTAAGAGTTTCAGCAGCTAAAAGAAGTGTTGGATTGGTTGGTGGTTATCTTTGGTTTACGCCGAGAGGTATCTTCAAGGACTAAGCATCAACAACACTTTGACTCAGAGATGAGCGGAGTCGCCTACGGACACTTTGCTGAACTTTGATACTTCTGCCCATGAGCAAGAGATTGTCGCGGCAAAAGAGCACCAGTATTGTCGCGACAGTATCTGCAGTACTATCGAAGCAATGTTGTGCGATTGCATTGGACAAGAAAAAGATCAATTGAATCCACTAATTGACGCAACTGGATCCTACCCACATTCTTTATAATCGTTCTCAACCCTTTTATTTTATGTTTTGTTATTTAGTTATTTAGTTAGATAAAACAAACCGTCTTATTTGTGTTTTTATTTTATTCTCAGGAGTAAGGGAACGAAGGAAGACATATTAAGTATACCAATCCCTGTGGAGACGATACACGATATACTTATCATTTTATTAATCGACGACGTGTACACTTGCACTCAAAATAGCGCTTATATCACGCCTATCAGTTGACTATGAGGGTCAATGACCAACAAGTTAAACTCAATGTCTTCCACAATCTCAAAAGGTATGATGATGCAGAAGAGTACAAAGTCTTTCACACCATAGATACAGGCACAGAGACATCCTACTGCAACAGCCACTGCCTGGGCAACATGCTCGACAGAAAATTAGACATCTGCTATGGCAAGATATGTGGCAGAAAAAGTAAGGCAAAGGTGAAGGAAACCAACTGCACAACGTACTGTCCAGTGAGGAACAAAATAAAAAGGGATGAACTTCAAGAAAAAGGACCACACTTAAAGGATAATCTAGGCCAACAAGAGATAAGCTGATTGGGAGATGCGTTTACATGCACTCTACCAGTAACATAATTTCTTCCCTTTTATTTTTATTTTTATTATTTATTATATTGGGATTAACTTTAGTTCAGAATTTATGTTTTTATCTTATCATTTTATTTCATTTTATGGTATTTAAAATTTTTTTAGGATAATAAAAGCAAGAATAGGGGAGAAATAGTTTACAGCAGGAAGTTTGCCAAGGTAGTAAACAGTGTCAGAAGCTGCAACAATCTCAATGGGTAAAAATAGTGTAACGACTATCTGCCGAGTTTCCCGATGCGGCAGTAAATGCTAACAGACAGAAAAATTCTAAACGGCTACAAAACAACTAGTGGTTAAAACAGTCACATTGCCGAGCTATATAAGCAATCTCTCTCTCTTGAACTATTCACTCTTGCATTCTTGTTATCTTTATTTCTTTGTTAATCTCTCTCACAATACTCTCTGCCTACTTACCCTTTTACAATTTTCAGAAACTCTTCAAGAAATTCTCAAAGACTCTCAATCTCCAATTACTCATAGATGGCCACCTACAAAAGATTTGCCCTTGCCGCCGTTGAAGAACGCTTCAACAGGTCCTTCATCTCTCAACAACTATGGGAGGAAAACTTCAGCATCAAACATTACTTGTTCGACAAAATTAAATATCAAGAATGAAAGATTTTCTGCCTACAACCTCCCCAGGCCAATGGCACCATCGTACGAGAATTCTATGCGCACGGGCCAAGTAAAGAGTCTCTCTTTTTCCACTACTGAGGCAAGACTATCAGAATCGATGTCGAGATAATCAACGATTTCTATAGCCTAATTCCAATACGTGATATCCATACCAAATTCTTGGAGGATGTCACCACTCAGGACTACGACTTGATCAAAGATGACCTTTGTTACAACAATACCCTTTGGGAAACCGGTGCCTGATAAGTGCCTAAAAGGCAGTTATTTACTACCCTTCTTATGGTACTTTAAGCATCTAATATACACCCACTTGAACCGAAATATAGATTCTTTGCTCAAATATTAGATATTCTGTTATCATCACTTACAAAGTTAATATTTATAGAGAATGCAAATGTCTTCACATATTTTGTACATGCAGGAATATCCAGAGTCGAAGCGGCAGAGAAGCAGTGTTGCGGCCAAGACAAAAGACAAGGCTGCGGTAGAATCCAGTGTAACAGCATCAACAATGGAGGTGCATGGAAAGATTAAAATATAGAGAACATTCTGGAAGATGCAGCGCATAAATTGGACCAGGCTAGAGCGCTAAAAGCCCAAGTAAGAGAACCAAGCGGGAAAACCCTTCTAGAATGCGGCAAACTTGGAAATATCAGATTCCTTGAAGAAGACTTGTTCCCTACTCTAAGTTGAAGTCTATTTAGGAAAGGTTTGCCCTAGGTTAAGACTATAAATACCCTAGCCGGCCATATTTTTTAAGAGAACCGATTTAGAGAGAGCCGGTTTAGAGAGAGTCGATTTTTAAAGAAAACCCTTCCTCCCTAAGAATTGTACTTACACGATAATATGTTCTAAACTTCTTAGGGATAGTTGAAGGTTGTCGATATTAGTGAGAGGAGATTGATTCTTGTATCTTTGTTCTTATGCAATAATAAAATCAAAGTTTGCTTATACTATTGCCATTCTTTGTTCTTGTATCTAAGCCTGAGAGGGAAGTTTGCAAATAATCTATTTATCTAGCATCGAGAGGTGTAGATTCACGAAAGGGATAAGTACGGTGTTGTAGACACTAACTCGACCTATACTCTTGTGGAGGCACTAAGGGATAGATTAAGAGTTTCAGCAGCTAAAAGATGTCTTGGATTGGTTGGTGGTTATCTTTGATTTACGCTGAGAGGTATCATCAAGAACTGGTCATCAACAGCACTTTGACTCAGAGATGAGTGAAGTCACCTACGGACACTTTGCTGAACTTTGATACCTCTGCCCAAGAGCAAGAGATTATTGCGGCAGAGGAACACCAGCGTTGCCGAGACAGTATCTACAGTACTATCGAAGGAGTGTTGCATGATTGCATTGGACAAGAAGAAGATCAATTGAATCCACTAATTGACGCAACTGGATCTTACCCACTTTCTCTATAATCGTTCTCAACCTTTTAGTTTATGTTTTGTTATTTAAATATTTAGTTAGATAAAACAAATCAACTTATTTATGTTTTTATTTTATTTTCAGGAGCAAGGGAATAAGAGAAAACATATTAAGTATACCAATCCCTATGGAGACGATACACGATATACTTATATTTTATTACTTGACGACGTGTACACTTGCACTCAAATTGCGCTTAGACCACGCATATCAAGTTTTTGGCGCCGTTGTCGGGGATTGGCAACTAATTTTTTTTTAATTTTCTTGCTCTTTAATTATTTGTTATCTAACTTTAATTTTAAGTATTTATTTATTTAATTTTTATTAAATTTTATTTATTTGGTTTATGACCAGGGCAAACCCGAGTGGACCATTGTACGTGTTGGATCCTGAGATTGAACGAACAAGACAACATCTGAGACGCAATCTGTTCCAAGTCATGGACAATCCACCTAGAGGACAAATTCCACCTGTTAATCATAATGTACTGCCGCCAGCAATGCCGCAACAGCCAATGCCGTAGCCATTGCCGAGGCAGCCCACTGTTAGAGACTATCTAGTGGAAGATTTAAATGGACTCAACCCTGGCGTAGTCACACCAGAAATCGAAGCAACTCACTTTATGCTCAAACCAATGATGTTCAACATGTTGAACACAATTGGACAGTTTAGTGGGTCTGCTACTGAAGATGCAAGGCAGCATCTCAAATCCTTCATGGAAGTGTGCAACTCTTTCAAGATTCAAGAAGTCTATGAAGATATTCTATGATTAAAATTGTTTCCCTATTCATTGAGGGATAAGGCGAAGACTTGGTTGAATGGTATCCCAGTAGGATCCATAGGATCTTGGGAGGAACTCTACCGAGAATTCATTACGAGGTTCAATCCGACAAATATCTATGACCGCATTCATAATGAAATCACATCATTCCGGTAGGATGAAGATGAACCGATGTATGAGGCATGTGAACGTTACAGAGAACTATTTAACAAATGCCCGCTACATGGTTTTCCCTTGTGGACGCAAGTTTTCATGTTCTATAATGCTACTAATGCCTCCACAAGGATGATGCTAGATGCTTCCGCAAAAGGGACACTTTTAGATAGAGCATCCGCAGAGGCCATTGAAATTCTGAACAAACTCGCAAGGAATGATTTCCAATTTCCCACATCAAGGCGATGAGAAATGAGACGTCATGCCACAACCTATGATATAGATACATCAAGTTCGGTGGCAGCACAATTGGCTTCTCTGACCAAGATGGTTCAGAATATGCAAACCCAAAGAAGCGTACATGAGGTTAAGGCAGTTAACTTATCGGACTACATGCCAGATAAAGATACCAGCCTATATGTTGGAAATTATAACAGAAACAATCCAATGATGTCCAACAATTATAACTCATCTTGGAAAAGGCATCCAAACTTCTCATGGAGTAACCCTAATAATGACTTGAATCCAATTAATCAAGCCCCTAGATTCTAGCATCCAAGTCAGAACCTACCGCAGTAGAACACTCAGCAGCCCATGCCACAGCAACAGGTACAACAACAACAGTCTCTAAATGCATTTGCAGATTCTCTCACAGCTTTCATGACAAAGACTGATGCCTACATGATGGAGAATAGCCGCTTCATGAAGCGTACTGATGACTTCATGAACCGAACTGAGATGAGACTGTAGAATCAAGAGGCTGCAATAAAATCCTTAGAAACCCATGTTGGTCAATTTGCTCAACAAAAAAATACTCGACCACTAGGGGATTTACCTAGCAATATTGAAGTTGCGAAGGTGTTAGGCCATGAGCAATGTAAGGTAATCACAACCAGAAGTGGCCTACAATTGAAAAATAAAGAGGGGACCTCAACCGAAAGAGTTCAACCAGAAAAGCAACATCATGGGGACTCAGAAGCTGAGTAAGACCCTGCCAAAAGCTCTACCACGGCAACAGAACCAGCTGTATCAGAACCGTCCACCGTGGCGGCTACAAAAAAATTCACCCTAGGTATTAAATTCAATATCCAAGGAAACCTGGAGGATATCAGACCACCACCTCCTTTTCCACAGAGGCTGAAGAAGCAAAAACAGGACCACCAATTTCAAAAGTTCCTAGACATTTTGAAGCAAGTCCATATCAACTTGCCACTAGTTGAGGCTATTGAACAAATGCCCAACTATGCCAAGTTTTTAAAGGACATAGTATCCAAACGATGAAGGCTAGGAGAATTTGAAACGGTGGCAGCCACTGAAGGTTGCATGGCCATGCTACATAATCGCATGCCACCCAAACTAAAAGATCATGGATGCTTCACAATTCCTTGTGCGATTGGAGATGGTTATAAAGGAAAGGCCCTATGTGACTTGGGAGCGAGCATCAACCTAGTGCCCGAATAGTTTTTCAGAAACTTGGAATTGGACGGGCAAAACCAACAACAGTACTGCTCCAACTTGCGGATAGGTCTTATGTGCATCTTGAAGGTAAAATTGAGGACATTCTGGTGAAGGTTGACAAGTTTATATTTCTTGCCAACTTTCTTGTCCTTGATTGTAAGGTCGACGAAAATGCACCAATCATATTGGGTCGACCTTTCCTTTCTACTGGACGCACCATCATTGATGTGGAAAATGGAGAGCTCACAATGTGAATAAATGATCAACAAGTGAAGTTGAACGCCTTCCACAATCTTCCAAATTCAGACGCTCCAGCAGAATGTAAGGCTCTCCATACACCGAATAAGGGTACTAAAACATCCTGCCTGGGCAGCACGCTCGGCAGACTGTTCGGTAAAAGAATAAAACCCAAAGGAGAAGCCGAATGTACTGAAGGGATTGGCCAACTCATGAAGACAGATTCGGGCCAAAAAGAGATAATAAAAGAGGGAGATGCATTCACATGCACTCCGCAAGTAACATAATATCTTCCCTTCAATTTTAATTATTATATTAGGATTAGTTTATTATTTTCAGTATTTTGTTATTTTTTAGAATTTCAGGTTACAATGTTTTATTTTCAGTATTCTTATGTGTTATTATCAGTATTTCTTTTTTTTAAAAAAATCTATGAATGCAGGAAAAATTATGCCACAACAGGAAGCCTGTTGCCGCGACAATGCACTGTGTCAGAACCGCAGAATTCTTAACGGGCAGAAATAGTGTAACGGCTCTCTGCCGAGAAATCCGCCGCGGTAGTAACTGTACATCAAGGTAGTAAATGCCTAACGGCTAGTATTTTTAACAGTCATATTTTTACAGCCTATATAAGTAGACTCATTGTTGTACATTATTTACTTTGCATTCTTGTTATTTTTAATTTCTTGAACAATCTTGCTCTCATTATCTTTCAAATCTCACAAATACTCTATGCATTCTTACCCGCAGTCTTTCACTTTACAGCCTATTTTCAAGAACATTTCATCAATATTCAAATCATCCATGGCAGCATACAGACGATTTGCCAACAACAACGTAGCAGAACGTTTCCAAAGATCTTTTGTTGCACGACAGTTATGGGAGGAACAAGGATTCCAGCACACTATTGAAGAAAACTACGAAATCGACCAATTCTTGTTCGATAGAATCGAAGACTAGGATTAGGAAAAATTCTGCCTCCAGCCTCCCGTAGCAAATGCAACAATTGTAAGAGAATTCTATGCGACTACCCAAACAAGGACACGTTGTTCGTCTACTGTCGGGGCAAGTATACAGACGAAAAAGAAGATGGAGATGAAGTTAAAGCCCTACTACAGAAACAAACGCCAACAAGAGTACAGTCACCCCGGTAGGCAAAAACACAACAATCACCAGGACAAGGATCCAAAATGAAAGCATCGACAGAAATACCTAGGAGGATAGCTATTTCCAGCAGCTCTTTTGAATCACAATCAGAATCTATTTAATCCTTGTTGCTTTACTATTCTTCTTTTCTTTTATATGCTGTATATTTTGAGCATTGAGGACAATGCTCGGTTTGAGTTTGGGGGAGATTGTAGGTGCAGAAGTACTGCCGAGGCTACCAACTGTCGCGGCATTACCATAAAGGGAGTAAATTTTTACTAAATTTTTTTTAATATTCTCTTTTCTTGAATTTATGTTTGTAATCTTGCACTACCTTATGTCAGCTTTGCTTTAGTTTACTCCTTTAAGGCTATAGAAATCTTTCTCCTCCCCATGGCCAAGTTCTATTTTGAAGGGATAACCATAGGACACTCATGGAATAAAATTTAGAAGCTTGCTTTAGAGTTAGACAGAAAATAAATACTTTTTGGACTTGTTTGATTTAGAAGTTCTTTTAATAAACTTAGGTGATAAAGACTTAGAATTTGTTGGAAAAATAACTAGAGGTGCCTATCATTGGCTCTAGTGTTGCTCTCCTTCATGCTATAGGTGCCCGAAATTGGCTCTAGTATGCTAAATAGGTGGTTAATAAGAAATAAATAAGAAAAAAAGAAGGAAATAGAAAACGCATATCTTGAGGTTCCCAAAATTGGCTCAAGACGTGTTGTTTTAAGGAGATAGCTTTAGTCCAAGATTCTACTTGTCTTGAACTTAGAGTTTATCTAAGAAAGCCTTGAATCAGCCTTGTCCATTAAACGCACACACTCACCTAGCCTTAGAGCTTGTTTCTTTGTAAAAGTCCTTCGGTAAACTAGTGGCTAAAACAGAGAGATAGACATGACCATGGTGGGGAGAATAGATGGAAAAGTAAGACCAAAAGGGATTAAGCATGCATGTTTTAATGATGCATTGCAAACTATGGTTTCATTATGTTTTAAATAGATGCATTGATGATCTTGTGTAGAGCTTCCTCACTATGCATGTTTGCTTAGGCTCTCTTTTCATACTTGTAGAAAAATAAAGGCACTCGGGACAAAATTCGGAGCAAGGAAACCAAGGGAAAGGCTACTTCAAATTCGGTATGTTTTGATAAATAAGTTGGGGCTTAGCAATGTGTAAACCCAATCTATGTGGGGAGTGTGAACTTTGACTTTGCTTTATGTTGAAATAAGACCTATGTTGCTTGATTGTTAAATGATGGACTATGATATTGTTTGGATTGTTGAAGCATGTTCTTGCATGATCGTTATGATTTTAATCATGTTCTAGGTAGCATGCCTATAGTTTGCTTGATGTTCTTGACGTTAAAAATCATGTGTTATATATTGTTAATTATGCTTAGGACTTGTGCATATAGTGGTAGTGATTAATGGTTGTGTATTGAGTCGTTAGTGTTCACTTAGTGTGACGGAACTTTTGGGTTCCAAACCTAAAGTTTCGAAACCTTAGGGAAGGTTTCGAAACCTTTGCCAAATAGTTTCGAAACTTTCAGGAAGGTTTCGAAACCTTGCAGACAATTTCGATTCTGAAAAGTTACTGGACACGAAAAGTTTCGAAAGCTTCAGGGAAGTTTCGAAACCTTTGACTACCAGGAATTGATAGTTGTTGGAAATTATACTTTAGTCCCAGATATCTTCCTTTGTTCAATTAGGGTACCTACAGATGTTATTTTGAGCTAAAATTTCATATGGATGCATAAAGTTGATTTAATTTCAAGATGGATAACTTAATTTAGACGAAGTCCTTGTAATTTGAAATATTTACATTTTGGTCCCTAAATTAGAGAAACACGCAATTGATGATGTTAGAATGATCCGTTTGACTTGAAATTTACCTTGAAGGATACTTGTGTGTTTAATTGAACTTGGATGAAAAGAATTTCTACTTTGTTACTAGAATTTAAAAGTTTTACGTTTTAGTCCTTAATTTACTTAAGTGTTTAATCGGATGTTTGTTTATGATCGGATTGTTTCCGTTAATACCTTGTATGAGACCTTGACATTACAATTATGCATCTAGAAGAAAAAAATATAACGGTTCCATCTAGCTATGAAATATACTTAAGATGTTATAGTGTAACCCATTAGTGACGGTTCCATCTAGGCCAGGATAAGGGGGTTATAGTGTAGCTTGCATAGTTTACTTAAGATGTTTGGTATGGCACGTATAGATTGAATTAGAATGTCTAAATGATTCAAGTGAATGTCATATATGCTTGTAACCTTAAATATGTATAATAGATAGTATGGATGCTTAGTTTGCCTAGCTATGAAATATACTTATGTTAAGATATTGTATGCGTGTTCAAATCAACTAGTTTAGCCTCATATGACCAAATACTTGTTGTCACTCATGATTTAATATATAACTTGAGAATTAAAAATTACCAAATAGTTTTCTTGAGACTTAAGAAAGACCCTAAAAGACAATAGTAATGTATCAAGCATGATATAAGCAACTATGACTCTATGAGTAAAGGAACTAATCATGCACACCATGTTAGCAATTGAATGATCCTTAATTAGGTGTATAAGATAATGTTAGGACTTGTTTAACTTGTTCAATTACTTGCAAACCATTGTTTGCTTGTTCAAACCAACTAACCATATTATTTGAATAAAAAATGCTTAAGTATCTATGGTGTTGTCATGCTTTGCTTCGTTGCTTGGTCATGCTATAAGGATTAATTAGGTTGAATGGTTAAATAAGATAACCAAATGTATAATAGATTAGAAAAGTTTTAATTTCACCCTAAATTTTGTTGTCTTTTATCTTGTTTTGGTTGCTTAAACTAGTATGTTATGTCTTATAAGCCTCGTTTGTTTGACATGCCTAGTATGATTTGTGTAATGTAGTGTTTCTTTACTCTTAAATCGGGTAAGGGTATCATAATGGAATAAAGAAAAATGCTCTGGAATTTATAACCCTAACCCCTCTTATTCCAGAAACCCAGTGATCGAATCACCTGAAGCTGTCTTCAATTGTCAACGATTTCGAAAACCCCAAAAGCTTGTTTTTTCTTTGTTTTAAACTCAAATCAAATTTTAATTTCAAAAAATATAAATACCTTTTGCTATTATAAAATTTAACACGTAATTAAGTGACCAATTATGTTACACGTGTTATAAGTATTAAATTATCACAGAATTAAAAGTGTAGATACCATAAGGTGTATTTATAATTTGATGAGGGACAGAGTTATAAATACTTAATAGTTAGTTATTAAATCAACTATATAAATGAGTTATGGTCCCCAAGAATTAGGTTAACTTGCATATCTCTTTTCCCTATCTGAGAGTTGTGCCGCAAGAGAAAACCTAACTTCTTGGAAGATCAAACCCTTTGGAAAAACTCTATCGATTGATTCAGGTACGCTTCCGTATTTAGTTTATTTATTTTATTGTTCTTGATGATTTGATATATAGATCTTGGGTTTATATTCGTATCGAATATATTATAATTCTTACAAGTGGCATCAGTGCCAGAATTATGTCGAATCATTGAAATCTAATAATCGGTTTTACGTCCATTGATTTCTAATTTCAATGGAATCCAGTTTGGTTTTTGCGTCCATAACTTTGGACTTGTTTTTTCTTTAATTTATTATTAATTTTCCTTTTCAATTTGCAATCGGTTTAATCAATTCGTTATTGTTCTTTCCTATTAAAACCATGTGTTTTGATTAGGAAATTAAATTTTGGTACTATAACCAATGAAATCAATATGATTCACTTCAGTTTTGATATTTTTATAATATCATTAACCTTATGAATTTTATATTTATTTTGGTTTTTCGCCAATCTAGTTGTTTTTCTTTTTTCATTGGATTAACATTCATTGTTTTACGATAAATATATATTTCCGTGGATTCAGTTTGGTTTTACGTCCATGGGTTTGAATTGATTAATTAAGAAATCATAGAAAACAATCTAGATTTATATAAAGATTAGGTTTTTTCCGCATGAAAATTTATTTAATTTTTTTGGATTGCTATTAATTGGAAATTAAATTTTAAGTTTGGATTCCAATTACTTCGATAGTAACAATTTACTTTATTTTTATGAATATATATTTTAAATATATTTTATTTAAATTATATGTTTAATTTGGTTGGATCAAAATTTTAGTTTTGATCATTGGGTATTAAGTTATATTTGGTTAGATCAAAATTTTAATTTTGATCATTGGGTATTGAGTTAAATTCGGTTAGATCAAAATTTTAGTTTTGGTCATTAATAATAAAAAAATATATAATTAATTTCGGCTTTGCATGATAAATTTATCATGATTCAAAAAATTTATAATCAGATTAGCTATTAAAGCTTTATATTCGGTTTATGTCTATTAAATTATGATTGAATAATCTTTTGGCATGTTACTTTTAAAGTATATTGTTACTTTATGTAATTTACTTGGTTAATATATTCAATATTTATTTTTGATCATATGTTATTTTGGATTATAGAATATATATTTGGTATTGATATATTCAATTTGGTTTGATCAAAAATTTATTTTTGATTATTATATTATTATGATTATATTAAAGTTTCAAGTAATTATTATACGAATTACTCATTTGTATGATATTTTTGTATTTTGTTTTTAGTTAAAGATTAAATGTTTTGATCGAATTTAGTTTTGATTAAAACATATTTAAGGAATTTTTGAAGAACAGTAAAAAATTTCGGTTATTTGGATTCTGATAGTCCTATTAATACAACCTTAATTTGGTTTATTTTGAAAACTCAAGTGTTATCAGAAATTTCAACTTTGACTGTTACAAATATTAAGTTTAGATATTAGTATATTATGTTATATATTTTAAGATAAATTAATTGAAGCATTAAGTCACCAAAGTGATCTTTATTGTGAAAATTATTTTATTTTTAAATACAGAAGGTTTTGTGCATGTAATTCAGTTTATGCTAATATTAATCGGCCCGAAAGAAGATTAATAATTAGTAATGTTACATGTGCATTTGTTGTAATAAACATGTGATAATTATTCAGTTTTATATGTGAACAATAAATCGGCCCAAAGGAAGATTTTTGTTTAACATATTCTTATTATCAATGTTTAATTACTACATCAAGATATCACTTATAAATTAATATTTTTTTTAAATATTATTGGAGTGTTCGATATCATGTGATAAGGTTACCTTTATTCAAATTTATTATTACTTTGGTTATCTTTTATCTTAGGTAAAAGATAAAATTAAAAATATATATATTAAACAATTAAATTCATGTTTTGGTTTTAGATATCTAATATTTTTATAGATTAATTGAAACATAATGTCACCAAAGTGACTACTTTTATGTAAATTAGTTTATTTAAAATATTAAGATAATTATAGGTTTTTATAATTCATGCGTTTATTAATTGGCCCAAAGAAAAATTAATATTTGGCCGAATTACAATGATAACTGTGGCGATAAATGTGTGACAATTATATGATATTCTATGTGAACAATATGTTAGTCCAAAGATTAATTCATTGTTTGACATAGTTTATTGTCAATGTTTGATTACTACAACAAGAGTACCACTTACAGTTAATATTACTGTCCAAAGACTTGATATTAATGTTGTGCTTGGTATCTTGAGGGGAACTATCCATTATTTTGAATTTATTGTTTACTTATGGATATTTATGTGAGTTTGTTTATTTAATAATTTTTATTCTATATTTAGATGATTTATCTTTACTATCATAATATCTGTTGAATAAATTCTACACTCATGTTTAGTGAAATTAATTTCAAGGAATAGAAAAGACACTTATATATAGTATTTGGTTGTATGAAACTAAGTGAAGAACAACTTGCACCTCTCACGGCGGTAAGCATCCATAAATAGGATTTTGAGAGACGAGTTCGTTCAAGTCTAATGATCATAAAGTATAAATATTTTATAAATTTTTAGGTGCACAAATCTAAAGAAATTATTCATACTAAGGGTTTCCTTGATAAAAAAATATATATTAATTTTTTTAAGGTTAATATGACATCTCTTTTTGGTGTCTATGAAGTATAAGGATCAAGGAAATATGAGAGAATATATTATATTGCTTCAAAACTTAAGGCACGTAAGATCAAACTTTATAACAATTGTTTATTCTTATAATTTTAGTATAGCTTCCTATACAATTTAACTAATTCAAAATTAGTTACAATTATTAAAGGAGAAATAAACTTCAAACGAGATTATTTCTCATTGTGTTAAAGAGGAAGAAAAGTTGAAGTATTATAATTATAAAAATACTCAATCAGTTAGTGTTCTTTGGTTAGTGTTTCTACGAATAAGGACAATAAAAAAATATATTAGAATGAAGTTGCTAAGGGTCTTACTCAAAAGGAATAACAATAAGTTATAAAGTGTTAATTCTTTTGTATTAAGCTAGGATACATGTAAAGAAAATAAACTTCAAAAGTAAGTAATTACTTAGGCTATTTTGAGTGATCCATGGGCTGTAAATTTTATGATCCCATAATTAAGATTATTTTAATGAGAGATTTATAACATTTTTAGGATGTTGAGTTTGGAAGGAGAATAAGGTTAGATACATTGTTGTTAAAGAGAAATTGGATATTAATTTAATTCCTACTATCACTTTCCACGATGTTTAGGTTTTCACACCTATCATTAATAAAAAGTTAATTAAGTACGTCAGCAAAACAATGTTAAACAATTCTCGTTCAAGATAAGGTAATTATTTTTTAGAAGAACAAACTCAACAACCTCAAAACAACCTAAAAAAATGTGTCTTTAAAGATATCCATGAGATGAAAGAGAAATACTATTGAGGATTATTACTTAGTATTTCATCAAGAAAATAAAGATAATAATGGAATGATAAAAAACAACCTGATCAGTTTTTTTTATCAAAACATAAAAGCTTTAACTCTCAAAAGTGGATTGATGTTATTCAAAAGAGTATAATTTTATACAAGACAATAAAGTTTAGGAATTTGTCTCATTATCTTAAGGAACAAACCAATTGGTTGTAAATTAATATTTAAAACCAAGAGGGATGTAAATGATAATGTGTACAAGTATAAGACATGTCTTGTATCTAAAGGGTATACTCTAAAAGAAGACATTGATTTCGTGGAGACTTTGTCTCAAGTTATACTGAAAGACTCTTTCAAAATAATTTGACACTTGTTGTTTTTAATCTTGAGCTATATAAGATGGATGTTAACCTTGCGTTTTTTAATGACAATATTGAATAAATTAATTATATGGTATAATCAGTGATTTGTGTCTAATGATACAAAATTAATGATATGTAAATTAAAGATATCCGTATATGAGCTTAAGTTTAACTCTCATTAATAAAATTATAAATTTTATATCGATTATGTTATTCGGTTTTGAGATAAATTTGGTTGAAAATTGTATGTATTACAAGTTTCAGTAGGAGTAAATCAAGTGACACTCATATTACTAACGAAGATAATTTTTTTCAGTGCCCTACAAGTAACCTTGAAATTTATAAAATACAAAAGATTCCATAAGCTATTGAGAATCTAATTTATGCTTAAGTATGTATGCATTTGGATATTGCGTATATTATTAGAATGCTAGACATATATTTAAGAAAATCTAATTTGGACCGTTGGATAGTAGCCAAGAGAGTTATATGAAATATCTTTAGAGAACAAAAATTACATGCTCACAAATCGAAGTTCCGGTAAGTGAGAGATCATCAAGTTTACAGGCTTCGATTCTACTAAAATATTAATGTAAAAGATTCTGTCACATGAGCTGCTAATTATAGATTGAATAGAAAGATCACTTCAGTTATTTTGCGACAATAAATATGCATCATTTATTCTGTAAATAATAGGAACACTTTAAAATTTTGTTTCTATTTGTTAAAGAAAATTCAGAGTGTTTGTGTGTCTATAGAGCATATTGGTACAAACTTCATAATTGCGCACTTATTGAGAAACTATCATCCTAGGTCTTTCATGAGCATACTGCTCATGTGGTTGTAATATATTTAAGTATATTCAGTTTTAGTGTGAGTTTATAATTTTGATAAATGTTCATTTATTTTAGACATAATTTCGGTTACTTTAGTTTAAGGTTAATTTCTGCAGAAATAAAGTTATTTTGGCTTATGCACACTCTGAATTAAGTAAAGTTTGATCTCACTAAAGTTTAGGAGGACTAGTTGGAAATAGGCATGTTCGGTTCACATTTACATGTAATTTCCATGCTACGCATCCATGATTAAACTATTTCATTTGATTATATTTTTACACATGACCATTGATCGGTCCAGTCATGATTGATATGATGAAGACCGCTTTGATCCTATATGGATATAATTGATGGACGAGATTGTTTTAGAATACCTATTATATAATAGAAATTTTTTAGTTCATAAGGTTATACATTTGTCAAGAAACATATGTTTCCCAAGTGGGAGATTGTTGGATTAAAATTCAATAATAGTGGGCACATATGTATATTGGGGTGGGGATGGGTACGAGTTTAGTGTGTAGTGGGTAGGTGATGGGTTTAAGACCTTAACCGCACCATATCCACCCGTCCCGTATCCGCCCGCTATATGGGTTTTGAACTATTTGTATTTGTAGACTTTGATTATGCCTTTTATTATGGTATTTTATGTACTAAGATATTAATTTATTTTAAAATTTATGTTAATTCCTAAGTTCGTAGACTTTAAACTCAATTAATTTAGTTTGAAAAACTGATAATTTATGATAATACTTGAATTATTCAGGTTAAAAACTTAAAATGTGTGGATAAGTAAAATTTATAAAAGTATAAATATGTTTTAGTTAAATTAACTATATATATTAGTTAGTTGTAGTTAAGTAGAATTTATATCGATAAAAATACGTTTTAGTTAAATTAGTTATCGTTAGTTAGTTAGATGTAGTTTATATATGTATAAATATGTTATATATATACACTTAATCAGTCAAATAAAGTATGTAGAATTTTACTATTTTTATAAAAGTCTATGATTTATTTTTATAGAATTTGATATAAGTAGTTGTAATTGCTTGTAGTTGCTTGTAGGTATGTACAAGCGAATAATTTTAGGTGGGTATAAATATGGGGAGAGTGTATCTACACCCCCACCCACTTGCTATCCCTATCTCTCGCTGGACAGACCAAATAACTTTACAAAATCACTTTCGAGAAAAAATCACTAATAGGGTATTAGATAATTACTCATAAAAATATTTTCATTTGTTCAAAAGTTTTTATATATATTATATAAGTAAACACAACATAAATATAAAAAATCTAAAATAGTTACAATACAAAATATTAATAGCGAATGCTTTTTAATAAATTGATTTTAAATAAGTCTGTAATAATGCGGAATCAATTAAAAACACACAAATATTTTACATATATAATTTTTATGTCGTGTTTCCCATTTCTCACTCTCTTTTCATTCATTTACTTTTCCAAATGTCAATCTTGAAATATAAAATAATTCCATCTCTCTCTTGCCAACACAATCCAAACTTCAATTCAAATGGAAGTTCTAGAAAACAGTAGCTTTAAAAACATTAAAAAATATAGTATCGTTTTTTATAAAAATTTTAAAAGTTTTTTATTTATTTTTTTAGTATATATCAAAATTTTTATAATTTTTTAAGAAAAATAATATATATCAATTTTTTTAAAAAATAAAGTATAAGAATTTCGGTTTATAACCTAAATTTCTTACAAATTTTTTTTTCGGCGTTTGTGTTTTCAAACATCGCTAAAGTTCTTGATCTTTTGCGACGCTGGTTTTAACGACACTTCTTGCAGTATTCTTTTAAGCTCCAAAAAAGTTTTTAGCAACGCTATAAAACGCCGTTATAGAATTAAAAAACGCCGTTAAAGATCTATTTTGGTGTAGTGACTGTTTTCCTAACAAAAAAATATAAAAATTTTGACATACACCAAAAAATATATACCGAAATTTTTATCTTTTATAAAAACTAATATCACTATTTTTTTAACGTCTTTTAAGATAATCATTTTTTAAAATTTCTCCCATTCTAAACCCAGATGTCCAGCTATAATTTGGAATAACTTTTTTGATTGTTGTCTACAGATTAATTGTGAAAGGACAAATCTTTCTCTATTATTGCATATATATTATTTTTTTTGTTTTTTTATATTATTATTATTATCCTTGGGCCACTATGAATTATTGTCTGAATAAATCAACAAGGACGATTGTGTTATGACGACAAGTATTTTGTGTGTGACCGCCATGCTTTTGCTGTTTTGTATAGTTTTTCTTAGATGCTCTGCGAATATCCAAGACTGCATGTTTGTTTCCAGCTTCCTCAACCACAAGTTTTAGGTTCAATAATTTCACAGGAGAATTTTCCTAAACAATTGTCTAAAGTACTTATAAGTTTCAAGAAAATTTATTATAATTATTAACTCGTGGAATTGTTCATTTGATACCAGAGTGACCTGACAGCAGAAAAAGGTAAATTACTGTAAAGGTCACTAAAATTTGTTTCATATTTTTTTTCCACAGGAGTGTAAACATTTTGTCACTTAACCCTTTGTTGTCCTTAAAAATACCTGAGTGACCTGACAGCAAAAAGAGTTAAATTACTGTATAGGGCATTTAAATTTGTCTCATGCACATTTTTTACCTCCGATTTTAAAAACTAAACGTTATGATCATAATTAAAAATGATTATTTTTAATTTTATCTTTAAATTTTTAAAAATTCATTTTCAAACCTAAAACTTTGCTATTACAATAATACATACATTATTTAATTTAATTTAATTTAAATATTTTATTTAAAAAATCATTTTTAAATTTTTTATTTGATTTAAATATTCAATTTAATCTAAATATTCAACTTAGATATTTGATTTATTTAAATATTCAATTTAAATCTTAGATTCAATTTATATATTCAATTTAATTCTGATACTCGAGTTATTTTAAAAGTTTGATTTAAATTAAAATTTTAATTTATTTTAAATATTCAATTATTAATTAGAACATCCGATTCAAATACTCAATTTAATTTTATTACTCGATTTAATTTAAAAAATTGATTTAAATTAAATATTTAATTTATTTTAAATATTCAATTATTACATAGAACATTTGATTTAAGTATTTAAATACTTAAATTAATTTAAATATTCAATTTAATTTAATTTAAATATTATATTTAAATGTCCAATTTATTGTATACATTCAATCTAAATTAAAATTTCGATTTAAATAATTAATTTAAATATTAAAATTAAATAAAATATTCAAATGGAATATTTCAATCTAATATTTAAATTAAAATGAATATTTAAATTAAATTAAATATTTAAATAAAATATTTTAAAATACATTTTTTAAAATTTAATATTTAAATTAAATAAAATATTGTGTGTATTTAATATTTGAAATAGAAAAATTTTAGGTTTAAAAATGAATTTTTAAAATTTCAAGGGTGAAAGTAAAAATAATCATTTTTAAATATGCATGAGATAAATATAAGTGGCTTTTTATAGTAATTTATCATTTTTTTGCAGCCAGATCATCCAGTCTTCGATGTATAAAAACGGTTTAATGACCAAAAGTTTACGTCCCGAAAACATAAATAATCTTATTGATCGTTTACAAAATTTATACCGAGAGTAAATAAAAATAATTAGTACAATAGTTAACCCTAAATATAAATACATGTTTTCACACGTTTTATTTATGGATTACTTTGTGATATTAAAATTTTACAAATTTCTCATGTTTTACTTGGCCGCATTTATAGTTTAAAAGTACATTAAAAGTATTTTGCAAAAATATTTATTTTCTGCACCGTAATTATGTATACAATTTTCTTGATTATCCAATTATTTATACTTTATATTTGTAATTACAAGTAAATAAATATTAAATTCAAAAATAAAAACTTAATTTAAAATAAAAAATAAATTGCGGCTCATATTCGGCCAGTAACCCGTGGATATATTAAAAGGGCTGAGTCCCTCATCTTTCTCAGAAGTAGATATTAATTTCATTTCATTTTTTTATTTTCATTTCATTTTTAAATATTAATTAATTATATATTTTTTTTGGAAAAAGTTCAAAATAAAATTGAAAACTTCGGGAAAAAAACTAATTTATCTGTTTTTGATTTTTTAAGAAAATGTTATGATTTTTCAATTTAATATATATTGTTTTGTCATGTAAGATGTTCTTAATGTGCCGTGCGATTTATTTTGATAAAAAAGTTAATTATAAAGTTGTTCTTAAAAATGTTACGGGTAAGAATATTTTACTCATTTCAAGTAATGATTCTGTCTGCCGTAGAAAACATTTATGTCTTACATAGGGGTGGATATTTAATCGAATCGAGTCAAGTCGAGTTAAAATTTTTTGAGTTATTCAAGTTAACGAGTCATATTTTATAACTCAAACTTTTATTTGATTTTTTTGGTTCGAGTGGAGTTTAAGAAATTTAAGTCGAATTGAGTCTAGTTTTCTAGTTTCTATAAATATTTAATTATAATTATTTATCACGTTATAGTATGATTTGATTTCAATTGAAACGACTTTCTTTAATATATAATATATATATTTTTTTGTATATAACGGTATTTTTTATATTTTTATATATCAATGTATATATATCATAAAAAATTAAGACACTCGTCTAAAACTTAAAAATATATCCTTATTTACTAAAAATTTTGAGTTATTCGAATTTTCATTTTATAACTCAAACTTTATTTGAAATTTTTCGAGTCGATTCTATGAAATTTTGGGTCGAGTCAAAATGAGTCGAGTTATTCAATTTTTTTTGAGTTAAGTCGAGTTTTGCTCACCCCTACACGGAGCGCAAATTTAGAGCTAAGATCCATAAATTTCTACCAATAATGATTATCGGTGGAATTAGGGGTGAGCAAAATTCGAATCGATACGAAAAAACCCGAATAACTCAATTCGACTCGAGGCGAAAATACTTGACTCGTTTTGACTCGGTTCGAAATTTCATAGACTCGACTCAAAAAATTTTTAAAAAAAGTTTGAGTTATAAAATGAGATTTCGAATAATTCGAATAACTCAAAAATTTTAGTAATTAAAGGATTAGTTTTTAAATTTGAGACGAGTCTATCAATTTTTTATGATACATATACATATACATTATTATATATAAAAATATAAATAAATATTGTTACATATGAAAAAATATATATACATATCTTATATGATTAGAGAAAGTCGTTTAAATTGGAATCAACTCATACTATAACATGATAAATAGTTATAATTAAATATTTATACGAACTCGAAAACTCGACTCGAACCGAAAAAAATTAAAATAAAGTTTGAGTTGTAAAATATGACTCGTCAACTCGAATAACTCAAAATTTTTTTACTCGACTCGATCGAATACTCATCCTTAGGTGGAATGATAAAAAACATGTAGAAATTTTATAAACATAGACTTAATTATTAGAAATTAGATGAACAGATACTAAGTTATAAATTCCTTAAAACTATTACAAATATGGTGTGTAGTTGTTTCTTTAAAGATTGTACATAAATATAAAAGGTAAAATTGATATTATAACGATATTAATCATAATTAAACTGAAGTAATACAATAATATTTATCTTAATTAACGTTTTGTTTCCTCAAAACACTTTATTCAAACAATTAATTATTAGTATATATAAGAAATATTTCCCAAATAAAAAGTGGAAATGAAATCTCTCTTTTGAGGAGTATACAGTGTACTAATGTATATAATACCACTAAGTTTTCTATATTAATCATTTATCGTTGTAGTTTCTTTGATCTTATCCTCAGGAAAAATTATTAAGTGAACTATGTTCATCACATCATCTATGGTACCAATTAATCAGGATCGTTGATCTTAATTTTTTTCAAGTGAATCATCACCTCTTTCCTACATATACTTAGCGAGTAGGTAGTTATTAGGTGGTTATTTAAAGATCAACGATCCTGATTACTTGAACCTTAGATGATGCGGTGAACAAGTTCACCTAATAATCTCTCAAAACCCTGTAGGATCAAGCTTTCCACTAGTAAGACCGATATTACATTAGGGAGATAGTGATTCCTTTCGCCTCTAAAACTAAATTAAGATTCATCCACAACTCAAAACTTTAAACTCTTTATTTTAGAACCCAAGCTAGCATCATGCTCAAACAACGAATTTATACATAGGACAACAACAAATTATTGAAACAACAAGACTGACAAATCAATGGAAAAGATTGAACCTCAATTAGACACATCTAATCCATATAATCCACCAACACACCGTACCTAGAGGACTAGTTACATGAATTCCTACCACAAGATCCTCGACATGTATACCTCACTAATTAGATATTAAATTATATATATGGGATTAGGTAGAACCCGAATTCATAAGAGCAATAATAGGAACTAGTTACAGACGTCACGTTGTGTCAAAATAAAATGTCTTATTCTCAAATAATAAAAGTAATTAAATATAGTAAAGGAGAAGTAAAGGTCGATCCCACAGGGACTAGAAACTTCCTGATTATGCTTTTTGGATTGGTGATTCAAGAAGAAGATTGAATGGTGTTTAAGTAAAAAGGGAGGTTGTCGAATAAAAACTAAGTAATTAAAGAGATTGAATAAAATGATTAAAAATAATAAAAATTAGCCTAAGGCTCTCGCTTTGACTCGATTTTAATTGATTACCAGAAAAGATTTTTCACTTCGAGATTTTACGTCGGTATTTAGCCTTCCAGGTTCAAACCTTGTGGCAAAACTTTCAAACCGAATGCATAAGTGCTATCTTCGATATTGGTTTCATGGATTAATCCACTAACAAAATGTTTGTATATAAAAAAAGCATTTACATTATAAAGACCGACTTGGATTATGTTGTTGCAAAAATAATTGATCCAATCATAGTTTTCTCTTAGCAAACAATTTGCTAAGTGTGTTCCTAGGAAGTCGGATTTGCTTCAATAGCCGATTTTTCTTTTCACACAAATGATCAAATCAACGTCTTGACAAAAGTTAATCTTTATCTTGAAATCAATTTGATTTTAGAAATAAGTTCAAAAGAAAACTGAAACAAGTAAAAAATGAAGTTGTTGATGCGCTTTTCAATCATCACGTTTGGATCGAGTCATCGCTTAAGCCCTTGGCTATAAAGAACTTAGCCGAGCATAATTATGGAAAGAATTATTCTCGACATAAAAAATAAAATAAAGTAAAAAATAACAAGAAAATAAATAAATAAACCTTTTATAAGACTTGAACAAAGAGAAAAGAGATGAAAGATGAGATATCCAAGGATGAGTTTAAGGCTTACCCAAGGTGTGTATTTATAGTCTTCTATAAACCCTAAAATAAAAAGAGATAAATCCTAAATAAATCTATAATTATTTAAATTCAAATATAAAAGATAATTCCCAAATATTAAATTTAAATCCCGTCTGATAAGCTATCTGGAAGCAGCTGGTAAGCTATCAGGTGATGCTGACGTCATTTTATAGAAGTTAATGATCGATTGTCACGTCAACTTTTCATGCCCAAAGTCATACAAACCAATCTAGACTTGATCCAGAAAATAAAAAAACTTCAAAACTCAATCATTTAAGTACACTTTCTTGCATTCACATTTCTACATAAAACACACACGAAAACACCAAGATCAATAATATTAATCATCGAATCAAGGAAAACGCCAAGATCAGTAACAAAATATTAACTATTTTAAGAACTTATCAAATTTCCTCTCACTTATTTGATGCTTTTCCTCAAGCATTCCTCAACTAACATACCTAAATCACAAGTTGTCATCTTTTAATTTACTACATGTCTCAATCTCCTCAATGAAAGAAAATCAGAGCAATTTTTGTAACTAAGAAAAAATCAATCAAGTGGCAAGACTAGGAACAAGTTGAAGAAAAACATGATATTCTAATTCTTAGCTAATTTAATGAAGCAAAACTTGATACCCTCACAAATATTCACTAATTTTGCTCAAAGTGTTTAGGGTCAAAAGAATTGCTCAAGACGAATCTGATTAAAGCAGTACCATAAGTCTGTAAACACATATAATTTCCACTACTAAAGATTGAACATGATGCAAAAGTCCAGAGGTCTATATGCAGGGTTGTAACGGGGTCAGTTGATGGTACGAAAAAGGCAAAAAAGAAATAGGTTAAGTGACAAGACAAAGGATATAAAACATAATAAATGAACCACGATATAAATCAAATACAATGAGATAGAAAGTGTAAATCAAACAACAAATTTTTGTTTCTCCTTTTCGATAGTTTTGATAATTTTCTCTTTTCTTTCATTTTTTGTTTTTCTTCTTTTCAAAGAGTACATACTTGTACCTCTTTTTGATCTTTTTTCGAATTCTTCTTTTCTTTTCCCCTTTTTCTAATGCACTCTTTCTTTTCTTCTCTCTCTTTTTTATTTTTCATAGAACAAAAGTGATCTTATGTCTTGGCAAGAGTGAAAAAAGATAGAAATATAGAAAAATAAAGATTTTGGTTTGCATTAACAAGGTGAAACTCAAAAAATGGGTGCAAGGTCAAAATGATTCATTAATGGATAAAAATGAAAGGTAGGCTATTTAGGAAGTGAAGTGGTTAAACCTAAGTGCCTCTATCAAACCAAAACATCATATTCATATATGTAGTCTAAAAAAGAATTGGCACCATAGGTTCTAGAATGCTAAAAACAAGTTCGGTACACACAAATGAAACAAAGAGAAAGAACGAAAAGATTACGCTTATTAGGCTATAAAACGCACATGAAAAGAGTAAATGTATCAAGATAGCAACATTTCTATTAACCAATCATGGAACATAAAAGCATTTTAATCAAAAGTTACTAATCATGTCCACAAACTATCATGCATCTTATGTTCCAATCAAAGCAAAATCAAAAACCATCGAGAAAATTTGATGAACACTCAAAAGTCCTCATTTTATATCATTTCTCCACTCGTTTATTGTGAATAAAGACATAACTAAAGGTGATAATAGGATATTTCTGGTTATTATCCACATCTCAGCATCCGAATACTAACTTTATGAATTTATCTATTAATTGACATAAAAGCGCAAGGGAAAGAAGAAAACTCAGTTACGAGGTCAAGACCAAGTCAAAGCCAACTGCGTGAAAGAAGAGATATTTTAGAAAATAGATTAAATTAATATAATTTAATTAGGAATTAGATTTCTTTCCTTGCATGAAAAGATCAACTTAGAGCTTGGCCTATATAAGGTACTTATTAGGTCTAGGTTTAGTATGGAGTCGAGATGGATTCTCATATTATTATACCTTTAGCCGCCGCCTCCATCATGTTCTAAGTCTTTTGGAGGTTTAGATTGTTTGTGGAGTAGTTGGCGATGAAGGTTATGTTATGTTTGATATTTATTATTGCAAAACCTATTTCATAGTTTATTCTCTATTGGTAGTTGCTCTTCTTGTATATGAGCTCGAAAGATAAGTATGTGAGAAAAACTCATTTTCCTAGCATCGGGAGATGTAGGTTCATGAAATGAGAGAATACGGTCTTTGCTCATGGGCATTGACTAATCCGTCAAGAATTTCAGCGACTAATAGGATGCATGTGTTTGGTTGTTGTCCACCCTTGATTCATTCTGGAGGTATCATCATGACGTGGGTTTCAACAATTCTCTTCGCGTAGGGATAAGGAAGAAGAGATACAAGGATGCTCTATCGAACTATGAAATGATGAATTATCGACAATGTATAACCCCGCCTAGGAAGCTACGACGACCTTTTGTGCGATCCACCGAGGCGACAGTACAACCCATTGCATTAATAAATGGATACTTAACATAACTGGATTCTCCTTGATAAGTTCTCAATTCACTATCACTTTCTACACTTTTCATGGGCATTAATCATCAATTCTACACCTACTTGGACCAATGCATAGACTCAGTGTGATATATTTAGGGATTATGCTATTAAAGATAATATTTACAAAAAAGGCAAGTTTTACTGCATTTTTGTATCTATACAGGAAGAAGCATTGCCGCGACAGCAAACTGTGGCCGAGGCAGGACCTAATGCTGAGGCAATAGAGGACAAGTAGCATTATGTTAGGCAAGTTGAGGAGAAAAACAAGGAAAAAATTGCTGGACAAGAAGCCCAAGGATCGGAGCTAATAACACGAGGAAAGCCCAAAGACAAGGCCACGCGGGAAAGCCTTCTAGAAGAAATAAACTTAGAAATATTCGATTTATATACATGACTTGTTCCCTACTCCCAGTTGTATTTTACTTAGGAAAGATTTGCCCTAGGCCAGGCCTATATAAGGCATAGCCGTTCAAGGGAAGAAGATACATTAGATTCGGCCAATTCATAGAATTAGAGAGCTTAAATTTTAGTTTTTCTTTTCTTCTACATTATGTTCTAATTTTGTTTAGGTTTAGGTGAAGGTTGTAAAGTATTAGTGTGAGGAAGTCAAACTTTGTTTCTTATTTTCAATGCAATAAAATATTAAAGTTTGTTTATTCTTTGTCATTCTTTGTTCTTACATTCAAGCTCAGGAGAGAAGTTTGTAAGTCATCCATTTATCTAATATCGAGAGAGTTAGATTCACAAAAGGAATAAGTAAGGTGTTTCTCTCACGGAACACTAACTCGACCTAGGGATAGGTTTTGAGTTTTAGCGGCTAATAGAAGTGTGAGATTGGTTGGTGATTATAATTGATTCACACAGGGAGGTATCATCAAGGACTGGTCATCAATAGTACTTCGACTTAGGGATAAGTGAAGTCATCTAAGGACACTTTGTTGAACTTTGGTACAGTCTGCCCAAGAGCAAGGGATTGCAGCGGTAGACGAGTATCTTCACTGTCGAGGCAGTAATCTGCAGTCCTACCGAGGCAGTGTTGTACAATTGCATTGAACAAGAACAAGTTGATCAATTCCATTATACGGTACAACTGAATCCTGGCCACCTTCTTTATCTAAATTTTCTATCTTTATTTAGTTTTTATTATTTAGTTCAAACATAACTCAATTAATTGTGTTTTTACTTTATTTCTTTTATAGAACAAGAAGATCAAAGGAAGCATATTAAGTATACTAATCCCTGAGGAGACGATACTTGATACTCATCACTTTATTACTTGGCAACGTGTTCACTTGTACTAAAATTACGCATATCTAACACGCATCATTATTTTTGGCGCCGTTGTCGGGGATTGGTAACTAAATTTTGTTTTCTTTTTTTTTTGCATTCTTCTATTTTTACTAATATATTTTTACTTTTCTTTTTCTTAAAAAAATTAGGTGTATTTCAAATCGAAGGTTCAAGATGCAAGGAGAAATAAAGAAATCTATTTGGGAGTTGATATTGGAATATATGAATCGAACCAATCAAGAATTCCTTAGATTAAATGATGATTATCTATGTCAACCAAGAGTAACCCAACAAGTTCATGCCTGGGCAAATTTTTGTTTTAATTGTGGAGATGATCATTTGGTTAGCAATCGCCCATACAGTACTGGAACATATGGCCACATAAAGGACCATAGATGGAACCAACAACAAAATCCTTCATGGTATGATCAAAACGCTCAATTTTTTTTACCATGACAATTTTGTTGATGCTACAGATATGTCATGGCAATATAATTCTTCTTAAGAGTATCCAAATTCATTTGAGGAAACATTGAAAGCATCAATGAATAGAATTGAAGAATTAATGATAGAGCAATCAAGGTCCATGGATGCACATATAGCTAGATTGGATGCACCCTTCAAGGATTCGGAAAATCAATTACAGAGATCCGAATATGCCTTGGATATCATAACCAAACAATCAATTCTTAGGGATACTGAAATCCCAACACTAGAGGACAAAGAGGAAATTGCAGAACCTCTGAGTCTAAAATATATTGATGAGAAAGACTGTCAAACTTTCGATGAGTCTACAAAAATAATTGTCACAGCAATGGAGAATCCTGAAAAGGGCAATGTCACGATACCACTCAACAAGGCCGATGAGAGCAATGCTATAAAAAATTCTGAGTAGTATGATTCCCAAGATGTTACATCAACAATGATGCTAAAGAAGGAATCTGAGGATTACTCTCACTCACAGTTACCTGGGGAATTATATGACGACATGCGTGATCAACAAGATGGCGATGTCGTGCTAATGGAGTATGAGATGGTAATGATTGAACCTTTTGAATTCTTTAAAAACTCATCTCTTCCATTGCAGGTATTTTTCAAGGAGTCAACGTTATAAGATTTGAAACCATCACAAAAAGGATATGATTGTTTGGAAGATGATATTTTGTGATAATTCTATCTAATATTAGTTCCAAACCAAAGTCTTTACTAATGGAGATTTTTTAGAAGCATAAAAAACAATGTGGGTTGATTCTTGAAGACTTCAAAAAAGATGGTTATTCATTTGACTTACACTGAATTTTGGCAAAAGATTTCCACGACAATTGGCTAACACAACAATTGCCACGAAAACAAAGGCTATATCCAACTATGATGAAATTTAACAATAATGAGGTAATTACGTGGTTGGATGTTGATATAATTTTTTCTAATAATTTATTTTTGCCTTCAGAAACAATATCAAGGTGGAGGACATGCACGGATTATAGGAGAACACGAAAGAAAGACACCCCCATAATGATAAGACAAAGGGGACTATCCATAATCATTTTGGCCCAACCCTTTTTGGGTAGAATTGTAACTCGATGGAGGGTGCAGATGGAGTATAAGAAATATCGAAAACAACCCTCAAATAAAAGAAGCATCAACCTGGGAGAGTTTATCATAAAAGAAATTTACAAATGCGGTAAGAAGGATAAAGACCCTTTATATTTCCCTTCTTTAATTACTGGTATTTGTAATACTGTAGGTGTACCCACTGACGAGACAGATAAATTCACAACCAGTAGAAAAGGATGGACCAGAGACTTCTGCCACAAGATCATGCAAATCACGCAAGCAGAACTAGTCTAGGCAACTCCGCAGCAGTTCACTGCCGACACTGATGTCGGGGCCCAATACACGGTAGACATGCCTGACACTGCCCACACCACTGCCGCAGCAGACACATACCATGAGATTCTATAAAGGATGGCAGCCGTGGATCTTAGGCAGCAGAGATACATGGAGTATCAAAGAGACTTCAATAGCACACTTGCTTAGATGATACTCTACAACTTTCCAGACCAAGGGATGTAGTTTCCAGAATTCCCTACTAACATGTTCGTGACGACTGCACCCTACACAGAAACAACACCAGCTCTAGGAGGACCGAGACCATTTTTCCTCACAGGCCCTCAGCAACAGTTTCACGCTGCTGGCCCATCTAGGATAGCAGATTCTACCGCGGCATCATTTGCCAGCAGAAGACCTTCCAAGAGGAGGTCAGTCTTCAGCACTCCCCCAAGATCCCCCATCATCATGGATAGTCTATCAGAAGAGATAGATGCCTATGTACATCAAATCTCAGACGCTACCGGGCCGACCATTCACCATGCCTGGGCAGATCCAGAAAATGAAGGAGGGATGAATGTAATAGAGACCGAAGATGAAGGAGAAGAAGAGGTGAACGCTCCCATGCAACAAACAACACCCACAGGAGTCCAGCCACCAAGACAAGCAAAGACTCAGCCATCGCCATCACCAAGGACGTAGCAATTAGCAGCAAGATTCAGAAAATTAATTGTGGAGGATAGCTCTTCGGAGTCCTTATAATTTTTTATGTTGTTTTTTTTTATAATTGCTTGTTTCCTTTTTATATTTTTGTTTCCTATTGTTTGCCCCTAATTTAAGCATTAAGGACAATGCTTGATTCGAGTTTGAGGGTGTAGAGCCACTACTGAGGCAACTCACTATCGCGGTCTTGCCATGAAAAGGGAGTTTTAAGTGATAAAATTTTATTTTTATATTCACCATTTTACTTGAAATTATTTCCCATACTCTTGCACTGCACATCATCAGTATTGTTTTAGTTTATTCTTTTAAGGCAATAAAAATCTTTCTCCTTACCATATTTAGGTTCTGTTTTGAAGGCTTAATTCCAGGATACTTAAGAAGAAAATTTAGAAGCTCACTATAAGGTTGATCTTAAAACACTTTTGGGACTTGTTTGGCTATAGAAATTTTTTTAATAAACTTAGGTGATAAAGACTTAGATCTTTGGAAAGGTGACTAGAGTTTCCTATAACGGCTCTAGAAAATACTCTTCTTCATGCTAGAGGTGCACGAAATTGGCTCTAGTATTTTCAAAAGAATAACAAAAGAAATAAGAAAATAAGAAAGAGAAAACACAATCCTTGAGGTGCCCAAAATTGGCTCAAGAAATTGTTGTTTTAAGAAGAATACACTAAATCCAAGTCTATTTGTCTTGAACTTAGAGTTTATCTAAGAAGACCCTTAATCAAACTTGTCCATAAAAACGCACACACTCACGAAACCTTATAGTTTGTCTTCTAGGTAAACCCTTAGGTAATCGAAAGGTTAAGTCTAAAAAGTGCACATAGTTATGGTGGGGAGAATAGATGGAAACATAAGACCAAGAGGGAATAAAGTTCGACAAATTGATGGTTTATATTGCTTGAGGACAAGCAATAATTCGAGTTTGGAGGTGTGATAAGTGCTCAACTCACTATCACTTTCTATACTTTTCATGGGCATTAATCATCAATTCTACACCTACTTGGACCAATGCATAGACTTAGTGTGATATATTTAGGGATTATTCTATCAAAGATAATATTTATAGAAAAGGCAAGTTTTAGTGCATTTTTGTATCTATACAGGAAGAAGAATTGCCGCGGCAGCAAACTATGGCCGAGGCAGGACCTGATGCCGAGGCAGTAGAGGACAAGTAGCAATGTGGTACGCAAGCTGAGGAGAAAAACAAGAAAACATTGTTGGACAAGAAATTCAAGGATCGAAGCTAGATAACACGAGAAAAACCCAAAGACAAGGCCACGCGGGAAAGCCTTCAAGAAGAAATAAACTTGGAAATATTTGTTTTATATACATGACTTGTTCCCTACTCCAAATTGTATTTTACTTAGGAAAAATTTGCCCTAGGCCAAGCCTATATAGGGCATAGCCGTTCAAGGGAAGAAGATACAATAGATTCGGCCAATTCATAGAATTAGAGAGCTTAGATTTTAGTTTTTCTTTTCTTCTACATTATGTTCTAATTGTGTTTAGGCTTAGGTGAAGGTTGTAAAGTATTAGTTTGAGGAAGTCAAACTTTGTTTCTTGTTTCCAATGCAATAAAATATCAAAGTTTGCTTATTCTTTGTCATTCTTTGTTCTTACATTCAAGCTCAGGAGAGAAGTTGGTGAGTCATCCATTTATCTAATATCGGGGGAGTTAGATTCATGAAAGGAATAAGTACGATGTTTTTGTTACAAAACACTAACTCAGCCTAGGGATAGGTTTAGAGTTTCAGCGGCTAATAGAAGTGTGAGATTGGTTGGTGATTATAATTCATTCACGTCGAGAGGTATCATTAAGGACTGGTCATCAATAGTACTTCGACTTAGGGATAAGCGGAGTCATCTAAGAATACTTTGCCGGAATTTGGTACAGTCTGCCCAAGAGCAAGGGATTGTCGCAACAGACGAGTATCTTCACTGTTGAGGCAGTAATCTATAGTCCTGCCGAGGCAGTGTTGTACAAGTGCATTGAACAAGAACAAGTTGATTAATTCCATTATGCAACACAACTGGATCCTAGCCACCTTCTTTATCTAAATTTTCTATCTTTATTTAGTTTTTATTATTTAGTTCAATCACAACTTAAATAATTGTGTTTTTACTTTATTTCTTTTACAGAGCAAGAAGATCAAAAAAAGCATATTAAGTATACCAATCTTTGAGGAGACGGTACTTGATACTCATCACTTTATTACTTGGCGACGTGTTCTCTTGCACTAAAAAAGCACATATCTAATACGCATCACTCCTCTACAAAGTACTCAATCTAGCCTCGTCTTTATCCTATTATTTCGTTAATTAATTTTATGCTTTTATAATTATCTTTGTTATAATTCACACCTTCAAATTACTTGTGTTTTTAATTTTCTTAGTGCAGTCATAAGAAGTAGCAAGGTTGACTCAGTCCTCGTGGGACCGACATCTTAAATCTACAATCTGAAAAATAAGGAATTAATAGGACTCCATAGCCTCCATCAGATTTGGCGTTGTTGTCGGGGACTGACGCTCAATTTTACTACCAATTATTTCTACACCTTTTTAATTATTTTAGTTTATTTTATTTAGTTTAATTTTTAGTTTAACTTTCAAGGCTTGTTTTGTGTATGACCAGGTCCAATCCGACTATTGATCAATACCCTTATGATCCAAAAATCGAAAAAACATCACGAGATCTGAAACGTAAGGCACACCAAAAAATGAACGTAGAACCTGACCAACAAAACAGCACGGGTATGAATGCCGCCGCATTAGACAACCGCGATGCTTTTGCAGTTGTTGATCCAGTCAATATTCCAAGACAAGAACGCACTCGAAATGTTCGAGATTATTTACAGGAAGATTTAGATGGGTTAACTCTTGCTCTTGTGATGCCTAACATAAAGGTATAACACTTCAAACTAAAACCGATCATGTTCAACATGATCAACACCCTAGGCCAGTTTGGGGGTTCGACCAATGAAGATGCTCGATAGCATCTTAAATCCCTTCTAGAAAGTTGTAACTCGTTTAAGCTTTCGGGAGTCTCAGCAGACATCCTTAAACTGAAATTATTCCCCTATTCACTGAGGGATAGGGCAAAATCTTGGTTAAACAACCTCCAGCCGAGATCGTTGAACTCATGGACAGAACTATGCCAAAGCTTCCTTGCTAGATTCAATTACACCAATATGACTGATAAACTCAAAAACGACATAACATCCTTTAGGCAAGACGAAGACAAATCAATGTATGAGGCTTGGGAAAGAAACAAAGAACTATACAGAAAATGCCCAATGCATGATCTACTTGAGTGGACCCAAGTACCCATCTTCTACAATGCAGTTAACACCCCTACGAGGATGATTCTTGATGCTTCCGCCAATGGCACCCTTTTAGACCGCCCAGCCCATGAGAGTTTAAAAATTTTGGATAGGTTGGCAAAGAATGACTATCAACACCCTACCACCCGAAGAGGCATAAATAGACGAGGTATGACAACTTCTGATTATGCAGATTCTATCCTAACACAACTATCAGCCTTAAACAACATAGTCAAAGATCTGCATAAACCAAGCCACGTTCAGAAAGTAAAAGCAGTCATCGTTCTTTGCGAAACATATGGTGACAACCATGACTCAAACGCATTCCCACACAATCCAGAATCTTCCTTCTATGTTGGAAACTTTAATAGAAATAATATGTCCAACAATTACAACCCATCATGGAGGAAGCACCCTAATTTCTCATGTAACAATCCTAATAATGCGCTTAACACGCAACATCAACCAGTACAATCTAGAGGATTCCTGCAAAACAATACATTTGCTCAGCAGTAGATGCCGCAGAAGGCACCATCGCCGCCGTAGACAACAGATGTCCAGACTCTTGAGAATACACTACAAACATTTATGGCTCAGGCTGGTGCATACATTGCAAACACCAATAAGTTCATCCAAAGAGCCGACACTTTCATGGACAGAACAAAAATAAGAATGAAGAATAACAAAGCTGCTCTCAAGACACTAGAAATTGTAGTAGGACAAATGGCACAACAGATGAAAAACAGACTCATAGAAAGTCTCCCTAGTGATACTGATGTCGCTAGAATTGGTCCTCATAAACAATGTAAAGCCATATATACAAAAAGTGGATTACAACTGAAGGACCCTGAAATACCTACTCAAACAGTAGGTAAGACCCCTAAAATAGTATCCCATAAAGAAGCTACTAATGAAACATCTAAGGCAAAGTAACCAGCAGACAATGTCAACGACAATGCCATAGCAACACTGTAGATAAGATTACAGCACGATGAAAAGATCGAAGATATGTGTTTACCACCACCTATTCCATAAAGGTTGAAACAACAAAAACAGGAGTATCAGTTTAAGAAATTTCTGGACATACTTAAACAGGTACATATAAACATACCTTTGGTAGAGACAATAAAGCAAATGCCTAACTATGCCAAGCTCTTTAAGGATATTATATCCAAAAGGATAAAAATTGGGGAATTTAAAACAATTGCCGCAACAGAAGGATGTGTGGCAATGCTGTACAAGAAGGCTACAACTAAAAGAAAGGATCTTGGTAGTTTCACAATACCATGCGCTACAGGTGATCAACACATGGGCAAGGCACTATGAGACTTAGGCGTCAGTATAAATCTCATGCCCAAGTCAGTATTTCAGAAGCTAGGCATCGGGCAAGCAAAGCCAACAACGGTGATGCTGCAGCTGACAGACCGCTCTTACGTGTAACTAGAAGGAAAATTTGAAGATATTTTAGTAAACTTGGATAAATTTATTTTTCCTGATGACTCCTTAATTCTTGATTGTGAAGCAGATGAACATGAACCAATCATATTAGGAAGGACTTTGATCGATTGCGAGAAAGAAGAATTGATCACAAGGGTCAATGATCAACGAGTAAATATCAATGTGTTTAAGACTCTAAAGAATCAGGACAAACCAGATGAATGCCAAAGAAATGAAGCTAAAACTGAATTTAACATCAATCTAGAAACAAATTGCCGAAACAAAACCTGCCAAGGCAACCTCTACCGAGGTAGCATGCCCCTTGAACAATATTACATTCGGAAGAAACTACCTGATGAGGAGACAACAACTGGGACATCAGCTTCTCCTTCATCCAAAAAGGGGAACATGGTTGCTGCTGAAGATGAAATTTTTTGCACTTCTACAATAACCTAAATTTCTATCTCGTTGTCCCTAATTTATTTTTATGTTTTAGGAATTAGAATATTATTTTTATTTTTAGGATTTAGATTTTAATTTTCATAAATTAGTTTAAAACTTTTAAAGTTTCTCACAGCTTAAATTTTAATTTTAGCTTCTAGGCCCAATAAAGAAAATAAAATAAAAAGATAACCAAAACCAAAACCGTAGCCCACACCAAGAAGAAATTCCAAGCGAGAATTATGCCGTCCAATTCAAGAATTGCATCGTTCTCACTGCCAAAGGACCACATCTATAATTGCATTACATGCACGCCTAAGGGCATTAATCACGTCGCTCCCTCAAAAGCCGCACCGCTCCATCAATTTAAATACATGGGAAGGATAATCATTTTCCTCACACTCAATATAATTTCTCTTTTAGTCAATAAATCCTTCTTCATCTTCTACGTCAAAATCTTCAATGTCCAACCAACAACAAAAACATGCCGGAGAAACTATTTGCAGAAGATTCTCTATAAGAGATGTCGAGCACAAATATCACCAAGTATTCCAGAATCGACAGATATGAGAAGAACAAGGATTTTATTACACCGAAGAAGAAGATCTGGGGCTGGACAACTTCATCCTATCAAAAATCACATTTTTAAATTGACAAAAGTTCGCCAAACAACCTCCAAGGGCGAACATTGAAAGGGTACAGGAATTCTACGCACATAGACGAAAAATCCATACTCCTACCTTCGAGGAAGAGTCATTCTCGTTATTGATGTGGTCATCAATGAACATTTTGGCATCTACATCACAACTAACAAACAAGCTGCGTTCGTAGCCACCCTGACAGCCAATGACTATGAAATGATGAAAATAGAACTTTGTATACCGGGAGCAGAATGGAACACGAGAAAACACCGCGGCTCAATCAGCCGCCAAGATTTAAGGCCAGAAGCAATGCTATGGAACACCTTTATAACAAGGAATCTACTGCTAACATCCCACAATCAAACGGTGGACAGACCATGTTTGACGCTAATCCATTCAATCATACACAACAGACGCATCAATGTTAGCCGCATAATAAGTGAACAAATATTCGAATGTTCCTCCAAAGATAGAGGTATACTAATTTTCCCTTGCTTAATTACTGCCTTGGCAAGGTACAAAGGTGTACCGATACTGCTTACCAAAACATACACCCCAAAGAGAAAAGGATGGACCAGGGATATCTATATCAAAATAATAGAAGTAGAGGAAGTTGTCCCACAAGCTTTCATTCCTCCCACCGCCGAAGCAGAGCCCGCCAAAGTAAGCCAACAAGCAGACCAGGCTAAAAATGCACTAGCAGGAATCTTAGAAATCCTGCAGAAGATGTAGAGAAGGCAACTGGCCTTCATGATATACACCAGGATGTTCAACAACGCCATCATCTCAACCATCCAAAAAGAACTCCCCACATGTACGACTGTCTTCCTAGAATTCACAGTCTACTTCTCCACTTCTCAACCTCTCCCTACTACACCAACCGCCTCGGCCACGGTTCCACTATCCCCCGCTGCCACAAATGCAGCCACAACAAAGAAACCATTCTCTATCGACTTCGCAGCAACAACCAAGAAACAAGATGCTACCACACCAATAAAATCCAGTTCACTTGATTGGAGCAGCTCCTCTGATGACATAGAATCACTTATGAAAACAATCACGAATTTCATTGCATCCAAAAGCAGCAAAAAGAGAAAAGCCTCTGGTTCTGCTAAAACAACATCCCCGATCAATCTGGATACAGAGTAATCACAGCAAGACCACACTCCCATTTGCATCCAACCACCATGCTCGACAAAGAAACCAATAGTGAGCCCACCAAAACTAATCGCCGAGCAACCACCCAAAACCCACTGCAAGCTCCTCATCAACAGTGACTGCGAAGATTCTTTCGGGTCTGCAAAATTTTAAGGACGGTAGTTTTTCTTATTTTATTTCCTTTTTCCTTTTTCTTTTATCTTTTTATTTTTACTTATTTCTTTTCTTTTTTCTCTATTACTTAACCATGCATTGAGGACAATGCATTTGTCGAGTTTGGGGAGCATTTGTCCAATTTTTTAATATGTAATTATCTGCCAATAGTATGAAAGTAATTGGAGTATGTTATTATTTCCTTAAAATTCTGCTTAAAATTTTACCTTATACAATTGCAATTAAATTTTTTTAGACTATTGAATTTTATTAAAATTGCCTCGATAGTAATATATTCTCCGGCCACCGTAGCAGTTCACACTATTCACCAGACTTGAATTCAGAAAGGTCTACTAGGCTTAGTACTTAGGATTAGACTATGAGCCTAAATTCATATAAACACTGTTAGTCTTAGTTGATTTTAAAAGTTCTTTTCTCTAAAAAGCAATAAGGACTTAGGCTTAGATTTTAAACTAGAGTTGCCCATCATCGGCTCTAGTTAGTCCATAGAGGTGCCCATAACTGGCTCTGAGACTTAATTTTTCTCCCACTTACTAGAGGTGCCCAAAATTGGCTTTGGTAAGAAAAAGCTAAATACTTGAGGTGCCCAAAACTAGCTCAAGCAGTACAAGTATATTTTAGGGAGAAAGAAGCAAAAAGAATCAAGAAAAATCTTAGTCGGAAGTCTTGAGCTAGAAAAAGGACTAGAACTTAGAAAATCAGCCTTAACATAAGCTACACACACACTAAGACTTATAGTCCAATTCTGAGGAACGCCTAGAACCTAGAAGAAGCCGAGTCAAGTAAGGAACTCTACCACGACAGGCAGGACTGTATATTACCTTAAAATTCCAGACCTAAGAAAAATTATGTTTTGTTTTGCTTGAGGACAAACAATATTTCGAGTTTGGGGGTATGATGAACACTCAAAAGTCCTCATTTTCATATCATTTCCCCACTCATTTATTGTCAACAAAGACAAAATTAAAGGCGATAATAGGATATTTCTAGTTATTTTCCATATCTCATCATCCGAACACTAACTTTATGAATTTATCTATTAATTGGCATAAAACATATACGTTTGATAGTTTTCTCTCTTAGACAGGAAACTATATCATAGAGATAGCCAAAGGAGAAAATAGATGCTGAATTGCAGATGAAGCACACGCCACAACAACACTCTGGAGTTTACCACAGCAGCGTAAAAGACAACAACTGGTGCTCAACAGAAAGAGGAAAAGATACCGATCTCAATAGACAAAAGAGCAAGAGAAAGAAAAAAACTCAGTTAGGAGGTCAAGCCTAAGTCAAAGCCAACCACGAGAAAGAAGATAAATTTTAGGAAATAGATTAAATTAATATAGTTTAATTAGGAATTAGTAGGACTCCATAGCCTCCTTCAAAATTCAAGAGATATAACAAATTAATTAAATGGCAACAAGAATTTTCAAGTATATTAATATCAAAATATCTCAATTTAAAATATTAAATAAACAAGGTGAAACTTGGCATGCAATCTTCCCCCTCACTTAAATCGTTTTCCTCAAAACATAAATGAAAATTAAAAGAGAGGGAAAAATAATACTCCCTGATCTAATGACGATCGTGTCCACGTCCATATCGTGAGGTACCCGAATGAAGGTATGAAAGCAATTCCGTAAGGTTGGTCTCAATGAAATTGAGTCGACCATGAACCTCATGTATGTCCTCATGCATATTAGGTTGAGGGTTCGCTTTCGTTGCCGATTGTGGTGTTGGCCTCCGTAGATACACACGTTCATTTCATGGTTTAATGATTCCAGGAGAAACCATATATGGTGCATCGAGAGTTCCTACAAGTAATCCAATCGAATCAAGACATCGAGCATCCAATGCATCCATAGTAAAAGCATAAGTAAACTCATGAGCATTAAAATTTAATAGAAATAAGCGAGACTTAAGATGCGTGATATATGGATCAAGTATAAGTGAACGATTGGATCGAACTACTATCTCAAAAGCACGAGCAAACCCAAAACCTAAATTTACCTTGATGCCAGTTTGCATACACGATAAAAACAATAATTCAAACTTACTTAAGTAGGATGTCGTGTCATTACGACCCAAATAATTTTAGGCAAGGAATCGATGAATGTAACAAAGTGTAGTGTCGTGAATATGCCATTCTTTAGTTGTTCAACCTTTGAAATTGAATCTTACAAAGTCGGTAAGTCCCTCGTACGCAAGATCAATGTTAATGTCCTCTTGAATATCAAGAAAAGAGGTTAAATTTTATAAATAGAAAATGACATTAAATTTATCGAAGCTCCTAAATCGTAAATTGCATGATTAATTAAAACATTCCCTATTTTATAGGGTATAGCAAATACATTCATCTTTCATCTCTTGGCGGAAGCTTTCGTTGAAATACTATAAACATATTTTCTCCCAAATTTACTTTCTCACGGCCAGTTATTTTCCACTTTGTGGTGTAAAATTCCTTTAAAAATGGAGCATACTTCGACATTTTTTGAATTACTTCCAAAAGAGGTATATTAACCTACACTTTTTGGAACACCTCTATTATTTCCTTTTCTTCAATTCTTTTGTCGCTTAATGAATCTTGACGGAAATGGGGTTTGATCTTTTGAGAAATGGAAGGGGGAGGTGGTGGAAGTGAAGAAGATATACCTTGAGATTTGAAAGTTGACGTTTCCTTCTCATTCTCTAGCTGTGTAGTAGTTTCTTTTGGAACTTTAGGATTAACAGTTGTTACACTTTGGAGGGTTATAGCACTAACATTTTATCTTGGGTTTAGCTCGGTTTAAGAGGGGAGTTTTCCTTGCGATTCTAGTCTTCAAACAGTTTAAGCTAACTAGGAAATTTGCTTATCTATTTCCTGTAGGTGGGTCTCAGTTTGGTTTTGGAACTTCTCTTGGGAAATTGTTAATCGTTCAACAATAAATTTCAACGATGATTTCGGTTGTTGATTTTGTTGTCCTTACTGATATGGTTGATTCTGTCTAAAATTTTATCTATATCTTAAATTTGGATGGTCTCTTCAACCAGGATTGTAGCTATTGTTGTTAGGGTTATAAGGTTTTTGGGAAGGTCCAGGAAAATTTCTTAAGGCATTCACTTGGGCATTATCCTCTTTTTGTATGATCGGACAATAGTCTGTCGAATGCTCTAGACTTGTACACATCTCGCAAAATCTAGTTGTTCTCTTTTTATTTGCACCAAGGGATTGAACAATGTCAATTAATTTATCAATTTATTTTCCAATGAAATTGTACTTACATCGTGAACCCATCGAGATGGCACACTTGCAGAGTGAAATCATTGCGAGTTAGCGGCCATGGTGGATTTTAGCGCTCTAGCCGCGATTGGAGTCATGTTGACAAGTGCTCCTCTATTTTCCACACCCATTACCTTCATATCCATAGGCGTTAAACCTTCATAAAAATACTAGAGGAGTATTTTTTTCGGTTAAGCTATGTTATGGAAAGTTTGTACATAACTTTTTAAAACAGTAATCATATAAAGTTACGGTATCCTTTTATCGAATACTCAGGATACTTTGCCTCATTTCTCTTGCCTTAGCTTCTGAAAAAAACCTACCAAGAAAAAGGCAAGCTATATCATTTCAAGTTGTAACAGAATTGGAAGATAAATAAAATAACAAGTGTTTTGCTATATCAGCTAAAGAAAAAGGAAAGGCGTGAAGTTTAATTTGGTCTTCAGAAACTCCTTTTGGTTTTTTACTTAGGCAAACCATATGAAATTCCTTGAGGTGTTTGTGTGAAATTTCACAAGGCAAATCATGATAGGTTGGTAGGAGATGAAATAATCGTGTCTTAACAGTGAATGGCGTATCACCATTTGGGAATGTTATGCACATCGACTGATAATCATCAGGTACCGCAGTAGGTTGTTTGATGGTTCGATTTTCATCTCCGATTGTAACATGTTCTACTAGATTTTCCAAGTCAAAAATCAAACAAAATACTTTAGTAACTTTGCAGTAGTCCCCGACAACGACGCCAATTTAACACGCGTCGTGTAGTGTCAAAATCAAATGCCTTATTCTCAAATGATAAATGAAATTAAATATAGTAAAAGAGAAGTAAGGGTCGATCTCATTGAGAATAGAAACTTACTGATTATGCTTGTTTGATTGGTGATTCAAGAAGAAGGTTGAATGATGTTTAAGTAAAAAAGGGATTATCGAATAAAAACTAAGTAATTGAAGAGATTGAATAAAATGATTAAATATAATAAAAACTAACCTTAGGCTCTCGCTTTAACTCGATTTTAATTGATCACCGGAAAAAGATTTTTATATCGGGATTTTACGTCGGTACTTAGCCTTCAAGGTTCAATCCTTGTGGCAAAACTTTCAAACCAAATATCCAAGTTCTATCTTCGATATTAGTTTCACGGATTAATCCACAAATACAATTTTTGTAGATAAAAAAACATTTACATTATCAAGACCGACTTGGATTATGTTTTTGCAATAATAACTGATCCAATCTCATTTTTTTCTTAGCAAATAATTTGCTTAGTATGTTCCCAAGAAGTCTGGTTTGCTTCAATAGCCGATTTTTCCTCCCACACAAATGATAAAATCAATGTCTTGACCAAAGTCAATCTTTAGTTTTGAAATCAATTTGATTTTAGAAATAAGTTCAAAACAAAACTGAAAGAAGTAAAAAACGAAGTAGTTGATGCGTTTTTCAATCCTGATGTTTGGATTGATTTATTGCTCAAGCCCTTGACTATAAAGAACTTAGTCGAGCATAATTATGGAAAGAATTATGCTCGCCATAAAAAATAAAATAAATTAAAAAAATAAGAACAAAAAATAAAGAAAGAAAACTTTTATAAAACTTGAACAAAAAGAAAAGAGATAAAAGATGAGATATCCAATAATGAGTTCTAGGCTTACCCAAGGTGGGTATTTATAGCCTTCTATAAATCCTAAAATAAAAAGAGATAAATCCTAAATAAATCTAAAATTATTTAAATTCAAATACAAAAGATAATTCCCAAATGTTAAATTTAAATCCCGTCTAATAAGCTATCTGGAAGTAGCTGATAAGCTATCAGGCGCTACTAACGTCATCTTCTCAAAGCTACTAACTATGTGTCACGACATTTTTTCATGCCCAAAGTCATACCCATGAATCTTGACTCGATCCAGAAAATAAAAAAAAACTTTAAAACTCTGCCACTTACGTAAACTTTCTAGCATTCTCAGTCTTGCATAAAAACACACAAAAATACTAAGATCAATAACATAAATCATTGAATCAAGGAATAATTAAATAAAAAATATTAACTATTTTGAGCACTTATCAACTAAGAATAGGGCAAATGTACTTAAAATAACATTTGTACCTTAAAGATTATCTTAAGCCTTTATTACATACTACCTCACATGTGCCCTTGTGGTAAACTAGAATGTACCCCGACTCTACTGACTTCTCATGTGACTCACTTATCTTTTAGGAAAGCCTAGATCCCTCGAAGCTGGAGAAAGGGCCTTTCAAGTATAGAATAAAGTGTTATTCATAGCTACAAGATAATCCTTCACAAAGCAATCCAGTGATCCAATATTATAGAAAATTTTGGTTAATTCCCAACACCTACCTCTGTGTTTGTGCCTATATTGATCAGAAACTAGTGTGACCATACTCTTTTGTATGTTTTTCAGACTCATTAGGAATAAAATTAAGAAAAGCCTCATATGACCAATAGACTCTGATCTCTAATCTGACCTCGAACTTTGATTTGAGGCTTCTTTATCTTGTTTTAATGGTTTCTATTCCTCTTTAAATAGGTTTAAAATTTGCTGGAGATGTTCTATGTTATCCCACTTGAGATCTTTTTCCTTATTATATGGGATAAATGTTAAAACTTGTACTTGTTAAATTGATTTTGCACTAGCAACTAATTAATTTAATGAACCTACTTAAACCTATTAGGAAAGTATTACACCTAATCTTTTCTATAGTAATGAACCTACTTAGCTAAAGAAATTCTTGCCCATATTCAAAGACTGATCGATTCCTTTAAATAAGGTATGCGAACTAATCTTTCAAACTATCGATAAGGGATACACCCACATACATTTCTCCAACTCATCCAAGAATACATCAATTGTAGGATAATTAGGAAACCATCCTAACTTTACAGTCTTACACTATTCTCTGGCATTTATATTAACAAGGAAAGGATACATGACAACTTGTCCTTAGGACTTAGATTCCTTTTTCTAATGACCAAGAGAGTATCCATCAACCATTGGTTTATCTTCACAATGAGTAAACCTCGTAAGGGGTAATTGATTGCAAAAATATATTCCTACAATTAGATGTAGGGCTTAATATGATTTGGAGAAATAACTAACCCCTAGATCAGCTCCTTAATTTATCTTCTTTTAAACAATGAGAAAATAATCCGAATCAAAGCTCCCTTTATGGGAACCACAAATTTTCTTATGACCACTTTCTCTCCTTGATATAATTGCTATTCTACTCAAGTAAACAAACAAGGTTATACTATTGAATTTCAGCTTAAACCAAGTATGACTTCAACTTATGGACATGTTTTCACTAGACAACTATTTATCATTCTGGACTACCTTGAAGACTTTTTAAAACTGACTAAACCATAGGTCTAATACCACTAATTATAGCATTCTCGATCCAAAAGTCATATTTTGTCTTCAAGCTCAACCTGTTACTATAAAAAATTTTGTTTGGAAAATTCCAACAACAAAAATCATTTTGCAATTCAGTAGTTTCATAAATAGGTAAATCCATTATGTATTTAAAATATATAATATGAGATCCAAATAAAAGTATTAAAACATTTGATTGGTCCAAATTAAATCTAAAATAAGAGTTATAATTACATGTGAGATCCTATAAATACATAACTCATTATATCTCGGTATTTTACTCTAACAACCAGTTGATGCTGAAATCCTACACTTGATGGTTTTCGTCTAAATTATGAACAATATATTCACCTACAAAAGAAAACAATGATTATGAATATTGAGCTAACAAAGCTCCGTAGAGACACTTTCATTCAAATCTATTGAGCAATATGACATATACATTATGCCTATCATAAACGCCTAAACACGTAAAAAACAATATGGATGTATTATCTCACACAACACATATGCATCATACAAAGAATATGTAATGAGTCTCAGTGCCATATAACTTCAAGAACATACAATCTTGGGTATGGCCTTAGACACTTAGCTTCATTATTATACAACCATGCTTAAAATCTCTCATAGAGCAGCTTTCAATGAAACCTGATATCACACAACTTCTAGAATGTAAATTCGATAAAAACATTTAACTATGATATTACAAAACTCTCACTGGTATCTGAATCACAACAAAAAAGAGGTGACTCAACTATGTAAGCATCATCTTTTAGCACAAAAATATATATAAACAAAAATCATAGGTGGAGTGTTGATACAAGAGATCTTTCGCTTCTTCATTTACTTCCAGGTATAGGATAGTGTCACGTTTAAAAAGAGGCAAGGAATATTAATCTCACATCAGAAAAAGGGGTTCTTGGGATGTATAAATGGTTACACTACATGTTATATCAGATATATATTTTAGGAATAAAGTAATGGCCCCATGAAAAGTTGTATTGGAGCAACCTTTTGATTGTTCAATTTCATGCCGAGCGCCCATGAGAGAGGTAGGCAGGCTGAAAACCATGACAAGAGGCAAATCACGAGAAAGGAAACTCATAACACGGGCGTCACAAGATTCATACTCTTTATTACATACAAACTCGAAAGATAAGTAGTTGTAGAAGATAGTTTGTAATTTGTTTAGTTCATATTAATGCAAGTTTGAATTCATAGTTTATTTGCTCTTGGTTCATACTCTTTATTGCATACAAACTCAAAAGATAAGTTTGCAAGGAAAAACCTATTTGTCTGGACTAAGGATAGTTAGACTCATGAAACGAGTGAATACGGTCTTTTCTCTTGGGCATCGACTAATCCGACTTAGGGATAAGTCAACCAAGATTTCAATGATTAAATGAAAGCATACCATTGGTTGTTGTTCATCCTTAATTCACATCGAGAGGTATTATCGAGACATGGCCTTTAATATTACTCTGAATTAGTGATAAGGAGAGGCAATAAAGGATGCTCTATCGACCTATGAGTTGTTTCTTTCTAGACGAGGCAAAACCTACCGAGGTAGCTAAGGCAATCCTTCAGCGACCCGCCGAGGCGGCACTTCAAACCATTGCATTATAAGAATGAGACAATTACATTCTATATCCATACTATGAAGCAATCTAACCTGGCCTACTTCTCCATCCTTGATTTCTTGATAATTTATTTTTATTGTTTTAGTTAAATTTCTTAGTTTAGTTATAATTCAAACCAAATTACTTGTGTTTTTACTGTTTAATTGTGTTGGAACGTCAAATCGCGTAAGTAACGATAATCATCATGGGATCGATATCTTTTATACTATTACTTGACGGGTGTGCACTTGCACCATAATGGTGTAAGACCTTCTTCACACGACAAGCTTTTGGCGCCATTGTTGGAGATTGACGATTCTAAGTTTCTGATTTATTTTATTCTAGAAAGGAAATCCCAAAAGGAGAAGCCATGAAGCACATAAAAAGATCCTGAAATCTAGCCCATCGTCTCGCCAATGAAGTGGCCAAGGTAGGTTGGCTGCCCAAGAACTTTATCTCCCCTGTTTTGCTTCATACTTCATTATTGTTTTCTATTGCAATTTTTTCTCTCTCTCCACAAACTCCACAGAAACAAAAGACCCTCAAGATATAAAAAAGTTTAGCCACGACATATAAATGTGACTTTCTCATCACTTTGCTTTCTACTTTTTATCTTGTCTATTGTTGCTTCCTTGTGTTCAGATTCATGCATTAAGGACAATGCAACACTTGAGTTTGGGGGAGCACTATCAATACTCTATCAATATAAAAAGATATGTCAAGTCTCACGTGCCCTCTAATTGGATCATGAAAAAAGTTCAAGATTTTTATGAAGTATACTACCGTGGAAGTAATATGCCAACCTAGTCGTCGTAGCAGAGTGCAACCTTCACCAAGCTTAGAATCAGAAGGTTTCGAATGAATAGTACTTAGGATTAGACTATGAGCTTGAAAAATTTTATACACTGTTGGACTTAGGATTTCCTTTATTTAAAAAAGAAATAGAGACTTAAAGTATGGATTATAGCTAGAGGGCACCGGCTCTAATTTATTCTTTAGAGGTTTCCATCATATGGTTTAAGAATCATTAGTTTTTCCCCATATTAGAGGTGCCCCAAATTGACTCTAGAAGTAAAATTGATACTTGAGGTGCCCGAAACCGGCTCAAGAATTATAAATATATCATATACATTTATATACAATTTAGGGAAAAAGAAAACTAAAGGAATAAAAATCCAAGTCGGGAGTCATGAGCTAGAAAAAGAATTAAAACTCAGAAAATCAGTTTTTTCATGGCTACACACACGCTCACGAGTCTCATAGTCCAAATCCGAGGAAGTTCTAGAAGACAAAAGAGAAAAAGCAAAAGAACGGAATCCCGCCGCGATAACTAGGAGGGCATATTGTCATAAAAATTTATTAAATTAATTTATTTTGCATTGCTTGAGGAGAAGAAATAGTTCGAGTTTGGGGTGTGTGATAAGTTCTTAAAAGTCCTATTTTATAGTTCCCTTTCATTATAATTATTGTTAGTTTTCGAGTCAATTGAGTGGTATTATGAATCATTTTTACATATTTTCTACAATTAAGTATTAATGAACTTAAATATAAAATTTATACAACATTTTATGAAAAATTTTATTGTTGTTGGTTTAGTCTTGATAGATAATTCTCCATGGCGGCAAAATGTCATGATGATAGAATGCCTTGATGGCAAAATACCACAACGGTAAAATGTCTTGATACAGAAGGCTACCTCGGCGGCAAAGATGGCAATTGCAATTCAGATTTGTCACCAGACATTGCAGAAACATGCTAAGCTGAAGAATGAGCAGATCGAACCAGGCCAAGAGAACTGTACCGATGCAGTTCCAAGTCAAGATAAAGTATTGCACCAAACGTGATAGCAACCCACCGTGGCAGCACCAGGAAAGAATATTGATATGATGGGAGACCTAAAGAGAAAAATAAGGTGGACGTTGTAAGACAAGAAGTGTTGAAACACCAGAGGTGGAGGAAGCCAATAGGAAAGCACATTGTCCAGGCACATTCAGGTCCAAATGGTCAAAACCACATGGTGTAATATAAATCAAATCAAGAAGGGATGGACATGAATTCAAAGAGAATGACCAACTATTGAAGCATGATACTGGCCAACATGAGATGAGGACTATAGACACCTTCACTTTAGGACATGCACTTGCCTGCAATCCTATCGTGAATTAATCTCTTTATCTTGCTTTTCTTTTATTTTAGGATTAGTTTTAGTTTAGAGTTAATTTTTATTATTATATATTTTTTTATTTAATTATTTTTCTTGTTGATGTTTAATTTTTTTAGGAAAATAAGCAAGAATGAAGGTGAAGAAGTTTAGAGTAGGAAATTTGTTGTCGTGGCAGTAAATGGTGTTAGGGACGCAACAGCCTCTAATGGGCAAAAAAGTGTAACGGTTAGTCTGTCAAAATTCCCGCCACGGCAGTAAATGCTAATGACAGTAATTGTTAACTATTAGTTGATTCAAACGGCTACAAGGTCGAGGGCTTTATAAGAATCTTCTCCTTCTTGAACTATTCACTCTTGCATTCTTGAATCTTTAGAATTTTTTTACTTAAGCTCTCTCTTGCATTACTCTCTGCTAATATCTAAACTCTCTTAACACTTTTAGAAAACCTCCAAGATCATCTCCAAGATTTTTAGAAACTCTTCATTGTTTATCTCTATGGCTACCTACAACAGATTTGCCTCCCTCGCTGTTTAAGAACGTTACAACAAATCCTTCATTGCTCGGCAATTATGGGAAGAGCAAGGATTCTAGCACTTGGATGAAGAGAACTATGGAATCGAACATTACTTTTTCGATAGAATCAAGTACGAAGAATGGCAAATCTTTTGCTTGCAACCTACTCAAGCCAATGCAACAATAGTGCAGGAATTCTACGCTCATGGGTCGAACAAGGACTCTCTGTATGTCTACTGTCGAGGCAGGCCGATCCAACTTGATTTCGAGACAATAAATCTATTCTACAGCCTAACCCTAAATCATGATGACCATTCTACATTCATGGAGAACATCACCAACGAATATTATCAACTGATCAAAGATGACCTTTGCTATGATAATACAAATTTGGAAACCGATACCCACAGAGGATTGGTGGCAAGGCAGAATCTTAGGCCCGAGGTCAAGCTGTGAAATATTTTCGTCAAAAAATGCCTCATCCTAACTTTCCATAACAACACGGTCGACCGAAGAAGATTAGTGCTCATTCAATCAATCATCAACAAACGAAACATCAATGTTGGAGAGATAATCTTAAGGGAAATCTATGAGTGCAGTAAGAAGGATAAAGGACCATTATATTTTCCTTGTTTAATTATGGGTATTTGCACTACTGCAGGTGTACCAACGGCGGACATAGATGAATTCATTGCCCAAAGGCGAGGGTGGACTAGGAAATTTTGCCACAAGGTTATGCAAATCACCCAGGCAGAACCAGTCCAGGTAACTCCACAGCAATACACTACTGACACAACTACTGGGGCCTAGTTTTCGGCAAACATACCTGATGCTGCCCACACCACTGCCGCGATAAAGCCATACCAGGATATACTTTAGAGGATGGCGGTCATGGATCTTCGACAACAATGATACATGGAATACGAAAGAGACTTCAACAACACACTAGCCCAGATGATGCTTCATAATTTTCCCAGCCAAGAGGTGCAGTTTCTAGAATTCTCCACCAACATGTTTGTCACAGTTGCACCCTACACCGAGACGACTCCAGCCCCAAGAGGATCACAACCATTCTACACTACTAGTCCTCAGCAACAATTCTATGTTACTGGCCCATCATAGTCAGCAGAGACTGCCGCAGCATCATCTGTCAGCCGACGACCATCAAAAAGGAGAGCAGTCTTCAGCACTCCACCAGGATCCCCCATCATCGTGGGCAGTCTCTCAGCAGAGATAGATGTCTATGTCCATCAAAGTTTAACCGTTTTCGGGCCAAGCACTCACTATGTCGAGGTAATGAATGTTGAAGGTGATGGTGAGACAGACATTATGCCCACTGAAGAAATTGTCAAAGAAGAAGACGAAGAAGAAATGGACGCTCCAATGCAACGAAAACCACCTACAAGAGTTCAGCCGCTCTGACAAGCCAAAACTCGGCCATCAACATCGCCAAAAATGAAACAGTCAGCTGCAAGGCCACGAAAACTGATTGTTGATAGTAGTTCTTTGGAGTCCATTTAATCTTTACATATTTATGTTGCTTCGATATATTTTTACTTGTTCATTTTTATATTTTGTTTCCTGTTATGTGCCACTGATATAAGCATTGAGGACAATGCTTAGTTCGAGTTTTGGGGTGTAGACACACTACCGAGGCAATCCACTATCACGGCCCCGCCATGAAAAGAAGTATTTAAGTTGTTTTTCAATTTTTTTATGTCCCTCACCTTACTTGAAATATTGTTCATACTTTTGCACTGCTCTTCATCAATATTGCCTTAGTTTATTCTTTTTAGGTTATAGAAATCTTTCTCCTTACCATGATTAGGTCCTATTTAGAAGGCTTAACTTTAGGATACTTAAGGAAGAAAACTTAGAAGTTTGCTATAAGATTGATCCTAAAAACACTTTTGGGACTTCTTTGACTATAGAAATTCTTTTAATGAACTTAGATGATAAAGACTTAGATTTTTGAAATTGTGACTAGAGGTGTCTATCACTGAATCTAGGAATCACTCTTCTTCATGCTAGAGGTACCCAAAATTGGCTCTAGTATGCTAAAAAATGAACTAGTAAAAAGAAGAAAATCTTGATGAGAAAACACAATCCTTGAGGTGTCCAAAATTGGCTCAAGAAATTGTTGTTTAAGAAGAGAACACAAAATATAAGTCTACTTGTCTTGAACTTAGAGTTTGTCTAGAAAGCCTTTAATCAAACTTGTCAACAAAAACGCACACACTCACAAAATCTTATAGCTTGTTTCCAGGTAAATCCTTGGGTAATCGAAAGGTTAAGTCTAAGGAATAGGCATAGTTATGGTGGGAAGAATAGATGAAAATGTAAGACCAAGAGAGAATAAGGTTTTGCAAATTGATGGTTTGTATTGTTTGAGGACAAACAATAGTTCGAGTTTAGGGGTGTGATAAGTGCTCAATTCACTATCACTTTTTACACCTTTCATGGACAATAATCACTTAATCTACACCTACTTGAACTAATGCATGTACTTGATGTGAGATATTTAGGTACTTTACTCTTGTAACATATGAAGATAATATTTATAGAAAAGGGCAAGCTTTACTATACCTTTATGCATTTCAGGAAAATCTATTCTCGTGGCAGCAATTGAGATCGAGGCAGGACCTGATACCGAGGCAGCAGCTGAAGGACAAGTAGCGATATTATAGGCGAGCTGAAAAGAAAATTGAGGTGGATGTTATTGGACAAGCAGCACAAGGATCGGAGCTGGGAAGCGCACATAAAGTCCAAGTCAAAGGCCTCGGGGGAAAAGAATCCTTGTGGGAATAAACTTGAAAATAAAACAAATATTTTATTTATGTACTTGACTTGTATTCTACTTCAAGTTGTATTCCTACTTAGGAAAGGTTTGCCCTAGGCCAAGCCTATATAAGCCATAGCCGCCCAAGCACATCAGATATCATCATACGACATAGACTAGGGAGCTGGATTCATCTTAGATTTTTAGAGTGTTTTTTGTTTCTCGTTATGTTCTAATTTCTTTTAGATTAGGTGAAAGTTGTAGAGTAATAGTGAGAAGAGATTGAACTTTGTTTCTTGTTTCAATGCAATAAAATATCAAGGTTTGCTTATTCTTTGCCATTCTTTGTTTTTGCATTCAAGCCTGAGAGAGAAGTTGTGAGTAATCTATTTATCTAATATCGAGAGAGTTAGATTCACGAAAGGTATAAGTACGATAGTTAGAAAATACTAACTTGGCCTAGGGATAGTTTGGACTTTCAGAGGCTAAAAGAAGTGTGAGATTGACTGGTGATTATAATTGATTCACGCTGGGAGGTATTATCAAGGACTGGTCATCAATAGTACTTCGACTTAGGGATAAGCGGAGTCATCAAAGGACACTTTGTTGAACCTTGGTAAAGTTCACTCAAGTGCAAAGGATTGTCGCGACGGATATAGCTCATCGTTGTCGAGGTAGTAAACTGCAGTACTACCGAAGCAGTGTTGTGTGATTGCATTGGATAGAAACAAGTCAATTAAATCTACTATACAACACAACTGGATCCTGGCCACTTTCTTAATTTGATTATTTTCTTATTATTTAGTTTTCAAGTTATTTAGTTTACTCCAATCCAAATTACCTGTGTTTTTATTTTATTTTTTTTTACAGAGCAAGAAGATAAAAGAAGGCATATTGAGTCTACCAATCCCTGTAGAGACGATACACGATAATACTTATCACTTTATTACTTGCGACGTGTACACTTGCACTATTTGTGCACTTTTTACACGCAATATTATTTATTTTCAATCTTTATTTGGTTCTTGAGAAAAGTGAAAAAAAAAGAATATTATTTATTGTAAAGGAAAAAAAGGATGGAGAACTTAAGGTTTAGTCTAAATATTTAATAATTTATGTTTTATTAGGATTAAATTGATATAACATAATAATTTTAGTCTCTAAAATTATTATTAAACCTTTTCATCTTACAAACTCCGTTAAATATTTAACGATCGATGAATAAAACATTAACAAAATAAAATATTAATATCAATTTGATGAAAAATTTAATTTTGTGACCGAAATAGAAAAAAGATGATAGATAAGTGATCACTTGTGTAGTTTATCCTAAGAATAAATTTAATTAAAATTTTATTTTAAATAATTATTTATTATATGTTGAGTCCCCGAAATTTCTAATCTTTATTAATTAAATTAATGATATTCAATAATCTTCAACGTTAGTGGTGTTCAGAAATGTTCGACGTCTATTGTAAAATTTTTTATTCTAAATTAAAAAATACTTTTTTTCTAAATATGGAGAGGTATTTTTTAATTAATTATTAAAAAAGTTATATTTATTTAATGCCCCGTTATTCGTAAGGAATGATTGCCCGCAATCAACGGGATTAGCACTGTGTTCAACTTCAATTATTAAATGTGGATGATAGTGGTGATTTTCAAAGATCCAAGTTTAAGTTTAAGTAAATGTATAGGTAAGATGTGTATGTGTCATGGAAGGATTAGAAAAATAAACATATTTATTGTTATATAATTACATTAATTTATTAAAAAGGATAAATTCTTTAAATTGTCACTAATTTTTTTCTAATAAATCTATTTTGATCATCAAAGTTTAAAATATTTAATTTATTCACTAAATTTAGACATTAAATATTTTATTATTAATTTTTATTAATTTTTTGACGTCTATTTATTAACGAACAAAAAAAATATCCAAGATCAGAACAATAGAATCACTACGAGAAAAGCAATATACTCATAAATGAGCTTCATCCGAAAGTAGAAGAAAGAGATAGGTGAGAGAAAAATTTTAAAAAAATCATACGATTTATAGATTTTGAGACATTTTTTAGTAAAATAAGTCAAATTTGAACTTAAGATACAAGATAAAGAGATCATTAAAATTTGATATCAAACAAATACCATCTATGATATTTATCAGACAATAAAAAATAATTGAATGATAGAAAAATTTAATATCTAATTTTTGTTAAATAATTTTAATAATTAAAATACATTTAAAAATAAAATTTAATGATAATTTATAAAACTAAAAAAGAGACGAGTTTTAGTGTATGAAATTCAGTGTACTTCATTCTCATACAACACAGCTTTCTTTGATTTTGTGATGTACTGACATTGATGATTGTATTATTTACGTTTAATCGTATACAAATAAGTTCTATTTATTTTTAGGTAAAAAAATATTTTTCATATGTCTTGTTAAAAATCTTTCTAATCTAAATAAAACAAAAAAAGTACATATAAGAAAAATAAAGAATATATTACAATCGAAAGTCTTTGATGTAAGCTATCACATCTTATGAGAAAATCTCCATAGCTAACTGGAGGGATATCAAATAAGAAACTACATTAAAACTATTAAAAAACGCTTTTTTGGCAAGGTCATTTGTAACTTTATTACTCCACAAAACATATGTTGGATTCGAATACTCCACCCCTGTTGTTGCAATTTATTTAAATGTATAAATAAAGAGAGTTGTGATGAACTAGAAGATCACAAGGCAAGCGTAAGACATCCAACTTTAAGAATTACTTGTTGAAACCTCTACCTCCAAGTGCTCTCCAAACTAACAAGCACATCCCACAACACAACATCAATGACTGAACAAGCCCCTATAAATTTAGAAAAGCCAAATATTCACTCACTCGTGTGATCATGTAAAACACCACTACACGACGCAACACCTAAGATATCATATCTACAACCATCAATATTCAACTTCACTCATCCCTACTCTGGTGGACTTTATGATGTTGGGCCTCATCAAATTGCATAGGGAACAATCGATCCACACATTGAGTAGCCGAAGCCCGAAGTGTAACATCTAGTTGTCGCTAACTCTGCTCGATCACAGAACCAACACCCTCAATCGGATTGTTAAACACTAGCACATTATGACTTCTCTAAAAACTCCACACATGTATCAAAGAGAATGTCCCAATTGGACTCAATAAAAACAAACTAATCTTGCTTAATGAGGCTAAAAATAATTAATTGACGTATACTTAATCCAAAAAATTTCTTAACTTCGTTTGATCTACATTTTTTGGGTCGTCGTAGAAGTAGAAGCAAAAAAACAAAGAACATGATCTAAATTTTTGGGGCATCACACCACACTAGGCAAAAACTATATCGATGGTCAAATATCGTCTACGACACTTCATATTTATCATGATTTTGTTTAAGATAACAAGCTAAAAGAAATTTTGAATACATTGTAATCATCGATGCTTATGAATAACCTTACAGACATTGTCAATATCAGTATGTCAAGTAGTCAAACGTGTATAGTAAGTTGTCTTGACCAAAAACCTACTATCCTCACCATCACTCCAACCTACAACATCGTTCCCTAGTTGCGTGGTAGGTGCTTTAATAGTAGAAATGTGTAGGAGTACATGGTATGACAACATATGTTGAAAATAAAACCAATTCAAATCACAATTAGAATCCGTCATAACCACCACCTAAACATGCGGTACATTAAAATCAACCGATGGTAAGAGTTGATTATCCAAAGGTCCAATATCACCAACCTAAGAATCAAATCAAAAATCAATAGTCTCCCTATTCGGAGGTCTTATAATTAGGATCTATTACTCGTTCTAAGGCAAAATAATTTAGGGGAGTTCTTTCTCTAAAGTGTTCACAAGTTTCTAAATTCTTTCATAATGTTTGTGCCTTAGAAAATAAGCTTTATACTATGTTACATACTGAAGTGTAACATTTACATTAATTTCAGTAAATATATAAGTGTGTGTATTAGATATATTATGTTATATATGTTTTCAATAAGTGCTCTAACTCATACGTGTGTTTCCATTCTTATTTTAGCTCATCCACATTATTTTATAGCTCACTTGAATGTTTTCAATAAGTTTACAATGCTTTTAATTATGTTTGTTATATTTTCAATTAGGATCAATAAAAAAGTAGCTTAAGTACTTAATCCTAGATCAGTTGAAGCTCAAAGGAGCGTATGTAGCAAATCTTAGCTCAATTCAACTCATTACACTTTTAGCTATTTGAATTCAGCTTATCTCAACTCCGTTCAACTCAATTCCAACTGACGAGTCCAAAGACATCTCAAAGGTGTTTTATGTGTGGGAGAGTTTCCTAACAACATATGAGCAATATGTGGGACATCGTATACCTCTCAAAGAATATGAGTGTGCATGTGAATGGCCAAAAGCAAACTTTTTTTTCCAAACCAGGCAACAAAGAGATGATAAGCCTAAAAAGGTTATTTCTTTGAATTTCAAACATTTAGCACATGTTAAATGCAACTATAGCTCTTTAATTAGGAGCCTAGCATTCAAATACTTGATTGAGAATGTATTCTGTCCAAGGGAAGTTAAGTTTTAAATTTAATTTGTCATTCAAATGTAGCCACATAATAATTTTAGAACCTTTTCTTATTCTCTAGATATTTTCATACTTTTGTAAGAACAAGATTACACATTTTGAATATTGAAATTATTGTGAGGTTTTCTCAATGCTTCTTCATAGAACTATTTTTTGACATTTCAAGTTTTTACTTGTTGTGTCAAACTTTTGATACTTCGGATTTTTAAATTACTATTTAATTGATCCAAGTCCTTTGAACAATGAACACTTAAGGTTTGAGTTTAAATATTTTAGTTTATGTTCTTTCTTGTTCTTTTTTTTTATTTTATTTTAATCGAATTTCCATATTTCTAACTTCCACCATTTTTCATCTTCTTCGAGACATCATCTTCTACCTTTTTCCAAACCAAAATTAGACTAACTTAACTTCACTATTTCTTCATCGTTTCTTCAACTTTTCTTTACCATTTTCGTCCATAAACTTAACCATAAAGCCAGCAACATCATCTTTTGTTTTAGTGAATTTTTTGCAAGAGGTTTGCTTATTTCGTTCTAGATCCGTTACAACCGAAGGAAGTCTTCTTCAACAAGGTTGCCTCCTATCATATGGTAATCAAAGCAGAGATTTGAACCAAGTAAGAATTCATCTTTGAAAGTGCAAAAATTAAAAAATATGTATAAAAATTAAAAAAAGTCAAAGTTAACAAAAGTCAAAATTTTGAAATTCAATAAAAAAAATTGACAATAATTTAACTAACATAAAAGTTGAAATTCCATCTTTTCAGGGATAAACAAATCTTAATGCGTATTTGCCATGATAAAATAAAGTTGAGCATGTTTTCGAGTGTTATAATTACTCAAAATAAAAGAAAGTTCATTTAGTCGTGATGGAGTTTGTAGATTACGTTTTTATTTGGTAGGATCAATTGATGATCACTATAAGAAGAACAAGAGAAGGTTCAGTGAGATCATGGGAAGAAATGAAGTTAATCATGTGGAAACGGTTTGTTCCATCTCATTACCTTCGTGATTTATATCATAATTATAAAATTTATATCATGTGGAACTGGCCATAATGCGTACAAATATTGAGGAAGATTAAGAAGCAGCTATGACATGTTTTCTTACAGATTTAAATTCTAAAATTACTAATGTTGTTGAGTTGTAGCATTATGTCGAGGTGGATGACATGGTGCACATGACGATCAAAATCGAGAGGTAACAATGTAGAAAATCTTCTAACCGAAGTAATACTTGTTTTAAATCATCCTCTAATCCATTATTTACTCCTAATAATTCCAGGAAACAAGCATAACTTCATAATAAAGAAAGAGCATAATCGATTAATCGAGGCCTTCCATTGTTGATGCTGGGCATGGAAAGCAGCATATGCATCTAGAACATACAAAAGACATCCAATACTTAAGTGCCTTAGGAAAGGTCATGTTGCTAATCAGTGTCCTAACCGGAGGAATATGCTGATGCGTGAGAATGGGAAAATAGATTTTGAATCAGAAAACGACTAGTAAGAACCCCTTCAAGTGGACGATGATGAGGAAGATGATCATGTACAGACGTGTGCAACGAGTGAAGCACTTGTTGTCAAGAGAAGCATGAATGAATAATCAATTAAAGATGAACAAGAGCGAGAGAACATCTTTCATACAAGATGTCTCATAAATTGATAAGGTAAATGTTATGATTATTGATAGTGGTAGTTGTACTAACGTTGTGAGTTCTATTATGATTGACAAGGTCAGTTTAAAGATAGCAAAATACCCTAATCTATACAAGTTATAGTGGATGAATGATGATGGTGAAGTAAAAGTGACTAATAAGTTATTGTGCTATTTGTCATTAGAAAGTACAAGAATGAAGAGTTGCATGACGTTGTATCAATGGATGCCACTCATTTTTTGTTAGGATTACCATGTCATTTTGATAAGAAGGCGATGCATAATGGTTTCACAAATCGATATTGTTTTATGCATGCATGTAAGTAGATCATCTTATCACCTTTGACACCAAGTCAAGTGCAAAAGGATCAAGCAAGATTGAAAAAGAATTCATAAGAAGCAAAAGGGGAGAAAAAGATAAATTTGTACGCGAGCAAAAAAAAATCAGGAAATATCTTTCCTCTCAACACTCTTTACGTATTTTAATGTATAAAGAGCATTGTTTATTGGCTGAAATTTCTATTGATTTTCATGCGTCTATTGCATATCTTTTATAGGAACTTGAGGATGTGTTTTTGGATGAGAGATCAATTTTGTTACCACCTATTTTAGATATTGAACATCAGATTGGTTTTATTCCGTTAGCGACTATTCTAAATACACTAGAATATCGAAGTAATCCTGACGAAACAAAGGAATTTCAAAAGCAAATCACTAATTTGATGGAGAAGGGATACATTCAAGAGAGTTTGAGTATGTGTGATGCACCGATATTGTTGGTGTTAAAGAAAGACAAAACATGGAGAATGTCTATCGATTGTCGAGCTATGAATCAAATTACTATCAAGTATCGACATCCTATTCCTTGCCTTGATGACAAGCTTGATGAGTTATGTGGTGCGAGTATCTTCTCCAAATTTGATTTAAAGAGTGAATATCATTAGATTCGAATTCGACTAATGAATCATAATTTGTGTCCTTATATTGGAAAGTATTGTGTTGTGTACTTTGATGATATTCTCATTTACAATTGATGCGTGTAAATAGTGGGCAATTAGTGCAAGTGTACACGTCGTCAAGTAATAAAGTGATAAGCATTATTTAGTATTGTCTCCACAGGGATTGGTTTACTTAATATGCAACCTTTACTCTTCTCGCTCTGTAATAAAATAAAAGACAGATTATTGAGTTTGAATTATAACTAAGAAAAATAATTAAAGCAATAAAGATAAATGATCAAGAAATCAAGGATGGAAAAGTGGTCAGGATCTAGTTGCGTTGTATTGTGGATTTGATTGACTTGTTTCTGTCCAATGCAATCGCACAACACTGCCTCGGTAGTACTCCAGATTACTACCTCGACAGTGGTAGTATTCTCTACCGTGATAATCTCTTGCTCTTGGGCAGATTTACCAAAGTTCGGCAAATTATCCTTTGATGGTTCTGCTTATCCCTAAGTCGAAACATTGTTGAAGGTCAGTCCTTGATGATACCTTCCGACGTTAATCAATTATAGACAACAACCAATCCCACACTTCTTTTAGCCGCTGTAACTCTAACCTATTCTTAGGCCGAGTTAGTATCCTCCAACCAAGTCAAATATCGCACTTCTTTCGTGAGTCTAACTCTCCCGAGTCTAGACAAATGGATTACTTACAAACTTCCCTCTCGGGCTTGGATGTAAGAACAAAGAATGACAAAATAAGAAAACTTTGATATTTTATTGCATTGAAACAAGAAACAAAGTACAATCTTCTCTCACAAATGCTCGACAACCTTCACCTAAACCCTAGGGGACGATGGAGGAGTTTAGGGTTTTCTATGAACACCTGATTTCAAGATATCTCCTCTCTACATAGGCTATGGTTTATATAGGCTTGGCCTAGGGCAAACCTTTCCTAAGTAGGAATACTACTTGGAGTAGGATTACAATAATTTCCATAAATAAAATATTTCCAAGTTTATTACTATAAGGATTCTTTTCCCACGTAGCCTTTGGCATTACTTTTCGTGTATTTTCCAGCTCTGATTTCTATGTTGCTTGTCTTAAATCGTTCACCTTATTTTTTTCTCTTTAAATCGCCTATCATATTGACATTTGCCTTTTCGGGTGTTGCCGCAGCCTCAGATGCTTCGGCGGCATCAATGTGTTGTCGAGGCGGGTATTTATCTGCATTTGAGCTTCAGTTTCCAGCATCCATCTTCTTTGTTTGGTAATTCCTATGATGCAGTTTCCTGTCTTAAGGAAGAAAACCATCAAATACATCTGTTTTATGCCAAATAATAGATAAATTCATGTACTGAGTGTTTGGATATTGAAGTATGGAAAATGACCAGAAATATCCGTTATTGCATTAAATCTGTTCTTTACTAGCAACAATCGAGTGAGCGAATGGTATGAAAAATAGGATTTTTATGCACTTGTCAATAGTAAGTCTTTAGAGGAACATGAGGAACATTTTAGAAATGTTCTTGGTACATTGAGAAAAGAAAGGTTGTTCAGTAATTTACAAAAATGTGTATTTGTACGAACAAGCTTACATTTCTTGGTTCTATTGTGAGTGCCCAAAGTATAGAAGTCGACCTTGAAAAACATAATCAATTCAGGAATGACCTCGACCAACATCGATAAGTCATGTTAGATTTTTTATGTTTTAGCAAGATTTTATCGTCGGTTTGTGCCTAACATCAGTTCCATTACTTCTCCATTAATTGAGGTTATAAAGAAGAATTATGTTTCAATTGGGGTAATGAACATGAGGAAGCCTTTGAAAATAAAGGATTATTTATCTAAAATACTAGTGTTAGCTTTACCTATCTTTTGTAAGATGTTCCAGATTGATTGTAATGCTACATAGGAAATGGAGCAATTTTGTCACAAGAGAAGCGACATATTGCATATTTCAGTTAGAAATTGAGTAGTGTTACTTTGAACTATCTAATGTACGATAAAGAGATGTATGCATTAATTTGAGCACTTGAGACGTGGAAGCATTATCTTTTGCTGAAAGAGTTTATCATTCACACAAATAATGAGTCTTTAAAACACATTAAAGGTTATGCATTGAATAAAAGGCATGCTATGTGGGTTTAAATTTTAGAATCTTTTCCTTAGGTCATTCGATATAAAAAAGGTAAAGACAAAGTTGTAGTAGATGCCTTATACCGTAGATATGTACTTCCGAATTATTTGGACTCTCATTTGATTGGATTTGCATATATTACAGAATTATTTGCTACTAACCCTGATTTTGGAGAAAGATATACATTATGTGAAAAAGGTGCATATGAGAAGTTTTATCGACACGATGGCTATCTTTCCAAAGAAAGAAGAATCTTTATTCCTTAAGTGTCAATTGGAGAAGTTCTTATTCGTGAAGAATATGAAGATGGACTTATCAGACATTTTGGAGTCACAAGGACGTTGAACGGTTCTATGAGCGTTGTTTGACATGTAAGAAAGAAAAATATGAAGTTCTACATATGGTATGAATTTACCTTTACCTATTCCTGATTCTCATTGGATGGATATTTCGATGGCTTTTGTGTTAGGATTACCTAGAACTAGGACAAGTGAGATAGTATATTTTGTTGTGGTTGATAGATTTTAAAAGATGACACATTTTATTACGTATCATAAGATCGATGATGTTACTAATATGGCTAACTTATTTTTAGATACATTGTGTGTTTGCATGTTATTCCTAGGCATATTGTTTCTGACAAGGATGTTAAGTTTGAGTCATTTCTAGAGGACTCTTTTGTGTTAATTAGGTACAAAACTTATATTTTCTACTACTTGTCATCCTCAAACTAATGGACAAAATGAGGTTGTAAATCGTATTTTATCTACTCTATTGCGTTTCAACATCAAAAAGAACTTTAAGATATAGGAAGATTGTTTGTCACATGTTGAGTTTCTTTATAATCATTTTGTTCATTCTGCTACTAATTTCTCACCTTTTGAGATTGTTTATGGCTTTAATCCTTTAACTTCTACAGATTTGTTACCATTTCCTCAAGAACAGATTATGAATAGAGATAAAATGTCTAAGGCGGACTATGTGAAAAAACTACATCAGCAAGTTAAGAATAACCTAGAGCAAAGGACGTAGCAGTACGAGAAACAAGCAAATAAAGGTTGAAAATGAGTTTCCTACGATGTTGTAGATTTAGCCTGGGTTCATTTCTGCAAGGAACGATTTCCAGCATAATGACTTTCTAAGTTGTTACCACAAGGACATGGTCTATTCCAAGTGTTGGAAAAACTGAACAACAACGCTTACAAGTTGGATTTGTCGAGTGAATACAATGCAAGTGCTATATTTAATGTTTATGATTTATCCCTTTAAGATATTTTTACAGATATGAGGTCAAATCTTTTTCAAGAAGGGGATGATATGAGCATATCATTATCATTAAAGGATGATGATCCGGAGGATTTACCATCAAGATCTATTACTCATTCTAAGGCGAAGTAATTCAGGGAAGTTCTTTCTCTAAAGTGTTTACAAGTTTATAATTCCTTTCATGATGTTTGTGCCTTAGAAAATAAGCTTTATAATATCTTACATGCTGAAGTGTGACATTTTCATTAGCTTCATTAAGTATATAAGTGTGTGTATTGTATATATTATATTTTATATGTTTTCAATAAGTATTCTAGCTCGTAAGTGTGTTTGCATTCTTATTTCAACTCGTTAGTATTGTTTTATAGCTTACTTGAATGTTTTCAATAAGTTTGCAATGCTTTTGAATATGTTAGCTTTATTTTCAATTAGGAACAACAAAGGAAAATAACTTGAGGACTTAATCCTAGCTTGGTTGAAGCTCAAAGGAATGTATGTAGCTTAACTCACCTCACTACACTTTTAGCTAGCTGAATTCAGCTTATCTCAACTCTGTTCAACTAAATTTTAGCTCTACTAGCTCAACACCAACTAACGAGTCCAAAAACATCTCAAAGGTGTCCTATGTGTGGGAGAGTCCTACCAGTATGTCATCAACATGTGGGATATTCTACATGTAACTCCCTTAGCCCAGCCTAGACGGAACCGACACTAATGGGTTACACGGAGAATATTAAACTAAACCTGTGAAGGTCTGATTCGATAAACAACCATAAAACCGTTATATTTTTTTCTTCTAGATGCATAATTGTATTCCTACATGTCAAGGTCTCATACAAGGCATTAACGAAAACAATCTGATCATAAACAAACATCCGATTAAACACTTAAGTAAATTAAGGACTAAAACGTAAAAATTTTAAATTCTAATAACAAAGTAGAAATTCTTTTCATCAAAGTTCAATTAAACATACGAATATCCCTCACGGAAAATTTCAACTCAAACGGAGCATTCTAACTTCATCAATTGCATGTTTCACTAATTTAGGGACCAAAATGTAAATCTTCCAAATTATAAAGAATTCTTCCAAATTGAGTTAGCCATCTTGAAATTAAATCAACTTTATGCATCCATATGAAATTTCAGCTCAAAATAACATTTGTAGATTCCCTAATTGAACAAAGAAAGATATTCGAGACTAAAATGCAATTTCCAGCAACTATCAATTTCTAGCAGCCAAAGGTTTCGAAACCTTTCATAAAGGTTTGGAAACCTTTTGTAAAAGGTTTCGAAACTTCCCTAAAGGTCTCAAAACTTTTCGCATCCAATAACTTTCCAGAATTGAAATTGCCCGCAAGGTTTCGAAACCTTCCTAAAGGTTTCGAAACTATTTGACAAAGGTTTCGGAACCTTCACTAAGGTTTCAAAACTTTGGGTCTAGAACCCAAAAGTTCCGTCACACTAAGTGAACACTAATGTCTCAATACACAACCATTAATTACTACCACAATATGCACAAGTCCTAAGCCTAATTAACATCATATGGCACATGATTAACAACGTCACGGACATCAATCAAACTATAGGCATGCTTCCTAGAAGATGATTAAAAACATAACAATCATGCAAGTACATGCTTTAACAATCCAAACAATACCATAGTCCGTGAATTAACAATCAAGCAACATAGGTCTTATTTCAACATAAACCAAAGTCTAAGTTCACACTCCTCACATTGGTTGGGTTTACACATTGCCAAGCCCCAACTTATTTGTCAAAACATACCAAATTTGGAGTAACCTTTCCCCTTGGTTTCCTTGCTCCGAATGTAGTCCCGAGTGCCTTTATTTTTCTGCAAATATGAAAAGTGAGCCTAAGCAAACATGCTTAGTGAGGAAGCTCTACACAAGATCATCAATGCATCTATTTAAAACCATAATAAAACCATAGTTTGCAATGCATCATTAAAACATGCATGCTTAACATTCCACGTCCATGTCTATAATAGCAAATCACTTTCTTGAGTATGTTCAACATTATCAATACATTTCATGAATGATGCACAATATTCTCTTTTAATCCATGTATGCATATTGGCTTCTAGTGATCACTTATTTGAACCTTAAGTTCACCGAATATACGGATCCATTGTTAGCGACCATTAGTCTCGTCATGACACAAAGTCACCATTGACATGACACCAAGTCACCATTGACATGACAAAAAGTCACCATTGATATGACACGAAGTAACCATTGATATGACACGACGTCACCATTATAGTACTACCACGCACGATTGGACACATAGTCACCCTTGTTACGTGTAGGCGGCTCTACCACGCACGAGTGGACACAAAGTCACTCTTGTTACGTGTAAACAATATTCTTTATTCTCAATAATGTTTATAGTGCACTTAAGACAATCCTAATGACATGTCATTCGTATTCGAATCTAAAGTTAGTGTCACTAAGCCAATATTATAATCAAATATGCATGATAATTTGCTTCTCATAATGCATGAATAACCTGTCACGAATGAACCAAATGTCATGCCCAATGGCACCATCAATTTCAAGGCAAATAACCACAAAATATTTTAATTCATTTTCAGCTCATAATGCATCCATAATATGCTCAACAAATGAACCGAAAGTCATGCCCAATGGCACCTTTAATTTGAAGGCAAATAACCACATATATTCCAAATTCATTTTTCCATGTTTTCCTTAACCATATATGCCCTTTTAAACCATGCATTCTCAGCAATTATCTCATGCATGCACCAATTCAAAATCATATTTATGCATTTCCAAAAATCTCATTGTAGTACCAACATCAATGTCTTTACCAAGTGTAACCGAAGCTCATGTTAATATATAAAAAACATTTACTTTACTTACTCTTGAACTATGAAAAGTTTTCACACTCTTCCAGAGTCCCCAAAACAGAACCGTACCAATACGATTCGCTTTAAGCCCGAAAAACACTCACCGACAAGCAAAACGAGCCTTCGCTGATACTCCGATGGCAACGCCAACGCACCAGCCACTTATGCACCTTCTTGCACTAACTCTACATCATTAAAATAGAGAATATTCACATCATAAAATGCTCAAACCAACAGCCACATTAAACCTCCACAAAACTACCGAAAACTTAGCCGGAATGACCGAAAACTAAGCCGAAACGCATCCGAACAACATCAGCCCAAAACCTAATGAATCTAACATCTAATCCACTTCAATTATGAACCAAAAACACATCTAAACCATCCTTATACCTCCAGCAACATTAAAACATCTAAAACAGCCCCTAAAACAACCGAAAATCACCTTAAAACAACACCGATTGCATTATTCCGGGATTAAATTAATGTGTCATCAATTGAAGACTCAATTAATCATTTAATTGACTTAACAACACAATTAAATTCATCTAATTACAACATTGAATGAGATCTAAAAAGATTTCACAAAAACATTCATAAAATCATTAGATCTTGCATTGAAAACATAAAATCAAGTTTCATTTAAAGATTAGCAAGCTAATACTTAGGAATTTCAATAAAGAACCTTAGAAAAAGAGTTAAAATCCAGCAAATTGCCTTTGAGAACTATCCACCAAAAAGATGAAGTTTTATCTTCTTGATTCCTTGTAAAATGGTGTTGATTTGATAAAATTGATGGTTAGGTTTTGTAAAGAATTGAAAGATGATTAAAATGATGTAATCTTTGTGGAAAAGATGCAAAAATCAACAAGGAATTGAATAAAAGAGATGAAGGAAAATGAAGAGAAAATGAGAGAAAAAGATTAGAAAAAAAAAGTAGTTAAATGAGAAAATAATTATCATCTTTAATTAAAGTAATTAAAAAGCATTTTGGTGAATAAATCAGTATTTAAAAAATAAATTGGGTTTATGGCCCTCTAAGGATTCTAAGTATAACTTGCTTTTCAATTTAGTCACTAAAACAACAATTTTTGAAAATCACAAATTAAGTTCTCCATTGTTTTCCAAAAATTACAAATTGGTCACTCATGCATAATTAAGCATAATTAAAAATCAATTTAAAATTTAAATTACATTCTTCTAATTTTGAAACATCTTTTTAATATTTTTAAACCATATTCCAAAATTATTATTTTTTTCTAATTAAAATTATTCCTATTTTATATTTCCCCGGAATAATAAATCGGAGAACCCGATTCGACCTGAATCGAATTCTCCTAACTAAAGCCCAAACTACTAACCCCAAAATCGGGATGTTACAACTCTCCCCCTCTTAAGAAAATTTCATCCTCGAAATTCTCACAGGAACTCTTCCGCCATACTTTTTCCTTGTCTCCCAAGTTGCCTCTTCGATACCTCGATGTTTCCAAAGCACTTTAACCAAATCTATGGTCCTTCCTCGAAGAACTTTTATATCCACATCCAAAATCCTCACTGGTTCCTTCTCATAACTCATATCCGCTCTTAAATCAATCTCCTCTACTAGAACAACATGAGAAGGATCTGAACTATACTTACGAAGCACCGATACATTAAAAACATAGTGCATCCAACTCAACTCCACCGGCAACCTCAACCGATAAATAACAAGACCAATTCGCTCTAACAACTCATTCAGCTCAATAAAACGAGGACTCAACTTACCCCTACGTCCAAACCTTAACACCTTCTTCCACACAGATCCATAAGAAACACTTTATCTCTAACAGCATACTCTATCTCTCTGCACTTTAAATCGGCATAGGACTTCTGCCTATCCGAAGCTTCCTTAAGTTTAGCACAAATAAACTTAACCTTCTCATCCGTACCTTTTAAAACTGAAGGCAAAGAAACATACTTTTGCCCAACTTCTTTCCAACACAAAGGTGTACAACACCTACGCCCGTATAAAGCCTCAAACGGTGCCATCTATATACTCGCTTGGAGCTATTGTTATATGCAAACTCCACCAAAGACAACTGTTTCTCCCAAGAACCTTGAAACTCAATGATGCAACACCTCAACATATCCTCCAAAGTCTGAATAACACATTCAGACTGGCCATCCGTTTGAAGATGATAAGCAGTACTAAACTAAGTCTTGTACCCAAAGCAACCTATAAACTCTTCTCAAGACATAAAGATAAAATACGGATCTCTATCCGATATGATCAACTTAGGCACACTATGCAACTTCACCACCTCAGAAACATACAACTCTACCAACTTATCCATAGAACACGTCATATGCATGGCAAGAAAATGTGCACACTTTAAAAACCTATAAATAATAACCCATATAAAATCCTTCTTGGACTCCGTCACATCTTTCTTTAAACCAATCCAAAAGTACACACTTTTAAGATCCCTATATATCTTCACCCTACCCGGATGTATAGCAAACGGACTAGTATGTGCTTCTGCCAAAATAGTTTACCTCAACTCAACATCATCCAGCACCATAATCTGACCCCTAAACCATAATATCTCATCATCATCAAAATAATACTTGGTTGGTCTACCCTCAGTAATATCCTCCATAAAAGGTATCAACGTCTCATCCTCTAACTGTTTCACCTTATCAACTCAACCAAGATAGGTTTTAGTTACAACTCCACCACTTAACCACCTTCCTTTGAAATACTCAACTTAGCAAACATCACCCTCAACTCAACTGCCGTCTTACGGCTTAAAGAGTCAGCCATCACATTAGCTTTCACTGGATAGTATGCAACAGACAACTCACACTTACCCTCTTCGGACAACCAACAGATTTTTCCCTCACACCAAAGCAACAACGCACACATCACCGCCCATCTTAACCTTTACAGGAAACATAACTCAAAAGGATACCCCTTTTCTCTTACCTAAGATTGATAACCAACTCTTGATAACCGCAACAGTTTCCATACAATCACCATCGAACTAACCTGATTTTTAACATCCTCCCACATACTAGGTAACAAACTAAGCCTTTCACCAACCTCTACCCACGCAATGATGCTCCACCAACAAGCTTCAAACTAACTTTGCACAAAACTGTCAACACTATCTCATGCAACTCCACCAACAACAACAACTTCATTATGAGTCATATTAACCATATCACAACATCACAGCATATCATCCATTTACCTATGAATGATAAAACCCAATATCCAAATGACAACCTATGTCGGTCTTAAAAACTCTCAAATCTTAACCTATTATAGATACACCACTCACACATCTTCCCAATGGAACTTAGAAACCCAAGAAAATCGTACTCAAACAAACGATTGATCCAACAACCCTCATAAGAAAACTTCATACCATCCATAGAACTTACTACCAAACTTATGATGATTCTTTCCGACTTCAACCTTGGCACCTTTACTACTAATAATAACCCAAAGAAAATTGATACTCACTCTTACCTTATCAGCAAGATAAACATCTACACATGATTCAAACAAAATCCAAGCAAGCTCAGTCGAAAACACATGTTTCCCCAACTCCTACCACAACACTTACCACCAAACTCATGGAAAAAGATTACCATAAGCCCTGATCAAGATACCACTCCATCTTGGTACTTTTCGAAACAACCATGCGGCTCACCTAATACAAAAAAATTCTCAACACAAAACTAAACCTTGCCAAGAACATATCCTTCACTAGACCCTCAACAAACACCTTGCCACGACCTGTCTCAGATTAACTTTACCAAGGTAGTGTCCCGCTCATAGCTCCACCATTTTGCTAGGTCTCCCTATAGGTTAACCGAACATCTTCTCTCGTAACTCCACAACAACCCTGGATTACCCCACATAACAAACTCCCATTGCAAGCATCCTTATGTAAGCCAAGTCATCCCCGATTGCTAACATTCTACAAAACATACCATACAAGAAACTTACCAACTTTGTGTCAAACCCAATATCGTACTCATGTCCATGATAATACCTCCAACTTAAGGTTTAGCCATCATAACCAACTCAACACCATGGTTCAAACTTTAAAATCTACACATCATTAAGTGTATTGACACTTAACCCAAACTCCTTCCCATTATCAACTCCTCGACAAACCAACTCTTACCTTAACTATACCACAACAAAATCCAAGCTTGTAGAATTATTCCTTCCACTAGCTCTAACATCTCGTATTTTATAACCTTGCCAAAGCAGTAACCATATTGATGAAACATCCACAAACATGAACCCACCGAAGACAAAACCTCACAACACTTTTCGATAAAAGTAAACCCACAAAACTGAACAATCGATACAAACCATAAATTGTCTAGCGGTCTCTGATACACCACTTCAAACATCAACACAAACTAACATTATCCCGAGGTATATCCAACTTAACACCTTGCAAACCCAACATGTACACTTTCCTCCTTTATAGTACAACCAAACCTTTCAAGGTCACAACAATCCATGATTTAAACCCCCGATATCATAACTCCCATATCAATATATATCTCATATTTTACTTTCATCCTAACATACCAGATCGGTCACAACCCCCGATCTAACTGCACACTAACCATACTACAAAGAATTTCATGTAATTTCCACAAAATAATTTCACATTACTCAGGAAAAATACCAACCCGTCCTACTCCACAAAACATACTGCAACTTTCTACAACCTCCAAACCCTAACTAGAGAGAATCCGCAAAACTCGGCCCTTCCTTTAGAAATGACCAACTCAAACTAACCATAACTCAGGGTATTTACCTCGGTTTCAAACATTCACAACTTTGAGACCAACCATTCATTCCTCATCCAAGACTATTCCCTAACCAAAAGGGTAGCTTGCCCATTACACATTCAGCTCAACACCACAAGAAAGTCCTTTCAACCCCTTTTTTTTCCATACCTTCACCTTAAAAGAACCAACCACACTCCACTTACACCCTCAAGGAGCTATTCGCAAGTGTGAACAAATGTATGCATGATTTCCTATATGCCCTCATAAATGCCTACGCAAGTGCATGTGCATGTAAAGGCAATTTCTAATGTCATGCTCAAGAATGCATGCATGTCCTACATTATCTATAGATATATACATATATGTACTCTTACTCTAAGAATGATTATTGTTTACACTCACAAATAACATCCTCAATTCTAACAGCTTCAACTATCATCCTGTTGACAACCCCCAAGTCAGATTAGCAACAGTCGTACTAGCTTTAGCAGACTAAAACACACCCGAAAGAATGGTGCAACACTCTAAACTGACCTCCTTGCATAACCGGAGGTACACTCACCGAGAAGGAAAAAATTACTCTTCCCCAGCAGTCATTTCATCCTCAATCTTGACCATCTATGTTCATACCAACAATAGCTCGTGACTTACGTCTCATAAACATATTCCAAAAACTTTAAATATGAAATTAAACATATATTATCAATACATATTAGACTTATATTCGGGCAAGATCCAAGGGAAAAACTGCAAAGCACCTGAAAATGTGTTGGCATTGGCAATGTGTAACCGATAACCCCAGTTTAATCATCATTACTCAAAGTACAATTATAATGAATATATTTTCACACACCAACAATATATCATGCTCAATCGCACATTTAAACACACAACTTAGCAATCCTACACATGCTTTAACCAACCAACTACACACTTTATAAACATGGCTCTGATACCACCAAATGAAACCCCCTTAGCCAGACCTAGACGGAACTGGCACTAATGGGTTACATGGGGAATATCAAACCAAACCCGCGAAGATCCGATTCGATAAACAATTCTAAAACCGTTATATTTTTTTCTTCTAGATGCATAATTGTATTCCTACATGTCAAGGTCTCATACAAGGCATTAACGGAAACAATCCGATCATAAATAAATATTCGATTAAACACTTAAGTAAATTAAGGATTAAAACGTAAAACTTTTAAATTCTAATAACAAAGTAGAAATTTTTTTCATCAAAGTTCAATTAAACATATAAGTATCCCTCACAGAAAATTTCAACTCAAACGGAGCATTTTAACTTCATCAATTGAATGTTCACTAATTTAGGGACCAAAATGTAAATCTTCCAAACTATAAGGACTTCTTCCAAATTAAGTTAGCCATCTTGAAATTAAATCAACTTTATGCATCCATGTGAAATTTCAACTCAAAATAACATATGTATATTCCCTAATTGAACAAAGAAAGATATTCGAGACTAAAATGCAATTTCCAGCAACTATCAATTTCTAGCAGCCAAAGGTTTCGAAACCTTTCATAAAGGTTTCGAAACTTTTTGTAAAAGGTTTTGAAACTTCCCTAAAGGTTGCGAAACTTTTCACGTCCAGTAACTCTCCAGAATTGAAATTGCCCGCAAGGTTCTGAAACCTTCCTAAAGGTTTCGAAACTATTTGACAAAGGTTTCGGAACCTACACTAAGGTTTCGAAACTTTGGGTCTGGAACCCAAAAGTTCCATCACACTAAGTGAACAATAACGTCTCAATACACAACCATTAATTACTACCACAATATGCACAAGTCCTAAGCCTAATTAACAACATATGGCACATGATTAACGATGTCACGGACATCAATCAAATTATAGGTATGCTTCCTAGAAGATGATTAAAAACATAAAAATCATGCAAGACATGCTTCAACAATCCAAACAATTCCATAGTCCGTGAATTAACAATCTAGCAACATAGGTCTTATTTTAACATAAACCAAAGTCTAAGTTCACACTCCTCACATTGGTTGGGTTTACACATTGCCAAGCCCCAACTTATTTATCAAAACATACCGAATTTGGAGTAACTTTTCCCCTTAGTTTCCTTGCTCCGAATGTAGTCCCGAGTGCCTTTATTTTTATACAAAGATGAAAAGAGAGCCTAAGCAAACATGCTTAGTAAGGATGCTCTACACAAGATTATCAATGCATCTATTTAAAACCATAATGAAACCATAGTTTGCAATGCATCATTAAAACATGCATGCTTAGCATTCCATGTCCATGTCTATAATAGCAAATCACTTTCTTGAGTATGTTCAACATTATTAATACATTTCATGAATGATGCACAATGTTCTCTTTTAATCCATGTATGCATATTGGCTTCTAGTGGTCACTTATTGTGAACTTTAAGTTCACTAAATACACGGATCCATTGTTAGAGACCATTAGTCTCGTCATGACACAAAGTCACCATTGACATGACACCAAGTCACCATTGACATGACACGAAGTCACCATTGACATGACACGAAGTCACTATTATAGCACTACCACGCACGATTGGACACATAGTCACCCTTGTTACGTGTAGGCGGTTCTACCACGCACGATTGGATACAAAGTCACCCTTGTTACGTGTAGGCAATATTCTTTATTCTCAATGATGTTTATAGTGCACTTAAGACAATCCTAATGACATGTCATTCGTATTCGAATCTAAAGTTAGTGTCACTATGCCAATATCATAATCAAATGTGCATGATAATTTGCTACTCATAATGCATGCATAACATGTTCACAAATGAACCAAATGTCATGCCCAATGGCACCATCAATTTCAAGTCAAATAACTACATAATATTCCAATTCATTTTCAACTCATAATGCATCCATAATATGCCCAACAAATGAACCGAAAGTCATGCTCAATGGCACCTTTAATTTGAAGGCAAATAACCACATATATTCCAAATTCATTTTTCCATGTTTTCCTTAACCATGTATGCCTTTTTAATCAATGCATTCTCAGCAATTATCTCATGCATGCACCAATTCAAAATCATATTTATGCATTTCCAAAAATCTCATTGCATTACCAACATCAATGTCTTTACCAAGTGTAGCCGAAGCTCATGTTAATATATCAAAAATATTTACTTTACTTATTCTTGAACTATGGAAAGTTTTTACACTCTTCTATAGTCCCCAAAACAGAACCGTACCAATACGATTCGCTTTAAGCTCGAAAAACACTCACTGACAAGCAAAATGAGCCTTCGTCGATGCTCCAATGGCAACGCCAATGCACCAGCCACTTATGCACCTTCTTCCACTACCTCTACATCATTAAAAACAGAGCATATTCACATCATAACATGCTCAAACCAACAGCCACATCAAACCTCCACAAAACTACCGAAAACTTAGCCAAAAAGACCAAAAACTAAGCCGAAACGCATCCGAACAACATCAACGCAGAACCTAATGAATCTAACATCTAATTTACTTCAATTATGAACCAAAAACACATCTAAACCACCCTTATACCTCCATCAACATTAAAACATCTAAAACAGTCCCTAAAACAACCGAAAATCACCTTAAAACAACACCGATTGCATTATTTCGGGATTAAATTAATGTGCCATCAATTGAAGACTCAATTAATCATTTAATTGACTTAATAACACAATTAAATTCATCTAATTACAGCATTGAATGAGATCTAAGAAAAATCACAAAAATATTCATAAAATCATTAGATCTAGCATTGGAAACATAAAATCTAGTTTCATTTAAAGATTAGCAAGCTAATTCTTGGGAATTTCAATAAAGAACCTTAGAAAAAGAGTTAAAATCCAGCAAATTACCTTTGAGATCTATCCACCAAAAGGATGAAGTTTTCTCTTCTTGATTCCTTGCAAAATGATGTTAATTTGATAAAATTGATGGTTAGGTTTTGTAAAGAATAGAAAGATGATTAAAATGATGTAATCTTTGTGGAAAAAGATACAAAAATCAGCAAGGAATTGTAGAAAAAAGATGAAGGAAAATGGAGAGAAAATGAGAGAAAAAGATGAGAGGAAAAAAAAGTAGTTAAATGAGAAAATGGTTATCATCTTTAATTAAAGTAATTAAAAAGCATTTTGGTGAATAAATCATTATTTAAAAATTAAATTGGGTTTATGGCCCTCTAAGGATTCTAAGTATAGCTTGCTTTTCAATTTAGTCACTAAAACAACAATTTTTGAAAATCACAAATTAAGTCCTCCATTGTTTTCCAAAAATTATAAATTGGTCACTCATGTATAGTTAAGCATAATTAAAAATTAATTTAAAATTCAAATTACATTTTTCTAATTTTGAAACATCTTTTTAATATTTTTAAACCATATTCCAAAATTATTTTTTTTCTAATTAAAATTATTCCTATTTTATATTTCCCCGGAATAATGAACCGGAGAACCCGATTCGACCCGAATCGAATTCTCCTAACTAAAGCCCAAACCACTAACCCCAAAATTGGGATGTTACACTACACCTCTCCAAGCATGTGAGTTTGTACGTGGGTTGCCAAATGCAATACTCTTTTTCTGAAAACAAGAGACAAAGAGGATAAGCCTAAGGTGGTTATTTCTTTGAATTCCAAACTTTTGACACATGTTAAATGTGTTAAAAGCATCCATCCCTCTTGAATTAGGAGCCTAACATTCAAATACGTGGTTGAGAATGCATTCTATCAAGGGAAGTTAAGTTTCAAATTTAATTGTCATTCAAATATAGCCACATAATAACTTTAGCCATCTACCTCTTCTTCTCTATATATTTTCATACTTTTGTAAGAACAAGATTAGATATTTTGAATATTAAAATTATTGTGAGTTTTTCACTCAATTTGCTTCTTCTTAGAATTGTTTCTTGACATTTCAAGTGTAACCCCTAAATTTAACCTAATTTCCTAGATTAAAACTTAGGGTTTACAGTAGTAAAACCTTGTTTTGCAAGATAGAGATTAATTGAAATAATTATAAATCTTGATAATAATTAAAACTATTGAAAACCTAGCATTTAAATAGCTGAAGGTTTAACCCAAGATTATAATAAACTCTAACAATTCTGAAATCCGATTAAATGTCCAAGGTTAGTAAGTCATTACAGAAATACTAAATATCCGAAATAAAAGTTATTAAACTGTAGTCTATAAATCATACTTAAAATTTCTGAAATCAGGATCCTCCAAGTACAAAAGCCTAGATCTGAGTATCTTAAATAAAAACTGTGGGGGTGTAAGCTTGAGATCTTAGTGTGTCTCTAGTGTGCAGATATAATTACAGTACAGAAAAGTATAACACAGAACAGAATAGCATATTTCATAACAAAATATCATATTACAAAACAGAACAGAACATGTGATTAATGTATGTATGATATGATATGCACCCAACACCGAACACCATCAGAAGAGAAGGTTCCCCTAAACCACTCTAACTCCATCACATCATCAGAAGTGAAACTCGACCCGAAGGTAGAGCCACTAAATAGATGTGGTTACTCAACCCGAAGATGGAGCCACTAAACAGAAATGGATACTCGATTCGAAGGTGGAGGCACTAATCAGAAGTGATACTCACCAATAGGTGATATCACTGAACTTCTGTAACCCCCTTAGCCCGGCCTAGACGGAATCGGCACTAACGGGTTACACAGGGAATATCAAACCAAACCCGTGAAGGTCCAATTCGATAAACAACCGTAGAACCATTATATTTTTCTTCTTCTAGATGCATAATCTTATTCCCACATGTCAAGGACTCATACAAAGCATTAACGGAAACAAATTAATCAAAAACAACCGTCCGATTAAACACTTAAGTAAATTAAGGACTAAAACGTAAAACTTTTTAATCCTTTTAATAAAACATAAATTCTTTTCATCAAAGTTCAATTAAACACTCATGTGTTCTTCACGGAAAATTTCAACTCAAACGGATCATTCTAACATCATCAATTGCATGTTTCTCTAATTTAGGGACCAAAGTGTAAATCTTCCAAAATACAAGGACTTCATACAAATTAGGTTAACCATCTTGAAATTAAATCAACTTTATGCATGCATGCAAAATTTTAGCTCAAAATAACATCGGTAAGTATCCTAATCGAATAAAGGAAGATATCCGGGACTAAAATATAATTTCCAGCAACTTCTAATTCTTGGTGATCAAAGGTTTCGAAACCTTCCCAAAGGTTTCGAAACTTTTTGAAAAATGTTTCAAAACTTTACTGGAAAGTTTTGAAACTTTTCGCGTCCAGTAGCTTCCCAAAATTGAAACTGCCCGCAAGGTTTCGAAACTTCCTAAAGGTTTCGAAACTATTTGACAATGGTTTCGGAACCTTTCCAGAGGTTTCGAAACTTTGGGTCTGGAACCTAAAGTTCTGTTACACTAAGAGAACACTAGCAATACGATACACAACCATTAGTCACTTCCAACCATATGCATAATTCCTAGGCATAGTTAACAACTTATAACACACGATTAACAACGTCATAGACAATATTCAAACTATGGGCATGCTTCCTAAAAGATGATTAAAAACATAAGAATCATGAAAATACATGCTACAACAATCCAAACAATTCCATAGTCCAACAATTAACAATCAAGCAACAATGGTCTCATTACAACATAAACCAAAGCCTAAGTACACACTCCTCACATTGGTTGTGTTACACATTGCCATGCCCAATTTATTTTCCAAAATCATACAAAATTTAAAGTGACCCTTCCTCTTGGTTTCCTTGCCTCGAACGAAGCCCCAAGTGCCTTTATTTTTCTGCAAGGATGAAAAGAGAGATTAAGCAAACATGCTTAGTGAGGAAGCTCTACACAAAATCATCAATGCATCTATTTAAAAAACCATGATGAAACCATAATTTTCAATGCATTGTTAAATCATGCATGCTAACATCTCATGCTCATGTTCTTCAAACCATATGCATCCTTGAGTTTACATAACCTTATCAAAACAATTTATAAATGAAGCACAATTTTCTTCTCAAATTCATGTATGTATATTGGCTTTCTAATGACCACTTAATGTGAACCTTGAGTTCACCGAATATACGGATCCATTGTTAGAGACCATTGTCTCGTCATGACACGAAGTCACCATTGACATGACACGAAGTCACCATTGACATGACATAAAGTCACCATTATAGCACTACCACGCACGATCAAACACATAGTCACCCTTGTGTCACGCCCCTAGAATTTCAGCCGAGACATGCGGTCTTAGACGCCCCCTTTCTAGTGTTATGGCGCCTAAGTTAGCCTATCCGATCCAAGCAGAATGGCTTGGATCGAGTCGGAAACGTGAAGAGAAAGATATAATAGATGGAGAAAGAGAATGTGGGGGAAAACCCGAGCAATAGCTCGGCACTTTTATTTAATAGTGAACGCTGTCAACAAGGTTTAAATCTTGAGAGAACAACACAAGGAAAAAGTAAATAATGAGGATGGGCAAATCCTCCGTATATAGCCTTTAATCTTCCTAGTTTTAGTCTAACTAGGATTCCTAGTCCTACAAGGATTAATACTCCTTAGTCCTTATCTTGGAAGAACTCCTTCATGGAGTCGAACTCTAATGTTCCTTAGGTGTTGTATACTTGGCCTCCGTGATGTGGACGGAATCGGCACCCATGGTGCGAGACGGATCGGCACCCATGGTGCGAGACGATTCAGCATCCATGGTGCGACACGGTCCGGCACTCATAGTGTAGGACGGATTGGCACCATGGTTCGGGAAGGATCGGCACCATGGAGCGAGGCGGTCCGACACCCATGGTACGGGAAGGATCGTCACCCATGGTGCGGGATGGATCGGCACCCATGGTGCGAGACGGTCCAGCACCCATGGTGCGGGAAGGATCGGCAACCATGGTGCAAGACGGTCCGGCACCCATGGTGCAGGGAGGATCGGCACCCATGGTGCGATTCGGTCCAGAACCTATGATGCGGGAAGTATCGGCATCCGTTCTGTGAATGGGATTGGCATCCATGGTACGAGCGGGATCGGTATCCATGGTGCGAGCGTGATCGGCACCCATGGTACGAGCGGGATCGGCATCCGCAGTACGAACGAGATCGACACCCGCAGTGCGAGCGAGATCGGCACCCATGGTGCGAGCGAGATTGGCACCCGCGGTGCGAGAGAGATCGGCACCCACGGTGCGAGCAAGTTCGGCACCCACGGTGCGGCAATGTTCTGCACCCATGGTGTGAACCAGATTGGCACCCATGGTGCGAGACTGTTCGGCAACTATGGCTCGGATAACCTCGACTCCACTAGTCACGAGGAATTGGTTCTTTGTGGGCTTAACTTCTTTGGTGCGGAGTGATGCATTTTCCAAGTGTACGGGTTGACTATGAATATTCGTGGGTTCTACCCTTTGATGTACGGAAAATTTGGACTCAAAATATTGGTCCGTGACACTTGTTACGTGTAGGCGGCTCTACCACGCACGGTTGGACACAAAGTCACCCTTTTTACATGTAGGCAATTTTCTGTATTCTCAATTTTGTTTATAGTGCACTTAAGACAATCCTAATGACATGTCATTCGTACTCGAATCTAAAGTTAGCGTCACTAAGCCAATATCATAATCAAATGTGCATGATAACTTGTTGCTCATAATGCATGCATAATATGTTCAACAAATGAACCAAAAGCCATGCCCAAAGGCACCATCATATATAAGGCAATTAACCATATTGTATTCCAAATCATATAACTTGTTGCTCATAATGCATGCATAATATGTTCAACAAATGAACCAAAAGCCATGCCCAAAGGCACCATCATATATAAGGCAATTAACCATATTGTATCCCAAATCATTTCTCATAATTTTTCATAATCATGGATGCTAAATAAGCTATGCATTTCATCAAGTGTTTCTTATGTATGCACCAATTCAAATCATGCTCATGCATTTCCATAAATCTCATTGCATTACCAACATAATGCCTTTATCGAATGTAGCCAAAACTCATATCGGTTTATCAAAAAATTTACTTTACTTACTCTTGAACTATGAAAGGTTTTCACACTCTTCCATAGTCCCCAAAACAGAACCGTACCAAACGCGATTCGCTTTAAGTCCAAAAACACTCACCAACAACCGAAACGAGCTTTTGTCGATATTCGATGATCACGCCAATACACCAGAACTCAAACACCTTCTTGTACCTATTCTACAAAATTAAAAACAGAGCATTCTTACATCATAACATGCTCAAACCAACAGCCATATCCGATCACCATAAAACTACTAAAAACTTAGCCGAAAAGACCGTAAACTAAGCCGAAACGCATCCGAACAACATCAGCCCAAAACCTAATGAACCTAACATTTAATTCACTTTAATTGTGAACCAAAAACACATCCAAACCATCCTTATATCTCCAGAAACATTAAAGCATCTAAAACAGCCCATAAAACAACCGAAAAGCACCTTAAAACTACACTGATCGCATTATTCCGTGATTAAATTAATGTGCTATCAATTAAAGACTCAATTAATCATTTAATTAAGATAAAAAACATAATTGAATCCATCTAATTTCAGCATTGAATGAGATCCAAAAAGATTTCACAAAAATATTCACAAAATCACTAGATCTAACATTGAAAATATAGAATTAAGTTTTTATTCAAAGATTAGCAAGCTAATACTTGGGAATTTCAATAAAGAACCTTAGAAAAGAATTAAAATCCAAAAAATTACCTTCAAGATCTATTCACCAAAAAGATGCAATTTCCCCTTCTTAATTCCTTGTAATTTGATGTTGATTTGATAAAATTGATGGTTAGGTTTTGTAAAGAATGGAAAGATGATTAAAATGATGTAATCTTGGTTGAAAAAGATGCAAAAATCAGCAAGGAATTGAAGAGAAAAGATGAAGGAAAGTGGAGAGAAAATGAGAGAAAAAGATGAGAGAAAAAGTAGTTTTGAGAGAAAATGATTAAAATCTTTAATTAAAGTAATAAAAATGCATTTTGGTGAATAAATTATTATTAAAAATTAAAAATGGATTTATGGACCTCTAAGGATTCTAAGCTTAGCTTGCTTTTCAATTTAGTCACTAAAACATCTAATTTTCGAAAATTATAAAATAAGTCCTCCAATTTTTCCAAAAATTATAAATTGGTCATTTATGCATAATTAAGCATAATTAAAAATTAATATAAAGTTCAAATTACTTTCTTTTAATCTTGAAACATATTTTCAATATTTTTAAACCATATTCCAAAATTATTATTTTTTCTCTAATTAAAAATATTCTTATTTTATATTTCCCCAGAATAACGAACCGGAGAATCCGATTCGACCCGAATCGAATTCTCCAAACTACTAACCCCAAAATCGAGATGTTACAATTTCCCCGTACACATTATCCAATCGATGTAATGACATGAAATGATAACAAAGTCGGAACAGATAACAGAGTTGGAATGCATGCCTAAAAGAATAACAGAAGGCATGTATAACAATTTTAGAATGAGATATTCAATTTAATATCACAGAGCATGACAATTATTCAATTATTTTTCAGAAAAAACATAGAAATAATTCAATCAACATGATATACAAAATTAACAAATATATAAAATGTTGCACACAGAAATAAATAGAAAATTATCGGGAGAGACACACCTGAAGTAAATCACATAACGTTGATAGTGACATCTACTAGGCTTAGTCCTAGTACTAGTTCTAACAGGCGTAAAACCTACGAGAAACAACAATGTAAGATACACACTACTATGCCACTATACAACAATAATATATGAAACAAAAAGACTAGCTAACTCACAAGTGTTTCTCCAAGTCTAATGAACAGGTGGTCATCCAGAAGGAGGGGAGGAAGAAACTCAGGGTTCGTATCCACGTCACTTGAACCAAACGATAACTATTTTAGATTCCTATATAGATAACTTCGAGATAAGAATTCACACTAAAAAGCCTTAAAATGAAACTTCGGATTTGAATTTCGAAAAACAGACTGCACAATTAAACTCAAGACGTCAAAAAACACAAAGTTAGGATGGGTCGGAAAAAGTCAATGCTGACGTCAGTACTGGTCAATGTTGGCATCAGCAAGTCAACATAGACATCAGTAGATGACGTTAACAGGTCAACACTAACGTCAATAGATGACCTTAATAGTAACGTCGGTAAGGTCTAGGTCGGGTCGGATTTTGGGTCGATTGGTTCACAGGTCGGATTTCAAGTCGAGTCGGATCTGTCAGGTTCTAACTTTCCTAAGAAAATTTGGGAAACCTAGTTTTCCCCTAAACATCAAGGTTTCCAGATCCAAATATTTTCCCCCTTGATTCACTTGAAAAACTGATTTAAAACACTAACAGACAACTAGAAACCGAAACAAAACCTTTAAACAAAACCCCCTTTCAACCTACATTTGATTAAAATCAAAATAAAACTTTCCTTCCTTAGCAAAAAGAAACAAAAGGAAAGGGGAGAATGAACTTACCAATAACACCAAGAACTACTTTGATTGTTGATTAGAATGAGAGAAAGAAAGAAATGGTGATTTTCGGATGTGATTACACAGCTAAGGAACGAAATTAAAACAGAAATAGATCTGATTTGAAGGAGAAATAAATTCCCCTCACTAAAATTCGAAACGGAAAAAGGAATAGGGAAATGTTACTAAAAGAAAATTGGTCTAATTACCCAACTAGGGATTTAGAGTTTAAAGAATGGGGTAAATTTTGGGATGTTATATCAAGTCTATACTTGTGTCAAACTTTCGATACTTCAGGTTCTTAGATTGTTATCTAATAGGTCCAAGTCCTTTGAACAATGAACGTATAATATTTAGGTTTACACTTTTTAGTGTAAGTTCTCCCTGTTTCTTTGTTTTCCTTTATTTTAACTGAATTTTTAAATTTGCAACTTCCACCATTTTCATCTTCTTCGAGCCTTTATCTTACCAAAATTCCAGCAATTTAACTTCATCATTTCTTCATTTTTTTTTCACCTTTTCTTTATCATTTTCGTCCATAAACTTAACCATAAAATTACCAACAACATTATCCTTTGTTTTAGTAACTTTTCTGCAATAGAATTGCTTAATTTATTACAATCGAATAAAGTCTTCTTCAACAAGGTTTCATACTATCATTTCAGTTGAAATGTTGTCGAATATCACTCTAAACCATGCTTAAAACTTCCCATAACTGAGTGCAATTTTGTTTTCACAATATCGTAGGTACAACATCAACACACTTTGTACTTAGTGTGAAGTAAATAGACCCACAACATCTCTTTGCATGCTATTAAATTGAATGCAAGCTGCATTGCAAAAGCCTCATTCTAAGTCTTGAGCTTTCGAAATTAAGACCACCATATTTTATTGGTCGACATACATCATCCCTCCTAACCAAGTGCATATCACCTTTATTTGATATAATTCCCCAAATAAATTATCGAATAATTTTCTTTAACTTCGTTTATATTTATTTTTGAAGAATAGTCATTTTTATAGTATACATAATTATCGCGGCCAATACTGCTTTTGCTAATGGAACTCGTCCTACTAAATATAACAAACTAACAATCTAACCATTCAACTTTTTTGTACAGATTGAATTAAAAACTAATATGAATGCATATTAACTCGTCGATGCAATAATGGAACACCAAGATACTTATTAAGAACCATCACCTATTAAAATTCAAACCTGACACTAATATTATGTCTAAGATCCAAAAGAATATTATTAAAATAAAATATATTTGTTTTTTCATGACTAATCTTATGTTCAGATATCATACAAAAAAATTCAAGACTCTCCTAATAACATTTATATATTCAATTGAGGATTCAAAAAAGAATCATGTCATCAACAAAAAAACAGATGAGATATAACAAGACCAATTCTATAAATATGAAACAACCTCCATGCAACACTACGGATCTCACACTAAATGATTGAGCAAAAGATTTTATACAAAGCACAAACAAGTAAGGAGATAAAGGATTTCCATGTATTATATCATGTGTCAATTAAAATGAGTCTAACATAAACTCATTCTATAAAATTTTCATTGAAAAAAATAATGTTCATCCTAAAAAATCTAAGTTTGAGCATTTATGTGTACAAAGTATGTACATATTTTTTTAACGAGATTAAAAAATACAAATATATATTATCATCGTTTAATTATCTTTAAAAAAACATTGTTTAGATTAAAAGCGTATTAATACAAGTATTTCTCTAATAGATACGAACATGTTTAAAATTTAATCTACTCGTATTAAACATATTTTACATTAAGTGTATTTGAACCATCGGTCAAATTACTCATCTTTGTTTTTCTATATTTTCTTAGGTATTGAACTCTAAACCTATTAAGAACATTCCCTTTATTCCTATTTTATTCAGGCAATTTTAAATGAATATATTTTCAATTATTACTTAAAAAGTAATCTCAAAATCAATTAAAAGAGAGTTATGTACAAAAATATAATAAATTATTTTGTTTCTTACCAACTTATTCAATATAAAAGCTTATATTTTTTAAAAATAAATTTTAAATTCATATTTTTAAAAGACGAGTTCACATTGTATAAACTAAAAAAGAATATATATTTTTAAATGACTATTATTCATATAAAAGGATTATCCCTAGGTCCAATTTCAATCTGAAAGTAATATAGCACGAGAAATTTTAGTTGATAATGTGGATTATGAATCATTATTAATTGGGAAACGTAAACAAATAAATGATTGGTCCACGTAAAAAGAGACAATTAAGGTAAAACTAAAATCTTTTTCGAAAAGAGAAGTACTTGGGCTTATAGATCGTATATTGAAATGTGAAAGCTCATGGATATAAATGATTCTTTGTGAGAAAGAGAAATCAAAAGAGGAAATCAAAAGAGAAAATTACAAGATATAAGCTCATTTGGTTGCACAAGGATTTCTACAATGACATGAAATTGATTATGTGGAAAATATATTCATCGGTGATGGATGCAATTATTTTTAGATTTTGATCAGTCTGGCAATAAATAAAATTACTCAGTTTTTGCGTAATTGATGTTGTTACACCCTATGTGTATGGACATCTTGATAACAACATTTACACGAAGTTTCTAGAAGGATTTAGATTGCCATAAGCAGATAATTCAAGTTCTCGAGAATATTATTTAATTATATTAAATATATATTTTATTGATTAAAACAGTTTGGACACATTTAGTATAATCGCCCCATTGAGTACTTATTAGTGGAAGATTATAAGAATGATTCAATTTCTCCGAGTATTTTTATTAGGAAGTTTAGCTCTAGGCTTGTCTTTGTTTTTATTGTTGATGCTTTGAATATCATTGGGACTCGTGAAAAGATCTCCTCAAATCCTTGTGCATCAATTGGAATACAGAAAAAATGTTTGAAGAGACTTATATATACATTATATATACATTAGTTAATCTGGAAGCATCGTATCTTTGTTTGTCCAAAAATACTATTTAAGTGTTACGAGACTATTACATTTAAACAATTACTTTGCTTGAGGCAAAGCCAAAATATGTGTTTGGCTAAACATATCCAGAATATATGTGAATTGATTTCACAAGATAAAATTCAAGCTATCTTGTGTAGAGATAATGTAAAATTTATATCTTAAGGTAGATACATCAAATGTGATAAACGAAACGTATTTCTTTAAAGTCTCATCCCTCGTGATCTTCAGAAGAGTAATATTCGATGAATTATTTCAGCTAATAATTTGGAAGATTTATCCATTAGTGCATAGATTGTATGCAATATTGAATTATGAAGATTCAAAGATCTTATGTGATATTTTCACAAGTGAGAGTAAATACGCGTTACACTCTTTTTTCCTTAACCGGGATTTTATCATAATGAGTTTTCCTAATAAGGTTTTTAATGAGGCAACATGTTATACGAATCAAATATGTGTGCTCTTTTTCCTTCACTAATAATTTTTCCCATATGGTTTTTATCTTAGTAAAGTTTTAACAAGGCACATCATCTTTATAGAATCCAAAGGGGAGTTGTATGAATATCTTTATTTATTATGGATATCCATATATTAAATAATAGTTTAATATACTTTATTTTTATTATTAGAATTTAATACTCATTGGAATTAGAATTTTTATTTTATGCCTATATATCTTACCAATTTATTCGTTATAAAACTCACATTTTTTTTAAAATAAATTTCAAATTTATATTTTTAAAAAACGAATTCACCTTGTATAAACTAAAAGGAATATATTTTTTTCTAAATAATCATTCTTTTAAATTGACTATTATTCATATTAAAGGATTGACTATTATTCAAATTCGGATTATTTTCAAATCCTATTTTATTGGCTTTTCGATTACTGAAGGGTTGATGACGATGAAATTAGTTGCAACATTCACGTGTCATGTTCCTCCTCAACGGTGGAAGTAAATTAGCGGCAATAAAATTAAAAAAAGCACACCAGACACATTTTTTTAAAATTATTGAATGTGGGACCAGTTACTAATAGTGGTGATTTTCCAATGATTATTAAATAAAGATCCATATTCCAGTAAATCTGTAAGTAAAATGCGTATACATTATCGAATAATTAAGAAAAAAAGTATTATTATATAATTTCATTAATATATTAAAAAATAATAATATAATATTATTGTATTTTTTATAAATCTATTTTAATGATTAAAGTATAAAAATATATAATTTACTAATAAAAGATTGCATATTGAATTTTTTTATTAATTTTTTTAACGATATCTATTTATCGAAGAAAAAAATCTAAGATTCGATCAGTGAAATCAAAAAAAAAAACAATATAGTAAAAAACGAATTTTATCTGACCGTAGAAAAGAGATCAAAAAGAAAAAAAAAAACACTAAAAGATTTGTGCATGGTTTATAGATTTTGATATGTTTTTCGATAAAATAAAAGTTAGATTTAGATTCGGAAAATGATATAAAACGATTGTTGAAATTTGATATAAAACAAATATTATCTATGATATTTTTCTGGCTATGATAAACAGTAAAGTAATAAAAAATTTAATATCTAATTTTCGGTAAATAATTTTAAATTTTAATAATTAAGAGGGATAAAGATAATTTTAATCCTTAACGTTTATAATTTTTATCGTTTTGTTCCTTATTTTTGGGGATAAATTTAGCCCTTAACCTAAATCTTTTTGATAAATAGCTTATTTTTTAACTATCGTGATAATTGAATCGTTAAAAATTTAACGATGCTGACATGTCATATGCATATGACAATATATTTTAAATGATATGACATCTAACTTATCAAATACATATATATAATATAATTTTATTCCAATATAAAATATAAAATAATTAAAATTTAAAAAATTATTAAAAATTAATTAATTCTAAAATAAAAGTCTACTAAACATTCCCAAATGATAGAATTAAAGTCTTATCTTAAAAAAAAATATGAACACAATTTAAAATTAATTAATTTTTTAAGATAGAATTTTGATTCTATCGTAATAGTTGAAAAATATTTAGTAGCATTTTATTTTAGAATTAATTATTTTTTTAATATTTTATTTGAATTTTAATTGTTTTATATTTTATAGATGTTATGTTATTTAAAATATATTATCATATTCATATGACATGTCATCATTGTTAGATTTTTAACGGTCCAGTTATCATGATAGTTAAAAAATAAGTTATTTGTCAAAAAGATATAGGTTAAGGGCTAAATTTATACGAAAAAAGAATAAGAGCCAAAAGGATAAAATTTATAAATGTTAAAGGTTAAAATTATCTTTATGTCTGATTAAAAAATTTAAAATAATAATTAATAGTTATTTTCGAATTAAAAAAGGCAATCTAATTATATTTTTACTGTATTTATAAATAATAAAAGTTGTTTTAACTGGTTTCAAAGGTTGAACTTTGATATAAACACATAAATAATTACATAATTTACATGTATTTAAATATTTAATAGAACTTAATAAGCGATTTTTATGAAAAAAGAAGAAAATGTTCATTTTAAGTAGGTCTATTCTTTAGATTTTGACAACTTACGGGCGAAACTAAATATTAGATTTCTTATAATAAATATTAAAATAATAAGGTTTAAAAACAAACTCTTAATAATAAATATTAAAAAATAATATTTTAATAATAAATAATAAAATAAATAAATTTAATAGTATTTATTTATTAACAAATATTAAAAAAATTAGACTCCTAACAGTAAATATTAAGAAATATTAAGACTTAGTAACAAAAAAAAACTTTAAGAATATGTTTAATAACAAATATTAAAAAATTAAAACCGTAATAAATATTGAAAAATAAATCCATATAATAACAAATATTAAAAAAATTAATACTTAATCTCTAATAACAAGTACTAAAAACTATGCCTTAAAAATAAATAATAATAAATTAAATTATCATTAGAATTAAATATATTTAATAAAAAGTAATTACTTATAATTATAAACGGTCCATCCCATAGACAACCATGATCCTAAAAGATCTATATTCAAGTATTTGTGTGAGTAAAATAAACATACGTTATTAAATAATTAAAAATATAAATAAATATTATCATATAATTATATTAATATATATATATATAAATATGTTTTGGTAAAAATTCACTTAAATTTTAATTACATTTTTTAGATTATCCATAAAAAAACATTGTTTAGATTAAAAAAATATTATTACACGTATTTGTCTAATAGACACCAACGATAGGGGTGTTAAAAAATACTCGACTCGAACTACTTGACCTGTTGATCCGCCTACCCGATTAAAAATTACCAGGTATTTATAATGAAATACCCGAATTTTTTAGGTCGGGTACCCAACCCGTATTTTTTGGGGGTAGTTGGGCCGGGTCATGGCCAAAAGTTTTTAAGAACCAGGTACCCGATATGACCCGATAATTTTAATAAATATATATTTTTAAATTTTAAATTAAATTTTTATTATTTTTTTCTAAAATTAAGTTTAAATTCTTAACTTGTTTTTATACTTGTATTATATACTTTTAAGTTTTGAATTTTTCATAAATATTTATATTAATTTGTTAATATGTGATTTGAAAGAAAAATTATAATTGAGAATAATACATTCTTTTATCGATAAACTTTAATATATGCATCTATATCCGAATATTTATTATTTAAATCTGATCTTAAATCAATAATTTTGTGTTTAAAATATATATCATAAAATTTTAAGTATTTCTTATATATTTTTTAAAAAATATTAAAAAATTAAATGAGTACCGGTACCCGATTTTATAAGTACCCGAATTTTACGGATACTCGATTTACGGTTACCTGATTGTTATGAACCAAGTCATGGACCAACGTTTTGAGAACCAAAAATTCTGGATATCCAAAATTTAGGTACCCAAAATCCGAGTACCCAATTATGAACACCCCTAACCAGCAATGTTAAAATTTATTCCATTTACATTAAATATATTTCACATCAAAATTCGAGTTAAATTTTAATATTTAAGATGACAAAAACTTTTAAAGTGAAGTATGATTATTTTTTACTTTTATCTTTCTAGTTGTTTTTTTTTTCTTTTGTTGTTTTGGAAGTGACATTTCGGCCTTTAATCAAGTAATTAATACTAAAACTTTGTTTTAACTTTTGTTGTAATCTTTACCATCATTTCCCCCTTTTTATAATTTTTTATATTTGAGCTTTTATTGTTAAGAATATTTTATTTATGGTGAATATCCATGTATTAGATGAAGGTTTAATGGGCTTTATAATTAGGGTTTTCATCCTATGCCTATAAATATAGACTTTTGGAGAAAGCTTTGTACACAACTCAACTTTGAGAATACAATAATATCTCTCTCTTTTCTCTCCTCTTCATTCATCTATTCTAGTTCTTTATTTTATTCATAACACGTTATCAGCACGAGTTTGCTCAAAAGATTTTTATTACAGGTTTCTTCAAAGATTTACCCGGTATGTTTTTTTTTCTTCATCTTATATATTTTAATTTATAAAATAATATATATGATGGTGATTATAATTTCAAACAAAAATAAGTGTGTTTAATTTTTTTGTGTATATTCTTGTTTTGTCTAATATTATTATATGTTTATTTCATGCCATAAATATTTATATATATATATATATTTGTTAATTAATATGTTATTTGTTTTACTTATTTAATCCGAGTATATTGGCTGGACATCCCGTTCTGCGAGGCTACTGGTCTCAAAGGAGGTACTTTTATTAAAAGGACCTTGTGGACTGGTTTAACAACGTCGCATATGAGGATTAAATCTTTGTTTGTTTGTATATATATATATATATTTAAGATATAATTGATCTAATTTTTTATTTGTCTTTATAGTATATCAATGACAAATCTTGCAAAAATTAAGTTTGCGGCTCTTGATATTTCCGGAAAGAATTATTTGTCTTGGATCCTAGATACCGAAATTCATCTAGATGTAAATGGCCTGGGAAATACTATTAAAGAGGGGAATGTGGAATCTGCACAAAATAAGGCCAGAGCCATGATACTTCTTTGTCGTCACCTCCATGAGGGGTTGAAATCTGAATATTTAACGGTGAAAGATCCTCTTATTCTTTGGAATAATCTAAAGGGACGATATGACCACTAGAAAACGGTTATTTTGCCTAAAGCTCGATATGATTGGTTGCTTCTGGATTGCAAGATTTTAAATCAGTAAGCGAGTATAACTCTGCTATGTTTCGAATTACTTCACAATTGAAGTTATGTGGTCAAAATATTACTGATGAGAATATGTTAGAAAAAATATACTCCACTTTTCATGCCAACAATGTTTTCCTTCAGACACAATATCGTGAAAAAAGCTTTAAGAAATATTCTGAGTTAATTTCTTGCCTTCTTGTGGCTGAGCAAAATAATGAGTTGCTCATGAAAAATCATGAATATAGCCCAACAGGCTCCGCTCCATTCCCTGAAGTGAATGCAACATTATATAGCAGAAAAAATAAAGGCTACACCCATAATCGTGGTCATAACTATGGGCGTGGGCGTGGTCATAGCCACAGTCGAGGACATAGGCGAGGTGGTCGTTTTAAAAGTAACTATACCCACCGCAAGTGGAACAATAAGGATGACAATGGTGCAAAAGATCAATCCAAGAAAGAGGAATTTACGTGTCATCGATGTGGAAGCACAAATCATTGGGCCCGTGCTTGCCGTACGCCAAAACATCTTATAGACCTTTACCAACAATCAATAAATGGTAAAGAAAAAAGAATTGAAACAAATTTCGTTTATATAGATGACAAAGATGATTATGGCCTTCACAAAGATGATTATGGCATTTTCGGCAATAGTCGGGACAATTATGGCATTACAAACATAGAAGTTGATGATTTTCTCATATCCCCTAAGATAAATATTTGATGTCTTTTAATTAATTTCGTATTTACTTTATGTTATTAGAAAACTATTGTCTTTTTATCATGGATTTCTTTTTAAAATAAATATTATGTTTACTTTATCAAAATTATTGATGTTATTTATTTAATTATTTATTTTAAATATTATTGTAACATTTATTTATTTATTTATTCTTTGAAGAATATGATTACGTCACAAATACAATCTGCAAAATATGGTGACGACTTATGCTTAGCGGACAGTGCAAGTACTCATACAATACTTAAGCATAAGAATTTTTTTCCCATTTAACAATGCAAGGGAATAATGTGAGTACTATATCCGGAAGTGTTAATATCATAGAAGGCTCCGGAAAAGCGCATATGTTATTGTCAAATGAAACTTTATTCCATATTCAAGATGCGCTATACTCTCCAAAGTCGGAAAGAAACTTATTAAGTTTTAAAGATATTCACAAAAATGGATACCATATTGAGAGTATTAGTCAAGAAGATGTTTAATATCTCTATATTACGAGTGTAACTCAAAGCAATAAGAAAGTGCTAGAAAAATTACATGTACTGTCATCCGGATTGTACTATACAAGAATTAATGTAATTGAAGCACACGCTATTGTAAACTATAAGTTTACTGATAACTTTATTTTTTGACACGACAGGTTAGGTCATCCCGAATCGACTATGATTTAAAGAATTATTGAGAATTCATGTGGTCACTCAATGAAGAACCAAGAGATTCTTCAAAGTAATGCCTTTTTATATGATGCTTTCTCTCAAGGCAAATTAATTACTCGACCATCACCAGCTAAAATAGATTATGAATCTATTAACTTTCTGGAACGGATACAGTGTTATATGTGGGCCCATACACCCTTCTTGTGGACCATTTAGATATTTTATGGTTAATTGATGCATCGACTAGATAGTCAAATGTATCTTTTTTATCAACCCGCAACTTAGCATTTGCGAGGTTACTTGCTCAATTAATAAAACTATGAGCATATTTTCCAGATTCTCCCATAAAGACAATTCGTCTTAATAATACTGGTGAATTTACTTCTAAGGCTTTTGATGATTTTTGCATATCGATTGGAATTAGTGTTGAACATCCTGTAGCTCATTTTCATACACAAAACAGTCTTGCAGAATCATTTATCAAACGACTTCAATTAATTGCAAGACCGTTATTGATGAAGTCCAAACTACCAATTTCTGCTTGGGGCATGCAATTTTACATGCAGCATCACTGATTTGCATCATGCCAATAAGTTATAATAATTTCTCCCTATTACAAATGATTTTTGGTCAGGAACCAAATATTTCCCATCTTAGAATTTTTGGGTGTGCGGTTTATGTTCTGATTGCTCCACCACAACACACAAAGATGGGTCCTCAACGGAGGTTGAGAATATATATTGGATTTGAATCTCCCTCGATAATTAAATATCTTGAGCCTTTAATGGGGAATTTATTTACAGTTAGATTTACCGATTATCATTTTAAAGAATTCGGTTTTCCTAACATTAGGGGGAGAAAATAAACAGCTGGGAAACCAAATAAGTTGGAATGAATTATCGTTATCACACTTTGATCCACGTACCCAGTAATGTGATCTAGAAGTTCAAAAGATAATTCATTTGCAAAAATTAGCAAATCAATTGCCAGATGCTTTTGCTGACCCTAAAAGAGTAACTAAGTCACATGTTCTAGCTGTGAATGCTCCGGTTAATATTGAAGTCCTAGAAGGATAAACTCTAGTTGCTAATGAGTCAAACGCACGCTTAAAGTGTGGTAATCCAGTAGGTTCCAAAGATAATATTCCACAAAAAAGAAAAGGAGCTATATCTTCTGATGGTCCGGTTGTGGAGTCAATGAACATGAAATATCTCGAGAAGAGATTAAAAAGTCTCCAGCAGAGACATTAGACATTACTCAAGTACCTGATAATGATGAGATCTCTATAAATTATGTCATGTCTGGTAACAAATGGAACCGAAATAAAATTGATGTTGATAATACTTTTGCATGCAATATAGCACTAGAGATTTTGGATGATAATGTGGATCATGAACCATTGCCAATTGGACAATGTAAGAAAAGAGATGATTGGCCAAAATGAAAAGAGGCAATTGAAGCGGAACTCAAATCTCATTCAAAAGGAGAAGTCTTTGGGCCTGTAGTCCATACACCAGAAGGTGTAAAACACGTGGGGTATAAATGGGTTTTGTGAGAAAGAGAAATGAAAAAGGGGAAATTGTGAGATATAAAGCTTGTTTAGTTGCATAAGGATTTTCACAAAGAACTGGAATCGATTATGAAGAAACATATTCCTCAGTGGTGGATGCAACCACTTTTCGATTTTTGATTAGTCTGGTAGTAAAAGAAAGAAAGACTTCATTTCCGCTTAATTCATATGGTTACAGTCTATCTATATGGGCCTCTTGATAATGATATTTATATGAAACTTCCGAAAGGATTTAAACTGCCTGAAGCAGTTAATTCAAGTTCTCGAGAACATTATTCAATTAAATTGAATAGATCCCTTTATGGATTAAAACAATCTGGGGGTATATGGTATAATCGCCTCAGTGAGTACTTATTAGCGAAAGGCTATAAGAATGATCCAATTCCCCCTGCATTTTTATTAAGAGGTTTACTTCGGATTTGTCATTATTGTCGTGTATGTTGATGATTTGAATATCATTGGAACTCCTGAAGAGATCTCATTGACAGTTGAATATTTAAAGAAAGAATTTAAAATGAAAGATCTCAGAAAAACAAGATTTTGTCTTGGATTACATATTGAGCACTTAAAGGATGGAATCTTTGTGCATCAATCAACATACATTGAAAAAATGCTAAAGAGGTTTTAAATGCATAACGCACATCCGTTGAGAACCCCATGGTTGTTAGGTCACTTGATGTTAACAAAGATCTATTTCGTCCTAGAGAGAAGAATGAGGATATTCTTGGTCCAGAAGTACATATTTAAGTGCTATTGGTACATTGATGTATCTTTCTAGTCACACACGACCTGATACATCATTCGCTGTCAATTTATTGGCAAGATTTAGCTCATTCCCAACCCGAAGAAACTAGAATAGGGTTAAACACATATTTCGTTATCTTCAAGGTACAAAAGATATGGGATTATTTTTCCCTAATATATCCAAAACCGAATTGGTCGGGTTTGGTGATACAGGATACTTGTCTGATCCTCATAATGCTCGATCACAAACTGGTTATGTATTTACATACGGTGGTACAACAATTTCTTGGCGTTCAATGAAACAAACTATTACAGCCATTTCTTCTAATCATGCTGAGATTTTGGCTATCCATGAGGCTAGTCGTGAATGTGTGTGGTTAAGGTCTGTAACCCAACATATTCGAGAAAATTGTGGTTTACTCTCTCGAAAAATCTCTCCAACAGTCTTATATGAGGATAATACAGCATGTATCGCTCAACTTAAGGAATGATATATAAAGGGTGATAGAACAAAACACATCTCACCAAAATTCTTCTTCACTCATGATCTACAAAAGAATGGAGACATTGATGTACAACAGATTCATTCATGTGATAATTTGGCAGATCTATTTACTAAGGCTCTCCCTACTGCTCCATTTGAGAAGCTAACTTACAATATTGGATTGCATCGTGTCAGAGATCTTGTCTGATGTATTTATGAGGGGGAGTCAAATACACGTTGTACTCTTTTCCTTATCCAAGGTTTTGTCCCATTGGGTTTTCTTGGAAAAGGTTTTTAATGAGGCAACATATTTTGTGTATTAAAGATATGTGTACTCTTTTTCCTTCACTAAGCATTTTTTCTCATAGGGTTTTTATCTTAGTAAGGTTTTAACGAAGCACAATATCTTCATGGATATTCAAGGGGGAGTGTTAAGAATATTTTATTTATGGTGAATATCCATGTATTAGAGGAAGGTTTAATGAGCTTTATAATTAGGGTTTAATACCCATGAAATTAGGGTTTTCATCTTATGCCTATAAATATAGACTTTTGGAGAAAGCTTTGTACACAACTCAACTTTGAGAATACAATAATATCTCTCTTTTTTCTCTCATCTTCATTCATCTATTCTAGTTCTTTATTTTATTCATAACATTTATATTATTTTTAATAAATATTCAAATTTTTCAATAAAAATGGTATTTTTTTTCTTTTAACACTTTTATTTCAATTTTATGATATATTTTTTAGAATTTAATTAGATTTATTTATTTTATTAATCTACTCCTAATATAAATTTTTATATTGATAAATTTTTATAATCACCGTAATAATTTATCCTTAAGTTGTGATACAACTAATTATCAACATAATTCTATTGATATATTTATTTTATATTAATATTAATAATATTTATTGTGAGTTTCTTTTGTTGGGATTATAATTTTTTCTTCTCATTGTTTTTAAGGCAAAGGAATTATAACGGGAGGAAGTACAAAATTTATCACCAATATAGAATTTGTCATAGTGAAAACTGATTCGCAAGAAGTCTTTTATTTGTTATAAAACGTTCGAACACATAAGGGTTTTTGTTTATTCTTTTCTACATTCGTGGTCTGGTCGAGTGAGTATAGAATATCTAATTTCAACACATTGGTCGAGTTTGTAATAAAATGATCGATTACATCGCTAAATTAGTTTTTCTTTTAAATTCCGAACTCAAGATTTTGAACTTTTCACCAAGTGGAGTCACAAATATTATCTTTGAAGATAGTTATAGAATTTAAATTACATTTTTTTATTTATTTAAGGCAATAACTAGACCAAGAAAATAAATCATTTAACACAATATATAAAATTTTAAAAAAAAATAAACTATACAAATTGAGTATGGGTTGCAATAATCTAGAGTGTGGCCAAAAATGAAAAGTTTTAAAATTTGTCTAATAACCTAAAATATTAGAATTTTAGATAATATTTAGATTGATTTTTTGAAGTGATTTTTGACAAATTTAGACACCTATAAAATCAGTTTCAATGCTTTGTCAAATTATAAAGGTTGGTCCAAGTGCTAAGCAGTTTGGTTCCGCTTAAGTAAGTCTTAGGTTTGAGACGTTGTGTATGCAAAAAAATCTTTGTTGGGAGACTCACCCATCAAAGTTAGGTGTGCGACGCGGGTCGGTTTGGATTAGTCAGGGCTACACTCTGAAACCAAAAGAACAATAAAAAAAACATAAAATGTTATAAAAAAACAAGTTTTATTAAAAATTTAAAAAAATTAACCCAAATATTTTTATAATGTTTAATATTTTAAATTTAAAAAAATATATAATTTATATTTTTTTAGTGGCATGATAAACTTGTTGTACGTTAAATTACTCCGTACAAGTTTTGGATGGTGTCATTGCTTATATATTGTAGCATAAGTAGCAAAGCATACCGAGTAACTCATAATCGGATAACATAAATTTAAGTCGGAGTCTTACACTGAGATCTGAGTTTTGAGATTATGGCTTCTCTCTCCTCTCCTTTCTCCTCGTTTCTGGTTCTTCCCAGTCAAACAACTGTGGGACAGAAATGTCCATCGCCAATGAAGGCTACATCAAATGGAATTTTCCAGGGTGATAACCCCCTAGATTTTGCACTTCCTCTTCTCATCCTGCAGATATGTTTGGTTGTGCTACTCACAAGGGGTCTTGCTGTTATTTTAAGTCCATTAAGGCAGCCACGTGTGGTTGCAGAAATCATTGTGAGTTCTTTTCTCTCTTCAAAGTTATAACTGCTGCAAAATTTCTACTCACAATGGTTTTCCAATTCTTAGTTTTTAAGTTCAATTTTATGATTAATTTGCTAATGTGATCGTTTATATCTTTCTGCTGATGTACCAGGGAGGAATTTTGCTTGGGCCATCTGTTCTGGGTAAAAGCAAGATCTACTTAGAAGCTGTGTTTCCTCCCAAGAGTCTAACTGTGTTGGATACCTTAGCAAACATTGGCCTCATTTTCTTTTTATTCCTTGCTGGTCTAGAGATAGATCCCAAAGCCCTGCGGCAAACTGGGAAAACAGCCCTTGTTATTGCTCTTGCTGGTATAGGACTTCCATTTGCATTAGGAATAGGTTCTACGTTTGTGCTCCGAGCAACAATATCCAGAGGTTTAGATACTGCTTTTGTAATATTCATGGGTGTTGCTCTTTCTATCACTGCCTTTCCTGTCTTAGCTCGCATTCTGGCAGAGTTGAAGCTTTTAACCACTGATATCGGAAAAATGGCTATGTCAGCTGCGGCTGTTAACGATGTAGCTGCATGGGTTCTACTTGCTCTTGCTGTTGCCGTCTCTGGGTCTAAATCTTCTCCTTTTGTATCATTGTGGGTCTTCTTGTCAGGTTGTGTTTTCATCCTCTGTTTGGCTCTCATTGTACCCCCTATGTTCAAATGGATGGCTCGTCGATGCCATGATGGCGAGCCAGTGGAAGAGATATACATATGTGTTACGTTATCAGTTGTTCTCGCAGCCGGGTTTGTAACTGATGCTATTGGAATTCATGCTATGTTTGGTCCTTTTGTGGTTGGAGTTCTGTTCCCAAAGGATGGGCCATTTGCCAATGCTCTTGTGGAGAAAGTTGAGGATCTTGTTTCTGGTCTTTTCTTGCCATTATACTTTGTGTCAAGTGGACTGAAGACAAATATTGCAACAATTCAAGGTCTCCAATCATGGGGTCTTCTTGCTTTGATGATTTTTACAGCATGTTTTGGCAAGATTGTTGGGACTGTTGTGGTGTCCCTCTCCTGCAAAGTGCCTCTTCGTGAAGCTATCGCGCTTGGGTTCCTTATGAACACTAAAGGGCTGGTTGAACTCATTGTTCTCAACATTGGGAAGGACAGAAAGGTGAATTGTGTTCCTTTCTTTAATGATAAATTCATCACTAAGGTCATTTCTTTGTGTATTTATTCTTTTAATTTAAATAAATGATGCATTTCGGGTGTTTGAACACAGGTTTTGAATGATCAAACATTTGCAATCATGGTTCTAATGGCTCTCTTCACTACCTTCATCACCACACCAGTTGTTATGGCAGTATATAAGCCTGCAAGCCGAAAAACGGACTACAAATATAGGACCATTGAAAGAAAAAGTCCAGATACTCAACTTAGAATATTGGCATGCTTTCACAATGCCAGAAATATCCCATCAATGATAAATCTCTTTGAGGCTTCACGAGGAGTTGCCAAGCGTGATGGACTTTCAGTGTATGCTCTGCATCTCATGGAGCTGTCCGAGAGGTCATCTGCTATATTGATGGTACACAAGGCAAGGAAAAATGGGCTTCCCTTCTGGAACAAGGATCAGCATTCGGATTCTGACCATGTTGTTGTGGCGTTCGAGGCTTTCCAACAACTGAGTCAAGTAACTGTTCGATCAATGACTTCAATCTCTTCAATGGTCAATATGCATGAGGACATATGTTCAACTGCCGAGAGAAAGAGAGCTGCAATCATAATCCTTCCATTTCATAAGCACCAGAGAGTCGATGGCTCTCTTGAGACGACTCACTCGTACTTCCGGTGGGTGAACCAGAGGGTCCTCAAACATGCGCCTTGTTCTGTTGGAATTCTAGTTGATCGCGGCCTTGGCGGAGCCACCCATGTGCCTGCTAGAAATGTTTCCTATCTAATAACAGTGCTTTTCTTTGGTGGCCCTGATGATTGTGAAGCACTTGCTTATGGGATTCGAATGGCTGAACATCCTGGTATCAGTTTAAACATCATTCGCTTCGTAGTGGAACCTGAGACTATTGGAGAAATTTCCATAATTGATGTGCAAGAAAACACCGGCAACGAAGAAATGTCATCAGCCAAAGAGTTTCTATCTCAGTTTGGGAAGATACCAAAGGATACCTCTGTTACATATGAAGAGAAAGCCGTCCGTAATTCCGCTGAAACCATTGATGCAATTCGTGCAGCAGGCCACTGCAATCTTCTGCTTGTGGGGCGCATGCCTGAAGGTGAATTGGCCCTGGCTTTATGGAGGAGATGTGAATGCCCTGAACTAGGACCTGTTGGGAGTCTGCTGGTTTCTCCATATATCTCAATGACAGCGTCCGTTTTAGTCATTCAACAGTACAATGGCTATATGCCCCCGTATTTGGCACCAGACATGGAGGAAGAATCACCCGAAAAGGATTCAGAATCTAGCTAAATCTGTTTCTATGCTTCGACTTTTGTTGCTTGCGGAGGAAGACATGGAGTATCATCCGATAGCTTTAGGTTGTATTACAAAACAAACAAAACAAGTTAATAAGATGTTAAGCACATAATTCTGTAATAGAAATAAACTATATAAAATGGAAATAAAAAGATTACAAAAACAAAGAAAAACCAATAAAACGTTTTTGAAAAACTTAAACCGAGGCTTGTGTTATCACAGTGTCCTTAAAACAGATTCATTCCCTCCCAAAGCTGGAGTTTCTATGGAACGTCTGTCTCCCAGGATACAATGGTAGACTGCAGCAAAGAGAGCAACGCAACTTTAACTGCAACGGTGAACTTCACAGAAGCAGAACACTATCAAGAATTTGGCTAGAGGATGTTTTGTTTTCAGTGTATTGAGATAGAAGCAAGGATCTCCTTTTATAGTGTTCAAGCAGGGGACATGTTTAATTACAGAATTAATCTGTAATTAACAATTTTTGAAGAGTTACAACTCCCAGAATTCAAAATAGTATTTAACAAAGAATTAATCCAAATAAATTGGAGGTTAAATTGGAGGTTACAACCAGCTGAAGGGTCTGCAACTCCATAAAAGGTGGTTTAATTCTGTAATATCTGCTGAAAAACTAAGTCAACAGGTAAAAAAAAAATTGTCACTTTAGTGGGCTACACTTGGTTTTGCTGTCTATAGGTATACGACACAAGGCTATTCAATTATTTTTATTGTTTCTTTCAAATGCTTCTGCATTTGAATCTATACTCAAAGTCGAATACGAGTTAGATGGTTCGAATAACATAACCATGGAATGTTGTCCATTATATTGTGATATTCCAAGGTGTTGTATGAATAGATAAAAATATACATATTTCTGTCGTGATCGTGTTGTTTTATATATATATATATATTGTCCATTATTTTGTTTTATGCTTCAACATTGTTTATTTGCAGGCAGGGACATGTTTGAAGAACATACCGAAAGTGTTGAAATCTTGGAGGGAAGAGAGAGTAGAGAAAGAGAGACGGTACTCTCTGGAATTATTATTAATTGTCAACCGTAATATCTTCAAAGAAGACCGGTTTATTTATACAGAGAGGAGAGCAGTGAGCTGATGAAGAAATTGCCTAACAAACTCCTAACAGTCTCTTCTCATTCTCAACTACTCCTGAATCTAAGTGATGCAGAACATAATTCTCTGCACTCACTCCTACAGTTAACAGAAACATTTATTTAACACTAATAGAAAGGCTCCCCAATTATCAAAGAACTTAGATTGAATGTTTAAATTTAACTCTTAAAAAAACTAGTTTCTCCATAAGATTACGGATATTTTGACCCAATTTTAAAATAATTTCCCTCAAAGAGCATATATTTATCAAATTCTATTTGAGTTAAAAAGATAAATATTAAAATTATCTTTAATTTATATAGTAATTTTAGAAATTTATCATTTTAAGAAAAATAGATTGTCAATATTACATACTCTATTAGGTTAAATTTTCAATAAAATCCTTACAAATAGCATGTTATTTATTTGATTTCAAAACACAACGAAAACTAGAGAAATATTTTTGTTATTTTATTACGTGGACTTTACAAAGTAATTTTTGTGATAGTAAAAGGTAATGGTTAGTTCATAATATCCATAGAAGTGGTGTAATTATAGTTGATCATCTGTTGTTATATTTTGAGAGATAGACGATTAATGATCTTAAGCACCAAAAGAAATACTAAAAATATATTTAAAGAAAAATTCGTCATAGCAATTGTCAATTTTTTTTTAACTTGGTTAAATCGGTTTGATTTACATATATTGTATCGTTTTTATTTTTTATTTTAATAACAATATTTTATTTCATCATTATTTTTATTTTTAAATTAATATTTTTAATGCTTTTTTCTTTTTATCGAAAAATCATATGATCAAATAATTTCGACATGATACACTTTTGATAAAAAAAAGTTTGATCAATTACAATAATTTTCTTTTTGATTTGAAAATAGTTTGAACATGAGCCTTTTGATTTTTATAATTTTCTTTTATTTATCAAGTTCTATAAATGTAAAAAAAAAAACGTTCAAACCCGTCTAAATAGACATTTTTTATTAAAAAAATCCTTATAACATTATTTATGGTTCGATTATAGGGTTAATTACCGTAGAGGTCACGTTTATTTGTCCCCCGTATAAATTTAGTCATTGATTTTGAAAATCAACCAGTATGATCACATACGTTTTCGGGCTGTAAACTTATGGTCACTCTGACGTTAAAAGCCGTAAAAAATTAACGAAAAGATGATTTGACATAATAAAAAAAGGATAAATTACCTAAATAGTCACTAAATAATTATTTTATTTTTATTTTATCTTTAATTTAACCATTAAAATTTAAATTTTTATAATTTCACCATTTTTTAAAAATACTTATTTTTCTAAAAGTTTTTATGATGCAGAAGCATCACTAATGCAAACTTTTTGAGTTGACAAAGAAACTTCACAGGCTCAAACTGATCAGTAGAAAACTCTGCCAATTGACCAGATTTGCACTCTGTCAAGGATGCTCTTTCCTTAGTAGCAGATCTACTATTTAAGAATTTATTTTCATTCAGAACACAAGGACATGTCAGCTCCAGTTTCAGGTGCTTACCGAAATCATCCATAGCCTTCTCGATTGCAGCATGAAAGCTTTTAGCTTTGTTCCTTTTAATAAACTGATCAAAGTTCACAAGGAAAGGCTTCAACTGTGATGGGTAGAACCAAGCAACACGGTCAATATCATAGTACCCAACCAACAAACAGTTTTTCTCATCACCAATCAAAGCATACTTCAGCGCTTATGAAGGATCTAAGATCTTTCCTGGCCACCAACTCAGACTTTTCGTTTTGATCCAAACAATATCAACACATAAAACTGATGCTTCGGTCCAACAATTAACAATTCCCCCTCATTACACGAGTCCTTCAACTCATCCTCATTTAGCATTAATCTGGTACTGTTTACTTCAGTTACAGTTTCCGAAAAGTCCACATAAAGCGATAAGTTATCCCCGGAAACTTGTACCCTATTAATCAGATCAACTCCATTAATCCCTAAACAATTATCTTCCTTCGTCCCCTCATTCTTTACAGGTTCGACAACAGCATTGTCCCCACTTCCACTATCTACTCCAACACCAATTTGATCCTCTTTCATTTTATCAACTATATCAACCAGTAAACAACCTTCTGCAGTGTCAAGAACACTAACAACATTCTCTTTTACATCCATGGCTAAGTGAGCAAATCAGGGGCTTCATAACCTTCCCTTAAGTATTCCAAATCTGGGTTTCTCGATCTCAAGTTTTTTTGGGGGGTTTTAGGGTTCTCCATTATTACTATTTCCATTTAAATCTGGTATGTTAGCGTTGAGAAAGATAAATAAGTATTTTTTAAGAAGATGATAAAATTATAAAAATTTAAATTTTATTGATTAAATTAAAAATAAAATAAAAAGAAGATAATTATTTAGTGACTATTTAGGTAATTTATCATTTTTTATTGTACCAAATCATCTTTCTGTTAATCTTTCACGGCTTTTAACGTCGGAGTGACCATAAATTTACAGCCCGAAAGCGTATGTGACCATACTGGTTGATTTTTAAAATCAGTAACTAAATTTATACTGGAGGCAAACAAACGTAACCTCCGCAGTAATTAACCTTTGATTATAAAATAATAAATACACTTTAAATATCACTTTACTTAACCTACCCATGTTATTTCAGATTTCATACGATACGTAATAAGTTTGATAGAACAAACTCATGAACTTTAGATGCTTGCACATGATGTAACGTCTTAAATAAGGTGTAAACCGTCTATTTCTTTTATAATACCTCCTTTTATATCCTTGGTTTAAATTAGAGAATTTAGGTTGTAACGACCCTTTTAAGATAAAAAATTTAAAAATAAAAACATCGCTATTTTAAAAAAGGAAAAATTCGAAATTAGGTTTAAAAATTAAGGATTTTAATTAAAAAGAGAATTTAGAAATTTAGGGTTTTAAAAATAAGAATTTGGAAATTTTAGAAAAAGGAAACTAGGGATTTTAATTTTAGAATTGATGATTTAAAATATCTAAAAAGGTTCCCTTAATTTCAAAATTGAAAAGATTTTAAAATCCGAGAAATAATTAAAAAATCTTCAAAATATTAAAAAACAATTTAAAAAAGTTAGAAAAATTGGAAAACAATTTGAAAACAATTGAAGTTGTCATCGGTCACTTTATTAGATCGGCCACCATAAAAACCAGATATTCGAAATAAATTGGGTTTGAGAGTTGGTTACGACTAAAAACGGTGTTAGCGTTTAAAATCGCCCAAAATTGATACTTTTACAAAAATACCGCTTAATTAACTTTAAAATTTCTGATTTAAAGTGGCATTAAATTAAAATTTAATTATAAATTCGAATATACTTTAAAAGTTTTTTTATTCGAAGATAAATGCATACAACACTACCATTAAGCTTGATATCCGACCCGTTATGACCGAATAAAGAGACTTCACATTAGATTAATTAGGGTGAGCTTAGAGACAAACAAATAATACAATAATATTAAGACATAAAGATAATTCTAAACCTTAACGTTTATCATTTTTATCATTTTGACCTTATCCTTTTTTAGGATAAATTTAACCCTTAACCTATATCTTTTCGATAAATATCTCATTTTTAACTAGTATAATGATTAGATAGTTAAAAAAATTAACGATAATGATATGTCATATATATGTAGAATGATATTTAAGATTTGAGAATTCTTAGTAACCTTTTATTTTAGATTTACTTAATTTTTAATATTTTATTTGAATTTTAATTTTTTTATATTTTATGTTAGATTAAAATTATATTTTACAAGTATATATTTGTCATTATCGTAAAAATTTAACGATAATGACATGTGTTATATATAGAATGAGGCTAGATGTCATATTATTTAAAATATATTATCACATAATAGACATGTCAATATCGTTAAATTTTTAACGGTCTAAGTATTATGTTAGTTAAAAAATAAGTTATTTGTCAAAAACCCATAGGTTAAGGGTTAAATTTATCCAAAAAAAGAATGAGGGCCAAAATGATAAAAATTATAAACGGGGTTAAAATTGTCTTTATGCCTAATATTAATACAAACATGTTATAAGCAAAGCATTAAATAAATATGGTAAAATAACATTAAAACACAATATATATGCTGTGACATGAAAAATGAACATATAAAATAACATGCCAATAAATAAACCTATATATAGAAACTGAAATAAAAAAGAAATAAAAACGTTATTGAAAATGGGATCAAAATGAAGGAAAACACAAATTTTTGAAAAAAAAAATGAAAATAAAACTAATAGATAAGCTGAAATTGGAGACCAAAATAAAATAAAATCTAAACTAAGGGTAAGATTGAAAGGACGAAAAAGTCTTATTTTAAATCGATCACTTAATTGAAAAACAAAACAAAATCAAGAGAACCGAGGGTATAAGAACAAAAATATGGGGATTTAATGATTTAATTAGACTATTTTTAAAATAAATGGGAGTATAAAACTTAAAAAGAAATAAATTGGTTTCTTTTTCCTTTCATTTTCCTCAAACCAAAACGAAAGGATCAGACTTTTCTCTGGTTTCTTCATCTGGAAAATCCAGACGGATTAAGAACATTTATTATGTTCTTTTGGGTTTTTCAGAAAACAAAGAACAACGACGTTGCTCCGCCGTGTTTTTCAGATTTTGGCTACCGCTAGCGATAGACAACAATTTCAAACTTTTTTTTTCTTTCTAAAATAAAAAAACACTAAATATTTTCCCCTTTCCGATTTTAAAACCCCAAAATCAATGAAAACCAAATCGTTTTTGAAAACCTAAGTAAAAAAAGACTTCTTCGCTTCGAAGATCAAGAGAAAAAAATTTATCCCCGGTATCAGCTCACCATCCCGAAAGTCGTTGGGGTTTATTGTCGAGCTGAGACCGAAGAAAGAGGATTCGATCAAATGCTTTCTTCGAAGGTAAACACAAAACCTAAATCTCTTTTTTTATGTGAAATGGAAAACGAGAGAGGTTATACCTCAAATCCTTTTTTCTATTGATTCTTGATACGGAAAAAAAAAGTCCATGTTACAATGTTGTTTTTTTGGTTTAAATAACCGATTTCTTTATATGAATTTTGAAAGGGAAAATATCTAAAATTTCTATTGGTTCTTCTGCTGAAATTTTATCCTGATTTGTGTTGTGCATTGCTCTGAAATTCTCTGAAAATTCTGCTATTTTTTTTGAATTCTTTTGCTTTGATTTTGGCTGGTGATCATGTACGATTCTGACAGTTTTTTGTCTTCTTGCATGAGTCACGGTTGTCGAAGAATTATCGTAAAATGATCAGTGGTTAGGAAAGACGAGAGATCTTTTGGTATTCGAACAGTCTGGCACGTGCGCTGCACGTGCACGTTGTGCAACGAGAACGCTACGCGTGAAGAGCGTGGATCTTCCAAAGCCTTCGGGCAACCTCAATTTGGACCGTCAAATCTATCCCTGATTTGATGGTTTAGATGTGGCTGCGCAGAACCAAAGTGATTTATTAGGTCAGAGTTTATCCGACTTGGGTAAAGGGTTTTGTAATTATGGGCCTGCAATAGCGGGTTGAATGTTATTTGTATTTGGGTCTTGTTAACCAGACTTATAAATTGTTATTGAGTTGTTATAATAAAATTACTTGGGTTTTGTATTAGACTGATTTAAATTAATGAATTTGAGGTATTTGTTTATTATAAAATTGTTTATTTATTTATTGTTATATATAAGAATTATAATAATAATAAGGGTTAATTACTGCAAAAGTCACTTTTGTTTGTTCTCAGTATAAATTTGTTCACCGATTTTGAAAATCAACCAATAAGGTCACTTACGTTTTTGAGCTTTAAACTTTTGGTCACTTCGACGTTAAATGCCGTTAATGGTTGATGGAAAGATGATTTGTCACAATAAAAAATGAATGAATTACTTAAATAGTCCCTAAATAATTATTTTATTTTTATTTCATTTTAAATTTAACCCTTAAAATTTAAAATTATATATTTTCATCATCTTTCTCCAAATAAATCTCCATTTTCTTCTCCTGTACAGATTCAAAATCTTCTGTCAACAGTTGTTACAGCAGATACAGAGAAACGAACAAAAAAAGATAAAATGAATATCATCTTATGCTCTCAAGCTTCATTAATCTCATTCCTAAATCCTATCTCTATAAATTGGAGCAACCAACTAAGCAATTACCATCATCCAAAGCACTAAACCATGAATTCTTCATCAGATGTTGTTTTATTTCTCTTCTTTCTCTTCTCAGGCAATACATTTTTTTTATCGGCCACCGTTGCAAAGGAGCCAATGCTTGATACCGATGGTGAAGTGCTCCTCTCAGACCATCAGTACTATGTTCGGTCAGCGATACCATTACCGGTTTCTGGTGGGCTCGGGTATGTGAGTCATGCGTAACTTTGTGCAATGATATTGACAAATATACATATCAAAACAAATTTCTTTTGAGTCTCACTAATCAAAATAGGTGGCCTTTCGTCTTTGTCAAAGCACTTCAAACCAGAAAATAAGTTGTCGACAAGCTCTCGAAATAATCTTACGTAAGGAATCAACTGTCGGTTCTGTAATTTTAAGTGTCAAAGCACTGCATTGTTTTGTTTTTCTTTGAGGGTGAATAATGCAGTGCAGTTTCCTCCTTTTTCTTAGTGAATAAAGCATCGTAGTTGTTGTTGTGCTTTGTAGTTTGTCATGTACTTTGTTATTATATAAATAAAACGCCATGTAGCTAAGCAGATGATGAAGAATTCATGGTTTAGTGCTTTGGAGTTTGGATGATGGTAATTGCTTAGTTGTTTGTTCCAATTTATAGAAATAGGATTTAGGAATGAGATTAATGAAGCTTGAGAGCAGAGCACGTGATCACAAGAAGATGACTCATTCCATCTTTTTTTTCTTGTCCATTATTTCTCTGTATCTGCCGCAACAATTAATTGACAGAAGAATTTGAATCTGCACAGGAGAAGAAAATAAAGATTTATTTGGGAAAGATGGTTAAAATATATAATTTTAAATTTTAAGGGCTAAATTTAAAATGAAATAAAAGTAAAATAATTATTTAAGGACTATTTAAGTAATTTATTATTTTTTATTGTAACGAATCATCTTTTCGTTAACTATTAACGGCATTTAATGTCGAAGTGACTAAAAGTTTACAGTCCGAAAACGTAAGTGATTTTATTGGTTGATTTTTAAAATCGATGACCAAATTTATACTGAAAGCAAATAAAGGTGACTTTTGCAGTAATTAACCCTAATAATAAACCAAACTGAATATATAATAATAAAAAACGAAATGTGATAAAAATAAAGGGAAAATAAAATAACATATATAATATTTTGTTAAAAAAAACAAGGTTAACCAAAATATATACAAATGTGATTAGGAGGATAAAATATTTAATATTTTTCAATAAATAAAATTGAAGCCCATTATTTGAAAAAAACAAAATTTTAGAATCGGGTTTAGACTCTAGATAAAATTAGTGATTACAAGGGTTTAGGGTTTAAAGTTGAGAGTTGTAATTAGGGTTTAAGGAATTAAGGGTAAAGTGTATTTTTAAGATGTAAAGTTTAAGGTTTAGGATATTAAAAATAAAAATTATGGTTTAATATAAAAAAATCAATAAAAGATATAAAAAGACATTATATACAGGCAAAAAATTTTACCCCTTAAATCTAGCTTAATAGATCTAATAGACCAAAATAAAATTACCACATAACTAAATTTTTGAATCATTAATTCAAAGTCAAACCGCTTTACACAAAATTCAGAGCTCCACGACTTATAAAAACCTACTCCCTCCCTTCTATTTTATCCATCGTTGATTTTTCACGTAATTTTAAAAAGAAAAAATTTACGTAAAAAATATAATATAAAATAATTAAAAAGATAATTTTATCACAAAAATATTAAATTTTGTTTTATTAGAAAACAAAAAAGAGTAGAAAGGAAAATATACCTTATAAAAAATATTAATTTTTTTTAATGAGATATTTTAAGTAAGACAATTTTAAAACACACAAAAAAAAATCATATATAAGATAAAGAGAGTATAATATAAACGAAATGGTATTCAATTATTTAATGTGCTCGACAATTAATGCTTTCATTTGGAACAAAGCACAACAATCAACCAAGTATTTCAATCCAAACTTTAGTTGATAAGAAATCAAAATCAGGTGGATGTATAAATATGTGGACGTATGTGAGCGTTTGATAAGGATGGAAGAGCGGAAAAGATGGGTGTAAACCTGGATATTATATTTAGTTATTAAGCTTAAACTGTTTTTATAAAAAAATTTAATTTAATTTTGTACAAATAAAATAATTTTTGAAAATATTTAAAGCTAATGAGTGAAATGCATATATTATATACATAGATATATGATTAAAACGTTATAAAGAAGTTCTATTTAAATTAAAATATTTAAATATTCGATTTAATAATGTAATTTGTAAAAAAAAAAAATACGGACTCTAGCATATAAGGTCATATAGATAAACAACCCACTAAACACAAGTATGATACTCAAAAAAAATATCATATATTGAAATCTCGTATTGATACTGCTCTTCAATCTCACAATTCGATGATCAGCCTATGTACAAAAATAACAATTCTGAGTATTGAGCATACAAAGCTCAATGATACACATCTACTCTATTACACTTCATGCTAAACACATGCTTTCATCAAATTAATCATCATACATGGCCCTCATGTCTAACCATACCTGAGATCCCACCAGATCATCTAGACAAAATCATATATCAACAACAACTCTTAAGTAAGTCCGGGTAATTAAGTACCGGTATATATAAATTAAGCATAAGTTTTATAAAGGTTTGGCTTTTCAACTAATTCTATTTCCACTACCTTAGTTTCTTAATAAGTTTTTTTTATAAATTAACTAATTTTTTTCTACTTTTGAGATTCAATAAGATAACCTTAAAACTCCATAAATCTTATACCGTAAATTTTTAGACACTCTTCTATAAGAATGATACAATTAAACAAGAAAAAATCACAAAACTAGAATATTTGCAATTTTAGAACTCACAAAAACTTAAACATTTGAACAACATTGACAATTAAGTTCAACAAGTATTGTCTAAGGAAAAAATATTTTTTCAATATAAAAATTCCTTACTCTATACATGGATGTTGACAAGGATGTTTCTTCTTATTTCCTAGTTGCACTACAACAATATAGATTTTTAATGACAAATTGACAGTGACAAAAAATAATTTGGTCACAAATATTAATTTTTGTGATAATATTTTGTGCGACACTATTAGCATATATAATTGTGATATAAACTTTTATTTGGTCACTATAATAGTAGTAATTATAACGGTTATATTTTTCACAAAAAAAATTCTCACTAAAAGGTTATAATTGTGACACAAAATTTATTGTCACTAAAACTTTGACACATAATAGTGACGATATGTAAAGTGGTCACTATTATTTAAGATTTGTTGTGACAATAAAATTAATTGCTACTTAATTTTTTTTGTGATAACTTTTGTCACTAATAAAAATTAAAAGTAACGATAAATTCGGTATTGTCACAATAATAAATATTTTTTTATAATTAAAAAAATTAAAGTTATCATCAACTAGTGTGTCAAAAGGTAAACTATTTTTATTAGTCTCTGTTATGTGTAAATTATTGTTTTAGTCAATCTATTTTTATCAATTTTAACTCTTATATTTTTCAAATTTTAGAATTAATATCATAATCCTAACGAGATACCAGTAATATGACTAAATTATATAGACTAAAAATGATCAAATTAAAAAAAGAATAAATTATATATAATAAATTGACTAAAAAAATTACTTTACATATTTATAGACTACCATTCATGTTAAGATCGTAATTTCAAAATTTAAAAAATATAAAAACTTAAAATGACCAAATTAAAATTTAAAGACTAATATATAATTTTAGAATAATATATAATAAAAAAATTATTTTGAGATTTTTTTAAAAATATTTTATTATAATTAGTTTTTCCTTAAAAAAATCTAAATAATTTCTTCTACATATACATACTTCGTATAAGAAATTATAAAAACAGATAAATTATTATTATAATAATTAATGTTATAATTAATATATATTTTAAAATAAATAAAATTAATTTTGATTATAATTTAACCTAAGTATTATTTTCTTTTTAAATAATATTAATTTTCTGGTTTATTCTAGTGGGTAAGTATTGAAATCACGCCCTAAAGGTTCTAAGTTTTATCATCTTTAAAATCATAATTAATTTTTTAATATTGAGAGTGATAACATATTTTCTGTACTATTTAAATGTGTATTTGCAATAAAATATTTATCACTCAGAAGAATAATATTAATAATGACAAGTGATGAATCAAAAATATGATTACTGTAAATTTTAATGAGTAAATTTAATACTTTTTTATGACCAATTTTAATGTCACTAAAAATTCATTTTTTTATAGTGTTTCTTGAATGAGTCTTTTAAATCATTTAAGGAGTTTTTTTATCATTACCAGTTGTTGGGATTCGTTTAAAGACGTTAGACTTTATTTTCATCATTAAATTTAATTCTGAAGTAGTGGGTATTGGTACGCCAGTCTTGATACCATTACTTGCCTTAAATAGAATGGGTCATTATTTATAATAGTGAATATTGGTACGTATTGGTATGGATACAACTATACGGGTATGAGCTATTTGACATCTATACGAGGAGAACCATATTGATACTGATAACTTATTTTTGATATTTAGTATATTTTGAAAGCATTTAAATATGTCAAAAATATTTTTATAAAACTTTCAAACATATTTTTTAAGTTATTTGGACTTTAGAATATTTTTATAATTTTTTAAGTCTAAAAACATTTTTTATTTAAGTTATTTCAAGATTACATATCTCAAGAATCTCTTCCTTTTTGTCATAATAAAACTACTTAAAATTTTGTTTTGAAATTCTCGCTTAAAAAAACATTTTAGAAAATATTTTTAAACTTCTCTTTTCTTTTCTTTTTTGAAATTGAATTTTTCAAATATATTTCTCTCTTATTTTTATTATATTTAAAATAATTCAAAACAAAGTTCGAAATCAAATGTTAATACAAAATAACAATAGAAAAAAGACCAAAACAAATTAAATACATGAAAGAATTTAGAGAATCAACTCCCCTTTGGTCAAGCAATAAAAAATGTTAGTCCAAACATTCAATGGAAATAAATTAAATTTTATAAGAATAAATAAATCAAGTAGATAAAAAAATTCAATTATCATATCATAAATTGAAATTAAATCAACGAGCACATGACAAAAAAGAGATTAAAATTTTCCTTATTAGACAGTGTATATCGGTATGGTATCGTTTGTACCGATATTAGTTGGATGTTGTATCTGTGCAATATATGCTCTATTGATATCGATTACACAAAATGATGAAAATAAAAAGCAAAAACAACTCAAATAACCTTATAAGAGCAAAAGAAGATCATACAAAAGGCTATATAGAATTTTAGATATATATTAGAACAAATTTACTACAACATACTTCAAAACCATCATTTAAAACATAGAGAGTATAATTTTACCAAAATTCAACCAAACATTACAAGTTAATGGCTATAGACATAAAAATCATTATAAAAGACTAAAAACATATGATTTATATAATTGATACTACCCTATGTAGTTAATCCATTTTATTATTACACTAAATCATGCCCTCACCCAGTACTTAAAAGATTATTTTAGGTTAATTTAGTGTTTTGACTTGACATGGTTTGAGTGTGGATCAAATTTAAGTCAAGTTATTTTAGGTTGGGTCAAAAAGATTTGGGTCTAAATTAATTAATTGACAGGTTAATTCGAGTTTGGGTGAACTTCAGGTTAAGTTCACCTAAGGTCGGGTAATTTCAAGTTGATAAAAATATTGAAGTAAAATAAAATAGTAGAAATTAATAAGTGTTAATATCAGTGAAAAATAAAATATTAAAGGCTAACATGAATAAAAATATCATGATATATTTATATTTTAAATATTAAAATAAATTATAAAAAATAAATGAGGTTCATTTTGAAATAAAATAAAATTTTAGGGACTAATGAACAAAAATATTAAATTACAAATTATAAACATTAAACTATTAGACTAAAAAAGTTTAAGGACTATAAAGATAAAAATATATCATCATATTAATAACATTATACTAGAATATAAATATTTGACAAATTAAAAGTAATATTCACTGTTAAGTAATAATTAAAGTATAAGCTCAATTCTTTAATCCCCACCCTTCATAAAATAATTCTCTAAGTCCCAGCCCAATTCCAATTCCCTAAGCTCAATTAAAAGTTATTCAAATCGTTAATCCTAAACTAATTTCCTAAATTCAAATCCAAATCCAAACCCAAATTCAATTTCAATTCACCTAAGCTCGATTCTAATTCCTTAAGCTCATTTAAAAATTAACTCAATAACTAATCCCTAAACTAATTTCTTAAACCTAAGTTCAATCCCAATTTTCTAAGTATAATTACCATTTCTCAGTCCAATCCTTAATCCTAAACTCAACTCTAATTACCTGAGCACAATTTAAATTTATAATTTAAATAAATTAAATATTAATAATTTTAATGAAATATATTTAAATTAAATTAAAATTACAATAGGCTAAAAAGTAAATTAAATATTAGTTTAAATTTAAAAATATATAATTTTTAATTAAATATTAATTTAAAAATATAATTAAAATTAAGTATACAACAACTAAATTAAATATTAAATAAATTAAATATATAATATTAAATTTAAATATTAATCACTAAAGTAATTCCCTAAGTCTAAGTCCAATTCCAATTCTCTAAGCTCAATTTTAATTTCTTAAACCTAATTCTATAATCCCTAAACTAATTTCCTAAACCCAAGCCTAATTCCAATTCTCTAACCCTATTAAAAATTTCTTAAGCTCAATTCTTTAATCCAAACTCTAAATTTCTAAACTAATTCTCCAAGCCCAATGAAAGTACAATCCTAATTTCCTTGAGCTTAAATTAAATTTATAATTTAAATAAATTAAATATTAATAATTTTAATTAAATATATTATATTAAATATCAATTTCATTAAACTTAAAATATATTAATATTAAATATTATTTTAAATTTAAAAAATTATGATTTTAGTTAAATATTAATTTAAAATTATAATTAAAAATTAAGTATACAATAATTAAATTAAATATTAAATAAGTTAAATATATAATACAAGATTTAAATAATAATTCCTAAACTAATTCTCTAAGTTCAATTTCAATTCTCTAAGATCAATTTTAATTTTCGAAGTCAAATTCCCTAATATTTAACCTAATTCCTTATTCCCAACCTCTTTTCTCATAACTAATTCTCTAAATCCAATACCAATTTTCTAAACCTAATTCCATATCCCTAAGCCTAATTAAAAATATCCCAACTCTAATCCCTAAACTATTTCTCTAAGCTTAATTTTAATTTCTTTAAGTCCAATTAATTTTTTTTAAAATTTAATTTTCTATTTTCAACCCTTAATCCCTAGACTATTTAACCCAGTTCAATTTCCCTAAGCCAAATTAAAGTAACAAGAAAAGTATAATTCCAATTTCCTAACTCCAATTTAAATTTATAATTCTAATAAGTTAAATATTATTAATTTTAATTAAATATAACTTAACTAAATGTTAATTTAAAATTACAATTACAATTATATATAATAACTAAATTAAATATTAAATAAATTAAATATATAATAACTAAATTAAATATTAAATAAATTAAATATATAATACTTGTAATACCCTAAATACTGGTTTAGAAGTATGTGACAATTTGATCACATGCCAATTGAAGTATTTTGTCATATATTAAATTAATTAAATGACATTAGTATTAGATCCGAACAAAGGAGAAATGGTTAACCAATTGTAATATGACTTAATCGGAAAAGATGAATTAGTGGAAGTTTACATGTTAATTAAATTAAAATAGGAGTGTATGAGAAATTAGGAGGGGTCTCGTCATATTGAGATAAAAAAAAAAATACTCTTCACCCTCCTCAAAAGATAGTCGATCGTCATAGTTGAGAGAAAGCTAAGTAGTTTCAGTTGGGACTCAAATTCTTAAATCAATTTAGAGGTTTTGATCTGAACAACTGGGTAAGAAACTTTGAAAACTTTAGTTTCTATCTTAATCTTCTTAAGAATATCTTGAATTCAAAGCTGAATAAATGTATTTCAAGTGAATATGTCAACGATTTTCATGTTCATAAGGTTGAATTGATTTGAAAAGGATAATCAAAGAGGATGATCAATTTAGAGGTTGCGTTGATTTTGTTAGGTGTTAAATTGTGCTATTTTATTATCTTTTTACTCATATTTATTGTTATACTTAAGCACATAATTAATTGTATTTTAATTATTTTCATGTATTTTTATTTTATTTCTTTGATTGTTACTTTATGTCCTTAATTGGTTGATTTTTGCAGAAAAAGATACTTCTGTGGTTTGTTTCCATGTTTGCAGGACTTATTCCTTGATGAGGAGCTATCGAATAGAAATAAATAATGGAAGATAAGGTCAATGATGGGAGATATGAAAAGATTGGATGATTGGAGCAAAGAAGGAAACAAATGATGTGAATAAAATAAGAAATGAATATATTCTTTTATGGTTATTTCCATCTCTATTTTATTCTATCATCCATAATTGACCAAATCAACTTCAGATAAGGAGCATGCCGTCTACAACATAGAGGGGGGCTGGATCGAGAGATTGAGAGAGAGGAAGCAAGTGGTCATCTTCGTCTTTAGTTTTCTTGTCTTATTCGAGTGATGAGAGGAATGTTTGTTGGATACTTTTGCCCATCTATGAACTAACTTTAAGTTGACCTGGGTTATTCTATTTTATGGAATGATTTAGTTTAAATTCTAAGTTTATGGCGTGTTCTTAATTAAGGTTTGCCTATTCTTGATGTTAATTTGGTTTGCGAGAGAATTAGAAAAGGATCTCGATAAGCGATTCATTTATCCAGATTCAGGAGAATTAGATTCAAGAAACAAATAGGCATGTTCGATCCAAGTGCAAGAGAACTAATCCAGCTTAGGGATAAGTGTAGGATTTTGTTGCTTGATTTGAGTGCAACACAAACGGTGCAAGTGTACACGTCGCAACTAATAGTATAGATTTAGATATCGTCTCCACATGGATTGGTTTGGGCCACTTTGCTTAAGTTATCACACTGTAAAATAAAAAACACAAGTGATGGTAGTTGAAGTTTAATTAAATAAAATAAACAATATAAGAAAAGATAGATGAAATCGAATGGGTAAGAGAAAATGTTGGATTATCTTGAGTTGTGGAGTGATGCCCGAATTGAATTCTTCTTTGTAAATAAGTGCTCGCATCGCTCAACTTGTTCCGACGATTGGGCCCAGTCAGATTGCCTAGTCAGTTCTTCGAATTGTCAGTTTTTCAAATGCTTTGGCAATTACGATGAGGGAATTGCTCGGACAATTTTGGCAACTATCCTCAAAGTTCGGCAAAGCGTTGCTTTAGTTTGCCGTTGAAATCCTGCACTTATCCCTAAGCCAGATTAGTTCTCACGCACTTGGTTCAAACCATACTTATTTGTTTTGTGAATCTAATTCTCCCAAATCGAGATAAATGGATTGTCTATCGAGGTCCTTTCCCAATTCTCTCGCAAATCAAATAATTGCCAAGAATAAGTAAACTTTGATTAAGAACAACTAAATACTTAGATAAAATTCAAATCGTATCTCACAACCACAAAACAAAATAATCAAACCTAATTACATCAATTCATGGGTTCTAAAGATATACAGAGAATAAATCCAAATTGATTTTCTTCAAATCAACTCTAGAAATTGACTCCTAAATTCGACTCCTATTCGACTCATCTCTTCTTGATGCCATGCTTTTCCCTCTATAGGAGAAATCTAGGTTGACTTAGGTGACAAAGTAAGGTTGAATTAGAAATATTTATAAAGAATATTTCCATTCTTTATTTGATTCTTGTCGCGATCATTTTAAAGCCAAGTGTGTAAAAAATAATAGCATGACGAGTGAATTTTAAAAAAAACGAGTTTTATATCTTTTAAGTATTAATTTTTAAAAATCGAAATCATGTTAAAAACATATATAATTTTAATTTAAAAAGATTTGGAGTCGCCACTGGCCAATTTGGTAGGCCAGACACCATAAAATAAACTAGAGATTCATTTTTAAAACATTTGGGTTCGGGAGCCGGTTACGTGTAAGTACAACCCTTACAAGCTCCCGAGATCGATACCTTATTAATTACAAGCGCCCCTAACTTATCTATCGTATATCCGCTTTCTAATTATCTTCACCTTCTAATTATCATGTCTCATTTATATCTATAATTGTACCTAAACCCACCTTGAAGCTCAAACAAATATTGATCCCAATTTAAATATGGCTCTTTCATTTAGCAAAAACTTCATTGTCCTATTGTTGGTGTTGTAATCATCTTATGAAAGCAACTAAGAAACTTTATCAAAGATGGTTCTTCACGTTATCATCTAAGAATTCTCAAATTAACTTTAATTTTGACAGACATGTCTCATGCCTGAAGCCTTCTGAAACATCCTTGTATGATTGACACTTGGTCTCCTCGAAAATTAACTTTGATCTTGCACTGAGTCTTCTTGAATATGATCCATCCCGGCATGTTGTCTTCTACTTGTATATCAGACCATTCAGTTTATGATCAATGTCTATACAACTAGCTCATGAATCAATACCTCTAATACATGTTATATAAACTCACACACACACCACAAAAATGTTAGTATGGTGAATTAATAATCTGAATAAAAATAAATTAAGATCAAAATTCTGGTAATTGTTTTATAGATAATATTACAGTAAGAGATTAACATGAAATCTCTAGTATAGCTAGCATTTGGTACCATAAGAATCAACACAATGACAGTGACATTATAAGTTGATAGTGGATTTAAGGAGTGACAAAAATACTTGATGGCACCAACGAAATCTTCACCAATAACATCTCAAGAATCTTTAAAAAATCAACATTATAGCCATTTATCCCAGACTCTTTTTATTTTCTTATTTCGAAAGGGCTTCTAGAATTTCTATAGTTATGACATTTAGATAGAGTGACAACAATTTCTTCTAGCAAACAAGAAGAAAATAGATCATTTAAAAGTTCAATAACACACCGTTGAACATAGCTATCAACCTAAAATCTCTAGCATAGTTGGCATTTGGTACTATAAGAATCAATACAATGACAGTGACATTATAAGCTAGTAGTAGATTTAAGGAAGAGAAGAAGTACTTGATAGCACCAACGAAGTCTTCACCAATAACATCTCAAGAATCTTTAAAAAATCAACAATATAACCATTTGTCCCTGGATTCTTTTCATTTTCTTATTTCGAAAGGGCTTCTAAAATTTCTATAGTTATGACATTTTGATAGAGTGACATAACAACTTCTTCTAACAAACTAGAAGAGAGCAAATCATTTAGAAGTTCAATATAACATAGCTATCAATTATGCCAATAAGTTTAGTGAAGAAAGAAACGTACTCCTCATACAGAGCATCAAATCTTTTTTGTTTGTGTCCTTGCTCATCCATTATGAGCTTGATAGTATTCTTTTTTCTCTTGGTAGTAATAATAGAGTAAAAGAATCTGATACCCATATCTCCCTTCTGCATCCATTGCACCTTTGTTTTCTGTCTATAAAAAAGAGCCACAACCTTTTTTAAAGTAGAGAGTTTCTCTAACAAATCTTTTCTTCCTCATAGATATGCAAACTTAATTATACATAAATAAAATTAGGTGTTTGATTATATTGGACTTAATCAAAATTATATCGTTTTGTGTCTAAAATTAAATTAAAATCTTAAATTGTATTGGATTTGCTATCATCTTTGTTTTGAAATGAAAAGTGTTCTCTGTCTCCCTCTAATAATTTCTCTTCTTCTACCTTTGCTCTATCTCTTCTTCCCTATTCAAATGTTCTATTTTATTTGATTGGTGTTCCAACAAAGGTACCAAAGCCATATGTCTTTGCTCATTTTTTTCAAATGGAATCCAAATTCAACGGATAACAAGACGATTGAAAGAAAAAAACAATCAAACTCTTACTGAAAAATTCAAGATATTCAAGCAGAAATCAATGGTGTTCGTTCTGAGGTTCAAGAACTAGAGTACCTATTGTAAAAATTGTTGGGTCCGATATTATTATCGACAAAAATTTTGGATGTGACATTGACAACGAAATTGTCCCTTGAGTTAGCACAACATGATAATGGAGAGTTAGTCGCAACATCATTGACAACAACAGTTACAACTAAAATTGATTTGGTGGAGGAACTTACGAATTATGTGTTTGATGAAATGCTTACAAGAATTGAAGAGAAAAAAAGTTATTAAACATTTTAATGTTGTGTGCGAAGATTTGATTGCGGTTCAAGATTCGGCGGGTGATAAAGTTCAGTTTCCAACTAAAATGGATGTAGGTGACCTGACTAAGCTTGAAAGCATTTCTAAGGATGCAGTTTCCAGAAACAGAAAACATAACCTTTGACAAATTTTGTCCCAATTCTTTGGTCTAGAGAGTGGTTTGACATAAGAGTTCGTTCAGTTTCCAACTGAAATGGATGTAGGTGACCTTTGCTCTCTCTCTTCTTCCCTATTTAAATATTCTGTTTTATTTTATCGGTGTTGCAGCATAGAGTTGGATAGCCCATTTGAGATGAAAATCTATTTTATGCTGTACTTGCTTCCTCTTCCATCAACCTTACCGGAGACGTTGGCATAATGCGTTCTACTAAACTCCAACATGACTTTAAGTCTTTTGAGGTTTACAAACAAAATCTGCATAGGATTTCCACTTGCTTCCTGCTACCAGGACATCTACACAAGGTGTTTGTAGTCATGAGTAAAGTCTAAACAATGGGTGGACAATGGTTTGAGTCCCCAGGGGCAAAGAACTCCATAAACGAGTTAGGAAAATCTTGAACCCAAGCATGATTGGCCAGAACACTCAAGCTTTTTAGCCAAGAAGCTCTCCCCTTGCTTACTGGACCAAGTGAAAATTAGCCCTGACTAAGGGTGATCACCCATCTCTAAATCTGCAATACAGACCCTCAGCTCTTCCATCTAAAGTCTAAACAATGCAATGGGCTCCTAGCTGTTCAACATCAGAACTTCCACATGCATTAACAAATATGTTAAAGTCCTCACCAATAAGCCAAGGGACCCTAAGTAGTATCCTTAATACTCTTCAATTGATTCCATAGACTCCTTTCAATCTGGTATTCATTGTTTCCCTAAACTACATTGGAAATCCTAAGACACTAGCTATGTAACTCAATCCTTGTTTAGAGTACAACTCAAGTGGTACATTATACAGTCGAACCCAAACAGACATATTGGAGTAGTGAAGTATGAGTAAGATGGATATTTATTTTAATATATTAAGATTTAAATACTTTTAAGGGTAATGAATATATGACTTATGAGCTGAAATTGACGATAAATTTTTATTAGTAAAGTAGTAAGTTTCGTTTATTTTTTCGTGTCAGGATTCCCTTAAATCGTAAGATTTGTGTGGGTATGATACAAGAGTTAAAACAATCCCCCGAGTGTTGGAGACAGTAGGGAACACAAAATCGTCATGTTCCGTCTTTTTACCTTCATATTGGGTCTCTATTAAACGTGAATCGATTTATTCAATTAATAAATCAGACACGGATAATTAAAAAAACTTTATTGATTTAGATGCCTTGGTAGGGATTGTTTATCCCTTTGTTGAAAAATTAGAACAAAACAATTTACTTATTCTAAAACTATAAAGTCATTCTTTGGCGAAAACAATGAAAATAAGTTCCCGTGGCGTACAATTGGTAAGCTACACACTGTTTAAATCATTAAATTAATTAGACGAGATTCAATGGAAGTCGGGCAGTTCGGTAGGGCAGTTCATGTCAAAACTTAGCGGTTCTGTTAGGCAGAAACGGAATTAAAAATTTATTTAACGGATATCGTATATTAACAAAATTAAAAAAAATAATTATTTATAGATACTATTGTTTTATTATAAAAGGTATCATTTTATCTATAAAAAAAATCATGTATGCATATTTAATTTTTTATATATAAATTATAGAAAAGAACATTTTTCAAGAAAAATTTTAGGTCTCATTAAATACTTCATTCTTTACATGATTTTGTCTATAGAAAAAGAGACTGAAATCAGATTTCTATTTTAAAAGAAAAATCTTTAATCGAATCATTTGAGATATTTTAAAAATATTTAATATAATAATTATATTTTAACATAATATCTAAGGTAGAAAATATACTTTTAAAATATCTAATACTTTGATAAAAAAATATTTCATATGATTCTTAAATTATTGTTATTTACATTATTATATAGTGTTATACATGTAATGACAGTTAAATACTATACAAAATTCACGTACCATAATAATACATTTCTTTTGAATGTATTGATAAAGTATATGTATTATATTAAAAAATAAAAATACTAGAACCACATTAGACATTTTATTAAAAAATTATGAGTATTAAATATTTTATTAAAAATAAAAAATATATTAAAATATATATCAATGTGATAGTATCTTCTTACCATTAAGTATTTGACCTACCAAAATTAACTAACCAAGTGGATTGCGACCTAAAATCAAAATCCATGATACCTACTCCACCAATATTTTCCTAAACTAGTTTGGAAAACAAGAAAAATGGGATAATCACAATAATTATGTTGTGATTACGACAACTGGCGACCACATAATCTTAGACACAAAATAGTCAAAATTAAATCTTATATTGTTTTTTTTTTTATGTCGGAAGATTTAATCTTTTATTAATTTAATTTTATATTTTATAAATTTCCTTTTTATTTCAAAATGATTTAATTTTTTATTAATCTGATTTTACCTGTTAAATCTTCGTGACACTAATGTGATAATATATTTTATTTTTAATATAACAGAAAATTTTTAAAATGGATAATACATATCGTTACACATTATTAATATTAAAATATTGTTATTTTTAAAACAATTATTAAATTAATATTAATTTTTAAATAAAATTCAATATAAAATTAATTATATTCTAAAATAAAATTAAAATTTAGGTTGAATAACTCTCTCGTATTTTAATTTTCTATTATTTTTTTAATCTTCAATTTAATCTATTAATATTAAATTCTGATAACAATATATATATATATATATATTAATATTAAATTTTGATATTCCATAAATCTTAGACTCATATCTAAATCCTTTTCGATATGGGTAAGTATTCGATCCAGTTGAGTCAAGTCAAAAGATTTTGAGTTAGTCGAGTTGACAAGTCATATTTTTTAAATCAAACTCTATTTAAAAAAAATTATGATCAAGTCGGGTTTATGAAATTCAAGTCGAGTTGAATCGAGTCGAGTTTTCGAGTTCCTATAAATATTTAATTATAGTTATTTATCATGTTATAGTACGACTTGATTCTAATTTAAACGACTTCTCTAATCATATAAGATATATATTTTTTTCATATATAGTAATATTTCTTTATATTTTTATATATCAATGTATATATATCATAAAAAATTGAGTGACTCATCTCAAACTTAAAAATAAATCTTTTAATTACTAAAAGTTTCGAGCTCGAATTTCTATTTTATAACTCGAATTTTATCTTAAATTTTTTTGAGTCAAGTCTATAAAATTTTAAATCGAATCAAAATGAATCGAATATTTTCACCTCAAATCAAGTCAAATTATTCAGTCTTTTTGAATCGAATCAAATTTTATTTACCTTAAATATAAATAATTGGAGTGGGGTGAAAATTAAAATTGGAGTGACCTAGCCACGGTAGATTAAAGGTGAAGTTACCGATTAGAAAATGATAACCACGTGATTTAAAGACTAAAATTTAGGGTGAGCCAAATAATTTAATACTAATATTTTAAATTAAAATTTTAAAAATTATGAGTAATAAAAAAAATATAAAAAGGTTATTTAATTTAAATTTTATTTTTAAAATATGATTAATTATATATTAAATCTTTATAAATTTTAATATTTTAAAATTAATAAAAATAATTAAGAGAAAGAGTATTAAGATATACGTCGTCGGTTCTAAATTCATCTTTAACATAACACTATTTTTAACATAATAGCTTGTATCTTCTTGCACTGTTTTGTAATATATTATTTATATATTTTTATATTTAAAAATTATTATTAATGTGCTGTATAAAACAGTGTCGCACCGATAGTCAATTACAGGTGGCTACAACAATTGTGGTATTGACAACATTAAGAGAATTTAACACACTAATCAATGTTTCTGTTTAAATCATAAAGATTTAACTAATAAACTGATGGTCAAATTAAAAAAAAATCAAAATAAAATTATTAAAAATAGAATTGACGAATAAATTTATCATTATAACTTTCTGTATTTTAGAAAAAAATATAATTCTTAATTTCAAAATTCAAAATTCAATTTTCAATCACTTGATTTCTAGTTATTTCACCTTATATTTTCTGAATTTGTTATCTTTCAATATTCAGCACTTACGATTCGATTTAGTAAGAATAGAGATCTAATTAATATATATTTTATCATAAATTTATTGTTAAAAGAAACTCAAGGAACTTCAAAAATAAATTATTTAAAATTATATTTTGATAAAAATTAAAAGTTATACATATAAGCTGTATACGTGTCATGTTCAAATAAATTATACTTAGTTGCCGGTAAACTAATCGAAGAAGAGTGAAATAGTTTTGTTGATGAAATAAAAATTAAACTACGAGGGATAAATTAAATAATTAAAAATAAAATAATATTTAAAAGAAAATTTTCAATATTCACATATTACAAAAGCATTTATCTATATAACGTCATTTTTATGTTCACTTACCAAACTATTTTAAATTGTATTGCTATGAACATTAGGTGTATCAATACGAGTGTCTATTAGTTTTGTTAAAAGTCGATAAAATGAACTTCCTAAACTTTAAAGATTGCTCATTGAATACTTGATGATAAAATTAGTTAGACAAATGACCTTTAATTGTGCCGAAATATTTACATGATTATTATTAATAGGTTTAATTTCATTTTGGTAACATGATTTTATATTAAGGAGTTTTGATTTGTAAAATTACGATTTAGTTTCTAAAGCATGAAAAAGTTTAAAATAGGTCCAGTATCGATAATAGCAGTTGTGCATGAATCTTGTACCCGACCATGAGATCAATGTATCGCATTGATCATCGAACCATTATCAAATTATAATGTCTAATAATTTATTACTTTATATCGATTATAGTGTTACAAAACATAAAAATTATAACGAACTTTTGACAAGCGTCGTTTTACTCGTCAAAAATAAAATATTCCTCTTTTAGTTAAATTAGTAAGAGATAGTATAGTAAAGAGGGTCAATCCATAGAGAATTTGGAACTTCTGATGTAATTCTGTATTGATTTCAGTCCAGGATTCTGCAAACAATTAATTAAAAGGGGGAGTTTGATGAGATTGTGATGAAAAATAAAGAAACTAAAGTAACAAATAATATGTAAAAATAAAAATTGAGAGAAATAAATAATAGTTGAAAAAGACAATGAAGAAGTTGCCTCGAGCTAACTTTGTTTCAATTCTGTCGATCATTGAAAATGATTTTTACTTTGGGAATCATGTCGGTTACAGTATACAAGGACCAACCCATTGTAACTTGCCTTTCTCTCTTGTAACCAATCTTCTCAAGCCTATCTTTGAAAGATGATTCTTGAGTGGATTAACCACAGCTATTGTCGTTAAAACAATCAGATTGAGTACTAGAAAAGCCTGACTTGGATTATGTTGTCTCGTCGAGAATCAAATCCGATCTCATTTTTCCTTAGCAGACCGCCGCTAAGTGTGTTCACAGGAAGTCAAAATTGCCACAGGCAAATCCTTCCTCCCACTGTATATTAAAACAACATCCAGACCAACGAGCTCTTTTTGGTTTGAAAATGGTTTAATTTTGTAAGTAAGGCCGATTGCCAAACTAATAAAACAAAAAAATGAAAATGTTTCCCGAAGGGAATTAAGTACTATTCAATTCTCACGCATTGAATTGTATCATTGTTAGCTCTCGGCTTAAAGAAAATTAGCTAAACATGATATCAATTATCATACTTAGCATATTTTTGCAAAATATTAAAAAGACTAAAAAAATAAATAAAGAAAAGAAATTTTATAGAATAACCAAAGAAACAAGACACGAATTCAAAGATGGAATGATGGATGATTAAAGCCTTACCCATGGAGGATATTTATAGGCTACTAATAACCTAAAAAACGACTCAAAATAAAATAAAAGATAAAAAGATAATTCTTGAGTTTAAAATTTAAAAATAAAAATATCTTATCCTAAAGATCTTCTCAAATCTTGTTGCTGAATCGTCTCCAGAATTCTCTCAAATCTCGTTGACTGGACTGTCTCCAGAATCTTCTAGAAACTGCCACATCAGCATTTCTTCATGCCCGGAGTCGTGCCTATGTCTCCAGTCGCGAAGACAAATGAAGAAATTATCTTTTTTAATCATCAATTGTAGAAATCATCTTTTTTAAACATACAAAATTCGCTCAAATTAGCAGTGACAAATTCATGAAAATAAGATAATTAGCAATTAAAAAGTAACTATTTAAATCAACAATCAAATTCCCCTACACTTGTCTCATACTTGCCCTCAAGTATGCCTTAATCAAATCGATCAAATACCTAGTTTTCAATCCTCCAATCTATCTCACACTTAAGCAATTTATGAAAACCTAAGCTCATAATAACTAATTGAATCAAAACATCAATCAAGAGAATAAACATGAGTAAAAATAAATCAAACAAAGATTTTCATAAGCTTGTGACATAATCAATCAAAAATTCAACCTAGCTCAATTCCTCGCAAGGTTTCACTCAATTCACTCAAATGTGTTTCGGGTGTAAAATTTCGCTCAAAGTCGCAATCAAACAAGGATTTCCATAAGCTTGTGACATAATCAATTCTCCACTACTTAGAAGAAATAAGATACAAGATCAATGGGTCTTTCAAAAAGGGTGTAACAGAGCTTAGGTAAAGGTAGGGAAAAAGGCTTAAAATAATGCTTGTAATCAAGACAAAAAATTCTTAAATAACATAACCAACGTCCACGAGCAAAATAAGGTGCATAAAAATATCTACATCAAAAATAAAATCAAAATCGAGCAAACTATTTTTTTTTCTACTTCCTTTTTTTTGTTTTCTTTTTTATTCTTCTTTTTTCTTCCTTCTTTCTTTTTTTCTCTTTGTTTTTCTTTTTTGCATTTTTCTTTTTTTTTCGTATTTTTCCCTTTTTTTCTCATTTTTCGTGGAACAAGACGTTCATACGCTTTAATTCTTTGTCCTGAAAAAAGGGTAAGAAAAGAGAATGATAAAAAAGGCTTAAAGACTAAAGTTGAGGTGAAACAAAAAAAAAGAGGATATAGGCTCAAAATTGGTTCGCTAATGGAAAATTAAAAGGGTATGTTTTTTTTCTTGGGTAAAAATGGGGTAAATCCTATGTCAAATCATATCAAAACATCATATTTTATGTATAGTCTCAAAATGTATTCATGCCACAAATTCTAGATTTCCAATATTCAATTTGACACACTCAAACAAGAAAAACGAGCATAAAATTTGAGAAAACATGCTCAAGGCTCAAAACCTTACCAAAGTGTGTTTTATTAATCAAGCTAGGCGAAAGTTCAAAAGACAAAATGAAGGCATATTACAAAGAAGTTGAATTAAATTCCTACTCATGCAATTCAACTATCAAGAGCGTTCTAGATCCAAAATAATTAAAAAAAACTTAGATAATCATAGCATGCTTAAGATATTCGATGAAAAGGAAAGAAATTAACTAAGCATTCAACCAATTCAATCAAGGCATCCAATCAAGCAAATTACAAAACAAGTAAGATGGAATTTGATTCAATCTTTACCCCCTCACTTAGTTGTATTGTCCCAATACAAAATAGAAATTAAAGCATAAAAGAAGAAGGGTAAAGAAAACTCCCCATAATCACCGGCGTCCGCGGCTACAACCACGGCTAGGTCGTAGGTAAGATAGGATCTCACTGATGTTTTCTTCAATAGAATGGAGCCGTTCGTTAACATCATGCATTTGTTCTTGTTCATTCTACTGCGGACGAGGTGGAGAATGTGGAGGGGCACGCGTGTGACTAAAAACTTGTTCAGTTCTCGGTGTTATCACCCTAGGTGGAACAAAGTGTGGCTCAACAGGTGTACCACCAAGTAAACCTATTGTATCCAAGCAACGCTCATCTAAGCCATCCATAGAAAATGCATAAGTGTAATCAACGACATCAAAATTAGCTATACGAGCGGTTAAATTAGTAATGTAAGAACCAAGGATTAAAGGACGATTAGATCGTATAACGATCTCAAACTGTCGTGCAAACCAAAAACCCAAGTTAAATTTCTTACCAGTGAACATGCATCAAAGGAAAAATAATTCAGTCTTACTCAAGGTGCCGAAAGAATCATTTCGGTCAGAATAGTTGTAGGCCAAAAATCGATGTATGTAGCGCAACATCGGATCATGGATGTGAACCGCCTTAGTTGATCGAGGGTCAAAGGGTCAATTGTTATGTCTAGTGAGCATGGAGAATATTGCACACGCATCAAAATCCTGAGGAATCTCAACCAAAGTAGTTAAATATTCTAGACTCGTGACGTCCGTCACGAATCCCATGGCAAGATTAAATTGCGAAATAGACATGTGAAAGTTTTATCCTCATAATCTAAATGAAACAACATCAGGAGATTCGACAGTGATAAACCGGGAATACGAAAATGTGAAAGTAGAATAAAACTCAAAAACAATTTCATAGAAAGTGTCGTTCTTAATCTGAGAAAATTGTGTCCAACCAATTACATCAAAATAAGCGTAAATAGCATTTTCAATATGTAAATTCTCGATAGTACTTTGAGGAATAAACATACAGACTCAGAATGGGCGATGATAAATATCCTAGAATCGTACAAGTTGTTCATTATCAAACTGAAGAAAGCCTCTCAAGTTTTCTTCATTCGGAACAGCATATGAACGCCCAAGTCGGTTATGTTCAAGGCTCACAGAAACAAAAGGTGGATTGCTTGGTGGTGTCAAAAAAGAATTCGAACCTGACGCATAAAACAAAGAAGATCGTTGTGGCGAACTATATTGAGGCGATGGTTCCCTCGTTGGATGTTCCGAAAAATAATTTGCCTTGAAGTCCTCTATTAAACCAAACGATGGATGGTACATTAGTAATGGTTGAACAGAAATATGGGAAGAACTTACCTCGAGGTTCTGGTCTTCTTTGACAGATTGCATTGTAGAGGAAGAAGGTGCAGAGGCTTGCCTCGGTCGAGATATGTGTGGATGGTATCAGGAAGAAGACGAAGACATCACCGTAGGCATGGAATGGAAGGATGAAGAAGGCGTTTGATAACACCCGCGACTTAGTCCGACAGGGTACTAGAACCGTGAATTTCGATTGATAAGAGATGGAGATGGTTGTGGGGCTGGAACCACGTGTGGTGGTGATCGGGCTGGTTGCTGACGTTGACCAGGCGAAGAAGGGGGTGGCGGGATTGGTTCGGAATCACTGGGAATTTCCACGAACGCTGTCGGAGCAACAAAACAACGACATCCATTAAGCACAACCGAAGGACCTAGTGGCCCTTGGTTTTGCTGGTTACGCGTTCTAACCATGATGAGATGTTTTTTTTATGGTAACAATGGAGTTGGCGGCTGAAGGTTTGGGCAAAGAAGGAGGAGAAATAAATAAAATATTGGTAGGGCTAATCACGTGAAAGTGATAAAGGTGGAGTTTGAATTTAAAAAGGATATGACGGGTCAAACCATCTACCACGGGTTTTGCTACCGTGCACCCTTTCTCATCTTGGGTTTTGCTAACATGCACCTTCTAATGTGCTGATCAGTGAATTGGTTCTTGTTTCTCCGATAGTTTTGAACACGCTTGCGAATCTGAGAAGTTCAGAAGCAAATAAAATCGTGCAATTTATTAAAAATAAATAAATAAAAGGGGAAATAAATAAATAAATAATTAAATGGATTGCCTCCCAAAAGCGCTTTGTTTAACGTTGTTTAAGCTCGACGAGCTTCCTTTAGAATTTTGCTTCTTCCAAATTTAGCATTTCAATTAAACCGATGGGAGCACTTTCGTAGAAAGGTTTTAGTCTCTAGCCATTCACTTTGAAGCGAGCACCAGAATTATCTTCAACTTCTATGGCTCCATAAGGAAAAACGTTGGCAACCGTCAATGGTCCAAGCCATTTCGATTTAAGCTTTCCTGCAAAAATTTTCAATTTCGAATTAAATAATAATACTTTTTGCCCAATAGAAAAAGACTTAAACGAAATTCTTTGATCATGAAACGCTTTGGTTCTTTCTTTAAAAATTTGTGCGCTATCATATGCATTTTTACGAATTTTCTCAAGCTCTTGCATGTTCAATTTTCTCGCTTCGCCGACTGCATCCATCTCCATGTTACATTCTTTCACAGCCCAATATGCCTTGTGTTCCAACTCAACTGGTAAGTGGCATGGTTTGCCAAATACAAGTCGATATGGAGACATTCCTATAGGTCCTTTATATGCCGTGCGATATGCCCATAAAGCATCGACTAACTTCAAACTTCAATCCTTCTGATTTGGTTTAACTATTTTTTCAAGGATTATTTTAATCTCTCGATTCGACACCTCCGCTTGCCCATTTGTTTGTGGATGGTAGGTGGTAGATATTCATTGAGTCACACCATATTTTTTCATTAATGCATCCATGAATCAATTGACAAAATGTGTTCCTCTATCACATATAATTGCTCTCGGAGTGCCAAACTTGGAAAAAATAGTATCACGGAGAAAATTAGTCGTTGTCTTAGCATCATTATTTCGGGTAGCTTTTGCCTCTACCCATTTAGAGACATAATCGACTGCAAGGATAATATATAAATTCCCAAAAGAAGAAGTAAATGGCCCCATATAGTCTAATCCCCAAACGTCAAATATTTCACAAATGTGAATTGGGTTGAGCGACATTTCACTTTTCCGGCTTAAATTACCAACTCGTTGGCATCTGTCACATGCTTTACAAAAAAATATAAGTATCACGAAATAAATTAGGCCAAAAGAAACCACATTCAAGAATTTTATGAGCGGTTCGTTTAGGTTCAAAGTGACCTCCACATGAATATGAGTGACAAAAAGTAAGTATCCATTGTACCTCGCTTTCACTGACACAACGTCTAATAATTAAATCTGAATAGTGCTTCCACAAGTAAGGATCATCCCAAATATAATAGCGAGAGTCCCTTTTTATCTTCTTAATCACGGATTTTGGCAAATCAACCGGCAATTTACCTGTGGCTAGAAAATTCGCTATCGGCGAACCAAGGATGAGAGACTTGTGCTGCCATTAAGCTTTCATCGGGAAATTACTCACGAATAGGTGGTTCAATTGTAGTGATCGACAATCGACTTAAATGGTCAGCAACCAAGTTTTCGCTCCCCTTTTTGTCTTTAATTTCGAGATTAAATTCTTGGAGCAATAGGATCCAGCGGATTAACCTTGGTTTCGCTTCTTTCTTGTTCATCAAGTGCCTCAATGCTGCATGATCAAAAAAAAACATAAATTTTAGTTCCAAGTAAATAAGAGCGAAATTTCTCTAATGCAAAAATAACAGCAAACAATTCTTTTTCTATGGTGGAATAATTGCACTGAGTCGGGTCAAGTGTTTTTGACGCATAAGCGATGACGTACGGTTTCTTCCCGTTCCATTGGTCGAGAACAGCTCCAACGCTCAAATCTGAAGCATCGCATATTATTTCGAAAGGAAAACTCTAATCTGATGGTTGCATAATTGGTACGGAAATTAGCTTTTCTTTTAATGTGTCGAAAGAATTTTTAAAAGCTTGATCAAAGTCAAAGGCAACATCTTTTTAGAGGAGCTTACACAATGGTTGTGCTACTTTGGAAAAATCCTTTATAAATCGCCTGTAGAAACCTGCATGGCCAAGAAAAGATCGAATTTCGCTCACCAACATGGGGTATGGTAGTGAACGAATTACGTCAGTTTTTGCCTTATCAACGGTAATTTCTTTAGAAGAAACGATATGCCCAAGAACCAAACCTTTTCTTACCATGAAATCGCACTTCTCATAATTAAGTACTAATTTAAACTCAATGCATCGTTTAAGAACATAAGAAAGGTTAGAAAGGTATTCATTAAAAGAGTTACCGTACACGGTGAAATCATCCATAAACACTTCGATACCTTTTTTGATGTAATCAGCAAATATACTTATCATGCACCTTTGAAATGTTGCAGGATCGTTACACAATCCGAAGGGCATTCTACGGTAGGCGAATGTTCCGAAAGGGCAAGTAAAACTCGTTTTTTCCTGGTCCTCGGGTGTTACTAGAATCTGGAAAAATCCTGAAAATCCATCAAGACAACAATAGTGAGACTTTCCAGCTAATCTTTCTATTATTTGATCAATAAAAGGTAATGGAAAGTGGTCTTTTCGAGTTAAGGAATTAAGCTTCCTATAATCGATACAAACTTTCCATCCATTTTATACTCTTGTCGGTACCATTTCGCCTTCCATATTCTGAACTACTATTACTCCAGTCTTCTTTGGGACAAAATGAACTGGACTTACCCAATTACTATCAAAGATTGGGTAAATAATGTCGGTGTCAAGGAGATTTTGGATTTCTTCTTTTACAACCTCCATCATTGGCGGGTTCAACCATCTTTGTCCTTCCCTAGTTGGTTTTGCGCCTTCTTTCGTCCTAATTTTATACATGCATGTGGATGGTTTTAAACCTTTAATATCAGCAATGGTCCAACCAATTGCTTCCCTATACATGCGTAAAACAACAACCAACTTATTTTCCTCCACCGTTGACAGCTTGCTTGAGATTATGACCGGCAAGGCATCCTTTTCTCCTAAAAAGGCATATTTAAGGTGATATGGCAGCTGTTTTAGTTCGAGTCGAGGTGCCTGCAATATCGAAGGAAGAATTTTAGTTTTCAAAGGTGTTAACAAAAATTAGATGCAAAAAAATTAAAGGAAAAAATCTCTTCAAGCTCCTTATCATCATGTAACTCCTCTATTTCCATTTCCCTGTCAACATCAAAAATTAAATTAGATTCCAAAAATTCATTAGCCAAGGGATCAATAATGTCTACGAAATTTAAACTCGCCACACTATCTGGGTATTTCATAGCTTTGTATACATCGAATTTAACAACTTTGCCGTCGAATTCCATAGTTAAGATGCCACTTCGGACATCAATTTTCGTTTGCTTCGTACTTAGGAAGGGTCTTCCAAAAAGTATTTCGGATCCAGTATTACTGCGATCATTTTCCATGTCAATCACATAAAAATCAGCAGGAAATATTAAATCGTTTACCTTTACCAAAACATTTTCTAGAACTCCTTCGGGGTAGATAATTGATCGATCGGCGAGTTGAACTGTAACCCTTGTCTCTTTCAAAATTTCATTGGAAATTTTGTTGTAGACGGAAAGGGGCATTACATTGATGGATGCACCTAAGTCGCACATTATACGTTTAATTCCAACATTATCAATTTTACATGGTATGGCAAACATACCTTGATCTTTGTATTTGGGATGTAGCTTCCTTTGAAAAATTGCTGAAATATTCTCGCCCAGGTTTACTTTTTCATGACCAGTCAATCGTCATCGGTTTGTGCAGAGGTCTTTGAGAAACTTCGCATACTTTGGTATTTTTCGAATTACATCGACAAAAAGAATATTTATCTCTACCTTTATGAAGACGTCAAAAATTTCCTTCTCTTCTGCTTTATTGTCATGCTTCACAAGTCTAGAAGGAAAATGAGGCAAAGTATCGTAAGTAGAAGGAAAAGACGAGGGAGAAACAACTTTACCAGAATTATTTGAGGGCAAAGATTCTTTTTCTGAGTCCTTTGGTGGTGCATCCTCTTTTTGTTCGTCAGTCTCTTTCCCGGACTTGTTCGGTTAATCAGGTGAGATGATGGTGCCACTTTGCAAAGTAATTGAACTGACATTTTCTCTCGGATTTGATTCGGTTTGCGAAGGCAACCGACCCTGCGATTCTAGGAGGCCAACTGTCTGAGCTAATTGTGTTAATTGCTTTCCAAGTTCTTGGATTTCTCGTTGGGTTTGAGATTGGAACTTCTCTTGGGATGTGGCTAACTTTTCAATAACTGACTCAAGGGAAGATTTCTGTGGGGCTTGAGCTGGGAAAGGAGGGGGCCTCGCTGGATAATTTTGATTGTTACCGTATCTTAGATTCGGATGATCTCTCAATCTTGGATTAAAAGTATTACCATACGGGTTATATGCTCTTTGAGGAGGTCCCGGAAAATTTTCTACGGCATTAATATTTGCTTCGGATACATCTTGTAACAATGGACAACAGTCTGTCGGATGATCTGCCATTGTGCAAACTCCACAAGCTTTTGCTATTCCAATTTTTCCTAAAACAAGCGAATTAACTATGTCAGTTAATTTGTCGAGTATATTTTCAATTGAAACAACACTTACCTCGTGAACCTGTCGGCTAGGTTCACTTGAGCCAAATTGTTGTGAGTTTGCCACCATAGTGGAAATTAATGTTCTTGCCACCGTGGTTGTCATGTTAATGAGAGCACCGCCACTAGCGGCATCAACCATTTTTCTATCAATTGGAAGCATTCATTCATAAAGGTATTGAAGGAGTGTTTGCTCAGAAAGACCATGCTGCGGACAACTGGAGCATAATTTTTTAAACCTCTCCCAGTAATCATAAAGAGTTTCGTATTCTTTTTGTTGAATTCTCAAAATACATCACCTTAACTCACTTGCTTTTGCCACTGGGAAAAATCTGTCAAGGAAAACACGTGATAGTTCAGCTCAAGTAGTAATTGAATTAGGCGGTAAATAAAATAACCACTCCTTAGTCGTTCCGGCTAAAGAAAAAAGAAATGCTCTCAGTTTGATTTGATCCTCGGAAAGTCCTTGAGGCTTCATGCTGCTGCACACCATATGAAATTCTGCGAGATGCTTATATGGGCATTCATTAGGCAAGCCATTATAGGTAGGAAGGAGATGGATCAATCCCGTTTTAAAGTTGAAACAAGGTTTCGCCATTAGGAAAGGTGATGCAAAGTGATTGTTGTATCTCGGGGGCTGCATTTAACTCTCTAATCGTTTGGTTGGCCATCAGTCTTGGTTCAAGATTTGTGTTTGATGAGGTAGGATATATGTTCGGATTCAACTCTCCGTAGGATTGGGTATGAGATAATGGTTCAGAATTAGATTCCGAACTAGCTTGCTTGTCTTGATCTCTTTGTTGTTTCTTCTTGCGAAGCATTTCGCCGTGAGTTCTACGAGCTCTTGCTTCGATTTCCGGGTCAAGTTCAACAAGGTTTCTCGTTTTGCTCCTGGTTATAAAAGCAAACAAACTTTAATCAGTAATTTGCCGAAAGTTCCCCGGCAACGGTGCCAATTTTGACAAGCGTCGTTTTACTCGTCAAAAATAAAATATTCCTCTTAAAGTTAAATTAGTAAGAGATAGTATAGTAAAGAGGGTCAATCCATAGAGAATTTGGAACTTCTGATGTAATTCTGTATTGATTTCAGTCCAGGATGCTGCAAACAATTAATTAAAAGGGGGAGTTTGATGAGATTGTGATGAAAAATAAAGAAACTAAAGTAACAAATAATATGTAAAAATAAAAATTGAGAGAAATAAATAATAGTTGAAAAAGACAATGAAGAAGTTGCCTCGAGCTAACTTTGTTTCAATTCTGTCGATCATTGAAAATGATTTTTACTTTGGGAATCATGTCGGTTACAGTATACAAGGACCAACCCATTGTAACTTGCCTTTCTCTCTTGTAACCAATCTTCTCAAGCCTATCTTTGAAAGATGATTCTTGAGTGGATTAACCACAGCTATTGTCGTTAAAACAATCAGATTGAGTACTAGAAAAGCCTGACTTGGATTATGTTGTCTCGTCGAGAATCAAATCCGATCTCATTTTTCCTTAGCAGACCGCCGCTAAGTGTGTTCACAGGAAGTCAAAATTGCCACAGGCAAATCCTTCCTCCCACTGTATATTAAAACAACATCCAGACCAACGAGCTCTTTTTGGTTTGAAAATGGTTTAATTTTGTAAGTAAGGCCGATTGCCAAACTAATAAAACAAAAAAATGAAAATGTTTCCCGAAGGGAATTAAGTACTATTCAATTCTCACGCATTGAATTGTATCATTGTTAGCTCTCGGCTTAAAGAAAATTAGCTAAACATGATATCAATTATCATACTTAGCATATTTTTGCAAAATATTAAAAAGACTAAAAAAATAAATAAAGAAAAGAAATTTTATAGAATAACCAAAGAAACAAGACACGAATTCAAAGATGGAATGATGGATGATTAAAGCCTTACCCATGGAGGATATTTATAGGCTACTAATAACCTAAAAAACGACTCAAAATAAAATAAAAGATAAAAAGATAATTCTTGAGTTTAAAATTTAAAAATAAAATATTTTATCCTAAAGATCTTCTCAAATCTTGTTGCTGAACCGTCTCCAGAATTCTCTCAAATCTCGTTGACTGGACTGTCTCCAGAATCTTCTAGAATCTTCTAGAAACTACCACATCAGCATTTCTTCATGCCCGGAGTCGTGCCTATGTCTTCAGTCGCGAAGAAAAATGCAAAAATTGTCTTTTTTAATCAGCAATTGTAGAAACAGGTCACTGCACATAAAACATACAAAATTCGCTCAAATTAGCAGTGGCAAATTCATGAAAATAAGATAATTAGCAGTTAAAAAGTAATTATTTAAATCACCAATCAACTTTTATCAAAATATTTTTTTCAATATCAAAAAATTCATCACAAAAAGTATGATTATTATTGTCAAAAAATCATCACAAAAATTTTATATTATTATAACTTTTTAAAATAATAATTACTAATATAATAATAACGAAATTATTAGTGATAAAAAGTAACGATTTTAAAAATTTATCATTATATCTTTTAGTGTCTAAATCTAATGCTTTTAACGAACATTTTCACTTTCACTAAAAGTGTTCTTTCTTGCAGTGAGAGTTTCGTACAATTTGGGGATTTCTCTTTGAGGCGTTATAGGTAGGGGTGATAATGAGCTGGCCGGCTCGCGAGTTACTCGGACTCGGTTTGGTTAAAACTCTATCAAAGCTCGGCTTGAGTGAGTTCGATTCGGGCTTAGGATTTAAACGAGCCAAACTGAGTTTACCCAAGTTCGATTCAAAAAGCTCGTGAACATGCTCGAAATAATTATATATAAACATACATATATATACATTAAAAATAATTTATTTAGCAAAGAAAAATAATAAAATAATTGAGAGCAAATCCATTAAAAATAAATTAAATAAAATAAATTGAATATTATCAACTAAAACAAATTTACAAAACTACAAATAATAAATACAAAATATACTACAAATAATAAAACACGATAATATAAAAATTTATCGATTTCGAGCCAAGCTGAGCCTGACGAGCTTTGAGCCCGAGCCGAGTCCAGTAATATTATTTTCGAACCGAGCTCGAGCCAAAAATTCTAAGCTCAGCGAGCCTCGAGTCGAACCGAGCCCAACTATGCCTGTTTCCGAGCCGAGCCGAGCTGAGCCGAGTCTAGCCTAGCCTAGCTCGAGCTTGTCTCGTCTCGTTTTCACCCCTAGCTATAGGTGTATGAACTTGGTTTCAACTTTTTCTATTTTTGGATAATAGAAATACAAAAATTATTCTAAATTTTTTATTTACAGTGGAATTAGTTTTATTTAAAATAAACTATAAAATATTAAAAAATTATAAAATATAAAAATCAAAATAATTATTATATCAAACGTTAGAAAATATTTTTTAAAATTATGCTCTTATCGTCTCAATTTTTATGTCACGTGTAGACTTTTTACGGTATTTAAAAAAAAACAAAATTATATAGTGTAAAATATTTAAAATGATAAATTTATTCTTAGAAAATTAACTTTTATTTTTATTAGAAAATAAAAAATATAATAAAATGATAAATTTGTGTTAAAAAAAGTTGGTTAAGTTTTTTAATGTAATATTTTGAATAAGATAATTTAAAAATTCAAAAGTAGAAAAAAAAAATAAACTTTTTCTATTGAAATGTAATCGAAGGTAAGGTAGCCGAATCGATATACCTAAAGAGCGACGCTAACTGTATGTATCCTGAACCGCAAGGGTTGTGGCGTGAACACAGGTTCGTTCTAAATTTTTTAAAGTTTATAGATCTGTCTTTAATTTTTTTAAAATTTTATAAATTAATCTTTAATTTTTATAATATTTATGAGTTATACTTATTCTGATGTCTGCTATTGCGCGATGTCTGCTAACAGTAGTATGTAAGGTAGCTGAAGGGACAAAACTTATGCAGAAAAAGTCTAAAGGAAGTATCGAGGAAATTATATTTCCATAGCATTAGCAAATAGCAGGTGCATGATGGACGTGCCGGTAGGTTTATGAGATTGACAGTTGTGTTTTACCAACCACTTGCTGACTTGCACTACAAAGCACATCAACCCATGGCCATGATCTATATAAAGGAGACGTAACACAACCAGTGGAACCACCTCACAATTTCTTCTAATTATCTTCCTTTTTCTTTTCCTGATTTATATAGAACCAGTAATGGCATCTAAAGCTTGTATTTTGCTTCCATTTCTCCTTCTCCTTCTCTTGTCCTCAGCCCATTCATCCAAAAGGAATCGATACAAGCCATGCAAACACTTGGTTTTTTACTTCCATGACATTATTTACAATGGGAACAACAAAGAAAACGCGACATCCGCCATTGTTGCAGCTCCCCAAGGAGCTAACTTGACCATCCTGGCCGGTCAGTTCCATTTCGGGAACATAGCTGTTTTTGATGATCCCATCACCTTAGACAATAACCTTCATTCAAAGCCTGTTGGTAGAGCTCAAGGCATGTACCTTTATGATACCAAAAACACATACACTGCTTGGCTAGGGTTTTCGTTTGTTTTTAACAGCAGTGACTACCAAGGCAGCATTAATTTCATCGGAGCTGATCCGTTGATGAATAAGACCAGAGATATCTCTGTGGTCGGTGGCACTGGGGATTTTTTCATGCATAGGGGTGTGGCCACTTTGATGACAGACTCCTTTGAGGGCGAAGTGTATTTCAGGCTCAGAGTTGACATCAACTTCTATGAATGCTGGTAAAAATGAAAATTCAAGGGGAATAACGAAGTGAAGTGAATAAATTAGTGTGCTTGTGTTGTATCATGTCGTATTCGGAAACTGCAGAAACAAATGTATGGTTGAAGCTTTTTAAAATCCCGACCTTTTTGCTTTTTAATTATATTCTATGAATAAAAATGTTGAAATTCTAGTTTTACTCTCCCTAGTATGTATTTTCTTTAATTTGGCACGATTGGATCGAATAAAGATTTTCTAAATACATGTCGTTTTACTGTTCTATGTTCGGGTATATGGATGTTCTCTTAACGAAAAATTATTAGGTGAATCATGCTCACCACGTCATCTATGTTCCTGATTAATCAAGACCATTCATCTTAATTTTTTTAAGGTGAATCATCAACTCTCTCTACATGTAATTAGTGGATGAATAGTTATTAAGTAGTTATTTAAAGATAAACGATTTTAATTGTTTGGACCATGAATGACGTAATGAACAAGTTTCACCTAATAATCTTTCCTATTCGACATTATCCCATTGTATTTTTCCTTAAATATACAATACAATACGTCTTGCACATTCAATTGAGTGCTTTCATTAAATAGAAAAATTTAATTAAAATTATAAAAAAAATAATATTAGACAAAATAGACATTATTCATGAATCTTGAGTTTAAATATTTAATATTTTTTTTTATTTTTTAAATCTAATATTTTATCCCTTTAAGATTTAATATTGACTTAATCCCTGCTTAAAACTATTAAAAAAGTACTATATAAATGAAAGGGTTCGAATTCAGGGGTACAAATCGTTTGACTCTTTACTATACATCTATTGGTGTCCCTAATTTAAAATAATGAATTTAAGTTTTAAGGTTAAAAATTATAGTTAGTGTTTAAGGAATTGAGGTTAAGTAGGGTTTAGATTTTTTAATGTAGAAATTAAGATTAGGATCAGAATTTAAAATTTATTTTTTAATAATTTTTAATGTGAGTCATTAAAATAGACATAATAAGGGGTTAATTTTTTTTACTCTGAACATAATTTTTTTAAGAAATTAACTAAAAGATAAAATGAAATAAAAATAGCATGCACATGTAAAATATTTTAAATGATACATAACTTTATAATTTGTTTCTCTTGTCTTTTTCTATTAATCTCATATATCTTAGGCAGAATATTATTATACCTTTTTTTTTATAAAAGAAAAAACATCTATAGGATATTGAAATACAAAAAAATGACATGTTCAAATATTATTGGCCTTCGGAATTGCATGGAAATTTCAAAGTCCTTTTATTTTGCCCCCAACATCACTCCATGCAAGTCCCACTCAGCTTAAGTCAAGTCAAATAATAAAAACGTTTATAGCAAATTTCTTGATTGTTTGAGATGGATTGATGTGCACAACCGCACTATGAGTGGAGATTTCTTTATATCTTTAATAATTTTAAATAAATTTATATATATCTTTCATTAATATTTTTATAATTATCTTATTTTTAAATAACTTTGATATCTTTATGGTTTTTACTAGTATCTTCTATTATAATGATTTTTAAAATTCTATATAGTTTTTATTATTTTTAAAATTAATAATGCTCATAATTTTTTTCATAAATTTATTATTTTATAAATCTTGGCGAAATTCTATTTTTGATCTGCGCATGGATCTAATGAGGTGAGCTCTTATTTTCACAAACAAATATGTGATTCTAAAAAAATTCTGGAGTTAACTAGAACATGTTAAAAATGTCTTGTGGCTTTGTAACGTCCTAAGTTGTGGGGTTTGGAAGTTTTGGGGACTTTTTGAGCGATTTAAGAATCGGTTTAAGGGTTCAAATTGATTCGAGATTAGAAATTAAAGAAAATATTTTTGGATGAGATAAAATGTTGGAAAAATATTTTAAATCTTTTAAAATTTTATAAATGATCTTGTTGAAAATAATTTTGAAAATGGAGTTTTAAAAAGTGGATATTTTGAATTTAACGACCAAAATATAAAAAATTGAAAGTCGTTTCAATTAGTGTTGTTTTGTAAAAAGACCAACACCTATAATCTATAAGGAGCTATTCTCCCTAAAGCTAAGAGCTGACTTTTGCCTCTTAATTGGATATTTTAAACATGTTTTATTAGCCAATTAAAGATGATAAAGATCCAAGATTTGATCCACAATGTGTGATTTAATTTGTATAAATATTAATAAGGACAATATACATAAAACTTAGGTTAAGGGTTGTTTGAGTGCCTTGTGAGCATGTCCATTTTGATGTTGTAGACTTGTAAAAGACTTTTGTTGCAGATTTGAGTTTATGCTTTTGATTTTGATATACTTGCTAGGGCTTATGCATCTAACTTATGATTTAGTTATTGTTATGCCATGCAGATGCTTTAATCATGTTTAATTGATGATTTGGTTTATGTTGATGGTGTGCTAGTGCCTTGAATAAATGTTTAGGAGGGTTGGTATAAAACAAAGTTGCACACGTTCAATCTAGAGGTCATTGCAGGTACAATCATACTGAAACGAGTCTTTCTATTTTGATACGCATGGCCTAAAACATGTTTAAAACCATAAAAATAAACTAGACACACTAGTACACGAGAGGATATATCAGTATGGCATTCACGTCTTTATGTTAAGTGTTGTTTTAATCCATATCTTTACTTTCTTATAATTGTTCAATCCAAAAAACTTTAAACATGGGATCATATTATTATCCTTTTTTAAAAACAATTTGTCCCTGAATCAATGTTTGCTATAAATGAGAATAATTTTGACTTTCGTATGATTGAAAAAATTTTTACTTGCCTTTTATACCAAAATCAATATTCGGGTTGAATTTTCTTTTCTTTTACTTTTAATTATCGTTTTTGGCATGATACTTGATTGGTACAAAAATGATTGTTTGATGACTATAAGAGTCATGTTTCTCAAGACATTGATTTTTTTCTTACCTCTTATCTTTATGTGTAGCTCATTCTTAAGTTTATATAAACTTTTGACTATACAATCAAAATAGTATTAGTAAAAAAAAATATTGAGAATTATAAACATTAAACCTCTTAATGTTTTGAAATTATGGGTGTTTGGTGGCAAATAATTACTTACTAATAAAAGTATATCATAATAAACATTCTTCAAAAGATTTTAAACTTTCCTAAAATTTTGCTCTTGACTTTTTGAACTATTTAAAATGTGGTTGGTATGATATTTATGGGATTTTTATCTTGTTCTCAAAATCCTTCCAAAATACTAAGAGACTTAGAATTTTAGTTTGGGTCTGATCCGTCGAATAATTTATTTATTTTTCTGAAAAATAAACCAAAGTTGGTTCTTGAAAAAACTATCATAAAATCAAAATAGTTTTCAAACCAATGATATTGAATGTTCTAAATGGGTGGTTGGTGTTGGAGATGAGTGAAAACTCACTTAAAATGCTTTCTAAAAGTATATTCTCGAAATCTTATAAATTAGACAAAATAAAAGTAAATAAATTATAATTAAGATCGTTAGCCAAAAATAATTTTGTGTGTAAAAATTATTCTATAAATTTAATCTCTTATCAAAGATTACTCTTTCATTACCTCTCATACTTCTTTTATTAAAATTTATCGTCTTTTTCAAACTCAATATCTTTTTATTGTTCTTTTAGGTATTAAATGACAATTTTTTTTATAATTTTTTTTGATTCATAAGCTTTTTTTCCTCAATCATTTCTTCTTTTCAAACTTACTTTTACTCTCACTTGTTTTTTACTTTTCATATTTTTATATTTTTTCTTAACTTTTTGTTATTTTTTAAAAGTTACATAACTTTCTTTCAAATGATTATAATCTTTCTAGACTTGCGTTAGAGAAAGTGATACTAAGATATATTTTCTCGTTTCATGGTAAAAAAATATTAATTGATAAAACGATCGTGTAATACCGATTAATTAATTTGTTAGGATTGTCCTAATAATAGATGACTGATATGTATGAATACTACGTGCACAAATAATTTTATTTTTGTACCTTCTAATAAAAATAGAATGATAATTTGTTCGGTGATATAGAACTCGTCATTATTATTGAGTCATTGAACCTTGTAGGGTTGTGAATGCACAGTGGTGGCTAGACTGAGTTTTTCTACCATTATAGTGCTAACAGTTTTAGTACAACATTGACCATCGATTACAATATTATATACCTTATCTTGGGTGTGACGTGTCTGAAAGATATTTGTACATTATTTTTCGTCTGACACTTTTTGGATGCTCAAATTTAGTTCAATATAAAAGATTTAATTCTTTTTGAATCATTCAAACATGATAAAACAAAGATTAATAGCAACAAAAATAAAAACATAAACAAAAAATCCTCTCCAAATCAATCAAAAAGAAAATTTACTTCACTCGTGTTTCACATAGGATTTAGTTTTTATCTCTTTAATGATTACTTTTTATCCTTTACCACTTGCTCTCTCACTAAATTTTTAAGAAAACTAAATTGGCATCATCAAATATTTTATCTTGTAAAATCAATTTAAAATAATATTAGATATGATAGTAGATGTAGGAATATGATAGGTTAAAAATATGAAATTAAGTGGAATAAATTTTAAGAATGAATCAAGATCCACTAGTTATATAACAACTAAGAACCAACTATGTAAAAGAATAAAAATAAAATTGATGCCATAAGAATAAATTCTTTGATAGGTCAGATAAATTCAATGAAGAACAAAGAGAAAATCTCACAAAAAAGTGTATCAAAGTCAAAATTACTTATCTTTATAATAAAAATGATTTTTTCTATTTACAATGTTCATAGATTGAATATTAAGAGTCTAAAAAAAAGAATATTCTATTGAAGACTAAGATAAATGTGAATAAATTTTAAGTTTAATATAGATTCATATACATCAAACTGATTAAAAAGCTTGCACTTTTAAGACTTTAACATATATGAAATGTAAGATGAATATGAATAAACTTAAATGACTATAGACATCCATGTGTCCACAAGAAAATGACCCTTAAAATTTTAAGGTAATCTTCATGTCATTCATCTTCTTTGAATGCCTTAATTCATCTTCTTTAATGCTCTCTTCTAAGTAGGTGATAAAGAACGTATTGAATATAGATTATTATGAAACCTTCGAATGCTATCTTGAATCGTGATTAAGACACCAATGAAAGTTGTCCATTCATTCACTAAAGATAGATATATTTTTTTGGATGGTAATTAATCTCGTATGGAATTTTTAACTTGCACCGTCTTTAATAGTCTGATCATACCTTAAGCCTTTGATATCAGATCGATATGATAAAAAATACGTTGAAAAGATAAAATATAGGTAAATAAATTTAAAGAAGACTTCAAGACTTATATCAACCTGGATATATTTCAAAAATGACGAACAAGTAGACTAAATGTACTCCTTAAATTTTCTTTTTATATGTTGTTTTGAACTATGTTTTTACTCTCCCATGATTATTTGAATCCCAAAAGACTTCAAACATGTCTTTATTCATCCTTCATGCATCTAACAAAATAAAATAACATATTAAAATAATACAACTTAAATAAACATCATACTTAAATGAATTAATATGCTTAAATAATTTAAAGAAGCTTTAAATGAAACAACACGCTTAAATGAAGTTCATACTTATTTGTTCATATTCAAATTTTATAATTAAATATAAAATTATTGAAACTAAACATGTAAATTTATTAATGCTCATGTAATAAACTCTTAAACTAGCAATTAAATGAGTATATTAAAATGTATAAGCAATATGTTGTATTTGTTCAAAAGATGATCAAGGCTCTCAGATCATATTCAAGGCTTGAGAAGACGTGTTGGAGCTTGTATTATTGAGATCATCAACTTGAGAGTAAGTGCTTAAGTCATGCAACTTTTTTTTTTGATGTGAGCAAGGCCTTAAGATATTTAGTGTCGAATTGGATCAAATCAATTATAATTACAAACAATAATCAATGAATTATAATTATTATAGACCTTTATTTTTTATAATAACAATAATTACAAACTCAAATTTGAATCTTTATCCTAAAGAGGAAAAATAATAATATGATACACATCCACTGCTACAACGGAGTGATCGTGTTGTGCGATGCACTTCCTTTATCCACCACCGATACCTCATGCTGAATCCCTAATATGTCGACGCTTCCTGTGCAAAGCAATCATCTACCACAAATTACCATTTTTATCGTCTTATTAAATTTATCCTTTATCGATCTATTTTTTATATATTTTTTAATTTTAACTCATTAATATTTATAATTTATTATTAAACAAAAATAATAAAATATATATTATAAACCATCAAACAAATAGTTTTTTTTCTATTGGTTTTAAAATATTTATTTAAAAAATTTAACTGTTTAATATATTTAAAAAAATCACGATCAAATTAAAAAATGACTTTTAAAAATTGACGGAGTATTATTTATTTATTATTATTATTATAAAAAAAATAGTGTTAATGTATGAGTCATTAAGCTTAAGTGGTTAAAGGAACAATTATTTTTAGAGGTCTCAGGTTCGAGTACCAACAATATCAATATAGCGATTAAGTATTTAATCTCTAATGGTTGAGAGTATACTCTAGAACATATACTATTATAATCACATTAAAAAATAATTGAACCCTATTTACCATGAAGTTTGACAATGATATTAATATTTAAGAATTTTTTAATAAAAGATACAGAATCGATCATGATTATAACACATCATCAAAATCGAATTTAACTCGCTCCTGACCTATAATTGAACCCGGCAACAAAGCACGACAAAAATTGAATCATAAAAAATCAACATACCAAAACCATCTTCCATTTCCTTATGTAAAAGAATATTTGAAGCAAAACTACAGAGGAAACAATTCCCCCTTTCGAAACAAAACCGTAAAGGTGAAGCATAGCATTGCATTGATCTGTCATAACGTGAAAAGTGGTTCAGCTTTCTACCGGCGAATATATATCTTTTGCCGTTTTTATCACCAAACCACTCTTTAGCTTAAATTAGAGTCTTGTTCCATTATTTCGTTGATAAAGACAAAACAAGCTTTAAATTTGGTCCCACCAGTCACCTTTCAGAATCTAATGATGGTCTTAAACTTTTATTTCAAGTTATCAAAAACTTAATAATTGATCAGTTCAATAATGTATGAGCTGAAATTAGACTTGAATTGAGTTGGTTGGGTTAATCCAGTTTATCGGGTCAATATGGATCTGAAATTTCGGCTTAAGGGGTGTGAAAATCACCAAAAACTTTTTAAAAGAATCTTAAATTTTTTTGTACTTAATTAAAAATTTAAAACAAAAAATTTAATTAATTAAATTTTCATTTTTTTATAGTTGTTAGTTAATACATCGTGTCACATTGATCCACTTGATATTTTAATTTTTTTATTTTAATTTAAAAATTCTTTAAAATTCTAAATACTTTAAAAGCATTTTAATATTAATCAAAAATATTTTTTTTAAGAAAACCTGATGCAGCGTGATAGAATGATAGGAGTAAGAATCTTTTATCCTTTAATCATGCCTTCTTTCATGTAGGGGTGAGTATTTGATCGAGTCGAATCGAATCGAGTTAAAAATTTTAAATTATCGAGTTGACGAGTCATATTTTATAACTCAAACTTTATTTGAATTTTTCGGTTCAAGTCGAGTCGAGTTTTCGAGTTCTTATAAATATTTAATTATAATTATTTATCATGTTATAGTATGATTTGATTCTAATTTAAACGTTTTTCCTATAATTATATAAGATATGTATATATATATATATTTCATATGTAGCAATATTTCTTTATACTTTTATATATCAATGTATATATCATAAAAAACGATAAACTCGTCTCAAACTTAAAAATTAATCCTTCAATTGCAAAAAATTTCGAGTTATTCGAGTTATTCAAATTTCCATTTTACAACTCGAACTTTATTTGAATTTTTTCGAGTCGAGTCGAATCTATGAAATTTTGAGTCGAATCAAAACGAGTTGAGTATTTTAGCATCGAGTCGAGTAATTCGATTTTTTCGAGTCGAGTCGAGTTTTGCTCACCCCTACTTCCATATGCAACTTTAAAAAGTTCTTAAAATTTGAATTCTAAATTCTAACCCTACTTTTTATATCCTAAACCCTATATCTTAAAAAGTACCTCATATTCTTAATTTTCTATACTTTAAATTCTGAACATACAATTTTAAAGCGAAAACACTAATTAAGGCAGAATAAAGAGGCTAACCATTTATAACCCAACTATAGACCGAGTTCAAAGTTAATGTAATCGAAAATTTGAATTCGTGTAAGAACCGACCATCCTATAACCAATGAGATTGAAAGAATAATTTTTTGGATAAGGCAATTTGTTTTGTTGGAAACTTGGAGTCACAGACTCACAGTTAACCAATCATTCCTTGAAAGCAAGTTTTACTTCATCTTTACGTAACAAATAAACAAAAAATTCTTGCATTGCATTATGGAACTCTTATAAATAGCAAGCAGCTTCAGCTTTAATTTTTAAACATTCCACGTACTCGTATCGAAAATAAAAATGAAAGCTATGAGACGCCTGTTAGCTATTCTCCTGATTCTTTCCCTCCTCTCCATATCCATGGCAACCAAAACTCGAAAATTCCGAACCCGAAAGCCATGCAAGAGCATGGTGTTTTATTTCCATGACATAATTTACAATGGCAAGAATGCGAAGAACGCAACTTCAGCCATCGTAGGTTCACCACCATGGGGGAATAAGACCATTCTGGCAGGGCAAAACCATTTCGGAGACTTGGTTGTGTTCGACGACCCCATTACCTTAGACAACAACTTGCATTCGAACCCGGTGGGTCGAGCCCAGGGGTTTTACATCTACGACAAGAAAGAGATTTTCACTGCATGGCTAGGCTTCTCTTTTGTTTTCAACTCGACACGGCATAAAGGAAGCATAAACTTTGCTGGGGCTGATCCATTGATGAATAGGTCAAGGGACATCTCAGTGATTGGTGGAACTGGTGATTTCTTCATGGCTCGAGGAGTAGCTACTTTGATGACGGATGCCTTTGAAGGGGAAGTATATTTTCGTCTTCGAACTGATATTAAATTGTATGAATGCTGGTAAACGATTCTTACCGTTATTTGGTTCTTGCTAGAACACTGAATAATCAATTGTCTATTATGTCGTTATTTCAATTTATCTGTTCTGTCATGAAGAGTTTCAGCACTGAAAATATTGTATGAGACTGCGACATGAAAATGTTGTTATTTAGGAGCCTTGGATTAATTGTTTGTCTTCCCACGGATGAATAAATTGAAAACAAAAGTGTTTTGATCAGTTAATTACGTTTAATGTTCATCCATCTTTGAAGAAGACATGGGTTGGGGTTCATCCAACAGCTGATCCATCGCCCGCCGTTGACTTCCCGAGATGAGCACCAAAAAGCTCGCTTTTGATACCACCGTCGTACATGCACAAACCAGAAAAAGAAATGGTTAACATCTCCAAGAAATCCAAATCTAAAAACATACTCAAAACTATATTGAATGTAATAAAAAATCTAGGATCTATATCCAAATTTTCTGAACTTGTAAACGGGATATAAAAGTCTAAGAACCATCTTTGTAACGGCAGATTTTACCATAGAGAAATATAATAAAAATCCTTCGGTTTGGAAGGTAAAGAAAATCTTTTCTACTTTCTGTTGTATGCATGTGTATCGATCCAAAAAATTTTAAGAAGAGGGCTTGAGAAGTCACTTCCCTTTGGTCTTGTAAATCTCGCCGCTGGTGACATTTTTTTGTGGTTGGATTTTTTTGCGAGAGTGTGTGACACCCTCGTCTCGGGTTAGGAGATGGAGGCGTTGATCGGACATGTAACTCGTATTTTAAACCGAATTTATATTCAATTGTAAATCATTTTAATTCATTTGTATGACTTTCGATTTGTTTGTAAGACATTACGAGTTAATCTATTGTATCTCTTATCAATTTGGAGATCAAATTAAAACTTTTCCCATACTTATACATTTAACCATTTCGATTCTCAATTTTCATTCATTAATCAATTATAACCTCAATTGAGCTTGGTCTAAACTTCTAACCAAATTTTATTTGTTTTATCATCCTTAACAATATCTTATCAATCAAGTCAAATTTTCATTCTTAATTTTAAACCACATTGGCTATAGGTATCGATACCCCTATAGGGAGGTATCGGAACATGGGTATCGAATTGGGGTTCGATACTGGTCACATGAGTTGACTCGTTGACCAAGACTAGGGTGCCTGGTCCGATACTGGTATCGATGCAATTTCTTACTAGAAGCTCCAGTATCGAACCAGGTATCGATACTTGCCTACCTTGATGACTCATGGCTTAAGGCTATGGTAGCCTGGTTCGATACTTGTATCGAACAAGGGAGCCTACATGAAGGCTTGGTATCGAACCAAGCATCAATATAATTTCTTATTGTCAAGGGTGGCATCGATACCCATGTAAGTGGTATCAATACCCCTACTCGAACTTAACAGGTTTTAGACCTTTTAAACACTTAGACATTTTAGAAGGGCTATCTAGATGATCTCATCCCAACTCTAAACCTTAAGGGACAATTTAAGCATATTTAGACAATATGTATCAATTTATTTAACCTATCCACTTAGCCCATTCATTACTCAAGCCATTAACCATATGCAATGACATTCAAGACAACTCTGTCATGTACATCTCACTATAGCAACTAGCATGCTCATGTTATAGCTTTAAGGATTCACATGCTAACCTACTTAGTTCATGTTTATCATGCCAAAGCAATTTCTTACTTAACATATGCATAACACCAAGGCCTACTTATGCCAACCATAGCCAAGAACTCAAAATATGCAAGACTAGCCTATCGTGAACATTATGCTTTATGGCTTACATACCAAATCAATTACCAAGCCACATATATATATACAAACCATGGGACAAGCCCTCAAATGCATAGGCTAACAAAACATGACCACTAATGCCACCATAACTAGGAGTTAATCAAAATACAAAATACCATACTTTAGCTTGCTCGTAGTCCTTGCTTCGGTTTAATCTCGATCTAACTCCTTAGCTCGTTAACCTGTTGTTTTGGGAAGGAGGAAACAACGAGTGTAAGTACTTATAAGTACTTAGTGAGACAACCCTAGTCTAACCATATTAGACATGAAACATAACAAGTATAACATGCTTTAAATATGCAAGCAAATCCAATTCATGGCAATGGTTCAATCAATATACAAGTTCATCAATGGCCAAATATTATAATTAACATACTTCTCATGTACACCATTTCTATCACAGAAATCAATATCATGATCTATATGCTCAAGCTAGCATCAAGTCATTACATATAATCCATTAGCCATTTTCCCATTTCTCAAGTTTCATTAACCTTTCATAACAAGGGCTACTTATAGCCATATATTCATTTCCAATATCAATAGTCGTTTCATATTGAAGTGCTACACTTAGCAACATTTCCATTTCAATAATCAATACAAATCATAAACAATTTCCCATGCTTCATAAGCCAATGTATATGCACACATATGATTTCTAATTTACATTTTAATCTTTTCATTTTATTTCGTGTGATGCCTTGGTATAGTAGGATTAGGTAAGCGAGTCAACAAGAGTGTCACGAAGATACTAAACAAGAGTACCACAAAGGCACTAACAAGAGTATCATAAAGATACTAACAAGAGATACCCATGGTATCTAGCAATTGGTGACTAACCACCAAATCACAGTACCCATAGTACCAAACAAGAGTACCGAAGTACTAAACAAGAGTATCGTAGCACTAAACAATGAGTTTAGACTCTAGGCATGCCGTACTACCTATGACTAACTATCGACCAAGGCTCAATAACATTTCAATATTCATTTGAACATTATTCAATTCATGTAATCAAGTTCGTGTCACCAATGGCAAGATTTCATAGCATGCTAACATACAAGCTTCTAACATGTTCTAACATATCATCCAGATCATGTGAACACATAGTCATGCATATCATGTCATCAATTCAATGTTCATATCACAATATATATACGCTTCATGCCTGATTCGTGTACCTGGCATCCGTAGCCGCGTGTCGTTACTTACCTCGGCATTTCCAAGCAATGTATATTTACTAAGCTAGAATTATCAATCTAGCAATCAATCAAGATGTCACACAAGTTCTTTACATTTAATCCTCCTTTCTTTGTTATCAGATATTTAGTTAGTCCATTTACAAGATATATCAATTTAGATAAACAAAAGATGGTTAGGACCCTAGGTCCTAACCCTAAGGTTTGCCATACTCACTAGTGGTTCCAAGCAACTATGGGTTGTAGATAGTGATCCCTTTGCCTCTCTTCTTTGTCGCTTTGATCTTCTCAAGTTCCTTAACGTACTCTTCCATTGTATTCACTGGTAATTCATAAACACATAGCATTCGCTAGGATACATTCAATCATCTAATCCATGTAATCCTAAACTTAGCAAATGTACATATGTATACTTGTTCATTAAGAACGATTTTCCCATCCTTTGGCGAAACGATCATATCTCCTAGCTCCCTTGTCCGATTTTAGCCCATTTTACTTCTTCGGAAAGCTAAGAGAATCCTCTATAAGTAAAATTTAATCTTACATTTTAATTATTACCCAATTAACACTAGATTATATTCGAAACAGACTCGGCCTGATTTTTGGGACTACTCGGATAGCCCTACGGAAATGCATATATCTTTCTTTACCGAACTTGGATTGGGGTTACGTAAATTTTAACTTAAAATAGGTATATAGTAGTATCATTATTTAAAATTTCAGCTCCTAATTCCTTAAATCCCGTCCTAGGGAATTTTCTCAAAAATGCTACCCGGAATGGCATTTCTAGGCTAGTTTCGGCTAACCTCCATTCTATGTGTCCAAACCGAATCCGAATTTACTCCTATCAATTTTCCAGCATTTCAAACATGGAATTAACATCTTTTACTTCATTCTAAAGCAACGTATCGAATTTATCAACATACATTTAGCATCTACAAAACTCCCAATTTCAAGTTCCTTAACCTATCCTTCATGCTGATCAAATCCATAACTAATTTAGATGCTAACTTTTGGTTAGGCCTTCTAACAACCTAATTCAACATAAAATATCATGTAATATCCAAAATTCCAAAAGTTTGAACCCATAAAATTTTCGGTTAACGAAGGAAGGACTTACTAAGCTAATTAAACATGACTCCTTAGTCAAATCTCCCTTCATGCAAAGCCCTTAACATTCTCCATTGATTTTCCTCCAAATCCCTCTCAATTTTCTCTCTTCCTTTCTATTTTCTTTGTTCACGTGAATGGGGGAGGAATAAGGGATTTTTGGCTGATTTTGTTTGATTGTTTATGGGGCGAGAAAAGACCATTTTGCCTTTAATAACATGTCTTGACTTAGTTTATTACTAGGGGTAGTTTAGGAAATTTCGAACTTTATCATGCAATCACTAAATTTTTTATTTAATTCAATTTGACCCTTACTTCTAACCCAATTAATCATGTAATTTGATTTAATTTAAAATTTGTTCAAATTATTTACTAACCCGATTTTGGGGTATTACAATTCTCCCCCCTTAAAAGAAATTTGCCCTCGAATTTACCTGAAGGGAACAATTGTAGATATTGGGCTTTCATTGCGTCTTCGGGTTTCCAAGTAGCTTCTTCTTTCTTGTGATTCCTCCAAAGGACTTTCACCAAAGGAACATTCTTATTTCAAAGTCTTTTAACCTCTCAATCAAGTATCCAGATTGGTTCTTTTTCATAAGACAGACCGGGGTTCAATTCCAACTCTTCCGGTTCCAAAACATGAGAAGGGTCGGATCGATACTTTCGTAATATAGAAACATGGAAGACATGGTGTATCTTATCAAATTCACTAGGGAGAGCAAAACGATAAGCCGCTGGGCCGATTCTTTCAATAATCTTAAATGGTCTAATGAAACGAGGGCTAAGTTTTCCCTTTTTCCCGAATTTGAAAACTTTCTTCCAAGGAGAAACCTTTAGGAAGACCTTGTCTCCTACATTGTACTAGATGTCTCTCTGTTTCAAGTATACATAATCCTTTTGTCTATCGAAGGCTTGTCTCAAACGATCATGAATTATTCAAACTTGTTCCTCTATTCCCGGATCATTTGAGGTCCCAAAACTTTATTCTCTCCCAATTCAGACCAACACAAAGGAGTTCTACATTTCCTCCCTTACAAAGCTTCAAACGGAGCCATTTGAATTGATGCCTGATAGTTATTTTTGTATGCAAATTCCACTAAGGGTATAGACTTTTCCCAATTCTTCCTCAAATCCATAACACAAGCTAGTAACATATCTTCTAATACTTGTATCACTCTTTCCGATTGACCATCAAACTGCAGATAGAAGGCAGTATTAAGATGCACTTTAGTCCCAAGAGCCTTTTGCAAGGACTTTCAAAATCTAGACGTGAAATTCAGATCTCTATCAGAAATGATCGATGTCGGTACACCATGTAGCTGAATCACCTCACGGATATACAGCTCGGCTAAGCACTCCGAGTTCATGTTCTTTCGAACTGGGATAAAATGTGTAGACTTGGTGAATCTATCAACAATCACCCAAATAGTATCATTCTTTTTCGGTGTTACTGGCAACCCAATAACAAAGTCCATTATCACTCGATCCTATTTCCACTTAGGCAATTCAATAGGCTAAAGCAACCCTGTAGGAGCTCGATGTGCAGCCTTAACCTTTTGACAAGTTAAGCATCGGGATACAAAGTCTGTGATGGCTGCTTTCATGCCAGGCCACCAATACAAAGATTTCAAATCTTTATACATTTTAACAGAACTGGGATGGATCGATAACGAGCTTTGGTGTGCTTCTTGTAGGATATCTCGTTTCAATTCCTCATTATTTGGAACACATACTCTATCTCTGAAATAGAGCAATCCATTCGAATTGAGGAAGAATCCGATATTAGCTTTCGAATCAAGCTTTGATACAGTAGTCTGAAGTTCAGAATCCGATTGCTGGAGATTGTTGATCCTCGAAATCAAATCAGATTGAACCTGAAGTTCAGACAAATATCCTTGCTTTTAATACACTCGAAGATGAGCATTAATCGAGTTCGGGGCTACAAGAAAATTTTCAAAAATTAGGTACGTAAACTCAAAGGAAGCTTTAACATTTCAGGGCTATTGAATAGCTTACCCAATATCGGTTTACGACTAAGAGCATCGGCCACCATGTTGGTCTTTCCGGGATGGTAATCAATGATCAAGTCATAATCTTTTAGCAATTTCATCCATCTTCTTTGTCTCAAATTTAAATCCTTCTAGGTTAGGAGGTATTTAAGGCTTTTGTGATCGGTGTATAGGTAGCACCTCTCACCATACAAATAGTGCCTCTATATCTTGAGGGCAAAAATAATAGCAGCCAACTCGAGATCATGAGTAAGGTAATTCAATTCATGAGGCTTCAATTGCCTTGATGCATAAGCAACCACATTATTTCCTTGCATTAGGACACAACCTAGTCCCGAATGTGAAGAATCACTATACACGATGAATTCCTTATCGGATTTCGGTTGAATAAGGACAAGAGCATGGGTCAAAGCTTGCTTAAGCTGATCAAAGCTTCTTTGTTGGACCTCCGACCATTCAAACAAATTATCCTTTCGGAGAAGCTTGGTTAAGGGCAAGGCAATCATAGAAAATCTCTTAACAAATCTTCTATAATACCCAGCTAAATCGAAGAAACTTCTGACCTTAGTAATATTTCTCGGAGGTTTCCAATCCAAAATGGTTTGCACTTTCTTAGCATCAACTTTGATTCCTTCTACTGAGATGACATGGACAAAGAATGACACTTTTGATAACCAAAATTCATACTTGGAGAACTTGGCAAACATTTGACGTTCCCGAAGTGTCCGCAAAACAATTTGAAGGTGTTTTGAGTGTTCCTCCTTGTTTCGAGAATAAACCAAAATATCATCAATGAAGACGACCACAAACTTATCGAGATGAGGCTTGAACATTCGATTCATTAGATCCATAAATGCAGCTGGGGCATTGGTTAGCCCAAATGGCATCACCAAGAATACAAAATGGCCGTATCAGGTTTTGAAAGTAGTTTAAGGAATTTCTTCCTCTTTTACTCTCATCTGATAGTATCCCATCGAAGATCAATCCTAGAGAATACCGTAGCATTATTGAGTTGATCAAATAGATCTTTAATCCTAGGCAAAGGGTACTTGTTCTTAATTGTCACCCGATTTAATTGTCGATAGTCAATACAAAGCCTCATGGTGCCATCTTTCTTCTTTACGAACAAAACAGGAGCACCCCATGGTGAAGAGCTAGGACCTATGAATCCCTTATCTTGTAGCTCTTGGAGTTGCTTTTTGAGCTCTTTCTATTCTATTGGTGTCATTCTATAAGGAGAAATCAACACTGGATTAGTCCCAGGCTGGACTTCAATCCCGAATTCCACTTCTCTGGTTGGAGAAAGACTAGGGAGTTCCTCCGAAAAAACATCAATAAATTTAGATACCACTGGTATTTTTGGCAAACCGAAGTCATATTCATCTTACATAACTATTGCAGCAAAAATCAAAGTTGGCTTCTTATCAATTAAGAGAATCGATTCCTTTCCCAATCCCCGAAGGTATAATCTTCGGTTTTGACAGTCGATCCAAGCTTCATGTTTGGTCAATCAGTCTAACCCCAATATTAGGTCAAACTCACATGATGAGAATACAAATAGATCAATCCGAAAAGGAATATTTTGAATCGTGATCGAAGAATCTTTACAAATGAAGTTAACATTCATTATTCCTCCTATTGGGTTCGATACTATAAGACCCCTATCAACATTTTCAGGCTCTAACTTAACCTTTACAAGCATTTTAGAACATACAAAGGAATGAGTAGATCCTGAATCTATTAAGGCATATGCAGGGCTTAAATTTAACTCAATGGTACCTGCAATCATATCGGGAGACTCTTCTTCTTCTCTACCATGAACATGATACATTCTAGTAGGAGCTTAAGATCCTTGACGAGGAGGGGCTGACTGACGGTCTTTTCCTCTACTCTGATTCCCAGAATAGGCCTATCTTGGGACCTTGTTTCGGTTTTGAAGTGGACTCTGATAGGCAAGAGACTGAGGTGTGCCTCTATTAGGATTTTGAGGGTAATCCCTAATAAAATGGTCTGATCCACCATATGTATAACACAACTTCATCTGGAGTCGACACGAACTAGCATGAAATTTCTGATAATACTAACAGGCATAAGCTTTTCTAGAGTTCCCCGTGCTATGAACGGAAGAAACTGGGGCAGATGGTCTATTGGCCGATTGAGGTCTCGACACATAGTTACTCTTGGGTTCATTACAGTAGGTTGAGGAGCCTTCTTTCTGATGCTTGGCTCTCTTCACCTTCCACTCGGATCTATCTTCCCATTTGCATTTCTTCTCATCTCTATTTCCTCCTTTTCTCTTTTCCGAAGCTTTCATCTTGGCTTCGGTAGCAATGGCTCGATTGACTAAAATTTGGAAGTCAGTAATTCCCAAAGCAGTAAACATGGGGCTTATCTCATCATTCAGCCCATCTATAAACATCTGACACTTTTGCTTGTCGGTTTTGATGTACTCATCTTCGTACTTACAATACTTACAAAAGTCTACCACATATTGCTCAATAGGCCTATTGGCCTAGTTCAGATACAAGAACTGTCTCCTTCTTTCAGCTAAATATTGCTCACTAATGTACTTCTTCTTGAAATCCTCTACAAAGAAGTCTCATGTGACAGAATCGATAGGAGCAGTCAAGGTTGTTGTTTCCCACCAACTCAAGGCTTCATCAGCTAGAAACGATATTGCATATTCAAGCTTGTGCTCATCAAAGCACTGCAATTGTTTGGTCAAGATTTGGGTGGTCCTTTCTAGCCACTGTTCAGGCTCTTCGGGTTTTTCCTCATTAACACCCGCAAAGGTAAAGGCTCGGTAACGGGCAAGTTTCTCAATGGGTGCCCTACTCGATGCAGCATTAACAGGAGCAGGAGGACGATCCTGCCTCAGATCAGACACTAACTGAGCAAACATTCCTTTCATGCTCAAGAGGCATTCCCTTTGGACATATTGTATACCCGGGACTACCTGCTCAGGGGCAACTTCTACCGGTAGTTGTTCTTTTTCTATTGGAGGATTCGGTTCCATCCACAAGCTCTCATTCTCATTAAACGAACCCTCGGGATTTTCATCTCCTAGGGTCATTCTCGTATCAACCATTCTACAAAAGATAGACAAAATTTTATTCAATTAAGCAAGAACATGAACAAGTACGGTATAAAAACTCCTAGGTGGCATAGTTCAATCCTATATGATGCATGCACTTTTCTTTCAGTCCGAGAATCATGTAATCGAAAGCTCTGATACCACTAAATGTGACACACTCGCCCTGGGTTAGGAGACGGAGGCGTCAACCGGACATGTAACTCGTATTTTAAACCGAATTTACATTCAATTGTAAATCATTTTAATTCATTTGTATGAATTTCGATTTGTTTGTAAGACATTACGAGTTAATCTATTGTATCTCTTATCAATTTCGAGGCCAATTTAAAATTTTTCCCATACTTATAGATCTAACCATTTTGATTCTCAATTTTCATTCATTAATCAATTATAACCTCAATTGAGCTTGGTCAAAACTTCTAACCAAATTTTATTTGTTTTATCATCCTTAACAATATCTTATCAATCAAGTCAAATTTTTATTCTCAATTTTAAACCACATTGGCTATAGGTATCGATACCCCTATAGGGAGGTATCGGAACATGGGTATCGAACTAGGGTTCAATACTTGTCACATGCGTTGACTGGTTGACCAAGACTAGGATGCTTGGTTCGATACTGGTATCGATGCAATTTCTTACTAGAAGCTCCAGTATCGAACCAGGTATCGATACTTGTATCGAACCAGGTATCGATACTTCTATCGAACCAGGTATCGATACTTGTATCGAACCAGGGAGCCTGCATGAAGGCTTGGTATCGAACCAAGCATCGATACAATTTCTTATTGTCAAGGGTGGCATCGATACCTATATAAGTGGTATCGATACCCCTACTCGAACTTAACAGGTTTTAGACCTTTTAAACTCTTAGACATTTTAAAAAGGCTATCTAGATGATCTCATCCCAACTCTAAACCTTAAGGGACAATTTCAGCATACTTAACAATATGTATCAATTTATTTAACCTATCCACTTAGCCCATTCATTACTCAAGCCATTAACCATATGCAATGACATTCAAGACAACTCTGTCATGTACATCTCACTATAGCAACTAGCATGCTCATGTTATAGCTTTAAGGATTCACATGCTAACCTACTTAGTTCATGTTTATTTTGCCAAGGCAATTTCTTACTTAACATATGCATAACACCAAGGCCTACTTATGCCAACCATAGCCAAGAACTCAAAATATGCAAGGCTAGCATACCGTGAACATTATGCCTTATGGCTTACATACCAAATCAATTATCAAGCCACATATATATATATACAAACCATGGGATAAACCCTCAAATGTATAGGCTAACAAAACATGATCACTAATGCCACCATAACTAGGAGTTAATCAAAATACAAAATACCATACTTTAGCTTGCTCGTAGTCCTTGCTTCGGTTTAATCTCGATCTAACTCCTTAGCTCGTTAACCTGTTGTTTTGGGAAGGAGGAAACAACGAGTGTAAGTACTTATAAGTACTTAGTGAGGCAGCCCTAGTCTAACCATATTAGACATGAAACATAATAAGTATAACATGCTTTAAATATGCAAGCAAATCTAATTCATGGCAATGGTTCAATCAATATACAAGTTCATCAATGGCCAAATATTATAATTAACATACTTCTCATGTACATCATTTCTATCACAGAAATCAATATCATGATCTATATGCTCAAGCTAGCATCAAGTCATTACATATAATCCATTAGCCATTTTCCCATTTCTCAAGTTTCATTAACCTTTCATAACAAGGGCTACTTATAGCCATATATTCATTTCCAATATCAATAGTCGTTTCACGTTCAAGTGCTACACTTAGCAACATTTCCATTTCAATAATCAATACAAATCATAAACAATTTTCCATGCTTCATAAGCCAATGCATATGCACACATATGATTTCTCATTTATATTTTAATCTTTCATTTTATTTCGTGTGCTACCTTGGTATAGTAGGACAAGATAAGCGAGTCAACAAGAGTGTCACGAAGACACTAAATAAGAATACCATAAAGGCAATAACAAGAGTATCATAAAGATTAACAAGAGATACCCATGGTATCTAAAAATTGGTGACTAACCACCAAATCACCGTACCCATAGTACCAAACAAGAGTACCGAAGTACTAAACAAGAGTGTTGTAGCACTAAACAATGAGCTCAGACTCTAAGCATGTCGTACTACCTATGACCAACTATCGACCAAGGCTCAATAACATTTCAATATTCATTTGAATATTATTCAATTCATGTAATCAAGTTCGTGTCACCAATGGCAAGATTTCATAGCATGCTAACATACAAGCTTCTAACATGTTCTAACATATCATCCAGATCATGTGAACACATAGTCATGCATATCATGTCATCAATTCAATGTTCATATCACAATATATATACGTTTCATGCCTGATTTGCGTACCTGACATCCGTAGCCGCGTGCCGTTACTTACCTCAGCATTTCCAAGCAATGCATATGTACTAAGCTAGCATTATCAATCTAGAAATCAATCAAGATGTCAAACAAGTTCTTTACATTTAATCCTCTTTCCCTTGTTACCAGATATTTAGTTAGTCAATTTACATAACATATCAATTTAGATAAACAAAAGATGGTAACCCTAAGTTCTAACCCTAAGGTTTGCCACGCTCATTAGTGGTTCTAAGTAACTATGGGTTGTAGATAGTGATCTCTTTGCCTCTCTTCTTTATCGCTTCAATCTTCTCAAGTTCCTCAACATACTCTTCCCTTGTATTCAGTAGTAATTCATAAACACATAGCATTCATTAGGATATATTCAATCGTCTAATCCATGTAATCCTAAACTTAGCAAATGTACATATGTATACTTGTTCATTAAGAACGGTTTTGCCATCCTGTGGCGAAACGATCATATCCCCTAGCTTCCTTGTCCGATTTTAGCCCATTTTGCCTTTTCGAAAAAGATAAGAGAATCCTCTATAAGTAAAATTTAACCTTAAATTTTAATTATTACCCAATCAACACCAGATTCTATTCGAAACAGATCTAGCCGAATTTCCGGGACTACTCGGATAGCCCTACGAAAATGCTTATATCTTTCTCTACTGAAATCGGATTGGGGTTTTGTAATATTTCACTTAAACTAGGTATATAAGAGTATCATTCTTTAAAATTTCAGCTCCTAATTCCTTAAATCCCGTCCTAGGGAATTTTCTCCAAAATGCTACCCGGAATGACATTTCTAGGCTAGTTTCGGCTAACCTCCATTCTATGTGCCCAAACCCAATCTGAATTTATTCCTATCAATTTTTGATTATTTCAAAAATGGAATCAACATCTTTTACTTCATTCTATAGCAACGTATCGAATTTATCAGCATACATTTAGCATCTACAAAACGCCCAATTTCGAGTTCCTTAACCTATCCTTCATGCTCGTCAAATCCATAACTAATTTAGATGCTAACTTTTGGTTAGGCCTTCTAACAACCTAATTCAACATAAAATATCATGTAATATCCAAAATCCCAAAAGTTTGAACCCATAAAATTTTTGGTTAAGGAAGGAAGGACTTACCAATCTAATTAAACATGATTCCTTAGTCAAATCTCCCTTCATGCAAAGCCCTTAACATTCTCCATTGATTTTCCTCCGAATCCCTCTCAATTTTCTCTCTTCCTTTCTATTTTCTTTGCTCACGTGAATGGGGGAGGAAGAAGGGATTTTTGGCTGATTTTGTTTGATTGTTTATGGGGTAAGAAAAGATCATTTTGCCCTTAATGATATGTCTTGACTTGGTTTATTACTAGGGGTAGTTTAGAGAATTTCGGACTTTATCATGCAATCACTAAATTTGTTATTTAATTCAAATTAACCTCTTACTTCTAACCCAATTAATCATGTAATTCGATTTAATTTACGATTTGTTCGAATTATTTACTAACCCGATTTTGGGGTATTAGAGAGTGAAGCCAAAGAAGAGTCTTTTCCTTTTGGATTTTTGGTTGGTCAAGGATGGAAATGGTGGCCAATGGCCGGAACCACGTTGAGACTAATAACCAATGTCAATATTTGGATGAAAAAGAGAATTTTATTTTGGTTCTTTGTTTTGGGGTTCATGTTTTCGAAAATCTGAAAAAGAGTTTAAATGATTCTGGAAATTTGACGTTTTTTTCTGGATATGCATGAGTGTCCATCCATCTTTGAAGAAGACTTAGGCTTGGGGTTTGGGGTTCGAAAAAGAAAATTATTAAGTTTTAAATATATAAAATAATGAAAAGGGATAAGACCCTTGATATTCGCATGATATCGAGCACCACCAATCCATTGAAGTCTTTTCTAACCTTAAGGGTCTAATAAACCCTTAAACTTTTGCAAAAAAATCAATTAAGCCTTTAAAATTTTTTATACTCAATTAAGCCCTCAAACTAAAAAAAAAATCAATTCAGCCCTTAAACTTTTTAACACCCAATTAAACCCTTAAAATAACACTACTTTTTCGTTTCTAGGAATTTTTAAAATTATATAAAAATCATAAAAAAATATTTTAAAATATAAAAAAATTAATTTCAAAATTTAATTTAAAATGACAAATAATATTTTTAAAAAAAAGATGAAAAAAGAAAAAATAAAAAAAATAAATATTATTTTATAATTATAAAAAATATTTTTATATTTTTAAATAATTTAAATTTTTAATATTTTTTATAAAGTTTTTAATTTTTTTATATTTTAAAATTTTAAAATTTCTTAAAAACGATAAATAGTATTATCTTGTCGCGAAAAGTGTTAAAAAATTTTAAAAAACGTTAAAGTTAATGATCATAGTTGATCAAATGGCCAAATTAATTTTTTTTCTTTAGTTTGAGGGTTTAATTGGATGCAAAAAAAATTAAGGGCTTAATTGATTTTTTACAACAATTTATGGGCTAAATTAATTTTTTTAATGAGTTTGAGGGTTTTATTGGGTGCAAAAAGAATTTAAGGGCTTAATTGATTTTTTCACAAAAGTTTAAGGACTTATTGAATACTTAAGGCTTTTATCATTTCCCATAAACAATATTAATAAAAACTAATTTCCCCTTTTTTACATTTTTTCTTTCTTTCTTAGTGTTTATCGCTATACAAGAAATTATTACATGAACCCTTTTCACCACCTAAGATATGGTCATCAACCAATTAATTTAAGACACATAATATATTTTTCCATATCAAATTTACACATAAGTATTGTCTAAATCATCCAATTTAATATCTTTGATTTAAAAAAGAAAAAAAAATATTACCAAAGATTTTTTGTGTCATCTTTCTCTTTGTTCTTTAAAATTTTTCTAATTAATTTTTTATATAGATTTGGAGTTTAGGGTTTAGAGTTTATGGTTTATGGTTTATGTGATTTATGTTTAGGGTTAGAGTTATGGTTTAGGGTTAGGGGTTATTTTTTAGGTTTAGGGTTTAGGGTTCAAAGTTTAGGGTTTATGATTAAGGTTTAGGGTTAAGGGTTAGAAAAAATTAATTAAAAAATTGAACAATAAAGAGGAAGACAACATAAAAAATCTTTAGTAATATTTTTCCTTTTTAAATCAAATACATTAAAGTAGATGATTTGGATGATGCTTATGTGTAAATATGATATGAAAAAAATATTATGTGTTCTAATTTAATTGGTTGAAATCATATCAGGTGGTGAAAAGGGTTCATGTAATAATTTCTCCTATAAATACTATTCATTATAATTTTTTTCTTTTAATTATTTTGTTATTTCCTTTTTAAAATCATTTACTTGTTCATTCTTAATTTGCTTTCCATTTTTTCTCTTCTATTATGTTTGTTTTAATTTACTTCCCTATTATTGATTATTGTTATATATTCACTATATATACTTGTATTCTTTGGTTTGTTTTCATGTTATATATATATTACTAATCTACTTATTAACGCATTATGCCTTAAATATTTTATATACATTAACTAAAGAATTAATTTATGCAAATGAAAATTTTGTATATATTAGTATATTATATACTAATTACTTTATATATTAAAGCTATAACACCTTGACCCGGATGTGACATTCAAAACCTGTATTTTAAAATTTTGGCTTCAAGCCCAATAATAAAATCAAATCAAGTTCAAATACGATCCATAAAATCCATTTAAATTAAAACAAAGCCCAAAATGATATAAGATAATCGGAGCTCCAAATATTACAAATAATTTAAAATATTCCACCCAAATTAAAATAAATAGAGTTACAAAATTTCATATAGGGTCCAACATAGTACTATACCCACTACATCTAATAAGTATAATCTGACAACACGGTCGAAGCTGAGATCCGAACATCAGTGGTGCTCCACGGGACCTGCTTCACCTAACCTACACAAGAAAACACATTTCGAACGCTGAGCCACAAAAACTCAGTGGATACACCAAACTCGGCCAACTAAATAGTAAAGCATGACATATAAATCTCGTGCATGGTATGATGGTCTAGCATGCTTTCCTATAACATGACATAAATGAGATGTATATTACCGCACACAGTATATACAAATCAAATAGATCACACAAGGTAGTGAGGCCCGCATCCACACAACATCGGGATCCTACACTACGAGTAGGGTCCGCGTCCACACAACATCCGGATCCTACATCCGGGATTGAGGCCCGCGTCCACACAGACACAGTATCAGGATCCTCTAAATCCCATACTCGGAATGTCACATCGAATATCTTCAAATGAAGCCCGCATCCACACAACATCGGGATCCTACATTTGGGATGGTCGTCAAATCATCACCTGGAATGTTACATCGGATGGCCTTCGACGTGTTGCAACACTTTTGGATATCCGGATTCCATCACACAAGGACTCAACCACACAAACGATCCACCTAGGATCTTAGCACAACAAGATATATTAAGGCTTATCATACTTAAGTCTTTCGGGGTTATAACTATAAATTTTAGTTCGATAATTCGTTTTACAACTCTTAGATTAATGGAAGTATTTATTAAAATTACTGAGCCCCAAATCTCTACTCCAACTTGGCCCCAAAGCATAGGATATCGATACCTTTAGGTAGGGTATCGAAACACCCTACATCGATACTGTAAAACTAAAATTAATTTTGATATAACAAATAAGTGTAAGGACCATTTTTGAAATAACTTTTTGGTCTTTAAGTCAAAGGTTGATCTCTAAGTCAAAACCAAGAACTTTGAAATACTCTTACAAGCCATTTTTACACGAGGATATCGATACCATGAGGACAGGTATCGATACACCTGGGATTTTTCAAGGCTTGTTCTTGACATCAAGAACAGGTATCGAAACAAGGTTCGATACCAAAACTTTCTGCCAACCCATGTTTCGATACTAGTATCGAAACAACTTGGGTAAAATTCAAATTATTTTTAATTTTAAATATAAGACTCCTGGTATCGATACAGGTATCGATACACCCTTAATCCCCAACGACTATTTTCAAGCATTAAATGAGTCGACCGTTGGTGTTAGTTAAATTTTAATTGATGGTTAGCTTGTATTGAAACAAGGTTCAATACTCAGCATCACAGAAACTTTTTGTATCGAAACATGTATCGATACACCCCCTATTAAATGCACAACGGCTCTTTCTTTTCTTAGTATGTTTCGAAATAGGTACCCCGTGTTTCGATACCACCTACTATAGAGTGCATTTATGTTAGAAAGATGAAGCTCCAACATCTATATTTACTTTCCCAACAACCTCAACGGTTAGAAATCAATGAGAAGGTATAAAAAGAAGCATTTTCAAAAGCATTGAAGTAGTTTTTGATCCTCAAGCAACATCCAAGCACATCAATCCAACTCAAAGCACTTCATTGCATATTCTTGCTCCCAACTCTTGTAATTTCACTTTGATCTTTTATAATCTGAGTTTGGGGAGAGTTTGTTTGTAATTGGGGCAATATATTTCTTGTGAGAGAACTTTTATTTGCCTATTTATCCCTTGTTTTTATCTTGTGAGGAGTGAATCAATTCTTGGGTAGAAGAATTGATTCGAATTGTAACGGTTATCCCTTGAACCGAGAAAAATGTTGAATTCATTAGTGAATTGGCTTCAAAATCCTTAGTGGGAACTAAGGTAGTGGATGTGGAGCTTGTTCGAAGCTTGAACCACTATAAATCTCGTGTTTTTAAATTCTAGTAATTTTACCGAAAATTTCTATCTCAAAATTTTAATTACCAATTCACCCCCTCTTGGCCACACTTCAAGATTGATCAACTCAACAATTGGTATCAGAGCCTAATCTTTGAAGAGATTCACATCTACCAAAGAAGATCCAAGGCGTTTGATCAAGTCTACAAGTCTAAATTCAATAGCCTCCACCTCCGGTTCATGGAATGAATCACACTCCATCACTAAGCCGTCCTTCTTCAATGGGATAATTATCCCTATTGGAAGAATAGGATGAGGCTATTCATCAACTCAAATTACTATGTCCTTTGGGATATAATCGAAGATGGACCCTCAATCCCAATGAAGCAAGAAGGTGACCAGCAAGTACCGAAGAGAAGAAATGAGATGACCGATAAAGAAAGAAGGAGGATGTCCACAAATGATAAAGCTCTCTACATCTGTTTTTGTGCACTAGGGCCTGACATCTATTCCAAGATGTCTTCATGTACAAGTGCCAAAGAAGTTTGAGACTCTTTGGAGACTACCTATGAAGGCACCAATGATGTTATGGAAACCAAAATTGGTCTACTCAATCTAAGTTATGAGAACTTTAAGATGGAGCCGGATGAAGACATCACCAAAATGTTCGATAGATTCTCGGTGATTGTAAATGGTCTCAAGGGTTTCGATGAGATCATCCCAGAAAAGCTTGTTTGAAAGCTTATCTACTCTCTTTCTGAGTCTTGGGATAGAAAGAGGACGTCTATCATAGAAGCAAAGGACCTCAAGACTCTCAAACTTGATGCTCTTGTGGGATCTCTTCTCACCCATGAGATCATGAAGAAAAGAAGAGAAGAGGAGAAAAGGAAGGAAGAGGTGAAGATCGAAAAGAGAGAAGTTGAGAAAAAGAAGCAAGGGATTGCTCCTAAAGCTTCATGTTCACAAGAAGAAGTGGATACTAGTGAAGAAGAAGAGATAGAGGAATTGTCCATGGTGGCCAAAAGATTCACAAGGCTCATGAGGGCAAATAGGAATAGAAGATTCCAAAGAAAGAGAGACTTCAAGGCAAAGAACAAAGAAGAGGAGAAAGATTAAATCATTTTCTATGAATGCAAGAAGCTCGGTCATATTAGGACCGATTGCCCTTTATACAAAAAGAAGGGTTTTGAGAAGAAGAAGAAACAAAAGGCTCACGTTGCAACTTGGAGTGATGAGGAGTCATCATCCGATGAGGACAACGAATTAGCCAACTTATGTCTCATGGCTCTTGATGAGCCTAAGGTAACCCTTCAACCATCTTGTAATGATTTATCTTATGATGAACTTTATGATGCTTATGATGAATTAAAAGATGTGTATGATGAGTTGGTTTTAAAGTTCAAAGAATCAATTTTGAAAAGCAAGAAAACTATTTCCAATTTAGAAATAAAAAACGATTCTTTGACAAAAACAATTTTGGATTTGGAAGTAAGGGTTGTTGATTTAAAATTTTTTCAAAAAGAAAATATTGATTTGAACAACCTTATTTCTAGCTTGATTGAAAATCACCACAAGGTGGTGAATGAGCTTAAGGAACAAATCAAAGTAGTTGGGAGTTCAACTTTTGAAAAAGGAAGCTCTTCAAAACCCAACCATATGAAAAAGAATTTTCATGGCCACAAACAAAGAAACTTTCAAAGGCATTCTAGGCATAAAAGGATCAAGAGTGTTTGGGTTCCTAAGGAACTCATTATCTCAAATAATGTAAATGTCATTGCTTCTTAGATTCTCAAGGGAACCAAGGTTTTAGGAACTAACACTCATGGACCCAAAATGGTTTGGGTACCAAAAATCAAACACTAAATCTTTGTTTGTAGGTTGAGCATTGCTTCAAGGCCAAAGCTTCAAGTCAAAACATGTGGTACCTTGATAGTGGATGCTCAAGGCATATAACCGGAGACAAGGAACGATTTAAGGAGTTAGAGCTTAAAAAGGGTGGAGTAGTGACTTTTGGTGACAACTTCAAAGGCCAAATTAAGGGTATTGGCTCTATTGGTAATCACTCCTCTATTTTCATTGAAAATGTCTTGCTTGTTTATGGTCTTAAGCATAATTTGTTGAGCATTATTCAATTGTGTGATAAAGGTTTCTATGTCTCTTTTGATAAAAGTGGTTGCAAAATAATTGACATAGAATCCAATAGAATAATGCTCATAGGTCATCGCATAGGAAATATTTACATGGTGCATCTAGATGACATTAACTTTTCTCATGCTTGCTTAGTGGCTAATGATGAAAATGATGCATGGTTATAACATAGAAAATTAGGGCATGCTAGCATAAGTGTTCTAGAGAAACTAACCTCCCAAAATCTAGTTAGAGGTTTACCTAAGCTCAAGTTTTCCTTAGATAAATTTTGTGATGCATGTGCTAAGGGTAAACAAAAGAGAGTTTCTTTTAAATCCATTAATGATGTTTCAACTAGTAAAGTATTACAATTGATCCATATGGATCTCTTTGGACCTATTAGGACTACTAGCTTGGGTGGAAAATCATATGCTTTTGTTATTGTTGATGATTACTCTAGATACACTTGGGTTCTATTTTTGAGCACTAAAGATGAAGCCTTAGAAAAATTCTTCACGTTTTCAAACATTTCTCAAAATGATCTTGATCAAAGAATTTCTCATATTAGAAGTGATCATGGAACGGAATTTCAAAATCTTGGTTTTGAGAATTTTTGTAATAAAAATGGGATTAACCATAATTTTTCGGCTCCTCGCACTCCTCAATAAAATGGGGTAATTGAGAGGAAGAATAGAACTCTAGAAGAAATGGTTAGAACCATGCTTTGTGAAAACAATTTACCTAAGTATTTTTGGGCGGAAGCCACAAACACTTCTTGTTATATTATAAATCGAGTAATGATTAGGCCTATTTTAAAGAAAACTCCTTATGAGATTTTAAAATCTAAAAAGCCTAACATTAGCTATTTTCATCCTTTTGGATGCAAGTGTTTTGTTTTAAATAATAGAAAAGACAATCTAGGTAAATTTGATGCAAAAAGTGATGAAGCTATCTTTCTTGGTTATGCTTCAAATTCTAAGGCTTATAGAGTTTTCAACAAAAGAACCTTAGTTATAGAAGAGTCAATACATGTGGTTTTCGATGATAACCTTTTTCCTAGAAAGGATTCTTATGATGATGATGATGTAGGAATCATTGATACCATTGATGATGGACAAGCATCAAAGGTGGATGAGGTTCTAAGCAATGACGAAGCACAAGATCCTCCAATAGAAGATTTAGGAAATGTAAAGCTTGAAGAAAAGGAAGTGAGCTACCCAAGGGAGTTCAACTATGTCAAAAGTGGTGAAATCTTGGGTGATCCATCCAAGGGGGTAACTACTCGTTCTTCTCTTAGATTAATGAATCATTTTGCATTTATCTCATACATAGAGCCCAAAAATATCAGTGAAGCCTTAGATGATGATTATTGGATTTTGTCTATGCAAGAGGAGTTAAATCAATTTGAGAGAAGTAATGTATGGACATTAGTTGATAGGCCTAGTAATAAATCTACTATAGGGACTAAATGGGTTTTTAGAAACAAACTAGATGAGAGTGGTAACATAGTGAGAAACAAAGCTAGATTAGTTGCTCAAGGTTACACTCAAGAGGAAGGAATATATTTCAATGAAACTTATGCACCCATATCTAGAATGGAAGCTATTAGGATGCTACTTGCATTTTCATGTTATCATGACTTCAAGCTTTTTCAAATGAATGTTAAAAGTTCTTTCTTAAATGGTTTTATAAATGAAGAAGTGTATGTTGAACAACCACCGGGGTTTGAAAATCCAAAGTTTCCAAACCATGTTTTTAAATTAACAAAAGCCTTATATGGTTTATAACAAGCTCCTAGAGCTTGGTATGAAAGGTTTTCAAACTTTTTAATAGAAAAGGGTTTTGAAAAGGGAAAGGTGGACACTACACTTTTTATAAAAAGATTTAAAAATGACATCTTAGTAGTTCAAATTTATGTTGATGATATAATTTTTGGATCTACTAGTGAATGTCATTGTCAAGAATTTTCTAAGCTTATGCAAGGTGAATTCGAGATGAGCATGATGGGAGAACTCTCATTCCTTTTGGGACTCCAAATCAAGCAAAAGAAGGATGACACCTTCATCAATCAAGCCAATTACATCAAAGATATGCTCAAAAAGTTCGGCTTGGAGCATGTCAAACCTCAAGCCACTCCTATGAGTTCATCTACTAAGCTTGACAAGGATACAGGAGGTAAGTGTGTTGATTCTAAATTATATAGGTTCATGATTAGTTCTTTGCTTTACCTTACCACAAGTAGACCGGATATCATGTTTAGTGTTTGCTTGTGTGCTAGGTTTCAAGCTAGTCCTAGAGAATCACACCTTGTAGCCATTAAGAGAATTTTTAGGTACCTTAGAGATACACCTTGTTTAGGTATTTGGTATTCTAAAGCTTCTTCTTTTGATCTTCATGCCTATTCGGATGCGGATTATGGAGGTTGTAAGATAGATAGGAAAAGCACTTCCGGAACTTGTCAATTCCTAGGTAGTATGCTCATATCTTGGTTCTCTAAGAAACAAAATAGTGTAGCTCTATCTACCACCGAGGCGGAGTACATATCCTTAGGGAGTTGTTGTGCACAAGTGTTATGGATGAAGCAACAACTTTTAGATTATGACATTAAAATTAAAACCGTACCTCTCAAGTGTGATAATACTAGTGTCATATGTCTTACCAAAAACCCTATTCAACACTCTAGAACCAAACACATAGAAATTAGACATCATTTTATTAGAGATCGTGTGTCTAAAAATGATGTTGCTTTAGAGTTCGTTGGCACCTTGAATCAATTAGCGGACATCTTTACTAAACCTTTGGATAAGGAGCGTTTTTGGACCCTTAGGAGAGAGTTAGGTCTAACTAGCCTACCTTGACTTCCTAAGTGTCATATTTTTACTTATCTTGCTTGAATCTTGATTTAAATCATGCTCATGTTGTTTTTGTATCTTGATGATTCTATGCATGTTGCTAGGAGGAGTATAAACTTGTTCATGCATAATAAACATGTCATTATATCATATGCATGGTTCTAGGGGCTTCAGAGACTCATTTCTAGTAATGTTAGTAGCCTAAATGCAAAGCAAAGGTCGAAGGTATCGATACAGCTAACCACTGTTTCGATACCTGTTTATCAGCCCATCTGGGTTTTTGGTTGGGAAGAACATGCATCTATACTTGCTTCGATACCTCTGTTTCGATACTAGCATCGAAACAGGGTGTTTCGATACCAGTATCGATACTCGAGGACGGAAGTTGTTTTAAAACACTTTAAACCTAATTTTAATTTCATTAAAATAATTCCAAATTTATTCCTAAAATCCTAGTCGGACACTCCTATAAAATCCTCTCAATTTCGCCTTTCTTAACTCAAAATCTCAACGAATTCTTTGAGGGTTTTGATTCCAATCATCTATTCCAACACTATATCATCAATCCGTGCTTCAAAATCCATCAATTCATCTTAATCTACACTCAAGGTATATTTTTTGAAAAACCTAAATTTCGTTTGGATCTAGTTTGTTAAAATTTAGATTTTGAATATAGTTTTAATGTCTTTTGTATGGGTTTTGATAATCCTACGAAATTGTTTCAAAATCCCAATTTTTTTAATCGAATATAAATCCTTGTTCGTATAAGTTTTTCAATGGTTTTTCAAAATTCTTGATAAAATTCTTAAATACCTTGAATTGTTAGATTATCACATATGATTGAATTGGATTATATAAGCATATATATTATTTTTAACTAATCCAAATCTTTATATCCATCCTAGATCATGGCACCAAAGAAGCGATCTCGTATCGAAGCTGGATCTTCATCATCATCTCGTGTTGCACAATTTGACATGTTTACCTTTCTCACGACGAGGTTCGACTCTCTAAACTCCCGTTTGGATTCCATGGATGGAAAACTTGACACTCTTTCCACTCAATTCAATTCGGGTTTCGATACCATCAACACTAGGATGACGAGCCTAGAGACTCAAGGACACTCCTTGAGAGTATCTCTTGAAGCTCTTCGTCAAAGCCAAAGACTCAATAATGATGGTAATCAAGATCAAGAGGAAGATAAAGAAGATGAGGATGAGGATGATGGACTCGATGACGATGACATGGCCGATGATTGATCTTAGATCTTTCTTATGCTTTTCTTTTAGCTCTTAGGACTAGTTATGATGCATTCATATTAGAACTTATGCACTTATTTCCTTATGTTTTTGTTTTTATTATTGTTGGATTATTTCTTTTAGAATACTTTGCTTGCTACGGATTATGTTTGCTATGAACTTTTATCCTTAATGTTATGCTTGCCTTATTTATTACCTTGGTTATCATTTATTTTGATCTAACAAAAAGGGGGAGCAAGTTTTATGTCTTTTAAGTTTTGCGAAAACCATCCATCACTTGTTAAAATTGTTTTTAAAAGTGGCACATATTAAGGGGAGTCTTTCAACCAAATCTTATTTCAAAACTTAAATTTTTAAATGGTTTTGTTATATCAAAAAGGGGGAGATTATAAAACTAAAATTGATTTTGATATAACAAATAAGTGTAAGGACCATTTTTGAAATAACTTTTTGGTCCTTAAGTCAAAGGTTGATCTCTAAGTCAAAACCAAGAACTTTGAAATACTCTTACAAGTCATTTTTACACAAGGGTATCGATACCATAAGGACAGGTATCGATACACCTGGGATTTTTCAAGGCTTGTTTTTGACATCAAGAACAGGTATCGAAACAAGGTTAGATACCAAAACTTTCTGCCAACCCATGTTTTGTTACTGGTATCGAAACAACTTGGGTAAAATTCAAATTATTTTTAATTTTAAATATAAGACTCCTGGTATCGATACAGGTATCGATACACCCTTAATCCCCAACGGCTATTTTCAAGCATTAGTTTGTATCGAAACATGTATCGATACACCCCCTATTAAATGCACAATGACTCTTTCTTTTCTTAGTATGTTTCGAAACAGGTACCCCGTGTTTCGATACCACCTGCTGCAGAGTGCATTTATGATGGAAAGATGAAGCTCCAACGTCTATATTTACTTTCCTAACAACCTCAACAGTTAGAAATTAATGAGAAGGTATAAAAAGAAGCATTTTCAAAAGCATTGAAGTAGTTTTTGATCCTCAAGCAACATCCAAGCACTTCATTGCATATTCTTGCTCCTAACTCTTGTAATTTCACTTTGATCTTTTGTAATCTGAGTTTGGGGAGAGTTTGTTTGTAATTGGGGCAATATATTTCTTGTGAGAGAACTTTTATTTGCCTATTTATCCCTTGTTTTTATCTTGTGAGGAGTGAATCAATTCTTGGGTAGAAGAATTGATTCGAATTATAACGGTTATCCCTTGAACCGAGAAAAAGGTTGAATTCATTAGTGAATTGGCTTCAAAATCCTTAGTGGAAACTAAGGTAGTGGATGTAGAGCTTGTTCGAAGCTTGAACCACTATAAATCTCGTATTTTTAAATTCTAGCAATTTTACCCAAAATTTCTATCTCAAAATTTTAATTGCCAATTCACCCCCCTCTTGACCACACTTCAAGATTGATCAACTCAACAGATACCCACCCAAAGAGGGTATCGAAACATGAGTATCGATACCCTTTGACCAATCCAAATGTCAACGAAAGGGAAAAACCGTTTCGATACTGGTATCGATGCAATTATGCCACTAGAGGATTCAGTATCGAACCATGGTTCGATAACCTTGCATGATAAACCAAAATTTACTTAGGGGTATCGATATCAGTAGCCCGTGTATCGATACCCCCTGCACGAATTGTAGGTTTGCACTTAGAAATTTTAGAGATTCATCCCCAAACTTATCCTAGTCGATTCTAAAGTCTTCCTACTCATTTTTAAGAGTGTCTAGGATGTTTTAACATCAATTCCAGTTATTTTAATACCTTAACTCGGATTTCACCATTAATAACCTCTTTCAAGCAAACCAGGCAAACCAACATACATACATGATTTCTATATATGTTATACATTCTACCATGTATGAATGATGAAAGAAAGAGTTGGGAGTACCAACCTTGAGTTACAACATCAACAAACTCGAGCTCCTCTTCCACACAAGCTTTCACCTTCCCAAGCTTGAAGATGGGTCCTCCACATGTTTCTCTACAAGGGAGAGGTTAAACCAACACTTAGACTCATCCATGGGTATCTCTAACTCTTAAAAACATCAAGAAAATATAAAGACAACTCCTAAAACTTCATTCCCGGATTATACCTTAAACCCCCACTAAAACCTTACCTCCACCAAAACTAACCATTCTTACCTTGTTTTAAAGATCCTTGACAGCCCTATAAAACTTCCTCTAACACCAAAACAAGATTGTGACACAAAACTCGAAAGATTTTACCTTTACTCTTCCCTTTTCTTGCTTCAAAGACGGTAGAGGATGAAGAAAAGAGAGAAAAGATGAAGTCATTCTCTGCAAGAGAATTAAAACCCCATCTCTCTTGTCTTCTCCTTTAGACATTTACAAAAATGCCCTCACAACCAAAGCCCAACTCTCAACCCAACAAGCTTATGGCCAAACAACACAAATCCAAGCCCAAAACCGAGACCCAACACCACATGTTAATCCGACACTCGGATACGGGAAATCCAGATCGTTACAAAAGCTTTTAATATTAATACATTATATTTGGTATGGTATATTATTAAAACTCATTAATTTTATTCCTTAATATATGTGGTAAATATGTACATAATATATATATCTTAAGAATATGCTTATTGTATCGTAAACGTTTTATATTTTAATATTTTGTATTAATTATATTATTAATTCCTTTATATATCTCATTCTAAGTTTATTTTTCCCATTGATTCAATAGTTACCTTGTTATGTTCATTTACTTATTTCTATCTTGTTTACATTTGTTTATCATGCATTCGTCATTCATAGCATTGAGATTTTAAACTTAGGAATTATTTTTATAAAATAATAAAAGGGAAATATTTGTACCATAATCGTTCGGATCATCAGAGATTAATCGAATATCTAAACTAATTTTTACTGCCTCTAGGTAAATTAAAATTAAAATTGACAAGAACATGACATTTGGGATGTAAAAAACTGACTCGACCTGAAAACCCGCCTGAAACCTGTTCGAGTCAGAACTTGATTTGACCTGGGAATGTAATGACCCGAACCTAATCTGTATCCGACTGTTGTTGACCCGAACCCATATTGAACCTGTTACTGTAGTAATCGAACCCGAACTGTATCGATCGAGAATGACCCGAACCCGATTTCAACTTGTTACCGTGGACCTGAAGCCTGACTTGTATCCGACTGAAACGAACCCGAACATACATATAATATACATATATGATATATTAAATTATTGATATATATATTAATATATTAATATACTATATATAATACTATTATTGCTATTAAATACTAATCTACTATCATTATGTATACATATAACATACATTGATACATATATTATATATATAAATGTTAGAATGTACTTATGTAGTTATGTATTATGTATAATTAATAATTGTATACATTATAAATATATTATATATACATTATACATATAACATATCTGAATCAAAAAAATATCTAATTACTAGACATCTAATTATCAATATATATTATATAAATATTTATATTAGTTATTAATTTATTATATATATAGTGTAATGTATACCATATTTTAATATATATTATAGTTTTATTTTCTATATATATAGTATTAATTTATTTATAGTATTATTCCATAAATGGTATTATGTCATAAATAGTATTAATTCTTATTCTAAAATTATTTTACTTTCAAAAATAGTATTATTTCATATATTATTAATCCATATATAGTATTATTCTATTTCTAAAAATAATATTATTCCATTTATAATATTATTCCATATAGTATATTTTTTACATACAGTATAAATTCCTTATATAGTATTAATTTTATATATAGTATTATTTCATTTATAGTATAAATTTTATATATTTTTGAAAATTTATTTTTAATTTTTGAAATATATTAAACTATAGTATAATTATAAATTTATAATGTATTAAAGATAAAATTTTAATACTTTTAATTATTATTAAGTTATAATTTTTGTTGATTTTTTTAAATTTCAAAATTTAATCTTTAATTTTATGGTCTAATATATATTCCTTTTTTTACGTATTTATAAAAAATTAAAATTAATAATTTAAATTACTATGAATATAAAATCAAAATTAATTCGACCTGAAACAAAACCGACTTGAAATGAACCCGACCTGAAATGCAACCGACCTGAAATAGACCCGACCTGAAATGAAACTTTCGATTATCTGATTTGGACCCGAACCTTTTGAACCTTACCTGAAATGGATCCAACCTAAAATAGACCCGACCCAAAATGAACCCGATTTGAAATGAACACGACCTGGAATGAATATGACATGTCATCATTGTTAGATTTTTAACTGTCCAATTATCATGGTAGTTAAAAATAAGCTATTTGTCAAAATGATATAGGTTAGGGGCTAAATTTATCCCAAAAAAAGAATAAAGGCTAAAATAAAAAAAATATAAACGTTAAGCATTAAAATTATCTTTATGCCTATATTATATTTTGTACTTTGTTTCACATAGGGTTGTTTGGTTCGGTAGCAAATTCATTTCCCCTTTGTCCCAAGAGAATCTGGGTTTAATTCCCCCAAGCGTGTCATCACCGAATTGGGGTGAAAACAAAATTAATAAATTAATGAAAAATAATTAAAATTCCACAATAAGGTGCTGATAAGTTAGGATTAAATTAAAAAAAATATGTGAATAACAAGATTAAAGGTGTAATTATTTTATTTTATTTTTAACTGTCATGCCATCACTATATTTATTTTTAATGAAGGATGACTATACTGGAACTGGTTTAATAGTTAAATGGTATATTTACTGTTTTTGAAAGAATGATGATCATTTCGACATCAACTCTGTAGTTATGTGATCTTTTATGTAGTTTACTCTAAAATCATTATGTACTATGATACTATAAATAATTATAATTTTTTTTGTAAAGATAATAACAAACAATTACAATTAACTTTATAAAAAACTTTATTCGACTTTTATTACTGTAACATCCTAGTTTTGAGGCTATTAGTTTGAGTGTAGGTTAGGGAGGATTCGATTCGAATCGGATTCTTTCGGTTCATTAATTCCGGAAAATTTAAAATGATAATAATTTAATCGGATAAATAATAAATGTGTAGAAATGTTTTAAAAATGTTAAAAAGTGTTTTAAAGTTAAGAAAATAATAATTGGGTTTTAAATTAATTTAATTAAGACTAATTATTAAATTAGTGACTAAATTATAAATTTTGGAAAGTTTAGGGGTTAAATTGCAATTTTTGGAAATTTAAGATTTTTAGTGACTAAATTGGAAAGTAAGCCAAAGCTTAAAATCCTTAAAGGTCCATTAACCCAAATTATTTTAATTAAAGATTATCCACTAAAATTTGTTTTTAATTTGTTTTAATTAGAAGTTATTTTTATTTTCTCTTTCAACTTCCCGTTTTTTCATCTTTTCTCTCAATTTTTCTCTCCATTTTCTCTCCAAGATTTCTCAATTACTTGATGAATTCTTCTTCATTTTCATCAAGATTTATCTTATTTTACTTACCATTTTATTCTCTACAAAACCTACTCATCAATTTTACAAAATCATCATCCATTTTCAAAGAAAATCAAGAGAAGAATTCTCATCTTTTTGGTGGTTTAATCTCGGCAATTTTTTTGATTTCTCTTCATTTCTAAGGTTCTTTATTTGATGTTCCCAAGCATTTGGATTACAAATGAATAATCTAAACTTAATTTCATGTTTTAATTCAAGATTTTGATTTTTTGGGGATTTTTCAAGAAATTAGGTTAGATCTAATTTAAGGCTGTAATTAAGATAATTTCCTATGAAATTAAACTTACTTTTATGATTAATTGAGTTTTGAATTGATGTCATATTATTTTAATCCCGGAATAATTGAATCGGTATTGTTTAGAGGTGGTTTTCGGTTGTTTTATGGGATGTTTTAGGTGCTCTACTTTTGCTGGAGGTATAAGGATGTTTTGAAAGTGTTTTTATTTCATAATTGAGGAGGATTAGATGATATATTCATTAGGTTAGGGGCTGGTATTATTTCGGATGTGTTTCGGCTTAGTTTTTGGCCTTTTCAGCTTAGTTTTCGATAGTTTTGTGGAAGGTTTATGTTGATGCTATTTTGAGTATATTATGATGTGTATATGATCTGTTTTTAATGTATAGAGGAAGGGCAAGAAGTTTTCGATAGTTTTGTGGAAGGCTTAGTTTTTGGCTTTTTCAGCTCTGTTTTTGCTTGTCGGTGAGTGAATTTCGGTTAAAAGCGTACCGCGATCGAACGATTCTGTTTTGGGGACTATGGAATTGTGTAAAAACTTTCCTTAGTTCAATATTAGGTGTATTAAGGTTTCCAATGCATTTTCATATGTTTCGTCTATTTGGTAATGACTTTAAGAAAGATGATTTCATAAAGTTTTTGTTGAAAATGCATAACTTGGATTTTGAAATGATGCATGCATGTGTTAATTGCTGAAAATGCATGGTTTAGAAAGACATTCATGTCTTATAGAAGCATGAAAATGAATTGGAACAATATGTGGTTATCTGCCTTACATTTGATTAAGCCGTTGAGCATGATTTTGGTTCACTTGATGAACATATTATGAGTGTATTATGAGTAGCAAACTAACATGCATGATTGGGATTGATATTGGCTTAGTGACACTAATAATAGTTGCGAATATAAATGACATGTGATTAGGATTAAGTGCACTATAAAGATTATGAGAATAATTATGTTGCCTACACGTAAACAAGGGCGACTTTGTGTCCGACCGTACGTGTAAAGCTTGCCTATATGTAAACAAGGGTGACTTTGTGTCCGATCGTGCATATAGATGACCCATACGTAGACAATGGTGACTTTGTGTCCGACCATGCGTAGTGGGGGTAACATGTATACAAGGGTGATTATGTGTCCGACCGATGCATGTTGAAACCAAGATTCTCCAATTATGATAAGGAATCCGAGTATTCGGTGAGCTAAAAGTTCACAATATGTTGTCACTAGAATGCCAATATACATGAAACATGAAATGATTTGGTTATATACATGATACATGAAATGATTTGGTTATATTGATGAGCATGATTTGATCAAGCATACTTTGGTTTAGCATGAAAAATGCAAGTAATGTTTAAATTAGTTTTTATGTTGCATTGATGAACCTGTGTTTAGAGCTACCTCACTAAGCATGTTTTGCTTAAGCTCTCTTTTCATCTTTGCAGAAAAATAAAGGCATTAAAGACAACATTTGGAGCAAGAGGTCCAAGGGGAAAACTTTGCACAATTTTGATATGATTTGACTAAAACAAGTAGTACTTGGCAATGTGTAAACCCTTTACTTTTTGAGTGTGTTTTAGAATTAGTAAATGGATTGTATAAACCATCTATAATCATGTTTGCTTATTGGTTTGGTTGAATATTATGTTGATGAACTTCTTGAATCATGTTTGGCTTAGTATGGTTTATGATTTTGAGTCAAAGTTAGGGTGCATGCCTATAGATGTTATGGGGTGTTGATGGTTGTAATTGAATGTTTAAATGGTTCATCTTGATTAGGGGTTATGCATTTAGTTGATAATGAACTTTGGTTATGTTTTTGTTGGGTGTAAACTGACTTAAATTGTCTAAATTTTTTTGGCACAAGGGATACCCCAAGGCAAAATTTGGTTGGCATCGAACCATGGTGCGATACCATTACCTTACTGGTCATATGAGTATCGATACCTCTCTAGATCGTATCGATACCCCTGAGCTTTGGTAGGTAATATGGTTATTGCCACATCATGGTATCGATACAGGGATGTGCTGGTATCGATACCCTTGACTGGAAATTGAGTTTTAGATGTTGAAATTATATATTAGTCCCGATTATCTTGTTTCGTTCAATTATGGTAGCTATAGATGTTAATTTAAGCTGAAATTTCACATGAATGCATAAAGTTGACTAAATTTCAAGTTGGTGTAACTCCCCGATCCGGATGTCACATTGGGCCTCCGTCTCAAAACCTGTATTTCAAAATTTCTTTATAAACCCAACAATAAAGTCCAACTCGACCCAAAAACAATTCATAAAAGTCATTTAAGATAAAACAAAGACCAAAAATAATTTAAAGTGAACGGAGCTCCAAAATATTACATCCTATTAAAACATTCGACCCAAATTACATAATAGAGTTACAAGGACATATAGGGTTCAACATAGTACTAGCCCACTATTTAATAACTATACTCTAACAACATGGTCGATGATGAACTCTAAACCTTGATGGTGCTCCACGGATCAACTCAACCTAACCTACGCATGAAAACACATTTTGAACGTTGAGCTACGAAAGCTCAGTGGATACGCCGAACTCGGCCAACATCATGCATATCATAAGCAGTAAAGCATGACATATAAATCTCGTGAATGATATGATGGTATAGCACGCTTGTCTTACACATGGCATAAATGAGATGTATATTATCGTACACAGCATATACAAATCAACAGATCACACAAGATAGTGAGGCCCGCGTCCACATAGTATCAGGATCCTATACTATGAGTAGGGCCCACGTCCACATAGCATCGGAATTCTATACTCAAGGATGAGGCTCGCGTCCACACAACATCGGGATCCAACATCCGGGATTGAGGCCCGCATCCACACAACATCAGGATCCTACATTCGGGATGGTTGATAAGTGCTCAAATCACTATCACTTTCTACACTTTTCATGGGCACTTATCATCAATTCTACACTTATTTGAAACAATGCATGGACTTAATGTGATATATTTAGGGATATGCTATCAAAGATTATATTTGTAGAAAAGGCGTACTTTACTGCATTTTCTTATCTGTGCAGGAACAAGTACTGCCGAGGCAGCAAAGAAGAAAAAGACAATGGCTGGCAGCTGAAAGAGAAAATTGAGGAGAGCATTGCTGAGCAAGAAGACTAAGATTCGAAGTTGCACAACACACGAAAAGCCCAAGGACAAGGTCACGCGGGATGAAACCTTCTAGAGGATCAAACTTGGAAATACTTAACCTATGTGCATAACTTGTTCCTTACTCCAAGTTGTACTCTAATTAGGAAAGGTTTGCCCTAGGCCAAGCCTATATAAGGCATAACCGTCCTAGGGTTTAAGGGAGGCAAAAATTTGACAGAATTAGATAGACGCATTTTGAGAGAGTCTTAGGAACAATTTTTCCCATCATGTTCTAAGTTTTCTTAGGGTGTTAGTGAAGGTTATTAAGTATTTGTAAGAATAGATTGTATTTTGATTATTATTTCAATACAATAAAATATCAAAGTTTGCTTACTCTTTGTCATTCTTTGTTCTTGCATCCAAAGCCTGAGAGGAAAGTTTGTAAGTAATGTATTTGTCTAGACTCGGGAGAGTTAGACTCACAAAAGGATTAAGTATGGTATTCACTTAATTGGAGGATACTAACTCGGCCTAGGGATAGTTTAAGAGTTTCAGCGGCTAAAAGAAGTGTGTGATTGGTTGTTGGTTATAATTTATTAACGGCGGAGGTATCATCAAGGACTGATCTTCAATAGCATTTTGACTTAGGGATAAGTGAAACCATACAAGGACAGTTTGCGAACTTTGGCAAATCTGCCCAAGAGCAAGGGATTGCCGCGGCAGAGGACATTGTCGCTGCCGAGACAGTATCTGCAGTACTGCCGATGCAGTGCAGTGTAATTGCATTGGAACAAGAAGCAGATCAATCGAATCCATAATACGACACAATTGGATCCTACCCTCTCTCTCTCATAATTGTTATTACCTTAGTTAGTTTAGTTTATTAGTTAATTCGATATCAAACTAAATTGTGTTTTTACTTTTCTTTTACAGAAGCAAGAAGACCAAAGAAAGCATATTAAGTATACCAATCCCTGTGGAGACGATATTCGATAAATGCTTATCACTTTATCACTTGCACTTAATTGCGCATCTTTTAGCACGCATCAATGGTCATCAAATCATCACCCGAAATGTTACATCGGATGGTCTTCGACGTGTTGCAACACTTTTGGGTATCCGGATTCCATAACACAAGGACTCAAACCACACAAGCGATTCACCTAGGATCTTATCACAACAAGATATATCAAGGCTTATCATACTTAAGTCTTTTGAGGTTATAATTATAAACTTTAATTCGATAATTCATTTTACAACTCTGATATTAATGGAAGTATTTATTAAGATCGCTAAGCCCCAAAACTCTACTCCCACTTGGTCTAAAAGCACAGGGGTATCGATAACCTTAGGTAGGGTACCGAAACACCCTGCATCGATACCCAGCCAAAGAGGGTATCGATACCCTTAGACCAGTCTAAAAGTCAGCGAAAAGGGGTGAAACCGCTTTGATACAGGTATCGATGCAATTATACCACTGGAGGGTTCGGTATCGAACCACGGTTCGATACCCCTACCCGATAAGCCAAAATTTACTCAGGGGTATCGATACCGGTAGCCCGTGTATCAATACCCCCTATACGAAAAGTAGGTCTGCACTTAGAAATTTTAGAGGTTCATCCCCAAACTCAACCTAATCGATTCCAAAGTCTTCCTACTCGATTTTAAGAGTGTTTAGGATGTTTTAACATCAATTTCCAGTCATTTAACACATTAGCTCGGATTTCACCATTAACAACCTCTATCAAGCAAACCAACATACATACATGATTTCTCTATATGCTATGCATTTTACCATGAATGGATGATGAAAGCGAGAGTTGGGGGTACCAACCTTGAGCTAAAAATTGCAAAAACCGAGCTCCCTTCACCTTCAAGCTTTCCCACCTCTAACACTTGTTGATGAACCTCCAACCTCTTTCTCTACAAAGAGATGTTAAACCAAGCATTAAACAACACCTAGGAAGATTCTCAGAACATCAAAGGCACAAGAAACTGAGATTCAAACCCTTAAAACCTCATTCCCGTTATCCTCTAAACCCCAAACTCACAACCCTTCATCCTCATCAAAACCCATCATTCTTACCTTGTTGTGAAGATCTTAGGATGCTCTAGTACTTATCCTCAAGCTTCTAAACGAGATTCCCACTTAAACTCCAAAAGATATGGCCTTTCTCTCTAAAGTTTGAAGGAGGAAAAGATGAAAACAAAAGAAAAGAGTGGTGACTTCACTCTCCAGACTTCTCTGCAGAAAACAAACTCTCCCCCTATTTTTCCTCAACAAAAGAAAGACCAAAAAGCCCCTTGCCAAACCCTCACATACCCAACAACACTTAAGCCCAACCAAACTAATAGCTCTACTAGGCCCAAAACCTCTTAACCCGGGACCCAAAACCAAAAGACAAAACCTTCGGGTTAATCCGACACTCGGATCTGAATCTAGGTCGTTACAACTCTCCCCTCCTTAAAGAAAATTTCGTCATCAAAATTTACCTTTTAGGAAGAGATGAGGATACTGAGCTCTCATATCCTTTTCCAGTTCCCACATTGCTTTTTCGATTCCATGATTCCTCCACAAAACCTTCACCAAAGGTATACACTTATTCCGAAGTTCCTTAACTCCTTTATCCATGATTCCGATGGGCCTTTCCTCGTAAGTCAAATTCATATTGAATTCGATTTCCTCAAGCTAAACCACATGAGAAGGATTATAACGGTAACGCCTCAAAATAGACATGTAGAACACATCGTGTATACGTGCCAACTCCGGAGGCAAAGCTAGCCGATAAGCTACCGGTCCAACCCTTTAAAGAACCTCATAAGGCCCAATATATTTTAGACTCAACTTCCCTTTATGACCAAACCGGATGATACCTTTCCAAGGGGATACCTTAGGAAACACCTTCTCACCAAGCTCATACTCGATGTGCTTACGCTTCTTATCCGCATAAGCATTCTGTCCGTCAAAAGCCGATTGCAACCTCTCCTTGATGATCTGGACCTTCTCTTCGGTCTCCTTAACAAGTTCCGAAACCACTATCTTTCTCTCATTTAGCTCTGTCCAACATAAATGTATCCTACACCTACGCTCGTACAAGGCTTCAAAAGGAGCCATCTTAATACTCGACTGATAACTGTTTTTGTAAGCAAACTCCACCAACGGTAACTGTTCTTCCTAACTACGAGCAAAGTCTATAGCACAACACCGAAGTATATCTTCTAAGATCTAGATAACTCTCTCAGACTGTCCGTCGGTCTAAGGATGAAAGGTTGTATTGAAGTGTAATTTGGTGTCTAGAGCCTCATGGATAGACCTCCACAACCTCGCTGTGAATCTCGGATCACTATCCGATATGATCGATGAAGGTACACCATTCAACCTCACGATCTCCTTGATGTACAACTGAGCCAACTTTTCCAAAGTGAAGTCTATCCTTACCGGTAAGAAGTGAGTTGACTTGGTCAACCGGTCAAGAATAACCCATATGGCATCATGCTTCCTCAACATCATCGGTAACCCGGTGAAAAAGTCAATGGTCACTCGATCCCACTTCCACTGTGGAATCTGGATAGGCTGAAGTAAACCTGAAGGAACCTGATGTTTCGCCTTCACTTGCTGACATGCCAAATACCTTTTCACAAACTCTGACACATCTCTCTTCATACACGGCTACCAGAAAAAGGGACGAAGATCCTGGTACATCTTATTACTACCCGGATGTACAGAAAACAGATTACGATGAGCTTTTCTCAAGATACGATCCCTCAGATCCTCCAAGGCAGAAACATACAACCGACCCTGAAAGTAAAAGAAACCACCATCTCGTACTTCAAAGTTTGACGACTCATCTCTCTGAACAACCTCTAACTGAGCTACCAACTCATCATCTAACACATGAGCTCACTTTATCTCCTGAACAAGCGTAGGCTCCACGCACAACTCAGCCAAAAGACCTCCATCATCGGTCATCCTCAACCGAGCAAACAAAGCTCTCAAGTCTGACATGGACTTCCTACTCAAGGCATCGACAACCACATTTGCCTTACTGGGTGGTACTCTATGACGCAGTCATAGTCCTTTAAAAACTCTATCCATCGATGCTGTCTTAGATTCAACTTTTTTGGGGTAAGCAGATACTTCAAACTCTTGTGGTCGGTGTAGATATAGCATTTCTCCCCATAGAGACAATGCCTCCAAATCTTCAAAGTGAAGATCACTGCTGCTAGCTCTAGATAATGCGTAGGATAGTTCCTCTCACAGGGTTTCAACTGCCTCGAGGCGTAAACAACCTCTTTACCCTCTTGCATAAGCAAACAACCTAACCCATTTAAGGAAACATCACTAAACGACACATAATCCTTTCTCGGTTCTGGTTGTGTCAAGACCGGTGCCTCTGTAAGATAAACTTTCAACTGTTCAAAGTTCTTTTTTCTTCTCTCATTCCATGCAAAAGGAACACCCTTCTGAAGCAACTTGGTCAAAGGTGTCGCTATGATCGAAAAACACTTAACAAACCACCTATAGTATCCGGCAAGTCCAAGAACGCTACAGACTTCCGATACATTCCTTGGTGGTTTCTATTCCACCATAACTTGGATCTTTTGGGGATCTACTCGGATACCATTCGCTGCAACTATGTGGCCAAGAAATGCCACCTCAGACAACCAAAACTCGCACTTACTGAACTTGGCGCATAGACGCATATCCCTCAACACCTAAAGAACCACTCTTAGGTGATAGTCATGCTCCTCCTCTGAGCGTGAATACACCAAGATATCATCGATGAAAACCACCATAAACTGATTTAGATATGTCTGAAAGATTCGGTTCATCAAGTCCATAAAAGCTGCAGGTGCATTAGTGAGCCCAAATGGCATTGCTAGAAACTCATAGTGTCCGTACTGCACCCTAAAAGCGGTCTTTTGGACATCCTCTTCCACCACCTTTAACTGATATTATCCTGACCTCAGATCTATTTTGGAAAACACACGGGTACCCCTAAACTGATCAAACAGATCATCGATTCTAGGCAAAGGATAGCGATTCTTGATCGTAACCTTTTTGAGCTAGCGGTAATCGATACACATCCTCATTGATCCGTCCTTGTTCTTAACAAATAAAACCGGTGCTCCCTACAGTGACACACTCGGTCTGATGAAACCTCTCTCAAGCAACTCTTGGATCTGTTGTTTCAGCTCCATGAACTCCGTTGGTGCCATACGATACGGTGCTATAGACACCGGTACTGTTCCCGGCAATACCTCTATCCGAAACTCCAACTCACGGTCGAGAGGTAAACTAGGTAACTCCTCCGGAAACACATCAGGATACTCACGAACTATCTTCAAACTCTCTAACATCGGACTCTCGATGCTCACATCCACCACGTGAGCTAAGAAAGCCTCACAACCTTACTGGATCAACTTCTAAGCTGTCAATGCTGACACCACATTCGATAAACATGGGTTTCTCTCACCCCTCACTACAAGCTTAGAACCATCGGTCACTCGGAGCTTTAAACTCTTAGATCTAGAACTTAAACTCACATCATGTTCGAACAACCAATCTATCCCTAGGATTACATTGAACTCCTAAAAGGCAAGACCATAAGATTGGCCAGGAAGATAGACCCTTGCACCTCGATCGGACACCTCCGATACACCTTATTCACTAACACATCCAACCCCAACGGGCTTGTCACACGGACCCCCACCTCAAGATCCTCCGTTGGTAACCCCCACTGCTAAGATATCCCACTACGTATATACGAGTGGGTAGACCCCGAGTCCATAAGGGCAACTATAGGTACAGAAATCAAACTGAATGTACCTGAGATCACATCTGTAGCAGCACAATCCTCCTATGCCCTCACCGCATACAGTCTCGTTGGTGCTCTAGTAGTGGACTGAAAGGTGCCTCCTGATGCATGGCTAGCTCCGCCATGCAAGAACCCACGACCCCTCTGAATCTGAGACACAATCCTCTGAGCCTGACCTGATGGTGACGTCACAACCTCAGGGTAATCTCTCACAAAGTGCTCCGAATATCCATACTGAAAGCAAACTCTGGCATTGCCCTAACACGTTCCTCGATGATTCTAGCCATACTGATTACAAACCTGAACACTGACGCTCCTCTGTAAACTCTTAGGACCTCCAACAGAAGAAGACACAGACTACATCCTACGTCCCACGAACTTTGATCTCTGGTTTGACCTTGAACCCTGATGTGATACTCCTCTATTCTGGTTCCAACGATTCCTACTCCTACCGGAGTGAGACTGAGTGTTACCCGCATGGATCTGATTGGCTCCACCGGAAACTCCCTGGCCAACAAACAGCCAATAAGTCAAACCCTAAACCTACTCCAACGACTTAGCACTAGCAGCTAACTCTGAAAATACCGTAAGTGGTCTAACAGTAAGATAAGTCTGGATCTCTTTCCTTAGACCTCTCAAGAACCTCTTGCATCTCATCTTCTCTGTGGCAACAAGATCTAGGGCATACTGGCTCAACTATAAAAACTCTCGATCATAAGCGAAGACCGAACGGTTCCCCTGAACCAAATGGGTAAACCGCTCCCTTAGGGTGTCGATGTAGGTCTCACCCACATACTTGCTCTCGAACTCCTAAAGAAAGTCCTCCCACGTGGGACGATAAGGATACCAACCCTGCTTAACTATCTCCCACCACTTTCTCGCGTTGCCTTTTAGTAGTGACAACACACATGACAACTTGTCCTCGGATCTCAGCCTCATCTGTCTTATGATCCACCTTGTGTCGTACAACCATTGATCTGCCTGTACGGGATTATATTGTCCCTTACCAAAGAAGTCAACAGCACCCTCTTAACCGGTGCCTCACGAGGCATAGAGGACAACCTCGGTATAGCTCTCACTATCCTGCATAGAGTATTGTTCAAATGAGTAAAGTAGTTGGCCCCTTGACCAACTATATCATCCGATGGCACCTCCTCATCGGGCTCATACTCATAGTCGGAGTCTCCTCCTCGAGAACCTCGGCTCTCATCCTGGTTTCTCACACGTTTGGGAATGCTTAACAGTTCTGCACAATAACAACCACAAACAGGATTATACCATCGAATTTTCAACTTTAAAAGAAGTACGATATCGACTCATGAGCAAGTACTAGTCTAACACCTATATAACATACTAGACTATCCCGGGGACTTCCTAGAACCAACTCAACCTAGGCTCTGATATAACTAAATGTAACACCCCGATTCTAATGTCAGATTGGGCCTTCGGCCCAAAACCTGTATTTCAAAATTTCTTTATAAACTCAACAATAAAGTCCAACTCGACCCAAAAACGATTCATAAAAGTCATTTAAGATAAAACAAAGGAACAAAATAGTTTAAAGTGAATGGAGCTCCAAAATATTATATCCCATTAAAACATTCGACCCAAATTAAATAACAGAGTTACAAGGACATATATGGTTCAACATAATACTAGCCCACTATCTAATAATTGTACTCTAATAACACGGTCAATGCTGAATTCCAAACCTCGATGGTGCTCCATGGATCGGCTCCACCTAACCTATATACGAAAACACAATTCGAATGCTGAGCTACGAAAGCTCAGTGGATACGTCGAACTCGGCCAACATCATACATATCATAAGCAGTAAAGCACAACATATAAATCTCGTGCATGGTATGATGGTCTAGCATGCTTGCCTAACACATGGCATAAATGAGATGTATATTATCGCACACAGCATATACAAATCAACAGATCACACAAGGTAGTGAGGCCCGTGTCCACACAGTATTGGGATCGTATGCTACGAGTGGGGTCCGCATCCACACAACATCAAGATCCCATACTCAAGGACGAGGCCCGCGTCCACACATTATCGGGATCTTATATCTAGGATTAAGACCCACATCCACACAGCATCGGGATCCTCTAAATCCTATACTCGGAATATCGTATCGAGTATCTTCGAATGAGGCCCGCATCCATACAGCATCGAGATCCTACATTTGGGATGGTCATCAAATTATCACCCAGAATGTTACATCGGATGGTCTTCGACGTGTTGTAACACTTTTGGGTATCCGGATTTCATAACACAAGGACTCAAACCATACAACTGATCCACCTAGGATCTTATCACAACATGATATATTAAGGCTTATCATACTTAAGTATTTTGGGGTTATAATTATATACTTTAGTTCGATAATTCGTTTTCCAGCTCTGATATTAATGGAAGTATTTATTAAGATCGCTAAGCCCCAAAACTCTACTCCCACTTGGTCTAAAAGCACAGGGGTATCTATACCCTTAGGTAGGGTATTGAAACATCCTACATCGATACCCAGCCAAAGAGGGTACCAAAACATGGGTATTGATACTTAGACCAGTCCAAAAGTCAACGAAAATGGGTGAAACCGTTGTGATACAGGTATCGATGCAATTATGCCACTAGAGGGTTTGGTATCGAACCATGGTTCGATACCCCTGCTCAATAAGCCAAAATTTACTCAGGAGTATCGATACCGGTAGCCCGTGTATCGAAACCCTCTACACGAAAAGCAAGTCTGCACTTAGAAATTTTAGAGATTCATCCCCAAACTCAACCTAATCGATTCCTTTAAACCCCAAACTCACAACCCTTTATCCTCATCAAAAACCACCATTCTTACCTTGTTGTGAAGATCTTAGGATGCTCTACTACTTACCCTCAAGTTTCTAAACGAGATTCCCACTTAAACGACAAAAGATGGTGCCTTTCTCTCAAAAGTTTTTAGGATAGAAAGATCAAAACAAAAGAAAAAAGTGTTGACTTCACTCTCGAGACTTCTCTGCAGAAAACAAACTCTCCCCTATCTTTTTCCTCAACAAAAGAATGATCAAAAAGCCCATTGCCAAAACCTCACATACCCAAAAACACTTTTTCCCAACCAAACTAACAGCCCTACTTGGCCCAAAACCTCTTAACTTGGGGCCCAAAACCGATGCCCAAAACCCTTGGGTTAACCCAATACTCGGATCTGAATCTGGGTTGTTACAGTTGGTTAGTTTAATTTGGACAAGTCCTTATATTTTGGAATATTTACATTTGGGTCCCTAATTAGTGAAGCATGTAATTGATGATATTAGAATACCCCATTTGGTTTGAAATTTACCATGAGTGACACTTGCATGCTTAATTGAACTTTGATGGAATGAATTTCTACCTTGTCTTTAGAATTTAAAATTTTTATGTTTTGGTCCTTAATATACGTAGGTGTCTAATCGAAGGCTCGTTTGTGGTTGAGATGCTTTTGTACTTGCTTTGTATACGATTAACACATATAGGAATTTAATTATGTATCTAGATGAAAAAATATGTCGATTTTAGGGTTGTTTATCGAATCGGGCCTTTGTAGGTTTGGTTCGATATTCTCTGAGTAATCCATTAGAGCCAGTTCTGTCTAAGCCGGGCTAAGAGGGTATATTTGGTGGTATCAGAGCATGGTTTATTGTGTATGATTTGATATGTTTTGTTGTTAAAATAATGATAATTATGTACGTTGAATGTGTTTTAAGTGGTGATTATTTGAAAGAGTCAAAGGTTATACATTGCCAATGTCAATACATTTTAAAATACTTTACATATTTTCCTTAGATCTTATCCGAATGTAAGATTAATATGTTCTAATTATATGTTTTAAATACATGTTTGAAGTTTCTGAGTATGCCTCTGAGTCATGAGACTCGAGCTAGCGCTGATATGATCATTGTTCGTCAAAATGAGGGCGAAGCAACTGCTAGGAAAGAGCAGCTTCCTCCTCCACCTGTGGGTGTGCCTTCGTCTCCAAAGGGTGGTTAGTTTAGAGAATTTGCATCGTTCATTCAGGCTATGACGGGTGCATTTCAGGATCTTTTATGCAGAAGTTTTTGGGTTCGTAGTATGAGGATACGAGGAAACGTGAATTCATGTCTTTGGTTCAAGGAACAATGATAATGGCAGAGTATGAGATACAGTTTGTGCGGATGAGCCACTGTGTCCCTGAGTTGGTTTCCACCCATTGAAAATAGTGTGATAGGTTTTGGTATGGATTGGATCCTGATAGGCGTGGTATAAGCGCTATTTTGAGTGCAAGTGTATACGTCGTCAAGTAATAAAATGATAAGTTTATCGTGTATCATCTCCATAGGGATTGGTATACTTAATATGTCTTCCTTCGTTCCCTTGCTCCTGAGAATAAAATAAAAACATAAATAAGATGGTTTGTTTTATCTAACTAAATAATTAAATAACAAAACATAAAATAAAAAGTTGAGAATGATTATAGAGAAAATGGGTAGGATCCAGTTGCGTCTATTAGCGAATTCAATTGATCTTCTTCTTGTCCAATGCAATCGTACAACATTGCTTCGATAGTACTGCAGATACTACCTCGGCAATGCTGGTGCTCCTCTGCCGCGACAATCTCTTACTCATAGGCAGAAGTATCAAAGTTTAGCAAAGTGTCCGTAAGTGACTCCGCTCATCTCTGAGTCAAGTGCTGTTGATGCTCAGTCCTTGACGATATCTCTCAGTTTAAACCAAAGATAACCACCAACCAATCCAATACTTCTTTTAGCTGCTGAAACTCTTAACCTACCCCTTAGTGCCTCCACAAGGGTATAGGTCGAGTTAGTGTCGACGACACCGTACTTATCCCTTTCATGAATCTACACTTCTCGATGCTATATAAATAGATTACTTGCAAACTTTCCTCTCGGGCTTGGATACAAGAACAAAGAATGGCAATAGGATAAGCAAACTTTGATTTTATTACATAAGAATTAATCTCCTCTTACTAATATCGACAACCTTTACCTATCCCTAAGAAGTTTAGAACATGTTATCGTGGAAGTACAATTCTTAGGGAGGAAGGATTTTCTCTATAAATCGGCTCTCTCTAAACAATATGGTCGGCTAGGATATTTATAGTCTTAACCTAGGGCAAACCTTTCCTAAATAGACTTCAACTTGGAGTAGGGAACAAGTCTTCTTCAAGGATTCTGATATTTCTAAGTTTGTCGCCTTTTAGAAAAGTTTTCCTGCTTGGTCTTTGAATTGGGCTTTGAGCACACTAGCCTGGTCCAATTGTTGTGCTGTATCTTCCAGAATATTCTCTATATTTTTATCTTTCAATATGCCTCCATTATTGGTGCTGCCATACTGGATTCTGTCGCGGCCATGATTCTGCCTCGGCCTCAACACAGCTTCTCTGCCTCTTCAGCACTAGATATTCTTGCATGTACAGAAATTGTAATAATATTTGCGTTCTCTATAAATATTAACTTTGTATGTGGTGATAACAGAATATCCAATATTTGAGTAAAGAGTTCATGATTCGGTTCAAGTTGGTGTATAATAGGTGCATAAAGTACCATAAGAAGGGTAGTAAATAACTACCTTTTAGGCACTCATCAGATCCTAAAATTAAGACATATCTGTTGGCTACGGAGTACACTGAGTTTGGAGTGAAAGATGAATCGAATGTTAAAATAAATACAAAATGTGGTAGAGTTTTGTACTCTATGAGTACCAGGCTTCGATGTTTTATATGTTGATGTGTGGGAGAGGTTTGTAAGTTAGTAGTTGAATTGTTGGAGTTGAGGATGTTACTTGTGGGTTCGAACAATAATCATGCATATTGTAAGAGTACATATATGTATATATCTATAGATATTATAGGACATGCATGCATTCTTGAGCATGACATTAGAAATTACATTTACATGCACTTGCATAGGCATTTATGAGTGCATATAGGAAATTATGCATACATTCGTTCACACTTGCAAGTATTTCCTTTGAAGATGAAAGTGGTACGTGGTTGGTTCTTTTTGGGTGAAGGTTCGGAGTTAAAAGAATATGTGTGTTAAAAGAGCTTTCTTATTGGTCTTGAGCATGATGTGTTGTGGGCGAATTACCCTTTTGGTTAGGGAATAATCCTAGATGAGGATTGGGTAGTTGAACTCGGGGTTGTGAATGTTTGAACCCTAGGGGAATACCCTGAGTTATGATTAGTTTTGAGTTGGCCATTAAGAAACTTAAGGTTGATTTCTTCAAGTTCTCTTCGGTTAGAGTTTGGAGGTTGTGAGAGGGTTGTAACATGTTGTGTGTTGTGTGGCGGTTTTGTATTTTTCGGAGTGGTGTGGATTCGTTTTATAATAAAGGTGTTGTTTTAACGTCATGGTTGGTGGGAAAACTAAGTGGAATCTTTTGTAGTATGGTTAAATGTGCGTTTAGGTCGTGGGTTGTGACCGATTTGTAGTTATGTTTTTGAGGAGTTGAGTTGGGTTTATCTCGACTAAAGCTAGATTGTGATGATGTTTGAGTTGTGTGACAGGGACTGCCGGATAGTTTATGATCTATACAGTTACTCAGTCTTGTTAGCTTGCTTTTATTAAAGATGTGGAGAGAGGTTGTGTTCAGTGGGTTCATGTCTGTGGATGTTTTATCAATATGGTTATTGCCTTGGCAAGGTTGTGAAATAAGAGATGTTAGGGTGAGTGAAGGAAGTTTTACAAGCTTGGATTTTGTTATGGTATAGGTGGGTGATGCGTGTAATAAAAGCGCAATTAAGTGCAAGTGTACACGTCAAGTAATATAATGATAAGTATTTATCGAATATCGTTCTCCACAGGGACTGATGTACTTAATATGCCTCCTTCTACTTCCTTGCTCCTGCAATTATTAAAATAAAAACACAAGTAAAAAGGTTTGTTGAATAACTAAAGAATAAAAGCTTAAATAAAAGGCTGAGAACGAATAGAGAGAATGGGTAGGATCCAATTGTTTCATATAGTGGATTTGATTGATCTATTCTTGTTCAATACAATGGCACTACACTGCCTCGGCAGTACTACAGATACTGTCTCGGTAACGACGATGTTCTCTGTCGTGACAATCCCTTGCTCTTGGGTAGTTTTACCTAAATTCGGCAAAATATCCTTTAATGATTTCGCTTAATTCTAAGTCGAAATACTGTTGATGACCAGTCCTTGATGATACCTCTCGGCGTGAATCAATTATAATCACCAACCAATCCCACACTTCTTTTAGTCGCTGAAACTCTTAACCAATCTCTAGGCCGAGTTAGTTTCTACAACACCACACTTATCCCTTTTGTGAATCTAACTCTCTCGATATTAGATAAATGAGTTACTTATAAACTTCTCTCTCGAGTTTGAATGCTAGAACAAGGAATGACAATAGAATAAGTAAACTTTGATATTTTTATTGTATTGAAACAAAGAAACAAAATATAATCTTCTCGCACTAATATTCTACAACCTTCTCATAATCCTAAGAAAGCTTAGAACATATTGTAAAAGAAGAACACAATTCTTAGGGTAAATCTTTCTCTTTAATTCGGCTCTCCTCTATACATTGGACGACTTATGTATTTATAGTCTAGACCTAGGGTAACTTTTCCTAAGTAGAATATAATTTGGAGTAGGGAACAAGTAATAAAAATATAATATTTCCAAGTTTAATTATATCTAGAAAACTATTCCCGCATGGCCTTTGACTTGGTCTTTTCACATGCTAATCTGCTTCACTCCAAACGCTTTAAGTCCAGAAATTCTCAGCTCATTTTTCTCTTTCAATCACCCAGCATCAGTAATAGAGCTTCTGCTGCCGCGACATTGTTTTTGCCTTTGGCATTGCTTTTGCCTTCGGCAATGCTTCTGCCTTCGGCACTACTGCTGTCTCAGCAAGTATTTCCTGCAACTATACAAAAACATGCCATAAAGCCTTCTTTTCTCACAAATATCATCTTTATATGTTGTGGCAGCAAAATGTCAGTTATTGAACAATAAGTATATGTATCAGCTCAAATTAATGGGTAATGAGTACATATTGTTTAGAAAAAGAATAGTAAATAATAGCCTTTTTAGGCACTCATCAGTGGGATGAGAGGTGACTTTATCGGTGAGTTGATGTTGAGGAGTTCTGAGGTTAGTATCGGGACTTATGCTGGTACTAACCCGGTGTCTATTGATCCTTATAGCATGGTACCTAAGGAATTGAAGAAATTAAAGATACGGTTGCAAGAGTTGTTTGACCACGAGTTCATATGATCGAGAGTAACACCATGGGGTGTGTCGGTGAAAAAAAGAAGGATGGCACTATGAGAATGTGTATTGATTACCGACAATTGAATAAGTTGACCATGAAGAATAAGTATCCTTTATCGAGGATTGAAGATCTGTATGATCAGTTTCGAGGTACAAGTGTATTCTCGAAGATTGATTTGAGATCGGGGTATTATCAATTGAAAGTTAAGGAGTCTGATGTGTTGAAAACGACTTTTCGAACAAGGTATGATCATTATGAGTTTTTGGTGATGCCGTTTGGTTTGACGAATTCCCCTGTTGCTTTTATGGATATGATGAACCGATTGTTTCATGAGTACTTGGACCAGTTTGTGGTAGTATTCATAGATGATATCATTGTGTATTCACATACCGAGAAAGATCATGATCAGCTTTTACGAATAGTGTTGCAAGTATTGAAAGAGAATCAATTGTTTGCTAAGCTAAGCAAATATGAGTTTTGGCTAAAAAAAATTGGTGTTTCTTGGTCATATGGTTTCGAAAAAGGGTATTAGTGTTGATACAAAAAAGATAGAAGTTGTTATGGGTTGGAAGCAACCAAAATATGTGTTAGAGGTTCGGAGTTTTCTGGGGTTGGCTGGATACTATCGTAGATTTGTTGAAGGATTTTCGAGCATTGCTGCTCATATGACTAAGCTTTTGCAAAAGAAGGTTCCTTTTGAGTGGAAAGAAAGTCAACAAAAGAGTTTGGAGAAGTTAAAAGAGGTGTTGATTAGTGCTCCGGTATTGGTTCAGCCCGAGTCGGGTAAAGACTTTGTGGTTTATAGTGATACATCGTATGTTGGTCTCAGATGTGTTTTGATGCAAGAAGGGAAAGTTGTGGCATATGCATCTAGACAGTTAAAAGTACATGAAAAGAATTATCTGACGCATGATTTGGAGTTTGCGGCGGTAGTTTTTGCTTTGAAGGTTTAGAGACATTACTTGTATGGTGAGAAGTGTACTATATACATGGATCATAAGAGTTTGAAATATCTCATGTCACAAAAGGATCTAAACTTGAGGCAACGTAGATGAATGGAGTTTTTTAAGGATTATGATTTGACTATCGAGTATCATCCGGGAAAAGCTAATGTGGTAGCAGATGCTTTGAGCCATAAGACAACAGTGGAGTTGAGAGCTATGTTTGCTAAGTTAATTATTTCAAAGGAAGGTGGTTTAGTAGTGGAGTTGCAAGTAAAACCTATTTTAGATGAGATGATAAAAGCGAAGTAGTTAGAGGAAGAAACTTTGGTACCTCATATGGAGGACATTGTTGAAGGTAGATCGACCGAGTATCATTTTGATGATGATGAGGTTCTTTTCTTTGGAGGTCAGATAGTGGTGCCGAATGATGTCGAGTTGAGACAGGCTAACTTAACAAAGGCTCATACTAGTCCGTTTGTTATGCATCCGGGTAGTGTGAAAGTGTATAAGGATCTCAAAAGCGTGTACTTTTGGGTTGGTTTGAAGATGGATGTGGCGGAGTTTGTAGCACGGTATATGGTGTGTCAGCGAGTGAAAGCTGAACATCAGTTTCCTGCGGGTTGGTTACAACCGGTTAGGTTCCGGTATAGAAATGGGAGAGAGTGACTATAGATTTTGTGACGATTTTACCGTTAACACCGTCCAAAAAGGATTCTATATGGGTGATTGTTGACAGGTTTATGAAGTGTGCACATTTTCTTGCTTTGCATATGACATATTAGATGGATAAGCTAGTAGAGTTGTATGTTTCTGAGATAGTAAAGTTGCATGGTGTGCCTAAGTCGATCATATCGGATTGAGATCCGCGTTTTACTTTTATGTTTTGGGAGAGTTTGCAAATAGCTTTGGGTACGAGGCTTAGTTTTAGTACAGCTTATCATCTTCAGACAGATGGTCAGTCTGAACGTGTTACTCAGACTTTGGAGGATATGTTGAGGTGTTGCATCATTGAGTTTCAAGGTACTTGGGAGAAACAGTTGCCTTTGGTGGAGTTTGCTTATAATAATAGTTTTCAAGCAAGCATACAGACGAAACTGTTTGAGACTTTTTATGGACGTAGGTGTCGTACACCTTTGTGTTAGAAGGAGGTTGGACAGAAGTATGTCTCTTTACCGCAAGTGTTGAAAGACACCGATGAGAAGGTTAAGCTTATATGTGCTAAGCTTAAGGAGGATTCAGATAGGCAGAAGTCTTATGCTGATTTGAAGCGTACAGAGCTAGAGTATGATGTCGGGGATAAGGTGTTCTTGAAGGTTTCACCATGGAAGAAAGTGATGAGGTTTGGACGTAAGGGCAAGTTGAGTCCTCGTTTTATTAGACCGTACGAGGTGTTAGAGCGTGTTGACCCTATTGCTTATCGGTTGAGGTTGGCAGAGGAGTTGAATAGGATGCATGATATTTTTCATGTGTTTATGCTTCATACATATAGGTCAGATCCTTCGCATGTTGTCCCAGTTGAGGAGATTGAATTAAGAGCGGATATGACTTATGAAGAAGAACCGGTGAGGATCTTAGATGTAGATACAATGATTCTTCGAGGGAAGACCATAGACTTGGTAAAAGTGCTTTGAAGACACCAAGGTGTGGAAGAAGCAACTTGGGAGACAAAGGAAAGTATGAAGGAGCAGTTTCCTCACTTGTTTCCTTAAGGTAAATTTCGAGGACGAAATTTTCTTAAGAGGGGGAGAGTTATAAAATCTCAGTTTTTGGTCTATTAGATTGACTGTAGGTTAGGGAGGATTCGATTCAGATCAAATTGGATTCCTTCGATTCATTAATTCTGGGAAATTTAAAATGATAATAATTTAATCGGATAAATAATAAATGTGTAAACAGGTTTTAAAAATGTTAAATTTTTTTTAAATTTAAGGAAATGATAATTGGGTTTTAAATTAATTTAATTAAGCCTAATTATTAAATTTGTGACTGAATTGTAAATTTTAGAAAATTTAGGGGTTAAATTGTAATTTTCAGAAATTTAAGATTTTTTGTGACTAAATTGGAAAGTAAGTCAAAGCTTAGAATCCTTAGAGGGTCATTAACCCAAATTATTTTAATTAAAGATTATCCACCAAAATTTGTTTTTAACTTGTTTTAATTAGAAGTTATTTTTATTTTCTTTTTCAACTTTCCATTTTCTCATCTTTTCTCCCAACTTTTCTGTCCATTTTCTCTCCAAGATTTCTTCAATTACTTGCTGAATTCATCTCCACTTCATCAAGATTTATCTCATTTTACTTTCCATTTTATTCTCTACAAAACCTACTCATATTTTACAAAATCATCATCCATTTTCAAGGAAAATCAAGAGAAGAATTCTCATCTTTTTGGTGGTTTGATCTCAAGATAATTTTCTGATTTCTCTTCATTTATAAGGTTCTTTATTTGATATTCCAAACATTTGGCTTAAAAATGAATAATCTAAACTTAATTTCATGTTTTAGTTAAAGATTTTATTGTTTTCGTAGAATTTTCAAAAAACTAGATTAGATCTAATTCAAGGTTATAATTAGGATGATTTCCTATAGAATTAAACATACTTTGATGATTAATTGAGTCTTGAATTGATAGCATATTATTTTAATCCCAGAATAATTGAATCGGTGTTGTTTAGAGGTGGTTTTCGGTTGTTTTATAGACTATTTTAGGTGCTCTGCTTTTGCTGGAGGTATAAGGATGATTTGAAAGTGTTTTTAGTTCATAATTGAGGAGGATTAGATATTAGATTCATTAGGTTAGGGGTTGGTGTTGTTTCGGATGCATTTTGGCTTAGTTTTCAACCTTTTCGGCTTAGTTTTATAGACTGTTTTAGGTGATCTGCTTTTTTTGTAGGTATAAGGATGGTTTGAAAGTGTTTTTAGTACATAATTGAGGAGTATTAGATATTAGATTCATTAGGTTAGGGGCTGGTGTTGTTTTAGATGCATTTCGACTTAGTTTTTGGTCTTTTTGGCTTAGTTTTCGGTAGTTTTGTGGAAGGTTTATGTGGTTATTGTTTTGAGCATGTTATGATATGTATATTCTCTTTTTTTAATTTGTAGAGGAAGGGCAATAAGTATCTTAAGTGGATGTTGCGTTGGCGTTGGCGTTGGAGCGTCGGCGAGGGCTTGTTTCGCTTGTCGGTGAGTGAATTTCGTTTAAAAGCGTATCGCAATAGAACGATTCTGTTTTGGGGACTATGGAATAGTGTAAAAACTTTCCTTAGTTCAAGAGTAAGTTTATTAATGTTTCCAATGTATTTTCCTATATTTCGGCTATTTGGTAATGGCTTTAAGAAATATGATTTCTTAGAGTTTTTGTTGAAAAAAGCATAACTTGGATTTTTAAATGATGCATGCATATGTTAATTGCTGAAAATGCATGGTTTAGAAAGACATTCATGGCTTATGGAAGCATGAAAATGAATTGGAACAATATGTGGTTATTTTCATTACATTTGATTAAGCCGTTGAGCATGATTTTGGATCATTTGATGAACATATTATGAGTGCATTATGAGCAACAAATTAACACGCATGATTGGGATTGATATTGACTTAGTGACACTAACAATAGTTACGAATATAAATGACATGTCATTAGGATTAAGTGTACTAGAAAGGTTATGAGAATAATGATGTTGCCTACATGTAAACAAGGGTGACTTTGTGTCCGACCATGTGTGTAGAGCTTTCCTATATATAAAAAAGGGTGACTTTGTGTCCGACCGAGCATATAGATGACCCATACGTAGACAATGGTGACTTTGTATCCGACCGTGCGTAGTGGAGGTAACATGTATACAAGGGTGACTATGTGTCCGACCGATGCATGTTGAGACCAAGAGTCTCCAATTATGATAAGGAATTCGAGTATTTGGTGAGCTAAAAGTTCACAATATGTTGTCACTAGAATGTCAATATACATGAGACATGAAATGATTTGATTATATACACGATACATGAAATGATTTGGTTATATTCATGAGCATGATTTGATCAAGCATACTTTGATTTAGCATGAAAAATGCAAGTGATGTTTAAATTGGTTTTTATGCTACATTGATGAGCCTATGTTTAGAGCTACCTCACTAAGCATGTTTTTCTTAAGATCTCTTTTCATCTTTTCAGAAAAATAAAGGCATTAAAGACAACATTTTGAGCAAGAGGTCCAAGGGGAAAACTTTGCACAATCTTGGTATGATTTGGCTAAAACAAGTAGTACTTGGTAATGTTTAAACTCTTTACATTTTGAGTGTGTTCCGGAATTAGTAAATGGATTGTATAAACCATCTATAATCATTTTTGCTTATTGGTTTGGTTGAATATTATGTTAATGAACATCTTGAACCACTTATCGATGTTATGGGGTGTTGACGGTTGTAATTGAATGTTTAAATGGTGCATCTTGATTAGGGGTTATGCATTTAGTTGATAATGAACTTTGGTTATGTTTTTGTTGGGTGTAAACCAACTTAAATTGTCTAAATTTTGTTTTGGCACAGGGGTATCGAAGCAAGTATCGATACCCCAAGGCAAAATTTGGTTGACATTGAACTATGGTGCGATGCCATTACCTTACTGGTCATCTGAGTATCGATAGCGCCTTAGGCCGTATCGATACCCCTGAGCTTTGGTAGGTAATATGGTTATTTCCACGTCACGATATCGATACAGGGATATGCTGGTATCGATACCCCTGACTGGAAATTGAGTTTTAGGTGTTGAAATTACATATTAGTCCTGGCTATCTTGTTTCGTTCAATTATGGTAGCTATAGATGTTAATTTGAACTGAAATTTTACATGAATGCATAAAGTTGACTTAATTTCAAGTTGTTTAGTTTAATTTGGACAAGTCCTAATATTTTGGAATATTTACATTTGGTCCCAAATTAATGAAGCATGTAATTGATGATGTTAGACTCCGTCTGGTTTGAAATTTACCATGAGTGATACTTGTATGCTTAATTGAACTTTGATGGAACGAATTTCTACCTTGTCTTTAGAATTTAAAAGTTTTACGTTTTGGTCTTTAATATACGTATGTGTCTAATCGAAGGCTCGTTTGTGGTTGGGATGCTTTTGTACTTTCTTTGCTTAAGATTAACGCATATAGTAATTTAATTATGTATCCAAAGGGAAAAAATATGTCGGTTTCAAAGTTGTTTATCGAATCAGACCTTTGCAGATTTGGTTCGATATTGCCCGTGTAACCCATTAGAGCCGGTTCTATCTAGATCGGGCTAAATGGGTTACATATACTCTATTTCAATAAAAAATATAATAAAGTTGCAGTCATAAAATAGGACATACAAAACTAAATAATTTAATTTTTTTATTCAACTCAACTTGATTGAATATTTACTCTGTAACACCTCGAACCCGGGTGTCGCATTTGGCCCACAAGCCCAACTCGTTCCCACTAAATTTTTCACATATTCAAGTCAAATCCAAAATATCCCATCAAATACGACCTATAAATAAAAACAATATTAAATATCAAAAGTAGTTCAATAAGTCCAAAATAGTTAAGAGCTCCAAATTCAAGTTTAACAAAGCATTTGACCCATACAAATTAAAACAAAATAGAGTTACAAATTACAATAGGTGTCCTACGAATACAAAGCCCACTAATCTAGCAAATGTACTCTACCAATAGATCAATGTTGAAATCCCTCGATGATGGTGCTCTGCCATGTTTGTCTGTCTACTTACCTACGCACGGAAACACATTCCGAAAGATTGAGCTACTGAAGCTCAGTGGATACACAACCTATCGATTGTGCTTCAAATGAATCATAACTATGCACATTCAAGATGACAAATATGATGACATGACATGAAATGAAACATTAGCGCTACCGTAATCGCCTAAACACATGATATGGTAAACACAACTAAATCATAAAATAACCAATTCAAAAGTGAGGTTCAATGCCAACCCGATATTGGGAGACTCACTTGGACCAGAATTTCACATCGGGTTGCTCGAAATCTCTCATCGAGCTAATATACTCAAAATCTCGCATCGAGTCTTCACTAAGAATCTTACATCAAGCAAAATCATCACTCATTGTATATCCAGATCCAACCAAACAAAGACTCAAACCACACAAGACGATCCACCAAGGATCTCTATAACACTCTATACAACAACCAATCCAAAACCAAACATACGAGGCATAAATCATCATATCAACATCAAAGATGCCAGTTCATATTTTAGTATTCATTTTATAAATTTATTAACCCATATCATAAATTATTGAACCCCCAAACTCAAACCTTAAAATCTTGGATAGATTACTCTGGTGGTACCGATATTGCCCTTACCACACCGATATCCCTTTTAGGCGTATCAATCCTCCCATGTGTATCAATACCAATTTTGCATTAGATGCAATTTTGCAACATGGCATACCGATACGCTTACCTAGCGTATGATACCAATATCAATACTCATATATTGAGTATTGGTCCCCAAGACAGTACCAATACATCTTGGCCTATCGATACCAAAAATGGTCACTAGAATTTAAAATATTAACCCCGTATCGATACATCAATGGTTGTACCGAAACCCTTAAAAAGATTTTTCCATCTCACTAGATGGGCGTACCAGTACTCAAACACATGTATCGGTACTGAAGCCTAGAAAATATAGCCTGGAGCTCAAGAATCCTTTGTTTAGACCCCAAATGCAACCCTATCAATCTAGAAACATCCTTATAAGTTATTATGAGTATTTAGGTGAGTTTCTAATAACTTTTAGCCCATATAAACGTCCAAACAAAATTTCACCATTGATACAATTCAATCTCCAACTCCTACCATAATCATCATACAACAATCAAGCATGCCAATAAAGATGATACACGTGAAATACATAAGATTTGGAAGTGTACCAACCTCAAAAACGAGCTAAAAACACAACACAACAAACTCTTAAACCTTCTCCTTGCCCAAGATTATGGATGGCTCACCAAGCTCCCTCACTATAAGATAAGATTACTAAAAGTTACTGCATTATTAAGACGATTCAAGAAAGCTAAAACAAATCCTTAACCAGCCTAACTCTCCCTCAAAAACCTATTCTTGTTCTTACCTTAAAACCCTCTAAAAACCTTAATCTCCATCACTTGAAACCAAACATACCTTGAAAGAAAGATCTCTCGGAACTGAAAAAAGCTTCATATCCCTTAGAACGAGATACTACAAGCTAACACACAAAAATATTACCTTTGGTGATGGATTTGGGAGAGAAAATGGCTTTGAGGAAGATGGGAGAAAGACAATAGCGGGTGATGATATCATTCTCTACACTATGCAAAAAAATCAGCCCTTTTACCTCCCCAAAACACTCTATTTAGTTAATTATCAAACTATCCTCAAACCAACTTTCAAGCATAATCCCCACAACAAACCCTTAAGCCCAACAAGACCTTCAAGACCCAAACACGAAGCCCACAACCTTTGATTAACCCGACATCGAGTCTTAAAACTTGGGTCGTGACAACTCTCCCCTCCTTAAAGAAAATTTCTTCCTCAAAATTTACTTGGGAAAAAAATATGGATAAAGCCTCCTCATGTCCGCTTCAACCTCCCACGTAGCCTCGTCAACTCTATGGTTTTTCCATCGCATCTTAACTATGGGAATAAACTTGTTCCATATTAACCTCAACGTACTCGAAAGACAAAACATGCGAAGGGTCTGAATGGTAACACCTCAACACCGACAAGTGGAACACATTTTGGATACATGTCAAGTCTAGAGGCAAAGCTAACCGATAGACTACTGATCCAACTCTCTCAAGCACCTCATACGGCCCGATAAACCTTAGAATCAACTTGTCATTCCTTCCAAAATGGATGATCCCTTTCCATGGTGACACCTTTAGGAACATTTTCTCTCAAACCTCATACTCAATATGTTTTCTTCTCTTATTCGCATAAGCCTTTTGGTGATCAAACGTTGCTTGCAACCTTTCCTTGATTATCTAGACCTTCTTTTATGTTTGTTTAACTAGATCGGATCCCACTATCCTTCTTTCATTAAGCTCAGTCTAACACAAGAGTGTTCTACACTTGCACTCACACAACTCTTCAAATGGTGCCATCTTGATACTTGTGTAACACCTAAAAAGCCGATTTATCTAGATAAGCTTAGATCGAGATTAAATACCTAAAAATTAGTTTTAACTTAAAATAAATTTTGGGAAAATAAGCTTGGGTATCAAAACCACATGAACATGTTTTGAAATGGTAGCATGAATTTACCTGACGTATCGATATGCTTGACCCTGGTTCTGATACTGATTTTTACAGTAGAAAATGGTATCGAAACAGGTCATTAGTTGTATCGAAACATGAGCTTGTCACGTAGGTCATCGTCTAAGTAATCGAAGATGTATCGAAACACTTAAGCACCATTTTGATACCTCTTTTAATTTTACCTAGGTATTGAAACAATGCATAAAGGTTTTGATACCCCTAGTTGTTAATATCTTTATAAGCTGAAATAAACTTTAAAATTTTATGTTTTAATCACTAAACTTTGAGCACACAATTAAATGACTTACATCATTCTAAGCTAAATTTTGAGACTTATGCATGTAATGAGCTTAATTAAATATTGGTAACTCAAATTTCACGTTTAATCTTTAAATTTACGGAAATTACAATTAGGTCCTTAAACCTTATTTGATAAAACTAGGACTCGTTTCTCATTGTTCTCCGTTGCAATTGAACTCATTCCTTGCGTGAATATATAAGATCTAATTAAAACATCTAGATAAGATAAAAAGAAAAATTCTCAAGATCATTTATCCAGGTGAGTCTCTTGATTAGCCTTAGTATTCCCCATGTAACTCGTTTGAGTCGGGTGATGTGTAGACTAAGTCGAGGGGGTTACAACTAGACTGGTAGTTGTTGCTGTAAGCAAACTTTACTAACGATAGTTGTTCCTCCCAACTACCCGCGATGTCAATAACACAAGATTAAAGCATATCCTCAAGAATCTGAATGACTCGTTCAGATTGACCATCAGTTTGTGGCTGAAAAGTTGTACTGAAGTTCAACTTGGTGTGTAACACCCTTGATCTGGATGTCACATTGGGCTTTTGGCCTAAAACACATATTTCAAAATTTTGTTTCAAAAGCCCAAATAACAGGTTCTATAAGTACAAACCATTAAAACATTCGACTCAATCAAGTTTAAATAAGAGTTACAATTACATATAAGATCCTACAAGTACATAACCTAATATATCTAGTAAAAGTACTCTTACAACAAGTCAATGTTGAAACTAACCACGATAGTGCTCCTTCATTCCTTATCGCCGCCTAAACTACGTACGAAAACACATTCCAAAAATGTTGAGCTATATAATCTCAGTGGGTACTCTACCACATGACACATATCACACATATCATAAATAAAGCACATGAAACATGAATGATGTCATACAATGAGTATAATGACGCCACCATATTCGCCTAAACACGTGATATCATGTATCCATATTATCTGTATTAACATATGCATATCAAGAAAAGTCTACACCACATTTCATTATACATATATGTCACATATATATAAGTAGTGCGGCCTTTAACCACTAAGCATCAAAATCATACACTACGATTAGAGCCTACACCCACTAAGAATCAGGATATCATAATCTAGGATGTGACTCGCGTCCACTAAGCATCAGGATCCTATATCCATGCTTGGAATGGTCTATCAAGCAACTTCAAACTGGCCCGCATCCACTAAGCATTGGGATCCTACGTTAGAAAAGTCTTCAAGTGTTGCAATATTTTCATCATATATATAAGGTTTCCGAACCCACCATATAATATTATAACAATAGGTATTCCGACAACACTAAGCAAGGTCCTTAGTATATCATACCCCACATTTATACCACCAATACCTTTATTGGTTTTTAGCACAATTCAATTATCCACCAATTATCAAGGGATTATCCAATTATCTCATAAACGGGGTTAAAATGTCAATTTCTCAATTTTAGTATTCATTTTACACCTTAAGAGACCTTTAAGACCCTTTCCTCGAATTATAGGATCCCAAATGAAAGTGTTATTATTTTGATAGATTACCCATCGAGTACCGATACGCCTAGATGGAGTATTGATAGGCCCCCTAGTATCGATACGTCTCCTTTGTATATCGATACGCTAAGCTAAACATCTTCGAATAGAGAAACATAAAACTTACCCGTATCGATACGATCCTACCTTGTACCAAAAATGAACCAAACTAGTATTGATACACCATATTGGTGTATCGATACGCCCTTATATAACAAACCCAATATAATAGTGGTATCGATACACCTTTGTGTACCGATACCCGAAAATGTATTTAGAATTTGAATTAAGCAAGGTGTACCGGTACACAGGCTATTGTATTGATACGCCCCTTATATTTCACCCTCTCATCTACTCTAGCGTATCAATACAGGACAATCCTATATCAATACCCCTATTTAAAAATATAGGTTTGGGTTGAGAATTTACCAAAATCCCCAACTCAACCTACATGGTTGGTTCCCCTTTTATTCTTGCATGTTATTGGGATGATTCTAAGTGTGATTAAGACCAATTTATTATAGTAAATCATCAATATACCAATTCATCATTAGAGGGGGGTTTCTAAGCTATGAAGCATTCAATCAATTCAACATACATGCAATAATGCCTAATTCTATGAAATGCATAGTGTTAGGGAGTTGGAAGAGTACTAACCTTAAGAAAAAACAACAACAAACACGTCATCCTTGAACCCTTCAAGTTTTCTCCTTCCCAAAGCTTTTAAAGGGCTCTCCAACTTGTTTTTCTACAAATGGAAGATAAGCAGTGAATTATACACCAATGATGATGATTCTTAAAGTCTAAGAACATTTGAAAACTTATATTAAAGCTCCCAACACACTACTCTCGTTCATGACTCAGCCTCCACCCTTAAAACTCATTTTCTTCAAACTCATACATGTTTACCTTGTTTAGAGTAGATCACAAGCAACCCTAAAACTCCCTTTTCAACTCCAAAACAAGATTTCCAAGAAACACAATAAAGATGAAACCTTTATTGTTTTTTTCTCTTACAAATGGGAGAGGAAGAAAGAAACAAAGGGAAGAAGAATAACCTCACTCTCTACAGGTTATTAAACCCTAAAACTCTTTTTTCATCCCTTTATGCATTTACTAAAAAAAAAACAACTCAAACTCCCCAAAGCCTAATAACCCTTCAAAACTCTTAAGCCCAAGGCCCAAAACTCAAACTTGAGGCCTAAACATTGGAACCCAACACTTCAGGTTAACGTAACACTCAAATTTAAGTTCAGGTCGTGACATGGTATCCAAAGCAGTATTGATATTTTTTCAAAGCCTTACCATGAATCGCAGATCCCTATCTAATATGATCGAAGATGACACTCCTTGTAATCTAACGATCTTCTTGAAGTACAACTGAGCTAATTTTTCCAAAATAAAGTCATGCGCACGGGAAAAAATGAGTAGAATTGGTTAATCGATCAACTATAACTAATATAAAATCATGTTTCCTTTGAGTCAAGGGCAACCTTATAACAAAGTATACGGTGATCCAATCCCACTGCCATTGTGAAATCTAGATAGGCCAAAGCAAACCAGAAGGAATCTGATGTTCCACCTTCACTTGTTAATAAGCCAAACACCTTGTTACAAACTCTGAGATATCTCTTTTCATACAAGGCCACAATAGAACGATCTAAGAACTTAGTACATCTTGTTGCTTCCGAGATGTACGATATAAGGGCTACGATATGCCTCCATCATGATATGATCCCTTAGATCCTACAAAGCGGGAACACACAAACGTCCCTTGAAGTACAAGTACCCATCATCTCATACCTCAAAGATCGTAAGTTTACCTCTCGGAACTGCCTCTATCTAAGCTACTAAGTCCTCATCCAACACTTGGGTCCTCTTTATCACTTGTACCAACGTGGGATCTACTTGAAGCTCGACCAAAAGCCTACCATCATCCATCATCCTCATACGAGAAAACATCTCTCAAGCCCGTCATGGACTTCCAACTTAAGGCATTCGCCACCACATTTGCCTTACCCCGATAATATTCGATTATGCAATCATAGTCTTTTAACAACTTTATCCAACGATGTTTTCTCAAGTTCAACTCCTCTTAAGTAAGCAGATACTTTAAGATCTTGTGATCCGTGTAGATATAGAATTTTTCTCCATAGAGATAATGCCTTCATATGTTCAATGCGAAGATGAATGCAACAAGCTCTAGATCGTGGGTAGAGTAGTTTTGTTCATGCGGTTTGAATTGCCTTGAAGCATAAGCAACCATCTTTCCACTTGCATAAGAACACACCCTGCGCCATTCAAATATGCATCACTACATAGTCTTTTCTGACTCCAATTGAGTCAAAACTGATGCCTCAATAAGATAGGCCTTTAACTACTCAAAACACCATTGTCTCCTCCCGTTCCAAAAAAAGGAACTCCCTTTTAGAACAATTTGGCCAACGATACCGCTGAGATTGAGAAACCTTTCACAAACCGTCGATAATATCTCGCAAGCCCAAGAAAACTATAAACATCCGAGACATTTTTAAGCGATTTCCACTCTACTATAGCTTTGATATTTTGGGGATCGACACGAGTCCTGTCGACCACCACGATGTGACCCAAAAATGTTATTTTTAAAAGCCAAAACTCACACCTATTGAACTTGGAAAAAAATCTATCTTTCAACGTCTAAAGCATAACCTGAAGATGTTCATCATGCTCTTCTTTCGACTGACTAGATCAAGATGTCATCTATGAACACCACTACAAATTGATCCAAGTATGGATGAAAGATCTGATTCATGAAATCCATGAACGACATGAACGATGTCGAGGTATTGGTGAGCCTAAAAACTCTCCAAAGTAAGAAACTCAACTCTCGTGTCAACTACATGAGCTAGGAAGGCCTCACAACCTTGTTGTATCAAATTTTTTGCCACCAAAGCTGAAACAACGTTAGGGATACAAGGATTATTTTCTCCTCTCACTACCAACTTAGATTTATTAGCAACTCTTAACTTCAAACTCTTATCCCTATAACCTAAGCTAGCATCGTGCTCAAAAAGCCAATCTATACCCAGGATTGCGTCAAACTCTTGAAAAGACAAGACCATAAAACCTACCAGAAAGATTAAACCTTGTACCTCGATCGTACACCTCCGATATATCTTATTCACTACCACGTCTAAACCCAACAGACATGTCACTCGAACCTCTACCTCTATATCCTCGACTGATAAACCCTATTGTTCGGATATCCCACTACTGATTGAGGAATGTGTAGACCTATAGTCCACTAATGCTACTATAGGTACATAAAACAAAGAGAAAGTACTTGATATAACATCGGTGGGCTCACACCCACCTAAACTCTAACTGTATATTATCTCATCGGTGCCCTAGTGATAGAATAAAATGTACCCCTACTCTAATGGTTGGTGGTCTGGATTGTACCTCCTCTAGAGAAACCTCGACCCCTCTTAGCCGGATATGAGGTCTTTTTTGTTTGAAACGTTACAGTAGTGGCAGTAGTAGGAAAATCCTTTATAAAATGATCCAAAGATCCATACTCAAAACAAGCTCGGTTTGGTCCTTAACATTCACCATGATGCCTACACCTACACTAGTTATAAACTGGTGCACCCGCACTCCCTTGAGAACTCTTGGGACTCATAATAGACGATGATGAAGGCCTCCTAAGACCAGAAGATTCTAACCTACGGTCTGACCTTAAACTCTAATTCAATGATCCTATTCCTTGGCTCCAACGATTTTTGTCCCTCTTAGACTAAGATTATGAACTGTTAGAGGACTGATTCCTCCCACTGTTGTTCCCTTTACCTCTAGAAATAACATAACTCAAACCTTGCACCTGCTTTAAGGCCTTAACACTAATCATTAACTCAAAAAACACTTGTGGTGGGGGAGCTATTAGATAGGTCTGGATCTCCTCCTCAAACCTCTCATAAACCTCTTGCATCTCATCTTGTCGATAGCTATCAACTCGGGTGCACAGTTACTCAACTGTAGGAACTCTTTCTTATACTCAAAGTCTATACGATTACCTTGCATAAGATGGGTGAACTAGTCTCTCAACCGGTCGATGTGAGCCTTGCTCACATACTTTTTCTAAACTCATCCAAGAAGTCATTCCAAGTAGACTGATCGGGGTACCACTCCATTTCAATTGTTTCCTACCATTCTCTTGTGTTCTCCTTAACAAAGACAAAACATAAGACAACTTCCTCGAACCTCAATCTCATCTGCCTCATGATCAACTAGGTATCACGAAGCCACTGATCTACTTTCATTAGATTGTCTTGGCCAGAACCCAAGAAATTCATAGCACCTTGCCTATGAACCCTCTCGATTGATGCCTTACGTGGGGTAGGTGTACACCTCGGAATAGACCTTACTATTCAATCCAAGGCACGATACAGATGAGTGAAGTAATTCGCTTTTTTCCTAACCCCTGCCTCAGACCCGTCTACCTCGGGCATGATATTTTCATCAAAGTTCCCTTCATGGGAACCCGAGCTTTCCTCAATGTATCTTGCTCCCCTATGCATGATTCAATTCTGCATAGTCAAATAAAAAGGATTTCACTATCGGAAATCAGCTTTTCAAGTACGACTTAGATTCATGGGCATGTATTCTCTAGACACTTGTCACTACACCTGACTCTTTCTCTGTGAACATTATAGAATCGAATAAACCTAAACTTTGATACCACTAAAAGTAATAACCCAAACTCGGGTGTCATATTTGGGCCACAAGCCCAACTCGTTCCTATAATTTTTCATATATTTAAGTCAAGTCCAAAACATCCCATCAAATACGATATATAAATAAAAACGATATTAAATATCAAAAGTAGTTCAATAAGCCAAAAATAGTTAGGAGCTCCAAATACAAGTTTAACAAAGTATTTGACCTTGACAATTTAAATAAAATTGAGTTACAATTACAACAAATGATCCTACTAATACATAGCTCACTTATCTAGCAATTATACACTATCAACCGGTCAATGGTGAAGTCTTGCAATGATGGTGCTCTGCCTTCCATCTGTCTTTCTGCCTAGTTAACTAGTACGGAAACATATTCCGAATGCTGAGCTACTAAAGCTCAGTGGATACACAACTTATCGATAGTGCTTCAAGTGAATCATAACTATGCACATGCTAGATGAAAAATATGATAACATGATATGAAACATTGGTGCTACGTAATCGCCTAAACACATGATGTGACAAACACAACCAAAGCATAAAATAACAAATTCAAAAGTGAGGCTTAATGTCAACCCGATACTAAGAGACTCACTTGGCCCAGAATCTCACATTGGGCTACTCAAAATCTCTTATTGAGTTAATATACTCGAAATCTCGCATCAAGTCTTCATTTAGAATCTCACATCGAGCAAAGTCATCATCCAAAATCTCACATTGGATGAACTTCAATACATTATCCAGAATCTCTCATCAGATGACCTTCGTTGTGTTGAAACACTTACTCATTAGGTATCTCGATCCCACCAAACAAAAGACTCAAACCACACAAGACGATCCACCAAGGATCCCTATACCACTCTATACAAGAACCAATCTAAAACCAAGCATACGAAGCATAAATCATCATATCAACATCAAAGATATTAGTCCATGTTTTAGCATTCATTTTATAGCTTCATTAATAATAGGAACCCATAGCATAAATTATTGAACCCCAAACTCAAACCTTAGAAACTTAGATAGATTACTCTGCTGGTAATGGTATGGACCCTTACTATACCGATACTCCTTTTAGACATACTGATCCTACTATGTTTATCTCTAACAATTTTGTATTCGATGTAATTTCTCGACATGGCGTACCGATACGTTTACCTAGCTTATCGATCCCCAATACTGGTACTCATATATTGAGTACCGATCCCCAAGCCCGTATCGATACCTCTTAGCATACCAATACCAAAAATATTCGCTGGAATTTGAAATATCGACCCCATGTCGCACCAATACCCCTGAGAAGATTTGCCCATTTCACTAGAGAGACGTATTGATACTCAAACCCGTGTATCGGTAACGAAGCCTAGAAAACATAATCTAGAGCTCGAAAATCCTATATTTAGACCCTAAATTCAATCCTATCAATCTAGAAACGTTCCTACAAGTTATTAAGAGTATTTTGGTGAGTTTCTAATCACTTTTAGCCCATATAAACATCCAAATAAAATTTCACCATTAATGTAATTCAAGCTCTAACTCCTACCACAATCACATGTTAAGCTCGATGCACAACTGATTAATTTTTGCCAAGTGATGGAGAGATGATAATTTGGGTGGAAATTATGGAAGCAAATAATATACAATAAACACAATGATTTTAGAGTGGTTCAAGCTTCAAAAAAGATCTACATCCATTACCTTAGTTTCCCACTAAGGATTTCTCAAATTTACTAAGAATTTCGTCCTTTTGAGGCTAAAGGGCTAACCTTACAACCTAGAATCAATTCTCGAATCTAACATCCAAAGTTCACATCCTAAAATTTGAGAATTCACTCAAACAAAAGAAAACTTATCAAACTAGTAATCCTTCAAATAAGGTTGATGTTTACAACCTAGTCTCTCACCCAATTCCTAAGACATTAGAGCATATATAGACATTTGAGCTCACAAGTGTTTATCTACCCAAACAATAAAAATTTAAGCAATAATATAATTCTTTTATCATAAGTTGTTGACAATAGAAGCATTAGTCTCTATATGATCCTTGATATTTCCTTTTATCATCCAAATTATGCTTCTAGATATTGATGACCTTTGGGATTAATTTGGAGCCCTTTGTAGCTGATTTCTAGGCCAATTTCTACTTTTGGTGCAGGTGGTATCGAAACGAGTGGTAGTTGTTTTGATACTGTCACTTTGATAAATAGTCATCAGATCTACAATAAATGATTGATATCAAAACGCCTATAAGGCATATCAAAACGCTCAGCTCAACATATCAAAATAGCTAAAACCTCTTTCGATACGGTTACTAGCCGTTGGGGGTTTCATAAAGTCGTTAGAGGTGTATCGAAACACCTAAAACTGGTTTCGATACAGATATATTAAAACCGTGGTTTTAAATATCGTAACTAAAATTCAAAGTGGTAAACTATATCAAAACGTTTGTGTATTTTTACCTTTGAAAATAGGTAAGCTATATCGAAATACCTGAGAGGCGTATCGAAACGCTTGATACATTTTGTACTCTTTAATTTCTTTAAAACATTTGAAACACATCAAAAAAAAACTTTAGAAAATATCTCAAAATTATTTTCAAGTTGTTTGGACTTAAAACCATTTTTGAAATCTTTTCAAATTTATCCAAAATTATTTTTCAATTATTATATCAAAATATTAGTTCTACATCACCATAAAATAATCAAGCATACCAATAAAGATGATGCACATGAAATGTATAGGATTTGAAAGTGTACCAACCTCCAAAACAAGTTGAAAGAACTCCATAGCAAACTCCTAAAACTCCTCCTTGTACAAGCTTATGGTTGGCTCACGAAGCTCCCTCACTATAAGAGAAGATTACCAAGAAGTTACTACACTATTAGGACGGTTGAAGGACACTAAAACAAACCCTTAACTTTCCCTTAAAAACATATTCCCATTCTCACCTCAAAACCCTAAAAAACCCTTAACCTCCATCACTTGAAACCAAACTTACCTTGAACAAAAGATCTCTCGGAGCTGAACAAAAGCTTCTTTTACCTTAAAACGATATTCTATAAGCTAACATACAAAAATCTTGCCTTTAGTGATGAATTTGGGAGAGAAATTGGCTTTGGGGAAGGTGGGGAAGATAATAAAGGGTGGTGATATCATTTTCTTCACTATATAGAGAAATCAACCCCTTTACCTCTCCCAAAATACTCCATTTAGTCAATTACCATACTACCCCTAAACCATCTTTCAAGCCCAAGCCCAACAACAAATCCTTAAGCCCAGCAAGACCTAAACACGAAACTCACAACCTCAGATTAACCCGACATTAAATCCCTAAACCCGGATCGTGACATACTCTTTTGATCTCTTTAATTTTTTTTAATAATAATTAATCTCCAAATATCAAAAAGTGTTTTTTTAATATTTAGATGATCCAAAATTTAAATCTTGCAATACGAATTTGATTAAATTATTTAATTTTTTTTAAAATACTTGATACAAATTATTTAAATTAAAAGATATATTGAATATCTAATTTTTTAGATTAGATCATCAAATAAACGATATGATTTTTTTCACAATCCTAACAAAAAAAAGGTTGAGTTATCAAATAAGCAAATCCAATTTTTTTGTACAATCTTAGCAACAAAATAATCCGAAGATATATTATTTAAATTTTAAATATAAAAATATTAAAATTATTAAATTATTATGAATCAATACTATATTGAGATGATGTAAAAATTTTGAGACTAATATTATTAATTTACTACGTCATATTTTATTTTTAACGTATAAAATTTTAATTAAATGAGTAAATTATAACTAAATATGACCCATTTATAAACAAACACATAATTGGTTGACCTAAGGGGTGAATTTTACCCTTAATTATTTTTGTCCTTTTCTGTCTGGTTTTCCAGATTAATGAAAATCATAAGAAAAACGATAAAGGAAACAGGGACTTTGATTTCATAGAAAACCCACCACCTCCCTTTCCCACTCCACCTGTTAGGGGTTTTAAGCAAAACAGAGAGAACACGAGATCCCTCGGCAAAAGCTTGAAAATATGGTAAGTGTTTGAAGTTATAAAGTCCCAATTTCTTTGTTTGTCTCTCGAGAAATTTTCAAGACAAAACCCAATTTATGCTTTTTTTACGAAGAACCCATTTAAGAGTTTGTTGTGATTTCCATATTGGTTTCACTTTTTATGCTTTTGGTTTCATTGTTAAACATTGTGAAAGCTGTTGCCTTCCAATTAATGAATCGAATCGTCTGTGATCTACTTTAGGAATTTGAAAAACCTGTGAAATCAATGTGGGATTTCATTTTTAATGAATGTTTTTGATTGATCATCTAATGGAAGTTGATCTTGTGAAAGTAATTTATCAACCCATTAAAATTCATGCAATCCTTGTTGTGCTCAAAGCAGGTTGATAGAAGATATCAATGCAAAGATGTGCTACTCTTAGCTTATCAGAGTTTTGGTGTACTCTTTGGTGACCTGACCATTTCACCACTTTATGTCTTTAAAAGTACATTTTCTGGGAAGTTGAGTAATTACCAATCTGAAGATGTCATCTTTGGGGCGTTATCCTTGATTTTTTGGACTTTGACATTTCTTTCCTTGCTCAAACATGTCGTTATTTTATTAAATGCAGATGATAATGGTGAAGGTAAAGCTTTAATTTTTGTATCATCTTTTCAAACTTTTATATGCTTGATTAGTGATTAAACTTTTTGGGTCATTGTCAGGAGGGATTTTTGCTTTGTACTCGCTCCTTTGTAGGCACGCAAAGTTTTCTTTGTTTCCTAATCATCAAACATCAGATGAAGAGCTTTCTACATATCACGATCCACGTTACGCGTACAGAAATCCGCAGTCATCATCAGTCAAAAAGTTTGCCGAGAGGCATAAAAAGGCAAAAACTGCTTTGCTTCTTCTAGTTTTGTTTGGTACTTGCCTGGTTATTTGCGTTGGCTTCCTCACACCAGCATTGTCCAGTATGTGCTTTTGTTTTCTTATTCAATTTTATGCTGTTGTTGATTTCATTAATCTCTTAACATTTTACTTGTGTTGCTCATCAATGCTCAATTTATGTGCTAATCATTGTTATTTGCAATTTCAGTTCGCTCTTCCATTGAAGGGCTCAAAGATCGATCAAACAATCTGCATTATGGTTAGTACAGCTCTATTGAAAAAAATATTGATCTTTTAGCCCATTTGTATGCTTTTAATGTCTTTATGGAATTAGTGAGTGCATGCATATGAAGTTTTGGGCAAATGGTGTCTTGTTAGATATTGAACTGATTTCTTAGACTAAATACAATGTTGTAAAGTTATAACAGATAAACGGGTCTGGATCTGGTCTTAGTTCCTGATGCTATCTGCAATGAAAAGTACTTTGCTTCTTGAAAAGACCGATTGTTATGCCCTTTTTCCCTCCCATTTTCAAAAATTTTCCATCATAGCTTCATATATTGCCATTTGAGCTGCTAATTTCTATACACAGGTGTGGTGCTTGTCATAGCCTGTCTTTTGTTGGTTGGCCTCTTTGTTTTACAACACCGTGGCACCTATAGTGTGGACTTCATGTTTGCTCCTATAGTGATTTTATGGTCATTTTCCATTGCGGCTATTGGTCTTCACAATATCCTAAAGTGGAATCCAAGAGTTTACAGGGCCCTTTCTCCCGTTTATATCTACACATTCTTTAGGGACACTGGATATGATGGTTGGATTTCTCTTGGAGGAATTCTTTTGTGTATCACTGGTAAACTCGAGATTTGGATTCAATAGAAGTTCAATTAACTAGTATCCCTGTTTTCTGGATTCATGTCTGCTTTTCTTGTCAACTACAGGAACTGAAGCTATGTTTGCGGACCTTGGCCACTACACAGCTGCATCAATAAGGGTATGTAAACCAACTATTAAAGAGAATTCAATGCATTTAGTGCTTCTGAGTTTCTTGCCGACATAATTAAGATATAAGAGTTGTAAGATAACAAAATTCTTTCAGAGAAAACATACTCTCTAGAATTTCTATTAGAATCGTGAATCATAATAATATGTTACAGAACCTGAGGTCTCTTTTAAAGACTAATTACAAAGTATAAGATAAATAAAACTCTAGTTTCTAGTTAAAGATAAACTTTATCTAAAAGACTTATAGATAAGAGTAAACTCCTAACTAGATGAGAACTCTATCTCTTTAGCTATTGGATTTTTATCGTTATCGACACTCCCCCTCAAACTGGTGAGTAGATATTGACTAATCTCAATTTGGATGTGAACTTGTCGAAGGTGCTTCTTGGAAGTGTTCTGGTGAGAATGTCGGCTAATTGTTCTTGTGTAGGAATAAAATTTAGCTTGACCTCTCCACTTGTAATTTTTTTCTGAAATGAAGTGTTTGTCTAGTTCCACATGTTTTGTCCTGTCGTGTTGCATTGGATTCTTTGCAATGCTTATTGCAGATTGGTTATCACGATAGACTTCAAATTCTTTAGTAGAGTGTAACTTTAATTCTCATAAGTCTTTGAATCCAAATTCCTTCACAAATCCCATTTGCTAACGATCTAAACTCTGCTTCTGCACTGCTTCTTGCAACTACTTGTTTTTTGCTTTTTCAAGTCACCAAATTTTCCCATACTCTAGCACAATAGTCACTGGTTGATCTTCTAGATGTCAATTCTCCTGCCTAGCTTGCATCAGTAAATATCTCCACTTTTCTGCTGTTATTCTTTGCAAAGAACATCCATGTCCTAGAGTCATCTTCAAATATCTCAGAATTCTCATTACTGCCTCTAGGTGTTTTTCTTTCGGGTTGCTCATAAACTGACTAACAATGCTTAAAGGAAAAACAATGTTTGGTCGAGTAAGTGATAGATAAATTAGCTTGCCCACTAGTTTCTGATATTGCTCATTGTTTGTAGGAACTCCTTGATCTTCGAGTTTAAATTTTAGATTTGATTCCATAGGTGTTTTTGCAAGTTTACACCCCAACATTCTTGTTTCTGAGAGAAGATCTAATATGTATTTTCTCTGGTTGATTATAATCCCAAAGTTTGATCTTACCACTTTCGTTCCCAAAAAATGTCTCAAGTACCCCAAATCCTTTACCTCGAACTCAGAAGCAAGAAAAGCTTTTAGCTTTCTAATTTCATGATCATCATCACCTGTTATTATTATGTCATCAACAGAAACTATCAACATAGTCCTTTTATCTCCTGAAGAAGTCTTCACAGATAGAGTATGATCAGATTGACATTGATGGTAGCCAAATTTTAAGACTGCTTTAGTGAATCTATCAAACCAGGCCCTAGGAGATTGTTTTAGGCCATATAGGGATTCTATTAGCTTACATACTTGATTCAAATTACCAGGTAATCCAGACGGTCTATGCATGTAGACTTCTTCCTCTAGATTTCCATTAGGAATGCATTCTTTTTGTCATGGTGATGTAAAGACTGGTCTAGGTTTGTAGCAATAGACAAGAGGATTTTTACAGTGTTGAGTTTAACTACGGGTGCAAATGTTTCATGATAATCAATCCCTTGCTACTAACCTTGCTTTGAATCTCTCAATGCTCCCATCTGAGTTGTATTTTACTGTGAAGATCCATATGCAACTCACAACATTTTTTCCAGGAGGCAACTCAGTCATCATCCATGCGTTGTTTTTTTTCCAAGGCCTTAATTTCATCCTCTATAGCTTTCCTCTACTTAGGATCTTGTAGAGCTTCATGCACAGTTTATGGTATCTGTACCTTGTTGATTTTGTTGTAAATGCCTTGAAATTTGGCATTAACTTTTCGTAGGCTATGTATCTCTGGATTGGGTGACTAGTACATTTCTTGACACCTTTCCTTAAAGCAATAGGTAATTCATATGTATCAAAAGTATCAACAACACAATCATCATTCAAATTTTCCATACCTTCCTCCTCCAAGGATAATGTAATTGGTTCCATTTCTTGAACATTTTTCGGTTGTGTAGCTTCCTGAATGAGCCTTTTCTTTCTCCTTGTATAGACATTGAGTTCCTTATTTCCAAGTTGGTTCTCTGGAATAACATACGGTGTAGTAGGAGATTTTTTAGTTTCATTTATAGAGTCAAGAACAGATTCATGAGTTTCATTAATAGGGTTATTTTGAGTGACATCTGGGGTATGTATTAGCTCTTCTAGGGGTAGCTGTATTTGAGGAGTATGAAATTCACTCCATTTTCCCCCTGAATTTTAGAACCTGAAAAATAAGTTAAAGTTTCATGAAAATGACATCAATAGAAACGAAAAATTTTCTGTGTAGGAGAGTGACATTTAAAGCCCTTCTTTTATGAAGAATAACCAAGGAAAACACATTTAATAGCCCTAGGATCTAACTTATCCCGGAATTGTTTGTGTATATGAACAAAAACAGTAGAATCAAAAATTTTCAAAGGTAGAGTACAAGATAAAGGCTTAAAGAAGGGAAAACTCTTAAGAAAAACTTCCTCAGGAGTTTTAAAACCCAAAATTCTGCTTGGTAATCGATTAATGAGAAAAGTGGCATGAAGTAAAGCTTTTCCCCAAAAATAATAAGACATATTTGAGGATATCATTAAAGATCGAACAACCTCTAACAAGTGTCTATTTTTTCTTTCAGACACTCCATTCTGTTGTGGAGTATCCACACATGAACTAATATGAATCCATTGTCACTCTTAAAGATTCTTATTTGACAATAAAATTGATTTTCAATCATTAAGAAGAAAGACTTGAAAATGTTTTCAGTGTCAGACATGTTTTTCATTAGGAAAGTCCAAGTAAGCCTAGTGTGATCATCTATGAAGGAAACAAACCATCTAGCCCCATTGACATTCTTCACACTAGAAGGACCCCAAATATCATTATGTATTAGGGAAAAAGGTGTAGATGTTGTATAGGAGGAATAAGGGTAAGGTGATCTTTTGTGTTTTGCAAATTGACATATATCACAACTAAATGATAAAGGATTTTTATTATTAAATAAATGTGTGAACAACTTTTGGAGATAACTAAAGCTCGGATGTCCAAGTCTAAAATGCCAAAGTAAAATATCACTAGAACTCGAGTCTTGTATGCTAGAAGATAAAGAAAAGGTGCAACTTGATTGGACTTGTCTTTTAGGAGAAAGACCTTCAAGAATATATAGGCCACCACACAACTTAGCACTTCCAATCAATGTCCCCGACTCCATTTCCTGAAAAACACAACCAGCAATAGTGAATATAATCATCAATACATAATTTATTTACTGACAACAGGTTGCATTGTAAGCCAGGAACAAATAACACAGAGGAAAGAATAATATCCTCGGTCACAACAATTCTCCCCATTCCATCGACTCTTAACAAAGGATCCAACCTAATACTCTCTGGAATTTCTATTAGAATCGTGAATCATAATAATATGTTACAGAACCTGAGGTCTCTTTTAAAGACTAATTACAAAGTATAAGATAAATAAAACTCTAATTTCTAGTTAAAGATAAACTTTATCTAAAAGACTTATAGATAAGAGTAAACTCCTAACTAGATGAGAACTCTATCTCTTTAGCTACTGGATTTTATCATTATCGACTAGAGCTATAGAGGCAAAATTTTTATTCTGGCTTTGACTCATTGTGGAAAGAAAGGAAATACTTTCATAATTGCAGAACCATAATACTATTTAACTGTTCAGTTTTGAACCAATGGAGTGATCGAGTGGTTTGATGAGCATTATGTTGTAATTTTTTCCTTTTTTGCATGAAGAGAGAAGGTTTAGCTGATGAGGGAATTCAAGCCTGGTGTTCAAGTTTCCTTAGTAATTGTGTTGTCCCTATGTCATATAACTGCATCCTACTTTTTATCTTCATTTCCGATGGGGCTTTTTTTGAGGAAGGAGGTCAACATGCAATAGTGCCATGTGCACAGCTACGGTTGTTTTTGGAAATAGTTGGCATCCTGCAAAGTAGAATGATTAGGGCTGTCGCTTATGAAACTTGGCTGAATGATTTTAAGTTTTGGGTCTGTAAACCATGTCATGCATATGAATAAAAATGGAGGCAAAAAGGAAAGCTTGATGTTAATTCCATTGTTATTTTGTATGTGTTTGTCAAATGGTTTTCCCATGATCTGTAGTTCAACTATTTTTAATTTGTGTCAAATATTGAAGTTCATGCCTCAATCTAGCAGTTCTTGTGCCTACCTAAATCTTTCGAGTCTGTTTATTCTATTGTTGATGCAAGATTAAAAATTCTGATCAGCAGCTCATTGATTGATTGGCAGCGTTTTCCTATAATTCTTTATGTTGCCCAAGAAAAACACTGAATGCTTGTTTTTATATGCAGTTATCCTTTTTTTGCATAATTTATCCATGTCTAGTGCTTCAATACATGGGGCAGGCTGCTTTTATCTCAAAGAATTTTGATGCAGTATCCACGAGCTTCTATGCTTCCGTTCCAGGTACGCTTCTTATTTTGTGCTCTTTTAGAATCAGGGTTATAAGGTATTCTATTTTCAGCATGTCTAAAGTTTCTCATACCATTTATATTTAAGAAGTTCTATGCTCTTCCAAAAGACCAAAACATTTCTTTTATGCGTGAATATACTTACACCATCTGCATGTTAATTGATTGGTTCATTGTAAAGTTTATTGTATTATACTTATACCATCTCATCAATATCCTTTCATTAAGATATGTAATCATACAGTTCTTCCTGAATTTCTGGACTGTCAGCTGCTCCAATTCTTACACCAGGTCATTGTTAAACAAGAATGATATATAACCTTTACTTATAGCCACTTCAAAAAAAATTGTTATTAGTTTTTACAGAATATTCTTTCCATGATTGTAGATGCCTTCTTTTGGCCGGTTCTTGTGATGGCAACTTTGGCTGCAATCGTTGCTAGCCAGTCTATAATCTCTGCTACATTCTCTATCGTGAAACAATGCTATGCCATTGGATGTTTCCCTCGTGTCAAAGTTGTACATAAATCGAAATGGTTTCGTGGTCAGATATACATTCCGGAGATCAATTGGCTCCTTCTGATTCTCTGTCTGGCAGTGACGACTGGTTTAAGAGACACAAATCATTTGGGAAATGCCTACGGCAAGTTTTATTCATTCACTTTACTCTCGAATATTGTTTTAGAATGTAACCTATCTGTTCTGCTGTGACTGATATTTTACTTGCCTTAAAAAGAGTTACATTTATCCAAGAAAAAAAGAAAATGCATTCTCTTGTACCGACTAATTTGCTTACTAAGCATGACTATTAGTTGTGCATTTACATTGAGAAAGTTTAGAACTTTTTGGCATCTGATGATCACCTAAGTCAATGAGACAAGCTGTGTCACTAACATTGGATAGGATGAAGGTGGGGAAGTTACATTAATAGTTGGGGAAATTATAAATGTACATATTTCTTAAAATGAGTCCATCGTTGAGGAAATTATATTTCGTACATTCTTGAGAAACTTATATGTTCATAGTCAATGGTATTTTCACATATAAATTTATACTTATGCAGGATGGATACTCATCAAATTTTCTATAGCACTAGCCCAAAGCATAGTTTATAACACCTTTTCTTTTTCTCTTTTGCTTTTTGATACATAATTTGTGAGATTATATATATAGTATTGATAGGAATTTGAGTTAGAATCTATTACTTAGAGATAATTTTAGTAGAATTAAAAGTCTTAAGTTAATAGGATTAAAAGCCTAAAGTAATTAGGACTTCTAATCCTATTCAAAGTCTTATTCTAAAGCCTATAAAAAGGCATTAGCTTGTGTAAACAAAATCATTCATTCAACAAAAGAAAAACAATTATGTTTCTTCTTCCGTTTCATAAGAAGCTTAAGTTTTCTTTTTTCTTTTTTCAACATTATTTTTCCACAAAGTTGGAAGTTGATTTTCTACATGGTATCAGTCTAATATCGATCCTAGTCTGAATTCTTAATGGGATTCCTTTCGACAACATCTGAGATGTTACCCACAACAAAACAAACGGTTGAATTAGAGTTTTTTCAAGCAATTCCAGGTTCGATAGTAACCTGTGAAACAAATTTAGCTCTCGTGGAGGATAAAGGCATACAAAATATTTGTTCTCCTACTGCACTCTTTTCTTCTAAAGGTACATCAACATGGATCATCGACTCTGGAGCATCTGATCACATGACTGGTAACAGAGAATTATTCCTTAATATTTTAGATTCATCTTCTAAAAGTTCTATTAAAACAGCCGATGGCTCTTTTTCTCCTATCAAAGGAAGTGGCTCCGTCCTCATTAATGATAACTTGTTGCTTGAAGATGTTCTGTTTGTGCCTAATCTTGCCTGCAATCTTATCTCTGTTAGTAAACTCTCCAAGAATTTGAAGTGTTCATTACAGTTTACTGAATCTAGTTGTTTTTTACAGGCAATGAATTCGAGGAAAATGCTTGGCAATGCTAGCTTACAAAATGGTCTTTATGTCCTTCTCGGTAATCAACCAACAACCATACCAAATACTTCTTGTTCCTTTACTTCTTTAGGACAAATTGATAATATAATGTTATGGCATTTTAGGTTAGGACATCCTAATTTCCATTATCTTGCTAAATTATTCCCTAAATTGTTTGTTAATAAAAATCCAAGTTCTTTTAAATGCCATATATGTCCTCTTGCTAAACAGACAAAAGCATCTTATTTACCATCTTTCTACAAACCATCTCACCCTTTTTCATTGATTCATAGTGATGTTTGGGGTCTTTCTCGAGTGAAGAATGTAACTGGTAGTAGGTGGTTTGTCACTTTCATCGATGACCATAGTAGAATAACTTGGACATATTTGTTAAAGGATAAATCTGAAGTAGCCTCTGTTTTTGAGAAATTTTATCATATGGTAGAAACCCAATTTGGATGTAAAATTCAGATATTCAAATCTGATAATGGGAGTGAATATTTTACCAAGTCATTGGGAGAATTTTTTAACAAAAAAGGAATTTTGCAAATAAGCACTTGTGTGGATACACCACAACAAAATGGGGTTGCAGAAAGAAAAAATAGACATTTGTTAGAGGTTACTAGGTCTTTGATGTTCACCAGTAACACTCCTAAGTATTTGTGGGGCGAGGCTGTATTAACTGCGACCTATCTCATTAATCGAATGCCTAGTAAGGTTTTGCAACATAGAACACCTAGAGCTGTTTTTTTAGAGTGTTACCCAAATTTTAAACTATTGTCATCTATTCTTCCATTTAAAGTTTTTGGTTGCACTGTGTTTGTAAAAGATTCTGCTCCCTCTTTGTCAAAACTAGACCCTAGATCTTTGAAGTGTGTCTTGGTAGGGTATTCTTCACTTAAGAAGGGCTACAAATGTTATCATCCTCCTTCTCAAAAAATTTTTATTTCAATGGATCTCACCTTTTTTGAACATGAACCTTATTTTCACTCAACTGAAAATCAGGGGGAGAATAGTGATATTTTTCAGCCTCTCAGAAATCAGGTTTATTCTTCAGATTTATTTATTAATAATCCTGTGTCATTTGAACCTGATAACTCTTCCACTTCTACACCTACAACTCTTCATCCTTCACCTATTGTTACTCTTCAATTCTCACCTAAACCTCCCTCACAAACTCCTCAACCCTCTAAGCAATTGAAAGTTTACACCAGAAAACAGAAAACTATTCCAGAGACTGTTTTGCAATCTGACACTTGCCAAGAATTGGACTTGAGTTCAGTTGCCAATGAGAATGATGAAGATAATGTTCTAACTGAGATTCCTTCCTCGTTACCTGAGGTTGATGATTTACCAATTGCTAAAAGGAAAGGGATAAGAGAATGTACAAAGCATCCCATTCAGAGGTATGTTGCTCATGGTAATCTAATGCCATCTTTCAAGGCTTTTACAGCTTGCTTAGATAAAGAACAAATACCTGACACTATTGAGGAGGCTCTAAATGATTCTAAGTGGAGAAGAGCTGTTGAAGAGGAGATTGAAGCACTTGAAAAGAATAATACTTGGACCATTACAGATCTTCTGCAGGGCAAGAAACCAGTTGGATGCAAGTGGGTGTTCTCCATAAAATACAACTCTGATGGTAGTATACAAAGGTATAAAGCAAGATTAGTAGCCAAAGGTTTTACTCAAACCTATGAAATTGATTATAATGAGACTTTTGCTCCTGTAGCTAAGCTAAATACAATTAGAGTTCTCTTAAGTTTGGCAGTAAACAAAGACTGGGTGTTGCATCAACTTGACATTAAGAATGCTTTTCTTAATGGAAAATTGGAAGAAGTGTACATGAGAGTTCCTCCGGGTTTGAAGTCGATAAAAGGTGATCAGAAAGTTTGTAGACTTAATAAATCCATCTATGGTTTGAAACAGTCGCCTAGAGCTTGGTTTGACAGATTTACCAAGGTAATTCTGAAAGCTGGATATAAACAATCCTTAGCAGATCACACACTCTTCATTAAGATAACTTCTAATAATAAAAGGGTTATTTTAATAGTGTATGTGGACGACATAATTCTGACAGGTGATGATGAGGAAGAGATAAGTCACCTGAAAAGGTTATTAAATACAGAGTTTGAAACAAAAGACCTAGGAAAACTCAGATACTTTCTAGGCATGGAGGTTGCTAGGTCGAGCAAAGGTTTAGTAATAAATCAAAGAAAGTATGTTCTTGATTTACTTAATGAAACTGGGATGCTAGGATGCAAACCGGTTGATACTCCCATGGAAGCAGGATTAAAATTTAGTAAAGATGACTCAAGTCATAAAGTTGATAAGGGTAAATTTCAAAGGTAGTGGGAAAGTTAATTTATTTATCATTAACCAGACCAGATATTGCCTTTCCAATTAATGTTATCAGTCAACACATGACTGATCCAAGGGAGGATCACATGGAAGCTGCAATTAGAATTTTGAGATACTTGAAAGGGACACCAGGGCATGGACTGCTATTTAAAAAGACTCAAGAAAGTTCTATTCAAATTTTTTCAGATTCAAGCTGGGCAGGTGAACTGACAGAAAGAAGATCAACTAGTGGCTATTGTTCCTTTGTTTGGGGAAATTTAGTGACTTGGAGAAGTAAGAAACAAACAGTTGTATCTAGAAGCAGCGCTGAAGCAGAATATAGGGCTTTAGCATTGGGAATGTGTGAAGGAATTTGGTTATTAAAGCTACTGAAAGAGCTAGATGTGAACCAAGAGGAAAAGTTCGAGATTTTTTGTGATAATCAGTCTGCCATACAAATTGCTCGAAATCCAGTTCATCATGATAGGACAAAACATGTAGAGATTGATAGACATTTTATCTCGGAAAAGATTACTAATGGGACAGCTTCTTTATCCTATGTTCCTACAGAAGAACAAGCGGCAGACGTGTTTACAAAAGCATTACCAAAAGCTTCATTCGACAAGTTTCTATTCAAGTTGGGAATATATAATATATATTCTCCAACTTGAGGGGGAGTGTGAGATTATATATATAGTATTGATAGGAATTTGAGTTAGGATTTATTACTTAGAGATAATTTTAGTAGAATTAAAAGTCTTAAGTTAATAGGATTAAAAGCCTAAAGTAATTAGGACTTCTAATCCTATTCAAAGTCTTATTCTAAAGCCTATAAAAAGGCATTAGCTTGTGTAAACAAAATCATTCATTCAACAACAGAAAAACAATTATGTTTCTTCTTCCGTTTCATAAGAAGCTTAAATTTTCTTTTTTCTTTTTTCAACATTATTTTTTCACAAAGTTGGAAGTTGATTTTCTACATAATTTACTATGCTGTTTGCACTAGTTAGATCTATCTCTTTGATTAGTTTGATCTTTCTTCTTTACTTTCCGAATCTGAAAATATGATTGCAATCTTTATTGCAGGACTTGCGAGCATGTCCATAACATTTGTAACTACATTGTTGACAGCATTGGTAATTAATTTTGTGTGGTGTCAGAGTCTTGTGCTCGCTCTTCTATTTGTCCTCTTTTTCGGCTCTATTGAGATCGTCTTCCTAGTGTCGTCTTTTGTAAAGATCCCTAAAGGTGGATGGATTCCTCTCGTGCTCTCTGGGATCTTCATGCTCATCATGTACGTCTGGCATTATGGTTCTAGGAAGAAGTATTTATATGATTTGCACAACAAAGTTTCCATGAAACAGATCCTCACACTGGGTCCTAGTCTTGGAATAGTCCGAGTCCCAGGGATAGGCCTTATTTTCACTGCATTGGTAAGCGGAGTTCCTGCTACATTTACCCGCTTCTTAACAAATCTACCGACGTTTTATCAAGTGGTTGTCTTTGTTTGTGAGAAGACTGTTCTTGTACCATATGTCCCTCAGAAAGAACGGTATCTCATAGGCCGCATTGGTCCCAAATCTTTCCGAATGTACCGCTGTATTGTTCGAAATGGTTACAAAGATGTGCAGAAGAATGAGGAGGATTTTGAGAATGACCTTGTGATGAGCATAACGGAATTTATCCAACTAGAAGCTGAAGGTTGTGGAACTCTAGAAGGATCTGTCGAAGGGCGAATGGCAGTTGTACGAACATCTGAAAAGTTCGGTAAAAGGTTGGAAATATCTGAACTCGAGCAAAATGGAGAAGCTAGCAGTTCAATGCCCCCTACCATTTTGAATAGTAGCAAGTCACACGTATTGCAGTACCTGCAATCCACATACGAGATGGAATCACCCGAGTTTACCTTGAGGCGGCGAGTACGGTTCAAGTTGCAGCAAGATATGACATACCAGGATCTGAATGTGAAGGACGAGCTGTCGGAGCTAGTTGAAGCTAAGCAATCTGGGGTTGCATATGTGTTGGGGCACTCCCATATAAAAACAAAGCTGAATGCGCCATGGTTGAAGAGATTTTTGATCCACGTGGCCTACTCTTTCTTGCGTAAAAACTGCAGGGCTCCGGCTGTGGTTCTCAACATTCCTCAGACATGTCTGATTGAAGTTGGCATGAACTATTATCTGTAGAACCACTTTCTGTTTCAATAATTGTTTTTGTTTTCTATAGCCCGCTTGTAATAAGAGATCCTAAGAAGGGTTTTAACATAGAAATCATTGTTAGTAGCCTCTTATGACAATTTCCTTGACTGTTATTTTTGTTCTAGGAATTTGTAATTTCATTTTTTTGCATGATAAAGCAGACGTGTCTTCATTCTTTTTATACGATATTTGCAGTACTTGTCCAAAGTCCAAACCTCCGCCTAACCTTTGAAAGGACTTGGACAAAAAAGAATATGATCTGAAAATAGGTTTCCATAGAATTTGGTTGGTTTATTCGAAACTGTGGGTTCAGTTCGACTAATCTATTAATTGGTTTAATTATAAAATATATGTTTAAATTATATATATATATATATATTTAATAAGTATTTAAAGTATTTTTAAACTAAAATAGATGTCTAGTAATTTTTTAAATAAACATTTAGAAGTTTATTCCATTATTGTTTTAAGGTAACATCAATAAGAAAATTATCGCCCAGAATCACACTTATTTTCTATTTATTTATTTTTAAAAATAAACAAAAGAAATTATTTTTTTAAATGTCTCAAGATTTTTAGAAATTATAAAATGGTCTTATATTTCTAAAATCCCAAAATTTATATAATTGTCGTGGTCAATATCCTCTTCGTAGCTCACAATGTCAGGTCCCACACATTTCTCCCGACAATCCATCATCGGTAACCTACGAGAGGTGAGCCAATCGGACATCAAACTGTTGGAAACTTTAATGTTTGTCGTTCGATTGACACGTCTCTCGTCGATTAATAAATGATAGGTGTTGGTCTCTAATGATTTTAGTGATGGAGTTCAACGAGCATATAGACCGCTAAAATAGTGACAATTTTAAGATTTTGGGTTTTAAAAATTTAAGATTATTTTGTAATTTTAAAAAATTTAAGTTATTTTTAATTTATTTTTCTGTTTGTTTCTAAAATAAAAATAAAAATAACGTTTCAAAGTATAATTGGAAGATTTATTTGACATTTAACTTTAAAATTTACTAAAATAAAATGTTAAACACTTATTTCAACCAAAAAATATTTTAAATACCTACGTAAAAGAAAGACAATTTAGGTATCTGAGTCGATCCTTCTTAATTAGATAATATGCTATTTTTCTTATGGTTTTAAATCATTTATATTTTTATTAACTTTATGTTTAAAATTTTAAATAAAAAATACCTAATAATTATAAAAATTAAATATAACAATATAACCAGACAATTATTTTATAAAAAAATAAAAAATAATACAAGCAAACTTAAACAGTTTGTATAATTTTTAAAACTCAAATTTTGAATAACTTTTTTAATACGAGGACACTAGTTTTGGTTAAAGAATATAATGGAGGTTATAATTAAGGTAAAAACAAATTGGTTTGGATAGATTTCTATAATTAATGTCTTTAGATCATCACTAGAATCATACAAAGTGTAACGACCCAGTTTTTCCAGGTCAACATCGGGCGTTGACCCGAGCCATGGATCGTCTAGTTAGGTCAAGTGCTTGAGCTTGTTGGATCGTCTTGGGCCTCGGTTTTGTCTTGTTAGGTATTTCGGATTTGTTGTGAGCTTACATGTTGGGCTTGACTTTTGAGTTAGGTTGTATGAGGAGAAGTTAGTGAATGGCAAAAGAGTAATTTCCTTACCCGTTCACTTATGACTAACAACCCAAGGAAAAAGGGATCATCTTTCCTACCATTTCCTTAATCTTGTTCTTCTTCCTTTCCTACCTCAAAGAGAAAGTTGAAAGATTGTTGTTGTTGAGGAAGAATCTCGTTTTAGCAATCAAGGAAGAGTTGTTCAGCACAAGGAGATCTATCAAACAAGATACATATTTGTAGCTTCGGTGGAGAAAGGTTAGGAAACTCAAAATCAAGGTTTGAGAGTGGGAGAAGCTTGTGAGAGCCTTAATACGGATTTGTTGCTTGAGGTCAGTATATTTCTTACTCTTACACTTCATGTGTCTCATGAAATACTTGTCTTGCTTAAATATTGGTTATAGATTGCTTGAGATGGGTGTTTGGGTAGATTAGAACCCTAAAATGGTAGATTTTGTATTATAAGTTTTTTTATATAAAACTATTAGGAAAACACCTACTATGCTTCATTTAACTAGTAGGAATAAAATTAGAATCAACCATATAGGTTGAAGTGGGAAATTTGGAGATTTTTCAACCCAAACCTGTATTTTCGTGAAGGCGTAACGATACCGAGTGACTGCGTATCGATACCCTAGAGAGGAAATAAGGGTTTGGTTAGCAGGCATTTCAGAACGTCATGCTCATGTTTCAATATCAAACTTATAGTAACGATTTGTATCGGTACCTCCTTAGGGGCATATCGAAACTAGGGCATATCGATACCCCGTGAAGGTGTATCGCTATGAGTAGTTATATCTTGATTTATTCAAGGCTATATAGGCGTATCGATATGCAATAGGAGGTGTATTGATACTGGAGTCGTTTCTATACCCCTTGATAATCTGCCTAAGTTTTTAAGGGTTGAGTTTGGGGTTCTATAATTTATGTTATAGGTTCTTATGGTTTAATTAAGCCATGAAATGAATTACAAGACTGATAAACTGAGTTTATTATCCCAATACATGAATTTATGAACAATGGCTTAATAATTGATAGGTGACTTAGTATTATACTTCCCTAGGGATCCACAATTGATCGGACAATAACGTATGATGGTTAGGGTCCTTGGTATGCGCTAATGGGACATTAATAAATTTAAGAAGCTTTGATTAATGAAATAATCTAAAGAGGATCTTGTAAATGATCTAGTGGTTTTATGTATCTAATCTTATTTATGAGAGATATCTTGGTTATTAGTTGAGTTATATGCTTGACCTAAATTGTTGATGTGTGTGTAGACGTTCGGGGAATATGAGCTACTTGTATAACTTGATAAAAGGAATTCAGATATCCTAGAGTCAGTGCATGGACACTTAGTTAAGAAAACATATACTTTGGGTTATGTGAGCGAGTACATCTAACGTGTTCACGGGCTATGTGATCTGGATATGGTTCCAACCTATCCGTGGCTATGATGATCCGGAAGGAATATAACTTGATGGGTTGTGTGAGCATCAAGAACTTGATGGGTTATGTGAGAATCAAGCGACTCGAAGGGCTATGTGAACTTGAGTAACTTGATAGGCTATGTGACCTCAGAGATGGACTGCTTGTGGCTATATTGATCGAAATATGTCTCGGACATATCTATGGTTATGTTGGTCTAGATATGGTCTAACCCAACAGCTATGTGAGCACGAGTATAGTAGGACTATGTTTAGCCAATAATTTTGGATGGTGTGTGCTTATGTGGATGTGGTGTGAGCTATTTATTGACCTTTATATCCTAAAGTTGTGTGAGTAGGGTAAGGAACTTATAACTCGATAGGCTATAAGATCTTGAGTAACTCGATGGGTTGTGTGATACCGAGTAGGTAAGTCTAGTATGACATTTAACCTTCTAGAATGACTTTATCTTGAGATAAATAATTTTGGAAATCTAGTTAAGTTAGAATAGAGGATGAACCTTAGTTTAAAAGTCTTTCTATGCACTATTGACTACTTTATCTTGCAAGCTCAGTGTGCGAAATTGTGGTTTTTCTGTTGCGTAAGTGACAAGTAGTTTTGGAAGAGCACATCGAGGAGGACTTCCCAGCATTGGAGTCATAAAAAAAAGAGTACAGTACTTGATCTTTAATTTGGATTTAATGTTTTCATAGGACCTTACCATAAATCGAGTTTGTATCTTACTTTGAATTTCATTTTGAGTTAGATAATGTATTTTGAAAAGGAGTTCCTATTTTGTAAACATTTTATTCTATGTTATTTTGGATCTACGTGGATTTATGAAATATAATGTTTTGAAACTTTAGAACACATGCTTTTAAAAGAATTTTGTTGTGTCGGGTTTTGGGTGATCTTAATATAACATTTCGGATCTAGATCTAGATCAGATGTTACATTTAGTGTTATTAGAGCTTAAGTTTAGTCGGTTCTAAGAAATCCCGATGTGGTATAATGGTTGTGATAAGGTGTCTAGTGAATACAAGTCCCTAAATTTGAGTGTACTTGCATTACTGAGAATCTTGATGCTCTGCCTTATTTCTTGTGTTTTAGAAAAAGAAGTTGATGGAGGGTGAAAACGACAACGATAGGGTAAGTCACATTCGTGACCTTATCTCTGCTCTGTTGCAAGTGGTTCAAGCTATCCCGAGGTAATCTGAGACACCTCGTAAGAACCCATTTAGGAGGCTTCAATGGTATTGGCCTAAAAACTTTGAGGACTTGGGTGAAGATGACCCGGTCAAGGCTGGTCAGTGAGTATGTGACATATAAAGAATCTTGAAGCAGATGATGGGAAGCCCGAAGGATGACCTCGATTGCATTGTTTCCCTTCTAAAGGGTAATGCACATGAGTGGTTGAGACCATTGAGTTTGGATTACAGCCGGAACTTTCGACTTGGACATCTTTTTGGATGAGTTTCGAAAGAAGTACATCAATTAGGTTAACATGGATGAGATGAGGGATTAATTTTTGCACTTGGTTTAAGGAGACCGGTTAGTGTTTTCTAACAAGCAAGAGTTTCTGCGATTGAGTCATTATGCTCCAGAGTTAGTAACTATAGAGGAGTTAAGGTGTAAGAGGTTTAGACAAGGGCTATGAGTTCAGCTTCAGGTGAAGACCTATTAGGATGAAGGCTTCAGGATGTGACACCTATTAGGATGAAGGATCCAAAGGGTAATAAGGTGAAGACTTAGAATTGTAGCTAACTTTTTTTGAAAATTTTAAAAAAATCAGTATGATTTGAAAATTTTGTATCTTGACACCTGAATAACAAGATGTCACTTCTATTTTAAGAAAATATAAAAACAATATATCATATATATAAGAAAATTTTTAATTTTAAAATACATAGTTTAAATCCTAATATCCATGATAATTCAAAGAATATAACACTTGGAGACCGAGATGTTACTTACAATAGAATATGCCAGGATAATAAATTCTAATTCTAAGAGGTTAAATTTTAACATATTATATATTAAAACTTTTAAATAATAAAAACAAACATATACATATACATATACATATATTATAGATTTAATTTATTATGCAAAATAAAGATAAGTATGGTAATTTTGTAAATAACATCAAAACAACATTAATGCGGAAACATATATTTAATTTAGTATAATAAAACATGGTAATATGTTGTGTATTAATATAGTAATAATACTATTTAACATAATAATATAAAATATATTAATATCATTTATTATGATTCTAAAATAGTAATAAAATAATATTAAGATTAATATAAACATAATATAAAACTAAATATGACATGACGTTAATAACGGTATAATAATATAGTATATACCAATGTAAGAATAATACAATTAATGATAATATAATAATTTAAGGGATAGATAAAATACTAACATAAATATGAGGTAATTAATAATAATAACAAAAAATAATATTATAATTAATATTAAATAGTGTTATAAACAATAATATGATTGAGACAATGAGAATATAAGAAAGAATCAGAAAATTTAAAGAACAATTATAGCGAAATTAATGGCTAAAATGAAATGAAAATTGAAGTGCGATAATGTAAGGATACAAAAATATAAGGATCGCCTCTATAATTCTCCCACTTTTGCTTAATTTTGCAGATCCAGTTTGGATATTCGGGTGGTTACTAGGTTCTAAAGATTAAAACATCGTTTTAGGGCTTGGGAAGCTGTCTCTAGAACGACGGAGTTTTATGTTAGCCTTATATACCCCTTTTCAATTCAAGAATCATTATATCAACTTATTACACTTGAAATAAAATTCAAACGTTTCTTCTTCTCTTAACTCTATATTTTCGATCGCCAATGAGAGAAGGTTCGAGACAGCCGCCGTCTTTGAAACCAAAAAAGATTGGGTTTTTCCGAAAGCTCTCAACATGAGGAAACCAAATCTGACCTCAAAACTTTGAAACAAGATGCACAACGGAGTAGATCTACAGGAAAGAGATAAGTGTTTCGTATATTTTTTTTTATCTTTTTTCATAAATATTTCTCGATCATCTTCTTCTCACTCACGTTACACTAAATTTAATATTCATTGGATTTGTTTTTTTACGAATAGTACTCGAGTTTTTTTTGTGTTTAAAATGCTCTCTTTTTTTCATTCATCCGAAAGTGAAAGCATACACTGATTTTATCTCGGGTTTTATACTCGTGCGGATATAAGAGAATATAATTAAAAATGCCATCTTTTCTTTTTTTAGATCTGATATGCTTTAGAGCTTAATCTGCTTTTCTTTTATGTTTTGTAGGTCCAAAATCGACGGTGGAGTAGGGCGATGACCAAATCTTGGCGACGGCCGTTTCGGGGAACCAATAGGGGGAGCGCATGACCCCCACACGGGAGTCAGAGTGCCGCGTGTGGTGGTCACGCATGAGAAGTGATGATTTCGGTGGATGACATGGTTGGGTCAAGCGTTAAGGTATTAGGGTTTAGTTGGATTGTAATTAAGGTTACTGATGGGTTAATAGTTGGATTTGGGTTGAGTTGTAATAGGCCTTTTGTAATAATAATAAACTTGGTTTTTTTTTGAACCAATTTTGGTTTTGTTTGAATCTGAAAAAAGTAAGTAAAATAGCTATTACAGTTGTCTCTCTTTACTCATTGTTGTGTAACAAGAATAGAGTTCTTTGCTCATTATTGTGTAACAGGAATAGAGTTCTTTGCTCATTGTTGTGTAATAGGAATAGAGCAAAGATCGAGGAATAGCCATTTTGACGTGTGTGATTTGGTTTGGGTTCTTTGTCCTGACCACCGCCTCTCATCGGTTTTCGCTTGATCTTCTCTGCTTCTCCAAGATAAAATTCTTCAAAACTGGAAAGTTAAGCTCACAAATCCTTCCTTGTTCATTTTTCTGTCAGGTTCCTTGGATGAGTAGATTCTTCATGTGTAGAGTTCTCCTTGTCTTCGGCAAAGTCTTTAGACTGCAAGTTCTTCTTGTGTTGCACTTTTCACCTCGAATGTCGTCATCGCAGGTTCTTCATATATAGAACCTTTTACGTCTTAAGTCAAGAGTCATTCCTGTATTGAAGTTCTCGTTATAGATTCTTCCTATATAGAATCTTCTGTATCTTCGATTTCAAGAGTTCTTCTTGTGTAGAACTTCTCGCTAGAGATTCTTTTTGTCATAGAATCTTTCGTGTCTTGAAATCGAGTTAGGATTTCTTTCTATATAGAACTCCTTGTTGCAGATTCTTCCTATGTAGAATCTTTTGCTTACTCCAAAAATTTTTCCTATATAGAACTTCTCATTGGAGATTCTTTCTGTAATAGAATCTTCGCGTCTTGGAGTCTTCAAATCAAGATTTTTCCTATATAGAACTTCTTCTTGTGGATTCTTCTTATATAGAATCTTGTAAGTTCTTTCTATATAGAACTTTTTGATGCAGACTCTTTCTATATAAAATCTTTTAAGTCGTGAGTTCTTACTGTATAGAACTTCTTGGTTGAATCTCTTCTTGAATCTTGATTTTTTTGGTTCTTCATGCAATCTTCATCCTACAATCGTGAGTTCTTTTTGTGTAGAACTATGGTCAGCACTTTATTTCCTGATGTGGATTTCAACAACTTCTATTGTCTCTTTATTATGTTCACGTTTCATCTTTTGAATCTCTTTTGGTTCTTGTGTATATGTAGAAAAGACAATCAAAATGTTTTACAATGTAGGTTAGCAGGAGCCTAATCTTAAGGATGCTTACACTATATGATGCATGAATGATGATACCTTGATATCTTTCGTGATCCTTGTATTTGAACAGGCAATGGTAATGCTTTCTCATCTTCAATCTTCTTCTCAATGTAGCAATGATATCTCATCTCACGTTATGAGTTCAAACTTTAAATATCAACTTGTCTCGAGGTATCTTTCTATACTTTCACTTCCGGAGAATCTTTGAGATATTTTTCTTTTCTTTTTCTTTTCTTTTCTTTTCATTTTTTTCTCTTTTATTTTTTTCTTTTTAGTTTTTTTTTTCTTTTTTCATTCTTTTTTCCTTTCTTTTCCACTGACGAGTTGGTCTTCGAATAACATTTGCATGTTGTTGCCCCATTTTGGTGTACTTTATAGTTTTGGCATTTTAGAATTTTCACGTGAGTATTTTCTGTTGTATGCGATTCTTCTTGTATTATGTCTAGTTCTTTGCCTAAATCACTTACACTTTTAAGACTATAACAAAGTAATGTCAAGAAATCTTTTGTTTATTATAAATCTATGTTAACTTAAAAACGTGATGAACGATAATTTGTGAAAAATATATATAATAGATTTATATTCAAAATATCATGGCAAACATGAGATTTTTGAAAAGATGAAAAAAAACCCAATACAAAGTTTTGAATATTTCATTGCATTAATGACATGTGGATCCTTGTTGACGATAGATTTCTTGCCTCAGGTCCTGTCATTGTATCTGGTTTGCCCATTGGATGCCAATTCTCAAAATAGATTCGAGCCGTCCTTTACGGGTTTTCAACTCGATTCCTTCGTTGGTTACAAGAAACCTTTTTTGGGTTTTCCCCTTGAACCTTTTTTATTTTCTTTTTACTCTTTTCTCTTTTTTTATTCTTTTCTTTCTTTTTGTTCATTTTTCTTTTTTTATCCTTTTTAAGTTTAATATCTTTTATCTGAGTCCGAATTTATTGAGTTACTCAGTTCGCGTCCATCTATTTTTGTTAGGATTAACGCTCCTCCGGAAAAGGTCTTTTTAACCACGTAGGGTCATTTTTAGTTTGGCATCCACTTCCCACGAAAGTCTTTCTGTATGGGCAAGATCTTTTTCAGTACCAGATCTCCCTCTCGAAATTCTTTAGGCCTAACCTTCTTGTTGTAGGCTTGTACCATCCTTCTCTGATTCATCTGACCATGAAAGATGGCCATTAATCTATTTTCCTCAATGAGGTTGAGCTGATCATATCTACCTTGTACCCATTCAGCTTCATCCAACTTTACTTCATTCAGGATTCAGAGCGACCGAATCTCCACTTCTATGGGCAGTACTGCTTTTGTGCCATACACCGTTTCCCTCGTCAATGTACATACATATGTTCTGTAGGCAAATAAGGTAAACGATAAATTCTCAAGCCAATCTATGAAAGTTTATGTCATTTTTTCTATGATCTTCTTGATGTTTTTATTTGCCGCTTCTACTAACACACTTCTGTAATCATCTTAATATTCAAATTCTAAGCATTATCAGTAATGATTCTTTCTGGCAAGCTATAACGACAAATGATTTTCTTCTTTATAAACTTACAGATTATTGCCCTCGTGATGTTGGGATAAGAGGTTGTATCTACCCATTTGATGAAGTAATCAATGACTACTAAGATGAAGTGGTGTCTATTAAATGTTGTTGGATGAATCTAGCCAATGAAATTCATTCCCCATATTTCAAAAGGCTATGATGAATTCATGGTGTGCAACAATGATAGTGGAGAATGAATCTTATCAACATATATCTGACACTTATTTCACTTCTTGACATAACTGATACAATTTGCTTCCATAGTCAACCAATAATACTTGTACCTCATAATTTTACGGGCCATCAAGAAACCATTAGCATGTGTTACGCATAAACCATTATGCACTTCTTCAAGAATTTATTTAGCTCGTTGGGCATTGACACATCTTAATAGCACCTGGTCTTTGCCTCTTTTGTACAAGACTTCTCCATCTACATACCCTACAGCCAATCTTCTGAGGGTTTTCTTGTCATTCCCGCTTACTCCTTAAGGATAAGTTTGGCATTTAATGTATTGTAGGATATCGGGGTACCATGATTTACCGTCTACCTCTTCTTCCAAGGTGTAACAATAACCTGGTATTTCAAAAGTTTGTATTCTTATTGGCCTCATTTATGCTCTTGTACTAGCTTTAAACATTGCAGCTAAAGTAACTAGAGCATTTGCCATCTGATTATCTTCACTTGGAAGATAGGTGAAATTAATCTTCTCAAATCTTTTAATCAACTCTTGGATTAAATCGTAGTATCTGACTAGCCTTTAATCTCTTATTTCTCATTCTTCACGAAGCTGATAAATCACTAAAGATGAGTCCTCAAACACTTGAAGTATTTTAACTATTCTCTTGATCCTTGTAATCCCATAACACAAGCTTCATACTCGGCTATGTTATTCGTACAAAAGAATTTCAGTCTGCTTGTGAAGGGATAATAAACATTATCTGAAGAGATTAACATCGCACCTATTCTATGCCCTAGTGCGTTAGATGCTCCATCAAAATACAACTTCCATGACTCTTCTTCTAGGGTGGTTTCTTCTTATTTTGCGATATACATCAAATCTTCATCAAGAAAATTAAAGTTAAGGGACTGATACTCCTATGAAGCTCAGCTTGCTAAGAAATCAGCAATGACACTTCCTTTTATTGCTTTTGACTCACATAAACGATGTCAAATTTAGATGACAACATTTGATAACGAGCCATTTTCCCGGTCAACGCTGGTGGTTCCATCAAATATTTCAATGGATCCAGTTTGGATATCAACCATATTGTGTGATATAACATTTATTTCCTGAGCCTTTTAGTAGTCCACACTAAAACACAACACAACTTCTAAATTGGTGGATACCGAGTTTCACAGTCCATAAAATTTTTACTCAAGTAACAGATGACCCTTTTTTCTTTCCGAACTCAACATGTTGTCCTAGCACACACCCCATTTAATTCTTATAAATTATTAAGTATAAGATCAATGGTCTATCTGGTATTGGTGACACTAGGATTGGGGGATTTATCAAATACTTTTTAATTTTTTCTAGAGCCTCTTAGCACTCAACATCCATACTCCTGGATTATTCTTTAGGAGTAGTTTAAAAACAAGATCACCCTTATCGATCAATTGAGAAATGAACTGAGATATGTAATTTAATCTCCCTAAAAATCCTCAAACTTCTTTATATGTTCGAGGAGGCGGAAGATGTTGATTACTTTCACTTTGTCTAGATCAATTTCTATTCTTCTTCTGCTAACCACGAATCCAAGGAGTTTTCCCAATGTTACCATAAAGGTATACTTGACAGGATTAAGCTTCAATTGATACTTTCTCAATCTCTGGAACAGTTTCTTTAAATTATGAATATGCTTATCTTCTATTCGGGACTTAGTAATCATATCATCCACGTACACCTCAATTTCTTTTTACATTATATTGTGAAAGAGGGTTACCATCGCTCTTTGGTAAGTTGCCCCATCATTTTTTAGTCTAAAAGGCATTATTTCATAACAAAATGCTCCTCATTCATTCACAAACATGGTCTGTTCTATATCTTCTAGATGCATCTTTATCTTGTTGTACCCTGAAAAACCATCCATGAAAGTGAACTATGAATGCCCTATAGTATTGTCAACCAGGGTATCGATATGAGGCAAAGGAAAATTATCTTTTGGGTTTGCTTTATTAAGATCTCGATAATCGACACACAAATGCATTTTTCCTTCTTTCTTTGGCACAAGGACTATATTCGCAACTCATTCAGGGTATTTTGCCACTTTTAGAAAACCAAAATCAAATTGTTTCTTCACTTCTTTCCTGATTTTTAGCAACATATCGGACCTCATTCTTCTCAGCTTTTTATGGACTTGCTTGTATTCAGGTTTTTCGGTAACCTGTGTACCATGATATCTATATTTAGTCCTGGCATATCTTGATAGGTCCAAGCGAATACATCCTTGAACTCTTGCAGTAATGTTATCAAATCATGTCTAGTCTTAGAGCAGAATGTAGTTCCAATTTTTACTTCTCTCCTATTTTCATCAGTCCCTAAATTGAGGATCTCTAATTCCTCCTGTTGGAGCAGGATCTGTTTTTCATCATTTTCCATCAATCTCATTAACTCATCAGGGACTTTATAATCTATATCCACTTCTGCCGAACATAGAGGCTTTTTAAAGTCTACCCAAGGTCAGATCCATAGTCATTCATATAGTTAATTGCAAGAGCCCTGTATGTAGAGATACAAATATATATGTTTGGATAAAAATAATTGTTATTTGCATGAAGAATTGTATAGGGTATGTGTATGAAAACAGATATTGAAAAATGTTTGACGTTTAATGTAATATAAATAAGAAATATATTTTAACTATAATAGTATGTTAACATAGTGACCCTTTTACAAAAGATCTCTAATGCTTGTGGGTAAAAGCAGAAGGGTTAGTTCAAGACATTACTCTTTTTTAGTCCTAAGAACTACATGCAAGTCTATAGTGCTCCAGTTATTGAGTGATTTCCCCAGTAAACAAGGGCGAATCCCAATAGAAAACTTGCTGGTATTTTCTTCATCAAATACCATATTAATAAACATTCATTCTGATGAGTACTCAAAAGTCCTTATTTTTATATCATTTTCCCACTCGATTATTGTTAATAATGGATAGATTTAACGACAATATTGGATAAATCTTTTTATTTTTCATTTTTCGGCATCTCAATACGGATTTCATGAATTTACCTATATTTGGCATAAAGCAGATGCATTTGATGGTTTTCTTTCTTAGACAAGAAACTATATCACAAGAGTTGCCAAACAAAAGGACAGATGCTGGAAACCATAGCTGGAATACAGATGAGCACCCGTCATGGCATCAGTTTGAGAGTCGCGGCAACCGATGCCGCGGTAGAATTTGAAGAACAAATATCGATATGATAGGCGATCTGAAGAGAAAAATAAGGTGGACGTTTTAAGACAAGCGACATGGAAATCAGAGCTGGAAAACACAAGGAAAGTCAAAGTCAAAGGCCACACAAAAAAAGAGTCCTTATAGGAATAAACTAGGAAATAAAATAAAGATCTTTCATTTATGTACTTAACTTGTGTTTTACTCCAAGTTGTATTCCTACTTTGGAAAGGTTTTCCCTAGGCCAAGCCTATATAAACCATAGCCTATGTAGAGAGGAGATATCTCGAAATCAAGTTTCATACAAAAACCCTAAACTCCTCCATCGTTCCCTAGGGTTTGGTTAGTTTATGGGTAGTTATGGAAGAAAGTTTGTAATTTGTTTAGTTCTTATTAATACAAATTCATAATTCATAGTTTATTCTTTCTGGGTACTTAAATTTCTTTGCATATGAGCTCAAGATGATAAGTATGTGAAGAAATATCTATTTGTCTAATATTGAGAGAGTTAGGCTCATGAAACGAGAGAATACGGTCTTTGCTCATGGGCATTGACTAATCTGTCAAGGATTTAAGTGACTAACAAGACGCATGTGAGGTTGTTATCCGCCATTGATTAACACTAAGAGGTATCATCAAGACACGGGGATTTCAATAGTTCTCTTCGCTTAGGGATAAGGAAGAAGACATATAAGGATGCTTTGTTGAACTATGAGTTGTTGAATTATCGACAAGACATAAACCTGCCTAGACAGCTGCGACGACCCTTTGTGCGATCTGCCGAAGCTGCAGTTCAACACTATTGCATTATAAGAACGAGACAATTATATTTTGATTTCACACTACGAAACACTCTAACCTGTCTCACTTTTTTATCCTTGATTTCTTGATCATTTATCTTTATTGTTTTAATTAGTTTTCTTAGTTATAATTCAAACCCAATTATTACTTGTGTCTTTAGTTTTCATAGTGCAGTCATAAGAAGTAGTAAAGTCAACACAATCCTTGTGGGATCGATATCTTAAATATTACAATCTGACAAAGGTGGAATTAACATAAATTTATAGCCTCCATCACCTTCCAAAGACTCATTGAATATTTCTTCATCATTAAGCTTATCATTCTCATGATTAGCTTCATTTATGCGCTGCTCGACATTAACAATCCCGTTGAACACAAAATTGTTTTGAGGAAAATCTTCTATGAACTTAACCTTCCTCATTTCTTCCCTTCTTCTGTAATCTTCTCTTTTCTGTAACATGACAGGCTTATAATCGAGCCTGCAGTTTTCTTTCTTGAAAATAAAGGCTTTTGCAAGTAAGTTCCTTTGTATGTTTCTTCTTGAATCTCTTCCTGTTTCAGCCTCTCGTACTAAGGTTTGATGAACGGTCTTCTTGGTACAATCAAATAACCTGTAGGTTGGGATCATGCTTCCCTCTACAATATTCCTTTTTACTCTCCTATCACTTTTATCCTCAATGATGTTCTTGCCGTGCCCCCCATGACTTGGAAAAGGATTAGAGGCTACTCTCGGATCCTCAAACTTCAAAATCCCCGCGTTCATCAAATTCTTGACGACTTTCTTGAAAGTGATACAATTTTTTGTTGAATGTCCAGGAGCGCTAGAAACATATGTGCATCGTTCTGGACATTTAATAATAATGCTATGTCACTAAATTTTTGCTGTAAGGCTTCTTTCAAATCTGAATCACAATTTTACCATATCTTCTTCAACTCGTCAAGATTATTCTGCTTTGAAACAATCAAAGTGGGCTTGACAATTTCTGATACGTGTTCTTTTGATAAACTGTTTCCTTTATCCATTTGTATGCGTTCAGACCACCCCCATACTATTGCGTTGGCACTTTTGTTTATACAGAACCTCTCGTCCATATTTGAGCGTCTTCTAGATTGCACTTTTGAATCAATACCTATGTATGAAATGATATGCAAAAATGGATGCAAAAAGAAAAAGAAAAACAAAATAAACACCAAAAGAAAATCAATTAGTAGTTAATCTAAAAATAATATACATAATAAATAACTAAATTGAATGAAAAAATAGTACAAAGCATAAAATAATTAACAAACAAGTAATAACACATATATAAAAGACAACTTAAAGGGTAATTTTAAACGGGTTACATAACGGCATGGTTTCGAGTAGGTAAACTTCTATGGTTCACTATATGCGTTTAGGTTCTAGAGTAAGCGGTACCGAAACTGCCGCTGAGAAAATCGATTCGGGTGAATATGACCTTATTTATACGGAGGTAAAACCCCCCACAAAATATAAGGACCAAAATTCCGGAAATGAATTACAACGCTATACGAAGGTAAAGACCCCACAAAGCGAAGTAATCATTCTCATTTAAGGGTTCTTAATCTAATATATGATGACAAGTTAAAAATTAATTTAATTTGAATTTTTTATTTTCTTAGAAATTATGATGTGAATCGAACGAAGGCTTAACTCCTTTTAAAAAAACAAAAATAAGAATTCCCCAACAGAGTCGCCATCTGTAAGGATGTGTGGATACAAAAATATAAGGACCAACTCTGTAATTCTCCCATTTTACTTAATTTCGCAGATCCAGGTCGGGTATTCGGGTGGTTATCGGTTTCATAGATTAAAACAACATCATTTTGGGGCTTGGAAAGTTGCCTCCAAAATGACGTAGTTTTATGTTAGCCTTATATACCCCTTTTCAATTCAAGAATCTTTATATCCCCTTATTTCACTTGAAATAAAATTCAAACATTTCTTCTTCTCTCAACTCTCTATTTTCAGTCGCCGGTGGGAGGAGGTTCACAGCGGTACACCGCTTGCCGGCGACAGCCATTACTTTCGGAAGTCATCGAAACAAAAAAAAAGATTAGGTTTTTCCGAAAGCTCAGGTGAGGAAACCAAACCTGACCTCAAAATTTTGAAATAAGATGCACAACGGAGTAGATCTATAAGAAAAGAGATAAGTGTTTCATATTTTTTTACCTTTTTTCATAAATATTTCTCGATCTTCTTCTCACTCACGTTACACTAGGTTTAATATTCGTTGGATTTGTGTTTTTTTACGAATAGTACTCGGGTTTTTTATGTTTAAAATGCTCTTTTCTCATTCATCTGAAAGTGGATGCGATGCATACACTAATTTTATCTTGGGTTTTATACTCATTCGAAATCAAGCGAAAATAATTAAAATTTCCATATTTTCTTTGCTTTTTCTAGATCTGGTATACTTTAGAGCTTAATCTGTTTTTCTTTTATGTTTTACAGGTCCAAAATGGGTGGTAGAGCAAGGCGGTGACCAGATTTGGGTGGTGGCCATTTGTGGGAAACAATAGGTAGAGCGTGTGATCCACGCGTGAGTTAAAGAGTTGTACGTGGTGGTCACGCACGGGCAGTGATAATTCTAGCGGCTGACATGGTTGGGGGAAGAGTTAGGGTATTAGGGTTTATTTGGATTATAATTAGGGTTATCTTATAGGTTAATACTTAGATCTTGGTTCAGTTGTAATGGATTTTTTTGTAATAATAATAAAAAGGGTTTTATTTTGGACACATTTTGATTTTGTTTGGATCTGAAAAAAGTAATTAAAATGGCTATTATAAGAATGTTATAGGTTTTTCTTAGTTTCTGCATGAGAATATTTATGCCTTGAAGAGTTTGAAGAGGGTTACTCCCGATCTGTTACTGATGGTTGGTTCAGGATCTAGACCAAGTACCCGTAGAGGTTCCTTGTCATCTACTCTGGGAGGGAGTACTTTCAGATCAGTTAGAGCACCTCTACCCCAAGCATGTGAACATTGCGACCAACATCACCATGAATTTTGTTTCCTGCTTTGGGGGGTTTATTACCGGTGCTGTGAACTAGGGTATATGGTGAAAGATTGTCCAATTTTGAATGAGAGTGTGTTGGACCAATCTCCGAGGGTTGCTTTTTCATGGCATGTGCAAAGGGTTGCTAGAGAAAGATCTAGGTGTAATCAACTTACTTTGGTGGAGGACTTGCGAGATCCACCGTTAGAGTTGACGGTTAGAGTTATACCTTTTGTTATTACAAAAGGCCCATTACAACAGAAAATGGGACAGAACACGGTTATCTGACAATTTCAAAGAAATAGATCCACCGTTAGATATTGAATCTTCTATGGTTGATAAGTTGATCTTGGTTGATCATGTGTTAAGTAAAATCTGAAATATATTGGATTGAGTAGTAGTTTGAGTTATACCTTTAGTTCGAAAAGTCTTTACCGTAGATAAAGGCTAGGAAATGTAGTGCTTAGAAAACCTTTAGGAGTGGGAAGGGTAAAAAGGGTTATAAGTGTGAAATCTTAAAACCTTAGTTTGTTTTGGACTAAGTTGTTGATGCTAAGTATGTGAGATCTTTATCTCTTTGAGAAATGTAGTGCTTTGTGGTGGTAGTTTAGAGAGTTTCTTGTTGCGAGATGTTTTTGGGTTAAAAAGTAGACAAGGTTTTAAGTTCTAGACCTTTAGGCTTTGGCGTGTTAAGGGTATGAAGGTACCCTTAGAGAATAAGGCAACTTTACAGTTGGATCATGGTTTGGACTACGTTGAATGTAAGGTCGAGTCTGTCGCTAGTGGTTGTCTTAGTAGCTTTGGATGGGGTTTAATCGAGGGGTAATAATGAAATATTACCCCAATATCCCGATTTTGGGGTTAGTAGTTTGAGTGATGATTTAGGAAATTCGATTCAGGTCGAATCAGGTTCTTCGGTTCGTTATTCCGGAAAAATTAAAATAATAATATTCTAATCGGACAAGTAATAATTTTGGAAAATGGTTTAGAAATATTAAAAAGATGTTTTAAAATTAAAGGAATGTTATTTGAACTTCAATTTGATTTATAATTAAATTTAATTATGTACTAGTGACCAAATTATAATTTTGGAAAAAGATTTGGTGGTTTAATTGGTAATTTTTAAAAATGGGTATTTTTAGTGACTAAATTGGAAAGCAAGCTATACTTAGAATTCTTAGAGGACCATAAACCCAAATTATTTTTAATTAATGATTTATCCACCAAAATTGTTTTTAAATAGTTTTTAAAAAAAAAGATGATAATTTTATTTTCTCATCTTTTCTCTCATGATTTTCTCTCCATTTTCTCTCCATCTTGTTCTTTAAAGTTCTTCAATTACTTGTTGGTTTCCTCATCATTTTCAACAAGATTTATTTCATTTTATTCATATTTTCATTCTCTACAAAGCCTATTCATCAATTTTGCAAAATCAACATCCATTTTCAAGAAATCAAGGAGAGGATTTCTCATCTTTTTGGTGGAGTAAATCTCAAAGGTAACTTGCTGAATTTTAATCTTTTTCTAAGGTTATTTATTGAAATTACCAAGTATTAGCTTGTTAATCATTAAGTGAAACTTGATTTCATGTTTTTAATTCTAGATCTAATAATTTTATGAGGATTTTTGTGAAATCTTTTTAGATCTCAATTAATGCTGTAATTAGGTTGATTTAATTATTTTATTATGTTAATTAAATGATTAAATGAGTCTTGAATTGATGGCACATTAATTTAATCCCAGAATAATGCAATCGGTGTTGTTTTAAGGTGATTTTCAGTTGCTTTAGGGGCTGTTTTAGGTGTTTTAATGTTGCTGGAGGTATAAGGATGATTTAGATGTGTTTTTGGTTCATAATTAAAGTGGATTGGATGTTAGAATCATTAGTTTTTGGACTGATGTTGTTCGGATGCGTTTCGGCTTAGTTTTCGATCTTTTCGGCTAAGTTTTCGATAGTTTTGTGGAGGTTTGATGTGGCTGCTGGTTTGAGCATGTTATGATGTGAATATGCTTTGTTTTTAATGTTGTAGAGGTAGTGCAAGAATATGCTTAAGTGGCTGGTGCATTGGCGTTGCCATCGGAGCATCGACGAGGGCTCATTTAGCTTGTCGATGAGTGTTTTCGGACTTAAAGCGAATCGCATTGGTTCGGTTCTATTTTGGGGGCTATGGAATAGTTTGAAAACTTTCTATAGTTCAAGAGTAAGTAAAGTAAATAATTTTGATGCATTATCATGAGTTTCGACTACTTTCGGTAAAGGCATCTAGGATGATAACTTAATGAGATTTTGGGAAATGCATAAGTATGATTTTGAAATGATGCATAAATGAGATAATTGCTGAAAATGCATGGTTTAAAAAGACATCCATGATTAGGGAAATATGAAAAATGAATTTGGAATATATATGGTTTTTTGCCTTCAAATTAAAGGTGCCATTGGACATGACTTTTGGTTTATTTGTTGAGTACATTATGGATGCATTATGAGCTAAAAATGAATTGGAATATTATGTGGTTATTTGCCTTGAAATTGATGGTGCCGTTGGGTATGACATTTGGTTCATTCGTGAACATATTATACATGCATTATGAGCAGCAAATTATCATGCACATTTGATTATGATATTGGCTTAGTGACACTAACTTTAGATTCGAATACGAATGACATGTCATTAGGATTGTCTTGAGTGAACTATAAACATTATTGAGAATAAAGAATATTGCCTACACGTAATAAGGGTGACTTTGTGTCCAATTGTGCGTGGTAGAGCCGCCTACACGTAACAAGGGTGACTATGTGTCCAACCGCACGTGGTAGTGCTATAATGGTGACTTTATATCATGTCAATGGTGATTTTGTGTCATGTCAATGGTAACTTCGTGTCATATCAATGGTGAATTCGTTTCATGATGAGACTAATGGTCTCTAGCAATGGATCTGTGTATTTGGTGAACTTAAGGTTCACAATAAGTGATCACTAGAAAGCCAATATGCGTACATGGATTTAAAGAAAACATTATGCATCATTCATGAATTGTTTTGGTAATGTTGAACATACTCAAGAAAGTGATTTGATATTTTAGACATGAACGTGGAATGTTAAGCATGCATATTTTTAGTGATGCATTACAAACTATGGTTTAAATATGATTTTAAGTTGATGCATAGATGATTTTGTTGGAGCTTCCTCACTAAGCATGTTGTGCTTAAGTTCTTCTTTCATCTTTGCAGAGCAATAGAGACATCTTTGGGCTGCATTTGGAGCAAGAGCACCAAGGGTAAAAGCTACATAGTTGTTGGTATGTTTTGGCAAATAAGTTGGGGCTTGGCAATGTGTAAACCAATTCAATAGTAGAGTGAGTGTACTACTTGATTTTAGACTTGTAAAGAGACTATATTTTGCTTGAGCTATTATTTTTGGAATGTAATAGTTTTTTGGATTGCCTGGAGCCTGAGTATACATGTTTGTTCTTTATTTTAAAACTTATCAAAGAAAGCACGTACACTTGCACAAGCATGGATATCCTTGTTTCTAACCATATTTTGGGAAGCATGCCTATAGGTTATTTGAGATTCTTGATGTTAATGTTGGTGTGCTTTATGTTTTTTTATGCTTAGGAATCATGCATGTAGTTGTGGGTAACTAATGGTTGTGTCTTGAGTCGGTTGAATTCACATAGTTGCTGGAAATTGTATTTTAGTCATGAATATCTTTCTTTGTTCAATTAGGGTATCTACAGATGTTATTTTGAGCTAAAATTTTACATGGATGCATAAAGTTGATTTTATTTCAAGATGGATAACTTAATTTGGACGAAGTCCTTGTAATTTGAAAGATTTATATTTTGGTCCCTAATTCGATAAAACATGTAATTGACGATGTTAGAATGCTCCGTTTGATTTGAAATTTACCGAGGGGGATACTTGTATTTTTAATTAAACTTTGATGAAAAAAATTCTACTTTGTCATTAGAATTTAAAAATTTTACGTTTTAGTCATTAATTCAGTTAAGTGTTAATCGGATGCTTATTTGTGATCAGATTGCTTCCGTTAATGCTTTGTATGAGACCAAGACATGTAGAAACTTAATTATGCATCTAAAAAAAATATATCGGTTTTCAAGGTTGTTTATCGAATTGGACCTTTGCGGGTTTGGTTCGATATTCCCCATGTGACCCGTTAGTGTCGGTTCCGTCTAGGCCGGGCTAAGGGGGTTACAGTTTAGTCGAGGGGTAATAATGAAATATTATTACGTGGCTCACGAGATCCATGATCGATAATGGATTGTTGCTTGGTGGTAGTCCAGTAAGTTTTCTTGGGAAAAAGATAGTGTGTGGGGTCAAGAAAGGTGTTGATATGTGGTACATCAATAATAGGCGGTTAACATATATGTTGTGTGTAAGCTAGATGTTGACAGTGGAAATAGATATGGATAAAGAAGCTACCAGAGTCTGAGTTTTGTCAGATGGTCTCGTATATACAAAGTTAAGACCGGTTAAGAAAGTGGTTAAAAAGGGAAGTTTAGACCCTTGGGAGTGGAGTTGTTAACTTAGTTGCTTAGGAGAGTTGAGGTCGTTAGTTTGAGGTTTTTCTTGAACAATGGTGTTTAAAAAAAGGTGTGATAGTGAGTTACGTTCTTGGCTTACCTTGTGGTAGTAGTGCATCGTTTCAGTTTAAGAAAAGTTTGAGATTTCTTGTAAGAACATAAATAGTGGTGGTTAGATTGTTAGAATCTTCGTAGAAGCTAATAAATTTTAGTCGTTTAGTTATTGGTTTGTTAAAGGATGGTTGAATGAAGAATCCCACTTTTTGGGTTATTCTTAGAAAAGTTGTATGTAGCTTTGGTGGAGAAAGGTTAGGAAGCTCAAAATCAAGGTCTAAGAGTGGGAGAAGCTTGTGGGAGTCTTAATCTGGGTTTGTTGCTTGAGGTCAGTAAATTTATGACTCTTACTCTTCATGTATCATGAAATAATTTCCTTCCTTATCGCTTGAGATGGGTGTTTCGGTAGATTAAAACCCTAAAATGGTAGATTTTGTATTATGAGTTATTTTGATGTAAAACTGTTAGAAAAATACCTATTATGTTTCATTTAACTAGCAAAAATGAAATAGGAATCAACCATATAGGTTGAGGTGGGAAATTTGGAGATTACTCAACCCATACCTGCATTTTCGTGCAGACATATCGTTACTGGGTAGCCATGTATCTATACCCTTTAGAGGAAATAAGGGTTTAGTTAGTAGACGTTTTGGAACGTCATGCCTGTGTTCTGATACCAAAACTTACAGTAACAATTTGTATCGATACCTCCTTAGGGGAGTATCAAAACTAGGGTATATCGATACCCCGTAGAGGTGTATCAATACGGGTAGTTATATCTTGAATTTTTAAGGCTATATAGTCGTATCGATACGCAATGGGAGGCGTATCGACACTGAGGCATATCGATACGGATGGGAGGTATATCGATATTGGAGTGTATCGATAAGCATGAAAGACGTATCGATAATGGAGTGTTTCGATACGTATAGGAGGCGTATCAATACTAAGGCATTTCGATACCCCATATAGGCGTATCAATACGCTAGGATAATCTGCCCAAATTTTAAAGGGTTGAGTTTGAGAGTTTTATAATTTATGCTATGGGTTTTTATGGGTTAATTAAGCCATAACATAAATTACAAGACTGATAAGCTGAGTTTATTATCCTAATACGTGAATTTATGAAGAATGGCTTAGTAATTGATAGATGGCTTAGTATTATGCTTCCCTAGGGATCCATGATGAATCGGAAAATAATGTATGGTGGTTAAGGTCCTTGTTCTATGCTGATGGGACACTAATATATTTAAAGGGATTTAGTTAATGAAATAATCTAAAGAGAATCTTGTAAATTATCTAATGGCTTTATGTATCTAATATTAATTATGAGATATGTCTTGGTTATTAGTTAAGTTATATGCTTGACCTAAATTGATGATGTGTGTGTGGACGCTTAAGGAGTATGAGTTACTTGTATGACTTGGTAAAGGGAATCTGGATATCCTAGAGTAAGTGCATAGGCGCTTAGTTAAGGGGACACGTACTTTGGACTGTGTGAGTACATCCGACTTGTCCACAGACTATGTGATTTGAATACGGTTCAAACCTATCGGTGGCTATGATGATTCAGATAAGGAATATAACTTGATGGAATATGTGAGCATCAAGAACTTGATGGGCTATGTGAGCATCAAGCAACTCGACGGGCTATGAGAACTCAAGTAACTTGATGGGCTATGTGCCTTCAAGGATGGACTGCTTGTGGCTATATTGATCCAAGTATGTCATGAACGTATCTGTGGCTATGTTGATCTAGATATATGGTCCAACCCGAAGATTATGTGATCATGGGGAAATCTTATGGCTATGTGACCACGAGTATAGTAGGGCTACGTTTGTCCAATAGTTATGGGTGTTGTGTGCTTATGTGGATGTGGCGTGAGTAATGGTTAACCTTTATACCCTAAATTTGTGTGAGTAGGGTAAGAAACTTATAACTCGCTGTGTTGTGTGATCTCGAGTAACTCGATGGGCTGTGTGATACCGAGTAAATAAGTTTAGTATGACATTTAATCTTCTAGAATGACTTTATCTTGAGATAAATAATTTGGAAACTTTACCTAAGGTACATTAGAGGATGAACCTTATTTTAGAAGTCTTTCTGCAAACTCTTGACTATCTTATCTTGCATGTTCGTTTTATGATATCCATGAATTGCAGTAGAGTAAAAATATACCACTGAGCTTGTTAGCTAAGCATGCAGAATTGTGTTTTTTCTATTGTGTTGGTGACAAGTAATTTTAAAGGAGCACATCGAGGATGACTTCCTAGCATCCGAGTCGTGAAAAGAGTAAAATAATTAATCTTTAGTTTGGACTTAATGTTTCATAGGACTTACCACAAAGAGAGTTTGTATCTTTACTTTGAATTTCATTTTGAGTCGGATAATGTATTTTAAAAATGAACACCTATTTTTTAAACACTTTATTCTATTTTATTTTGGATCTACGTGGATTTATGAAATGTGAAGTTTTGAAACTTTGGAACACATGGTTTTAAAAGAATTTTGAGGGGTCGGGTTTTGGATGACCCGAATGTAACATTTTGGATCGGGATTGGAGTGTTATACAAAGAAAAGGTAAAAACCCTAATTCAAAGAATCAAACAATATATTTATAAGCATCACCAAAACTCAACGATAAAAGATGAAAACTAATAACAAAAAATATTAAAAAGAAATACACATGACTATAAGACACGTTAACAACACAGTCATTACTATAACTTGATAACAAATAAGTGTTGTGATTATGTGCTCCTATCAAAATTCAGTTTGAAGGTTCAAAATAAAAAGAACAATGGGATAATCGAAAGAACGTCATGTTGATTAGTTGTGACAACGTTAAATCTAACCCTAATACAAAACTAAATAATATAAATAGTCAAATGATCCGTTAAGAAAAGATGACATATCAAAAGATAGACGAAACAAAATATAGAAAAAAGTATCTTGTGACATTTTGTATCTTCATTTGTTTTGCATGATTAAAAAAAACAATGGATGGAGTATTGAAATGAAATGATTAAAACTTAACCTTTAAGGTCATTTAAAAAAATTAAAAGAGAAGAATTTTATCTTGAATCAAGTCTTGCTTGTATTGTGTGCAACAAAATTTGAAATTAAAAAAAATCTAAAAAAATCTAAAAAAAATTAAATATTTCAAAATTTCAAAAATAAATAAAAAAATTAAAATAAATCTAGAATAATCTAAAAAAATAAATATTTTAAAATAAAAATATAAAAAAGTTCAAATAAATTCAAATAAATCTAGAATGAATAATCTTTAAAAAATTGAAAAAATAAATTTTAATAAATTAAAAAAATCCGAAAATTAAAATAAATCTAGAATAATCTTTAAAAAATCTGAAAATAATTTTAAAAATTAAAAAAAAATCCAAAATATTCTTCTTCTTCAAGTAAAATCCTAATCAACTCCTATTTATAAAGTTTAAGACCTCCTAAAACCCTAGTTTCTACGTTATAAATACCCCAAACCCTTTAGGAAAATCACAAAGCAAAACAAAAACAAAGCAAAAATACAAGGAAAATTCAAGAGAAAAAGCTTACGAGTTTGAATAAGTGGAAGGGTTAGAAAAACATTAGATTTGATATCTTCCCAGGATAATTTAATCCAACGACGGATTTACGAGTTTGAAAGTAGTAAAAAGAATCGAATTTTTCTTTATTTTTATCTTTATTCCATTCCATTATTATTATTATTATTATTATTATTATTATTATTTTATGTAAAATACTCTGCCGTTATTTGATTTTAATCAGTAATATAAAAATTTTGAATGTTAAAAATTGTTCTACGAAAGAAAGAGGACCGTTGGTATCGGTGAGTATTTATTCACGTGAATTCAATTCTGAAATTGAATTCAATTTCAAATTGTTGCAGATTTATTTAACAAATAGGTAAAATTGCTTTTTAGGTCCTCTTAGATTTAGGTGCTTAAATTCATGCTCTTAAGTTTTAGTTTTATTTTATTTTAGTCCTTTTTATCATGATTTATCTTAATTGGATTCTTGTTCATGAATTTATTTAATTATTGAATAAAAAAATTTGTTTAGATTTAATTTAATAATTAGTTGGTTTTTATTAATTGATTTGTGAATGAAATTTTAATTAGATATTTATTGGAATAATTATATAAAAGATTAGATTATTTTTTATGTAGTTTAATTTATTTGATTTGATTTATTTTAATTTAATTATATTTGGCATGTCTTTATATGTTCTTAAATTTTATTTATATATAGTTAATTTTTATATAGTAATGTTATTAACCACTTTTCAAGCTTGGTAGACAACACAACCCCTGTTATGTACCAATTTTGGGTGTTGTGGGGATGTTATAACCTTCCCCACACGTAACTAACTCCCGAACCCGATTACAACTTTGATTCAAACGCAGATCAGTTTCATAGGTTTACAGTCGTACCTATTCAAAACGACTGATGGTGACTCCATTATTTGACAAATTTTTGAAGGTCCAACCAATTTTGACCCGAACCAAAAACGGTGTCCACAGCTTGGTGACTCTGTTAGGGACTTCTCAAGGGTCAAGCCCCCAAAAGGGGTACATTTTGTGTTGTATTATTCCATGAGCTTTCTACCCGAGCTTGGACCTAATTAAGTGAGGGCAAAACACTGCTCCTTCGTGAGGTCCTCCGTACAGGATAGTAGTTGCCTCCGGGTTGCATGTGATCTATGACTTCGTAAGGTTAACCTCCGCATAGTCATAGAGAAGTGCATCCCCTCGAGTTGAACTTGGTTCTATGATCCTATAATGGGAGAGGGCTAAGGGCCTTACTAGCCTTAGTAGGCGACTGTAAGGACAATTCGGGTACACTATCTAGAACCATAACCTCATATAATAAACCGTAGGGACCTACCCTATTTAGAGCTATGATAAACCTAAATCACAGTACGCTACCCGTTAATAATATGTGTTATATTTTATTTATTTATTTATTTACTTCGCTTTATTTTACTTTATATAATCAAGCATGTGTTATATTCATATTTTTTTTATTAACCAATTTTTCTTTTTTGTTTATGTTTGTATGCATGTGCATCATCATCATCATCATAGGAAGGTGTTGGTTATTAATTTGTTTTGATAAAAAAAGTCTTCACTATGGCCAAAAGAATTTAATGTATATCGGGAAAAAAATATGATGTTCAAAAATGGTCAGAGAGCGTCCAAAGAAAAAGAGGTGGTAGTGTTTCAGCAAGTTCGGACGATCAATTTGTTGGTTATGTTCATCTCCAGTTCAAAGAGAACAATACTCAAGAGTTAGAAGATATCTAGAATGGTTAGAGTAATGATAAAAGACAGATGGTTTATGATTCTTATGGGGACATAGCCTATTTGTTACGAGTACATGTAGACAAAGGTTTGATACGGGCCATGGCACAATTCTGGAATCCTTTATATAATTGCTTTACATTTAATAGAGAGGATATGACATCGACAATAGAAGAGTATGTTGCATTGCTTCATCTAAGGAATGTGCATGAATTTGAGATTTATGTGAAAGGGGTTGAACCTAAGACGTACAAAGAAAAACTTGCGGCTTTAACTAGGACAAGCATGTCATGGGTGGAGGCTCAGTTCAAAGATAAAGGAAAAAGCATTGCTATTGCATGGGACAAACTTCGAGGTTTGATTCGTTCACATCTTGACTCGAGGAAACAAGTTGATATTTTCGCATTAGGGATATACGGCTTGATTATTTTTCCAAAAGTAGTTGAACACATTGAAGCATCAGTGATAGACTTGTTTGGGGAACTTGAGAAAAACATTAACCTAGCTCCAACTATCTTGGCAAAAACATTTCGATCTTTTAATGTCCTAAAAAAATAAAGGTGTATATTCTATTGGGTGTACACAACTACTCATCGTATGGATTCATAGCCACCTAAGGGCAAAGGGAAAATCAACCATTCATGTTCATACTCCTACAATATTCACCATTACGAGAGTTCTTAGCAGAAGGGCCGAGAAATAAGAAGTTAGTAGGACAATGGAAATCAATTTTACAAGATTTGAGGGTGGAGGACATTACCTGGCGAGCTTATTGGTTGGACCATACTAATATTTTGTATAAGTGGTGCATTTGATTGGGTCCCTCTTCTCAAGATTTGGGGTACGACCGGATATGCTCATTTGTTAGTCTTGAGACAATACGGATCGTTGTAGTTTGTCGCAGTTACAAAGAGGATAGGATTATGTGAATTCACTTTTACTGAAAAGTTTAAGAAGCAAATTCTTGAGATTTCTAGGGCTTGGGCTTATCCATACAAGGCCAAGCTTGCAGCCCTAAAACTTTCTCCATATTATCAATTTTGGAGATCTAAGAGGAAAAATTACAATATGTCGCCCCCAAGTAAGGGACAGGTCCAGACGTTAGAGGAATAATTCAGAGAAATACCAAGCAAAGCTGAGACTGTGAGACAAGAATGCGAGAAAGAGAAAAAGGTGTTACATAGAAGGATCATTGAGTTAGAATCCGAAAATGAAAGACTTGAATATTATGTGACGTATTTTAAGAATTAGACGAATAAGTTTGAGAAACAGCTAGATGTAGTGAGTGTTGATTTTAAAGATTTGAAAGGGGATTATCAAAGGCTTCAAGAGAAATTAAAGAATGCCAACTTGAGAAAAACTCCACAAGAATAGGAAGAAGAGTTTCGTGATCGTGAAAATGACACAAAACGTTGTATAAAGCTATTGAAAACTAAAGAAAATCAACTAGAAGAGCTTGCAACTGGTCTACAAGTGACCCAAGAAGCAAACACGATAATTTTTAATGATCTCATGGTTAGTCATTCCCAGAACCAAGAATTACAGGAAGATTTGGTATCTCTACAGGGAATTATTCACATCTACCAACAACAAGACTCAGTAGTTGAACTCGAGAAGGCTTAACTTGAAAAACAATCTTTGAAGAAGATGATAAAAGTAGTAGAAAATTCATTGAAACAACCTAAAGATTTAATAAATGGCCTTCAAAGAGATTTCAAGTTTAGTGAGAAGCAGTGGGACCAGCGACATCAATTTGCACGAGGAGACATTAAAGTCAAAAATGAATTGATAAATGAAGCGCTTATTCAAATCCGTAAAATAGCAAAGCATATCACCAATATAGAGAAAGAAGCTGAAGATTTGCGATTGTGGATCAACCCCTCCATACACTTTGCTGATGAGTGGATCAAGTTCTTGGAAAGAGTTAAGAGACTAGGGAATGAAGCTAGACCATATGGCTGAGTGTGATGTTAGTTGTTTTTTTGTGTTTGTTAAAAACGTTGATGATGGTTTTTTTAGGAATATTGTTTTTCCCTTTAAGTTTTTTTAGGATTTAGGTTTATGTATAATTTCTTTCAAGTTTATTCAATAATATTTCTTTTCCGATTTATGCAAATATTGTTTTATCTTATTAATTTTCTAACTAACACCTAGTTGCATTCATTTTTTGCATTCAACATTTTATCATTTTGCATTCACAATGCATATATCTCATGAGCATTGACATTAAAAAGAAACTAATTCATGGGAGTTCAATATTAGTGATACTGGAAACAAAGGACGATCATATCAATCATCCTCACAACACGCGATTCAAGGCTAGAAAGGTGGAGGAAAGACTTCAGAAGTTAGAAAAGTCTCAAAAACAAATTACTCAAGATATCAAAGGCTTAAGAGAGGACATAGCAAACAGTCAAGAGAATATTCTAAGCAAATTAGAAGATAAACTGTTACAACTATTATCTAAGTCAACAACTGGCGAGAAAGGAAAAGCTCATGAAGATAATTCTCTATCTTTACATTTTGAAACAAAAGAAACACATCCTCAATTTGTGTTCTCTGCTAGTGGGTTACAATCTAATATCCACAAACAAGAAAATCCTCATGGTGCTTCTGCTTCGAATATGTGGGCCGAATCATTTAAACCAGAAGTCTCAAATTTTGATAACCTAGTTGAGTTGAAAAAGTTAAAGAAATCTCAACCCAAATCTTCTGAGACAAATAACGATAAGCTCAAATTCTTAGAAGAAAGAATCAAAGCTATGTAAGGTAATGATGCCTTCAGTGGAACTGATATTATGGAGCTAAGTTTAGTCTCTGATATAATTTTGCCTATAAAATTCAAAGTACCAAAATTTGAGAAATTTGATGGCACAAGCTGCCCTAATGCCCATCTTACCATGTTTTGCCGCAAAATGACAGGGTATGGAAACAACGGCAAGTTGTTAATCCATTGTTTGCAGGATAATTTAGCTGGGTCTGCCATACGATGGTACAATCAGATGAATAGAACCCAAATAAGAACATGGAGAGATTTAGCAAAGGCTTTCAAAGAACAATACAAGCATGTCCTAGACATGGTTCCTGATCATTTAACACTCCAAATATGGAAAAAGGCATAATAAAACTTTTCGACAATATGCCTAACGATGGAGAGATATTGTTGCACAAGTTCAACCGCCACTACTCAAGAAAGAAACAACTACTCTTTTCATCAATTCCTTAGAATCCATATACTATGAGAAGCTTGTTGGTAGCACCACTAGAGACTTCGTTGATTTAGTGACAGCAGGTGAAGCAATTGAGCATGTCCTTAAAAGCGGGAAAATTAACAGTCTCGAGGGTTCCAAAAAGCCATATGCCAAAGAGAAAGAGAATGAAGTTAATGTTGCGGGAAATGACGGACATATATATCCCAAATATCAATTCCCACCACAATTCGTGTATCCAACAGGATATTCGTAACTTAATACAGACCCTTCAAGCCAAGAAAAACAACCACAAGGTGGACCCAGACCGTCGAGGACTAACATAAAAAGACAGTCTTTCACTCCTATTCTGATTTCTACAAGGAGTTATATGTTAAATTATTGGAAGAGAAGTTAGTATCTCCCATTTTTCTTACATCACTATAACCACTCTACCCAAAATGGTATGACCCTTCTACACATTGCAAATTTCATACCGGAATCCCTGGACATACAATAAAAAATTGTACAGCTCTCAAAAGAAGGGTTTAGAGTTTGATTAATCAAAACATTCTTAAATTCAACACATCAGAGAGACCCAATGTTTTTAACAATCCTTTGCCAACACATGAAGAACCAAGGATTAAAGTTGTGATGAATAATGATGAGTTTAAAGTTAAAACAAGCTTACCTGAAGTGCAATCACCGCTAAAATAGGTATGGAAGAAAATGGTGGAAAGAGGAATGTTGAGTCATAACTATGGTACTACTGTAAGCAATATAAGGAAATTTTGCGAATTTTATGGGTAAGTTGGCCATGAAATCCAATATTGTGACGAGTTTAGAAATGTTGTCCAAGATCTGATGGATAACAAAGAAATCGAGTTCTTTGAACGGGCTCAAGAAGTTAATGAAGTTTTTACCATAGATGAACAGTTGTCCAAAAATGGTGGTAAAGGTAGTCGACCTTTTGTGATTAACTGGCCACGGATGTATGATGAAGGATTATAAAAGCTTCCACCACGATTGATAATCGAGTCTCCTACTCCTTTCCCACACAAGAGTAAACGACAAGTACCATAGATTTGTGGTTGTAACATGGTCATTATAGGGAAGGATGATTCTGAAACCATATCTGTAGAGATTAGTGAAGTTGGGAACTTAACTCGAATTGGAAGGTGTTATCCCCCCAACATCTCAAAACCAATAGAAACAGTAGGCACTGAGCCAAAAGATAAGTTTTCGTTAAGTGAAGAAAAATCAAAAATTAATGAACCTGTAAATGAGGAGGAAGCACGAGAATTCTTGAAATTTATCAAACACAACGAGTATAGTATAGTTGAACAACTGCACAAACAACTAGCTCGTATTTCTATATTATCTTTGTTGCTAAGTTCAAAGAATCACATGAATGCCTTGCTAAAAGTGTTAAGCCAAACATTTGTCTCAAATGATGTTTTAGTAGACAAGCTGGATAGATTGGTGAACAACTTATATGCTGATAATTTTATCTCTTTTAGTGAAGATGAAATTCCTCCTGATGGCATGGGATCCGTCAAAGCATTGCATATAACTACCCACTATAATGGGTATATATTACCCCATGTTTTAGTTGACAATAGATCTACTTTGAATGTCATACCCATGACAACACTGAATAGACTTTCAGTGGTAAGACTCACATGAAGCCTTGTCATACAACTGTACGGTCATTTGATGGAACCAGAAGGGATGTAGGAAAAATTGATGTTCTGCTTTTGATTGGTCCAGCTACGTATAACGTAGAATTATTGCTATGGACATTACACCGAATTATAATTATTTATTGGGACGTCCCTAGATTCATACTGTTGGAGCAATACCATCAACACTTCATCAAAAGGTTAAATTTGTGATTGATGGATGCCTTATAAGTGTTGGCATTGAAGATAATATTATTGTATCTGCATCAACTGATGCTCCGTAGATGAAAATGCAATTGAATGTACATTTCGATCACTTGAGTTTGTTAATGCAACCTTTATTGCTAAAGAAAAAAAGATTCCAAGACCTAAACTTTCAAAAAATAATATGATGGGAATAAGGCTCATTGTTGGGAAGGGAGCTAAATCAGGAAAATGACTTGGAAAGTTTTTGCAAGGAATACACACGACGATACAACCATTCTTGAAATATGATCGAGGTGGTGTAGGATTCAAGCCGAACCTACAAACAAAGATAAAACAAGTATTAAGAAAGAGAACAAAAAAAAAGAGTTGGATTGACCGATATAAGTAATGAAAGGAAAATGACGGTGCTTCCTCGTATTACTGAAACCTTCATGTCTGCGAGGCACATTCATTCTGGGAAGGAAAAAAAGGTTCTAATATCACCACTAGAGAAATTTAAAGAGATGAGCATAAGTGCAATAGAAGGAGAAGGTGAAATTGAAAAGAATCGATCAGAGATCGGCCCATATCTTACAGGCTGTGTCTTGAATAATTGGACCGCTATTGAACTCCCAATTGTTTTTAAATCTTTATTAGAGTAATGCTCGAAACTTAACTCATTACTTGATCCCTAAAGTAGTGAGAATTTATTGCAAGGGCCCCCATTTAGGCATTCAGTTTATCAATTCAATAAATGAGCACATTTCTCTTTCCCATTTGGTCATTTTTCTCTCTTTCTTCTATCATTTCTTTCATCGAGCCTTGTATATATATCTCTTTTTATTTATTTGCAGGCCTTTAGATATCAATTACATGAATGACATTTTTTCGAGCTCAAAAGTCGATTTTGAGCAGACTATATGCTTAGGAGAACATGAGTCTGATGAAAACTATGATGAATATGAATTATTTCCCGATCTACTCAGACTAATAGAAGATGAGAATAAGAAAATCCTCCCTCGCCAAGAACCAATAAATACAGTGAATCTGGGAAATGAAGATGATAAAAGAGAAGTAAAAATTGGTACCTTCATATCTCCAAAGACAAGAAACAAACTCATCTCTCTACTTCAAGAGTTTAAGGATGTGTTTGCTTGGACTTATCAAGATATGCCTGGAATGAACACAGACATTGTGATGCATGAACTTTCGCTAAAGCTAGAATGTAAGCTTGTACAACAAAAACATAGAAGAATAAGACCAGAAATGTTATTTCAGATACGAGAAGAAGTAAAAAAATAGTATGATATCGATTTTTTACAAGTGGCCAAATATCCTGAATGGGTGGCAAATGTTGTTCCGGTACCCAAGAAAAATAGAAAAGTGTGAATATGTATTGATTATCGTGACCTTAATCGTGCTAGTCCAAAAGATAACTTTCCTTTACCACATATAGATACGTTAGTGGATAATACAGCTAAGCATTATTTGTTCTCATTCATGGACGATTTCTCAGGCTACAATCAAATCAAAATGTGTACAAAAGATATGGAAAAAAATCAATTTTGTGATAATGTGGGGCACATTTTGTTATAAAGTGATATCATTCAGTTTAAAAAATGTTGAGGCAACATACCAAAGGGTCATGGTAACTTTGTTCCATGACATGATGCATAAGGAAATAGAGGTTTATGTAGATGACATGATCGCTAAGTCTTGGTCAGAGGAGAAACATATCACCAATCTTAGAAAACTTTTTGAAAAGTTTAGGAAAATTCCAATTGAAGCTTAATCTAGCAAAATGCACTTTTAGAGTTTCTTTAGGAAAGTTATTAGGGTTTGTTGTCAGCAAACGAGGAATTGAGCTGAATCTTGATAAAATTAAAGTTATTCAAGAACTCTCTCCTCCTTATACTCAAAAAGATGTTCGAGTTTTCTTAGGGAGATTAAACTAGATTTCTCGGTTTATTTCTCAACTAATTGACAAATGTGATCCAATTTTTCGCCTCCTAAGAAAGAATAATACGGGCAACTGGGATTTATCATGACAAGAAGAGTTTGACAAGATTAAACAATATTTTATCAAATCCTCCTGTATTAGTGTCGCCTGTGCCAGGAAAACCTTTGATCTTGTATCTAGTGATATTTAAAAATTCCATGGGATGTGTATTAGGTCAACAAGACGCAACTAGAAGAAAGGAACACGCTATCTATTATCTTAGTAAAAAGTTTACTGATTGTAAATTAAGATATTCTTCCATTGAAAAGTTGTGTTGCGCTTTGATCTGGACCGCCCGTAGGCTTCGTCAATACATGTTATACCATACAACATGGTTAATTGCAAAATTAGATCCGATAAAATACATGATGTAATCACCAGGTTTATCTGGAAGAATGGCTCAATGACAAATTCTTTTTTTGAGTATGATATCGAGAATGTAAATAGAAAAGCCATTAAAGGTAGCGTCATCGTAGACCTTTTAGCAAGTTGTGCTTTACCCGAATATGAACCTCTGAGTTTTGTTTTTCCTGATGAAGACCTTATGTGCTTAACTAGCGAAACAAATTGGAAGATGAATTTTGACGGGGCTTCTAATGCACTTGGGTGTGGAATCGGAGTAATTTTAATATCTCCCAAAGGAAATTATTATCCTTTTATCGGGCAACTAAATTTTGAATATACCAATAATATGGCAGAATATGAAGCATGTATAATGGGACTTCGTGCTGCAATTGAACGAAAAATCGAATACCTTAAAGTATATGGTGATTCGTCATTGGTGATTTATCAACTCCGTGGAGAGTGGGAAACAAAAAATACCAAATTGATCGAATTTCGTAAGCTTATTCTCGAATTAATAAAAAAGTTTGAGAATATATCTTTCTATTATCTTCCACGAGAAGATAATCAATTGGCTAATGCATTGGCAACTTTGGCTTTCCATGTTTAAAGCAAATAGAGAAATTGAAATAATGCTCATATAAATGAGTATCTTCAAATCACCCGTTAGTTGCTATGTCATCGAAGAAGAGGTAAATGATCACCCCGACTATTATGATATTTTACAATATCTTAAGTATCAAAATTATCCCGAGGGAGCAACTGATATTAATAAAAGAATTATTCGGATAATGGCTATAGGATATGTTCTCGACGAAGAAATCTTATACAAAAGAGGAAGTGACCAAATGTTACTTAGATGAATAAAAAGTCATGAGGCGAAAAAGATAATTGAGGAGGTTCATGAAGGGATTTGTGGAATTCATGCGAATGGTCTCAATATGACAACGCAAATTATGAGGTTGGGTTATTTCTGGACATCTATAATAGAAGATTGCATCAATTTTGCTCAAAGATGTCATAAATGTCAGATTTATGGAGATAAAATCCATACAGCCTCATCACCCCTTCATGTTATAAAGCTCCGTGGCCATTCGCAACATGGGACATGGATGTAATTAGACCAATTACGCCAAAGGCATCAAATGGATATCACTTCATCTTTATAATGATTGATTATTTTACCAAATGGGTAGAAGCTGCTTCGTATGCAAATGTAACTAGACCGACAATATGCAAATTCCTCAAAAGAGAAATAATTTGTCGATATGGTCTACCAGAAAGGATTATTTATGATAATGCTTTAAATCTGAATAACCAAATGATGATAGAAATTTGTGAACAGTTTAATATAAAACATCACAAGTCAGCAGCACCCTATCGCGCAAAAATGAATGGTGTCGTCGAAGCAGCTAATAAAAATATCAAGAGGATTGTTGAGAAGATGGCGATAACATATAAAGATTGGTATGAGAAACTACCTTTTGCATTATTGGCATATCGTACATCTGTACGAACATCTACAGGAGCAACTCCTTATTCTTTAGTATATGGAACGAAAGTTGTATTACCAATTGAAGTTGAGATTTCATCACTCTGTATCTTAATGGAACTTAAATTAGATGAAACTAAGTGGGCTCGAGTCAGATATGATCAATTGAATTTGATAGAAGAAAGATATTGAAAGACATATCTCATGGGCAAATGTACCAAAAACGAATGATTTGGGCTCACGATAAGTCCAACCAAGATCTTTTCGTGAAGGAGATTTGATTTTGAAAAAGGTTTTACCTATGCAAAAGGATTTTCGAGGAAAATGGATGTCAAATTGGGAAGGACCATTTATTGTGAAAAAAGCCTTCTCGGGTGGAGCATTAATTTTAAACGAGATGGACGAAAATAAGTTATCAAATCCGGTAAACTCGGATACTGTGAAAATATTATGCTTGAATGCATGACAACATCAATAGGTGAAAACCTGAAATGGCCCTATTGGTAAGAAAAAAGGAAAGAAAAAGAACCATCAGTAGGTGAAAATCCAAAAGGGCCCTACTAGTAAAAAAAGAACCATCAGTAGGTGAAAACCCGAGAGGGCCCTACTAGTAAAAAAAGAGGAAAAAAGAAAGAAAAAATTCAAGGTGAAAACTCACAAAAGACGCCTTGAAATCAGGGGCAGATTCATGTTATGAGTTTGAAAATGGTCCATGAAGAAAATTCATATATCTTCAGACGTTGGTCGATAACTTAAGCTCTACTAAGCAAAAGTCACATATAGAAAAGGCTCTTGAGCGAGATAGCAGTGGAGTCCTTGTAATTGATATCTTAGAGTTTTATTATTGTTATTATTATTATTATTATTATCATTTTTTCCTCATTCTTTTGTTCGATATCGTATCAAACATTCGATTATCACTTCTATAGGCCTAGATCATTTTTATTCAATAAAAATTACCTTGTGTTTATTTATCATCTGAAAATCTATGCATTTCTTTGATGAATTTGTTGTTTTACTCAAGGGGGTCTACAATATGTTTTTATTCGATGCATTACTTGAATAAATGATTTAAAACAAAACGATACTCAATGGAAAGTTTCAAAACTTAAGAGGCACAATGTGGAGTAAAGAAGATGAAGTACATTGACTGTGATCTGAATAAAGACAAACAAATTCAAAATAAAATCTAATATTCATGCATTTAAAGCAATTTGAACATCTTGCATATAAGACAAGTGTATTAAAGACATGTGCATTTTTTTTCTTTTTGACAGGATTGACCTCTAAGAGGAGGTGCCTTCAGGATGAAGTATCACTATCTATTTTCAAGAATAAGTATCAGCAATTACCTCCGAGATGGAATGTTATCACTAAGCTTCCAAGAAGGAATGGCGTCAATCACCTCCGAGATGGAGTGTTATCACTAAGCTTCCAAGAAGGAATGCCCCCAATCACCTCCGAGATGGAATATTATCACTAAGCTTCCAAGAAGGAATATCGTCAATCACCTCCGAGATGGAGTGTTATCACTAAGTTTTCAAGAATAAATGTCACTAATTACCTCCGAGATGGAGTGTCATCATTAAGCTTCCAAAAAGGAATGTATCAACCACCTTTGAGATGGACTATCATCATTAAGCTTCCAAAAGGGAATACCATCAACTACCTCCGAGATGGAGTGTCATCATTAAGCTTTCAAAAGGGAATGTCATCAACTACCTCCGAGATGGAGTGTCATTATTAAGCTTCCAAAAGGGAATACCATCAACTACCTCCGAGATGGGTGTCATCATTAAAGATTCCGATGAGGAATAGCATTGTTTACCTTACCACCTACCTCTAAAACAAAGTGTCATCACTACTAGGTTGTTTATCATTGGAAAAATTTGTTGCTTTTATTCTTTGCTCAATTCATCTGTTTGAGTAATGAGCAAAAAGGGGCAATTGTATGCAACAAAATTTGAAATTAAACAAAATCTTTAAAAATCTAAAAAAAATAAGGGTAAACTACACCAGTGACCATCCAACTAATTGGGGATACCTATTTTGACCACCCAACTAAAAAACTCGTCAATCAGGTACCCCAACTTTGAAACCCTACCTATTTTGGCCACTGCCGTTAAAATTTTGACGGAAAAGTTAACAGCAGTGACGTGGCTGTTAATTAAAATTGGTAAAATTACATATTTAATCCCTCTAATTTATTTATTTTTTTTAATTTAATTCTAATTTTAAATTAATAAATAAAATTAATCATCCAATCGATTGATGACACGTGTCACCACCGGATTGGTGAATGATTAGTGGAAGAAATAAAATGTGAAGTTTTTTACATGCAAGGGGATTTGAACCCACAACCTCCAGCATAGTAAACATCCAACCAATGAGAGAACCACTAAGCCAAGTTACTTTTAATGTCATAATATATTCACATGTATTATTAAGTGATAAAGTTTTAGTAAAAGCCTAGAATAACAAAATTTCAAGTCCATTAATATTTAAATTAAAATATTAAATATTTAAATTAAAATAATAAAACATTTAATAAATAAATCAAAATAATTAAATATTCGAATATTAAATATTTGAATATTTTTATTTAATATTATTCGAATTAAAATATATGAATAATATTAAATATAAATAAAAATATTAGTTGAAAAATAATAAATATTCAAATATTTTGATTAAAAAATATTCAAATAAAAATATTTATATTTTAAATATTCAAATAAAAATATTTGGATATTCGAATAAAAATTATAAATATTTAAATATTTTTTATTCTAATATATGAATAAAATCATGAATATTCGAATATTTGAATTTAAAAATATTCAAATAAAAATATTTAGATTTTAATTATTCGAACAAAAAATATAAAAATGTTTAAACAACGAAATTCAAATATTCGAATAATTAAAATCTAAATATTTTTATTTGAATATTTAGATTTTAATTTATTCGAATAATTAAAATTTAAATATTTAATATTTTTATTTAAATATTAATCGATTTAACAAAGGTAATTCAAATTCTAAGAGATAACCATTTAATACCACTCTTTCGGATTTTATATCACAAAGTTATATTGGCCCAATGGTTCAGCCCTTTGCTTTATAAGCAAGGGTTTAAGGGTTCAACTCCCCTTTGGGGCATTATCACTTTATTTCAAGCTTTTCTTCTTTCTCACCAACCAGGTGGTGACACGTGTTACCACCTGATTGGAGAGAAAAATATGTTAATTATAAAAATAAATTAATAAATAAAATTAATCACCCAATGTTGTTGTGACACGTGTCACAAATCGGTTGAGTGATTAATTTTATTTATTAATTTATTTTTATGATTATTTTAAAATAATAAATAAATGAGAGAGATTAAATATGTGATTTTACAAATTTTAATTAACGTCCACGTCATCACCATTAACTGCCACGTCATCACTGTTAACTTTTCCGTCAGATTTTTAACGGCAGTGGCCAAAGTAGGTAGGGTTTCAAAGTTGGGGTACCTGATTGACGAGTTCTTTAGTTGGGTGGTCAAAATAGGTATCCCCAATTAGTTGGGTGGTCACTGGTGTAGTTTACCCAAAAAATAAATATTTAAAAATTAAAAAATATAAAAAATATAAAAAATTTCAAAATAAATCAAAATAAATCTAGAATAATCTAAAAAATAAATATTTAAAAATAAAAAAACAAAAATATAAAAAAATTCAAATAAATCTAGAATAAATAATCTTAAAAAAATTTAAAAAAAATAAATTTTAATAATTTAAAAAAATCTGAAAAGTAAAAAATTAAAAATAAATCTAGAATAATCTTTAAATAATCTGAAAATAATTTAAAAAAATTAAAAAAAATCCAAAATATTCTTCTTCTTCAAGTAAAATCCTAATCAACTCCTATTTTTAGAGTTTAAGCTCTCCTAAAACTCTAGTTTCTACGCTATAAATACCCTCAAATCCTTTAGAAAAATCACAAAGCTAAACACAAACAAAGCAAAGCAAAAATACAAGGAAAATTCAAGAGAAAAAGCTTACGAGTTTGAAGTAGTGGAAGGGTTCGAAAAACGGATTTACGAGTTTGAAAGAGGTAAAAAAATCAAATTTTCCTTTATTTTTATCTTTATTCCATTCCATTATTATTATTATTATTATTGTTATTATTATTATTATTATATGTAAAATACCTTATTTTTATTTGATATTAATCAGTAATATAAAAATTTTGAACGTTAAAAATTGTTCTATGAAAGGAAGGATCGTTGGTACCGGTGAGTATTTATTCACGTGAATTCAATTTTGAAATTGAATTCAATTTCAAATTGCTGCAGATTTACTTTACAAATAGGTAAAATTGCTTTTTAGGTCCTCTTAGATTTAGGTACTTAAATTCATGCTCTTAAGTTTTGGTTTTATTTTAGTCCTTTTTATTATGATTTATCTTAATTGGATTCTTGTTCATGAATTTATTTAATTATTGAACCAAAAAAATTGTTTAGATTTAATTTAATGATTAGTTGGTTTTTATTAATTAATTTATGAATGGAATTTTAATTAGATATTTATTGGAATAATTATATAAAAGATTAGATTATTTTTTATGTCGTTTAATTTCTTTGATTTATTTTAATTTAATTGTGTTTGAATTATGTTTGGTATGTCTTTATATTATGTTCTTAAATTTTATTTTATATATATAGTTAATTTTTATATAATATTGTTATTAACCACCTTTCAAGCCTATTAGACAATACAACTCTTTTAGGTACCGATTTTGGGCGTCTGATTCAAACGCAGAAAAGTTTCATAGGTTTTCAGTCGTACCTATTCAAAATGATTGATGACGACTCCATTTTTGACGAATTTTTGAAGGTCCAACCAATTTCGACCGGACCAAAAATGATGTCGACATGTATTATAAGTATTTTTCTTAGTTTTATCCTATAAAATATGGGTACGTAACCTTTAGGTCATCTCATATTTCTTATATATCTTTTAATTTTATCAGGGACAATTAAACATAAATTAGGTACGATCAATACTTATTGGGGACATACCTAATTATAATTATTTAAAAAATGTTGATAATACTTCGTCGGTTGAGTTCTAAGAGTTCAATTGGATATTTCTTTAATTTTAGTCGTGTTATTAAAATTTTTCATCTTGTACAATGAATTCTGATGTTTTTTTTTTTTTTTTAATTTGCAGAAATGGACAATTTCATGCTTTAGGCATGAAGGGTTCTACCCAGAAAACCCAAAATCTGAATAATATTAACCATTTCCTGCCTGAAGAAACAGAACAACCTGAGTCTGAGTCTAGTGCTCGCAAAAGAGATTTAAAATTAACTCTTCAGGAGGTAATGGATTATTTTAACTCAATTCAGTGTAATGGACATAGGATGTTCAATTGTTTATGTGTGTGATAGGTTACTGTCTGTTTACTCTGTATGTCACAGGTATTAGCCATTGGTAGATCACTGAATCTATTAGCAACCAGTCTCCTAATACGCCGGGAAATGAATTAGTTGGCTAAACTTTAGCTTGAGATGGTATTTATGGGAGACTTTAGGTATTTCTCATGTGTCCTTGGCATTGAGGCAGGTAGTTTTAGATCATGGAAAACACTATAGTCGATTCATGTAGTTGTATTCTGTGATTGTGAGTTAACAAATCAGTCCAACCTGTTTAGTTTCTAAGACCTTGAATGAAACAGAGATGATATGGAGCAATTGGTATTGAATGACCCCACAAGCCTGGTTATGAAGCAGTTTCTGGGGCTGTTGGCAGACTGCAAATACCGTTGTGCAGGTTATGGTTAGTTTGTTTTACTTAGACATTTGGCTGGCATTGTAACATTTTCTGTGCTCACTCTGGGTAGCTGCATTCTTGTTCACTGGGTCTTGTATAATTCCTTTTGTTGCTCACATGGATGGGTTGAGCAAGGATTCTGTACCATGCAGGGGACAAACCTTGTGACCGATGTAAGTGAAGGCCTTGCTGGGATTGCAATACTCCACCATTGTCTGTCTCAGTTTCATCCCCTTCAAGTGTTGAGCTGTCAATCTTAGCAAGGGATCCAGTAGCCATGGCATTCTATGCAGTTGTAGTTTCAATATGGGAGGAGGTCATATTCCTGATTTTCCTTCTTCGTTGCTCAAGTACTTGCCCGTATACTGGTGAGTTGGGTTGCGTTTCTGCTGCCACATTTTAATATACAGAGTTGTTTTCCTAGGAATGATGATGGATGTTGTTTTGGCACGAACAAGGACTCTCTTGCCATCTATGCTTCTCCACGGCCTTTGGAATGGCTTTGTATTCTTGGATTTAATAAGATAATCTTGTTTATCCTCTCTTAGTAGTGCTTGATTTAACAATGGAATGCCTACAAAATTTGTACAGATCCAGATCCAGCAACGGTTGAGTTAAGCAGCAAAGAGAATGCAAATTATGTATACAACTCCATTAGATAAATCTTATTTTTAAAATAAAAGCCCCTTATATACACAAACTATGTATTATATACACAAAATTTCTAAAATAAGCAAGTCTATGTATTAAATAATTCTTGTACAGTTTTACGGAAAATTATATGGTCTATCTCTTTTAGGATTTAAGGGTCATATCCAGTGTCTAAAGGTTTAAATTACCTTTAAATTTATAATTTAAAGTTTATAATTAAAGTTTACGATTTTATATTTAAAAAATATTCTAATTTTATTACGAAATAGGCATAAAGATAATTTTAACCCTTAACGTTTATAATTTTTATCATTTTGACCCTCATTTTTTTTTGAATAAATTTAACCCTTAACCTATGTCTTTTTGACAAATATCTTATTTTTTAACTAATATAATAACTAAATTGTTCAAAATTTAACAATATTGACATGTCATATATATATGTGATAATATATTTTAAACAAATTGCATCTAAATTCATTCTATATATATGACATGTCATATAATGTTACTTTAACATAAAATATAAAAAATTTAAATAAAATATTAAAAATGAATTAAATCTAAAATAAAAAGCTACTAAGCATTCTCAGATCATTCTACATATATCATTATCGTTAAATTTTTAATTATCTAATCATTATACTAACTGAAAATAAGATATTTATCGAAAAGATAAATTTATCCCTAAAAAATAAAGGTCAATATGATAAAAAATTATAAATGTTAAGAAATAAAATTATCTTTATGCCTACGAAATATAATCTTAACAACCTTTAATAGTTTCATAAATTTCAAACGAATAATATAATATAATATAATATAATATAATATAATATGGCGTTTAAAATAGGTAAAATATTGACTTACTTATCAAGAACTTACTTATCAGAGATATCCTTTACTGCGAAACTATTGCTATGTAATCTAGTCTATTAGCTTCCACTTTAATTTAAAAAGTTATGTAAAATATGTAATATATAGGGTAAATGACACTCATAGCAACTTAATCATTATTTTCATTTAATTTAACTATCAAATTATAAATTTTATCCATTAAATTATTTAAATATTTAAATGGTGTCGATTAAACCTATTAAAATTTAAGAATATCATAGAAGTTAAATAAATTTATATGATTTAATATTTAATCTTTTATAATTAAATAGTTAATTAATTTAGTCTTGATTTCAAAAAATACCCTTTAATATATATAAATCATTTCAATTTATCCTAATTTTAATTATAAATAATTTAATATTTGCTCAATTGGAAAACTAGAAAATGAAATGTTGTCAACAGCTTGATTGGGTATCCTAAAAAAGTTGTGTGAATGTTGCCGAGTAAAAGTCGAGGGTGATTCCCAAAAACACCAATCTAAAAAAAACTAAAAACAACGATACCGTTTTTTTATAAAATTTATAGGAAATTCATTACATATTTTTTGGTATATATTAAAACTCTTATAATTTTTTATAAAAAAATGGTATATATCGAAATCTTTATATTTTTTTAAAAAAATTCAGTTTATAAACCGAAATTCTTACATTTTTTTTAAGAAATTCGGTATATATTATTTTTTATAAAAATTATAATAATTTTGATATATACTAAAAAATATATAGCAATTTTCTTATAATTTTTATAAAAAATAATACCATCGTTTTTTAACTTTTTTAAGACCGTTATTTTTTCGAACCACACAGAAGTGAAAGACAGTTGCAGTGTCTGAATTTTGAGCCCAGGCTCTATTGGCTGGGAAGAAGTCAGAATACAGAACCAAGTTACAAGAATACACGTAAGCGTAAATCCATCGTATTCGATTTATTAATTAATTAAGTTAAGTTAAATTTTATATAAATTTAATATAAAAATAATTATTTTAATTTAATTTTTTATTTATAATAGTATTTATAATCTTAATATGGTTTTATGATATTTAGTGTATCATTCTATTAAATCAATTAATTATTGATTCAAATATTTTAAAGTTCAATATTAAAAGTTAATAAATCTATTTTTTTTATTAAAACATGTGATTTTATTAGATAAAGAACTATAAAAGAGAAAAATCTTTATAGAACTTGTTAAAATCTTCTTAATCTTAAATATAAAAAAAATATCTATGAAGATTAACACGATAAAAAATAATTATAGAATCATAAAAAATAAACAAAAAATAATAAATCTTTGATATATTTGATTAAAAAACGTATTTTAGTCCATAAAAATCAATTTTTTAAATTCGATCATAAATAAATATTTCTTACAAAATATTTCTTATAAAAATATTCATAATATATAGGGGTAAATCTTAGACCTATTTAAGTTGGCCCACCCATGCCCAAACAAATATAATATAAATTATGTATAATATTAATGTAATTAGTTTTGGATAAATAAGAATAAAAAATGCTCTAATATAAAATAAAAAATGAAATTATTTATATTTTCATTACATTTTGTAAATATTATATAATTATTTTTAATAAATAATTTAAATATATTTTGTTTATTAATTAATCAAATTACAAAATATAATTAAAATTTAGGTTAAAAATTTAAATTTTAAAAATATATTTTTTAGTAAAAGCCAATAACCCGTCTTTTATATTTTAAAAAGAAGATAACCTTGAAAAAAATAGAAATAGAATTTGTTTCTTTGATACTTGTTTTGAAATTTAAAAGAAAGTTAATTTTAAATAAATGAATTTATATTTATATTTTTATGAATTATATTTTTGATTAATCAATAAATAGAAAGTCTGTCATTTTTTAATGTTTTACTATCATAAAAAATTTTAAGTTAATGATTTAAAATTAGTTTTCAAGGTTATAATTTATTATTTAAAATTTACAAATATGATCTGTGATTTAATTTTTTTTTACTCCCGAGAACAATACAATTTTATAGTCCCAAATTATGTAAATAATAGATAAAAAATTATATTTATTTTAACTTTATTCCAACAAAAAATAAATAATAAAAATTTAAATCTATTGAAAAATAAAATTTTAAAACTTTAGAATCATTATATAAATTATATTAAATAATTTTTTATTGTGATAACTTTTTAAATTCATTTCTGAGTATCCTATATATAAAATAACATGTATTTGATTGAACTACGAGTCCCCTACATCCATTCTTAACCGCGTTCGAGATCTGAAGTCGAGCATCTCCCATTCGATTGGCACAAATGTTGGCGCTCTGCTCCACATCTTGTTGTCAGTTGTCACGTGCAAGTACAACAGCTGAGGAGGGTAATGAAAGTGTGTGCATTGCCATTATCTGCTTCGATATCCGAACCAGCACACACACTATTGATTTTGCCCATCTGAGGAGCCAGGAGGAGGGCAGAGACTTGCCACTTGCTAATGCTCAAGATCTAATAGAAATCACATCAATCGAATAAGTCGAATTAAATTTTTAATTAATAAGCTATATTTTATAATTTAAATTTTATTTAAAATATTTATAATTTAAATTAAATTTAAAAAATTAAATCAAATTTAATTATAATTATTTATCGTATTATAATACAATTTAATTTTAATTTAAATAATTTTTTAATATATATTTTTATATTTTTTTATAATTGATAATGTTTTTATATTTTTATATATAGTAAGTTAAAATTTTATTTTAAATTTATTTTTAAATTTTTTAATTATAATTTTTTATTTATTTTAATTTTTATTTTATTGTTCAAACTTTATTTTATTTTTTAAATTAAATTTATAAAATTTTAAATTAATTTAACACGAATTAAATATTTTTAATTCAAATTAAATTATTTTATTTTTTCGAATTGCGTAGAACCTAATCAACTCATCAAATTAACACCAACTTTTCCTGGGTGTGGACAGAACCCAGGGCCTCCTAAAAGTTTGTTCAAATCTTATCCGATTACCATAATTTGGGCGACAAGGATTAAAATAAAGTACTATTTAAACTGTCGAACCGAATGGGAAACCGTTCAAATACTGCCACGTAAGCTCACCTCTTCTGACTCATCAGAGCCTTCCTCTTTTAAAACTTCAGACAACTCGTACACACACTCCATACATAGCGGGAACCGACTCCACCTCTATTCATCCACCACCACCTTTTCCCTTTCCGGAGACGCCTCCGCTGTCTAAGCTTCTCGTTTGAACTGAACAAGAAAGAGTTGCCATTTATAAACACAAAAAGGGTGTATAAAGCAAAACAAATACAAAAATCGTAGGCAAGCAATGGAACAGAAACATATACTGTTATCGGCGTTGGGTGTGGGTGTTGGGGTAGGGGTGGGTCTGGGTTTGGCTTCGGGTCAGAACAAATGGACCGGAAGCTGTTCGAACTCATCAACCGGCATCACTTTGGAGAGGATAGAGAAAGAATTGCTTCGCCAAGTCGTTGATGGCAGAGAAAGCCAAGTCACCTTTGATCAGTTCCCTTACTATCTTAGGTAAATTTCATATTTTTTTCTTCCAATATTAACAAAAATAAAAAAAGTATTTATATGAATGTTTTGAGCTAAGAAAACTAGAGATCTCTTGGAATCACCAATATGAATGCTTTATAACTTTAATGCAATAACTTGTTTTTCATTGTTCTGATGGTGTTTGATTTATTTGGCAGTGAGCAAACTCAAGCATTGCTAACCAGTGCTGCCTATGTCCACTTGAAACATGCTGATGTTTCCAAGTACACAAGGAACCTTTCGCCAGCTAGTCAAGCCATATTGCTATCGGGACCTGCAGGTTGATTGCCTGAAACCCCTTTTACATAAATATCATAAAAATGCTACTGCGGTCTTTGTGGACCATTATTTTCTCGATTTTAGAAGGCGGCGTTACCGCTATATAGCAACCGTTAGCCATTTGAATCCCTGATAAATATATATATATATATATATATATATATATATATATATTGTATTCATGTAAGGTTGCTAATTGTATTCTTCTTTTTTCACTTGAAGAACTTTACCAGCAAATGCTTGCTAAAGCTTTAGCTCATTTCTTTGAATCCAAGTTGCTGCTTTTGGACGTAATCGACTTCTCGCTAAAAGTGAGTACTGCTTATGTCTTAACTTGATCATCTTTAAGCTTCAAGCTCTCAAATCTGACATTTAAATGATTACCTTCGTTACAGATTCAGAGTAAATATGGAAGTGGCCAAGAATCCGTAAGATTAATTCTCTCTTCTTTTTTCTTGTAGTATAACGTATATTTTCCTTAACCAATGATTCTCTTTTTCAGTCTTTCAAGAGATCCACCTCAGAGTCGACACTAGAGCGCTTATCTGGTCTATTTGGTTCCTTTTCACTCCTTTCTCAGGAGGAGCCCAAAGGTATAGCAGGATATGTTTGGCTACTATTGTTTCCATAAAATTCATTGGAATATCATAGCACCAACTAAAATATCTACTTCAATTCATATGATATGGTTTACGGTAGATGTGTGTGCATATCTGTGACCATGAATTATGTATTATATTACAGGTACGTTGAGGCGACAGAGCAGCGGTGTCGATATTGCATCAAGGTATTGCTACATATACTTCCAATTAATCTTATGAAAAAATTTGAAGCCTGGAGTTATTGTATTCTATTTTTTTCAATCCTCTGGTCCTTGTAACTGCAGGGGAACAGAAGCTCCTTCAAAGATACGTCGATACGCATCCGTATCAGATAATATCAATAGCCTTACTTCTCAAGGCAGTCCAGCAAATTCAGGTATTGATAGAAATATTTTATTTTTTAATGGTTAAGGAAAGAAATTTTGGGTAGAGTGATTGGAATTTGGAAGTAGCTAACAAACAGTTGTGTTGTCTTTCATGAGAAACTAGTAGAAAATATTTAGTAGACTGATATGGGGTTTCTTCTCGAGTGTCCAGTGTATCCTAGAGCAACATCAACTGGAAATGTGACTCTGTCATGTGTGATGACCCTGAATGAATAAATAAGCCTTAAGTTGAAGATAGAACATGTCAAACAACTTTCCTTGATCTTTCTTCAACCAACTATGTAAACTTTTGTAAGGAAAAGAAAAGCTTCAAATTAATAAAAAATCAAGGGCTCTCTCTTTGGACTGATGATTAAAAGGGAGCCCTCCAACATTGATGGAAGTCTACTTCATTATTTCCAAGTTCATTTTCCCAGTGCTCATAACTGGTTCAATCTTTTTCCTCCTTTCATGTAGCTCCTCTGCGGCGAACAAGTAGTTTGTCCTTTGATGAGAAGCTTCTTATACAGGCTCTTTACAAGGTATCTTCCTTTGGGAATATAATTGCAGCTGTGAATAATCTTGAAATGAAAATGAATCTTATTTTTATATTGAATGATCTCTATTGTGAAATAAATGATGGATCAACAGCAATTCTGAAATAAATGCAGGTCTTGGTGTATGTATCAAAAGCCAGTCCTATCGTGCTGTATCTTAGGGATGTTGACAACCTCTTGTCTAGATCACAAAGAATTTATAATTTGTTTGAAAAAATGTTGAAGAAACTTTCTGGGAAGGTGTTGATCCTTGGATCACGTGTTGTCGATCTGAGTAATGATGAAAGTGAAGTGGATGAGAGGCTAACTGCCATTTTCCCTTACAACATTGAGATCAGGCCCCCGGCAGATGAAAAACATCTAGTAAGCTGGAAATCTCAACTGGAAAAGGACATGAAGATGATCCAAGCTCAGGATAATAGAAATCACATCATGGAAGTACTCTCGGCGAACGATCTCGACTGTGATGATCTAGACTCAATCTGTGTGGCAGACACAATGGCCCTGAGTAAATACATAGAAGAGGTTGTCGTATCCGCCATTTCTTATCATTTGATGAACAATAAGGACCCCGAATACAGAAACGGAAAACTCGTGATATCATCAAAAAGGTCAGATCACTTTCTTGAGCTTGGTTGTTGCTACCATTAAAAGTGCATTTTCTGATTGGATCATGTCGATGCAGTTTGTCACATGGACTGAGTATATTCCAGGAGGGGAAGTCCATCAGCAAAGACGCACTAAAACAGGAAGCACAAAAGGAAACAACGGAGGTTTTTATGCTTAGCTAGTTTTGTATTCACCCTTATATAGAGCAAGGAATTAAAATAGCAGCTTACTACTAAGCTTAACTTCCCCATTTTTTCTTCGTAACTGTAGGAAGCAAGAGCAGCTTCTGTAGTTGTGAAGCCAGACCCAAAACCCAGCACCACAAATCCTGTAAAGAAGAGTGAAACAGCAGTTCTGGCAACAAAAACCGAGGGCGAAAATTCTGCTCCAGCATCGAAAGTTCCAGTGAGTTTTTGTCTTTCTTTTAGATGCACTTTGTGGATGATATAATTTTCTCAGGTATTCGGTTCCTTAGGTATCCCGTTTTTAATTCTTTTGGCTTCTCTTCTTACTTTCTTTAACTGTGGCAGGAAGTTCCACCAGACAACGAATTTGAAAAGCGAATAAGACCCGAGGTCATACCAGCAAATGAGATTGATGTTACGTTTGCAGACATTGGTGCCTTAGAAGAGACCAAAGAATCACTGCAGGAGCTAGTGATGCTCCCTTTGAGAAGGCCAGACCTTTTCAAAGGTGGTCTCCTAAAGCCTTGCAGGGGAATATTGTTGTTTGGTCCTCCTGGTACTGGGAAGACAATGTTAGCCAAGGCCATTGCTAAAGAAGCCGATGCAAGCTTCATTAATGTATCCATGTCTACTATTACTTCTAAATGGTTTGGTGAAGATGAGAAGAATGTCCGAGCTTTGTTCACATTGGCAGCCAAAGTCTCTCCAACTATTATATTCGTTGATGAGGTTGATAGCATGTTAGGGCAGAGGACTCGAGTTGGAGAGCATGAAGCCATGCGGAAAATAAAAAACGAGTTTATGGCTCATTGGGATGGGCTCTTGACAAAGCAAGATGAACGGATCCTAGTTCTTGCAGCAACCAACAGGCCATTTGACCTGGATGAAGCCATAATTAGGCGTTTTGAGAGAAGGTGCACTATCTTAAATGCAGATCAAACCTTCTAAGATGAACATTGGAAGTTAGAACACACAAGCCTGTTGTTATATACTAATGATTATGTTGTTTTAACAGAATCATGGTCGGACTTCCCGGTGCAGAGAACCGGGAAAAGATTCTTCGAACTCTTTTGGCAAAAGAAAAAGTAGAAGAAGGTCTAGACTTCACTGAGCTGGCATTGATGACTGAAGGATATACTGGAAGTGACCTTAAGGTTCGCATTTACAGAAGATGTTTACCTCTTAGATAGATAGTTTAAGTTAGTTTAAAGTATAATCACTGTCATTTCCTGTTTGTAAATCAGAATTTATGCACAACGGCAGCGTATCGACCGGTTAGAGAGTTAATACAGCAAGAGAGACTGAAGGATCTTGTAAGTGAATAACTTAAATCGAAGTTCTTGTTATACCCTACTATTCTTGTAAATCACGAGAACACTTACACTTGAAGGAGAATGGAAGTCTAAATTTTTTCTTCTCAACAAGGAGCCTGGAAAATAAATGCACTTCTTGTTTTCTAATGAACTACTCTTTACAGGAGAGAAAACAGAGAGCTGCTGAAGGACAAAACACAGATGGTAGTGCAGAAGAAAGAGTCATTACCTTAAGGCCATTATCTATGGAAGATTTTAGGCAAGCAAAAAATCAGGTAACCCTAATAAAATCATCATCAAGAGAGTTTATAGCATGTTGTAGTTGCCAATAAATTGTTAATTGATTGATTGTTCATTTGTCACCCATATATAACTTCATTTTCTGGTGGAGTAGGTGGCAGCTAGCTTTGCCTCTGAGGGAGCTGGAATGAACGAGTTAAAACAGTGGAATGACTTGTACGGAGAAGGGGGTTCGAGAAAGAAGGAGCAATTAACTTACTTCCTATGAAGGATTCATTTTACATTCACATGCACCACAGGAAGAATTTCAATAGAGGATTCACCCTTCATTGACATCTAGCTGAAGAACAAAAAAGAAGGTGCAAAGCAAAAGCCAAGCTGAAGATTTATCCTTGTTAGTGGTCAAGTCCAGCTATGAGATAGAAAATTGTGTAATACTATGATTTTACAGTGTTTTTCTGAAAGTATGCGTGCGAGTGTAACACTTACGATAGAGAGTTTGCTGAGGGTATCGGAGTGGTAAGTACTAAAATACCGTTAGTGTCGTTATATTTCAAGCCAAACTGAGGTCACGAAAATGGAGTAGATCATCTATATTGGTAAGAATGTTGCAAGTCCTTGGAATTCCAAACTTTATCAACTGCTTTGATCAATCTGCTGTTGATTTCTGGTCTTAGATAATTTAGTTGAAGTATATTTCCAGTATAGTTCCTATGACACAATGGTATATTATACTCATTTTTTCCTCTCGAAAAACTGTCGTTTTATCCCGCTAGATTATGCTTGCATTTGTTTTCATCAAATACTTAGATTTATTATACTGCACACGAAAACAGGCATTGTACATAAAATCCAGTTGAATTATATGTGTAGTTGTCTAGGAAAGACCTAACATTACTTATAGTGAAAGCAATGACAGTTGATCTACTAATCCCTGAACAGTAAACACAATGGAAACTTTTATAGGGAAATTATCAAACCCATTGTACCATGTAATACAATAACATATTGTCACATAACATAAGCATATAGATCCAGAGGCAGGCTACTGTGTATGCAGCGAAAACAAAGACTAAAAATGAAGTTCCCATATTCATCAACATTGTGAACCCAGTTACAACAAAAGTAAAGGATGAAAGCAGGGTTCTAGCTGACACTGGATAAAATTTAACAACAGCTTAACGAGAAACATTGATGAGATGTATGTCTAACCTCTGAACTTAGCTGCAGCAACATCTTCACCAGTAATCTAATCCTTCTTTTTCTCCTTGAATGCCCCCCTGGGAATCTTACTTAGAACTTTTGCATCAAACACCGCATACTGCTTCTTAATCTCGTGCATTGCTTTCTCGGCGAATGGATCTACCTTGTCCTCATACTTCTCATACAGCACAGGTACAGTGTGAAGTAGCACAAAGACTGTTTTACAAAACTATCGAAATTAAACCGGGAAACAAGAACATTTATAGGGGAATAGAAAACAAAGTGCTTGGAAGGAACCCCCATACCTATGTAGAATAGAGTCAAAAAGTTGCACCAACTTCCCACAATAGACAAGACCCACAAGCCAGCAATAACCTAGCATATTGTAGTTTCAATACGATTGTAAAATGCGTTATAACAGTTTCAAATCTTCATATTAATGAAATGGTTACTGGATACGACAAAGCAAATTGTGTAACCCACAAATCACTATCTTGCTATCTTAATGTCAAGACAGGGATTTTAATTGCAGTTGCAGCTGCATTTTCACTCATGGTGTTTTATTATGATTGCTGACATAACAGATCTAATTGCAATCGTTGCGGACCGTTATTTTTCAAAATAGTGGTTTCGGATAACGCCACTACCGCAAACCACTATTTGAATCCCTCAAGGCCTATATATTAACTACATATGATAAAAGCAGAGATGAAAACTATTGAGATATGAGAAAACAGATAAACTACATACGGAGAGGAACTTCTTAAGATCTCTTCCTGATGCAATATCCCGCAGGACAGCAAAAGACCGGTTAATCTCAAGCCTAAGTGCCAGTGCAAACTCTGAAACCGGTTCCTTCGGGATTTGAACTTCAGGGATATGTGGTGCAGACCTATTCAAGAAGAAATCAACACATATTACCATGAGGGGAAAGAAATCAGAGTCCAAGCATACACAAAATCTGGACAACAGATGGTAACACGTTACTTGTTGATGAAGTGTGAAGCATTTGACCACAAAAAGAGCAATGCAAGAGCAAGTATCAACAAGTGACACACTAGAGTGAGAAGATGGTATTCAAGCAATTCAAACAAAACCCATATCACAGTTGCAACACCAAGGGCTCCTGCTGAAACCATTTTGTTTCTCCACAGCAAAATGTCGGCCGCTGTTACAGATACACCAATTCCATATCATAAGTATCACAAAAAATAGAATTGCAGGCAAGAAGTAAAATAATTACTGATAATAATCACTTAAAAACATCAAAGTATTATCATCAAAGGAGATATAATCAGTAATACTAAGTTTTGGAACTTTCAGCAACATATAGATGATCCCAGAATTTGATTGCACTCGCAAAGCAATTATTTTATAAAATTAATCCTCAGAGATCTAGAGATTCACAAATTGATTTAACCAAAAAAAAATAACTGATAAAAAATCATAATTAAGCGCAAACATAACCAATTAATCAAAACTGAAAGCTATATGCAAATCACCAAGTCAGATCTAATTACTCTTCCATCACCACCAGGAGATCAATAATAGAAAATGAGGGGTTTCATATCTGATTAAGAATGAAAATCAAAACTTTTGAAATCCCAGACTTCAAAATGAGGTTAAAAATAGAGTGAACAACTTGAATGATTGAAGAAAGGGTTCCTTTAACATACGTTTGCCTCCACCGAAAACGTGATGGACTGGCTTTTCTCTTCCAAAGAGACGAAAGATCTTGGCTTTGATGGAAGATTCTGATGGCTTATCTTCGTCGGAGTCCGACGACGATGAATCGTGGCCATGAATCTTCTCTGCTATCTTCTCAAAGAACGACTCCTCGTGCTTCTTCTCTTCGTGCTCAGCCATTTTCCGTTATCTCCACACAAATTCTAAAGCCCTCAACTACTCGCTTTGAAACGTTTTGGAGATTGAAATGAAAGCAAAAACTGGAGAAATCTAGATTTGAGTGTTCTTTGACTGGTTTCTGTGAAGCTCGTATCTTTTTTGTGGCTACGACAAGCGTGGGCGTAGTGTACCCATTAAGATTTAATCGGGACCGTTGATAGGACCCATGGAAGAAAACCCGGAAACCCGACCTGAATCGGAGCAGTTGGAAAAGGGTTTAATTCTAGTTCTAGTCACTCTTATATTGTTTTAAATTTGATATATTTCTCTAATTTAAATTAACGTAATTTGATAGTCTAATTCTATAATAATATTATTAGGATTAAATAAATAGTTCTGTTAGTTGATTTTCTAAATTAACTAAAGTTAGTTTTTATTAGATCATTGGGGATTATGTTAAAAACTTAATCAATTATATTTAATTAATAATAAATTTATATGAAAATAAATATTAGTAATTATTTTAAAAATAAATTATAAATTTAATTGAAATAAATATGGTGTTATTGCTTTGGACCAAATATAAATAAAAAATTATATTGAATTAAAGTTAAGAGATTAAATATCAATTATTAATTAATTTAATAGAATAAAATGTTATGTTTCCAAAATAACGTACAAAAATTGAAATAAAAAAATCTCATAAAAAACTTATATAATATTTTATCTTAATTAATTATTCAACGGGTCAATACCGATAATTATAAAATAAAAGATAAATCTCAAATTTTTTTTAATATACTATAGGGACTAAAATCAAAGTTATACCAAGTAAATAAATGGGAAGTGCGTTTCATAAGTTCGAGATTAAGGACTGTTTATTTTTTATGAATATTATTAAATAAACAATAAATATTTGAGATTTTTTTACAAATGTACAAAATTTAAAAATTTGTATAAAAAAACTCAATTCTTTTTTAATTCAATGGGCGTATAAATTATAATCATCTAAGATTTAGAAATAAATTTATAAAAAAAATCTACGACGTTCTAATGACAGGAAAGGGTTGGTCTTTTTGAATGGTTGTCTTAGCGTATCTGTACGCTAACGAGACGTTTTGATACCGAAGTGTTTCGATGCTTTCTTTATAGACATATCGATAGGGGAGAGCGTTTCGATACCCCCCATATAGGCGTATCGATATCATTGAGCAATTTGTCCAAATTTTTAAGAGATGGTGGGGTTCCATAATTTATGTTATAGGTTTTTATGGATTAATTAAGCTATAAAATGAATATTAAAACTTGGATTTGATGATGTTGATTTTGATATGATAAAATATGCTCGAGGCTTGGTCTTTAGTTTGATTGTGGTATAGTTTGGTGTGAGGATCCTAGGTTGATCATTTTGTGTTGTTTAGTCCTTGTGTGATAGAAATTCGGATACTAAAAATAATATTGTAACACAAAGAAGATTATCCGATGTAACATTATGAGTAATGTATTGAAGACTATTCCGAATTGAGGACCTCGATATTGTATGGACGCGTGCCTCATTCTAAGATACTCAATGTAATATTCTGAGCATGGGATTTAGAGGATCTCAATGCTGTTTAGACGCGGGTCTCACTTGTAGTATAGGATCTTGATGCTACGTGGATACGAGCCTCACCTTGTGGTTTTGGTTTGACATGTATATGTTATGTGCGATAGTATACATTCATTTATGTCATTTATTTAGGCTATTATGGTAGCGCTATCATATCATTCATGATATTACATGTATTGTTTTACTTTATTCATTATATGTATGATGTTGGCCGAGTGGCGGTGTACCTACCGAACTTTTGTAGCTCAGTGTTTCAAAATGTATTTTCATGCATAGGTCAGGTGAAGTCGGAACCGGAGAAACACAATCAAGGTTAGAATTTCAGTATCGACTTAGAGTCAGAGTGCAAGATTATTGATGTAGTGGGCTTGTACTTATCGAACCCTATATTGTAGTTTGTAACTCTTATTTAAATTTGATCGATTCAAATGTTTTATGATTTGTATTAAATGGAGCAAAAACTATTTTGAACTACTTGGTTTATGTTACAAATTGGATTCAAATTTAATGGATTATTATGGTTTTATTTGAATTTGGATTGATTTTAATGAGCTTGAAATTAAATTTTTAAAATATAAGTTTTGGGCCTCCGGCCCAATGTGACACAGATCTAGGGTGTTACGGATACTTTTTATAAGCTCTATAAGGTCAATAAAATAAATTACTTTATAATGTTTATGGGTTCAATAAAATGTTACTCATACATTAACTTTTATTTAATATTATATTTTAAGCAAACATTGATGACTAGTTTATTAGAGCCATCTTCTATTCTTTTAGGTCTCAGGTTCAAGACCCACTAGGAATATCTCTTCCCCTAAAGTAGATGTGACAAACGGGTAATTCGATTCAGTTTCGATTCGAATTGTTTTAGTTTGGTTCATTTCGGGTTTGTTTGCATTCGGTTTAAATTTGGGTCAATTCGGGTTTTAATTTTGTTATATTATAATTCAGGTCAATTCGGATATTGGATCGATGATTTGGGTCAATATTGGATCGGTTGTTTTTGGGTCGGGTCAATATTGGATCTGATGTTTTTGCATCGGTCCATATCAGTTAGTTCAGATGGGTCAATCTTTGAATTTTCGGGTTAACTTGGTTTGAGTTGGACTTGAGTATGAATCTAATCATGTATTTTATATATAGAATTAATCGTATATTATTGTAAAAATATGTCTTTTTATTTGTTTTTAGTAAAAAACATGTTTTTTTATTTGTAAAAACCATCATGGAACATGCCTTTTTATTTGATAATATTATCATTTAAGTTCAATTCCAATAGTTCAATGTTTTAAAATCAACTATCGTTGCTATTAATCATTTAACCCGAATTTAACGAATCACGAGCCAATAGTATTACTATATTTTTAATTTTATATTCGATGATAATTTTTAGTACGATATAATTTTTTACATTTTAAAATACACATAAAAAGAGATATAATTGCATGGGAATAAAGCCAAACTTTAAACCATAATTTCATATATGATGAGCATATTGAAAAAACTTCTGTCATTTTTATTTTAACTTTTAATCCTTTTTTTTATCTTTACAACGACCAACCACCATCGATTTTGAGTTTCTGATGGTTGATCCCTCTTTTCAATTCTTCTTTCTCTCTCACCTGGATTTAAATTAAATAATAATAATAATAATAGATTTTACTTTTTTCCTTGCTTTTCCCTCGCCTTCCCTCACTTTTCCTTTATTTTTTTATAAATTAGAATACTTTTATTTTTTAGACTTAAATCCCTAAAACTTATATTAACTTTCCCCCTTTTACGGATATCTTCTTTTCTTCTTTCATGAATCACGCTAGCTCTGATTGGGACTGATTGACAAAAAATACATTAATTTTTAAAGAATAAAATATGATATTAAACATTAAATTATCATCAGATGTAGTGATTATCTAGTATTATCATAATAAAAAAGATAATAAAACATATATTATTTTATTATTTGTCACTTTGACTCAATTATCGGGTTAAAATTAGATTGATATTCGATTTAGATTGGTTTTGAGCATGTTAATTTCGGGTTACTTTCAGTTCGAGTCAAATCGGTTTAGGTCAAAACGGTTACGAGTCTATATCTATTCTTCTAGAATTCGAATTAATTTTGATTTCGGTTTTGATTTAGATTCAGGTTTCAGATCATGTTAGGATCATCTTGTTCAGATTTAATCGAGTCTCTATTCGAGTAAATTAGTTCGATTTTCGGTTCTCGGATCAAGTTTGTCAGGTCTACCCTAGAGTCTCTCCATTCTCCCTCTAGATAAAAGTAAAAATGGTCTTATTAAAAAATTAATATTTTATTTTTTAAATTATTATCATTTAAAATATTTAATTACTATTATGATTTTATTTTATATTTATCGTACCATTATCTTATTTGTACCTTATTATTTTAAAAATTATCTTTTCTCTCATTTATCCTTATCATTATATCTGTATCGATATCCATATTAGTGCAATATAAAGTTTAACTGTAACACCCCAAAATTGGGCCTAGAAGTTTAGAGGCTGGTTTAGAGGTCTAGTGGACCGAGTTTGTTGGTTTACTCTAGTTCAGGATTAAATTCTTAAAAATTGATTTTTTGTTGAAATAAATCATGGAAAAATATTCTAAAATTCTTAATTGACTTATATTTGAATTAGGTAAACTCAATTTTGAAAATTGACCATTAAATCCATAAGATTTTTAAATTAGTGACTATTTTGTAAATATTGAAAACTTGAGGACAATTTTATAAACAAAGCCAAAACTTTGAACCTTTAAGGTAATTTGATATAATCCTAATCCTAGATGGTCTAGGCTTTTCAAGAGCCTATATAAATAACCTTTAATCCCTTGTTTTAACTTAAGTAATCAAAATTCTCTAATTTTGACCTAAAACCCAAAAATTCACTTTTTAAAATATCCCTTCTTTAAATTTCGGTTTCTTCGTTTCCAAGACATATTATTCATCATATTTTCAAGGGTAAACACCAATATTTTCAATAAAATTTGTTTGATGAATTATTTATATTTTTCTTCATCCAAATATCATTATTTTTCTACGAGTTTTCTAGTTTTTAAACCTTTGAAGGGTGGGATCAATTTTGGATGTGAGAATCACTAAAACCTCTTAAACCTAAATTTCTTAAATTAATTTTCTAATTTCTTGGGTTATTGAAACAATCTTTAAAGTCTTGAATTAATAAAATCAGTCTTCTTTATAAAAATTCTATTGTTTTCTTGATTTTCGTTCAAGGGTTTTCCATGGCTGTTTTTGATGCCTAAATACATGAATGTTGAATTTTTTAGATGTAATTAATATATACTTTAAGTATCTAATCCCGGACCTAAGGTTCAGGTGGTGTTTGGAAAGGTTTTTGTTGAGTTTCGATTAGGTTTTATGGTGTTTTTAGGGGCTGTCATGTATTGGTCCGACTTGAGGGATGTTTGGGTGTGTTATAATGCACTAAACCCTCTGATTTTTATTCTTTAATTAGGTCAAGAGGTAGAGGAACAAGTTTGAGGAAGATCGGAAAGCTGAATCACATTTTCGGTTACTTATCGGACAAGTTTCAGTTATCGGTGAGTGGATTTTGAGAGTGAGCTGCTTCGATAGTGTTTTAAATCTCTTTTTCAAAGGTTTGGGAGTGTAGGTAAGGTGTGAAAAACCTACCTATACTCCGAAGTAAGTTTTTCGTTTGCTCTCGTAAATCGGTTTTCCCATATTATGCTATTTTTCTATGTTTTAGTCATGCTCGTGTTATACTTGTGCATATGTGAATATGCATGTTTCTCAATACTCATGAGATATTTTTTTAAAAAATATATACTTATGATGCTCCCACGGTTTTATTTTGATAACATGAGAAAATTGGTTTTTAACAGTTTTTAAAATTGATGCATTATTGATGCATGAGATAGTGGGATACATGTGTTTAAAATATTGTTTTTAACTTAAAACTTGAGCATTATGTTTTGTTTTATGTTGGATATTAAGTTGATAAACATGGGATAAGTTGATCGATCAATAAGATATACAGTGAACTATAAATAAAATTCGAACGTGTATAAATTCCTTGAGTGATACATTAGAGGTTAGCCTAGTGCTGTGTGATATAACTGTTACCTTATCATATTCGAGTATGGCGAACTATCCCGGACACCAAGGTGGGATCTTTTGATTGTGATAGTCAATCTGTGAGAATTGGTGAATGATACCACTCGTATGTGGATCTTTAGATTTGATAGTCAATCTGTGCGAATTGGTGAATGATGTCATTCACATGTGTCCGTTTATCCCAACGTTTGAAGGTAACTTCATTTGTGTCACTTAACCAACATGTGAAAAACACAAGTGTAAACATTTTATTGATTTTTGTGCAATTGGTAAATTGTATGTGTTTTATAAAAGAGCTCAAAGGTTTTGGAGCAATGCTTATTAAGCATGTAAGACTTGTTTTGTGGCATATGCCATGTGTTAAACACTTGTTGATTTTTATACTAGTGACTTGAAAGTCACAAATGGTTTTCTTGAGTATGACTTGTTTTTAAACTGTTTTTCCGTATAATATGGGCTGCATTACAAGTAGTTAAATTGTTTTATAATTCACTTACTAAGCGTAAGCTTAATCTCTCTTTTTTCCTTGTAATGCATATAAGAAGTGAGTTAGTCATTCGGGAAAGCAAAGAAAACTCTTAGTGCTTTTTAATTCATATTATAACTCAAGTATGTTGCTTTTATATTTTGAACCTTAGGCAGTTTAGGAAACAATGGTGAAAAGGAACCTTATGATATATAAGTCATTTTTTTAATATTAAATCCTGCACACTGGTATATTTGCTTTTATGTTAATGAAGTCTTTTTAGATTTGATTTATACATTGATTGTGCCTAAGCATGTTGAGTCACGAATTTGAAGAAAATTGCAATTAGGTTCCTAAAACTTGTTTGATTTAATTAGGACTCGTTTCTCATTAATTTCTGCTGTAAATAAATGTGGTCCTTGCATAAATATGTAGGATTTAGTCGATGCATTTAGAAAAGATAAAGGAGAATAATTTAGGGTTGTTTATCGGGGCGAGTCTCCAGATTGACCTTGGTATTTCCCGTGTAGCTCGTTCGAGTCGGGTGGCGTCTAAACCGAGTCGAGATGATTACATTAACCTTTGATATAGTTGTTGTGGGTAGAGAATTATACCAGTTCTTGTTCCCTCTCCTTAAGGTTATCGAGAAGAAATTGCATTTTAACTAATAGTAGGCCCTCATGAATCATGATGTCCATGTAGTAGTATTTAGACTAGTGTCTGATGGGTTCCATCATAAGTCTCCTTTGAAAAATTAAAATATAGGTTGTAAAGTTTTACCAAGAAAAAAACATTTATTCTATTTTATATCATGTTATATACCCCATCTTAAAATATATTTAAATTTTAAATTTTAAATTAACTCTAATTTTTATATCCTAAAACTTAGATTCCTCACAGTGGCCCTCATGATACATGAGGCATATTGATCTACACGGTAAATAACCTACTCTCTAAGTTTTAGGGCATGAAAATTAGTTAAATTTAAAATTTAAAATTTAAAAATATTTTAATATGGGGTATATAAACTACTTTCATACCCTACACGGTAAAATAACTACATTGGGTATATAAACTACTTTCATAAACTACACGATAAATGAACTACTTAGAGAGTAGTTTATTTACCGTGTAGGCAAAAAGATGATCCTAAGTTATTCCTCATACAGGTTTTATATAGCCACTATGAAGGATAACAAACTGAAACTTTTCTAGTTTAGTTTGTTATTCCATAGGGCCATACTTAACTAACTACCTTACCATACACTCAATGTTCACACATTTTCTTTGCTTTTTTTTTCAACTCTAGCTTACTGAAAACACATTCAATAGACTCCTCAATTCTTGTAACCTTGCAACTGGTAATGATTTTATGAAGGCATCATCCACTTGATGATGAACTAGTATATAATTCACTTCTATCAGTTGATGCGATACTTTCTCCCTAACAAAGTACAGATCAAGATCCACATGCTTTATTTTTGCATAAAACATAGAATTGACAGCTATGACAACTATACTTTTGTTATCACACCATAATTTTAGAATTATTTCTGATTTTATACCCATGTCTGAGAAAACAACCTTTATCCACATGATTTATGAAGTTGAATCAGCCAAACCTTTGTACTAATCTTCAACAATCGATCGAGAGACAATTTTTTATTTTTTTGATCCCTAAGACAATACATGAGAACCTAAAAACATATATTGTCGAAATGTAAACCTTCTATCATCTACATCACTGCCCTCGTTTGCATTGGTAAAAGCTTGAAACGAGCTTAGACTATCTTGTACAAGAAACCATAGTCAATATTTTGTTGTTCCCTTCAATTATCTTAATATTCTTTTCACTGCATGAATTGTGCAAATATCTAATCTGGTGTGATATGTAACACCCCGAATTTTTCCCCCAATTCAAAAACTTAAATTCCTAATTCAAAACCCTAAAAATTATGGATTTCCAATTATGAAATAAATGACTAAATTATAGTTTTTAGAAACTTAAGGGTTCATCTGTAAATCTTGAAAAGTTCAGATCCTTAATGGGTAATTTAACCATTTAGTCTTGATAACTGTTTTCCTTCCTCTTAATTTCTGATTCAGTTTTTCAATTTGGTCTTAAAGAATTATCTTTTCATTTTCGTTTCTTGTCTAAATATTTTAAAACTGAGAATTTCTATTTAATATCTCTGAAGTACTTCGAATCTGTCTTTTGTGTACTTGTTTTTTTTATTGAACCTTCATCCTTGAAGCCTTCATTCGTTCGATCTGGTAAGTTTTCAAACACCAGTTTTGTCCTTACTTATCTCTGTTTCGGTTCAGTCAAGTTATTAGGAGGGTATTCATTTTGTTTCGATTCTATATTGTTAACAGAAGAGTGTTTCAGTTTTAGTTCTATTCAAATATGAAGGGATTTTGTAAAGTGAGTTTCGGGTGGTATTGTTTTAAAGGTTTGTTGAGTGTTAAGAGTTTTAATTCGATTCAGGTTTAAAAGTTTGGTTTTATATCGAGTTTAAATCAAATAAGAGAGAGATTTTGAATCGAATCAGTGTGAAAATAAGGAAAAGAATCGATTTTGGGTTTCTGGGATTTTTCTGGAATTTTTCAGATTTTCCTGGGAAAATTCTGGGAAAACCTGATCGACCTGACCGGCCCGAAAACCTGACCCGACTAATCTATGACCTGACCCGTTGATGTCACTACTGATGTCATCCGTTGACATTACTATTGACGTCAGCGTTGACTTTTTTCGATCCTGGGCATCTATCTCCTCCTCCTCCTGGATGACCTCCTGTTCATCAGTCATCGGGGCACGCACGTTAGTTTTCAGTTTATTTCTATTTGTGTATTTTCTGGTTTGGTGGCATAGTAGTGTGTCTAACATGATTATTACTCGTAGATTCTACACCCGTTCGATCTAGTGGGAGAGCCGAGTCCAGTAGACGTCAATCATGTCGTTGATTCTTCTACTTGAGGTGTGTTCTCTTTTGTTAATTCCGTATATTTTTATGCGTGCAGATTCTATTAAATTTGTATAATCATGCATCATCCTGTAGTTACATTTATGATTTTGAAATTACCATGCATGCCTCATGTTAAATTATAAGGTACGCATTCTGATTTTGTATCTGCTCATAATATTGCATCTGGTTGGATTATCCGTTCGAGGAAGATTAGTGGTTTATTCACTTCTATTCAACGGCTCCACCTACGGGTCGAGATACCACTTCTGTTTAGTGGCTCCACCTACGAGTCAAGTTTCTACTTCTGTTGGTGTGATGTAGTTAGAGTGGTTCAGGGGAACCTGCTCTTCTGTCGGCGTTTGGAGTTGGGTGCACATCATGCATACTCTACATCATCTGCATTACTCTGTTCTGTGATCATTTTTATCTACACACTAGAGACACACTAGGTTACCTAGCTTACACTCTCTCAGTTTCTATTTCAGATACTCGATCTTAGGTCTTGGTACTTGAAGGATCATGTTTTCAGATTTACTGCGTATGTCTTACAGTATTCAGACTATTAATGTTATTTCGAATATTTAATTATTTCTATAATGTATTTTGGATTTTCAAACAGATTTTCTAGACTATTAATGTTTATTATTTATAGGTTGAACTCGATATTTTAAATGTTGAATTTTTCAGTATTTTAAATTATTAATTATTTAATAATTTATTTGAATGTTATTTTAATTTATAAAACCCTAACTTGCGAACCAACTTTTAATAACATAAACCCTAACTTTAATCTAAGAAATTAGGTTAATTTTAAAGGTTACATGATAAATGTAGATTAATGCTCCAACTATGTTTCTGTACAGTTGAGAATTCATATTATATTGACCATTATACTTACTGAGTTTAGGTGTGACTGCCATAGAAGTATCAACTGGCTTTGTGGTGTTCATGTTGACTTTGTCTAGAAGTTCATTGACATACTTCTGTTGAGCCAGTTTGAGCCTTTTACTGGTTTTATAAATTTCGAGACTGAAAAAAATAATGAACTAATCAAAAGGCTCTAGCTAGAAGAATGTCCTTCAAGAAAAACTTATCATGTAGTTCACTTTTTACTCTTTTAATTACATTCTCAAAGGCTCTAGCTAGAAGACTGAAAAAATAATGAGCCTTTTACTGGTTTTATAAATTTCGAGACTGAAAAAAACTATATAAGTCCTTCAAGAGAAACTTATCATGTAGTTCACCTTTTACTCTTTTAATTACATTCTCAAAGGCTCTAGCTAGAAGAATGTCATCTATATAGATGACTATGTATGTGATTTTAAAATCATCTTTTCTTATGAACAAAGAGACATTTGTTGTAGAGGACTTAAACCGTATTTCATGTAGAAAGGTTTTCAGTTTAAAGAATCAATTTTTGGATACCCATCGAAGACCATATATAGTTTTTTTTTTCAGTTTACAAACTAAAGCAGAACCATCAGAAGCTCGAACTTGGAAGCCATTAGGTTGATTCATGTAAACTTCTTTATGTAAGTCACCTTTTAAGAAGGCATTGTTCACATCTACTTGATGAACAACCCAATTGTTTGTAACAACCAAACAAAAAAATATGTTCATAGTTGAGAATTTAACAAATGGGCTTAAAGTTTTAACAAAATCATAACATGGAATTTGTGCATACCCATTTGCAACCAATCTCGCTTTATGCCTGCTCATTATACCATCAAAGTTATATTTGATTCAAAATAACCACTTACATCCTATTGCTCTCCTACCTATAGGCAAGGAGATAAGATCTCAAGTACCATTGTCAATGAGAGCTTGATACTTATTCATCACAGCTGTTTTTCATGATGAATCTTAAAGAGCATCTTTAAAATTCACTGGAACTTCAATAACTTCAGTTTGAAACACTTTTAGCTTGAAAATTCCATTCTTGTTTCTTGTGAGCATTCTATGAGTGTTAGCAGTGGTTGAAAGATCGGGTTCCACAAGATTAAAAGAGTTACCTGGTAGTGTAATAGCAGCTTCCTAAACTACTTTTGGTGATCGTACCAGATTATGATCTAAGTTAGGTGCACCAACTTCTCTAGGTGATGCATCTCGAGTTTGATTGGTGGAACCTTTAGGCAACTCAGTCGAGATTTGGTTGGTAGAGATTCTCGATGATTTAACTTGATCCTGGTTGATAGATCTTCTAGGTGGCTCAACTGGATCTTGGTTAGTGTGGCCTATAGAGGGCTCAACATGAACTTGACGACCTGAAGATGTAGACGATGTGGGCGAGAGAATGTTGGAGTCATCATGCATTCCTTGATCAGAAGGTGATTTCATCTATACATTTTGATGATCAAACACACTAGGAGGCTGTGACATTGCCTCGAGTGACACATATGGAAGAGGTAAGGACATGTAGGGCTCAACAGCTACAATTGAAGAGCTTTGCTTGGATTCGGCAAAGGGAAAACAAGTTTCAGCAAACTTCACATGCCTGGAGACATATATCTTGTTTGTGTTATCCATACATTTATATCTCTGGAGTTATGGTGAATACCCAAAGAAGGTGCACTCAAAAGACCTAAAATTGAATTTGTGATTGTTATATTGTCTTAGACATAGAAAACATTTACATTCAAACACCTTAAAGAAATCATAATTAGGTGTTTTCCCATAAAGCTTTTAATAAGGAGAGATGCCTCCAAGAACACCTGTTGGTGGACGATTGATAATGAACATTGTAACCCCCTTAGCCCGGCCTAGACGGAACCGACACTAACGGGTTACACGGGGAATATCAAACCAAACCCGCGAAGGTTCGATTCGATAAATAACCCTAAAACCGTTATTTTTTTTATTTTATATTAGTAGATGCACAATCTTATTCCTACGTGACAAGGTCTCATACAAGGCATTGTCGGTAACACATTAATTAAAAACAACCATCCAATTAAACACTTACATAGATTAAGGACTAAAACGTAAAACTTTTAAATACTATTAACAAAATATAAATTCTCTTCATCAAAGTTCAATTAAACATAAAAGAGTTCCTCACAGCAAATTTCAACTCAAACAGATCATTCTAACATCATCAATTGCATGTTTCTCTAATTTAGGGACCAAAATGTAAATCTTACAAAATACAAGGACTTCATCCAAATTATATTAACCATCTTGAAATTAAATCAACTTTATGCATGCATACAAAATTTCAGCTCAAAATAACATTTGCAAGTACCTTAATCGAACAAAAAAAGATATTCAAGACTAAAATATAATTTCTAGCAACTTTCAATTCTAGGTGATCAATGGTTTCGAAACCTTCCCAGAGGTTTCGAAACTTTTTGCAAAAGGTTTCAAAACTTTCCTGGAAAGTTTCGAAAATTTTCGCGTCCAGTAGCTTCCCAGAATTGAAGCTGCCCGCAAGGTTTCGAAACCTTCTAGAGGTTTCAAAACTATTTAACAAAGGTTTTGGAACCTTCATCTAAAGGTTCCGAAACTTTAGGTCTGGAACCAAAAGTTTCATTACACAAGTGAACACTAATTACCCAATACTCAACCATTACTTACTACCATTAGATGCATCAATCCTAGGCATAATTAACAACTTATAACACATGATTTACAACATCGTGAACATCATTCAAACTATAGGCATACTTCCTAGAAGATGATTAAAAACATAACAATCATACAAGTACATGCTTCAACAATCCAAACAACTCCATAGCCTAACAATTAACAATCATGCAACAATGGTCTTAATACAACATAAACCAAAGCCTAAGTACACACTCCTCACTTTGGTTGGGTTACACATTGCCTTGCCCAAATTTATTTGCCAAAACATACCAAATTCAAAATGATTCTTCCCCTTGGTTTCCTTGCCTCGAACGAAGCTCCAAGTGTCTTTATTTTTTTGCAAGGATGAAAAGAGAGCTTAAGCAAACATGCTTAGTGAGGAAGCTCTACACAAATCATCAATGCATCTATTTAAAATCATGATGAAACCATAGTTTGTAATACATTGTTAAATCGTGCATGCTAACATATCATGCTCATGTTCTTTAAATCATATGCATCCTTGAGTTCACATAATCTTATCAAAACAATTTATAAATGATGCACAATCTTCTTCTCAAATTCATGTATGTATATTGGCATTCTAGTGACCACTTTATTGTGAACCTTGAGTTCACCGAATACACGAATCCTTTTTCTCATAACTGGAGACTCTTGGTCTCAACATGCATCGGTCGGACACTTAGTCACCCTTGTATACATGTTACCCCCCACTACGCATGGTTGGACACAAAATCACCCTTGTTTACGTATGGGTCAACTATATGCACGGTTGGACACAAAGTCACCCTTGTTTACATATAGGCAAGCTCTACACGCACGGTCGGACACAAAGTCACCCTTGTTTACGTGTAGGCGGCTCTACCACGCACGGTTGGACACAAAGTCACCCTTGTTTACGTGTAGGCATCATCATTATTCTCTTTATTTTATAGTGCACTCAATCCTAATGGCATGTCATTTATATTCGAATCTAAAGTTAGTGTCACTAAGCCAATATCATAATCAAATGTGCATGATAACTTGCTGCTCATAATGCATGCATAACATGTTCAACAAATGAACTAAAAGCCATGCCCAAAGGCACCATCATGTATAAGGCAATTAACCATATTGTATTCCAAATCATATAACTTGCATGCATAATATGTTCAACAAATGAACCAAAAGCCATGCCCAAATGTACCATCATATATATAAGGCAAATAACCATATTGTATCCCAAATCATTTCTCATAATTTTTCATAATCATGGATGCTAAATAAGTTATGCATTTTAACAAGTAATTCTCATGTATGCACCATTTCAAAATATGCTCAGATGTTGAGAGGTTTTGGGATAGGTGATTCGATGTTGTATTCTTAGATGTTGTAGCTCTCCTCTCAATGCTTAAAATTCATCACCTCCATCAGTTTGAAGAGCAATTAAATTAGTGAAAAATTGATTTTAACCAAAGAATGAATAAAATAAATGCATTAATAACCTCTCCTTTAATTTTTAGTAGATATAACCAACAATTTCTAGAAACATGTTCACAAACGACACATGGTATTGATAACCAATAGATTTAACAAGTGTTGAACCCCATACATCAGCTTCAACTAATTTAAAAGGTCTAGTGTATACTGAAGTAGATTTTGAAAAAGGTAAACAATGACTCTTGCCTAACTAACATGGTGAAAATACAATAAGCTTATTGATATTAAAAGATTTATTTAAAGTTAAGCTAAGAGTGCCGGTGGATGAATGTCTTAGCTTTTAATGCCACAACCAATAACTGAAATCACCAGCAGTAAAAGCTTGAGCACTTGAAGCAGGGAGATCAAAGTTGTACAAACCATTCTCCTGTCTTCCTTGAAGTAGAATTGCACATGTGGTTTCATCATTTACCAAGTACTTATCAAAATAAAACTCAAAATAAACCTAATTATCTCTAGTAAATCTGGAAATTGAGATTAATTTTTTTTGATTGCAGGAACAATTAGTAATGAATTTAGGTTAACACAAAGTAGTAAGAGTGGATTTAGACCTACACATGATATAGATATTGAAGAACCATCACCTAAAAGTAATTGGCCATTACTTAAGTAGGGATGGCTTTTTACCACATTCTGAGCTTGTCCATTGACATAGTAAGTTACACTAGAATCAATATACCATTTGTTATCTGCAGAGGTTTTAGTAATAGTCTGAGAATTACTTTTGGTGTAATAGCATTGTTCAGGTTCACAACCTTCTGTGAGTTCAGTGTTGGGATGAACAATTGGATCATAAAAGGAGCAACATCCTCAGATGATACATGAGCCATATTTGCTTGAGTATCATTGTACATAGGACGCGGATTACTATTAACCTTGTAAGAATGGACGAACCTGTACCAACAACGTTCAACCAGGTGACTTATCTTACCAGAAAACTAACATTGAGGACGAGGCCTACCATGCGACTTGTTTCCAGTAAGTTCTCTAGATGACATTGAAGATCTAGATTGAGATCTAAAATTACTCTTATTAGGAGCATAACGAGTGACATTGATTCTAACTAGAGTTCTCATGGGATCTGCAAGTCTAAATTCAGTATCTTGAAGAACAGAAATCACACCCTTCAAAGTGAACGAATCTTTACTCGCATAAATAACAACCACAAATGGATCAAATTCTAATGGAAATCCATTCAGAATTGTTGCTATATACTCAACATCCGAGATCGGAGTACTAAAAGAAGCAAGTAAATCACAGATCTCTTTAATCTGAGATATGTATTCACTCGTGGAGAGTGAGACCTTTTTAAATGATCGAAGTTGACAGTGAAGGTGCATTACCTTGATTGTAGAAAGCTTTGAGTAAGCTGACACACAACTTTCTAGATGGTCGCCGTTGTTTCTGTACCGACGAGCTGAGGAAGTACACTGAGACTTATGGTTGATAGAAGCCAGAAGGCCAATGAGTTATCTTGCTTAATGAACTTATTGTATTATGGATAGACCATGTCAGTGGTTGATAGGAATCATTATGGAATCGACGTGTATTCATCGAAGAAACTTTTAAGATCTAGTCCTCGGAGAGGAAGAACCACCTACTGCCTCAAAGAAAATTATTGTCATCGAGCTTGACGCTCAATTGTTTATTAGCAAAAATTAGGACAAGATTTTCAGAGGCTAGAAAATCCATGAAAGCTTAAAGAATAAAAGAAAAGAAGAAGAGAAAGAAAATGGTTATGACCTCAGGATCGGAATGACAAAGTAGTTTATTTACTATGCAGGCAAAAGTATGATCCTAAGCCGTCCTTCATGCAAGTTTTATTTAACTACTATGAAGGATAACAAACTAACACTTTTCTAGTTTAGGGTCTGTTTGTTTCATTGAAAATTATTCTCAAAAAATAAATTCTGAAAATTGAATTACATTTTTTAAAAAACTGATTATAAAAGTTATTTTTAAGTGTTCGGATGAAATTGTGTAAATTATTTTTCGTAGTTTGATAAATTTTACTGAAAATAATTTTTAAAACCTGTTTTAAGTAAAACAAACAAAATTTCTCTTTATTTTTTAGGTTTTATTTATGCTAAAATTTTTCTTTAAAAATCATTTATAAAAATTATATAAAAAAAGATAGACATGAAAGCTAAATAATTTTTAACTCTTCTTTTTAAGTATGCACTAATGCTAAAAGTTAATAACAGTCAAAACTACTTGTATGAATGATAAGTATATTTTTGAGGTGTTTTTATTTTCTATTTTTTACCTATATAAAAGGTGCGATAGTTTTCTATTAATTACTCTTATCGTTTGAATAGAAGATATAAATTATGAAATTGGTGATTAATTAATTTTTTTCACACCTTCATTATACCAAAATCATCTGAAAGCTTAATTTTTCTACCAAATTTAAAATATTATACTTCATCTGTCTCATAAATATTGTCTCTTATTGACTTTTTTTGGGTTAAACTTTTTTCAAGTTTTACTCTTGATTATTTAAAATTTATTATTGATAAAAATATGAAAAAATATATTTTAAAAACTTTTAATCGAGTAGATTTTAGATATATAATTTATAAAATTTAATTATTTAAAATATTTAATATAATTATTATCAAAGTTTAAAAAATTTGACTTTCAAACAATGAATAAAGGACATTATTTTTAGAACGGAGGGAGTAATTATTAATTTTTTATATCGGAATAAAAGTTACATTGGTCAGTAAAGTCATAACTTCTTATTTATCTCCTTAATTGAATTACTATATGTACAAACATAAACAAAGAATTTTGTTTAGGTTTCACTGGTTTATGCTAATGATAACGGTGGAAACATGAAATCTACCGACATTAGTGACGAGGGTTTTGACGGTACTATATTAAGCAATTTGGGAGATGAGAGAAACAGTATAGTAAAAATATATCTCTATAATTATAGATTTTACTAGAATTAACAACTAAATAAACAAATTAATATACTAAAGTACACAACCCAATATTTAAATTAGAGTAAAAATTTAAAAATAAAAACAGATTTGAAGAAGAGAAAAAACAGATTTGTATGTTTATAAATAAAAGAATAAATTTAAGAATTAAAAAATTTAAATCATTAAAAAAATAAAGAAAACTTGAGTTAGATTACCTAGGAGGAGGAGGAGGAAGAAGAAGAAGAAGAAGAAGAAGAAGAAGAAGAAGAAGAAGAAGAAGAAGAAGAAGAAGAAGAAGAAGAACGGGTGGCCTGAACAGTCGATAACATCAAAGGTGAGATATTGTGAGGTTTATGCCTTAGATACATTTAGGTTTTAAGAAAAAAAACAAAGTTTGTGTAATTAACTTAACCCTTTTTATCCCTATATTGTTCTACGGGATAATTGATCATTTTTTTAGAATGTTTGACGTTGATTTTTGTTTTTTTCCTTGAACCAAACAAAACAAAATATTAAAATTATTTTCTGTAAATGATTTTTTTCAAACAAACAAACCCTTAGGTTATTATTTCATGTGTGCTATACTCAACTAACCACCATATCATATACTCAATGGGGCATGAGGGCATGAGGGGACTCTCTTCTTTTGTGGCCCAATCTCCTCCAGAACTGCCGATTACCCATGGATCATCGATTTGTTTCTTCATCATCTCCATATGCCTTTTCCATTATTTCTTTCTCAGATCGAAGGGACGAGGCACATACTCGTTGTCCCCTCTCTTGTTCGGCTTTATAGGCCTAGGGTGAGCTACTCTTGTTGCCGATGTTTCTATACATTGGAGGATTTTTCTTCCTTCTTCCCTCGTTATATACTCTCTTGACGTTGGGAGACTGCCAACTCTTGAAGAGTCTTTTGTATTGACTTTTGAGTTTTGTCGTTGCTTTTATTTGTTTTTACGATTTTAGTTGAGCTGTTTGAGAGGCTGTATCTATAAGTTACGTAACTCATGCATTATTTATATCACAAACCTAGGAGACGTTTTGGAATTGCTAGTAAGGAATATTGTTTGTTGATATTACAGTTGGAGAAAGTAGTGGCCGAATTGGTCTCAACGACCAGAGTATGTTAGATAGGATTCATAGTACTTCCAGTCATATGTGGTTTGTTTTTTGAGCTGACTAGAACAATCATGATTGTGTGACGAGTCGCGGGGCGAAGATGTGAGGTTGGGTTGGTTGAATCAAGGTGATTGCTCTGCAGGATCTCAAGGTGGTTAAGGGTGAGAATAGAGTTGTGGTGGTTGGTGGTGGTTCACCCTTTATGGTTTGCATATCTCTAGAACCACTAAGTACCTTAGTATATGCTGATCTGAATCCTATGTATTTGCTTTCTTAGCAAGAAACCCAAGCGCAAGAAATCATCAAATACTTGCAGATATGTATGGTTGTTCCCATACATTGCCTTGTTGTTCGAGATGTAGAGGACTAAAAAGAGGAGGTCAGTTGTCTGTTAGGGATGAGTATTCGACCGAGTCGAATCGAGTAAAAAATTTTCGAGTTATTCGAGTTTACGAATCATATTTTACATTTAAACTTTATTTGAAATTTTTTCGATTCGATTCTAGTTTAAGAAATTCGAGTTCTTAAAAAAATTTAATTTTAATTATTATCTTGTTATATTATAATTTAATTCTAATTTAAACGACTTTCTCTAATTATACAAGATATGTATGTATATATTTTCAAATCTAGGGGTACTAGATTGTTTCAAATAAAATTTTGATTTTACCAAATTATTTTTCTTCTCAAGCTCTTTGGAAATCAAAATTTTTTCTTTCTTAAGATCATCTAAAGCAATTTGATGATATTTTTCAATCTTTTGAAGCAAGTTTTGTAAATCAAAAACTTTAAGTTCAAATTCTATCAATCTTGCTTCAATTTCAAAATTGGTTTTTGAAAACAAAACATTTATTATTTTAAGCTTTGAAATCATCCTTTTGTTTTTAAAAAATGAAAGCCTTGAACATAAAAGCCAATTTGTCATAGGCTTCTTGTAATTCATCAAATGAATATGAATTTAAATTAGATGAGTTAAAAGTTACCTCCCCCTCATTGAGGGCCATCAAGCATAGGTTGGCTTCTTCATTTTTGATGGAGTCCTCATCACTCTAAGTAGCCACATATGCTTGCTTCTTTGAAGATGATCCATTCATGATAGTCTTGTGGGAATCCTTCATCTTCTTCTTTGATTCGTGCTTTGAAGATTTTTTATTTTATTGCTCATGAATCGATCGAAGTCATAAAGAGTTGGGTGAGCTCTTCATCTTCTTCTTTATCCTCCTCACTTGATTCTTTAAAGTGAATGCACTTGGAGGTCTTGAGAGCAATGGTGTAACATTTACACCAAGCTCTTAAATCTTCTTCTTCCCCATCGATCTAATCTTTTTATTCTTATGCTCATCTTATCTTCCTTTCATCATAATTTGATATGTGAGGAGTTACCTCATGAGTTCACCAAGATTGGGAGTCTTTAAATTCTTTGCTTCAATGATGGCGTTCCTTTTCAAGTCCTATGACTTAAGAAGGGAATAGATGAGCTTACGAACAAGCTTCTCCTCCGGAATAATCTCTCAATATCCTTTAAGTCCATTGGTGATGGTGGAGAATCGATCAAACATCTTTGTAATGTCCTCTTTTGATTTCATCTTGAAGTTATCATACTCTTGGTTGAGAAGTCTAATCTTGATCTCCTTTACTTTATTTTTACCCTCGTATGTGACTTCTAGCTTTTCCCAAACTTTCTTGGCATTTTGACAAGAAAATATCTTCTCTTATATGGTTGGATGGAATACACAAATGAGAATGTGTAAAGCCTTCTTATTTAGCATCATCTTCTTGATTTCTTCCACGCTTCATTCTACCTTAGTTCCTTTTAGCACAAATGGTCCGTCTTTCACTATATCCCAAAGCTTGTAGTCGCTTGAGTTGATGTAATACTTCATCCTTATCTTCCATTGGAGTAGTTGAACCCGTCAAAAAATAGTGACTTGTCAATAGATTGAGCCATGAAATGTTCGTTGATTAGTAATTGGTTGAGCTCGCCGGATCTTCTAAATAGGATGTTAATCCCTCTCAATTGAGCCTCGCTCATATACCAATTGTTAGGCTTGATATGGCTAGATGGACAACCGAATAAACTTGCCAAGGGATGGAGAAATGATTATTTGAGTGGTTTGTTGTGGAAGCAAAAAAATATAAGATAATGAACACAAAGATTTAGAGTGGTTCAGAATTCCAACCCAAGTCCTACATCCGCTACCTTAACTTCCCACTAAGGATTTCTTAAATTCACTAAGAATCTCTTTCTTTTGAGGGCAAAGGGCTAACCTTACAAACCTTGATTCAAACCCGAATCAAACATCCAAAGTTTACAACCTGAACTTTGGGAATCCTCTCAAACAAGAGAAAAACTTAAGCAAACTTTGATAATCCTTATAACAAGGCTATTTGTTTGCAACTAAGGTCTCACTCAATCCTAATGCACTTGAGCATACATAAACATTAAGCTCACAAGTGTTGTCTACCTAAAATGTAAAAATTAAGCTCTAAGAGAAATCTTTCATCATAGTGTTGTAACAATTGAAGCATTAGTTTTCTCTTGATGCTTGAGACTTCCTTTTATCTTACCAATTGAGCTTCTAGCCGTTTGTAATCGTTGGGATTGATTTGGAGCCGTTTGGAGCTTGTTTCAAGGTTGATTTTTGCTTTTGGTGCATATGGTATCGGAATACGTGGAAGCCGTTTCGATGCAGACACTTTGGGAAATAGCCATTGAACTTGTATTTAAGAATCGATATCGAAACGCCTACAAGGCGTATCGAAAACCTTAGCTCATGGTATCTACTGCTCCTAGCCGTTGTTTTTTATATAAAATCATTGGGGTTTTCAAATGACCGTTGGAGGTGTATCGAAACACCTAAAATTTGTTTCGATACAGACGTATCAAAATGGTGGTTTATCGTATCAAAACCATTATGTTCCGAGACAAAACGTATCGAAACGCCTGGACAATTTCCTTTGAAAAATAGGCAAGCTGTTTCGAAACACTTGGGAAGTGTATAGAAACGCATATGAATTTTATGTTCTTTGGCTTCTTTAAAACATTTGAAACACACTAAAGAAGTCCTTGAAAATGTCTCAAACTTATTTTCAAGTTGTTTGGACATAAAACCATTTTTAAAATATTTTCAATTTAGTCCAAAACTATTTTCCAAATATTATATCAAAATATTAGTTCTACAATCTCTCCCTTTTTGATATAATAAAACCAACTTAAAAAATTGTTTTTGAGAAGAGTTACATGATAGTGTAAAAGCAACTTCCTAAACTACTTCTAGTGATTGTATTGGATTATGATCCAAGTTAAGTGCACCGGATTCTCTGAGTGATGTATCTCGAGTTTGATTGGTGGAACCTTCAAGCAACTCAGTCGAGACTTGGTTGGTAAAGCCTCTCTTGGTTGGCAGAGGTTCATGTGATAGTCAGGGAATTCACTTTTGGTGTAATAACAAGTTGAGGTTCATAACCTTTTGTCAGTTCAATACTGGGATGAACAATTGGATCATAAAAGGAGTAGCATCCTCATATGATACATAAGCCATATTTGCTTAAGTATCATTGAGCATAGGACACATATTACTATAAACCTTGTAAGAAAGAACGAACCTGTACCAACAACGTTCAACCATGTGACCTATCTTACCACAAAATTAACATTGAGGACGAGGCCTACCATACGACTTTTTCCAGTAAGTTCTCTATATGGCATTGATGATCTAGACTGAGATCTAAAATTACTCTTATTAGGAGCATAACGAGTGACATTGATTCCAACTAGAGTTCTCATGGGATCTGCAAGCCTGAATTCAACATCTTAAAGAACATAAATGGCACTTACAAAGTTATCGAATTTTTACTCGCAGAAATAAAAACCACAAATGGATCAAATTCTAATAGTAATCCATTTAGAATTGTTGTTATATACTCAACATCCGAGACTGGAGTATTCAAAGAAGCAAGTAAATCACAGATCTCTTTAACCTAAGATGTGTATTCACTTATGGAGAGTGAGACTTTTTTAAACGATCGAAGTCGACATTGAAAGTGTATTACTTTGGTTGTAGAAAGCTTTGAGTAATGCTGACACACAACTTTTCAGATCATCGTCGTTGTTTCTGCACCAACGAACAGAGAAAGTACACTAGGACTTATGGTTGATACAAGCTAGGAGACCAATGAGCTGTCTTGCTTAATGAATTTCTTGTACTGTGGATTGACTGAGCGTTCGTTCTCAGTGGTTAAGTGGAATCAATCTAGAATTGATGTGAATTCATCGAAGAAGCTTTCAAGATCTAGTCCCCGAAGAGGAAGAACCACTTACTGCCTCCATAAAAAAAATTATTGTCATCGAGCTTGACGCTCATTTGTTTATTAGAAAAAGTTAGGGCAAGATTTTCAGAGGCTAGAGACTCTATGAAAGCTTAAAGAATGAAAGAAAAGAAGATGAGAAAGAAAACGGTTATGGACTCAGGATCGGAATGGCGATTGATACCATATTGAACTACTTAGAGAGTAGTTTATTTACTGTGTAGGCAAAAGGATGATCCTAAGCCATCCTTCATGCAAGTTTATATAACCATTGTGAAGGATAACAAACTAACATATTTCTAGTTTAGGGTTTGTTTGTTTCACTGAAAATTGTTTTTAGAAAATAATTTTTGAAGGATAAATTATTTTTTTAGAAAACTAATTACAATAGTTATTTTTAGATGTTTGGATAAAATTGTATAAATTATTTTTTGTTGTTTGATAAATTTTACTGAAAATAATTTTTAAAACCCGTTTTAAGTGAAACAAACAAAATTTCACTTTATTGTTATTTTCATTTTCAGGTGTTATTTATGCTAAATTTTTTCTTTAAAAATCACTTATAAAAACTATATAAAAAATTCAAACATCAAAGCTAAATAATTTTTAACTCTTGTTTTAAGTATGCACTAATGCTAAAAGTTAATAACAGTCTAAACTAGTTGTATAGATGATAAGTATATTTTTGAAGTGTTTTTAAATTATATTTTTTAACTATATAAAGGGTCTGATAGCTTTCTATTAATTACTCTTATCGTCAGAATAGAAGATATAAATCATGAAATTGGTGATTAATTAATTTTGTTTCACGCCTTCAGTATATCAAAACCATCTTAAAGCTTAATTTTCTACTAAATTTAAAATATTGAAATTATTAATTTTTTACATCAGAATAAAAGTTACAGTGGTTAGTAAAATCACAACTTCTTATTTATCTCCGTTTTGTTTAGGTTTCACTGGTTTATGCTAATGATAATGGTGGAAACGTGAAATCTACGGATATTAGTGATGAGGGTTTTGGCAGTACTATATTAAGCAATTTGGGAAAAAGAGAGAAACAATAAAGTAAAATATATCTCTATAATTATAAATTTTGTTAGAATTAGCAACTAAATAAATAAATTAATATACTAAATTACACAACTCCATATTTAAATTAGAGTAAAAATTGAAAAATAAAAAAAGATTTGAAGAAGGAGAAAAAACAGATTTGTATGTTTATAAATAATAGAATAAATTTAAGAATTAAAAATTTTAAATTATTAAAAAATAAATAAAGCTTGAGCTAGATTACCTGAGGAGAAAAAGAAGAACGGGTGGCCTGAATAGTCGATAACCTCAAAGGTGGGATATTGTGAGGGTTATGCCTTAGATACTTTTGGGTTTTAAGAACAAAAAAATAATGTGTGTAAATTAACTTACCTTTTTTATCCCGTATGTTGTTCTACGTGATAATTTGTCATTATTTTAGAATGTTTTACGTTGAGTTTTGTTTTTTTCCTTGAACCAAACAAAAAAAATATTGAAATTATTTTCTGTAAATGCTTTCTTTCAAACAAACCCTTAGTTAGAGGTGTAAATGAACCGAACTTGAACGGACAAGGGTATGTCCGTATTCATTTATTTACTTTTGAAGTTGTTCAAACTCTGTTCGTGTTCATTTAAATTTTTAATGGTATGTTCAAGCTTGGTTCGTTTATTTTTTGTCGTGTTCGGGCTCGGTTCGTTTAATGTTCACGAACGTGTTCGTTTAACGTTCACGAATGTGTTTGTTTATTGTTCGATAATTTGTTCTTTTAACATTCGGGAACATGTTTGTTAAGCGTTCGCGAACGAGTTCATTTGTATATATTCATCAACTTGTCTATTTAGCGTTCACGAACATGTTCGTTTAGTATTCATAAATATGTTTATTTAGCGTTTGTATATAAAAGAACATAAACAAGCCTATAAACGAGCTTATAAATGAGTATATAAACGAACATAAACAAGTTTGTTCGTGAACATAAACGAGTCGAACGCACTTATGTTCGTGTTCGTTCGTTTATTAATCGAACATAAAATATATGTTCATACTCGTTTATTTAACTTAATAAATGAACATAAACGAACATTATACGAACGGTTCACGAGCAGCTCGTCGAACATCCTGTTCATTTACACTCTTACCCTTAGTTTATTATTTCATGTGCGCTATACTCAACTAACCACCGTACCATATACTCAATGGGGCATGAGGGCATGAGGGGACTCTCTTCTTTTATGGCCCAATCTCCTCTAGAATTGCCTATTACCCATGGATCATTGATTTGTTTCTTTATCATCTCCATACGCCTTTTCCATTCTTTCTTTCTCAGATCGAAGGGACGAGGCACATACTCGTTGTCCCCTCTCTTGTTCGGCTCTATAGGCCTAGGGTGAGCTACTCTTGTTGTCGGTGTTTCTATACATTGGAGGATTTTTCTTCCTTCTTCCCTCATTGTCTACTCCCTTGACGTTGGGAGACTGCCAACTCTTGAAGAGTCTTTTGTATTGACTTTTGAGTTTTGTCGTTGCTTTTATTTGTTTTTATGGTTGTAGTTGAGCTGCTTGAGAGTTTGCATCTGTAAGTTACGTAACTCATTATGTATATCACAAAACTAGCGGTCATAGGTGGTTTATTGTTAGAGTTGACCAGAATAATCATGATTGTGCGACGAGTTGTGGAACGAAGATGTGAGGTTGGGTTGGTTGAATCAAGGTGATTGCTCTACAGGATTTCAAGGTGGTTGAGGGTGAGAATAGATTTGTGGTGGTTGGTGGTGGTTCACCCTTTATGGTTCGGGTGAATAATCACATACGGTGGTAGACAACAACCAAAGCCTATCAATGTCATAATTCATGACTCAGGTGGATAACATCCAAAGCCTTGCGTATCTCTAAAACCACTAAGTACCTTAGTATATGCTGATCTGAATCCTATGTATTTGCTTTCTTAGCAAGAAACCCAAGCGTAGGGGATCATCAAATACTTGCAGATACGTATGGTTGTTCCCATACATTGCCTTCTTGTTAGAGATGTAGAGGATTAAAAAGAGGAAGTCAGTCTGTCGACTAGGGATGAGTATTCGGTCGAGTCGAGTTAAAAAAATTCGAGTTATTCGAGTTTATGAATCATATTTTACATTTAAACTTTATTTGAAATTTTTTCGATTCGATTCTAGTTTAAGAAATTTGAGTCGAGTTTTCGAGTTCTTATAAAAATTTAATTTTAATTATTTATCATGTTATATTATATTTTAATTCTAATTTAAACGAATTTCTCTAATTATACAAGATATATATGTATATATTTCTTCATATGTGACAATATTTTTTCCATATTTTCATATATCAATATATATATATATCATAAAAAGTTGAGAGACTCATCTCGAACTTAAAAATAAATCCTTTAATTACTAAAAATTTTAAGTTATTCGAGAGTTTCCATTTTACAACTCGAACTTTATTTAAAAAAAAATTTAGTCGAGTATTTTCGCTTTGAGTCAAGTTAAGTTATTTGGTATTTTTGAGTCGAGTTTACTTAACCCTATTGATTGCGACAGAGGCTAGGCTAAGCTAAATGATGTGAGCACATCATGTCAAGTCCAACAAGTTGATCCAGAGGTCTTACCATCAGGACCTATCACACGTTCTAAGGCAAAGAAATACAAGAAAGCTCTTTTTCTTACTTGTGCTAACATTTCAGATTCATTTGAGAATGTTCATGCCTTAGAATATATTATTTATAATGTGTTGCATACTGATATGTGATATATTTAGATATATATATATATATATTAGTATGTGTGTTTATGTATGTATATACTATGTTAAGTATGTTTGCATTTGGTTTTAAGTGTGTTTGTATGGTTAAAATAAGACTACAAGGCTTTTTAGATGTGTTTGCCTTGTTCTAAAATAGGTACTTAGGAGAACCTTAGCTCAAGTGGGCATACTCAGCTCATCTCCAGCTCAAGAGAGTGGATATAGCTAAACTCCAACTCAAGCGAGTATATGCAGCTGAACACTAGCTCAAGTGAGTCTATTCAGCTCAGAAGAAGTTCAATGAAATGCACTCAGCTCACCTTAGCTCGAGGCATCTAAGAGGCTTAGCTGCCAGCTCCGTTTAGTTCCTTACACTCTCAGCTAGCTCGTTTCAGCTCTACTCAATTTCCAGCTAGCTCAACTCAAGGTAAACTGACCTACGGCAGCTGAAACCTATCCTACACGAAGGGAATGTGTCCTAGGTATGTGCCATATATGTGGGACACATATGGCAGCCTTTTGCACATGTGTAGGTGTATAAATGCATTTTCAACCAAACAAAGCCCTTGTTCTACAAGATCAAACGCTCAAGGGATAAAAATGAGTGATTTTGAGTTCAAATTCAAACATTTAACACATGTTAAATGTGTTTTATGTGCCAAATCATTTGACTAAAATTAAATGAAGCCTTGAGTGGTTTACTTTAGTTATTTTCGTTCAAATAATGGTTACAAATTCAATTTTTGCCAACTTCTCCTTTATTCTTATATATTTTCATAATTTTGTAAAGACAAGGTTAGACCTTTTGATGAATAAATTCTTTTGTAAGATTTTCTCTCAAACCTAGTTCTTTTTAGAACTTTTCTTTGACTATCAATTCTGAATTGTTGTCAAGTTACTTGATACTTCGGGTTCTCAATTGTTCGATAATGGAAGGGTCCAAGTCCGTTTACGAGCAGATTCAAAATAAGGTTCGGGTTCGTTCAGTAGATTGTTCGGTTCTTCCTTGGAGTTTGTTCAAACTTCAAGAACGTTGCTGTCATTAATGAATGCTTGAAGAACTTTATCTTCAACCTTTAAATCTGTCCAAAAATTTCCAACAACTTCTTTCTCCTTCAATTCTGATTTTTCTTTTTATTTTAAGTCTTTTTAACATCCTAACACAACACTATGTTTGTTTTTGCTGCAGAGGAATACTTGTTACAATCCTAGATCCGTGAATAAACGAGGAATGTTGTTTCTTCACAACAAAAACTCAAACAATGACCCTTCATTCCACCATAACATGTTTGAATTCGAGTTTAGCTTCAGTTACAGAAAGTAGTGCAAGAAACGACTTGATCCTATTCATGTGTATTATATTAAATGAACACACGAGCATGGGCCAAAACATTGTTGATCCTATTCATACCAACACCAAACAAACTAAAAAGAAAGCAAAAAGAACATAGTATATTCAGAAGTACCTCATTTGACGCTGCAGAGAGAGAGAAAATATACTTCATTCAAAAAGCTGCTTGTACATGGATATGCTTCCATTGCCCAGATACCAGACTTCAGCTGGAGCACCATATTTGAACCCAGATTTTTCTGGTTTGACAAAAATAACCATGCTGAATGCCTCTGATTGTGTAATCTTTGGTGGGAGCAAGGGCACTGCTGTCATTCGAGCAAATCGAGGCTTTTCCATATGAAATTAAAGAACATTTCGAAGGAATAGGCTCTGGGTACCATGTGCCTTGGCAGCTCTTATCTACAAAGCAAAAATAATGAGATGATAGTTATTGTTACAAATTGGGCCTTTTTAGGAACTTAAAAACAAGCTATGACTCTGCCTGCAAAACTGGGCTGCACTATTGTAGCTTCCTTTCCATTGCCCTACGAACAAGTATATTATGAATCATTCTAGTCATGTTATTTATAAAATCAATCAATTAAATATATTTATTTTATTAATTATTTTATCTTATTTTTTATGAAGTGAATCTTCACTAATATTTACTGTAAATTAAATTTAAAAATAATTTTTACGAGATGAGATAAAAAAAATTAATAAAATAAATACATTTGATTAGTTGGTTCAAAAAATAATATGACGAGAATGACTTACAATATACATATTTTATAATTAGGTTCCATATCAACTAAATGACAATTGCAAAGTTACTGGATTATTGCTACTTTATAATTAGATTTGCATTTGATTTAGAAAAAACAGATTATTTGAAAAGAGTTCAAATTAATTATGGTATTGAAAACTAAAAACATATGATATTTTTAATAGGTTAATTTTAACTATATTCAAATTTGTTATTATTTCGATTAATGAAATGATTTATGTACTTTTAAGTAATTGATCTAAATTGTTTGTAAAATTTGGTTTGACTATATAAAGCATATTCTAGGTATTAAAATCACTTGCAAACATAACTCTTACAAATTCACACGTAATGTTAAGTATTATCTTGGAAAAATCATTTTGATTAAGAATTTTAATTAAACCAGCATCTATAAAGTAAAATTTTAGTATTATTTTAAAATTTTAGAATGGGCAACCCACACCATTATACATCATTCATTAAGAGTGTTTATAGAGCGAGGCGATCAAGTAGTGTTGACTTATGCTTATTAAAAATTCCGTTGCTCGATGTAACTTATTACTCGTTAAGCTCAATAAAAATTTGCTCGACTCGTTTAAAACTCTCGTTTCTCATTAAACTTAAAAAATTATTTTATTTTTAATGTAGGTAAAATATAGTGATACTATTAGAGCATAATATAAACAAACAAATTAAAAAAAGACAACCGAGAAGATTAATAAATATTTCATGACTGAGTTATAGATATAGTCGATATTCGAGTATAAAACTCTTTTTATACATAAAGTAATAATAGAAGAAAAATAAAAGATTTTAAGGTAAAAAGCATGACAGGCTAATTATTATAATTTGTTTTTTAGTAATATAAATGAACTTTTTAAATTCTCGAGAAATATAAAATATTTAGTTTGTAGCCAAATATTTTATAGATAAATATCTAGCAAGTCATTGAACTTTTATAGAGAATTTAACTAACATTTAAATTTTTTGGAACATAATTTTTATGAGGTAGTTACTGAAAATCATTAAAAATTATATAAAAAATAATAAATTATTTACAAAATTATTGAATCAAGTTACGTCATACTTGGCTCGATTCGTTAAGATCTCGAGTTGAATACAAACTCGAATCGAATCAATTCAAGTTGAATGTTAACCAAATTTTGAGCAAGACAAACTTGATTTGTTTGCGAGTTGCTCAACTCAATTAACATTGATGCGTGCTGAATATGCGCGGTTAAGTGAAAGTGAACACGTCGTCAAGTAATAAAGTGATAAGCATTTATCGAATTATCGTCTCCACAGAGATTGGTATACTCAATATGCTTCCTTTGGTCTTCTCGCTTCTGTAAAAGAAAAGTAAAAACATAGATAAGTTTGAGTATTGATTAAACTAAATAAACTAAACTAACTAAAGTGATATCAAATATGAGAGAGAAGGTAGGATCCAGTTATGTTGTATTGTAGATTTGATTGATCTGCTTCTGTTCAATGCAATTGCATTACGCTACCTCGGCAGTACTGCAGATACTGTCTCGGTAATGACAATATTCTCTACCGCGACAATCCCTTGCTTTTGGGCAGATTTACCAAAGTTCGGCAAAGTGTCCTTGTATGGCTCCGCTTATCCCTAAGTCAAAACACTGTTGAGGGTCAGTCCTTGATGATACCTCCCGACGTTAATCAATTATAACCAACAACCAATCTCACACTTCTTTTAGCCGTTGAAACTCTTAACCTATCCCTAGGCCGAGTTAGTTTCCTCCAATCAAGTTGAATCCTTTCGTGAGTCTAACTCTCCCGAGTCTAGACAAATAGATTACTTACAAACTTTCCACCCGGGCTTGGATGCAAGAAAAAAGAATGGCAAAGAATAAGCAAACTTTGATATTTTATTACATTGAAACAAGAATCAAAATACAATCTCCTCTCACAAATACTTGACAACCTTCACCAAAACCCTAAGAGAACTTAGAATATGATGAGAAGAATTGTTCCTAAAACTCTCTCTAAATTCGGTTCTTAAGATCTATGGTATCTCTCTCTAACCCCTAGGACGATTATGCCTTATATAGGTTTGGCCTAGGGTAAACCTTTCCTAATTAGAGTATAACTTGGAGTATGGAACAAGCTATGCACATAGGATAAATATTTTCAAGTTTGATCTTCTAGAAGGTTTCATCCCGTGTGGCCTTGTCATTGGGCTTTTCTTGTGTTGTTCAGCTCTGATTCTTGGGCTTCTTGTTCAGCAATCTTCTCCTTAGTTTTCTCCTTCAATTGCCAGCCATATTGCCTTTTTCTTCTCTACTGGCTCGACCTCATTCTGCTGCCTTGGCAATACTTGTTCCTGCACAGATAAGAAAATGCAGTAAAGTACGTTTTTTCTATAAATATAATCTTTAAAGGTATAATCCCTAAATATATCATATTAAGTCCATACATTGGCTCAAGTAGGTTTAGAATTGATGATAAGTGCCCATGAAAAGTGTAGAAAGTGATAGTGAGTTGAGCACTTAGCACACCCCCAAACTCGAACTATTACTTTTTCTCAAGCAATGCAAACCATCAATTTGTCAAACTTTATTCTCTCTTGGTCTTATGCTTTCATCTATTCTCCCTACCATAACTATGTCTATTCTTTAGACTTAACTTTTTGATTTCCTAAGGGTGTACTTAGAAGACAAGCTATAAGGCTAGTGTGTGTGTGTGTTTTTATGGATAATTTTGAATAAAGGCCTTCTTAAATAAACTCTTAGTTCAAGACAAATAGACTTAGTTTTGGTGTACTCTTCTTATAACAACAATTCCTTGAGCCAATTTTGGGCACCTCAAGTATTGTGTTTTCTATTTCTTAACTCTTTATTTCTTTTGCTATTCTTTTATGCATACTAGAGCCAATTTCGGGCACCTCTAGCATGAAGAAAAGTTTTTTTCTAGAGCCGGTCATAGACACCTCTAGTCACCTTTCCAAATTCTAAGTCTTTATCACCTAAGTTTATTAAAAGAATTCCTATAGCCAAACAAGTCCCAAAAGTGTTTTTAAAGTTCAACCTTATAGCAAGCTTCTAAGTTTTTCTCCTTAAGTATTCTAGAGTCAAGTCTTCAAAATATATCCTAACTATGGTAAGAAAAAAAGATTTTTAATGCCTTTAAGAATAAACTAAGATAATACTGATGAAGAGCAATGCAAAAGTATGACAACAGTTTTAAGTACAGTGGTGAATATAAAACAAAAAATTTGATCACTAAAACTTCCTTTTCATGGCAAGGTCGCGGTAGTAGATTGCCTCAACAGTAACTCTACACCCCCAAACTCAAACCAAGCATTATCCTCAATGCTTAATTTAGGAGCAGGCAGTAGGTAAAAAAAATATAATCAGAAAAAAAAACAATTATATGAACAATAATGAAAAGAAAGAAGAGTAATTATAAGGATTTGGAAGAGCTTTCTTCCATAATTTGTTTCCTCTGTCTAGGTGCTTATTGTTGTGCCCTTGGTGATGGTGATGGTTTTGCTCTTCTTGGTGGTTGAACTCTTGTAGGTGTTTCCCGTTGCACTGGAACATTGACCATTTCTCCTTCTTCATCGTCTGTGTCCATGATTTCTGTCCCTTCATTTTCTGGATCTGCCCCGGCATGCTGGATGCTAGGTTCGGCACTTGATGAGCTCTGGTGAACATAGGCATCTATCTCAGCTGATAGATTGCCCAATGGTATTGGCAATTTTGGGGGAGTGTTGAAAACTCCCATTCGATTCGAAGGTCTTTTGCTTGCGGATGATACCGCGACAACGTTCTCTGTGTAAGGTGTTGTCGTTACAAATATGTTTGTAGGGCATTCTGGAAATTGTGCTCCTTGGTTAGGAAAGTTTTGCATCATCATTTGAGCAAGGGTGTTGTTGAAGTCTCTTTGGTATTCCATGTATCTTTGCTGGCGAAGGTCCATGGCTTCTATCCTCTGAAGAATTTCCTGGTAGGAGTCTGCTGCGGTAGGGGCTTCGGCAGGACCTGGCATCTCTACCGTGTATTAAGCTCCGGTAGTTAAGTCAACAGTAAATAGCTGTGGCGTTGCTTAGACAGGTTCTGCCTGTGTGATCTGCATCACTCGGTGGCAGAATTCTCTTGTCTATCCTTGCCTCGTTGGTGTGCATTCGTCCGTGTCTTCTACTGGTACTCCTGCAGCAATACACAAGCCAAATATTAAACATGGGAAATATAATGGTCCATGTTCCTTCTTACCACAATCATGAATTTCTCGAGGAATGATCTCCCCAATATTAATGCTCCTATTGTTGATAATGGATTGGATCAACATCAATCTTTTGCGGTCCACTGTGCTGTTGTGGGAAGTAGGGATAAGGCGTCTCTTAACGAATGTGCACCATAATTTTGCCTCGGTTTGAGGCTTTGCCTTATCACAGAACCTCTATGGGCACCGATTTCCCATGGAGTGTTGTTGTAACAGAGGTCGTCCTTGATTAATTCATAGTCTTAGGTGGTGATATCGTCCATGAATTCGACAAGCCTATCTTATCTCGGTGCTAGGCTGTAGAACTTATTAATTGTTTCAGCATTAAGGCGTACTGGTCTGCCTCGGCAGTGGACAAAGAGATTGTCCTTGCTTGGCCCATGTGCATAAAACTCTCGTACTATGGTTGCATTAGCTTGCTCAGGTTGTAGGCAGAAGAGTTTCCATTTTTGATGTTGAATCTTGTCGAACAGATAGTGTTCAATGTCAAGATTTTCTTCCTCACTGATTTGAAATCCTTGTTCTTCCCAAAGTTGTTGTGCAACAAAAGATCTGTTGAATCGGTCTGCAACAGTGGCAGGGGCAAAATTGTTGTATGCTGCCATTGATGATTTGTAGGATTGAGAGTCTTGGTAAAGTTTTCTGAAAATTTTCAAGAAGAATTGTAAGAGTATTGTGAGAGCAAGATTGATTAGAATGCTAAAGAATTCACGAATGTAAGAGTGAATAGTTCAAGAGAGGGATGTTGCTTATATAGGCCTCGGCATTATGACCGTTTTAACCACTAGCCATTTTGAATTTACTGCTCGTTAGCATTTACTATCGCGGAAGAAAACTCGGGATAGCCGTTATACTGTTTCAACCCATTGGGACTTCTGCGGCTTCTGACACTGTTTACTGCCTCGGTAGAGTTTCTACTCTGAACTAGTTCTCTATTATTCTTGACTTTATTTTCCTAAAAAATTTTAAATGGACATATATAAAATATTACTACGAAAAATATTAAGGAAAAATAATGAAAATAAAAATAACTACATAAATTAATCCTAATATAATAAAATAGAATAAAAGGTAAGAGATTATGTTACTGGTGGAGTACATGCAAATACATCTCCCAATTGGCTTATCTCTTATTCGCATGGATTTTCCTGCATGTGTTGGCCAATCCCTTCTTTATTTTCTGCCTCCACTTTGGCTTTAATTCTCTTACCAAATAATCTGTCGAGCGTGCTGTCTAGGCAGGATATTTTGGTATCTACATTTGTTGTCTGAAGGGCTTTGTACTCTTCTGGACCATCAAATTTTCTCAAATTGTAAAATGCATTGAGTTTGACTTACTGATCATTGACCCTCATTGTTAATTATCCATTTTCCACATCTATTAAGGTCCGTCTAGTAGCAAGGAAAGGTCTTCCAAGGATGATCGATGCATTTTCGTCTGCTTCACAGTCAAGCACAAAGAAGTCGACATGAAAAATAAACTTGTCAACCCTTACTAATATGTCCTCAATTTTTCCTTCAGGATACACATAAGATCTATCCACAAGTTGGAGCAGCATTGTCGTAGGTTTTGCCCTTCCTATTCCAAGCTTTTGAAAAACTGATTTGGGCTTGAGATTTATGCTTGCTCCTAGGTCACATAGTGCCTTTCCTTCATAATTGTTACCAATCACACAAGATATGGTAAAGCATCCAGGATCCTTCAGTTTGGATGGCATACGATTGTGCAGCATTATCATGCATTCTTCAGTTGCTGTCACTGTCTCAAACTCACCTAGCTTCTTTCTCTTAGACACAATGTTTTTCAAGAATTTAGCATAGCAGAGCATCTGTTCAGTTGCCTCAACAAATGACAAGTTGATGTGGACTTGCTTTAGACTATCAAGGAATTTCTTAAACTTGTGGTCTTGTTTATGTTTTTTCAACCTTTGTGGGAAAGGTGGTGGTGATCTCATTTCTTCCAAGGTCTCATTAGTTTGAAATTTAATACTTGGAACCACTGTTTGTTTTGTTGCCTCGACAGGCAGTTCAGGTGCTGCCGAGCTCTCTGCTGGGGCATCGTCCTCGTGTTCAGTCTGTTCAGTATCCACTTCCTCTTTGCCTGTGTCCTTCTATGTTTCTGGTGGAACTTTGGTTGCTGACTTGCCCATTGTTTCCTTTAATTATAGACCACTTCTTTTTGTGATTTCTTTGCATTGTTCATGGCCCATTCCCTTAGCAACTTCAGTATTGCTAGGTAGTCCCCCCTATGGTCTAGTATTTTGTCTTTGAGCAAACTGACCAACTTGGGTTTCTAGTGATTTTATAGCAGCTTCTTGGTTTTGCAGCCTCGTCTTTGTTATATTTATGAAGTCATCAGTTCTCTTCATGAAATTGATGTTCTCAGCCATATATGATTCAGTTTTCATAATAAAGGCCCTGAGAGTATTCCTTAATGAGTTCATAGGTTGTTATTACTAATGTATCTACTGCTGCAGCAGAGACTACTGCACTTGCTACTGCGGTAGTGAATATTGATAACTTGAGGCCTGGTTGGTAGGGTTCAAGGCATTATTAAGATTACTCCATGTAAAGTCTGGGTGCCTTTTCTATACCGGATTGTATATATTTGACATCATGTTGTTATTCCGGTTGTAGTTACCCACACAAAAACCAGTTTCCTCGTCTTGCATATACTCAGAAGAATTTATTGCTTTTACCTCATGAGTATTTTGTTGTACTTGCATGTTCTAAACTATTTTTGTTATAGATGCCAACTGTGTTGCCACTGAATTGTTGGTTTCTAGTTCATTCACTGTGGCTTGGCGTCTTAATCCTCCTCGCCTAGAAGTAGGAAATTGGAAATCATTCCTTGCAAGTTTGTTCAGAATTTCTATAGCTTCTTCCGGAGCATTGTTAAGGAGTGTGTCGTTTGCTGAGGCATTCAACATCATCCTTGTCGGGGCATTGGTGGCATTATAGAACATGGTTACTTGCGTCCATAGTGGGAATCCATGTAGTGAACATCTGTTCAATAACTCTCTGTAGCGTTCCTAAGCCTCGTACATAGGTTCGTCATCAGTCTTTCTAAAAGAAGTAATCTCATTACGGATTTGATCATATAAATTTGTAGGGTTAAATCGCATAATGAATTCTCGGTAGAGTTCACTCCAAGATCCAATTGATCCTGCAGAATGCTATTCAACCAGGTTTTTGCCATATCCCTCAGTGAATAAGGGAAAAGTTTCAATCTCAAAATATCTTTATGGACTCCTTGGATTTTGAAAGAGTTGCATACTTCTGTGAAGGATTTGAGATGCTGCCTAGCATCTTTTGTTGCAGTCCCACTAAATTGTCCAATATTGAACATCACCAGTTTAAGTTTAAAGTGGGTTACCTCAATCTCTGGTGTGACAACACCAGGGTTCAATCCATTTAAATCTTCTACCAGAAAGTCTCTGACAGTTAGTTGCCGCGACAGTGGTTGTTGTTGATGGCCTCCAATGCCTTCAAGTAGGTTCTGATTTCCTGGATTCACTACCATGGCTCCTTGAATATGTCTTCTCAGCCTCTGATAAGTCCTTTCGATTTCTGGGTCAATTTCGTGCAGTGGATTGCTAGTTTTAGCCCTGGTCATACACCAAAAAACAAATAAAAAATAAAAAAAATAAAAATAACTAATACTAAAATAAAAGCAAGAAAATAAAGAAAACAAAATTTAGTTGTCAATCCTCGGCAACGGCGCCAAAAACTTGATGCGTGCTGAATATGCGCAATTAAGTGCAAGTGAACACGTCGTCAAGTAATAAAGTGATAAACATTTATCGAGTTACCGTCTCCATAGGGATTGGTATACTCAATATGCTTCCTTTGGTCTTCTTACTTCTGTAAAAGAAAAGTAAAAACACAGATAAGTTTGAGTTTTGATTGAACTAAATAAACTAAACTAACTAAAGTGATATCAAATATGAGAGAGAGGGTATGATTAAGTTGTGTTATATTATGGATTTGATTGATCTACTTCTGTTCAATGCAATTGCATTGCACTGCCTCGGCAGTACTGCAAATACTGTCTCGGCAACGACAATATTCTCTGTCGCGGCAATCCCTTGCTCTTGGGCAGATTTACCAAAGGCAAAGTGTCCTTGTATGGCTCCGCTTATCCCTAAGTCGAAATGTTGTTAAAGGTCAATCCTTGATGATACCTCCCGACGTTAATCAATTATAACCAACAACTAATTCCACACTTCTTTTAGCCGCTTATCCATAAGTCAAAACGTTGTTAAAGGTCAGTCCTTGTAGGGAACAAGTTATGTACATAGGGTAAATATTTCTAAGTTTGATCTTCTAGAAGGTTTCATCCCGCGTAGCCTTGTCCTTGGGTTTTTCTTGTGTTGTTCAACTCCGATTCTTGGGCTTCTTGTTCAGCAATCTTCTGCTCATTTTCTCCTTCAATTGCCAGCCATATTGCCTTTTTCTTCTCTGCTGTCTCGGTAATAGGTCCTGCCTCGGCCTCATTCTGTTGCCTCGGCAATACTTGTTCCTGCACAGATAAGAAAATGCAGTAAAGTACGCCTTTTCTATAAATATAATCTTTAAAGTTATAATCCCTAAATATATCATATTAAGTCCATGCATTGGCTCAAGTAGGTGTAGAATTGATGATAAGTGCCCATGAAAAGTGTAGAAAGTGATAGTGAGTTGAGCACTTATCAAACACCTATACCACTAGTGATATACACCATCGTTCTCAAATTTTGTATAATTACATATTTAATCTTTATTATTTACACGTTTTATCCGTTTAGTCTTTATTATTTAAACATTTTATCAACTTAATCCTCGTTATTTACACATTCAATCAATTCAATCCAAATTTAAAATAATTTAATTATTTAACTCTCAATATTTAATAAATCTATCAATTTAATCATAATTTTAATGGAACTATATACCTATCGGTTCTTTTATATTTATACATTACCTAGAGAATTTGCTTTGCTAAGAATTCGATAAATTTATTTGATGAAATAGACTTTATCATGATAGATAATCTTCCGAAACGTGCCTGGGCCTTGTAGGTAGGGATGTAAAAACAGTTACTTGGATGGGTTTTAGGTCGGGTACTGTCAAGTTGGGTAAAATTGCATACAGATCATTTTAAGTTGATTTGATGTTTTGACTCGATTCGGGTCGGATGGGTTTTAGGTCAGGTCCATTTCAGATCGAGTCTATTTCAGGTCGAATTCATTTCACGTCGGTTTTGTTTCAGTTTGGATTCAAATGGTTCGGGTCCAAATCGGATAATTGACAGTTTTATTTCAGGTCGGGTCTATTTTAGTTCGGTTGCATTTCATATCAGGTTCATTTCAGGTTAGATTCATTTCAAGTCGATTTTGTTTCATGTTGAATTAATTTTTGTTTTAAATTCAAAATAATTAAAATTATTAAGTTTGATTTTATAAAAATAAGTAAATAAATTTGATTATTAAGGTATTAATTATTTAATATCTAACATCTTTTACTAGCATGAATCCCATTAAAAATAAATATTACGCAGTAGACTTAACAAAAATATCATATACTAATTAAAATTTATATAATAATTAAAATTTATTTTTAATTCCCTCCAAAATTTTGGGTAACTTATATCCCTCCAAAATTTTTTCATAAATTAATCTCAAACTTAAAAAATGAGTGACTTATTTCCCTCCAAAATTTGGTATTTTCACTCCTTTTTATCAATTTTATTTTTTTATCAATTATTGTAGTTTAATTTAATTGAGTTTAGATTAATTTAATAACAATTTACATTTGATTTTATATTTTTTTTAATTATGTTTATAATTTATGTTTTTATATTTTAATTTAACTTAATTAATTCTAAGTTCAATAAGTTAATTTAACTTAATTAAATATTAATTTAAAACTATATTTTTAATGAAATATTAATTTAGAATTATAATTTTTAATGAAATATTATTTTAAAATTATAATTAAAATCAAATACATTAAAACTAAATAAAATACTAAATAAATTAATTTAATTAAATTTGTAATACTAAATTTAAATATTAAAACCTAGATTAATTCTCATGTCTAATTTTATATTTTAAGACTAATTATATTTACCAATATTTTAAATTCATCAAATTATAAATATACTTAATTATATGTCATGTAAATATTAAGTCTTGTTAATATTAGTTCAGGTCAATAACATGTCAGGTTCAAAACAAGTCGGATCATCTATCAGGTCGGATTCAAAACAAGTCGTGTAAAATTAGATCTCAGACCGATTCAGTCGAATAATATCGGTTATCTGTCAGATCAGACTCGAGTTCAGGTTTATTTCAGTCAGATACAGGTCGAGTTTCGAGTCCACACTAACAAGTTAAAATCGGTTTCAGGTTATTCTCGGTCGGATATAGTTCGGGTTTGGTTACTACAATAACAAGTCTAAATCGGATTTGGGTCAATAACAGTCGGATACAAATCAGATTCGGGTCATTATATGCTCAGATCAAACTAGATTCTGACTCGAACAAATTTCAGTCAATTTTTTAAGTCGGGTCAGCTTTTTACATCCCTACTTGTCGACTCCTCTTAGTTAAGGGTTTTACACTATTTTTTTAGGCCATATTTCTTGTCGAGTCCTCTTGTCGTGGTACGATGGTGTTTCCTAAAATCGACTTGAGGTTGGGGTATTATCAGTTGAAGGAAATGGATATGCCAAAGATAACTTTTAGGATTCGATACCTTCATTATAAGTTCTTGGTGATACCGTTTGGGTTGATGAATGCACGAGCCGCATTCATGACTTGATGAACCATGTGTTTCAAGAGTACCATGATCAATTTGTGGTTATGTTTACCGATGACATCCTTGTGTATTCACGTATCGAGGAGGATCATGATAGTCATCTTCGGGTTGTGCTTTATACCTTGCTTGAATACCACTTGTATGTCAAGTTAAGCAAGTGTGAGTTTTGGATCAAAGAAATGTTTTTTCTCGGACATGTGGTTTTGGCTGAAGGTACCTAAATTGAACCGTAGAAGGTGAACGATACTGTGAGTTGGAAGTCGTCGAGGTCAGTTATGGAGGTTCGTAGTTTGTTCGATTTAGCAAGCTATTACTGTTGATTTGTAGATGATTTTTCTCGTATCATTGCTCCTTTGACGAAGTTATTACAGAAAGATGTTATGTTTTAATGGACAAAAGGATCCAAAGCAATTTGGATACCAACAATTACTTAATTGTCTTATTTCAGGTGTGATGGAGGTATGAGCAACAAAGTGCAACATTAAACGGGAAATCTATACATACAAGGACACTTGAAGAAGGAAGGTTTCACATCCTCCCTTGAGTTCAAGGACACTAGATTATCATATTTGTTGGACTAACATTTATTGATGCCTTGAGTAATGGGAGCCTTTTGTTTTATAAATTAACTTTTGGTATTTTATTTTATTTTTTTAACATTTGGCATTTTAAAACTCTCCTATGTTATGAGCTTTAAGGATTTTTTAAAAATTGTTTTGAACCATTTTTGATATAACAAAAGGGGAGAATGTTATGAAAAATTGTTTTTCAAATGCTTTTAGATAGATAAGAGGGAACTTTAAATGATTTGATTCTTAAATTCTCTTATTCAAATTTTATTTCATAAAGGGGAGAAATCTCAAAAATAAATTTTCAAATTGGTTTTATTATATTAAAAATGTGAGATTGTAGAAATAATATTTTGACATAATAATTGAAAAATAGTTTTGAACTAAATTGAAAAAATTTCAAAAATGGTTCTTATGTCCAAACAACTCGAAAATATATTTAAGAGTTTTTTAAGAAACTCTGAATGTGTTTTAAATGATTTTAAAAAGCCAAAGAACAACTTTAAACCTAGGCGTTTCGGTACCCCTCCTACGTATTTCGTTACTGTTATGCTTTTCAAAAACAAAATTAAACAGTCGTTTCGATACGGTCTTGGACAATTTTGATACCATTTGCAACTATGGTTTTTGGTTTCGCTAAAGCAAACACCCAATTTGATATGCCAGTATCGAAACTTGTTTTAGGTGTTTCGATCGCCTTTAACGAATTTACCAAAAAAAAAACAACGACTTTATAAAAACCCCAACGGCTAAGAGATGTTTCGATATGTTGGGCTAACGGCATCAATACCATTACAAGTTGTTCCGATAACGATTCTTAAATGCAGGTTCAATAACTATTTCCCAAAGTAGTATACAAACAGCTTTCACACGTTTTGAATGCACCAGAAGTAGAAATTGGCCTTGAAACCAGCCTTAAACGTATCCAAATCAATCTCAACGATCACCAACGGCTAGAAGCTTATTTGGGATGATAAAAGGAAGACTCAAACGTCATGTAGAGACTAATGCTTCCATTGTAACAACAATATGATCAAGTAATTGTCTTAGTGCTTAATTTCTCATTCTTTCATAGACAAACACTTGTGAGCTTAATGTATGTATGCTCAAGTGTATTATGATTGAGTGAGAGCTTAAAAGTGCAAACAATTAGCCTTTTTGAATGATTACTAGTTTGCTTAGAATTTTTCTTGTTTTAAAGGGTTCTCAAAGTTCGGGTTGTGAACTTTGGATGCTAGATTCGGGGATAGAATCTAGGTTGTATGGTTAACGCTTTGTCCTCAAAAGGTAGAAATTTTTAGTGAATTTGAGAAATCCTAAGTGGTGAGCTAAGGTAGTGGATATAAGTACTTGTTCAAAGGTCGAACCACTATAAATCCTTGTGTCCAAATTTTTATCTTTTTCCTCATTCGACAAACCACCCAAATTATCATCTCTCCATCACTTGGAAAGCAAAATTGGTTGTGCATCGAGCCCTTGAAGCCTAATATTAATGTATCTAAACACTCAGCAACACATTTTCAGCTCCACCTCGAACATTACACACCCCATTACCTAAAAATTTTTACCAAAAACCTTGGTAAAATCGATCTAATCAATCCTCGTCCATAATCCAATGGGAACAACAACAAAACAATATCAAGATACATCTAAGAACAACCTCACATCATCTATTTACCATTAAAACTCGCAAATCAACAAGATCAAGCCAAAATCACATTGATCACTACCTAAAAATCTAGTGATTTACCTAGTTTTAGAATTTTATTGTTAAAATTCAATTAATAACAATATTTAATATTAAAATTAAGCCAAACCAACCTATAAACCAACAATTAGATTCAATACGAAAACACTGCATTTACCGCATCAAAACTCAATAAAACTAATGTTTCTTCAATTAAACAATCAAATCTCATTAAGAAACCATAAAAAGATCAATAACTTGGGAATTTCATTAAAAAGTCTTTGATTAGAGAAAAAGAATAATTTTTTACCTCTAATTTTGATTCCTCCCTTAATATGCTTGAAAAACATTAAAAAAAATATAAAGAAAACAATAAGGATTTGATGTAAAAACAATAGGAAATCATTTAGGAACGTAAAACTCTCCTAAATCTAATATTTACCTTAGAAATTTGAGTAGGAAAATAATATTTGGTTGGAGGTAATTTGAGAGAAAAGTTAGTTACTTCAATTTCTTCAAAAGTTTATAAATGATTTTGTTTTAACTCTCATTATTAAAATCAATTAAAATCCTTTTATTTAGTATAAAGAGAAATATCGAGAAAATATTAGGGATTAATAGCTACAAAATTTTAAGTTTTGACACTTTTCAAAAAATAGTCACTATAAAAAATATTTTAAAATTCTTTCATTTTGGTCACTAATCAAAATGTCAACCTTTAAAATTATATTTTCTAAAATTGATTTTACCAAAATCCATTAGATATTAAATAAATACTTTAGCATATTTTTTATATCTTTCCCCACTCGAAAATCATTTTCCTTAGTATATCTTGAAACAAGCCTATATAGTTAAATAGATTCTCTAAATGTCTAATCAAATCGGATAATAAAAAGATTGCATTTAGTTGGTTGATAAATATAAAATACGTTCAAATTAATAAAATTCAAATAAGTTTCAAATTTTTACCTCGAATTTCTCTTGTCTTGAGAATGTACGTAACATGTTCAAATTTTTTAGGTCTATCAAGATTTGTTGGACACAACCAAATCGTCGTAAGACATGATTGTTCGGATGCCACTCAACTGTAACGTAGAAGATGAGTGGTGCCTTGGCCCTTCAAGCAATTTGCATCGCTTGTGAGAACTCTGAAAGGCATGTGTCACGATTCTAGAATCGAACTAGCAAAACCGTGTAGCCTTAGGACTCAACTTGCCTAAGTTAGCCTCTACACAAAGCCCTCCTCAAAGCTTTGTAACTCGCGGAAAGCAAACAAGCGAAGAAAGGCAAACAAAAGAGAAAGAGAGAGAGCTTTCGAGTGAAATGTTTTGTATTTCTCAAAGATGAAGTGGAGAAATGAGGAGGGGTGAGCCAATATTTATACTTGGCCCCTATTACATCCAACGGTTACAAATAAATTACATCAATGGCTAGGATTAATTCCTACAACCATAAAGGCATCATTCTAAAAATATTCCCGACTATTTAAGCAAAGAATTTCCTATGCCTCTTTTCAGGCGTACCATTCTCCCTCACTCAACCTCGTGATGTCTTCGTCAGGGTTGTTCACCAAGCCTACCCCTCTCATGGGCGCTCGGCGTAAAATTGGGTAATCAAAGGGTCACTCTAATACCACTTTTCACAGGGTCATTACCCTCCTCATAAAAGACATGTCTGATAGGATGTGTAGCGTCACTGTATATATATCCCAAGACCTCCCTTTTCCTTTCCGATGTGGGATTAATACACTTTGCCTCTTTTCAGGCATGACACATACATGGACATCTCGATCCACGTACGGTATCCATATAAACTTTAATATAAATAAATACATTAATTTGAACGTAACAATTCCAAATTTGTTGGGTCTATCAAGATTTGTTGGACATAACCAAATCGTCATAAGACATGATTGCTCGGATACAACTCAATTATAACATACAAGATGAGTGGTACTTTAGTCGTCCAAGCAATTTGCATCGCTTTGGCAGTGAGCAAACTCAAGCATTGCTAACCAGTGCTGCCTATGTCCACTTGAAACATGCTGATGTTTCCAAGTACACAAGGAACCTTTCGCCAGCTAGTCAAGCCATATTGCTATCGGGACCTGCAGGTTGATTGCCTGAAACCCCTTTTACATAAATATCATAAAAATGCTACTGCGGTCTTTGTGGACCATTATTTTCTCGATTTTAGAAGGCGGCGTTACCGCTATATAGCAACCGTTAGCCATTTGAATCCCTGATAAATATATATATATATATATATATATATATTGTATTCATGTAAGGTTGCTAATTGTATTCTTCTTTTTTCACTTGAAGAACTTTACCAGCAAATGCTTGCTAAAGCTTTAGCTCATTTCTTTGAATCCAAGTTGCTGCTTTTGGACGTAATCGACTTCTCGCTAAAAGTGAGTACTGCTTATGTCTTAACTTGATCATCTTTAAGCTTCAAGCTCTCAAATCTGACATTTAAATGATTACCTTCGTTACAGATTCAGAGTAAATATGGAAGTGGCCAAGAATCCGTAAGATTAATTCTCTCTTCTTTTTTCTTGTAGTATAACGTATATTTTCCTTAACCAATGATTCTCTTTTTCAGTCTTTCAAGAGATCCACCTCAGAGTCGACACTAGAGCGCTTATCTGGTCTATTTGGTTCCTTTTCACTCCTTTCTCAGGAGGAGCCCAAAGGTATAGCAGGATATGTTTGGCTACTATTGTTTCCATAAAATTCATTGGAATATCATAGCACCAACTAAAATATCTACTTCAATTCATATGATATGGTTTACGGTAGATGTGTGTGCATATCTGTGACCATGAATTATGTATTATATTACAGGTACGTTGAGGTGACAGAGCAGCGGTGTCGATATTGCATCAAGGTATTGCTACATATACTTCCAATTAATCTTATGAAAAAATTTGAAGCCTGGAGTTATTGTATTCTATTTTTTTCAATCCTCTGGTCCTTGTAACTGCAGGGGAACAGAAGCTCCTTCAAAGATACGTCGATACGCATCCGTATCAGATAATATCAATAGCCTTACTTCTCAAGGCAGTCCAGCAAATTCAGGTATTGATAGAAATATTTTATTTTTTAATGGTTAAGGAAAGAAATTTTGGGTAGAGTGATTGGAATTTGGAAGTAGCTAACAAACAGTTGTGTTGTCTTTCATGAGAAACTAGTAGAAAATATTTAGTAGACTGATATGGGGTTTCTTCTCGAGTGTCCAGTGTATCCTAGAGCAACATCAACTGGAAATGTGACTCTGTCATGTGTGATGACCCTGAATGAATAAATAAGCCTTAAGTTGAAGATAGAACATGTCAAACAACTTTCCTTGATCTTTCTTCAACCAACTATGTAAACTTTTGTAAGGAAAAGAAAAGCTTCAAATTAATAAAAAATCAAGGGCTCTCTCTTTGGACTGATGATTAAAAGGGAGCCCTCCAACATTGATGGAAGTCTACTTCATTATTTCCAAGTTCATTTTCCCAGTGCTCATAACTGGTTCAATCTTTTTCCTCCTTTCATGTAGCTCCTCTGCGGCGAACAAGTAGTTTGTCCTTTGATGAGAAGCTTCTTATACAGGCTCTTTACAAGGTATCTTCCTTTGGGAATATAATTGCAGCTGTGAATAATCTTGAAATGAAAATGAATCTTATTTTTATATTGAATGATCTCTATTGTGAAATAAATGATGGATCAACAGCAATTCTGAAATAAATGCAGGTCTTGGTGTATGTATCAAAAGCCAGTCCTATCGTGCTGTATCTTAGGGATGTTGACAACCTCTTGTCTAGATCACAAAGAATTTATAATTTGTTTGAAAAAATGTTGAAGAAACTTTCTGGGAAGGTGTTGATCCTTGGATCACGTGTTGTCGATCTGAGTAATGATGAAAGTGAAGTGGATGAGAGGCTAACTGCCATTTTCCCTTACAACATTGAGATCAGGCCCCCGGCAGATGAAAAACATCTAGTAAGCTGGAAATCTCAACTGGAAAAGGACATGAAGATGATCCAAGCTCAGGATAATAGAAATCACATCATGGAAGTACTCTCGGCGAACGATCTCGACTGTGATGATCTAGACTCAATCTGTGTGGCAGACACAATGGCCCTGAGTAAATACATAGAAGAGGTTGTCGTATCCGCCATTTCTTATCATTTGATGAACAATAAGGACCCCGAATACAGAAACGGAAAACTCGTGATATCATCAAAAAGGTCAGATCACTTTCTTGAGCTTGGTTGTTGCTACCATTAAAAGTGCATTTTCTGATTGGATCATGTCGATGCAGTTTGTCACATGGACTGAGTATATTCCAGGAGGGGAAGTCCATCAGCAAAGACGCACTAAAACAGGAAGCACAAAAGGAAACAACGGAGGTTTTTATGCTTAGCTAGTTTTGTATTCACCCTTATATAGAGCAAGGAATTAAAATAGCAGCTTACTACTAAGCTTAACTTCCCCATTTTTTCTTCGTAACTGTAGGAAGCAAGAGCAGCTTCTGTAGTTGTGAAGCCAGACCCAAAACCCAGCACCACAAATCCTGTAAAGAAGAGTGAAACAGCAGTTCTGGCAACAAAAACCGAGGGCGAAAATTCTGCTCCAGCATCGAAAGTTCCAGTGAGTTTTTGTCTTTCTTTTAGATGCACTTTGTGGATGATATAATTTTCTCAGGTATTCGGTTCCTTAGGTATCCCGTTTTTAATTCTTTTGGCTTCTCTTCTTACTTTCTTTAACTGTGGCAGGAAGTTCCACCAGACAACGAATTTGAAAAGCGAATAAGACCCGAGGTCATACCAGCAAATGAGATTGATGTTACGTTTGCAGACATTGGTGCCTTAGAAGAGACCAAAGAATCACTGCAGGAGCTAGTGATGCTCCCTTTGAGAAGGCCAGACCTTTTCAAAGGTGGTCTCCTAAAGCCTTGCAGGGGAATATTGTTGTTTGGTCCTCCTGGTACTGGGAAGACAATGTTAGCCAAGGCCATTGCTAAAGAAGCCGATGCAAGCTTCATTAATGTATCCATGTCTACTATTACTTCTAAATGGTTTGGTGAAGATGAGAAGAATGTCCGAGCTTTGTTCACATTGGCAGCCAAAGTCTCTCCAACTATTATATTCGTTGATGAGGTTGATAGCATGTTAGGGCAGAGGACTCGAGTTGGAGAGCATGAAGCCATGCGGAAAATAAAAAACGAGTTTATGGCTCATTGGGATGGGCTCTTGACAAAGCAAGATGAACGGATCCTAGTTCTTGCAGCAACCAACAGGCCATTTGACCTGGATGAAGCCATAATTAGGCGTTTTGAGAGAAGGTGCACTATCTTAAATGCAGATCAAACCTTCTAAGATGAACATTGGAAGTTAGAACACACAAGCCTGTTGTTATATACTAATGATTATGTTGTTTTAACAGAATCATGGTCGGACTTCCCGGTGCAGAGAACCGGGAAAAGATTCTTCGAACTCTTTTGGCAAAAGAAAAAGTAGAAGAAGGTCTAGACTTCACTGAGCTGGCATTGATGACTGAAGGATATACTGGAAGTGACCTTAAGGTTCGCATTTACAGAAGATGTTTACCTCTTAGATAGATAGTTTAAGTTAGTTTAAAGTATAATCACTGTCATTTCCTGTTTGTAAATCAGAATTTATGCACAACGGCAGCGTATCGACCGGTTAGAGAGTTAATACAGCAAGAGAGACTGAAGGATCTTGTAAGTGAATAACTTAAATCGAAGTTCTTGTTATACCCTACTATTCTTGTAAATCACGAGAACACTTACACTTGAAGGAGAATGGAAGTCTAAATTTTTTCTTCTCAACAAGGAGCCTGGAAAATAAATGCACTTCTTGTTTTCTAATGAACTACTCTTTACAGGAGAGAAAACAGAGAGCTGCTGAAGGACAAAACACAGATGGTAGTGCAGAAGAAAGAGTCATTACCTTAAGGCCATTATCTATGGAAGATTTTAGGCAAGCAAAAAATCAGGTAACCCTAATAAAATCATCATCAAGAGAGTTTATAGCATGTTGTAGTTGCCAATAAATTGTTAATTGATTGATTGTTCATTTGTCACCCATATATAACTTCATTTTCTGGTGGAGTAGGTGGCAGCTAGCTTTGCCTCTGAGGGAGCTGGAATGAACGAGTTAAAACAGTGGAATGACTTGTACGGAGAAGGGGGTTCGAGAAAGAAGGAGCAATTAACTTACTTCCTATGAAGGATTCATTTTACATTCACATGCACCACAGGAAGAATTTCAATAGAGGATTCACCCTTCATTGACATCTAGCTGAAGAACAAAAAAGAAGGTGCAAAGCAAAAGCCAAGCTGAAGATTTATCCTTGTTAGTGGTCAAGTCCAGCTATGAGATAGAAAATTGTGTAATACTATGATTTTACAGTGTTTTTCTGAAAGTATGCGTGCGAGTGTAACACTTACGATAGAGAGTTTGCTGAGGGTATCGGAGTGGTAAGTACTAAAATACCGTTAGTGTCGTTATATTTCAAGCCAAACTGAGGTCACGAAAATGGAGTAGATCATCTATATTGGTAAGAATGTTGCAAGTCCTTGGAATTCCAAACTTTATCAACTGCTTTGATCAATCTGCTGTTGATTTCTGGTCTTAGATAATTTAGTTGAAGTATATTTCCAGTATAGTTCCTATGACACAATGGTATATTATACTCATTTTTTCCTCTCGAAAAACTGTCGTTTTATCCCGCTAGATTATGCTTGCATTTGTTTTCATCAAATACTTAGATTTATTATACTGCACACGAAAACAGGCATTGTACATAAAATCCAGTTGAATTATATGTGTAGTTGTCTAGGAAAGACCTAACATTACTTATAGTGAAAGCAATGACAGTTGATCTACTAATCCCTGAACAGTAAACACAATGGAAACTTTTATAGGGAAATTATCAAACCCATTGTACCATGTAATACAATAACATATTGTCACATAACATAAGCATATAGATCCAGAGGCAGGCTACTGTGTATGCAGCGAAAACAAAGACTAAAAATGAAGTTCCCATATTCATCAACATTGTGAACCCAGTTACAACAAAAGTAAAGGATGAAAGCAGGGTTCTAGCTGACACTGGATAAAATTTAACAACAGCTTAACGAGAAACATTGATGAGATGTATGTCTAACCTCTGAACTTAGCTGCAGCAACATCTTCACCAGTAATCTAATCCTTCTTTTTCTCCTTGAATGCCCCCCTGGGAATCTTACTTAGAACTTTTGCATCAAACACCGCATACTGCTTCTTAATCTCGTGCATTGCTTTCTCGGCGAATGGATCTACCTTGTCCTCATACTTCTCATACAGCACAGGTACAGTGTGAAGTAGCACAAAGACTGTTTTACAAAACTATCGAAATTAAACCGGGAAACAAGAACATTTATAGGGGAATAGAAAACAAAGTGCTTGGAAGGAACCCCCATACCTATGTAGAATAGAGTCAAAAAGTTGCACCAACTTCCCACAATAGACAAGACCCACAAGCCAGCAATAACCTAGCATATTGTAGTTTCAATACGATTGTAAAATGCGTTATAACAGTTTCAAATCTTCATATTAATGAAATGGTTACTGGATACGACAAAGCAAATTGTGTAACCCACAAATCACTATCTTGCTATCTTAATGTCAAGACAGGGATTTTAATTGCAGTTGCAGCTGCATTTTCACTCATGGTGTTTTATTATGATTGCTGACATAACAGATCTAATTGCAATCGTTGCGGACCGTTATTTTTCAAAATAGTGGTTTCGGATAACGCCACTACCGCAAACCACTATTTGAATCCCTCAAGGCCTATATATTAACTACATATGATAAAAGCAGAGATGAAAACTATTGAGATATGAGAAAACAGATAAACTACATACGGAGAGGAACTTCTTAAGATCTCTTCCTGATGCAATATCCCGCAGGACAGCAAAAGACCGGTTAATCTCAAGCCTAAGTGCCAGTGCAAACTCTGAAACCGGTTCCTTCGGGATTTGAACTTCAGGGATATGTGGTGCAGACCTATTCAAGAAGAAATCAACACATATTACCATGAGGGGAAAGAAATCAGAGTCCAAGCATACACAAAATCTGGACAACAGATGGTAACACGTTACTTGTTGATGAAGTGTGAAGCATTTGACCACAAAAAGAGCAATGCAAGAGCAAGTATCAACAAGTGACACACTAGAGTGAGAAGATGGTATTCAAGCAATTCAAACAAAACCCATATCACAGTTGCAACACCAAGGGCTCCTGCTGAAACCATTTTGTTTCTCCACAGCAAAATGTCGGCCGCTGTTACAGATACACCAATTCCATATCATAAGTATCACAAAAAATAGAATTGCAGGCAAGAAGTAAAATAATTACTGATAATAATCACTTAAAAACATCAAAGTATTATCATCAAAGGAGATATAATCAGTAATACTAAGTTTTGGAACTTTCAGCAACATATAGATGATCCCAGAATTTGATTGCACTCGCAAAGCAATTATTTTATAAAATTAATCCTCAGAGATCTAGAGATTCACAAATTGATTTAACCAAAAAAAAATAACTGATAAAAAATCATAATTAAGCGCAAACATAACCAATTAATCAAAACTGAAAGCTATATGCAAATCACCAAGTCAGATCTAATTACTCTTCCATCACCACCAGGAGATCAATAATAGAAAATGAGGGGTTTCATATCTGATTAAGAATGAAAATCAAAACTTTTGAAATCCCAGACTTCAAAATGAGGTTAAAAATAGAGTGAACAACTTGAATGATTGAAGAAAGGGTTCCTTTAACATACGTTTGCCTCCACCGAAAACGTGATGGACTGGCTTTTCTCTTCCAAAGAGACGAAAGATCTTGGCTTTGATGGAAGATTCTGATGGCTTATCTTCGTCGGAGTCCGACGACGATGAATCGTGGCCATGAATCTTCTCTGCTATCTTCTCAAAGAACGACTCCTCGTGCTTCTTCTCTTCGTGCTCAGCCATTTTCCGTTATCTCCACACAAATTCTAAAGCCCTCAACTACTCGCTTTGAAACGTTTTGGAGATTGAAATGAAAGCAAAAACTGGAGAAATCTAGATTTGAGTGTTCTTTGACTGGTTTCTGTGAAGCTCGTATCTTTTTTGTGGCTACGACAAGCGTGGGCGTAGTGTACCCATTAAGATTTAATCGGGACCGTTGATAGGACCCATGGAAGAAAACCCGGAAACCCGACCTGAATCGGAGCAGTTGGAAAAGGGTTTAATTCTAGTTCTAGTCACTCTTATATTGTTTTAAATTTGATATATTTCTCTAATTTAAATTAACGTAATTTGATAGTCTAATTCTATAATAATATTATTAGGATTAAATAAATAGTTCTGTTAGTTGATTTTCTAAATTAACTAAAGTTAGTTTTTATTAGATCATTGGGGATTATGTTAAAAACTTAATCAATTATATTTAATTAATAATAAATTTATATGAAAATAAATATTAGTAATTATTTTAAAAATAAATTATAAATTTAATTGAAATAAATATGGTGTTATTGCTTTGGACCAAATATAAATAAAAAATTATATTGAATTAAAGTTAAGAGATTAAATATCAATTATTAATTAATTTAATAGAATAAAATGTTATGTTTCCAAAATAACGTACAAAAATTGAAATAAAAAAATCTCATAAAAAACTTATATAATATTTTATCTTAATTAATTATTCAACGGGTCAATACCGATAATTATAAAATAAAAGATAAATCTCAAATTTTTTTTAATATACTATAGGGACTAAAATCAAAGTTATACCAAGTAAATAAATGGGAAGTGCGTTTCATAAGTTCGAGATTAAGGACTGTTTATTTTTTATGAATATTATTAAATAAACAATAAATATTTGAGATTTTTTTACAAATGTACAAAATTTAAAAATTTGTATAAAAAAACTCAATTCTTTTTTAATTCAATGGGCGTATAAATTATAATCATCTAAGATTTAGAAATAAATTTATAAAAAAAATCTACGACGTTCTAATGACAGGAAAGGGTTGGTCTTTTTGAATGGTTGTCTTAGCGTATCTGTACGCTAACGAGACGTTTTGATACCGAAGTGTTTCGATGCTTTCTTTATAGACATATCGATAGGGGAGAGCGTTTCGATACCCCCCATATAGGCGTATCGATATCATTGAGCAATTTGTCCAAATTTTTAAGAGATGGTGGGGTTCCATAATTTATGTTATAGGTTTTTATGGATTAATTAAGCTATAAAATGAATATTAAAACTTGGATTTGATGATGTTGATTTTGATATGATAAAATATGCTCGAGGCTTGGTCTTTAGTTTGATTGTGGTATAGTTTGGTGTGAGGATCCTAGGTTGATCATTTTGTGTTGTTTAGTCCTTGTGTGATAGAAATTCGGATACTAAAAATAATATTGTAACACAAAGAAGATTATCCGATGTAACATTATGAGTAATGTATTGAAGACTATTCCGAATTGAGGACCTCGATATTGTATGGACGCGTGCCTCATTCTAAGATACTCAATGTAATATTCTGAGCATGGGATTTAGAGGATCTCAATGCTGTTTAGACGCGGGTCTCACTTGTAGTATAGGATCTTGATGCTACGTGGATACGAGCCTCACCTTGTGGTTTTGGTTTGACATGTATATGTTATGTGCGATAGTATACATTCATTTATGTCATTTATTTAGGCTATTATGGTAGCGCTATCATATCATTCATGATATTACATGTATTGTTTTACTTTATTCATTATATGTATGATGTTGGCCGAGTGGCGGTGTACCTACCGAACTTTTGTAGCTCAGTGTTTCAAAATGTATTTTCATGCATAGGTCAGGTGAAGTCGGAACCGGAGAAACACAATCAAGGTTAGAATTTCAGTATCGACTTAGAGTCAGAGTGCAAGATTATTGATGTAGTGGGCTTGTACTTATCGAACCCTATATTGTAGTTTGTAACTCTTATTTAAATTTGATCGATTCAAATGTTTTATGATTTGTATTAAATGGAGCAAAAACTATTTTGAACTACTTGGTTTATGTTACAAATTGGATTCAAATTTAATGGATTATTATGGTTTTATTTGAATTTGGATTGATTTTAATGAGCTTGAAATTAAATTTTTAAAATATAAGTTTTGGGCCTCCGGCCCAATGTGACACAGATCTAGGGTGTTACGGATACTTTTTATAAGCTCTATAAGGTCAATAAAATAAATTACTTTATAATGTTTATGGGTTCAATAAAATGTTACTCATACATTAACTTTTATTTAATATTATATTTTAAGCAAACATTGATGACTAGTTTATTAGAGCCATCTTCTATTCTTTTAGGTCTCAGGTTCAAGACCCACTAGGAATATCTCTTCCCCTAAAGTAGATGTGACAAACGGGTAATTCGATTCAGTTTCGATTCGAATTGTTTTAGTTTGGTTCATTTCGGGTTTGTTTGCATTCGGTTTAAATTTGGGTCAATTCGGGTTTTAATTTTGTTATATTATAATTCAGGTCAATTCGGATATTGGATCGATGATTTGGGTCAATATTGGATCGGTTGTTTTTGGGTCGGGTCAATATTGGATCTGATGTTTTTGCATCGGTCCATATCAGTTAGTTCAGATGGGTCAATCTTTGAATTTTCGGGTTAACTTGGTTTGAGTTGGACTTGAGTATGAATCTAATCATGTATTTTATATATAGAATTAATCGTATATTATTGTAAAAATATGTCTTTTTATTTGTTTTTAGTAAAAAACATGTTTTTTTATTTGTAAAAACCATCATGGAACATGCCTTTTTATTTGATAATATTATCATTTAAGTTCAATTCCAATAGTTCAATGTTTTAAAATCAACTATCGTTGCTATTAATCATTTAACCCGAATTTAACGAATCACGAGCCAATAGTATTACTATATTTTTAATTTTATATTCGATGATAATTTTTAGTACGATATAATTTTTTACATTTTAAAATACACATAAAAAGAGATATAATTGCATGGGAATAAAGCCAAACTTTAAACCATAATTTCATATATGATGAGCATATTGAAAAAACTTCTGTCATTTTTATTTTAACTTTTAATCCTTTTTTTTATCTTTACAACGACCAACCACCATCGATTTTGAGTTTCTGATGGTTGATCCCTCTTTTCAATTCTTCTTTCTCTCTCACCTGGATTTAAATTAAATAATAATAATAATAATAGATTTTACTTTTTTCCTTGCTTTTCCCTCGCCTTCCCTCACTTTTCCTTTATTTTTTTATAAATTAGAATACTTTTATTTTTTAGACTTAAATCCCTAAAACTTATATTAACTTTCCCCCTTTTACGGATATCTTCTTTTCTTCTTTCATGAATCACGCTAGCTCTGATTGGGACTGATTGACAAAAAATACATTAATTTTTAAAGAATAAAATATGATATTAAACATTAAATTATCATCAGATGTAGTGATTATCTAGTATTATCATAATAAAAAAGATAATAAAACATATATTATTTTATTATTTGTCACTTTGACTCAATTATCGGGTTAAAATTAGATTGATATTCGATTTAGATTGGTTTTGAGCATGTTAATTTCGGGTTACTTTCAGTTCGAGTCAAATCGGTTTAGGTCAAAACGGTTACGAGTCTATATCTATTCTTCTAGAATTCGAATTAATTTTGATTTCGGTTTTGATTTAGATTCAGGTTTCAGATCATGTTAGGATCATCTTGTTCAGATTTAATCGAGTCTCTATTCGAGTAAATTAGTTCGATTTTCGGTTCTCGGATCAAGTTTGTCAGGTCTACCCTAGAGTCTCTCCATTCTCCCTCTAGATAAAAGTAAAAATGGTCTTATTAAAAAATTAATATTTTATTTTTTAAATTATTATCATTTAAAATATTTAATTACTATTATGATTTTATTTTATATTTATCGTACCATTATCTTATTTGTACCTTATTATTTTAAAAATTATCTTTTCTCTCATTTATCCTTATCATTATATCTGTATCGATATCCATATTAGTGCAATATAAAGTTTAACTGTAACACCCCAAAATTGGGCCTAGAAGTTTAGAGGCTGGTTTAGAGGTCTAGTGGACCGAGTTTGTTGGTTTACTCTAGTTCGGGATTAAATTCTTAAAAATTGATTTTTTGTTGAAATAAATCATGGAAAAATATTCTAAAATTCTTAATTGACTTATATTTGAATTAGGTAAACTCAATTTTGAAAATTGACCATTAAATCCATAAGATTTTTAAATTAGTGACTATTTTGTAAATATTGAAAACTTGAGGACAATTTTATAAACAAAGCCAAAACTTTGAACCTTTAAGGTAATTTGATATAATCCTAATCCTAGATGGTCTAGGCTTTTCAAGAGCCTATATAAATAACCTTTAATCCCTTGTTTTAACTTAAGTAATCAAAATTCTCTAATTTTGACCTAAAACCCAAAAATTCACTTTTTAAAATATCCCTTCTTTAAATTTCGGTTTCTTCGTTTCCAAGACATATTATTCATCATATTTTCAAGGGTAAACACCAATATTTTCAATAAAATTTGTTTGATGAATTATTTATATTTTTCTTCATCCAAATATCATTATTTTTCTACGAGTTTTCTAGTTTTTAAACCTTTGAAGGGTGGGATCAATTTTGGATGTGAGAATCACTAAAACCTCTTAAACCTAAATTTCTTAAATTAATTTTCTAATTTCTTGGGTTATTGAAACAATCTTTAAAGTCTTGAATTAATAAAATCAGTCTTCTTTATAAAAATTCTATTGTTTTCTTGATTTTCGTTCAAGGGTTTTCCATGGCTGTTTTTGATGCCTAAATACATGAATGTTGAATTTTTTAGATGTAATTAATATATACTTTAAGTATCTAATCCCGGACCTAAGGTTCAGGTGGTGTTTGGAAAGGTTTTTGTTGAGTTTCGATTAGGTTTTATGGTGTTTTTAGGGGCTGCCATGTATTGGTCCGACTTGAGGGATGTTTGGGTGTGTTATAATGCACTAAACCCTCTGATTTTTATTCTTTAATTAGGTCAAGAGGTAGAGGAACAAGTTTGAGGAAGATCGGAAAGCTGAATCACATTTTCGGTTACTTATCGGACAAGTTTCAGTTATCGGTGAGTGGATTTTGAGAGTGAGCTGCTTCGATAGTGTTTTAAATCTCTTTTTCAAAGGTTTGGGAGTGTAGGTAAGGTGTGAAAAACCTACCTATACTCCGAAGTAAGTTTTTCGTTTGCTCTCGTAAATCGGTTTTCCCATATTATGCTATTTTTCTATGTTTTAGTCATGCTCGTGTTATACTTGTGCATATGTGAATATGCATGTTTCTCAATACTCATGAGATATTTTTTTAAAAAATATATACTTATGATGCTCCCACGGTTTTATTTTGATAACATGAGAAAATTGGTTTTTAACAGTTTTTAAAATTGATGCATTATTGATGCATGAGATAGTGGGATACATGTGTTTAAAATATTGTTTTTAACTTAAAACTTGAGCATTATGTTTTGTTTTATGTTGGATATTAAGTTGATAAACATGGGATAAGTTGATCGATCAATAAGATATACAGTGAACTATAAATAAAATTCGAACGTGTATAAATTCCTTGAGTGATACATTAGAGGTTAGCCTAGTGCTGTGTGATATAACTGTTACCTTATCATATTCGAGTATGGCGAACTATCCCGGACACCAAGGTGGGATCTTTTGATTGTGATAGTCAATCTGTGAGAATTGGTGAATGATACCACTCGTATGTGGATCTTTAGATTTGATAGTCAATCTGTGCGAATTGGTGAATGATGTCATTCACATGTGTCCGTTTATCCCAACGTTTGAAGGTAACTTCATTTGTGTCACTTAACCAACATGTGAAAAACACAAGTGTAAACATTTTATTGATTTTTGTGCAATTGGTAAATTGTATGTGTTTTATAAAAGAGCTCAAAGGTTTTGGAGCAATGCTTATTAAGCATGTAAGACTTGTTTTGTGGCATATGCCATGTGTTAAACACTTGTTGATTTTTATACTAGTGACTTGAAAGTCACAAATGGTTTTCTTGAGTATGACTTGTTTTTAAACTGTTTTTCCGTATAATATGGGCTGCATTACAAGTAGTTAAATTGTTTTATAATTCACTTACTAAGCGTAAGCTTAATCTCTCTTTTTTCCTTGTAATGCATATAAGAAGTGAGTTAGTCATTCGGGAAAGCAAAGAAAACTCTTAGTGCTTTTTAATTCATATTATAACTCAAGTATGTTGCTTTTATATTTTGAACCTTAGGCAGTTTAGGAAACAATGGTGAAAAGGAACCTTATGATATATAAGTCATTTTTTTAATATTAAATCCTGCACACTGGTATATTTGCTTTTATGTTAATGAAGTCTTTTTAGATTTGATTTATACATTGATTGTGCCTAAGCATGTTGAGTCACGAATTTGAAGAAAATTGCAATTAGGTTCCTAAAACTTGTTTGATTTAATTAGGACTCGTTTCTCATTAATTTCTGCTGTAAATAAATGTGGTCCTTGCATAAATATGTAGGATTTAGTCGATGCATTTAGAAAAGATAAAGGAGAATAATTTAGGGTTGTTTATCGGGGCGAGTCTCCAGATTGACCTTGGTATTTCCCGTGTAGCTCGTTCGAGTCGGGTGGCGTCTAAACCGAGTCGAGATGATTACATTAACCTTTGATATAGTTGTTGTGGGTAGAGAATTATACCAGTTCTTGTTCCCTCTCCTTAAGGTTATCGAGAAGAAATTGCATTTTAACTAATAGTAGGCCCTCATGAATCATGATGTCCATGTAGTAGTATTTAGACTAGTGTCTGATGGGTTCCATCATAAGTCTCCTTTGAAAAATTAAAATATAGGTTGTAAAGTTTTACCAAGAAAAAAACATTTATTCTATTTTATATCATGTTATATACCCCATCTTAAAATATATTTAAATTTTAAATTTTAAATTAACTCTAATTTTTATATCCTAAAACTTAGATTCCTCACAGTGGCCCTCATGATACATGAGGCATATTGATCTACACGGTAAATAACCTACTCTCTAAGTTTTAGGGCATGAAAATTAGTTAAATTTAAAATTTAAAATTTAAAAATATTTTAATATGGGGTATATAAACTACTTTCATACCCTACACGGTAAAATAACTACATTGGGTATATAAACTACTTTCATAAACTACACGATAAATGAACTACTTAGAGAGTAGTTTATTTACCGTGTAGGCAAAAAGATGATCCTAAGTTATTCCTCATACAGGTTTTATATAGCCACTATGAAGGATAACAAACTGAAACTTTTCTAGTTTAGTTTGTTATTCCATAGGGCCATACTTAACTAACTACCTTACCATACACTCAATGTTCACACATTTTCTTTGCTTTTTTTTTCAACTCTAGCTTACTGAAAACACATTCAATAGACTCCTCAATTCTTGTAACCTTGCAACTGGTAATGATTTTATGAAGGCATCATCCACTTGATGATGAACTAGTATATAATTCACTTCTATCAGTTGATGCGATACTTTCTCCCTAACAAAGTACAGATCAAGATCCACATGCTTTATTTTTGCATAAAACATAGAATTGACAGCTATGACAACTATACTTTTGTTATCACACCATAATTTTAGAATTATTTCTGATTTTATACCCATGTCTGAGAAAACAACCTTTATCCACATGATTTATGAAGTTGAATCAGCCAAACCTTTGTACTAATCTTCAACAATCGATCGAGAGACAATTTTTTATTTTTTTGATCCCTAAGACAATACATGAGAACCTAAAAACATATATTGTCGAAATGTAAACCTTCTATCATCTACATCACTGCCCTCGTTTGCATTGGTAAAAGCTTGAAACGAGCTTAGACTATCTTGTACAAGAAACCATAGTCAATATTTTGTTGTTCCCTTCAATTATCTTAATATTCTTTTCACTGCATGAATTGTGCAAATATCTAATCTGGTGTGATATGTAACACCCCGAATTTTTCCCCCAATTCAAAAACTTAAATTCCTAATTCAAAACCCTAAAAATTGTGGATTTCCAATTATGAAATAAATGACTAAATTATAGTTTTTAGAAACTTAAGGGTTCATCTGTAAATCTTGAAAAGTTCAGATCCTTAATGGGTAATTTAACCATTTAGTCTTGATAACTGTTTTCCTTCCTCTTAATTTCTGATTCAGTTTTTCAATTTGGTCTTAAAGAATTATCTTTTCATTTTCGTTTCTTGTCTAAATATTTTAAAACTGAGAATTTCTATTTAATATCTCTGAAGTACTTCGAATCTGTCTTTTGTGTACTTGTTTTTTTTATTGAACCTTCATCCTTGAAGCCTTCATTCGTTCGATCTGGTAAGTTTTCAAACACCAGTTTTGTCCTTACTTATCTCTGTTTCGGTTCAGTCAAGTTATTAGGAGGGTATTCATTTTGTTTCGATTCTATATTGTTAACAGAAGAGTGTTTCAGTTTTAGTTCTATTCAAATATGAAGGGATTTTGTAAAGTGAGTTTCGGGTGGTATTGTTTTAAAGGTTTGTTGAGTGTTAAGAGTTTTAATTCGATTCAGGTTTAAAAGTTTGGTTTTATATCGAGTTTAAATCAAATAAGAGAGAGATTTTGAATCGAATCAGTGTGAAAATAAGGAAAAGAATCGATTTTGGGTTTCTGGGATTTTTCTGGAATTTTTCAGATTTTCCTGGGAAAATTCTGGGAAAACCTGATCGACCTGACCGGCCCGAAAACCTGACCCGACTAATCTATGACCTGACCCGTTGATGTCACTACTGATGTCATCCGTTGACATTACTATTGACGTCAGCGTTGACTTTTTTCGATCCTGGGCATCTATCTCCTCCTCCTCCTGGATGACCTCCTGTTCATCAGTCATCGGGGCACGCACGTTAGTTTTCAGTTTATTTCTATTTGTGTATTTTCTGGTTTGGTGGCATAGTAGTGTGTCTAACATGATTATTACTCGTAGATTCTACACCCGTTCGATCTAGTGGGAGAGCCGAGTCCAGTAGACGTCAATCATGTCGTTGATTCTTCTACTTGAGGTGTGTTCTCTTTTGTTAATTCCGTATATTTTTATGCGTGCAGATTCTATTAAATTTGTATAATCATGCATCATCCTGTAGTTACATTTATGATTTTGAAATTACCATGCATGCCTCATGTTAAATTATAAGGTACGCATTCTGATTTTGTATCTGCTCATAATATTGCATCTGGTTGGATTATCCGTTCGAGGAAGATTAGTGGTTTATTCACTTCTATTCAACGGCTCCACCTACGGGTCGAGATACCACTTCTGTTTAGTGGCTCCACCTACGAGTCAAGTTTCTACTTCTGTTGGTGTGATGTAGTTAGAGTGGTTCAGGGGAACCTGCTCTTCTGTCGGCGTTTGGAGTTGGGTGCACATCATGCATACTCTACATCATCTGCATTACTCTGTTCTGTGATCATTTTTATCTACACACTAGAGACACACTAGGTTACCTAGCTTACACTCTCTCAGTTTCTATTTCAGATACTCGATCTTAGGTCTTGGTACTTGAAGGATCATGTTTTCAGATTTACTGCGTATGTCTTACAGTATTCAGACTATTAATGTTATTTCGAATATTTAATTATTTCTATAATGTATTTTGGATTTTCAAACAGATTTTCTAGACTATTAATGTTTATTATTTATAGGTTGAACTCGATATTTTAAATGTTGAATTTTTCAGTATTTTAAATTATTAATTATTTAATAATTTATTTGAATGTTATTTTAATTTATAAAACCCTAACTTGCGAACCAACTTTTAATAACATAAACCCTAACTTTAATCTAAGAAATTAGGTTAATTTTAAAGGTTACATGATAAATGTAGATTAATGCTCCAACTATGTTTCTGTACAGTTGAGAATTCATATTATATTGACCATTATACTTACTGAGTTTAGGTGTGACTGCCATAGAAGTATCAACTGGCTTTGTGGTGTTCATGTTGACTTTGTCTAGAAGTTCATTGACATACTTCTGTTGAGCCAGTTTGAGCCTTTTACTGGTTTTATAAATTTCGAGACTGAAAAAAATAATGAACTAATCAAAAGGCTCTAGCTAGAAGAATGTCCTTCAAGAAAAACTTATCATGTAGTTCACTTTTTACTCTTTTAATTACATTCTCAAAGGCTCTAGCTAGAAGACTGAAAAAATAATGAGCCTTTTACTGGTTTTATAAATTTCGAGACTGAAAAAAACTATATAAGTCCTTCAAGAGAAACTTATCATGTAGTTCACCTTTTACTCTTTTAATTACATTCTCAAAGGCTCTAGCTAGAAGAATGTCATCTATATAGATGACTATGTATGTGATTTTAAAATCATCTTTTCTTATGAACAAAGAGACATTTGTTGTAGAGGACTTAAACCGTATTTCATGTAGAAAGGTTTTCAGTTTAAAGAATCAATTTTTGGATACCCATCGAAGACCATATATAGTTTTTTTTTTCAGTTTACAAACTAAAGCAGAACCATCAGAAGCTCGAACTTGGAAGCCATTAGGTTGATTCATGTAAACTTCTTTATGTAAGTCACCTTTTAAGAAGGCATTGTTCACATCTACTTGATGAACAACCCAATTGTTTGTAACAACCAAACAAAAAAATATGTTCATAGTTGAGAATTTAACAAATGGGCTTAAAGTTTTAACAAAATCATAACATGGAATTTGTGCATACCCATTTGCAACCAATCTCGCTTTATGCCTGCTCATTATACCATCAAAGTTATATTTGATTCAAAATAACCACTTACATCCTATTGCTCTCCTACCTATAGGCAAGGAGATAAGATCTCAAGTACCATTGTCAATGAGAGCTTGATACTTATTCATCACAGCTGTTTTTCATGATGAATCTTAAAGAGCATCTTTAAAATTCACTGGAACTTCAATAACTTCAGTTTGAAACACTTTTAGCTTGAAAATTCCATTCTTGTTTCTTGTGAGCATTCTATGAGTGTTAGCAGTGGTTGAAAGATCGGGTTCCACAAGATTAAAAGAGTTACCTGGTAGTGTAATAGCAGCTTCCTAAACTACTTTTGGTGATCGTACCAGATTATGATCTAAGTTAGGTGCACCAACTTCTCTAGGTGATGCATCTCGAGTTTGATTGGTGGAACCTTTAGGCAACTCAGTCGAGATTTGGTTGGTAGAGATTCTCGATGATTTAACTTGATCCTGGTTGATAGATCTTCTAGGTGGCTCAACTGGATCTTGGTTAGTGTGGCCTATAGAGGGCTCAACATGAACTTGACGACCTGAAGATGTAGACGATGTGGGCGAGAGAATGTTGGAGTCATCATGCATTCCTTGATCAGAAGGTGATTTCATCTATACATTTTGATGATCAAACACACTAGGAGGCTGTGACATTGCCTCGAGTGACACATATGGAAGAGGTAAGGACATGTAGGGCTCAACAGCTACAATTGAAGAGCTTTGCTTGGATTCGGCAAAGGGAAAACAAGTTTCAGCAAACTTCACATGCCTGGAGACATATATCTTGTTTGTGTTATCCATACATTTATATCTCTGGAGTTATGGTGAATACCCAAAGAAGGTGCACTCAAAAGACCTAAAATTGAATTTGTGATTGTTATATTGTCTTAGACATAGAAAACATTTACATTCAAACACCTTAAAGAAATCATAATTAGGTGTTTTCCCATAAAGCTTTTAATAAGGAGAGATGCCTCCAAGAACACCTGTTGGTGGACGATTGATAATGAACATTGTAACCCCCTTAGCCCGGCCTAGACGGAACCGACACTAACGGGTTACACGGGGAATATCAAACCAAACCCGCGAAGGTTCGATTCGATAAACAACCCTAAAACCGTTATTTTTTTTATTTTATATTAGTAGATGCACAATCTTATTCCTACGTGACAAGGTCTCATACAAGGCATTGTCGGTAACACATTAATTAAAAACAACCATCCAATTAAACACTTACATAGATTAAGGACTAAAACGTAAAACTTTTAAATACTATTAACAAAATATAAATTCTCTTCATCAAAGTTCAATTAAACATAAAAGAGTTCCTCACAGCAAATTTCAACTCAAACAGATCATTCTAACATCATCAATTGCATGTTTCTCTAATTTAGGGACCAAAATGTAAATCTTACAAAATACAAGGACTTCATCCAAATTATATTAACCATCTTGAAATTAAATCAACTTTATGCATGCATACAAAATTTCAGCTCAAAATAACATTTGCAAGTACCTTAATCGAACAAAAAAAGATATTCAAGACTAAAATATAATTTCTAGCAACTTTCAATTCTAGGTGATCAATGGTTTCGAAACCTTCCCAGAGGTTTCGAAACTTTTTGCAAAAGGTTTCAAAACTTTCCTGGAAAGTTTCGAAAATTTTCGCGTCCAGTAGCTTCCCAGAATTGAAGCTGCCCGCAAGGTTTCGAAACCTTCTAGAGGTTTCAAAACTATTTAACAAAGGTTTTGGAACCTTCATCTAAAGGTTCCGAAACTTTAGGTCTGGAACCAAAAGTTTCATTACACAAGTGAACACTAATTACCCAATACTCAACCATTACTTACTACCATTAGATGCATCAATCCTAGGCATAATTAACAACTTATAACACATGATTTACAACATCGTGAACATCATTCAAACTATAGGCATACTTCCTAGAAGATGATTAAAAACATAACAATCATACAAGTACATGCTTCAACAATCCAAACAACTCCATAGCCTAACAATTAACAATCATGCAACAATGGTCTTAATACAACATAAACCAAAGCCTAAGTACACACTCCTCACTTTGGTTGGGTTACACATTGCCTTGCCCAAATTTATTTGCCAAAACATACCAAATTCAAAATGATTCTTCCCCTTGGTTTCCTTGCCTCGAACGAAGCTCCAAGTGTCTTTATTTTTTTGCAAGGATGAAAAGAGAGCTTAAGCAAACATGCTTAGTGAGGAAGCTCTACACAAATCATCAATGCATCTATTTAAAATCATGATGAAACCATAGTTTGTAATACATTGTTAAATCGTGCATGCTAACATATCATGCTCATGTTCTTTAAATCATATGCATCCTTGAGTTCACATAATCTTATCAAAACAATTTATAAATGATGCACAATCTTCTTCTCAAATTCATGTATGTATATTGGCATTCTAGTGACCACTTTATTGTGAACCTTGAGTTCACCGAATACACGAATCCTTTTTCTCATAACTGGAGACTCTTGGTCTCAACATGCATCGGTCGGACACTTAGTCACCCTTGTATACATGTTACCCCCCACTACGCATGGTTGGACACAAAATCACCCTTGTTTACGTATGGGTCAACTATATGCACGGTTGGACACAAAGTCACCCTTGTTTACATATAGGCAAGCTCTACACGCACGGTCGGACACAAAGTCACCCTTGTTTACGTGTAGGCGGCTCTACCACGCACGGTTGGACACAAAGTCACCCTTGTTTACGTGTAGGCATCATCATTATTCTCTTTATTTTATAGTGCACTCAATCCTAATGGCATGTCATTTATATTCGAATCTAAAGTTAGTGTCACTAAGCCAATATCATAATCAAATGTGCATGATAACTTGCTGCTCATAATGCATGCATAACATGTTCAACAAATGAACTAAAAGCCATGCCCAAAGGCACCATCATGTATAAGGCAATTAACCATATTGTATTCCAAATCATATAACTTGCATGCATAATATGTTCAACAAATGAACCAAAAGCCATGCCCAAATGTACCATCATATATATAAGGCAAATAACCATATTGTATCCCAAATTATTTCTCATAATTTTTCATAATCATGGATGCTAAATAAGTTATGCATTTTAACAAGTAATTCTCATGTATGCACCATTTCAAAATATGCTCAGATGTTGAGAGGTTTTGGGATAGGTGATTCGATGTTGTATTCTTAGATGTTGTAGCTCTCCTCTCAATGCTTAAAATTCATCACCTCCATCAGTTTGAAGAGCAATTAAATTAGTGAAAAATTGATTTTAACCAAAGAATGAATAAAATAAATGCATTAATAACCTCTCCTTTAATTTTTAGTAGATATAACCAACAATTTCTAGAAACATGTTCACAAACGACACATGGTATTGATAACCAATAGATTTAACAAGTGTTGAACCCCATACATCAGCTTCAACTAATTTAAAAGGTCTAGTGTATACTGAAGTAGATTTTGAAAAAGGTAAACAATGACTCTTGCCTAACTAACATGGTGAAAATACAATAAGCTTATTGATATTAAAAGATTTATTTAAAGTTAAGCTAAGAGTGCCGGTGGATGAATGTCTTAGCTTTTAATGCCACAACCAATAACTGAAATCACCAGCAGTAAAAGCTTGAGCACTTGAAGCAGGGAGATCAAAGTTGTACAAACCATTCTCCTGTCTTCCTTGAAGTAGAATTGCACATGTGGTTTCATCATTTACCAAGTACTTATCAAAATAAAACTCAAAATAAACCTAATTATCTCTAGTAAATCTGGAAATTGAGATTAATTTTTTTTGATTGCAGGAACAATTAGTAATGAATTTAGGTTAACACAAAGTAGTAAGAGTGGATTTAGACCTACACATGATATAGATATTGAAGAACCATCACCTAAAAGTAATTGGCCATTACTTAAGTAGGGATGGCTTTTTACCACATTCTGAGCTTGTCCATTGACATAGTAAGTTACACTAGAATCAATATACCATTTGTTATCTGCAGAGGTTTTAGTAATAGTCTGAGAATTACTTTTGGTGTAATAGCATTGTTGAGGTTCACAACCTTCTGTGAGTTCAGTGTTGGGATGAACAATTGGATCATAAAAGGAGCAACATCCTCAGATGATACATGAGCCATATTTGCTTGAGTATCATTGTACATAGGACGCGGATTACTATTAACCTTGTAAGAATGGACGAACCTGTACCAACAACGTTCAACCAGGTGACTTATCTTACCAGAAAACTAACATTGAGGACGAGGCCTACCATGCGACTTGTTTCCAGTAAGTTCTCTAGATGACATTGAAGATCTAGATTGAGATCTAAAATTACTCTTATTAGGAGCATAACGAGTGACATTGATTCTAACTAGAGTTCTCATGGGATCTGCAAGTCTAAATTCAGTATCTTGAAGAACAGAAATCACACCCTTCAAAGTGAACGAATCTTTACTCGCATAAATAACAACCACAAATGGATCAAATTCTAATGGAAATCCATTCAGAATTGTTGCTATATACTCAACATCCGAGATCGGAGTACTAAAAGAAGCAAGTAAATCACAGATCTCTTTAATCTGAGATATGTATTCACTCGTGGAGAGTGAGACCTTTTTAAATGATCGAAGTTGACAGTGAAGGTGCATTACCTTGATTGTAGAAAGCTTTGAGTAAGCTGACACACAACTTTCTAGATGGTCGCCGTTGTTTCTGTACCGACGAGCTGAGGAAGTACACTGAGACTTATGGTTGATAGAAGCCAGAAGGCCAATGAGTTATCTTGCTTAATGAACTTATTGTATTATGGATAGACCATGTCAGTGGTTGATAGGAATCATTATGGAATCGACGTGTATTCATCGAAGAAACTTTTAAGATCTAGTCCTCGGAGAGGAAGAACCACCTACTGCCTCAAAGAAAATTATTGTCATCGAGCTTGACGCTCAATTGTTTATTAGCAAAAATTAGGACAAGATTTTCAGAGGCTAGAAACTCCATGAAAGCTTAAAGAATAAAAGAAAAGAAGAAGAGAAAGAAAATGGTTATGACCTCAGGATCGGAATGACAAAGTAGTTTATTTACTATGCAGGCAAAAGTATGATCCTAAGCCGTCCTTCATGCAAGTTTTATTTAACTACTATGAAGGATAACAAACTAACACTTTTCTAGTTTAGGGTCTGTTTGTTTCATTGAAAATTATTCTCAAAAAATAAATTCTGAAAATTGAATTACATTTTTTAAAAAACTGATTATAAAAGTTATTTTTAAGTGTTCGGATGAAATTGTGTAAATTATTTTTCGTAGTTTGATAAATTTTACTGAAAATAATTTTTAAAACCTGTTTTAAGTAAAACAAACAAAATTTCTCTTTATTTTTTAGGTTTTATTTATGCTAAAATTTTTCTTTAAAAATCATTTATAAAAATTATATAAAAAAAGATAGACATGAAAGCTAAATAATTTTTAACTCTTCTTTTTAAGTATGCACTAATGCTAAAAGTTAATAACAGTCAAAACTACTTGTATGAATGATAAGTATATTTTTGAGGTGTTTTTATTTTCTATTTTTTACCTATATAAAAGGTGCGATAGTTTTCTATTAATTACTCTTATCGTTTGAATAGAAGATATAAATTATGAAATTGGTGATTAATTAATTTTTTTCACACCTTCATTATACCAAAATCATCTGAAAGCTTAATTTTTCTACCAAATTTAAAATATTATACTTCATCTGTCTCATAAATATTGTCTCTTATTGACTTTTTTTGGGTTAAACTTTTTTCAAGTTTTACTCTTGATTATTTAAAATTTATTATTGATAAAAATATGAAAAAATATATTTTAAAAACTTTTAATCGAGTAGATTTTAGATATATAATTTATAAAATTTAATTATTTAAAATATTTAATATAATTATTATCAAAGTTTAAAAAATTTGACTTTCAAACAATGAATAAAGGACATTATTTTTAGAACGGAGGGAGTAATTATTAATTTTTTATATCGGAATAAAAGTTACATTGGTCAGTAAAGTCATAACTTCTTATTTATCTCCTTAATTGAATTACTATATGTACAAACATAAACAAAGAATTTTGTTTAGGTTTCACTGGTTTATGCTAATGATAACGGTGGAAACATGAAATCTACCGACATTAGTGACGAGGGTTTTGACGGTACTATATTAAGCAATTTGGGAGATGAGAGAAACAATATAGTAAAAATATATCTCTATAATTATAGATTTTACTAGAATTAACAACTAAATAAACAAATTAATATACTAAAGTACACAACCCAATATTTAAATTAGAGTAAAAATTTAAAAATAAAAACAGATTTGAAGAAGAGAAAAAACAGATTTGTATGTTTATAAATAAAAGAATAAATTTAAGAATTAAAAAATTTAAATCATTAAAAAAATAAAGAAAACTTGAGTTAGATTACCTAGGAGGAGGAGGAGGCACATACTCGTTGTTTACCCATGGATCATCGATTTGTTTCTTCATCATCTCCATATGCCTTTTCCATTATTTCTTTCTCAGATCGAAGGGACGAGGCACATACTCGTTGTCCCCTCTCTTGTTCGGCTTTATAGGCCTAGGGTGAGCTACTCTTGTTGCCGATGTTTCTATACATTGGAGGATTTTTCTTCCTTCTTCCCTCGTTATATACTCTCTTGACGTTGGGAGACTGCCAACTCTTGAAGAGTCTTTTGTATTGACTTTTGAGTTTTGTCGTTGCTTTTATTTGTTTTTACGATTTTAGTTGAGCTGTTTGAGAGGCTGTATCTATAAGTTACGTAACTCATGCATTATTTATATCACAAACCTAGGAGACGTTTTGGAATTGCTAGTAAGGAATATTGTTTGTTGATATTACAGTTGGAGAAAGTAGTGGCCGAATTGGTCTCAACGACCAGAGTATGTTAGATAGGATTCATAGTACTTCCAGTCATATGTGGTTTGTTTTTTGAGCTGACTAGAACAATCATGATTGTGTGACGAGTCGCGGGGCGAAGATGTGAGGTTGGGTTGGTTGAATCAAGGTGATTGCTCTGCAGGATCTCAAGGTGGTTAAGGGTGAGAATAGAGTTGTGGTGGTTGGTGGTGGTTCACCCTTTATGGTTTGCATATCTCTAGAACCACTAAGTACCTTAGTATATGCTGATCTGAATCCTATGTATTTGCTTTCTTAGCAAGAAACCCAAGCGCAAGAAATCATCAAATACTTGCAGATATGTATGGTTGTTCCCATACATTGCCTTGTTGTTCGAGATGTAGAGGACTAAAAAGAGGAGGTCAGTTGTCTGTTAGGGATGAGTATTCGACCGAGTCGAATCGAGTAAAAAATTTTCGAGTTATTCGAGTTTACGAATCATATTTTACATTTAAACTTTATTTGAAATTTTTTCGATTCGATTCTAGTTTAAGAAATTCGAGTTCTTAAAAAAAATTAATTTTAATTATTATCTTGTTATATTATAATTTAATTCTAATTTAAACGACTTTCTCTAATTATACAAGATATGTATGTATATATTTTCAAATCTAGGGGTACTAGATTGTTTCAAATAAAATTTTGATTTTACCAAATTATTTTTCTTCTCAAGCTCTTTGGAAATCAAAATTTTTTCTTTCTTAAGATCATCTAAAGCAATTTGATGATATTTTTCAATCTTTTGAAGCAAGTTTTGTAAATCAAAAACTTTAAGTTCAAATTCTATCAATCTTGCTTCAATTTCAAAATTGGTTTTTGAAAACAAAACATTTATTATTTTAAGCTTTGAAATCATCCTTTTGTTTTTAAAAAATGAAAGCCTTGAACATAAAAGCCAATTTGTCATAGGCTTCTTGTAATTCATCAAATGAATATGAATTTAAATTAGATGAGTTAAAAGTTACCTCCCCCTCATTGAGGGCCATCAAGCATAGGTTGGCTTCTTCATTTTTGATGGAGTCCTCATCACTCTAAGTAGCCACATATGCTTGCTTCTTTGAAGATGATCCATTCATGATAGTCTTGTGGGAATCCTTCATCTTCTTCTTTGATTCGTGCTTTGAAGATTTTTTATTTTATTGCTCATGAATCGATCGAAGTCATAAAGAGTTGGGTGAGCTCTTCATCTTCTTCTTTATCCTCCTCACTTGATTCTTTAAAGTGAATGCACTTGGAGGTCTTGAGAGCAATGGTGTAACATTTACACCAAGCTCTTAAATCTTCTTCTTCCCCATCGATCTAATCTTTTTATTCTTATGCTCATCTTATCTTCCTTTCATCATAATTTGATATGTGAGGAGTTACCTCATGAGTTCACCAAGATTGGGAGTCTTTAAATTCTTTGCTTCAATGATGGCGTTCCTTTTCAAGTCCTATGACTTAAGAAGGGAATAGATGAGCTTACGAACAAGCTTCTCCTCCGGAATAATCTCTCAATATCCTTTAAGTCCATTGGTGATGGTGGAGAATCGATCAAACATCTTTGTAATGTCCTCTTTTGATTTCATCTTGAAGTTATCATACTCTTGGTTGAGAAGTCTAATCTTGATCTCCTTTACTTTATTTTTACCCTCGTATGTGACTTCTAGCTTTTCCCAAACTTTCTTGGCATTTTGACAAGAAAATATCTTCTCTTATATGGTTGGATGGAATACACAAATGAGAATGTGTAAAGCCTTCTTATTTAGCATCATCTTCTTGATTTCTTCCACGCTTCATTCTACCTTAGTTCCTTTTAGCACAAATGGTCCGTCTTTCACTATATCCCAAAGCTTGTAGTCGCTTGAGTTGATGTAATACTTCATCCTTATCTTCCATTGGAGTAGTTGAACCCGTCAAAAAATAGTGACTTGTCAATAGATTGAGCCATGAAATGTTCGTTGATTAGTAATTGGTTGAGCTCGCCGGATCTTCTAAATAGGATGTTAATCCCTCTCAATTGAGCCTCGCTCATATACCAATTGTTAGGCTTGATATGGCTAGATGGACAACCGAATAAACTTGCCAAGGGATGGAGAAATGATTATTTGAGTGGTTTGTTGTGGAAGCAAAAAAATATAAGATAATGAACACAAAGATTTAGAGTGGTTCAGAATTCCAACCCAAGTCCTACATCCGCTACCTTAACTTCCCACTAAGGATTTCTTAAATTCACTAAGAATCTCTTTCTTTTGAGGGCAAAGGGCTAACCTTACAAACCTTGATTCAAACCCGAATCAAACATCCAAAGTTTACAACCTGAACTTTGGGAATCCTCTCAAACAAGAGAAAAACTTAAGCAAACTTTGATAATCCTTATAACAAGGCTATTTGTTTGCAACTAAGGTCTCACTCAATCCTAATGCACTTGAGCATACATAAACATTAAGCTCACAAGTGTTGTCTACCTAAAATGTAAAAATTAAGCTCTAAGAGAAATCTTTCATCATAGTGTTGTAACAATTGAAGCATTAGTTTTCTCTTGATGCTTGAGACTTCCTTTTATCTTACCAATTGAGCTTCTAGCCGTTTGTAATCGTTGGGATTGATTTGGAGCCGTTTGGAGCTTGTTTCAAGGTTGATTTTTGCTTTTGGTGCATATGGTATCGGAATACGTGGAAGCCGTTTCGATGCAGACACTTTGGGAAATAGCCATTGAACTTGTATTTAAGAATCGATATCGAAACGCCTACAAGGCGTATCGAAAACCTTAGCTCATGGTATCTACTGCTCCTAGCCGTTGTTTTTTATATAAAATCATTGGGGTTTTCAAATGACCGTTGGAGGTGTATCGAAACACCTAAAATTTGTTTCGATACAGACGTATCAAAATGGTGGTTTATCGTATCAAAACCATTATGTTCCGAGACAAAACGTATCGAAACGCCTGGACAATTTCCTTTGAAAAATAGGCAAGCTGTTTCGAAACACTTGGGAAGTGTATAGAAACGCATATGAATTTTATGTTCTTTGGCTTCTTTAAAACATTTGAAACACACTAAAGAAGTCCTTGAAAATGTCTCAAACTTATTTTCAAGTTGTTTGGACATAAAACCATTTTTAAAATATTTTCAATTTAGTCCAAAACTATTTTCCAAATATTATATCAAAATATTAGTTCTACAATCTCTCCCTTTTTGATATAATAAAACCAACTTAAAAAATTGTTTTTGAGAAGAGTTACATGATAGTGTAAAAGCAACTTCCTAAACTACTTCTAGTGATTGTATTGGATTATGATCCAAGTTAAGTGCACCGGATTCTCTGAGTGATGTATCTCGAGTTTGATTGGTGGAACCTTCAAGCAACTCAGTCGAGACTTGGTTGGTAAAGCCTCTCTTGGTTGGCAGAGGTTCATGTGATAGTCAGGGAATTCACTTTTGGTGTAATAACAAGTTGAGGTTCATAACCTTTTGTCAGTTCAATACTGGGATGAACAATTGGATCATAAAAGGAGTAGCATCCTCATATGATACATAAGCCATATTTGCTTAAGTATCATTGAGCATAGGACACATATTACTATAAACCTTGTAAGAAAGAACGAACCTGTACCAACAACGTTCAACCATGTGACCTATCTTACCACAAAATTAACATTGAGGACGAGGCCTACCATACGACTTTTTCCAGTAAGTTCTCTATATGGCATTGATGATCTAGACTGAGATCTAAAATTACTCTTATTAGGAGCATAACGAGTGACATTGATTCCAACTAGAGTTCTCATGGGATCTGCAAGCCTGAATTCAACATCTTAAAGAACATAAATGGCACTTACAAAGTTATCGAATTTTTACTCGCAGAAATAAAAACCACAAATGGATCAAATTCTAATAGTAATCCATTTAGAATTGTTGTTATATACTCAACATCCGAGACTGGAGTATTCAAAGAAGCAAGTAAATCACAGATCTCTTTAACCTAAGATGTGTATTCACTTATGGAGAGTGAGACTTTTTTAAACGATCGAAGTCGACATTGAAAGTGTATTACTTTGGTTGTAGAAAGCTTTGAGTAATGCTGACACACAACTTTTCAGATCATCGTCGTTGTTTCTGCACCAACGAACAGAGAAAGTACACTAGGACTTATGGTTGATACAAGCTAGGAGACCAATGAGCTGTCTTGCTTAATGAATTTCTTGTACTGTGGATTGACTGAGCGTTCGTTCTCAGTGGTTAAGTGGAATCAATCTAGAATTGATGTGAATTCATCGAAGAAGCTTTCAAGATCTAGTCCCCGAAGAGGAAGAACCACTTACTGCCTCCATAAAAAAAATTATTGTCATCGAGCTTGACGCTCATTTGTTTATTAGAAAAAGTTAGGGCAAGATTTTCAGAGGCTAGAGACTCTATGAAAGCTTAAAGAATGAAAGAAAAGAAGATGAGAAAGAAAACGGTTATGGACTCAGGATCGGAATGGCGATTGATACCATATTGAACTACTTAGAGAGTAGTTTATTTACTGTGTAGGCAAAAGGATGATCCTAAGCCATCCTTCATGCAAGTTTATATAACCATTGTGAAGGATAACAAACTAACATATTTCTAGTTTAGGGTTTGTTTGTTTCACTGAAAATTGTTTTTAGAAAATAATTTTTGAAGGATAAATTATTTTTTTAGAAAACTAATTACAATAGTTATTTTTAGATGTTTGGATAAAATTGTATAAATTATTTTTTGTTGTTTGATAAATTTTACTGAAAATAATTTTTAAAACCCGTTTTAAGTGAAACAAACAAAATTTCACTTTATTGTTATTTTCATTTTCAGGTGTTATTTATGCTAAATTTTTTCTTTAAAAATCACTTATAAAAACTATATAAAAAATTCAAACATCAAAGCTAAATAATTTTTAACTCTTGTTTTAAGTATGCACTAATGCTAAAAGTTAATAACAGTCTAAACTAGTTGTATAGATGATAAGTATATTTTTGAAGTGTTTTTAAATTATATTTTTTAACTATATAAAGGGTCTGATAGCTTTCTATTAATTACTCTTATCGTCAGAATAGAAGATATAAATCATGAAATTGGTGATTAATTAATTTTGTTTCACGCCTTCAGTATATCAAAACCATCTTAAAGCTTAATTTTCTACTAAATTTAAAATATTGAAATTATTAATTTTTTACATCAGAATAAAAGTTACAGTGGTTAGTAAAATCACAACTTCTTATTTATCTCCGTTTTGTTTAGGTTTCACTGGTTTATGCTAATGATAATGGTGGAAACGTGAAATCTACGGATATTAGTGATGAGGGTTTTGGCAGTACTATATTAAGCAATTTGGGAAAAAGAGAGAAACAATAAAGTAAAATATATCTCTATAATTATAAATTTTGTTAGAATTAGCAACTAAATAAATAAATTAATATACTAAATTACACAACTCCATATTTAAATTAGAGTAAAAATTGAAAAATAAAAAAAGATTTGAAGAAGGAGAAAAAACAGATTTGTATGTTTATAAATAATAGAATAAATTTAAGAATTAAAAATTTTAAATTATTAAAAAATAAATAAAGCTTGAGCTAGATTACCTGAGGAGAAAAAGAAGAATGGGTGGCCTGAATAGTCGATAACCTCAAAGGTGGGATATTGTGAGGGTTATGCCTTAGATACTTTTGGGTTTTAAGAACAAAAAAATAATGTGTGTAAATTAACTTACCTTTTTTATCCCGTATGTTGTTCTACGTGATAATTTGTCATTATTTTAGAATGTTTTACGTTGAGTTTTGTTTTTTTCCTTGAACCAAACAAAAAAAATATTGAAATTATTTTCTGTAAATGCTTTCTTTCAAACAAACCCTTAGTTAGAGGTGTAAATGAACCGAACTTGAACGGACAAGGGTATGTCCGTATTCATTTATTTACTTTTGAAGTTGTTCAAACTCTGTTCGTGTTCATTTAAATTTTTAATGGTATGTTCAAGCTTGGTTCGTTTATTTTTTGTCGTGTTCGGGCTCGGTTCGTTTAATGTTCACGAACGTGTTCGTTTAACGTTCACGAATGTGTTTGTTTATTGTTCGATAATTTGTTCTTTTAACATTCGGGAACATGTTTGTTAAGCGTTCGCGAACGAGTTCATTTGTATATATTCATCAACTTGTCTATTTAGCGTTCACGAACATGTTCGTTTAGTATTCATAAATATGTTTATTTAGCGTTTGTATATAAAAGAACATAAACAAGCCTATAAACGAGCTTATAAATGAGTATATAAACGAACATAAACAAGTTTGTTCGTGAACATAAACGAGTCGAACGCACTTATGTTCGTGTTCGTTCGTTTATTAATCGAACATAAAATATATGTTCATACTCGTTTATTTAACTTAATAAATGAACATAAACGAACATTATACGAACGGTTCACGAGCAGCTCGTCGAACATCCTGTTCATTTACACTCTTACCCTTAGTTTATTATTTCATGTGCGCTATACTCAACTAACCACCGTACCATATACTCAATGGGGCATGAGGGCATGAGGGGACTCTCTTCTTTTATGGCCCAATCTCCTCTAGAATTGCCTATTACCCATGGATCATTGATTTGTTTCTTTATCATCTCCATACGCCTTTTCCATTCTTTCTTTCTCAGATCGAAGGGACGAGGCACATACTCGTTGTCCCCTCTCTTGTTCGGCTCTATAGGCCTAGGGTGAGCTACTCTTGTTGTCGGTGTTTCTATACATTGGAGGATTTTTCTTCCTTCTTCCCTCATTGTCTACTCCCTTGACGTTGGGAGACTGCCAACTCTTGAAGAGTCTTTTGTATTGACTTTTGAGTTTTGTCGTTGCTTTTATTTGTTTTTATGGTTGTAGTTGAGCTGCTTGAGAGTTTGCATCTGTAAGTTACGTAACTCATTATGTATATCACAAAACTAGCGGTCATAGGTGGTTTATTGTTAGAGTTGACCAGAATAATCATGATTGTGCGACGAGTTGTGGAACGAAGATGTGAGGTTGGGTTGGTTGAATCAAGGTGATTGCTCTACAGGATTTCAAGGTGGTTGAGGGTGAGAATAGATTTGTGGTGGTTGGTGGTGGTTCACCCTTTATGGTTCGGGTGAATAATCACATACGGTGGTAGACAACAACCAAAGCCTATCAATGTCATAATTCATGACTCAGGTGGATAACATCCAAAGCCTTGCGTATCTCTAAAACCACTAAGTACCTTAGTATATGCTGATCTGAATCCTATGTATTTGCTTTCTTAGCAAGAAACCCAAGCGTAGGGGATCATCAAATACTTGCAGATACGTATGGTTGTTCCCATACATTGCCTTCTTGTTAGAGATGTAGAGGATTAAAAAGAGGAAGTCAGTCTGTCGACTAGGGATGAGTATTCGGTCGAGTCGAGTTAAAAAAATTCGAGTTATTCGAGTTTATGAATCATATTTTACATTTAAACTTTATTTGAAATTTTTTCGATTCGATTCTAGTTTAAGAAATTTGAGTCGAGTTTTCGAGTTCTTATAAAAATTTAATTTTAATTATTTATCATGTTATATTATATTTTAATTCTAATTTAAACGAATTTCTCTAATTATACAAGATATATATGTATATATTTCTTCATATGTGACAATATTTTTTCCATATTTTCATATATCAATATATATATATATCATAAAAAGTTGAGAGACTCATCTCGAACTTAAAAATAAATCCTTTAATTACTAAAAATTTTAAGTTATTCGAGAGTTTCCATTTTACAACTCGAACTTTATTTAAAAAAAAATTTAGTCGAGTATTTTCGCTTTGAGTCAAGTTAAGTTATTTGGTATTTTTGAGTCGAGTTTACTTAACCCTATTGATTGCGACAGAGGCTAGGCTAAGCTAAATGATGTGAGCACATCATGTCAAGTCCAACAAGTTGATCCAGAGGTCTTACCATCAGGACCTATCACACGTTCTAAGGCAAAGAAATACAAGAAAGCTCTTTTTCTTACTTGTGCTAACATTTCAGATTCATTTGAGAATGTTCATGCCTTAGAATATATTATTTATAATGTGTTGCATACTGATATGTGATATATTTATATATATATATATATATATTAGTATGTGTGTTTATGTATGTATATACTATGTTAAGTATGTTTGCATTTGGTTTTAAGTGTGTTTGTATGGTTAAAATAAGACTACAAGGCTTTTTAGATGTGTTTGCCTTGTTCTAAAATAGGTACTTAGGAGAACCTTAGCTCAAGTGGGCATACTCAGCTCATCTCCAGCTCAAGAGAGTGGATATAGCTAAACTCCAACTCAAGCGAGTATATGCAGCTGAACACTAGCTCAAGTGAGTCTATTCAGCTCAGAAGAAGTTCAATGAAATGCACTCAGCTCACCTTAGCTCGAGGCATCTAAGAGGCTTAGCTGCCAGCTCCGTTTAGTTCCTTACACTCTCAGCTAGCTCGTTTCAGCTCTACTCAATTTCCAGCTACCTCAACTCAAGGTAAACTGACCTACGGCAGCTGAAACCTATCCTACACGAAGGGAATGTGTCCTAGGTATGTGCCATATATGTGGGACACATATGGCAGCCTTTTGCACATGTGTAGGTGTATAAATGCATTTTCAACCAAACAAAGCCCTTGTTCTACAAGATCAAACGCTCAAGGGATAAAAATGAGTGATTTTGAGTTCAAATTCAAACATTTAACACATGTTAAATGTGTTTTATGTGCCAAATCATTTGACTAAAATTAAATGAAGCCTTGAGTGGTTTACTTTAGTTATTTTCGTTCAAATAATGGTTACAAATTCAATTTTTGCCAACTTCTCCTTTATTCTTATATATTTTCATAATTTTGTAAAGACAAGGTTAGACCTTTTGATGAATAAATTCTTTTGTAAGATTTTCTCTCAAACCTAGTTCTTTTTAGAACTTTTCTTTGACTATCAATTCTGAATTGTTGTCAAGTTACTTGATACTTCGGGTTCTCAATTGTTCGATAATGGAAGGGTCCAAGTCCGTTTACGAGCAGATTCAAAATAAGGTTCGGGTTCGTTCAGTAGATTGTTCGGTTCTTCCTTGGAGTTTGTTCAAACTTCAAGAACGTTGCTGTCATTAATGAATGCTTGAAGAACTTTATCTTCAACCTTTAAATCTGTCCAAAAATTTCCAACAACTTCTTTCTCCTTCAATTCTGATTTTTCTTTTTATTTTAAGTCTTTTTAACATCCTAACACAACACTATGTTTGTTTTTGCTGCAGAGGAATACTTGTTACAATCCTAGATCCGTGAATAAACGAGGAATGTTGTTTCTTCACAACAAAAACTCAAACAATGACCCTTCATTCCACCATAACATGTTTGAATTCGAGTTTAGCTTCAGTTACAGAAAGTAGTGCAAGAAACGACTTGATCCTATTCATGTGTATTATATTAAATGAACACACGAGCATGGGCCAAAACATTGTTGATCCTATTCATACCAACACCAAACAAACTAAAAAGAAAGCAAAAAGAACATAGTATATTCAGAAGTACCTCATTTGACGCTGCAGAGAGAGAGAAAATATACTTCATTCAAAAAGCTGCTTGTACATGGATATGCTTCCATTGCCCAGATACCAGACTTCAGCTGGAGCACCATATTTGAACCCAGATTTTTCTGGTTTGACAAAAATAACCATGCTGAATGCCTCTGATTGTGTAATCTTTGGTGGGAGCAAGGGCACTGCTGTCATTCGAGCAAATCGAGGCTTTTCCATATGAAATTAAAGAACATTTCGAAGGAATAGGCTCTGGGTACCATGTGCCTTGGCAGCTCTTATCTACAAAGCAAAAATAATGAGATGATAGTTATTGTTACAAATTGGGCCTTTTTAGGAACTTAAAAACAAGCTATGACTCTGCCTGCAAAACTGGGCTGCACTATTGTAGCTTCCTTTCCATTGCCCTACGAACAAGTATATTATGAATCATTCTAGTCATGTTATTTATAAAATCAATCAATTAAATATATTTATTTTATTAATTATTTTATCTTATTTTTTATGAAGTGAATCTTCACTAATATTTACTGTAAATTAAATTTAAAAATAATTTTTACGAGATGAGATAAAAAAAATTAATAAAATAAATACATTTGATTAGTTGGTTCAAAAAATAATATGACGAGAATGACTTACAATATACATATTTTATAATTAGGTTCCATATCAACTAAATGACAATTGCAAAGTTACTGGATTATTGCTACTTTATAATTAGATTTGCATTTGATTTAGAAAAAACAGATTATTTGAAAAGAGTTCAAATTAATTATGGTATTGAAAACTAAAAACATATGATATTTTTAATAGGTTAATTTTAACTATATTCAAATTTGTTATTATTTCGATTAATGAAATGATTTATGTACTTTTAAGTAATTGATCTAAATTGTTTGTAAAATTTGGTTTGACTATATAAAGCATATTCTAGGTATTAAAATCACTTGCAAACATAACTCTTACAAATTCACACGTAATGTTAAGTATTATCTTGGAAAAATCATTTTGATTAAGAATTTTAATTAAACCAGCATCTATAAAGTAAAATTTTAGTATTATTTTAAAATTTTAGAATGGGCAACCCACACCATTATACATCATTCATTAAGAGTGTTTATAGAGCGAGGCGATCAAGTAGTGTTGACTTATGCTTATTAAAAATTCCGTTGCTCGATGTAACTTATTACTCGTTAAGCTCAATAAAAATTTGCTCGACTCGTTTAAAACTCTCGTTTCTCATTAAACTTAAAAAAATTATTTTATTTTTAATGTAGGTAAAATATAGTGATACTATTAGAGCATAATATAAACAAACAAATTAAAAAAAGACAACCGAGAAGATTAATAAATATTTCATGACTGAGTTATAGATATAGTCGATATTCGAGTATAAAACTCTTTTTATACATAAAGTAATAATAGAAGAAAAATAAAAGATTTTAAGGTAAAAAGCATGACAGGCTAATTATTATAATTTGTTTTTTAGTAATATAAATGAACTTTTTAAATTCTCGAGAAATATAAAATATTTAGTTTGTAGCCAAATATTTTATAGATAAATATCTAGCAAGTCATTGAACTTTTATAGAGAATTTAACTAACATTTAAATTTTTTGGAACATAATTTTTATGAGGTAGTTACTGAAAATCATTAAAAATTATATAAAAAATAATAAATTATTTACAAAATTATTGAATCAAGTTACGTCATACTTGGCTCGATTCGTTAAGATCTCGAGTTGAATACAAACTCGAATCGAATCAATTCAAGTTGAATGTTAACCAAATTTTGAGCAAGACAAACTTGATTTGTTTGCGAGTTGCTCAACTCAATTAACATTGATGCGTGCTGAATATGCGCGGTTAAGTGAAAGTGAACACGTCGTCAAGTAATAAAGTGATAAGCATTTATCGAATTATCGTCTCCACAGAGATTGGTATACTCAATATGCTTCCTTTGGTCTTCTCGCTTCTGTAAAAGAAAAGTAAAAACATAGATAAGTTTGAGTATTGATTAAACTAAATAAACTAAACTAACTAAAGTGATATCAAATATGAGAGAGAAGGTAGGATCCAGTTATGTTGTATTGTAGATTTGATTGATCTGCTTCTGTTCAATGCAATTGCATTACGCTACCTCGGCAGTACTGCAGATACTGTCTCGGTAATGACAATATTCTCTACCGCGACAATCCCTTGCTTTTGGGCAGATTTACCAAAGTTCGGCAAAGTGTCCTTGTATGGCTCCGCTTATCCCTAAGTCAAAACACTGTTGAGGGTCAGTCCTTGATGATACCTCCCGACGTTAATCAATTATAACCAACAACCAATCTCACACTTCTTTTAGCCGTTGAAACTCTTAACCTATCCCTAGGCCGAGTTAGTTTCCTCCAATTAAGTTGAATCCTTTCGTGAGTCTAACTCTCCCGAGTCTAGACAAATAGATTACTTACAAACTTTCCACCCGGGCTTGGATGCAAGAAAAAAGAATGGCAAAGAATAAGCAAACTTTGATATTTTATTACATTGAAACAAGAATCAAAATACAATCTCCTCTCACAAATACTTGACAACCTTCACCAAAACCCTAAGAGAACTTAGAATATGATGAGAAGAATTGTTCCTAAAACTCTCTCTAAATTCGGTTCTTAAGATCTATGGTATCTCTCTCTAACCCCTAGGACGATTATGCCTTATATAGGTTTGGCCTAGGGTAAACCTTTCCTAATTAGAGTATAACTTGGAGTATGGAACAAGCTATGCACATAGGATAAATATTTTCAAGTTTGATCTTCTAGAAGGTTTCATCCCGTGTGGCCTTGTCATTGGGCTTTTCTTGTGTTGTTCAGCTCTGATTCTTGGGCTTCTTGTTCAGCAATCTTCTCCTTAGTTTTCTCCTTCAATTGCCAGCCATATTGCCTTTTTCTTCTCTACTGGCTCGACCTCATTCTGCTGCCTTGGCAATACTTGTTCCTGCACAGATAAGAAAATGCAGTAAAGTACGTTTTTTCTATAAATATAATCTTTAAAGGTATAATCCCTAAATATATCATATTAAGTCCATACATTGGCTCAAGTAGGTTTAGAATTGATGATAAGTGCCCATGAAAAGTGTAGAAAGTGATAGTGAGTTGAGCACTTAGCACACCCCCAAACTCGAACTATTACTTTTTCTCAAGCAATGCAAACCATCAATTTGTCAAACTTTATTCTCTCTTGGTCTTATGCTTTCATCTATTCTCCCTACCATAACTATGTCTATTCTTTAGACTTAACTTTTTGATTTCCTAAGGGTGTACTTAGAAGACAAGCTATAAGGCTAGTGTGTGTGTGTGTTTTTATGGATAATTTTGAATAAAGGCCTTCTTAAATAAACTCTTAGTTCAAGACAAATAGACTTAGTTTTGGTGTACTCTTCTTATAACAACAATTCCTTGAGCCAATTTTGGGCACCTCAAGTATTGTGTTTTCTATTTCTTAACTCTTTATTTCTTTTGCTATTCTTTTATGCATACTAGAGCCAATTTCGGGCACCTCTAGCATGAAGAAAAGTTTTTTTCTAGAGCCGGTCATAGACACCTCTAGTCACCTTTCCAAATTCTAAGTCTTTATCACCTAAGTTTATTAAAAGAATTCCTATAGCCAAACAAGTCCCAAAAGTGTTTTTAAAGTTCAACCTTATAGCAAGCTTCTAAGTTTTTCTCCTTAAGTATTCTAGAGTCAAGTCTTCAAAATATATCCTAACTATGGTAAGAAAAAAAGATTTTTAATGCCTTTAAGAATAAACTAAGATAATACTGATGAAGAGCAATGCAAAAGTATGACAACAGTTTTAAGTACAGTGGTGAATATAAAACAAAAAATTTGATCACTAAAACTTCCTTTTCATGGCAAGGTCGCGGTAGTAGATTGCCTCAACAGTAACTCTACACCCCCAAACTCAAACCAAGCATTATCCTCAATGCTTAATTTAGGAGCAGGCAGTAGGTAAAAAAAATATAATCAGAAAAAAAAACAATTATATGAACAATAATGAAAAGAAAGAAGAGTAATTATAAGGATTTGGAAGAGCTTTCTTCCATAATTTGTTTCCTCTGTCTAGGTGCTTATTGTTGTGCCCTTGGTGATGGTGATGGTTTTGCTCTTCTTGGTGGTTGAACTCTTGTAGGTGTTTCCCGTTGCACTGGAACATTGACCATTTCTCCTTCTTCATCGTCTGTGTCCATGATTTCTGTCCCTTCATTTTCTGGATCTGCCCCGGCATGCTGGATGCTAGGTTCGGCACTTGATGAGCTCTGGTGAACATAGGCATCTATCTCAGCTGATAGATTGCCCAATGGTATTGGCAATTTTGGGGGAGTGTTGAAAACTCCCATTCGATTCGAAGGTCTTTTGCTTGCGGATGATACCGCGACAACGTTCTCTGTGTAAGGTGTTGTCGTTACAAATATGTTTGTAGGGCATTCTGGAAATTGTGCTCCTTGGTTAGGAAAGTTTTGCATCATCATTTGAGCAAGGGTGTTGTTGAAGTCTCTTTGGTATTCCATGTATCTTTGCTGGCGAAGGTCCATGGCTTCTATCCTCTGAAGAATTTCCTGGTAGGAGTCTGCTGCGGTAGGGGCTTCGGCAGGACCTGGCATCTCTACCGTGTATTAAGCTCCGGTAGTTAAGTCAACAGTAAATAGCTGTGGCGTTGCTTAGACAGGTTCTGCCTGTGTGATCTGCATCACTCGGTGGCAGAATTCTCTTGTCTATCCTTGCCTCGTTGGTGTGCATTCGTCCGTGTCTTCTACTGGTACTCCTGCAGCAATACACAAGCCAAATATTAAACATGGGAAATATAATGGTCCATGTTCCTTCTTACCACAATCATGAATTTCTCGAGGAATGATCTCCCCAATATTAATGCTCCTATTGTTGATAATGGATTGGATCAACATCAATCTTTTGCGGTCCACTGTGCTGTTGTGGGAAGTAGGGATAAGGCGTCTCTTAACGAATGTGCACCATAATTTTGCCTCGGGTTTGAGGCTTTGCCTTATCACAGAACCTCTATGGGCACCGATTTCCCATGGAGTGTTGTTGTAACAGAGGTCGTCCTTGATTAATTCATAGTCTTAGGTGGTGATATCGTCCATGAATTCGACAAGCCTATCTTATCTCGGTGCTAGGCTGTAGAACTTATTAATTGTTTCAGCATTAAGGCGTACTGGTCTGCCTCGGCAGTGGACAAAGAGATTGTCCTTGCTTGGCCCATGTGCATAAAACTCTCGTACTATGGTTGCATTAGCTTGCTCAGGTTGTAGGCAGAAGAGTTTCCATTTTTGATGTTGAATCTTGTCGAACAGATAGTGTTCAATGTCAAGATTTTCTTCCTCACTGATTTGAAATCCTTGTTCTTCCCAAAGTTGTTGTGCAACAAAAGATCTGTTGAATCGGTCTGCAACAGTGGCAGGGGCAAAATTGTTGTATGCTGCCATTGATGATTTGTAGGATTGAGAGTCTTGGTAAAGTTTTCTGAAAATTTTCAAGAAGAATTGTAAGAGTATTGTGAGAGCAAGATTGATTAGAATGCTAAAGAATTCACGAATGTAAGAGTGAATAGTTCAAGAGAGGGATGTTGCTTATATAGGCCTCGGCATTATGACCGTTTTAACCACTAGCCATTTTGAATTTACTGCTCGTTAGCATTTACTATCGCGGAAGAAAACTCGGGATAGCCGTTATACTGTTTCAACCCATTGGGACTTCTGCGGCTTCTGACACTGTTTACTGCCTCGGTAGAGTTTCTACTCTGAACTAGTTCTCTATTATTCTTGACTTTATTTTCCTAAAAAATTTTAAATGGACATATATAAAATATTACTACGAAAAATATTAAGGAAAAATAATGAAAATAAAAATAACTACATAAATTAATCCTAATATAATAAAATAGAATAAAAGGTAAGAGATTATGTTACTGGTGGAGTACATGCAAATACATCTCCCAATTGGCTTATCTCTTATTCGCATGGATTTTCCTGCATGTGTTGGCCAATCCCTTCTTTATTTTCTGCCTCCACTTTGGCTTTAATTCTCTTACCAAATAATCTGTCGAGCGTGCTGTCTAGGCAGGATATTTTGGTATCTACATTTGTTGTCTGAAGGGCTTTGTACTCTTCTGGACCATCAAATTTTCTCAAATTGTAAAATGCATTGAGTTTGACTTACTGATCATTGACCCTCATTGTTAATTATCCATTTTCCACATCTATTAAGGTCCGTCTAGTAGCAAGGAAAGGTCTTCCAAGGATGATCGATGCATTTTCGTCTGCTTCACAGTCAAGCACAAAGAAGTCGACATGAAAAATAAACTTGTCAACCCTTACTAATATGTCCTCAATTTTTCCTTCAGGATACACATAAGATCTATCCACAAGTTGGAGCAGCATTGTCGTAGGTTTTGCCCTTCCTATTCCAAGCTTTTGAAAAACTGATTTGGGCTTGAGATTTATGCTTGCTCCTAGGTCACATAGTGCCTTTCCTTCATAATTGTTACCAATCACACAAGATATGGTAAAGCATCCAGGATCCTTCAGTTTGGATGGCATACGATTGTGCAGCATTATCATGCATTCTTCAGTTGCTGTCACTGTCTCAAACTCACCTAGCTTCTTTCTCTTAGACACAATGTTTTTCAAGAATTTAGCATAGCAGAGCATCTGTTCAGTTGCCTCAACAAATGACAAGTTGATGTGGACTTGCTTTAGACTATCAAGGAATTTCTTAAACTTGTGGTCTTGTTTATGTTTTTTCAACCTTTGTGGGAAAGGTGGTGGTGATCTCATTTCTTCCAAGGTCTCATTAGTTTGAAATTTAATACTTGGAACCACTGTTTGTTTTGTTGCCTCGACAGGCAGTTCAGGTGCTGCCGAGCTCTCTGCTGGGGCATCGTCCTCGTGTTCAGTCTGTTCAGTATCCACTTCCTCTTTGCCTGTGTCCTTCTATGTTTCTGGTGGAACTTTGGTTGCTGACTTGCCCATTGTTTCCTTTAATTATAGACCACTTCTTTTTGTGATTTCTTTGCATTGTTCATGGCCCATTCCCTTAGCAACTTCAGTATTGCTAGGTAGTCCCCCCTATGGTCTAGTATTTTGTCTTTGAGCAAACTGACCAACTTGGGTTTCTAGTGATTTTATAGCAGCTTCTTGGTTTTGCAGCCTCGTCTTTGTTATATTTATGAAGTCATCAGTTCTCTTCATGAAATTGATGTTCTCAGCCATATATGATTCAGTTTTCATAATAAAGGCCCTGAGAGTATTCCTTAATGAGTTCATAGGTTGTTATTACTAATGTATCTACTGCTGCAGCAGAGACTACTGCACTTGCTACTGCGGTAGTGAATATTGATAACTTGAGGCCTGGTTGGTAGGGTTCAAGGCATTATTAAGATTACTCCATGTAAAGTCTGGGTGCCTTTTCTATACCGGATTGTATATATTTGACATCATGTTGTTATTCCGGTTGTAGTTACCCACACAAAAACCAGTTTCCTCGTCTTGCATATACTCAGAAGAATTTATTGCTTTTACCTCATGAGTATTTTGTTGTACTTGCATGTTCTAAACTATTTTTGTTATAGATGCCAACTGTGTTGCCACTGAATTGTTGGTTTCTAGTTCATTCACTGTGGCTTGGCGTCTTAATCCTCCTCGCCTAGAAGTAGGAAATTGGAAATCATTCCTTGCAAGTTTGTTCAGAATTTCTATAGCTTCTTCCGGAGCATTGTTAAGGAGTGTGTCGTTTGCTGAGGCATTCAACATCATCCTTGTCGGGGCATTGGTGGCATTATAGAACATGGTTACTTGCGTCCATAGTGGGAATCCATGTAGTGAACATCTGTTCAATAACTCTCTGTAGCGTTCCTAAGCCTCGTACATAGGTTCGTCATCAGTCTTTCTAAAAGAAGTAATCTCATTACGGATTTGATCATATAAATTTGTAGGGTTAAATCGCATAATGAATTCTCGGTAGAGTTCACTCCAAGATCCAATTGATCCTGCAGAATGCTATTCAACCAGGTTTTTGCCATATCCCTCAGTGAATAAGGGAAAAGTTTCAATCTCAAAATATCTTTATGGACTCCTTGGATTTTGAAAGAGTTGCATACTTCTGTGAAGGATTTGAGATGCTGCCTAGCATCTTTTGTTGCAGTCCCACTAAATTGTCCAATATTGAACATCACCAGTTTAAGTTTAAAGTGGGTTACCTCAATCTCTGGTGTGACAACACCAGGGTTCAATCCATTTAAATCTTCTACCAGAAAGTCTCTGACAGTTAGTTGCCGCGACAGTGGTTGTTGTTGATGGCCTCCAATGCCTTCAAGTAGGTTCTGATTTCCTGGATTCACTACCATGGCTCCTTGAATATGTCTTCTCAGCCTCTGATAAGTCCTTTCGATTTCTGGGTCAATTTCGTGCAGTGGATTGCTAGTTTTAGCCCTGGTCATACACCAAAAAACAAATAAAAAATAAAAAAAATAAAAATAACTAATACTAAAATAAAAGCAAGAAAATAAAGAAAACAAAATTTAGTTGTCAATCCTCGGCAACGGCGCCAAAAACTTGATGCGTGCTGAATATGCGCAATTAAGTGCAAGTGAACACGTCGTCAAGTAATAAAGTGATAAACATTTATCGAGTTACCGTCTCCATAGGGATTGGTATACTCAATATGCTTCCTTTGGTCTTCTTACTTCTGTAAAAGAAAAGTAAAAACACAGATAAGTTTGAGTTTTGATTGAACTAAATAAACTAAACTAACTAAAGTGATATCAAATATGAGAGAGAGGGTATGATTAAGTTGTGTTATATTATGGATTTGATTGATCTACTTCTGTTCAATGCAATTGCATTGCACTGCCTCGGCAGTACTGCAAATACTGTCTCGGCAACGACAATATTCTCTGTCGCGGCAATCCCTTGCTCTTGGGCAGATTTACCAAAGGCAAAGTGTCCTTGTATGGCTCCGCTTATCCCTAAGTCGAAATGTTGTTAAAGGTCAATCCTTGATGATACCTCCCGACGTTAATCAATTATAACCAACAACTAATTCCACACTTCTTTTAGCCGCTTATCCATAAGTCAAAACGTTGTTAAAGGTCAGTCCTTGTAGGGAACAAGTTATGTACATAGGGTAAATATTTCTAAGTTTGATCTTCTAGAAGGTTTCATCCCGCGTAGCCTTGTCCTTGGGTTTTTCTTGTGTTGTTCAACTCCGATTCTTGGGCTTCTTGTTCAGCAATCTTCTGCTCATTTTCTCCTTCAATTGCCAGCCATATTGCCTTTTTCTTCTCTGCTGTCTCGGTAATAGGTCCTGCCTCGGCCTCATTCTGTTGCCTCGGCAATACTTGTTCCTGCACAGATAAGAAAATGCAGTAAAGTACGCCTTTTCTATAAATATAATCTTTAAAGTTATAATCCCTAAATATATCATATTAAGTCCATGCATTGGCTCAAGTAGGTGTAGAATTGATGATAAGTGCCCATGAAAAGTGTAGAAAGTGATAGTGAGTTGAGCACTTATCAAACACCTATACCACTAGTGATATACACCATCGTTCTCAAATTTTGTATAATTACATATTTAATCTTTATTATTTACACGTTTTATCCGTTTAGTCTTTATTATTTAAACATTTTATCAACTTAATCCTCGTTATTTACACATTCAATCAATTCAATCCAAATTTAAAATAATTTAATTATTTAACTCTCAATATTTAATAAATCTATCAATTTAATCATAATTTTAATGGAACTATATACCTATCGGTTCTTTTATATTTATACATTACCTAGAGAATTTGCTTTGCTAAGAATTCGATAAATTTATTTGATGAAATAGACTTTATCATGATAGATAATCTTCCGAAACGTGCCTGGGCCTTGTAGGTAGGGATGTAAAAACAGTTACTTGGATGGGTTTTAGGTCGGGTACTGTCAAGTTGGGTAAAATTGCATACAGATCATTTTAAGTTGATTTGATGTTTTGACTCGATTCGGGTCGGATGGGTTTTAGGTCAGGTCCATTTCAGATCGAGTCTATTTCAGGTCGAATTCATTTCACGTCGGTTTTGTTTCAGTTTGGATTCAAATGGTTCGGGTCCAAATCGGATAATTGACAGTTTTATTTCAGGTCGGGTCTATTTTAGTTCGGTTGCATTTCATATCAGGTTCATTTCAGGTTAGATTCATTTCAAGTCGATTTTGTTTCATGTTGAATTAATTTTTGTTTTAAATTCAAAATAATTAAAATTATTAAGTTTGATTTTATAAAAATAAGTAAATAAATTTGATTATTAAGGTATTAATTATTTAATATCTAACATCTTTTACTAGCATGAATCCCATTAAAAATAAATATTACGCAGTAGACTTAACAAAAATATCATATACTAATTAAAATTTATATAATAATTAAAATTTATTTTTAATTCCCTCCAAAATTTTGGGTAACTTATATCCCTCCAAAATTTTTTCATAAATTAATCTCAAACTTAAAAAATGAGTGACTTATTTCCCTCCAAAATTTGGTATTTTCACTCCTTTTTATCAATTTTATTTTTTTATCAATTATTGTAGTTTAATTTAATTGAGTTTAGATTAATTTAATAACAATTTACATTTGATTTTATATTTTTTTTAATTATGTTTATAATTTATGTTTTTATATTTTAATTTAACTTAATTAATTCTAAGTTCAATAAGTTAATTTAACTTAATTAAATATTAATTTAAAACTATATTTTTAATGAAATATTAATTTAGAATTATAATTTTTAATGAAATATTATTTTAAAATTATAATTAAAATCAAATACATTAAAACTAAATAAAATACTAAATAAATTAATTTAATTAAATTTGTAATACTAAATTTAAATATTAAAACCTAGATTAATTCTCATGTCTAATTTTATATTTTAAGACTAATTATATTTACCAATATTTTAAATTCATCAAATTATAAATATACTTAATTATATGTCATGTAAATATTAAGTCTTGTTAATATTAGTTCAGGTCAATAACATGTCAGGTTCAAAACAAGTCGGATCATCTATCAGGTCGGATTCAAAACAAGTCGTGTAAAATTAGATCTCAGACCGATTCAGTCGAATAATATCGGTTATCTGTCAGATCAGACTCGAGTTCAGGTTTATTTCAGTCAGATACAGGTCGAGTTTCGAGTCCACACTAACAAGTTAAAATCGGTTTCAGGTTATTCTCGGTCGGATATAGTTCGGGTTTGGTTACTACAATAACAAGTCTAAATCGGATTTGGGTCAATAACAGTCGGATACAAATCAGATTCGGGTCATTATATGCTCAGATCAAACTAGATTCTGACTCGAACAAATTTCAGTCAATTTTTTAAGTCGGGTCAGCTTTTTACATCCCTACTTGTCGACTCCTCTTAGTTAAGGGTTTTACACTATTTTTTTAGGCCATATTTCTTGTCGAGTCCTCTTGTCGTGGTACGATGGTGTTTCCTAAAATCGACTTGAGGTTGGGGTATTATCAGTTGAAGGAAATGGATATGCCAAAGATAACTTTTAGGATTCGATACCTTCATTATAAGTTCTTGGTGATACCGTTTGGGTTGATGAATGCACGAGCCGCATTCATGACTTGATGAACCATGTGTTTCAAGAGTACCATGATCAATTTGTGGTTATGTTTACCGATGACATCCTTGTGTATTCACGTATCGAGGAGGATCATGATAGTCATCTTCGGGTTGTGCTTTATACCTTGCTTGAATACCACTTGTATGTCAAGTTAAGCAAGTGTGAGTTTTGGATCAAAGAAATGTTTTTTCTCGGACATGTGGTTTTGGCTGAAGGTACCTAAATTGAACCGTAGAAGGTGAACGATACTGTGAGTTGGAAGTCGTCGAGGTCAGTTATGGAGGTTCGTAGTTTGTTCGATTTAGCAAGCTATTACTGTTGATTTGTAGATGATTTTTCTCGTATCATTGCTCCTTTGACGAAGTTATTACAGAAAGATGTTATGTTTTAATGGACAAAAGGATCCAAAGCAATTTGGATACCAACAATTACTTAATTGTCTTATTTCAGGTGTGATGGAGGTATGAGCAACAAAGTGCAACATTAAATGGGAAATCTATACATACAAGGACACTTGAAGAAGGAAGGTTTCACATCCTCCCTTGAGTTCAAGGACACTAGATTATCATATTTGTTGGACTAACATTTATTGATGCCTTGAGTAATGGGAGCCTTTTGTTTTATAAATTAACTTTTGGTATTTTATTTTATTTTTTTAACATTTGGCATTTTAAAACTCTCCTATGTTATGAGCTTTAAGGATTTTTTAAAAATTGTTTTGAACCATTTTTGATATAACAAAAGGGGAGAATGTTATGAAAAATTGTTTTTCAAATGCTTTTAGATAGATAAGAGGGAACTTTAAATGATTTGATTCTTAAATTCTCTTATTCAAATTTTATTTCATAAAGGGGAGAAATCTCAAAAATAAATTTTCAAATTGGTTTTATTATATTAAAAATGTGAGATTGTAGAAATAATATTTTGACATAATAATTGAAAAATAGTTTTGAACTAAATTGAAAAAATTTCAAAAATGGTTCTTATGTCCAAACAACTCGAAAATATATTTAAGAGTTTTTTAAGAAACTCTGAATGTGTTTTAAATGATTTTAAAAAGCCAAAGAACAACTTTAAACCTAGGCGTTTCGGTACCCCTCCTACGTATTTCGTTACTGTTATGCTTTTCAAAAACAAAATTAAACAGTCGTTTCGATACGGTCTTGGACAATTTTGATACCATTTGCAACTATGGTTTTTGGTTTCGCTAAAGCAAACACCCAATTTGATATGCCAGTATCGAAACTTGTTTTAGGTGTTTCGATCGCCTTTAACGAATTTACCAAAAAAAAAACAACGACTTTATAAAAACCCCAACGGCTAAGAGATGTTTCGATATGTTGGGCTAACGGCATCAATACCATTACAAGTTGTTCCGATAACGATTCTTAAATGCAGGTTCAATAACTATTTCCCAAAGTAGTATACAAACAGCTTTCACACGTTTTGAATGCACCAGAAGTAGAAATTGGCCTTGAAACCAGCCTTAAACGTATCCAAATCAATCTCAACGATCACCAACGGCTAGAAGCTTATTTGGGATGATAAAAGGAAGACTCAAACGTCATGTAGAGACTAATGCTTCCATTGTAACAACAATATGATCAAGTAATTGTCTTAGTGCTTAATTTCTCATTCTTTCATAGACAAACACTTGTGAGCTTAATGTATGTATGCTCAAGTGTATTATGATTGAGTGAGAGCTTAAAAGTGCAAACAATTAGCCTTTTTGAATGATTACTAGTTTGCTTAGAATTTTTCTTGTTTTAAAGGGTTCTCAAAGTTCGGGTTGTGAACTTTGGATGCTAGATTCGGGGATAGAATCTAGGTTGTATGGTTAACGCTTTGTCCTCAAAAGGTAGAAATTTTTAGTGAATTTGAGAAATCCTAAGTGGTGAGCTAAGGTAGTGGATATAAGTACTTGTTCAAAGGTCGAACCACTATAAATCCTTGTGTCCAAATTTTTATCTTTTTCCTCATTCGACAAACCACCCAAATTATCATCTCTCCATCACTTGGAAAGCAAAATTGGTTGTGCATCGAGCCCTTGAAGCCTAATATTAATGTATCTAAACACTCAGCAACACATTTTCAGCTCCACCTCGAACATTACACACCCCATTACCTAAAAATTTTTACCAAAAACCTTGGTAAAATCGATCTAATCAATCCTCGTCCATAATCCAATGGGAACAACAACAAAACAATATCAAGATACATCTAAGAACAACCTCACATCATCTATTTACCATTAAAACTCGCAAATCAACAAGATCAAGCCAAAATCACATTGATCACTACCTAAAAATCTAGTGATTTACCTAGTTTTAGAATTTTATTGTTAAAATTCAATTAATAACAATATTTAATATTAAAATTAAGCCAAACCAACCTATAAACCAACAATTAGATTCAATACGAAAACACTGCATTTACCGCATCAAAACTCAATAAAACTAATGTTTCTTCAATTAAACAATCAAATCTCATTAAGAAACCATAAAAAGATCAATAACTTGGGAATTTCATTAAAAAGTCTTTGATTAGAGAAAAAGAATAATTTTTTACCTCTAATTTTGATTCCTCCCTTAATATGCTTGAAAAACATTAAAAAAAATATAAAGAAAACAATAAGGATTTGATGTAAAAACAATAGGAAATCATTTAGGAACGTAAAACTCTCCTAAATCTAATATTTACCTTAGAAATTTGAGTAGGAAAATAATATTTGGTTGGAGGTAATTTGAGAGAAAAGTTAGTTACTTCAATTTCTTCAAAAGTTTATAAATGATTTTGTTTTAACTCTCATTATTAAAATCAATTAAAATCCTTTTATTTAGTATAAAGAGAAATATCGAGAAAATATTAGGGATTAATAGCTACAAAATTTTAAGTTTTGACACTTTTCAAAAAATAGTCACTATAAAAAATATTTTAAAATTCTTTCATTTTGGTCACTAATCAAAATGTCAACCTTTAAAATTATATTTTCTAAAATTGATTTTACCAAAATCCATTAGATATTAAATAAATACTTTAGCATATTTTTTATATCTTTCCCCACTCGAAAATCATTTTCCTTAGTATATCTTGAAACAAGCCTATATAGTTAAATAGATTCTCTAAATGTCTAATCAAATCGGATAATAAAAAGATTGCATTTAGTTGGTTGATAAATATAAAATACGTTCAAATTAATAAAATTCAAATAAGTTTCAAATTTTTACCTCGAATTTCTCTTGTCTTGAGAATGTACGTAACATGTTCAAATTTTTTAGGTCTATCAAGATTTGTTGGACACAACCAAATCGTCGTAAGACATGATTGTTCGGATGCCACTCAACTGTAACGTAGAAGATGAGTGGTGCCTTGGCCCTTCAAGCAATTTGCATCGCTTGTGAGAACTCTGAAAGGCATGTGTCACGATTCTAGAATCGAACTAGCAAAACCGTGTAGCCTTAGGACTCAACTTGCCTAAGTTAGCCTCTACACAAAGCCCTCCTCAAAGCTTTGTAACTCGCGGAAAGCAAACAAGCGAAGAAAGGCAAACAAAAGAGAAAGAGAGAGAGCTTTCGAGTGAAATGTTTTGTATTTCTCAAAGATGAAGTGGAGAAATGAGGAGGGGTGAGCCAATATTTATACTTGGCCCCTATTACATCCAACGGTTACAAATAAATTACATCAATGGCTAGGATTAATTCCTACAACCATAAAGGCATCATTCTAAAAATATTCCCGACTATTTAAGCAAAGAATTTCCTATGCCTCTTTTCAGGCGTACCATTCTCCCTCACTCAACCTCGTGATGTCTTCGTCAGGGTTGTTCACCAAGCCTACCCCTCTCATGGGCGCTCGGCGTAAAATTGGGTAATCAAAGGGTCACTCTAATACCACTTTTCACAGGGTCATTACCCTCCTCATAAAAGACATGTCTGATAGGATGTGTAGCGTCACTGTATATATATCCCAAGACCTCCCCTTTCCGATGTGGGATTAATACACTTTGCCTCTTTTCAGGCATGACACATACATGGACATCTCGATCCACGTACGGTATCCATATAAACTTTAATATAAATAAATACATTAATTTGAACGTAACAATTCCAAATTTGTTGGGTCTATCAAGATTTGTTGGACATAACCAAATCGTCATAAGACATGATTGCTCGGATACAACTCAATTATAACATACAAGATGAGTGGTACTTTAGTCGTCCAAGCAATTTGCATCGCTTGTGAGAACTCCGAGAGACATGTATGGACATCTAGATCCACGTACGGTATTCATATAAATTTAAAATAAATTAATACACAAATTTAATAACAAATAAACTAAAAAATTTTACTTGAGTCTCGAAGAAACTCAATATCCCGTTTGATAGACTTCATAACATTTTCTTTTTGAAATCCTTGATGAAATAAATTGTCGCTCCACCTAAAAATTGTAATTTTAATATTAAGAAAATTGTATACTGAAAATTTATTTATTTTTTTCTTACCTCCGATATAGTAAAAAATATATAAGGACATATCTCGCTTGGATATAAAATAACAATCTAATTCACACCCACGATTGCAGCAATATGTAATACCCGAATTTCGTCTAGGTTTCAATATAAAATAAAACCGTAGGTAAATATTAAATATAAATATATAAATAAATAAAATAAAATATATAAATAAATATTGTTATGTATATAAAATATATAAGTAAAAGAATTAAAAAAATAAAACAAAAAATAAAAGGATAATACCAGTTTTCGTTTACCAGGGTGTTTGGATAAGTTTGGTTTTTCGGCAGTTTCCATGAGGGGGTTCGGTTTTCTTCTCCAGGGGAAATGGTGTTCTACACAACAGGAGGGTGAAGAAAAATTTGAAACATGAGGCAATTGTGAGGGATTTTTCAACAGTGCATCATGGAGGGGCCACCAAACCGAAGGAAAACAGGGGAGGGGGCCAAGTAAAGTGTCGAAGCACTTAACCATTGAAGACAAGGGAAGCAAGAGGTGATTCGATAGAAAGGAGTCCAAGGAATTTTTGGAGGTTGTTTGACTTCATTAGGTGGACCTAGATCAAGAGGGGGGACAAGTTGCTGCGTTGGCATGGTCTCCCTAATCAAACCAAAGGAGAGAGACTAACCTTCTTTCGATGAAGACAACCTTCAAGAAGACTCTCGTTGTTGTTGGGGTCCGCAAAATCGAAAGGAAATAGGGGTTGGAGCGGGGAATTTCAATCGGCTATGGGAAAAGAAAGAGGAAGCATAACGCTGTACCAAGTCTCAAATGTAATAAAGCTGATGCAAGGCTTCGAATCTAAGGAATCATCATTGGTTTCATATTTTACATGCATGGATATAGAAACAAGGAAACAAGGTATGGGTTTGCTTTAGCTTGTCTTTTATTGAAAATTAATTTGGTTTCATTGTCTTTTTTTATTATTTATTTAACTTGTTTGTTTGTTTTTATAAAAAAATCATTCCTAGAATATATTTTTGGGATCACTTAATTTTCATGTAGTTAATTAAATTAGTATCTTTTTTAGGTTAGTCACTCTAATTAAATAATTAATTTTTATTAGAAAGATAATTGTAGTAACGATGATATTTTAATCATATACCTCGAATACACTAAGCAGTTAGTGTTTTGACGTACCATGACGTTGACTAAAAGAGTATATTTTGGTATCGAATTAACGTATCATCGAAACGTAGAAATTGATAAATAATTTAGGGTTAGAATTAAATAAAATTAATTAGGTAAATAATTAAAAACACCAATAGTATTATTAATTTTGTTCGGTGTCGAGATGGTAGTGTCCGAGCATTTGGATGTTATCATAATACACTTGGTAAAATTAATAATTTAATAGGGTTTAAATATTTAATCAATGGAGACTTTTTAGGTTAGATCTTAAAATTGACCATATAATAACCGGCCATGCATTTAAAACCTTTTGGGGATATTTCTTTAAATACGAGTTAAGGTTTCCTATCTAGAGGACGTCTAATTCAAGTTCGTATTTAAAAGAAATATATTTTCTTATTCAAAAGGATATTCTCATTCGAACGATATTTATTTGACAATAATAAATTAAATTAATATTATTATTCGAAATACCAAAATGCCACTTGTAATTAATAAGGTAACGATCTCGAGTGCTCGTAAGGGTCATCCTTACGCGTAACCGACTCCCGAACCCAAATGTTTTTAAAAGAGAATCTCTGGTTTATTTTATGGTGTTTGTCTTACCAAAGTGGCCGGTGGCGACTTCAAATATTTTCAAATTAAATATTAAATGTTTTAATAATTCCTTGATTTTCATAATTATAATTAAAAGCAATAACACTCGATTTTTCCAAATTCACTCGCTAGGCTATTTTACATATTTCGGTTTTAAAATAGTCGAGACAGCTTGGCAACTCCGCTGGGGACTTTAAAATTTTTTGTGAGTCAGGCCTTAACAATAAATTATACGTGGCATTTCGGTATTTTGAATATAGATATTAATTTAATTCATTATTATCAGATAAATATCGTTCGAATAAGGGTAGTATTTTCATTTTGTGTGATATATCTGTCATTCATGCACCAGCTCTCGACCTGAGCTTTTACCCTTGAGTAGGAGTTAGATATTATCCGACATGATGCTATCCAGCTCCGAGTTTCGGATTTATGTCTACTTTTGGTATAATAACCTTATGCATCGTAAGGTCTTCACCTCCGTTGTAAGGGACCTATACTACCGATCAATGTCTTTTCGTCGTAGTGAACGGTAACGACAGTTCGGGAACCCAGTGTCTAGACCAAACCCACATGTGTAGAGTAGATTTCTACCCCTAATAGAGCCAGATAGGGACAATAAAATAAGGCGGTAGGCTGCCAAAATACCGCCAAATTAGGGTTTCTTTGTTTAATTGCTCTCTGGTTATTTTTATGAAATATAAATTGTTCTCTAGTTAATTTTCGCAATTTAAAGTGTTTCATGTTAATTTATTTTTTCAAATTATTAATTCACCATACTAATATTCTTTTTGGTGGTGTGTGAGTGAGTTCATATAGAATGCAATATAGGCATCGATTAGAAAGCTAGTTGTATAGACAATGGTCATAGACTAAAAGATTTGATATACCAGTGGAAGACAATATACTGAGGTAGAGTATATTCGAGAAGACTCAGTGTAAGATCAAAGTTAATGTTCGAGGAGATCAAGTACCAATCATACAAGATTATTTTAGAAGACTTCAAGCATGGGGCATGTTTGCTAAAATTAAGGGTAATTTGGTAATTCTTGAACGACAACATGAAGAGTTATTCAATAAGGGATCTCAGTTACCATCAGGAGAATGGTTACAACGCCAACAACTACGAGGTTTTGCTACACTGTTCCAGTAGATGAAAAGAATTAGATTTATATTGGGTTTAACATTTGTTCAAACTTCAAGTCGGGTACCGGGGCAAGTGTAGATATAAATGAGACGTGATAATTAAAAGGCGACGATAGTCAGAAATGGATAATTTGAAGATAAGTTAGGGACATCCTTGGGTTATTGTTGACAAATGAAGACTCAAAGAGAAAAAGTGAATTTCGAGCCGGGGATCGATTTTTAATTTTCAGGAACAAGGGGAATTACCGAAGAATGAAGCTGATATATGAAATGGTAAAATTAGAAAATACGACACGATAGGAAAAAAATCAGTTTGCAAGTTTGGAATCAACGTTTTAGGTAAAGAATAATTTGTTGAAAGCCAAGCCGAGGTAGTTACCCAAATGATGCAAAGATAAAATTGATGATCAACTTTAGAACCGAGTACAAGAAATATCGGATATATGGATTTTGCCTGATAAAGTTGCAGACTTGTCAACAGATTTTCATCGATATACCGGTACAGTTGTCGAAATAGACTGAATGAGGTGATCAACCAAGAAACTCGAGCCAACTGTATTCTATCAATAAATTGGTTTCTCCTTGTATTCGATCTTTTGGTCAGATGACTATTATTTAATGACTAGCTCTTGAATCGATATCTCTACCATTCATGCATTGTAGACTAGATTTACATTTAAGTTTTTTTACATAGTTCTATTAACATATTTTTGCTCATAATACTATTTTATTATTCTGACAGGTTGACATCTTCACATTGTTGCATTCATGCATATGTTTATTTCATATCATTATTATTTATCAGTATTGTATTTTTTAGAGGCATAAATATGTTATGATTAAAAACATCAAAAAGTTATTAAAGACCATTTGGTAACATGAAAAGGATCAGTCAGTCTCAGAATCAAACACTAGTTTTCACGTTGCTTGGAGTCAAGGAGATCGATAAAGAAAGTCATCTAGATAAACTATAGATACGAGAGATTGATATGAAAATTTATTTCACACAAAGGTTCAGTTTGAAAGTATTCTTTTTGTAAGAAAATAGAAATAAAAAAAGAGAATAATGCAAAAGAAGTCGAAAAGAGAAAAGACAGTCGAGCTTACTAGTTGGAGCATTTGTTGAAAATCCAGAAGATCAGAGTTTGAGCTATGAAGGCAACAATAAAGTGTTCGATCATAATGTCGACAAATTGAGAAGACTTGGGGCATTTGACTACCCTAAACGATGTAAGTGGGGGTAAATTTTTAAGTTATGAAATTTTTAATGTCACCCTGAAGGTGAAATCCAAGAAGTTTAGACCAAACAGGGGCAACCAAAGGAGAATAGACATAGTTGTTACAAAAGCTGAGAATTTAACTCTAAAACGGAAGAAACAAGGAGTAAAACTTGATAGTAGAGATGTGGTAGTAGAAGTTTGTAACCCCCTCAACCCAGTCTAGATATCACCCGACTCGAACGAGTTACACAGAGAATACTGAGGCTAATCCAGAGACTCACCCCGATAAACAACCCTAAAAAATTAAATTTTCCTTATATCTTTTCTAAGTGCTTTGATTAGATCCTATATGTTCATGCAAGGACCGAGTTCAATTGAAGCAAAGACTAAAGTGAAACAAGTCCTAATTTAATCGAATATGTTTTAGAGACCTAATCGTAATTTCCAGAATTTTATGCCTTGATTGTGAAATTAAGGTTATGAATATTTAATTAAGAATATGTCATGCTTGCACATAAATTTTCAGCTTAAAAATAATATCTACAAGAGATTTAATTGCATGCTCAAAGTTTAAGACTATTTCCAACCTCCAAAGGTTTCATGACATTCTCTATATGCAAATTTATCTAAAAACACTTTAAGCACATATCATGGCATATTATCTAGATGCACTTCAACCTAGTTAACAACAATATATTCAACTCCTAAGTAGTCATGCTTCATTATAAACAACACTCAAATTCAAACATAGGGATATCAAGAATCAAAATTTAAAATAACTATATTAATACTAAAAGAATATCAATGGGCAATTTAATTCAAAGTCACAAGCTAACATCAACTTTGATATTTATCAAATATGTATAAGCATATAACCATTTCAAGTATCAAAATCATACACATTATTCACAAAATGATAACACATCCCCATTGCTCTCGCACTACTACTAATATTAAAAAGACGTACTTGAGCTTTCACTTGACGATTACTTGGAACCTTGCTTCTTTTTGCTGCCTCCGCATCAAATACTCTGTATTACAAGGTAAATGGGAGGGTAAGCAAAAGCTTAGTGAGTGAATAAAAACACCTTGTAACACAGCCCATATTAAACTAATTTCATCGATTTAAAAACATGTCATGCTCTTTATAAAACAAAACACATATGGCTAGTGCCACTTTAAAAATCAGTAAGTGTCATCAAACTGTGGCTAACAATGCCATCATTAAAATGGAGTAAAACCATTTTTCAAATCACTTTTGAAAACACATGTTCAACGAGCAAAACTCAAGTCTTACATGCTAACAACATAGCAATGCTTACACATGCATCTTAATGCACAAAGCTCAAGTCTTACATGCTAACAACATACCAATGCTTAAATCACATGCATACCAATACACAAAACCTCGCATGCATAATATTATATCAACCAAGTGAAAACCATGACACTTACCTTTGAAAAGTAAAAACATATATTGGTGTTAGTGATCCGATTTGTACCACTCCAAATCGTTAGGATAAACGGGCAGCCACATATTAGTATCACTCCCAGAGCATGCTCATGTTGATACCACTCTCAACATGAATTATCTCACCGCATGTTAGTACCACATCCAAAGCATGCGCATGTTGATACCACTCTCAACATGAATTATCTCACCTTGGTGTCCGGTAACAGTATCACTCCGATCAACCCGTATGTGACAGTATTACTCCCATCACATAGCATTATAATAAAATACAAAATGCAACACACAAGGAATTTATACACGTACGACTTTTGAATGTTTATAGTGCACTCTAGACCCTATTGATCGATCAACTTATCCCATAGGTTCATCACTTAACTAGCCAATATTATCAAAAATCAATGCTCAAAACTTAATTCAAAATAGAATTCAAATCATATGTATCTCACTTTTAATGCATCACTTGTAAAAATCGGTAAAACCACTTTTATCTTATTTTTCAAAATAAAACCATGGGAACATCGAATGCATATAAAATCTATTTAAAAATAGTCTCATGAGTATTTATATACATGTATAATCACATATACACAACACAATAAGAGCATGACAAATAACATAATAAAAACAAGGCATAATATGGGAACCTTTAAGAAAGCAATACAGTAAACTTACTTCAGAGTGTAGGGAGGTTTCTCACACCTTCCCTACACCCCTAAACCTTTGAAAAAACATTTAAAACCATGACAAATTGGCATCACTCATAATCCACTCACCGATAACCGATAATTGCTCGTCAAACCACCGAAACAAACCAAAATACCTTCAAACGTGATCGCCTAACTCTTGTCCTGTTTCAAGCATCAAAACCAAGGGGTTTAATGCTTCTAAACTCACAAAAGAAACCAAAAAGTCGTATCCCTACACAACAATCCTTAAAACCTATCAAAACTTAAACCGAAAACTTGTCGGAACTTACCAAACTTCACTTAAGCCTATAGTCCGAAATTAGGGATATTAAAAAAATTTATAAAAATTCTAAAATATTAAAAATAATCCATTTAAGAAAAAAAATAGCGGGTAAAAACCCTTGAACGAAAATTGAGATTTTTAGCCGAAAAACCCGTTTTTTTTATAAAATTAAAGGATTAAAACCATTTCTCTAAGCCAAGAACTTGAGAATTTTAGTAAACAACTTTATTTTTCTAGAGGATTGACAAAATATCACCTCCAAAACTGATCCAATTGCTTTTCGAGTTTTAAAACGAGAAAACAATGAGAAAATAAGAAAATTTGAGGGAGAAAAGTTAAGATAATTATTGTAAACGATTTTTAGTAGAAAAGAATGAGTTTTTAACTTGAAAACTTGATGAACGGCTGCCTCCAAAGAGGGAAAACGAAAATTAGAAAAATATGTGATGTTTAGGTTAATTAAAAAAGGTTTTAAGAGTTTTAAATTGAGTTTAATTAAGTTATTTAATTTAAAATAGATTTTGGGCTTAATTAATTACTATTTAGAAAGAATAGACCATCTATGATTATAATTGAATCAAAGCCCCTTAAAGATTCAAAGTTTTGGCATGTTTCATAAAATTATCCCTAAATTTTCAATTTTTACAAAACGGTTACTAATTTCAAAATCTTAGGATTTCAAGGGTCGATTTTTAAAATTGATTTGACCAAATTCTAATATATATTAATTAAGGATTTTAGAATATTTTTATATAATTTATTTCGATTAAAAAATCAATTTTTAAGTATTTAATCCCAAATTAGGCTAAATCGATAAAACCGATCCACTAGACCTCTAAATCGGACTCTAAACTTCTAGGCCCAAATTTGGGGTGTTACAAAGTTTACTTTGGTTTATTTTGATGAATGATAATCAATTAAATCACAGGGGATCTATCTGCATTTTTGGACCGTTACAAAGTAATACCCTGAATCATCTCGGTTGCTTTTGCCCGCGAGCATTGGGTGTCTTTTACAAGGGAGGCTATTTTAATTTATTTTTTTATGATGCTTGTTTCTTATATATTTTTCTCAAGTGGAAAATATTTCATATTCTTTGATTCTTTAATCCTTTGATTCTTTGTTATGAGTTAATTTTTGATCGCTCATACATATATCTATATATCATTATTGATTTCCTTCTTTTATTTTATATTCTTTGAGTCTTTGTTATGGGTTAATTTTTTATCACCCATGCATATATGTATATATCATTACTGTCTTCATTCTTTCAGGTATTGAATATCAATTGTAAGATTGACTTTAAACCAAATTCATAGATAAACTTTGATAATGTGACTCATCTCTACTTTATTTAGGCCAAAAGGAAGACATTAAGGAGTGTTCAGAAATTATAGGAAAATCCCAAATACAAATTTTGAGTGAATTCCCTCTCAAGCATTATTGACTAAATTCTTTAAATGATGTAATAACCTAAAACTTCATTCAACTGAAGGCTGCTTTTCTTCCAAGATATCCAAGTATGGTATGATATTTGGCATTCCTCAATCTCTCTTCTCAAAGAAAGAAAATAAGAAAAAATATCATTTATTGCATCATTTTGAGCATAATGTTATTTTTCTTTTGATTCAATCCAAACGAAGGATCACCCCTAAACTGGAGGCAAAGAGCATGAAAATTTATTCAGAAATGAAATATATTTGGTTGTGATGCCTTGTGAATTAGGGGCAAAAATATAAATGAAATGCAAAACCAAGAAAAACAAAATGAGTGATGAGGCATATTCTAAAGCAACACAGAAAAATGAAAAAGAGAGTAAAAATTGTTTTTGATGAGTCAAGTTCAAGTTGAAGCAATCGACAAAAGAAAAATTAAAAGAGAGTTTTGTGAGATATTTTCATGAGATGAGCCACTGTCAAAAGAAGTGGTAAAAAGGAAATGACATCTAGGGTGAAAACCCAAAAAGGACAGTCTAGAGTGGTCCACAAGAAAAAGAGAAAAGAAAAGTATTTCATCAAGCATGTTCAGATTAGTACGACAATGATCCTTAGTTTTGTTACCCTTAAATAATTATTTAAGCCTATATATCCTTTCTTTGGTAGCCATGAACCATAAACTATATTACAAGCCACAAAAAAAACATTTTGACAATATATGAATATTAGAAAAAGGAAAGTTAGTCTTTAGAAATACACCCCGCCTATCAGGGTTAACCTTTCTTCAAGGATTTTTAGTCTTCTAATGCTTGATTGAGATCAGAAAAGAGGGAAGGCTTGGTAATGATGAGTTAGTGAGGAAAAGAGTGCCACCTAAATAGGGTAGGATTAGGAAAATGAGAATGTTTCTCCTAGAAGTCTTATAAATTGGAAAAGGGTCACATTGGGGGGTTATCTTTGCAAATTGGTTCGAAGACTTTGTTTCACTTGGTATTAGAAGACCTGATTTTGTTTGCCATGACAGTCAAAATTTTTCAATGTTTTCAAAATTAGTAAAATTATTTTTTGAGCTTTTTTCTCTTATCGTTTTAACAAGTATTTTGCAGATAAATTGATTAGATACAAGAAAAACAAAGGATTTCATGGGAATTACTATGATGTATTAATCCTTTAAGTGTATGCAGAACAGGAGGTGGCCTCGGTACGTGATTAATGATGAAAAGCATGACGAGAAACAAATAAAATTCAAAAAGCAAAAAAAATATTCAAACAACGAAGATGACATAAGTACACTTGGAGAAAAGAGAGAATATTGACCATTATTTGGAGCAAAAGATACTAGGATCGATTCATCAAGTGAGGAATTTGTTACTGTTGAGACACTACAAGACAAAGAAGCTCTACGGGGTGAATATCAGAACGAGAAAACAAGACAATTATACTCAAATCTGAGTGGGGTAATGCTACAAAAAGAATAAAGTTTGCATGTTGGAGCAATGAAAATGATGAATTCTTCAAAGCAGAGAATAAATCTCCCCCAAAATGGATCTTCTCTGGTGTTCAAAGGTCGACAATACAAGAGCAAAATTTATATGTTGAATTCATGAAAGACAAGAACAAATGTCATTGAGATCATGATAGACTTCATTTGTTGCAAAAAGAAAAGAAAGAAAAAGAAAAGAAAATGTAGAAAAAGACAGGAAAAAAGAAAAGAAAGAAAAATCTAAAGTGAAAACCTGAAAAGGCGCTTTAGAGTAAAAAACAAAGATCTTAAAAATTGAACCTGAATGTGGGATGAGTTACTATATCAGTCAAAGGATATATGCCACGAGATAAAGCAAGAAATTATAAGCACTCCTTGAAGCTGAAAGTTTACCCAAGTGTCTTCAATTAACATTAATGCACCATAATAGAAATATCCATATTGGGATCATATTAACAGAGCATGATGATTTTTGTTAACAGATCCAAGATTTGCAAAAGGAAGATCCCCAAAAGAAGATGAGACACTTTGAAAATGATGAGGAAAAAAATCAACCTCGAACAAAAACAATCAAATTAAACCAGTAATGGGTTCAGACAAAAATGTTCAAGCTTGAGCAGAGAAGCGAGAATAATGACAAATGAAAATATAAAGTCTTTCAATTTAATCCATGTTGAATTTTGTATTAATTGATGGCTTCTCTTTTTGTATGAAAAAGATTCAAGAATCAATGAAATGGTTCAAATAAAAACAACTAAACAACAAAAAGAAATTGGTACCATGTTCAGCGTGAGTCCCAATTCAAACAGAAATTGGTAGCCTTCTCGGCGTGAGTTCCGATTCAAATAGAAATTGGTAGTAATCCTGGCGTGAGTCCCGAAAGATTTGGTGGAATATGAAGAATTTCATAATGAGAAGAACAGTCTCAGGTTCCATCACTTTTGTTCTGGAGAATTTCGTAACGAGAAGAACAACTCCAGATTTTCCAGAGACGGGGAATTTCATAATAAGAATAACCTTGATTCTTGTCACTTGATAAGTTTGGAGAATTTCATAATAAGAAGAACAACTCCAAATTTCATGAAATACGAGGAATTTCGTAATGAGAAGAACAGCCTCGGGTTTCATCACTTTTTGTCTAAAGAATTTCGTAATGAGAAGAATAGCTCCAGATTTCATGGGATACGAGGAATTTCGTAATGAAAAGAACAACATTAGATTCCATGACAGGTATTTTGCTTGAAGAATTTCGTAATGAGAAGAACAACTTCAACCTTTGTTAGCGTAAAAGGTGGACAAGAAGTCTAGATGAAATTTGTGTCTTTTCAGTCTTTGCTCTCCTCCTGTTCCATAACATTGAGCAAAGAGGAGCAATTGTAATACCCGACTTTCGTCTGAGTTCGAATATAAAATAAGGCTGCAAGTAAATATTAAATATAAATATATAAATAAATAATATTATGTATATAAAATATATAAGTAAAAGAATGAAAAAATAAAACAAAAAATAAAAGGATAATACTGGTTTTCGATTACCAGGGAGTTTGGATAAGTTTGTTTTTTCGATAGTTTTTATGGGGGGTTCCGTTTTCTTCTCCAGGGAAACGGTTCTCTACACAATAGGAGGGTGAAGAAAAATTTGAAACATGAGACAATTGTGAGGGAGTTTTTAGCAGTGCATCATGGAGGGGCCACCGAACCGAAGGAAAACAGGGGAGGGGCCAAGTAAAGTGCCGAAGCACTTAACCATTGAAGACAAGGGAAACAGGCGGTGATTCGACAGAGTGGAGTCTAAGGAATTTTTGGAGGTTGTTTGACTTCATTCGGTAGACATAGATCAAGAGGGGGACAAGTTGTTGCATTGGTATGGTCTCCCTAATCAAACCAAAGGAGAGAGTCTAACCTTCTTTCGATGAAGACAACCTTCAAAAAGACTCTCATTGTTGTTGCGGTCACCAAAAACGAAAGGAAATGGGGGTTGGAGCGGGGAATTTCAATTGGCTATGGGAGAAGAAAGAGGAAGTATAACGTTACACCAAGTCTCAAATGTAATAAAGCTGTTGCAAGGGTTCGAATCTAAGGAATCATCACTGGTTTCATATTTTGCATGCATGGATATAGAAACAAGGAAAAAAGGTATGGATTTGCTTTAGCCTTGTCTTTTAATGAAAATTAATTTGATTTCATTGTCTTTTTTTATTATTTATTTAACTTGTTTGTTTGCTTTTTTATATAAAAATCTTTCTTATAATATATTTTTGGGATCACTTAATTTTTACGTAGTTAATTAAATTAGTGTCTTTTTTAGGTTAGTCACTCTAATTAAATAATTAATTTTTATTATGTAGATAATTGTAGTGACGATGATATTTTAATCATATACCTCGGATACACTAAGCGGTCAGTGTTTTGACGTACCATGACGTTGACCAAAAGAATGTACTTTGGTATCGAATTAACGTACCATCGAAACATAGAAATTGATAATAATTTAGGGTTAGAATTAAATAAAATTAATTAGGTAAATAATAACACCAATAGTATTATTAATTTTGTTCGGTGTTGAGATGGTAGTGTCAGAGCATTTGGATGTTATCATAATACACTTGGTGAAATTAATAATTTAATAAGGTTTAAATATTTAATTAATAGAGCCTTTTTAGGTTAGAACTTAAAATTGACCATATAATAACTAGTCATGCATTTAAAATCTTTTGGGGCAAAACTTATATTTCTTTAAATACGAGTTAAGATTTTCTATCTAGAATATGTCTTATTCAAGTTCATATTTAAAAGAATTATATTTTCTTATTCAAAAGGATATTCTCATTCGAACGGTATTTATTTGACAATAACGAATTAAATTAATATTATTATTTGAAATACCAAAATGCTACGTGTAATTAATAAGGTATCGATCTCGGGCGCTCGTAAGGGTCGTTCTTACGCGTAACCGACTCTCGAACCCAAATGTTTTTAAAAAAGAATCTCTGGTTTATTTTATGGTGTCTTCCTATCAAAGTGGCCGATGGAGACTCCAAATATATTTTCAAATTAAATATTACATGTTTTAATAATTCTTTGATTTTCATAATTATAAATAAAAATAATAAAACTCAATTTTTTAAATTCACTCGCCAGGCTATTTTATACATTTCGGTTTTAAAATACTCATGACACAACAAAAGAAGACTTCTAAAATTGTGTCTTGATAAGTGTTCTATAACATTTCCCTAAACAAACGTGTCAATATTATCGATCTCTAAATAAATTTACTGACATCTTTAAAATCTCATAAATATCGCAACCACAACATGTGAATTTTATTGTGGGATTTGACAGATAATAATATCTCACAAACTATTTATAAAATATGAGCGTTAACATATACCTGCATGGTAAAAATATATTAACATATATAAATTTAATTATTTTATTAATAGTGATTTAAAATTTTATTTTTACTTTCTTTATTTTATCGCTCGCATTGTAGGATAAATTTTAAAAATTATCTAAAAGCCATTTCAGGTACACACGACCTCCATCCAACTTATTTGGCACATCCACTAGTAACCCTAAACAAAAGCCATTGATCATATTCGGTTCGAGTTTAACACCTTCAATAATTATGGACACGTGATAAAATTTGATTTGCTCGATTTATTTTTCGAGATTCAAATAGGTTTGTTCATCAATTAAATAATAAAAACTTTCGGTCTGCGTTTAACCCCACTTATAAAAAAAGTCAAAATGAAAACTACGATATATATATATAAATATGACAATAAAAATAATAATAATAATATCAATTTCAAATAAATAGATAAAACGTAAACGTCAATAATCGAAGACATGTTTATGATCCAGTCTTTTCATTATCACGATATATCAAAACTCAATAACTTAAGCTAAAAATTTTAAATATATAAGAGAATGATAAAAAAAATAAATTGCGGTGGTGACGGAAAAGAGTGATGGAGGGGTTTATTTATAGTGCAATTCATATCAGTTCGAGAGCGAGTCTTAAATGGAACTCATCAAAAACAACACCGAAGTTGATTTGGCGTAGCAAAAGTCAGCTGGCTGCATGTCAGTCCCGTGAAATTACCCAGTGGGAAACCAGTTCTGGGTTCTGTAAGGTTTACAGGGATTCAGTCCCTTTCCCATTTAAAAAGTAAATGCGAGTTTAAACAGACCCTCACCCTCACCCTCACCCTAGCTAGGCTCAAGTTCAAAGGCATACAGTGCTTCAACCAAAACCACCTTTTCTTCTGAAACTCTGTTTTCACTTTTCTGAGTTTCTTCCCTCTTCTTATACCGTCCACAAAGATAGATTCCACTGGTTTCATAAAAAAATGAAAGATATTTACAGAGTCGACTACAGGTTAAAATAGAAATCATTACAAAGAGAAAGAAAGAAAGAAAGAAAGAAAGAAAGAAGGAGTGGATCAATTTACAGACAAAAACATGGCGACAACTGATGGAAATCAAACCACCTATAAGGAAAACACGGACTTTCCCTCCATCTTTCTCTTCTCTTGTCTGTCCTTTCTTTCGTAATCGGACGCTTTCTCGTGATTCACTTGGCTGGTTGCCACGCTCTCCTCTACGTAAAACTAGTTTCGCATGGTTGGTGAAATCATTCCTGGAGTATAGCGACTTATAGAACTCATACTTAAAGTATTCAATTTGACCTGATAGAAAAAATAATTCCTAGTGATTCAATTCATAATTTTAAAATTTTAATCTAATTTAAAAAAAATAAGAGATTTAATTAAAATTTAAATAACTTAAAATTTTTAATAATTAATTTATTAATTTTTAAATTCTAATTAAATCTCTTAATTTTTCAATATATTATGTATATCATAGTAAAAAGAAATATAACTTTATAAATTAATACAATTAAATTTATATAAAAATTCATAATTTATCTCAAATAAAAAAATTATAAAATAAAAATTATTATACATAAAATAACTCGAGCATAGAAGCAATGTCGAACAGTCCTATTATACATAAAGAACGCACATTTGAAACTCAAAAGTTGTCTGAAAAGCTGCGAAACGTAAAAATTAAAAAATCAAACTTCTGCCAAAAGTTCATTTTCAGGCAAACGGTTCCTAATTTGCACTAAACGGAATCTTACACTACGGCATCAGGTTTCAATTTTGGAAACTGTTTCCAATAGACGTACCCTTTAGAATTTAAATTTTTTGTTGTTGATATTCGTAAAATGATACTTAAGAGTTATTTAATATAAACCTTATATCTCAAGTATATGAAGTACATTAATTTTTTAATTTAAGTATTTAAAGTATTTTTTAAAGTAAATATCTAGTTTATCTATTTATTAAAGTATTTTTCTCTAATTTATCACGATACGTTGTCTTGGCGGGTGCTGCATTATATTTTGTTCTGGCCTGATCATATCTGCATTTTTCTTCACTCAACATCTCTCGACGATATCTGATGTCTTAGGTGGCATATTATATGCCAAACAAAGAAAACTAGAACATATGTTTCTACCAAATATTGCATAAAATTAATAAATAATTGTAAGAATGCTGAAATATAGAAAATATATAGAATTGTCTATAATTGTCATCTAATTCTATTAAATACAAGTAATAATTGAGGTAAAATGAGTAAATTATACGACTATTGTGCACTTATCACACCCTGAAATTGAACTATTACTTGTCCTCAAGTAATGCAAAATAATCTAAGTTCAAGAATTTTATGATAATATGCCTTCCAGACTGTCAGGGCGAAGTTCCTTCTTTTGCTTTGCCTCTTCCGGCTTCTAGCATTTCCTCGAAACCAGATTATGAGTCTCATGAGTGTTTGTGTAGCTATGACAAAACTGGTTTTCTGAGTTCCAATCCTTTTCTAACTCAAGACTCCTGACTTGGAATTTTATCTTTTAGTTTTCACTCTTTTCATTAAACTGTATATAAATATGTAACAGTATATACTTATAATTCTTGAGTCAGTTTCGGGTACCTCAAGTATCAATTCTACTATTAGAGTCAATTTTGGGCACCTCTAGTATGGAAGAAAACTAATAAGTCTTAGAGCTTGTGATGAGCACCTCTAAAGATTAAACTAGAGCCGGTGATATGCACTTCTAGTTACTATTTAAAATCTAAGTCTCTATTGCCTTATAAAGAAAAGGACTCCTAAAATCAACTAAGTCCAACAATGTACAAATTTTTTAGGTTTATAGTCTAATCTTAAGTATTATTCTTTAGAAGCTTTCTAATTCTAAGCTTGATGAAGGGTGCACAATTCTACGACGGGTTGGTTGGCGTATTACTGTCGAGACTGTATTCTTTATAAAAGTTCAAATCTAAAAAAAATCAGTAAAGGCATAAACTAATAGAAACTAGAGGGAATTTTCAAACAATACAACTAGTTTCATATATTCGCATTTACATATTACAAAATATGGCCAATTCTCCCCAAACTCAAGGGATGCATTATCCTCAATGCATGAAACAAAAATTAAAAAGCATAAAAATAAAACTGAAAATTAAAAGGAAGTAAAGATAAAAAATAAAAACAGAAAAAGAAAAGAAAAATAAAGTATCACTGATGAGCACTCAAAAGTCCTCATTTTCATATCATTTCTCCACTCGTTTATTGTCAATAAAGACAGAATTAAAGGCGATAATAGGATATTTCTGGTTATTTTCCACATCTTAGCATCCGAGCACTAAACTATATGAAACTATCTACTTTCTGGCATAAAACATATACATTTGATAGTTTTTCTTTTTAGACAGGAAACTAGATCACAGAAAGGGCCAAATAAGAAAATAGATGTTGATTTGTAGACGAAACACCCGTTACGGTAGTATTTTGAAGACCGTCGTAGCAGCGCAAAAGATAACAATTGGTGCTTAACAGAAAGAGGAAAAGATACCGAACTCAAAAGACAGAGCAAAAAAAAGAAGACTCAGTTAGGAGGTCAAGCCCATGTCAAAGTCAACCGCGGGAAAAGAAGAGATATTTTAGGAAATAAGATTAAATTAATATAGTTTAATTAAAAATTAGATTTCTTTCCCGTTTAGAACTCTTTCCTTGCATGGAAAGATCAACTTAGGGCTTGGCCTATATAAGACACTTATTAGGTTTAAGTTTAGGGGGGAGTCGAGACGGATTCTCATATTATTCAACCTTTAGCCGCCGCCTCTATTATGTTCTAAGTCTTTTGGAGGTTTACATTGTTTGTGGAGTAGTCGGAGACAAAGTTTATGTTATGGGTACGAGAATTCTATGCCCATAGGCCATTAGCGAAAAACCCATATGCCTACCTCCGAGGAAGAGCAATCCCAATTACAGACGTCGTTATCAACGCCTACTTTGGCCTCCATATTGAAAATAATGAACATGCAGAGTTTGTAGCTGCCCTAAAGGCCAAAGATTACGAGCAAATGAAGGCAAAGTTATGCCTGCCAGGAACAGAATGGAATACGGGCAAGTACCGTGGATCTGTTAGTCGCCGAGACCTCCGACCAGAGGCAAAACTCTAGAACATGTTCATAAAAGGAGTCTGCTGCCTACTTCTCATAACCAAACAGTAGATAGACCACGATTGACGCTTATCCACTCAATCATCCATAAACGGAAAATCGACGTTGGCATCATCATCAGCGAACAAATATTCGAATGTGTCACCAAGGAGAAAGTTATACTCATTTCCCTGGTTTAATTACAACATTGAGGAATTTAAAAAGGGTTCCAAACATGACTTTGGACATATACATACCATGACAAGTGGGTTGGACACGGGAGATCTACATGAGGAGGATGCAAGTGGAAGAAGTGGTTCCACAAGCCTTTATTCCTCCCTAGTAGAACAAGTATCCGCCGAGGCCGCTCAACTAGCAGAACCAACTGAATAAACACCAGCAGGACTTTTGGAGATCTTGTAGAGGATGGAGAGAAGGCAACTGGCCTTCATGAACTATATTAAAGAGTTAAACAACATCATCATCACCATCATCTGAGAAGAACTCCCTTCATACCTGACAGTTTTCCCAAACTTCCCAGTCAAGCTTTCCATGCCTCAGCCTCAGGCACCCACTGCCTCAGCCACTGTCCCAGTTTCCCCAACCGCCACCACTGCGGTAGCCGTAACCGAACCATTATTAGCAGACTCAGTAGCTGAGTTCCTCCGAATTGACTCCACTAACAGAGGAGTTAATCCAGAACAGTCAACAACATTCACATGGAGCGACTCAGGAGAAGATTTGACTAGCCAACTCTGAGCTGTTGATGAATTTATTGTTGTAGCACAAGGTGGGCAGAAAAGAAAAGCAACTTCCTCCTCTCCAATCATCCTTGACACAGAGGAATCAAAGCAAGACCTCACTCTCATTCGTGTTTAACCACCACGCTCGGCCAAAAAGCCAATGGTGAGCCCGCCGAAATCAACTGTCGAGCAACTACCAAAAACCCACTGCAAGCTCCTCATCGATAATGACTCCAAAGATTCCTTCGGGTCCGCATAATTTTAAGTACGGTAGATTTTCTTTTTTTTTCTTTGTTTTCTTTTTCTTTTATCTTTTTCTTTTTCTTTTTGTTATTTTTCTTTTTTCTCTATTACTTGACCATACATTAAGGACAATGTATATCTCGAGTCTAGGGAGCACTTGTCTAAATTTTGTAACATGTAATTATCTGTCATTGTATGGAAGTAATCAGAGTATCATGTTATTTCTTAAAAAAATTCTACTTAAAATTTTGCCTTATACAAATGCAATTTTTAATTTTTCTCTAGACTGTTGAATTTTATTAAAACTGCCACGACAATAATATATTCTTTAGCTGTCGCAGCAGTTCACACCATTCACCAGGCTTGAATTTAGAAAGGTCTACTAGGCTTAGTACTTAGGATTAGACTATAAGTCCAAATTCATATAAAGACTGCTAATCTTAGTTGATTTTAAAAGTTCTTTTTTTTTGAAAAGCAATAAGGACTTAGGCTTAGAATTTAAAGTAGAGGTGTCTATCACCAGCTCTAGTTAGTCCATAGAGGTGCCCATGACTGACTCTAGGACTTAGTTTTTCTCCCACTTACTAGAGGTGCCCGAAATTGGCTCTAGTAAGAAATAGATAAACACTTTAGGTGCCCCAAAAATGACTCAAGCAGTATAAGTATATAGCAATATATATTTATACATCAATTCAGGGAGAAATAAGGAAAAAGAATCAAGAAAATCTTAGTCGAAAGTCTTGAGCTAGAAAAAGGATTAGAACTTAAAAAATCAGCCTTGACATAGCTACGCACACACACACTAAGACTTTTAGTCCAATTCGGAGGAACACCTAGAACCTAGAAGAGGCCGAGTCAAGAAAGGAACTCTGCCACGGTAGGCAGGACGGTATATTACTTTAAATTCCAAACTTAAAAAATTATTATCTTTTGCATTGCTTGAGGACAAGCAAAAGTTCAAGTTTGGGGGTGTGATGAGCACTCAAAAGTCCTTATTTTTCATATCATTTCCTCACTCGTTTATTGCCAATAAAGACAGAATTAAAGGCGATAGTATGATATTTTTGGTTATTTTCCATATCTTAGTATCTGAACACTAACTATATGAAATTATCTATTTTCTGGCATAAAACATATACGTTTGATAGTTTTCCTTCTTAGATAGGAAACTAGATCACAGAAAGGGTCAAAGAAGAAAATAGATGATTTGCAAACGAAGCACCCGCCACGGCAGTATTCTGAAGGCCGCCATAGTAGCGCAAAAGATAACAATTGGTGCTCAACAAAAAGAGGAAAAGATACCAAACTCAAAGGACAAAGAGGAAAAAGAAGAAGACTAAGTTAGAAGGTCAAGCCCATGTCAAAGCCAACTGCGGGAAAAAAAGAGATATTTTAAGAAATAAGATTTAATTAATATAATTTAATTAGGAATTAGATTTTTTTCCTGTTTAAAACTTTTTCCTTGCATGGAAAGATCAACTTAGGGCTTGACCTATATAAGGCACTTATTAGGTTTAAGTTTTCGGGGGAGTCGAGATGGATTGTCACATTATATTAGATATAATATTCATTAATGCTTATGGAGACAAAGGTTATATTAGATATTTATTAATGCAAAAACATATTTCATAGTTTATTCTCTCTTGGTAGTTACTCTTCTTGTATATGAGCTCAAAAGATAAGTATGTGAGAAAAACTCATTTTCCTAGCATCGGGAGATATAGGTTCACGAAACGAGAGAATACAATCTTTGCTCATGGGCATTGATTAATCCGTCAAGGATTTTAGCTACGAACAAGATGTATGTGTTTGGTTGTTGTCCGCGTTTGATTCACGTTGGGAGGTACTATTAAGATGTAGGTTTCAACAGTTCTCTTCGCTTAGGGATAAGAAAGAAGACATACAAGGATGCACTGTCAAACTATGGAATGTTAAATTATCGATAATGCTTAACCCCGCCTAGGCAGCTGCGATGACCCTTTGTGCGATTCGCCGAGGTGGCAGTTCAACCCCTTACACTAATAAGTGGATACTTAACATAACTGGATTCTCCTCTACAAAGCACTCAATCTAGCATCATTTTTATCTTATTATTTCGTTAATTAATTTTATACTTTTATAAATATCTTAGTCATAATTCAACCTATTCATTTACTTGTGTTTTTAGTTTCCTTAGTGCAGTCAAAAGAAGTAGCAAGGTTGACTCAGTCCTCGTGGGATCGACATCTTAAATACTATAATCTGACAATGGTGGAATTAATAAGGCTCTATAGCCTCCATCAGATTTGGCGTTGTTACCGGGGACTAAAGCTTAATTTTACTACCAATTTATTTCTGCACCATTTTAATTATTTTAGTTTATTTTATTTAGTTAGTTTTAGTTTAAATTCCAAGGGTTGTTTTGTGTATGACCAGATCCAATCCGACTATCGATCAATACCCTTACGATCCAGAAATCAAAAAAAAACTTTACGAGATCTGAAATGAAGGGCACGCCTAAGAATGAACGTAGAACCTGACCAACAAAACAACACGGGTATGAATGTAGCCACGATAGAAAACCGCAGTGCTTTCATAGTTGTTGATCTAGTGAATATTCCAAGATAGGAACGCGATCGAACTATTCGAGATTATTTAAAGAAAGATTTAGATGAATTAACTCTTGTTGTTGTGATGCCTAATATAGAGGCAGAGCATTTCGAACTAAAACCGGTCATGTTCAACATGATCAATACCTTAAGTCAGTTTGGGGGTTCGACCAATGAAGATGCTCGGTAGCATCTTAAATCCTTTCTATAAATTTGTAACTCATTCAAACTATTGAGAGTCTCAGCCAACATCCTTAAGCTGAAAGTATTCCCCTATTCATTGAGGGATAGGGCAAAATCTTGGTTAAACAACCTCCAGCCAGGATCTTTGAACTCATAGACAGAACTATGCCGAAGCTTCCTTGTCAGATTCAGTTACACCAATATGACTGATAAACTCAGAAACGATGTAGCATCCTTTAGGCAAGACGAAGACGAATCAATGTATGAGGCTTGGGAAAGATACAAAGAACTATACAGAAAATACTTCATGCATGGTCTGCTTGAGTGGACCCAAGTATCCATCTTCTATAATGCAGTTAACACTCCTACGAGGATGATGCTTGATGCTTCCGCCAATGGCACTCTCTTAAACCACCCACCCCATGAGAGTTTAGAAATTTTGGATAGGTTGATAAAGAATGACTATCAACACCCAACCACCCGTAAAGGTATAAATAAGCGAGGTATGACAACTTTTGATTTTGCAGATTCTATATTTCTCATAGAGTAATCCTAATAATGTACTTAACACGCAATATCAACCAGTATAATCTACGGGATTCCAGCAAAACAATATATTTGCTCAGCAGCAGATGCCACAACAAGCACCGCCGCCATAACAAACAACAAACATCTAGACTCTGGAGAATACACTACAAACATTTATGGTTCAGATTGGTGCATACATTGCAAACACCAACAAGTTCATCCAAATAGCCGACACTTTCATGGACAGAACAGAAATAAGAATGCAGACTAACAAAGTTGCTCTAAAATCGCTAAAAACATAGTAGGACAAATGGCACAACAGATGAAAAACAGACCCATAGAAGGTCTTCCTAGTGATACTGGAGTCGCTAGAATTAGTCCTCATGAACAATGTAAAGCCATATCTACCAGAAGTGGGTTACAACTAAAGGACCCTGAAATACCTACTCAAATAGTAGGTAAGACCCCTGAAACAGTAGCCCCTGAAGAAGCTACTGATAAAACATTTAAAGCAAATGCCCAACTACGCCAAGTTCCTTAAGGATATTATATCCAAAAGGACAAAAATTGAAAAATTTGAAATAGTTATCGCAACAGAAGGATGTGTGACAATGCTGCATAATAAAAGCCACAACTAAAAGAAAAGATCCTGGTAGTTTTACAATACCATGCGCTATCGGTGATCAATACGTGAGCAAGACACTATGCTACTTAGGCGCCAACATAAATCTCATGCCTAAGTTAGTATTTTAGAAGCTAGGCATTGGGCAAGCAAAGCAAACAATAGTAATGCTACAACTAGCAGACCGCTATCAGTAGTTGTGTCTACAATTTACATCATTTTCATGTATATTGCCCGTATCTACCCTGTCCTGACGGGCATTCGTATATCAATATGTAGCGAAAGGATTTTCTAGGTGGTAGAGTCTCGTGATCAGACATGGAAAATACAACCTACCCTTGTCCTTGGCAGCGTATTCAAAGATCTGCTCGTTGATGATCTTGCCAATATTGATCCATCGGTTGTGGATTATGGAGTGGATAAATGCCAACCATGACTTGTTAATTGTTTGATTGTGCGATGTTGGTGCAGATATCTTTTCACAAAAAGTATTCCAGAGTTTGACTCTGAGGAAGAGATCTCGACGGTTGACCATGCCTCTATGCTTATCCTTTTTCATTGGGCATCTAGAACATAGATTTTCGTCTTCATGTTGTCGTATTTTTCAATCGTCACGACGACAACGAAGGCATTATGTTCATCTTCCTTGATATGAAGTCTATAGTAAGAATTTATCGTGACCGTCGTGATTAAGATGCCTCTGCCCCTTAAATAGATGTATAGATTATTAGGTTGGGGCGCTGAGCATAGAATTCTCGAACCTAATATACATTTGTTGGCTTCGGTTGTTTGTCAAACTTCTACAACCACTGGAAGGTTATTTTGGAGAAAATAAATTTCTCGATTATGAGATATTCTGTGCTGGTATAGTGAAAACCTTGCTCTTCCCAAAGTTGGCATAATTTGAAATTGTCGAAATAGTCTTTCAACATCATTGTCGTGACAAATTATTGGAACTGTGGTGACTTAGAAATGGTTACAGCAATGGGGGGTCTTTGTTGTCTACTTGATGCCATCGTATTTTATTTGTGGAGAGAGTGTAGAAGAAGAAAAACTAAAAGAAAACTTGGATGGAGATAAAAAGAAAAAATCGATAATGAAGGGGGTTATTTATAATATTGAGATGGCGTATTAATGAGGCGGATGCGTGCACGACAAGTTTAGATGGTTGTCACGCACTCACGCAGATTTCTAGGTAGGGTTTGAAAACAAGAGGGAAAATTCATGCCTAAATTTTTGCCCATGCGTGACTTGGGCGAAATTATGGGCTGAATTAATTAGGCCGAATTTAGTGCTTCAAATCTTTATTCTTAGATCTTATTTTCCTAGAATAAAAAATTAAATAAAAACAATTAAACTGATTAAAAAAAAAATGTATAAATTAAAAATAAATTTAAGTCCTAAAACATATAAAATAAAATAATGAAAAATATACTTAAGTTATTGGAGGAGTACAATTAATAGCATCTCCTGAATTAACCAATCCCCCTTTCTTTTTCGGATGGGATGATGGTATTTTAGTTGATATATCCTTATCCGGAGGCTTCTTTCAGGTTTTCTTCTATGCAACATCATCCTAGAGAATAGATTCTTGGTTGTTAGAACAACTTTTGTCTATGTCAGTCCTACCGTGGTGAGTTTTATTTTTATCTAGACAATTAATGTCAGTATCAAAGTTGAATTCAATTGTAGCTTGAATCTGTTGGCATTCATCTAATTCTTCTAGATGCTTGAGAGCTCTGAAGATATTAATCTTCACTTTTTGATCATTGACTCGAATGACCAATTCACTTTTTTCACAATCGATCAATGTCCATCCAGTTGCCAAGAATGGTCTCCCTAGAATGATGAGAGCATTTTCATCTGTCTCACAATTCAAAAGAAGAAATTCAACAGGAATTATGAATTTATCCACTCTTACCAAATTTTTTTCTATTTTTCATTCTAGTTGTACATATTAGTGGTTTGCCAATTGTAGCATCACAGTAGTTGGCTTTGTTTGATCGATGCTCAGCTTTTGGAATACCGACTTAGGCATCAAATTGATATTTTTACCCAAGTCACACAATGCCTTGCCAACTTATTCATCCTTGTAATACCCGAATTTCGTCCGGGTATTCGAGAAAAAAATAAGGTCATAGTTAAATATTAAATATAGATATAATATATAAATAATATTACATAAATAAATAAATATAAATAATATTATATAAAATGAATAAAAAAGAAAAAAGAAAATGAAGGGAAGGGAAGGGAAGGAAAGGGAAGGAAAGGGAAGGAAAGGGAAGGGAAGGACTTTCGGTTACCAGAGGAGTTATGAGCAATTGAGATCATGGGAAAGATTTGATTTTTAATTAAAAAAAGAGAGGAATGGGACAGGGGGCAATCTGGAGGACGAAAGAACAAAAAAATTGTCAACTTAGACTAGAGTTTAGAGAACAACATTGGAGAAGCACGTTGAAGGTAAGTCTTATACTCTCCTTGATTATTTTTTACCGTTAATTACATGGTTAAGTTTTCATGTAAGAAGAACATAAATCTTAGATCAAACATCGATTCTCTGTTTCGGGTAATTTCATTGGATTAATGAATTTGACAATGGAAGAAGAAAAGATTCAGTAAGTCTAAATCATGGAGTAGGTTGGGAGGATTCATTTGAATCCGGGTTTAAGATTAAGTTTAGATTGATCCGGGAGAAAAAAGGGTTCAATTATGATGAATCGGGGAAGATTTAGGTAGTTTGGATGTCAGATTTGCGTTTTTAAAAGAATCTTGATTATTTTGGATGTTTGTTGGCAAGTGAAATGGTTGTCAGAAGTTCCACGATGGCTGTCGGCAAGGTTGGTGGTGGTCGCAGGTCGAATGTGGTCGCTGGAAAACATGTTGGTGCGGTGGTGGGCAGTGAGGTTATGGATCAAATGAAGGATGAGATGGTGTTTATTGTATGTGTTCTTTATGTTCTTCATGGATATGAAGAACATTCAAAGTGTTTTTAAAAAACATAGTTTTTGAACCATTTTGAAAGCATTTTCTGGAAATATGGTGTTTGAGTAGAGTGCATTAGTTTAAAATGGAGAATTTCTCTCCGTGGTCCCTCATAGTTTGAAGTGTAATGAATTTTGGTCCCTATCTCCCTTAAATAAGGCTTAGAACTCCAAAATTCCTTCAAATTAGTCATCAATTGAACTCAATTTAATCCTTAAGTTTAGAAATTTTTTTAATTAGGTTCTTAATTGAATTTAATTAAAATTTTTAAGTTTAAGATTCTTTTAATTTGATCATTAATTAGACTTAATTTGACCCCTAGGATTAGGTGCTCTTCACAATTTAGTTCTAAATCCTTTTAATTAGACCTTATAGTTCAAATTCTTCCAATTAGATTGCTCATAAGGTGTAATTTTGGCTTCAAGCTTTGAAATGAATTATTTTGGGGCTTTATCTTTTATTTTATGCTTTAATTTATTTTTACTTATTTGTGTGCATATTTTAAAAGCATATAGTATTTTTGTCTAAGAAATCACCTAATTTATTTACACTTAGATAATTAAATTAGAGTATTTTTTTAGGATTATTCACTTTAAATAAATATTTAATTTTAATTAGGGAGATAATTATAGTAACAATGATATTTTAATCATATACCTCAAATAAACTAAGTGGTCAGTGTTTTGACGTAACATTATGTTGGCCAATAGTATAATTTGGTGTCGTATTCGACGTGTCCTCGAAACATAGAAAATGATAAATAATTTAGGGTTAAGAATTAAATAAAATTAATTAGGTAAAAACTAGAAGCACCATTAGTAATTATTAATTTATTCGGTGTCTAAATGGTAGTGTTCGATCATTCGGATATTATCATAATAAACTTGGTAAATTAATAATTTAATAGAATTTTAAATATTTAATTAATGGAGTCTTATAGGTTAGAACTTAAAATCGACAAGATAATAACCAGTCATGCATTTAAAACCTTTTGGGTCAGAATTTATATTTCTTTAAGTACGAGTTAAGGTTTCCTATTATAGGGCATCTTATTCAAAGCTCGTATTTAAAAGAAATGTACCTTTTACCCAAAAGGATATCCTAATTCGAACAATATCCATCTAACAAAGACGCATTAAATTAATATTATTCTTTGAAATGCCAAAATGTCACGTGTAGTTAATAAGGTACCGATTTCGGGCTCTCGTAAGGGTCGTCCTTACGCGTAACTGACTCTCGAACCCAAGTTTTTTAAAAATGAATCTTTAGTTTGTTTTATGGTATCTAACCTACCAAAGTGGTCGGTGGCGACTCCCAGTCATTTTAAAATTCAAATAATATATGTTTTTAATACGACCTCGATTTTCATGATTAACAATTAAAAGTGGTCAAAAACTCGATTTTTTAAAATTCATTCGCTAGACTATTTTTCACACCATTTTGTTTTTAAAATGGTCGCGACAATCCTAAATTGAACTTGGTATCATGAAGCTACCATGATCTTTACTTTTTGTTGTTGCACGGTGTGTAACATGGCCACGCATACCCTATTACAACGGAAGTCTCACATTTTCTTATCTTTGTCCTCTTTGAAATTATTTCCTTAAGAAACTTGACATAGTTGGGCATTTGTTTGATTGCCTCCACCAAAGGTATGTTGATATGTACTTGCTTCAAAATGTCTAGAAACTTCTTGAATTGGTATTTCTATTTTTGTTGATTTAACCTTTGCGTGAATGATGGTGACAGCTTCAAATCTTCAATCTTTTTAGAGAATTGTGATTTGATATGAGATATCACCTCAACATCCTCTCATGTGGCAGTAAAGTCTTCTTTTTCTGTTGCACGGATTTCTATACTACTGCCCGACGAGTAACTCAAGGTCTTTCAACTGTAGTTTACTTCGAGTTGTGATGGCTTTACAATGCTCGTGCGGACCTTTTCTAGTAACTTCAGTATCGCTTGATAAATCTCCTATAGGTCCAGTGCTCAGAGTTTGTTCAAACTACCCCACTTTGATTTTTAGGTGTTTCAATGTTGCTTCATTGTTTGGTATCCTCATCTCAATTTCTGTCCATGAATGCACCAACTCTCTAAATAAATTCATCTTTATTAGATATGTAAGAACTAGTTTAAGTCTTGAACATGATTAGCGTGTTCTCCAAAGTTTTGATATTTGTAGGTTGTTGTGGTGGTATAGTCTACTGCAGCGACATTTACTGATGAGGCAGTCGAATGTTTTACTGAAAACTTACATTTTGCATATTCTGAGTTAGAGGTTTTAGCGCATTGTTGTGATTACTCCATGAGAAGTTAGGATGTTTTTTCCATGTTAGATTATATGTGTTTGACATATTGTTTCTATTAACATTTCTAGCATAAAAACTAGATTCTGGATTTGGGGGCACTTAGAGGAATAATGGTTATCACTTTATAGCTCATAGAATGGGGTGATTGTTTTGACCTCTTGAACATTACTTGACTTTTTTAGATCTTTGACCATGTTTTTTATAGCTGATAATCGGTCCAAGATAGAATCTGAAGAATCCAAATTTATCACCCTTCACCTAGATACTCCTCTCCTTGTTGTCAGATGTTGGTAATCGTTCTTGGAGAGTATGTCCAAAATCTCTAATCTTTCATGAGTTGGTCGATCCAGAAGTGTACTAAGGTATCGAGCATCATCCTCTTAGGTGTATTCACCGAGTTGTAGAAGATGGATACTTGTGTCCACTCGGACAATCCATGTATTGGGCACTTACGGTAAAGATATTTGTATCTTTTCCATACCTTATAAATAGATTCATCGTCTTCTTGCCTGAAAGATTTAATGTCGTTCCTGAGTTTGTCAGTCATGTTGGTGCTGAATCGGGTAAAAAAGTTACGACACAACTTTGTCCAATATTGAAGTAAGCCTGGTTGTAAATTGTTTAACCATGATTTAACCCTATTCCTCAGTGAATATGGTAACAATTTGAGCTTTAGAATACCGATGGATACTCCTGGCAATTTAAACGAGTTTTAAATTTCTAGAAAAGATTTTAGATTCTGATGAGCATCCTTATTAGCTGAGCCACCAAACTGGACAAGTGTGTTTATTATGTTAAACATCACTGGTTTTAGTTCGAAGTACTCGGATTCTATGTTAGGCATTACTACTACAGGAGCGAGTTCATCCAGATCCTCTTCTAGGTAATCATGTACAATTTTGACTCTTTCAGGTGTAGGAAGATCTACTAGATCCATAACCACGAATGCTGCTACGTTGCTTATCGCGACGACATTCATGGCGGTATTGTTTCTTTATTGTCCAAGTAATGGGTTCATTGTTGCTCTTATCCTTTAGCGGAGTCCACGTGTTGTACATTTGATCTTTGGGTTAAAAGGATAGTCTTCAGCAAAGGGGTTTGTCCTAGTCATACAATGAAACAAACTGAATTAAATAAAAAATAAAACAAGAATAAAAATAAAAATAAGAAGTGCAAGAGTAATAAATTGGTAAGTTTGAAACGTTAGTTCCCGGCAGCGGTACCAAAAGCTTATCGTGTGTAAGAAGGCCTACACCTTTTATGGTACAAGTGCACACTCGTCAAGTAACAGTATATAAGATTATCGAATCCCAAGAAAACTGGACTTACCTACGTAATCTATTTTTCTTGCACAATAAGAAATAAAAAGACACAAGTAATTTTGGTTTAATTTAAAACTAACGAATAACTAATTAGAGCAATACCTTAAATTAATCGAAGAAATCAAGAATTGAGGAATAGGTCAGGTTAGATTGTTTCTTAGTGTAGATTTCAAATGTAAATTCTCTTCAATTTTATAATGCAAAGTTAAGATTGTCTCCTCGGTGGGTCATTGAAGGATCGCCTTAGCTACCTCGGCGGGTTATGCTTCAACGACAAGTTGATAATTCATAGTTCGATAGGACATCCTTTGATGAATCCTCCTTATTCCTAATTCAGAATGTTATTGATGGTCACGTCTTGATGATATCTTCCAGCGTGAATCATGAACACCAACCGATATTGCATCCCCCTTAGTTACTGAAACCCGAATTTATCCCTAAGCCAGATTAAAGATCGTATTTGCTAATTTCGTGAGTCTAACTCTCCTGAGTCTAGACAAATAGATTTTCTCCTCACAAACTTCTATCCCGAGCTTGAGTGCAAGAAATAGTATGAACTAAGAGTAAATAAACTACGAATCAAAACTTGAATTAATAAAAACTCAAACAAAGTGCATTCTTCTTCCACAACTACTACACAAAATAACCTAAGCCCTATTGAAAAATTAAAACATTTTGGTGAAGTCGGAGGCTAGGTTTTTATTCGAGACCTCTTGTTTGCTTTTTCCCATACCTAGGTATGATATTTATAGGCTAAACTTAGATCAAACCATTCCAAAATAGGAATTCAACTTGGAATAAAATACAACTTTAGTATATAAATAAAATATCTTTATTTTATTTCCTAATTTATTCCTATTAGAATTCAACTTCGAACACGATCTGTCACCTTGACGGGTGTTGCTTTGTATCTTATTCTGGCATAGTCAGATATGCATCTTTGTTCACTCAACATCTCTCGGCAATATCTGGTTTCTTAGGTGGCATATTATCTGACAAACAAAGAAAACTAGAATAACACATATTTTCTACCAAATGTTACATAAAATTGATAAATACTTGTATAGATGCTGAAATGTAAAAAAATATGTAAAATTATCTAAAATTATTATCTAATTCTATTAAATACAAGAAATATTTGAAATAAAAAGGGTATAAACTATAGAATTATTGTGCACTTATCATATTTATTAAAAAATATTTTTAAACATGCTTATTATATATATTGGATGGGATGGATAATGTGAAATAGACGTGGATGGAGTGAGTACAAGATCATATCCATGTTTATCTCATCACCCAAAAAGAATCTAATTTTTATTTATAACTTCACCCCACCACCACCTATGATACCATCCCTGTTTATTTGGAAGCTTTGAATATATAGGTCATTTTAAGTTTTTATTTGAGAAAATAGGGTGTTTAAAGTTTATTTTGAAATATAGATCAATTTCTATAATGCATGTAGGAAAACGCCAACTGCACATGACGATTTGAGAGAGAACGTCATGTGTAGATGACGTTCTCTATTTTTTATTTTTTTATAAAACTTGAAGAAAGAACGTCATCTATGTATGGCGTTTTCCTACCCTTACTATAAAAATTAACCTAAATTCTTAAATATAACTAAAATGATTAATTTTAATTTAAATAGTTTAGACTTACGTAGGGAATGAAATTAAGTGTGCTTAATTAATACAATACATAAATCCTCATTTAATGGTCCCGATTATAAAAAAATATATATTGTCTTTTAATTAATCTAGGTTCAAATAGATTATCTTTAAATTTACGTAATATTTTAAATATGAAATCAACTAAGATATTAAATTAAAAAAAAAAAAAAAACTCATGCATAAATTTAAGCATAATAAAATTAAAACCTTCACGTTCAAGGTCACTTTAGTCTTTGCAAATATTAAATTTTAGATTTTTCTTATAACTACCACAATAATCATTACAATGCACAGTCCACCTAGTAACTATAAATATTTAGATCTTTGGACAACAACCATATATAACCAAATATAAATTCAAATGACCATATTAATATACTTAAAACTTGCGATAAATTTATAATTTTGTCGGTAGTCATTGATTGTTAGATTCTCATTCGATTGATGATTGTGTACTGATATAATAAATCTTAGGTAACAGAATACTCTGTCTGATGGTTTAGATCATTCACCACTCCTTATTTACCCGTTATGTGTCTCAATTGGATAGAGACAAGAAGATTCAGAAAGCTTTTGAATTTTGATAGTATACTTATCTCCATAGAAAATATTTTATTTTTATTTATTTTTATAATTTTTTTCTGAATGCATTATAATTATAATATTTTTTTATAGATTTAATAAAAATCAGTGGCAATTATCAAAAAAAAAAAGTTGAGATAAATTGAAACATTAGTAGTTCTTAAATAGTATCTTTAAATTATTTCGGTATTTGAGATATAATATTATATACAATATCGGCCAAATTAGGAGTGTATGCTCGATTAGTTCAGTCGATGATCAACTGAATTAATCATAACTAAATTAATTAAAAATTTTAAAATTTTAACCGTTAATTGATCCAAATTAGTCATAACCGAATTAACTGAATTGCAATTATTTTAGCTAATTTGGTAAGTTTTCGAATTAACCAAAATTTGTTATAAAATTTGGGTAAATTACACAATATATCACTAAATTGTGCTAAAAGAATCTTTTAGCCACTAAAGTTTTATTTTGTACTGTTTCGATAAAAAATTAATGACTATTTTATAATATATCAAAATATTTAATGATAATTTTATAATTTTTAAAAGTTTAATGAATAAAAATAAATACCTGTAATATATAATATTTTTGGTTAATTTGATTAATTCGATTAATTAATCGATAATCGAATTTTTAAAAAACATTAATTGTTAATCAAATTTTCTAAAAAAAATTATTTGTTGATCGAATCTATTTAAAATTAACTGATCATATTAACTGAAAAATATAATTTAATCAATTAATTTAATTAAAATCGAATAATACACTCCCTTACCAGAAATCCATTTCATTGATGCAGTGGGACACCAGCATTCAGAACTTGCCAAACAATTTCCCCGTAACTTTGATTCTAACTAACATAACCAGTAATAAGTTCATGGGACATACTTTACAATCTTCAAACATCAAAAGACATAGTTTTCCAGTAACTTTGATTCTAACTAACATTCAAAAACCAAAAAAAATAAATTCTCACAAATTTAAGAAAAAAATGTTTACATATTAATTGAATTTAAAGAAAGGGAAAAGCAATCGTAGAGGTTTATGATTTTGAGTTTAAAATTAAATTATTTTTAATTAAAATAGTATTAAATCAAAATAATGAATAAATAATAAGGTTAAATTTATTAATTTCTGAATTAGGACAGAATTGTTTGAATGTGCAAATAAAGGGCTAAATATGTTATTATATCGGATGAGTCTACCACGTGCGACGAATATCGCTGAACACCACTAACGAGGAATACCGTTGAACATTGATAAATTAATTAATAAAAATTAAATATTTTAAGGACTTAACATATAATTAATAATTACTTAAAAAATCAATTAAATTATTTTTATATACATTAAAATTTTGATTTTTAATAAAGATAAACTACATATTTAATACCTCACCTATTTTTATATTTCTATTTTGATACCCAAATTAATTATTTTAGCAAAATGGTACTTCATGTTGTATATTATTTTTATTTTGATACCTTAATGTTAAAAATAATTGAAAATAGTGAAATTATTTGGTCAAATAATAATTCTAATCTTTAAAACTAATACAATTTATCAATTTAGTCTAAAATATTATCAATTTAAAGATTATTTTTAATTTTTGGACTAAAAATATAATTTTTTTTATTTCTTTTTAATAAAATTAAGCAACTACATACTTTGATTAAGTCTTTTATGGGAAAAATAAATCTTTTCACCGCTAATTTTTGACATGCCGATAAAATCATAAAAATAGATCATGATCAAAACAAAACATTAATTCTTACTACGAAGAATGCTTGTTAATACTTGTTATAAAAATGTTAAATTGTTAAAAAGATAAATAAAATGTTATAAAGACATACTAAAATTATCATTAAAATAAACGAATAAAACTACCGTAGAAGCACTTTCTCACTTTCACCGCTATTTATTTGTCGGTAAGAATTTAAGTAGTTAGAACAAATATACGGAAATATAATCTTGATACAAAACAATATATTGATATATATCCACTTAACTTTAAATATAATTTTCGTGCATTATTCAATATTTGTATTTGTACAAATTTTATATTCGTAATTACTTATGACAATATAATCACAATTATTCAATTTTCTTTTTATCATTTAATTAATTATTTATAGAAAATAATAATAAATAATAATCTTCATAAACATATATTAACTTGTAAAAGTTTTTAGATTATTAAAAATTAATAAATAATAATATTTTAACAAAAGATTAATTTTTAAAAAAATTCTTCCTCACATGATGATATTTAACATAAAATTAAATTGATTTCAGTTTTAGTCACTTATTAAAAATTAATTTAATATAAAATTAGGTATTAGTTTATTAAAAAATTAGTTTGACTATCAAAATAAAAATATAAAAATAGGTGAAGTACTAAATATGTAGTTTATCTTAATTAAAAAATAAAAATAATATTATTGGTAAATAATTTAATTAAAAATTTTAAATAATTATTATTTACATATTGAGTCCTTAAAATTTTTAATCTTTATTAATTAATTTAGTAATGTTCAGTGATGTTCAACGTTAGTGATGTTCAGCGGTGTTCGTCGCCGTTGTAGAATTTTTCTATTATATAAATTATTTTAAAAGTCACATTATCCTTTTTAGCTGTTGTTAAAGGTCAATGACTAATTTAAAATAAAACTGAAAGTTTAATGGTTACATTGAAGCAATTGAAACTTTAGTTACTAAATTGAATATTTTACCGTAATTTAGTTATCATTTGTGCACTTTATCTAGAAAAATTCGATTTAACTCAAAAAATAAATTTTATGACTCGAGATAAAAAATTGAATTAACTTAAATTAAATTTTTATAGACTCGACTCAAAAAAATTAAAATAAAATTTCAATTATAAAATAAATTCACTTTTAAGTTCGAATTAAGTATCTTAATTTTTTTATATATTATAAAAATATTATATATATATATATATATCACATATAAAAATATGAATATATATCTTAAAAATTATAGTAAATAAAATCATTAACGATTTTTATATGTATTTTTAATTATTTCGGTATTTTAAATTTAATAATATTATCTATAAATTAAATATTAAATAAAGATAAAATTCAATTCAGATAACAATATTCTTTAAACTTATGAAATTTAATTTAATTTCAGACATTAAACGCTGTTATTTAAACCACGTCTCCTGAGCCCAATTACTAATCGAAGCTAAGAGCAAGATTTTAACCTCACTCGCTCTTCCCGGCGACTGCGAGAGAGATTCTGAGTTTCTTCTATTCTGGCTCTCCCGACCATGGAAGCTTTTAGCTTGCTCAAGTATTGGCGAGGCGGTGGGGGTAATAATGCTTGTGTTAATACACGCTCCACTGCCACCTGCACCACTACGATCGTGACGGCAGCCACAACTCATCTGGCGGTGGACACGGACGACGACGAAGTTGATGATGGCCCTTTCTTTGACTTAGAATTTGCAGTCAATGAAACTGAGGAAAGCGAAGCTACTGTTGAAGATGAAGGAAGTCAGGATTCAAACGACGACGGTGGCTGTTCCGGTTGTGAAACAGGGCTCAACTTCACAGTCTCCAACAATGGCCGATCTGAGCCGAACACCCCTCAATTTCGTGTCTCATTTTTTAAGTCCGCCGCCAAAGTTGGGATTTTTTTGTTAAGGTTGAAATCAGCCTCCAACGGTACTGTTAGTCCCAAAAAGCAAGCAAAAACGAAAGAACCAAACCATAGTCTCGACGACAAGAACAAGTTTTTTACGGTGAATTTTAAGGTCGAAGAGGTTCCGATCATGTCTCTGTTCTCCAAAGACAACAACAACAAGTCCCATAAGCACCAAACCTCTGACAGCTCTGTTTCGGATGTAATGCAGAGGTACTTAAAGAAAGTTAAGCCTCTTTACGTTAGGGAGAAGTTAAAGTTTTCAGGGCCTGCAACGCCACCGTCTACAATGGCGGGTGTTCCAACTCGACTGAGAGTGGTTCGTAAGCAAGGTAACAACAGATTAGCTTCATCCACCGTAGCGTCGGCTAATTTGTCTAAGAGGAGAGACGATTCTCTGTTGCAGCAAGAAGATGGAGTCCAAAGCGCCATCTTGCATTGCAAGAGATCCTTCAATGGCTCTCGAGGTATCTCATTTAAAGCTCATTGCTTGCTTCACGCCATTTCTGTTTCTGACAGACTCCATTTTTGTTTTTTGATCGTAGATTCTTTAGAGTCTTCAATGTCGTCGAGTTCAAGCGAGTCATCTCGTGAAAAGTTGATTAATTTTTGAAGAAAAAACCTGTCCCAATGACAGGCATGAAGGATGAAGGAAACTCTGGTGTCTGAGTCTGAAAGTAAGAAAGCTAGTTAGTGTCTTTTGCTATCTTCCGACTCCTGTAGTCTGTATATGTAAACTTTCCTCTTTCTTGGAAACTGAAAGAAGAATCAGATCTTTGTATCGATCTCGTTTTGAAAACGTGGACGCCAAATTAAATTTCGAATTAAATCAATCGAGAAATTATGTTCATGTTTGTTTATTTTTTTATAACTATTAGTTCATTTATTAATTTATAAATATATTCGTTTAAATATTAAAAAATATTAACAAATTAAAGATAGATAAATAAATTAAACAAAAATAATAAAATTAAACTTATATTTCAACATGAATTGATATTACATCTTTAATAACAATAAAAAATTAGTTTTTAGATACATTCACAATAAATATTTTCATTTTATAAATAAATTTATAAATGATCTTATAAACAAGTTTATTCGCATTCGATTTTTTATTAAACAAAATTTTTTAACTTAACAAACAAACAATTCATCAAACATTACTTTTATTACACCTTTACGTACGAAAAAAATCTTCTTTTTCTTATTTTTAGTCTCTTTAAATTTTAAATTTTAAGTTTAAATTTTAGTGTTAATTTTTTTGAATAAACTAATAGTGATTATAGTAATATTTATTCTAAAATATAATTTTTACCATTTTACATTGATCGTTGGTGCTTGAACCCGTAACCATACAATTTTAATGCTAAAATTTAAATTCAATCTTTTTAGTGTTATGACATTCACAAAAGCATAATAAACACGTATGACTTTTAATCATGACGGACCTTTTTAATTTTGACATTTATTGGAGGGGAGAGCAAGACAAAGCAATTACATTAGCAATTGGAATTGGAATTTTTGTTGAGTGATTTAGTCGTGTTAAAAAATTAAGTCGTTGAGTTTATAAGTTAAATTTGAGTTAATATTTTTATATAAATTTAATTATAAGGTAAACTATATAAATGATGATTGAATTTTTAGAGTTAATTTATTTTAGTCAACGTACTTTTAAAATATTAGATAAAATTATCTAATTTTTAGTTTAATTTTAATATGGTTATCAAACTTTTAGTTTATTTTTTAATATAGTCCTTATCGTTACCTACTGTTAGAACCGGTTATTAGTTTTTGTTTTTCCTTAATAAAAAATAGTAAACTACACCAATCATTATTTAATTTTTTTTACTCTATTTTGATCATTAAAATTTAAAATTTTTAACTTAACAACTTAATTTTTAAATTATTTATATTTTGATAAGATTTTAAGCTTTCGATAAATATTAATTTTTAAATTAAGTATCGATACTAATCTACAAATATAAAATATCAACTTAAAATATTATAAATATTAAATTTTTAAATATATATATATATAAATCTAGGATGAGTTTACCACGTGCGTCGAACACCGCTGAACGCCACTAACGTTGAACATCATTGAATACCATTAAATTAATTAATAAAGATTTAGAATTTTAAGGGCTCAATATATAATTAATAATTATTTAAAATAAAATTTTAATTAAATTATTTTTTATAGGAAAAACTACATAGGTGATCACCCAACTATCACCATTTTCTGTTTTGATCACCCAACTAAAATTTTAATAATAATCGTCACTAATATTATATTTTATTAACATTTTGATCACAATCCATTAAATATTTAATAAAATAAAAATTATGACATGACATAATTTAATAATAATTTTAATCCTCTAAAATTATTATATTATATCAAATTAATCCTAATAAAAAATAAATCATTAAATATTTGCGTTAAACCTTAAATTTCCCATCCATTTTCTTCTTACTTTGCAATACTACACTAAAAATTATTTTTTTAATTTATTTTTTTTTCTCTTGCGTCTTTAAGAAAAAAAAAACATTATTGAATTTGTTATCAAAGTAAACATCTGATGTTTTAAAATTTTGAAACTATTTTTTCTGTTAATTACTTATGAGGACTATGAAGGGGAGCCTGGGAATTCAATATTTTTTATGGAACTACTTTTTTTAATAATAATCTAGCATGTTTTATGTAGTTAGATCGTGACTCACTAGGAACCAATAATTAAGGTTATGTAAGTTAAGGATAAGTCTACAACGTGCGTCGAATATTGCTGAACACTACTAATGATGAACATTGTTGAACACCAATAAACTAATTAATAAGTATTAAAAATTTTAAGGACTCAATATATAATTAATAAATATTTAAAATAAATTTTCAATTAAACTATTTTCTATAAGGAAAACTACACAAATTGTTATCTAACTATCACTCATTTTTTGGTTGGTCACCAAACTATTTTTTTCATCAAAATCATTGTTAAGATTTTATTTTATTATTATTTTGCTCATCGATTGTTAAATATTTAACAAAAATTGAGACATGACATGACTTAATAATAATTTTAGTCCCTAAAATTAGTATATTATATCAGATTAATTCTAATAGAATATAACTCATCAAATATTTGAATTAAACCTCAATTCTTTTTTTTTCTCTTGTAATATTACTTTAAAAATTAATTTATCAACTCTCTTTATTTCTCTTGTATCTTTGAGCAATTTATTAAATTTTAGATTATATAAAATCACTTTAATTTTATGATTTATTCTTTTAAAATTTAATCTAGTTTCTTTAATTTTTCCCAAACTACTAGTATATATATTTTCTATCATTTTTTATGTTTATCGGATCTATAAAAAAATTCGATTTGTCAATTCACATAAAAGTTTATATATATCAATAGTCATAAAATCTTTAACATGTAAATATAGATCAATTCGACGCATGTCGTAAAATTTTTCTTGGGATTTAAATAAAATTTGGTTTCACTTAAATTTTCATTGAACAAACCAACTTTTCGATCTTCGTATGGATACTCCTACAACTTCACACAAATTTGGCACCAATGACTTTTCCTAAAATGGTACAAAACTTTCTTTATATTGAAAAAAATTATTCGACAAAAACGTCATCTCGATTCTAAGAAAAAGAAACTATTATTTTAACATAGATTTTAAAAGAATAAATTATAAAATTAAAATGATTTTTTTTATAATCTAAAATTTAATAAGTTGTTCAAATACACAAGAAAAAAAAAGAGTTGACAAATTAATTTTTAAAGTAGCATTGCAAGAGGAAGAAAAAAATTGATGAAAAATTTGAAGTTTAGTTAAAATATTTGATAAGTTATTTTTATTTGGATTAATTTGATATAATGTAATAATTTGAAGGACTAAAATTATTATTAAACCATACCATATCATAGTCTTCGTTAAATATTTAACAGTTGATGACCAAAATATAATAAAATAAAATTTTAATGATGATTTTGATGAAAAAAATTAATTGGGTGACCAACACAAGAAAAAAATGATAGTTAGATGACCATCCATATTATTAAACCATGTCATGTCATAATTTTTTGTTAAATATTTAACGGTCGTTGACCAAAATAATAATAAAATAAAATGTTAACAATGATTTTGATGAAAAAAATTAGTTTGGTGACCAACCCTAAAAATAAGTGATAGTTGGATGACCATTTGTATAGTTTTCCTTACAGAAAATAATATAATTGAAATTTTATTTTAAATATTTATTATTTATATATTAAGTCCTTAAAATTTTTAATATTTATTAATTAGTTTAATGATGTTCAACAATATTCATCGTTAGTGGTGTTTAACAATGTTCGACGCCTATTGTAGAATTTTCTGTAAGTTAAACGTTAGACATTTTAGATTGAAATATTATAAATCATAAATATTTATAATATTATACTTAAAATATTATAAATATTATACTAGAATATTTGAATTTATATATAATTGGTGGCTGAAAAATCACAGTAGCTCTTTTTCTTCAACCGCAATCTAATTAGTTATCATCTTCTTTAAGTTTTCTTTTTTGTTTAGACTTTCCTCTCCATCACTTCTGAGTGCAGGTATAGTCGACATGACAAATGCTTTAAATTATCAAATTATGTATTCACCTCCTTTATGTTTACAACTGTCGGTCTAATTCCCAAAGGAAATAAGAAATCATCAACAATTGCATTAATTAAGTTCCAACAACGCGTAACTTCCTGTGATAAACAACGCGATAACCCTTGGCTTTATCTGCATTGTAGCTCCAACAACGCGTAACTTCCTGTGATAAACACCTCCGTTGTTTTTTACTACGTTAAATCAATAATTATAGTTTTAGCTTCACCTCCACTCCCTTATCAAATTGTTCGATGCTCACAAAATTTTTGCTCTTTAATTGGGATATAGAGAGTATTTTAAGGGTTTATCGATTATATGTATGGACTTGAGGTTTTTAATCTTTACAAAAATCCTATTAAATATTTTTAATCTTTATAAAAGTCCTATTAAATTTTTGCTCTTTAATTTGATGAATTATTTTTTATTAGGATTAAACTGATATAATTTCATTTCTAAAATTATTATTAAATCACGTTAAGGCACAATTTCTTTAAATATTTAACTTTTGGTGACTAAAACGATAATAAAATGAAACATTAGTGATAATTTTGACCAAAAAAATAATTAGATGACCAAAAAAATGAGTGACAGCTGGGTGACCACCCATATAGTTTTTCCTATGAAAAATAATTTAATTAAAATTTTATTTTAAATAATAATTAGTTATATGTTGAATCTTATAAATTTTTAATATTTATTAATCAATTTAACAGTGTTCAATGATGTTTAACATCAATAATATAACAATGTTCGACATCCATTATAATTTTTTTTATAAATTTATTATCTTTTAACTGCACCTTAAATACGTTATAATCTTTGTCTGAACACGTGCTCTATTGACTTCATAACGCCATTGCTCGGTTCGCAAAAATACAATAGTTTTACATAAAGTGCAAATTGAATAGGGCATAAATTGCAAAGTTTACTCGGTTTGTCTGCTCATGTCTAGATTAATGGCAAATGGGAAGCAAAAAAGTAATATTGTTTATTGTAAGAGTAAGTATTCAATCGATTTAAATAAAAATTTTAATTTAATTAAGTTAATAATTTTTATTTTATAATTTTAATTTTATATTAAAATTAATTTGAGTTTTTTTCAGATTCAATTATAAAAATTTATAATATTATTATATTAATTAGTTTCAATTTAAATGATGTTTTATAAGTATATATAATACATGTATTTTTTCATATATGTATTATAGAAAAATAGGATTCTTTTATACCTATAAAACTAGAAGGTTTTTATATTTTTTTGGACCATTGGATAAAGGTAAATAAATAGTTCAGATTAACTATAGAAATTGTAAAGATTATCACAAGAAAAAATATTATAAAATAATCTTAGTTATTTATTACCTTCATCTAACATTAAAAACTATAAAAAAATAATTGAGTTTTATATTGTGTAAATGATTCTTAACCATATATATATAAGTAATTTGTTTTACATTGTGTAAATGAATCTTATTCATACTGTATAATTTAATTATTTTTATATTTTTATGGATAGTTTGACAAAGATAATAAATAACTAAAAATATTATAATTTTTGTTTTAATATAATAATTAAAAATAATAATTTTACACTAAATTAAAAAGATTACCTAAATAATAATCTTTATCTTTTTTTTATTATATATATTATACAGAATTGAAAGAGATAATTCTAACTTAAAAGTTAATTCATTTATTATTAAAATTTTTAATTATTCAAATATTTTTTATAACTCAAATTTTATTTAAAATATTTTAAATTTAATTAAATTTATAATTACGAGTTTAATTTTTTGCATCTTCAAATTAAATTCTCTCACCCTTAATCGTTTAGATTGTTACGCATCTCCACTAATCTCCATTTTCTTTCCGTTTCTGCGAATATTATCATATGTATAATAAAAAAATCATCAATTTATTTCGGTGTCAATTTTTATATCTTAGTGTAAAAAATTTTAAATTTCAAGTCATAAACCTAAGTTTTAAACTAAATTTAAAATACATTATGCACTTCGTTCGTTAAATTCTAATATTAAATCTTAATTTTAAATTTTAAATGTATTTTTTTAACATAAAAACATAGATGATGTGATGCTAATTTGGTTATAAATAAATAATTTATATTTGTATAATCACACAAATAGATCATTATTATTTTTTAAAAAATATATACCTACATTATACAGATAAAGTGAATAAACCCAACTCTTTTAAAAATAATAAATTTCATTATTATTTTTTTATCTAGATGACTGACTGAATTTTGTCTCAGAACTGTTCATGTTTTTGATTCATTGTTTCTTACCACGAACCTTGTTTGTCCAAGACCACAAATACAACACCATTGACCTCCCAATCCCAATCCCAATCCCAATCTTATTAATAAATTAAAGCACTGCCATTTGTTTAATCCCGAGTGAAACGTATCTGCATATGCCTGTAATTTATGGCAGTCTTTGGTAGCATCTCTAGGGAATATGGATCGCCGGGAACCGTGACGAACACCATGCATGTGAGTGGGAGAATGAGACAATGCAGAAGTTGGATAAAGATTAAGGACTCTAACCAGTCCAATATTTAAGGATGAAAATACAAGAGTAAAAACAGTTGGAATTAAATATGGAAAGAATTAAATTATTAAATATAAAAATATTTAAAGTTAAAGTTAAGTAGTAATATCTAATTTATATAATATTTTAAATTTGTAAATTAAATACTTAAATTGTTGTTAGACTAAAATATTAAAAGGGTAAAACTTTAATTATTTAAAAAAATTATAATATAATTTTTTTTAGAAAAGGTATATTATAATTTTTTTATTACTCTTCTAGTTTTAGAGTTTAGCCCTGACTAATCCAAACCGACCAGCGTCTTACACTTAACTTTGGTGGGTGAGTCTCTCGACAGAGATTTTCTGCGTACACAATATCTCAAATCTGAGATTTGTTTAAGCAGAATCAAGTTGTTTACCACCTAGACCAACCTCATTGGTTATTATAATTTTCTTTTAATTGTTGGGGGTAAGTCCCCCTTGACATGTTTGTATAACGCACTACATGACTAAAGTATTTTTTTTATAAATTATATGATGGTTTATGTTCGGGATGCATGGCTCTCCCTCTCAACAATATTTTCTCTAAGGTTTAAACCCGAGTTCTCTCTTTGAGAGAGCAATGTGCCTTACCATTGCACCCAACACTTGTTGGTCATGACTAAAGTATTTTAATATATGAATTTGAATAAATGATAGGAAATTAGTTTAAAATATAACATGATATTTTTAATTGTCGTACATGTTCATTTGAGTATTTTGTATTTAAATAATGACTAGACTTTGAAGACAAACTTTTTAATGTGCATAAAATTTCTCATGAAACCTGCATGTGAGTGGGAGAACATGTGAAATGTCAATGCTCTTTTATTAAAAGCCTGATTCATGTGATTAAGTTCGATACCCTAAACTCTAGGGACTCTAACCAGTTGAATATTTTAAGTATAAGCAGACAGGAGATGTTCTGGTTTCCAATTGTTTAATTAAGACAATCATGTAGCTAGAAATGAGGAAATAGATGATTAGACCAGTAAGGGAGATCTTAAAAAACAAAATGCAGTGTATTTGGTTTATGAATCGAGAGAGAGGAACATGTTAGCAGAGAGTAGGGTTTTCTGTAAGTGCACTAGGAGACATAAACCTGCATGCATGGCTTTATACAAATAAGGAGTCGGATTCATGAACACTACAACACTGCAATTCAATGTCTGGTTCTCTTTTTAATCCTACTTTTGAGCTCATAAGTGGATGGATGTTTGAAACACAAATTCCATCATAAAAACGTGATGTCATTGAGACTGTTTTAAGCGACAAATACCCTTAGTTAGAGGGACATGTTTTTTTTTTCTTCCTCAAATATTGAGATTTTTTATTTTTTTCCGTTTTGGGTGGTTACGTATAGGGTGGGATAATATGCATGCACATTGAAAAGGCTCGACAAAGAAAGTCCAACATGCTCCCATTAACCTGAGGGAGGAAGATTTGGCTCTGCTCCCACAGATGATACATCTGTCTGCCTCCTGTTATCTTCGGAGTTTTTAGTAGGGATGAACAAAACTTGGTTCGACTTAAAAAAATTGAATAATTTAATTCAATTTGAGGCAAAAATATTCGACTCATTTGTACTCGACTCGAAATTTTATAAACTCTAATATCTCAAAAAAATTTTAAATAAAGTTTGAGTTGTAAAACGAAAATTTAAATGACTCGAATAACTCAAAATTTTTAGTAATTAGAAGATTTATTTTTAAGTTTGATATGAGCCCTTCAAATTTTTATAATATATATTGAAATATAAAAATATGAAAAAATATTGCTACACATAAAAATATATATGTATATAACTTATATGATTAGTAAAAATTGTTTAAATTACAATCAAATCGTACTATAACATAATAAATAATTATTATTAAATCTTTATAAGAACTCGAAACTTGATTCAAATTTTTTGAATGAAAGTTTAAATGATAAAATTAGACTCGTCAACTCCAATAACTCAAAAATTTTTGACTCGGCTTGACTCGATCAGACACTTATCCCTAGTTTTTAGTGCAATAAGTAGAAAATAAAAATTATTTTTTATTGTTAAAAAACTAAGTTAATATTTAATGTATAGTCATTGGCAAAGTAAAATCTAAAATCTAATTATTTAATATTAAACTGTTGAATACTAAATTTTATACTTAATTTCTGTCCAAAACCTAAATTTATAATAATAAAACATAAACTCTTAACTCTACACCCTAAACTATGTCTAAAATAAATTTGTTTGTATCGATTAAAAATTTATATTAACAGTGAATTAAATATTTTATCATAAAAAGTTATCATAAATATTAAAAAATAATATTGTATTAATAGTGTTGTTAGAAAATAATTTTAAAAGCGATACTAAAAGGTTAATTGTAAGATTATAGTGTTGATATTATGAGCCAATTACAATTTAAATTATTGAACTTACTCTCAACATTCGTATATGTCACAAACCTTTGATTTAATCAGATTAAATCATTAAACTTTTATTATTAACAAATTAAATCATTCACACTAGCATCGTTAAATATTTTAATAAAAAAGCTAACTCAATAATCCTACTAGACATATTTTTTCATGTTAGCAAGTTAATATTAATTAAAATTAAAGAAAGTATTATTTTTTACATTAAATTATTAAAGAAATTTAGTAAATTTATATCGATTGAATTATAATTTTTTAATAATTTAATATAAAAAATAAATATATTTTTTTTAATTTTAATTAATATTAACTTACTGACATGAAAAAAAAATGTCTAGTAGGATTATTGAGTCAGTTTTCCTGTTAAAATAATTAACGATGTTAATATAAATGATTTAATTTGTTAATAATAAAATTTTAATGATTTGATATGATTAAATTAAAGGTTTGTGACCTATACGAAAGTAAAGGATAAGTTCAATGATTTAAATTGTAAATGACTCTTGATATTGTTGTTCAAAAATAATTTTTAAAAGCTAAAATACTTGTTTTCAACATGATATTGTAAAATTTAAATTATATTAATTTAAATCTATTAGTATTATAAATGAAATATAAATTATAAATTAAATATACAAATTTAAAATATAAAAAATAATTTATAATAACTCATTATTAACTTTTTTAGATAATATGAATTATTTAGAGGTTAATTATTTTATTTAATCCGAAAAATCATATTAATTTTTTTCGAAACATTTAAAATTTATATTTTATATATAAGGTATTTTCACCAATATAAGTACAATTAATTAAATTAATATTTAATTATAACATATTTGTACCGGTGTAAATACGTTATAGTTAGATATTAATTTAGTTAATTATATTTGCATTGATGTAAATGCCTTATATATAGTATATATATATTTAAAAAATTAATATGAATTTTTAGATTAAATAAAAAATTAACCTCTAAATAATGCATTTTATATTGATGTAATATAACTAAATATGAATTTAACATATTAATAATTATTATATTTTATATTAATTTAGCATTAATATTTTAATATAATAGTATTAATATTAGTGTTAAATAACTAAGGGTAAAACTGTAACTTCACTTTCAAAAGTAACTTATCCACCTCAAAACTAAATTTTGAACTTTTTGATTTTGCGTGAAAAAGTAACTTCCTAAGTTGTCTTTTGAGAATTATTCGGAGCGAATTTGATAATACTTTTGAAAAAAATATTTAAAAAATATTATTTGAAAATAATTTTAAAAAGTTAATTACAAAATTTTAGTGTTTGGTATTATTGTTAAAATATATTTTTGAAAACATAAAATATTCATTTTAAATATGATATTGTAAAATAAAAATAAATGAACGTAAATAGTATTTAAATTTATTCTCATAAAATATATTTTTTAATATTTATTTAAAAATATTATATTTAATTTATTTAACTATAATTATATTTACTATTAAAATATTAATTTGATATAATAAATATTATGTTAAATATTATTTTAATATATTAGTGTTAACAACTATGGGTAAAAGTAAAGTATTAGAATTTTAATAATTATTATATTTAAAATATTTAATAATATTTTTATTTATTATTAAAATATTAATTTAATATAACAATTATTATTTTTAATATCATTTTAGTATATTAGTGTTAATAATTAAGAGTAAGAAAGTAATTTCATATTAAAAAATGATTTTCCACACCAAAGCTAAAGATTTTAGCTTTTGAGGTTAAGTAAAAATGACTTTTTTTTTAGTGATTTTTATCTAAAAATTTAAGTATTTAACATTTTTTATAATCTAAAATATTTTTTTTTCTCGCAAAATAACTAAAAAGCAATGCCAAAATAAGCATTGATAATGTTTTTGTGACAATTATTTTTATTTTAAAAAATAAATTAATAAATCATAATAGCTAAAATTATTGAAAAAAGAATGAGGAATTAATAACTTTGAGTCATAGTTAAAAAGAATAAAGACAAATATTTGAATAAGGAATATCTTTAAGTTAGGGCGCACTTTTATGATGTGGACGAGATAAATATATTAGACCCTTCGTTGGTTTACGAATATTTTACCCATTGTGAATTAATTTTCTTCTTATATCTAAAACACTTTTAAGTCTCCATGGCTTTATAATAGTTATTGAATCTCAAAAATCATGTCCGACGAGGAATGTTTGTTGGTAGAAGGTATATATTGAATGCTATGTGAAAACTCAATGCTATCTCTGTAAAACTTCTTCTTCTTCTTCTTCTTCTTCTTCTTCTTCTTCTTCTTCTTCTTCTTCTTCTTCTTCTTCTATGTTTGAGTCTTTAAATTTATGACATAATAAACTTGAACATATTAATTATAATACTCTATAGAGGTTAATTAATTTAGAACACATCCCCTCGTTTCATATAGATATTAAAAATAAACGTGAAACATGTGTTAAACCAAAATTAACAAAATCTTTGTTTCAATTTATTGAAAGAAGTACATAACTACTTGATTTAATTCATAGCGATGTTTGTGATATAAATTTGTTCAAACGAGAGGATACAATAATTTTTTTATTACCTTCATCGACGATGGATATGTTAATTCATTTGGTGAGTATTGTTCACAACATGATATTCTTCTCGAAGTAATACCACAATATTCTTCTCAACTTAACTAATCTCACATTGGTGGAAACCCCACTTTTCTCTCCCCCAATGACCTATAAAAGGGGGAGGGGCTACTAGAAAGAAAAAAACCAATTGAGAGAGGGAAAAATATCCCTATGATCATAGTTTGAGAGTCTAGTTCTCTTCAAATTTTTAGGTGGTTCGATCAAGTCCTATTTTAGATTTCATCTAGTTAAATATTTTGAAGGGATCATGGTAGATGATACGTGTAATAAAAGCGCAATTGAGTGCAAGTGTACACGTCGCCAAGTAATAAAGTGATAAGTATAAAGGGATTGGTATTCTTAATATGTCTCCCCTTGTTCCCTTGCTCCTGAAAATAAAGTAAAAACACAGATAAGTGGATTTGTTTAACTAACTAAATAATTAAATATCAAAATATAAAATAAAAGGTTGAGAACGATATAGAGAAAGTGGGTAGGATCCAGCTGCGTCAATTAGTGGATTCAATTGATCTTCTTCTTGTCCAATACAATTACACAATACTTCTTTGACAGTACTGTAGATACAGCCTCGACAGTATTGGTGTTCTCTACCGCGACAATCTCTTGCTCTTGGGCAGAGGCATCAAAGTTCAGCAAAGTGTCCGTAGTTGACTCCGCTCATCTCTAAGTCAGAGTGCTGTTGATAACTGGTCCTTAACGATATCTCTCGGCGTAAATTAACGATAACCACCAACCAATCCCACACTTCTTTTAGCTGCTGAAACTCTTAACCTATCTCTAGGTCGAGTTAGTGTATACAATACCGTACTTATCCCTTTCGTGAATCTACACCTCTCGATGCTAGATAAATATATTACTTACAAACTTCTCTCTCGAGCTTGAATGTAAGAACAAGGAATGGCAATAGGATAAACAAACTTTGATATTATTATTGCATAAGAATAAAGAAACAAGAATCAATCTCCTCTCACTAATATCTACAACCTTCACCTATCCCTAAAAATTTAGAACATAATATCGTTAAGTACAATTCTTAGGGATAAGGGTTTCTCTAAAAATCGGCACTATAAACAATATGGCCGACTAGGGTATATATAGTCTTAACCTAGGTCAAACCTTTCATAAATAGACTTCAACTTGGAGTAAGGAACAAATCTTCTTCAAGGGGTCTGATATTTCCAAGTTTGCCACCTTCTAGAAGGGATTTCCCGTTTGGTCTTTGACTTAGGCTTTTAGCGCGCTAGCCTGGTCTAATTAGTGCGCTGCATCTTCCAAAATGTTCTCTATATTTTTATCTTTCATTGCGCCTCCAATGTTGGTGTTGCCACTCTGGATTCTACCGTGGCCTTGTCTTCTGCCTCGACCTTAACATTGCTTTACTGCCGCTTCAGCCCTAGATATTTCTGTATGTACAAAATATGTAATAATATCTACATTCTCTATAAATATTGACTTTGTAAGTAATGATAATGGAATATCCAATATTTGCGCAAAGAGTCCATATTTCAGTTCAAGTTGGTGTATAATAGATGCATAAAGTACCATGAGAAGGGTAGTAAATAACTGCCTTTTAGGCACTCATCAAATACCCTCAAACTCGAACTATTGCTTGTCCTCATGCAATGTAAGACATCAAATTGCCGAACCTTACTCCCCTTTGATCTTACTTTTCCATATATTCTCCTCACTATGGTCATGTCTATCTTTCCGTTTTAGCCACTAGTTTATCCAAGGACTTCTACTAAGAAACAAGAGTGTGTGCGTTTTATGGACAAGGTTGATTTCAAGGCTTTCTTAGATAAACTTTAAGTTTAAGACAAATAGAATTTTAGACTAAAGCTATCTCCTTAAAACAACAAGTCATGAGCTAATTTCGGGCACCTCAAGATATGCGTTTTCTATTTTCTTCTTTTTCTTATTTTTTTTCTTATGAACCACCTATTTAGCATACTAGAGCCAGTTTCGGGCACCTCTAGCACGAATGAAAGCAAAACTAGAGCCAGTGATAGGCATCTCTTTCCAAAAGGTTCTAAGTCTTTATCACCTATGTTTATTAAAAGAATTCCTAAATCAAACAAGTCCAAAAAGTGTTTATTTTCTTTCTAACCCTAAAGCAAGCTTCTAAGTTTTATTCTATGAGTATCCTATGGTTATCCCTTTAAAACAGAACTTGGCCATGGTAAGGATAAAAATTTTTATAGCCTTAAAGGAGTAAACTAAAGCAAAGGTTATGTAGAGCAGTGCAGATTACAAACAAAAATTCAAGAAATGAAAATATTGTAAAAAAAATTTTAGAAAAAATTTACTCCCTTTTCATGGTAATGTTACGACAGTGGGCAACCTCGACAGTGCTTCTGCACCTACAATCTCCCCCAAACTCAAACCGAGCATTGTCCTTAATGCTCAAAATATACAACATGCAAAAGAAAACAAGGATAGTAAAGTAGCAGGGATTAAAGAGATTCTGGTTGTGATTCAGAAGAGCTGTTGGAAATAGCTGCCCTCCTAGGTTTTCCTGCCGATGCTTTTCATCTTGATCCTTGTCCTGGTGATTGCTGTGTTTTTGCATATCGGGGCGGCTATACTCTGGTGGGTGTTTGTTTCTGCAGGGGGACTGTAACTTCATCTCCTTTTTCTTCTTCGTCTGTATGCATCACCTCTGTTTCTCCTCTTGCCTCGACAGCTGGTATTCCTTCTTGGTCATGCGATGAAATCTCATGGAAATACTCATCAATCTGTCTAGAGAGATTATCTCTAGAGAAACTGCTTGTGGGGATAGGACTCGGTGGTGGAGAGTTGAAGACAACTCTCCTTTTTGATGGCCGCCTGCTGCTGGATGATGCGGCGGCCATACCTGCAGGTCTAGATGTGTCGACAACGTGAAACTGTTGTTGTGGCCTGGCGGTAAAGAATGATCGAGGCTCTAAGGCAGGGGTTGTCTCTGTGTAAGGTGTGACAGTGAAGAAAATGTTGGGGGAAAAATCTGGAAACTACATCCCATGAGTGACAAAATTCTGGATCAACATGTTGGCAAAAGTGTTGTTGAAATCTCTCTGATATTCCATGTATCGTTGCTGGCACAGGTCCATGTAGGACATCCTCTGCAAAATCTCCTGATAAGGATCTGCTGCGGTAGTGGCCTGGGCATTGTCATATGCTTCTGCCGTATACTGTTCTTCAACAGTGAATTGTTGAGGTGTTGCCTACATTGGGTATACTTGGGTGATCTACATCATTCTGTGGCAGAATTCTCTTGTCCAGCCTTGCCTTTGGGTTGTGTATTCATTGGTTTCTTCTATAGGGACACCTGCAACAATGCATAGGGAAGAGATTAAATTAAGGAAATATAATGGACCTCGTTCTTTCTTACCGCAATCATAAATTTCTTGAAGAATGATCTCTCCAACATTGATGGTCCTTTTGTTGATGATTAAATGAATGAGCAACAATCTTCTTCTATCAACTGTGCTGTTGTGGGAGGTGGGCATGAGGCATCGCTTGACAAATATGCACCAAAGCTTGGCTTCGAGTTTAAGGCTGAGCCTTGTTACATAACCCCTATGGGCACCGATTTCCCATGGAGTGTTGTCGTAGCAAAGTTCATCCTTGATGGCCTTGTAATCCTCGGATTGGCTGCAAATTCACCATGTTCATCGCATATGGGGATAAGGCCATAGTAATCGTTGATTGCCTCGGCATCAAGCTTTACTGGCTTGCCTTGGCAGTAGACGAATAACGTGTCCTTATTCGGACAATGCGCATAGAGTTCTCTTACAATTGTGACATTTGTTATGGGAGGTTGGAGGTAATTTTTTTCCCAATCTTGGTCTTCGATCTTGTTGAACAAGAATTGGTCGATGCCATAGTTTTCTTCAATGGTGTGCTGGAATCCTTGTTCCTCCCATAACTGCCGTGCAACGAAAGACCTTTGGAATCGTTCTGCTATGATGATATTGGCAAAACGTTTGTATGCGGCCATGGAGGATTCGAATGTTGATGAGATGTTCTTGAAAATAAGCTATAAAGTGCAAGAATGCGGATAAGAATGCAGAAAGTTCTAAAAATTTCAAGAGATTAAAAAGATAGTGAGAGCAAGATTGTTCAAGAAAGCAAAAGTAGCAAGAATGCAAGAATAAATATTGCACAGCCAGGAGTCTAGTTATATAGGCTGTAAAAATATGACTGTTAAAAATATAACGGTTAGGCATTTACTGCCTTGATGCACAGTTCTTGCCGCAGCGGGTTTCTCGACAGAGAGCCGTTACACTGTTTCTGCCCGTTAGAAATTCTGTAACTTTGACATAGTGTACTGCCGCAACGGCAGACTTTCTGCTGTGGCATAATTTTTCTGCATTCGTTGCTTTATTTATAAAAAAAAATAAGACAAAAAAACATGAAATACTAAAAATACAACATAAAATACTAAAAATAATAATATATAAACTAATCCTAATATAATAACTAAAATGGAAAGGAAGAGATTATGTTACTTGTGGAGTGCATGTGAATGTTTCTCCCACTTTTACTATCTTTTTCTGGCCCGTATCTTTCTTCATGAGTTGTGATGTGTGTGCTATAAGCATAATTTGAGTGCAAGTGTACACGTCGTCAAGTAATAAAATGATAAGTATATCGTGTATCGTCTCTATAGGGATTAATATACTTAATATGTTTCCTCTTGTTCCCTTGCTCCTAAAAAGAAAGTAAAAACACAAATAAGTTGAATTATTTTATCTAACTAAATAATTAAATAACAAAACATAAAATAAAATGGTTGAAGACGATATAGAGAAAGTGGGTAGAATCCAGTTGCGTCAATTAGTGGATTCAATTGATCTTCTTCTTGTCCAATACAATCACTCAACACTGCTTCGACAGTACTACAGATACTGCCTCGACAACATTGACGCTCCTCTACCGCGGCAATCTCTTGCTCTTGGGCAGAGGTATCAAAGTTCAACAAAGTGTCTGTAAGTGACTCAGCTCATCTCTGAGTTCGAGTGTTGTTGATGCGCAGTCTTTGACGATACCTCTCAGCGTAAATCAAGGATAACCACCAACCAATCCAACACTTCTTTTAGCTGCTGAAACTCTTAACCTATCTCTTAGTGCCTCCACAAGAGTATAGGCCGAGTTAGTGTCTACAACACCGTACTTATCCCTTTTGTGAATCTACACCTCTCGATGCTAGATAAATAGATTACTTGCAAACTTCCATCTCGGGCTTGGATACAAGAACAAAGAATGGCAATAGGATAATCAAACTTTGATTTTATTATTGCATAAGAACAAAAATACAAGAATCAATCTCCTCTCACTAATATCGTCAACCTTCACCTATCCCTAAGAAGTTTAGAACATATTGTCATTAAGTACAATTCTTAGGGAGAAGGGTCGGCTCAAAGGGTTTCTCTCTAAGTCGTTTCTCTCTAAGTTGGCTCTCTCTAAGTCTTCTTCAAGGTATCTGATATTTCCAAGTTTTCCGCCTTCTAGAAGGGTTTTCCCGCTTGGTCTTTGAATTGGGCTTTTAGCGCGCTAGCCTTGTCCAATTGGTGCACTGCATCTTCCAAAATATTCTTTATATTTTTATCTTTCGTTGCGCCTCCATTATTGGTGCTGCCACACTGGATTTTGTCGCGACCTTGTTTCTTCCTCGGCCGCAACACTGCTTCTCTGCCGCTTCGGCTCTGGATATTCCTGCATGTACAGAATATGTAAAAATACTTGCATTCTCTATAAATATTAACTTTGTAAGTGATGATAATGAAATATCCAATATTTGAGCAAAGAGTCTATATTTCGGTTCAAGTTGGTGTATAATAAATGCATAAAGTACCATGGGAAGGGTAGTAAATAACTGCCTTTTAAGCATTCATCAAATACTCCCAAACTCGAACGATTACTTGTTCTCAAGTAATGCCAAACATCAAATTGCCGAACCTTACTCCCCTTTGGTCTTACTCTTCCATCTATTCTCCCCACCAAGGTCATGTCTATCTCTCCGTTTTAGCCATTAGTTTACCTAAGGACTTTTACTATGAAACAAGCTATAGGGCTAGGTGAGTGTGTGTGTTTAATGGACAAGGCTGATTCAAGACTTTCTTAGATAAACTCTAAGTTCAAGACAAGTAGAATCTTAGACTAAAGTTGTCTCCTTAAAACAACAAGTCTTGAGTCAATTTTGGGCACTTCAAGATATGTGTTTTCTATTTTCTTCTTTTTCTTATTCATTCTTTTTCTTATTAACCACCTCTTTACCATACTCGAGCCAATTTCGGGCACCTCTAGCACGAAGGAGAGCAAAACTAGAGGCAGTTATAGGCACCTCTAGTTATTTTTCCAAAAGGTTCTAAGTCTTTATCACCTAATTTTATTAAAAGAACTCGTAAATCAAACAAGTCCAAAAAGTGTTTATTTTCTTTCTAACCCTAAAACAAGCTTCTAAGTTTTATTCCATGAGTATCCTATGGTTATCCCTTCAAAACAGAACTCGTCCATGGTAAGGAAAAAGATTTCTATAGCCTTAAAGGAGTAAACTAAAGCAAAGCTGACATAGGACAGTGCAAGATTACAAATATAAATTCAAGAAAAGAGAATATTAAAAAAAATTCAAAAAAATTTACTCCCTTTTATGGTAGTGCCGCGGCAGTGGGTAGCCTCGGTAGTATTTCAGCACCTACAATCTCCCCCAAACTCAAACCGAGCATTTTCCTCAATGCTCAAAATATAAGGCAAACAACAAAATATTTGAAAAAATGAAGCTAGTAAAGGAAATATTTATAATGACTCCGAGGAGCTACTTGTACGGATCATTCTCCTAGACCTTGCTGCTGGTGCCTTTCCCTGGATCCTTGTGCCTGTGATTGCTGTTGTTTCGCCTGCCAATGCGGCTACACTCTACTGGGTGGTTTACGGTGCATCGGTGTTGTAACCTCATCCCCTTCTTTCATCTCGTTCATATTGTCTGTATCCATGATTTTCGTTCCACCTCCTGCCGTTGTAGTGGGTGTTACTGATTCATGGGATGAACTATGGTATTCATCAATCTCACGAGACAACGTATCTCTACTGAGACTGGGCATAGGAATCGGTTCTCTTTGGGGAGAGTTAAAGACAACTCGCCTCTTGGATGACCTTTGGCTGGTAGATGATATTCCGATAGATCTTGCTGGCCTGGAAGGTCCGACAGCATCAAACTGATGGTGCGGCTATGGATGGAAAGATAGTTACGGTCCTAGGGCAGGTGTTGTATCGGTATAAGGGGCAGCAGTGACGAACATGTTGACTGGGAACTCTGGAAATTGTGCCCCTTGATGTGGGAAGTTTTGCATCATCATGTTGACTAGCGATGTGTTAAAGTCCCGCTGGTACTCCATATAGCATTGTTGGCGAAGGTCCATAGCTTCCATCCTTTGTAGAATTTCTTGGTATGGGTCCGCTGCGGTAGTTGGCTCGGCAGAGGCTGGTGCTTCTGTTGAATACTGTCCTCCGGCGGTGAAGTCGACAGTAAACTGCTACGGTGTTTCCTAGACAGGTTCTGCATATGTTATCTGCATAACTCGGTGGCAGAAATCTCTTGTCCATCCCTGCTGAGTTGGTGTGTATTCATCCGTGTCTTCGACCGGAACTCCTACATTAATGCACAAAGCAGAGATTAAGCATGGGAAGTACAGTGGTCCATGTTCCTTCTTACCACATTCATGGATTTTGTGAAGAATGATTTCTCCAACGTTGATGCTTCTCTTTTTGATGATGGACTGGATCCGCACCAGTCTTTTACGATCCACTGTGTTGTTATGGGAGGTTAGGATAAGTCGTCTTTTAACAAATGTACACCACATCTTGGCCTCAGGTATTAGACTCTGCCGTGTTACTGAACCCTTATGGGCACCGGTTTCCCATGAAGTATTGCTGTAACAAAGCTTATCTTTAATCTCCTCATAGTATTGAGTGGTGTTGCTGTCTACGTAGTTAGCATGCTCATCCCGTGTGGGTGTGAGACCATAAAAGTCATTGATGACTTTGTCAAAAGAGATTAAGCATGAGAAGTACAGTGGTCCATGTTCCTTCTTACCACATTCATGGATTTCGTGAAGAATGATTTCTCCAACGTTGATGCTTCTCTTTTTGATAATGGACTGGATCCGCACCAGTCTTTTACGATCCACTATGCTATTATGGGAGGTTGGATTAAGTGTCTTTTGACAAATGTACACCACATCTTGGCCTCTGGTATTAGGCTCTGCCGTGTTACTAAACCCTTATAGGCACCGGTTTCCCATGAAGTGTTGCTGTAACAAAGCTCATCTTTAATCTCCTTATAGTCTTGAGTGGTGGTGCTGTCTACGTAGTCGGCATACTCATCCCGTGTAGGTGTGAGACCATAAAAGTTATTGATGACTTTGACATCAAGTTGCACAGGCTTGCCTCGGTAGTGAATGAAGAGGGTGTCTTTGCTCGGGCAATGCGCGTAAAATTCCCTCACAATTGTGGCATTCGCCGATTGAGGCTGTGGACAGAAAGCCTCCCAATCCTGATGTTGAATTTTGTTGAACAAGTATGAATCAATGCCGAAGTATATTTCATTGTTCTATTGAAATCCCTGCTCTTCCCATAATTTCCGAGCAACGAATGATTGGTTGAATCTGTCAGCAATAGTGGCCGGGGTAAATCTTGTGTAAGAAGCCATTGAGTTGTTCGTGAGAAATTCTGGAGTGAATAGAGATTGTTCTGAAAATTACAAGATATAGTGAGAGCAAGATTATGAAAGTAAAAATAGTAAGAATGCAAAGTAAATAATGCTCAGCAATGAGTCTACTTATAGAGGCTGTAAAAAATATGACTGCTAAAAATTCTAGCCGTTAGGCATTTACTGCCTTGTTGCATAGTTACTGTCGCGTCAGGTTTCTCAACAGAGAGCCGTTATACTGTTTCTACCCGTTAAGAATTCTGTGGCTCTGACATAGTGTTGCCGCGGCAGCAGACTTCCTGTTGTGGCATAATTTTTCGTGCATTCATAGCTTTATTCATAAAACAAAAACATAAAAATATAAAATATTGAAAATAAAGCATAACAACATAAAATACTGAAAATAAGAATATTAAAAATAATATTATATAAACTAATCCTAATATAATAATTAAATTTGAAGGGAAGAGATTATGTTACTTGTGGAGTGTATGTGAATGCATCTCCCATTCTCATTCTTTCTTTCTGGCCAGTATCTGTCTTCATGAGTTGGTCAGTTCCTTCAGTGCATTCGGCTTCTCCTTTGGGTTTTATTCGTTTTCCAAACAGTCTGCCGAGTGTACTGCCCAGGCAGGATGTTTTAGTACCCTTATTCAATGTATGGAGAGCCTTACATTCTGCTGGAGCGTCTGAATTTGGAAGATTATGGAATACATTCAACTTGACTTGTTGATCGTTTATTCGCATTGTGAGCTTGCCATTTTCCACATCAATGATGGTGCGTCCAGTAGCAAGGAAAGGTCGACCCAATATGATCGGTGCATTGTCGTCAGCCTCACAGTCAAGGACAAGAAAGCCAGCAGGAAATATAAATTTGTCAACTTTCACCAGAATATCCTTAATTTTGCCTTCAGAGTGTACATAGGACCGATTCGCAAGTTGGAGCAGTATTGTTATTGGTTTTGCTCATCCTATTCCAAGTTTCTGAAAAACTGATTTGAGCATTAAGTTGATGCTTGCTCTCAAGTCACATAGGGCCTTTCCTTTATAACCATCCCCAATCGCACAAGGAATTGTGAAGCATCCAGGATCTTTTAGTTTGGGTGGCATGCGATTATGCAGCATGACCATGCAACCTTCAGTGGCTACCACTGTTTTAAATTCTCCTAGCCTTAATCCTTTGGATACTATGTCCTTTAAAAACTTGGCATAGTTGGGCATTTGTTCAATAGCCTCAACTAGTGGCAAGTTGATATGGGCCTGCTTCAAGATGTCTAGGAATTTCTGAAATTGGTGGTCCTGTTTCTACTTTTTTAGCTTTTATGGAAAATGAGGTGGTGGTCTGATATCCTCTAGGTTTCCTTGGATATTTAGTTTAATACCTGGGGTGAACTTATCTGCAGCTACCTCGGCAGGTGGTTTTTGTTCTGCTGGTTCTGTTGCCTTTTGGCAGTGTTGTCGACAAGGTCCTGCTCAGCTTCTGAGTCCTCATGATGTTGCTTTTCTAGTTGGACTCTTTCGGTTGAGGTCCCTTTTTCATTTTTCAATTGTAGGCCACTTCTGGTTGTGATTACCTTACATTGCTCGTGGCCTAACAACTTAGCAACTTCAGTATTGCTAGGTAAACCCCCTGGTGGTCGAGTATTTTGGCGTTGGGAAAATTGACCAACCTGGGTTTCTAAGGATTTTATTGCGGCCTCCTGGTTCTGCAGTCTCATATCAGTTCGGTTCATGAAGTCATCAGTACGCTTCATGAAGCGGCTATTCTCCATCATGTAAGCATCAGTCTTTGACATAAAAGCTGTGAGAGAATCTGTCAGTGCATTTAAAGACTGTTGCTGTTGTACCTGCTGCTGTGGCATGGACTGCTGAGTGTTCTGCTACGGCAGGTTCTGGCTCTGATGCTGGAATCTAGGGGCTTGATTGATTGGATTTAAGGCATTATTAAGGTTACTCCAAGAAAAATTCAGATGCCTTTTCCAAGATGGGTTATAATTATTGGACATCATTTGATTGTTTCTGTTATAGTTTCCAACATATAGGCTGGTCTCCTCATCTGGCATGTAGTTCGATGAGTTAACTGCCTTAACCTCATGTACGCTTCTTTGGGTTTGCATATTCTGAACCATCTTGGCCAGAGAAGATAATTGTGCTGCCACCGAGCTTGATGTATCTAATTCATGGGCTGTGGCATGACGTCTCATTCCTCCTCGCCTTGATGTGAGAAATTGGAAATCGTTCCTTGCGAGTTTGTTCAGAATTTCAATGGCTTCCGCGGGTGCTCTATCCAAAAGTGTCCCATTTGCGGAAGCATCTAGCATCATCCTTGTGGAGGCATTAGTAGCATTATAAAACATGGAGACTTGCGTCCACAAGGGAAAACCATGTAGTGGGAATTTGTTTAATAGTTCTATGTAATGTTCCCATGCCTCATACATCGGTTTATCTTTGTCTTCGCCCTATCCCTTAGTGAATAGAGGAATAATTTTAATCACAGAATATCTTCATGGACTCCTTGAATCTTGAAAGAATTGTACACTTTCATGAAGGATTTGAGATGCTGCTTTGCATCTTCAGTAGCAGACCCACTAAACTGTCCAATTGTGTTCAACATGTTGAACATCACTGATTTGAGCTCAAAGTGAGTTGCTTCGATTTCAGGTGTGACTACGCCAGGGTTGAGTCCGTTTAAATCTTCCACCAGATAGTCTCTAACAGTGGGTTGCCTCGGTAATGGTTGCGACAGTGGTTACTGCGGCATTGCTGGCGGCAGTACATTATGATCAACAGGTAGGATTTGTCCTCTTGGTGGATTGTCCATAGCTTGGAACAAAATACGTCTTAGATTATGTCTTGTTCGTTCAATCTCAGGATCCAACTGGTACAATGGTCCACTCGGGTTTGCCCTGGTCATAAACCAAATGTATAAAAGTTAATAAAAACAAAAATAAAATAAATAATTAAAGTTAAATAAATAAATAATTGAAGTTAGAGTTAAATAAAGACTAGTTAAAGAGCAAGAAAATTAAAGAGAACAAAATTTAGTTGTCAATCCCCGGCAATGGCGCCAAAAACTTGATGTGCGTGATATAAGCGCAATTTGAGTGCAAGTGTACACGTCATCAAGTAATAAAATGATAAGTATATCGTATATCATCTCTACAGGGATTGATATACTTAATATGTTTTCTCTTGTTCCCTTTCTCCTGAAAAGAAAGTAAAAACACAAATAAGTTGAATTATTTTATCTAACTAAATAATTAAATAACAAAATATAAAATAAAAAGGTTGAAGACGATATAGAGAAAGTGGGTAGGATCCACTTGCGTCAATTAGTGGATTCAATTGATCTTCTTCTTGTCCAATACAATCACTCAACACTGCTTCGACAGTACTGTAGATACCGCCTTGGCAACATTGGCGCTCCTCTGCCGCGTCAATCTCTTGCTCATGGGCAGAGGTATCAAAGTTCAGCAAAGTGTCCGTAAGTGACTCAGCTCATCTCTGAGTCTGAGTGTTGTTGATGCCCAGTCTTTGACGATACCTCTCGGCGTTAATCAAGGATAACCACCAACCAATCCAACACTTCTTTTAGCTGCTGAAACTCTTAACCTATCTCTTAGTGCCTCCACAAGAGTATAGGCCGAGTTAGTGTCTACAACACCGTACTTATCCCTTTCGTGAATCTACACTCCTCGATGCTAAATAAATAGATTACTTGCAAACTTCCCTCTCGGGCTTGGATACAAAAACAAAGAATTGCAATAGGATAAGCAAACTTTGATTTTATTATTGCATAAGAACAAAAATACAAGAATCAATCTCCTCTCACTAATATCGACAACCTTTACCTATCCCTAAGAAGTTTAGAACATATTGTCGTTAAGTACACTTCTTAGGGAGAAGGTTCGGCTTAAAGAGTTTCTCTCTAAGTCGTTTCTCATTAAGTTGACTCTCTCTAAATCGGCTCTCTTAACATTGTGGTCAGCTAGGGTATTTATTGTCTTAACCTATGGTAAACCTTTCCTAAATAGATTTCAACTTGGAGTAGGGAACAAGTCTTCTTCAAGGTATCTGATATTTTCAAGTTTGCCACCTTCTAGAAGGGTTTTCCCGCTTGGTCTTTGAATTGGGCTTTTAGCGCGCTAGCCTTGTCCAATTGGTGCACTGCATCTTCTAGAATATTCTTTATATTTTTATCTTTCGTTGCGCCTCCATTGTTGGTGCTGTCACACTAGATTCTACCGTGGCCTTGTTTTTGCCTCGGCCACAACACTGCTTCTCTTGATATTCCTACATGTACAAAATATGTAAAAATATCTACATTCTCTATAAATATTGACTTTGTTAGTGATGATAATAGAATATCCAATATTTGAGCAAAAAGTCTATATTTTGGTTCAAGTTGGTGTATAATAGATACATAAAGTACCATGGGAAGGGTAGTAAATAACTGCCTTTTAGGCACTCATCAAGTTGGCCAGCCCCTTCATATATGCATAAAGTACTGTGTACGAATAGTCTGCCAAGCGTGCTACCCAGGCAAGATGTTTTAGTACCCTGATTTGGTGTATGGAGAGCCTAACATTCTGCTAGAGCGTCTGAATTTGTAAGATTGTGGAATGCTTTCAACTTGACTTGTTGATCGTTTATCTGCATTGTGAGCTCGCCATTTTCCACATCGATGATGGTGCGTCTAGTAGCAAGGAATGGTCGACCCAATATGATCGGTGCATTGTCTTCAGCTTCATAGTCAAGGACAAGAAAGTTGGTAGGAAATGTAAACTTGTCAACCTTCACCAGAATATCCTCAATTTTTCCTTCAGGATACACATAGGACCAATCCGCAAGTTGGAGCAGTACCGTTGTTGGTTTTTCCCGTCCTATTCCAAGTTTTTGAAAAACTGATTTGGGCATAAGGTTAATGCTTGCTCCCAAGTCGCATAGGTCCTTTCCTTTATAACCATCCCCAATCGCATAGGGGATTGTAAAGCATCCAAGATCCTTTAGCTTGGGCGACATGCGATTATACAACATGGCCATGCAACCTTCAGTGGCTGCTACCGTTTCAAATTCCCCTAGCCTTCATCGTTTGGATACTATGTCCTTTAAAAACCTGGCATAGTTGGGAATTTGTTCAATAGCTTCAACTAGTGGCAAGTTGATATGGATCTGCTTCAATATGTCTAGGAATTTCTGAAATTGGTGGTCCTGTTTGTGCTTCTTTAACCTATACGAGAAAGGAGATGGTGGTGTTATGTCCTCTAGGTTTCCTTGTATATTTAGTTTAATACCTGGGGCGAACTTATCTGCAGCTGCCTCAACAAGTGGTTCTGATACTGCTGGTTCTGCTGTCGTGGTAGTGCTTTCGACAGGGTCCTGCTCAGCTTCGGAGTCCTTATGATGTTGCTTTTCTGGTTGGACTCTATCGATTGAGGTCCCTTCTTTATCTCTTAATTGTAGGCCACTTCTTATTGTAATTACCTTGCATTGCTCGTTGCCTAACACCTTAGCAACTTCAGTATTGCTAGGTAAACCCCCTAGTGGTCGAGTGTTTTTTTGTTAGGCAAATAGACCAACTTGGGTTTCTAAAGACTTTATTGCAGCCTCCTAGTTCTGTAGTCTTATCTCAGTTCGGTTCATGAAGTCATCAGTACGCTTCATGAAGTGACTGTTCTCGGTCATCTAAGTATCATTCTTTGTCATAAAAGCCGTGAGAGAATTGCATACTTCCATTCAACCAAAGTTTTTGCCCTACCCCTCAGTGAATAGGGGAACAATTTTAATCCCAACATATCTTCATGTACTCCTTGGATCTTGAAAGAATTGCATACTTCCATGAAAGATTTAAGATGCTGCCTTGCATCTTCAGTAGCAGACCCACTAAACTGTCCAATTGTGTTCAACATGTTGAACATCAATGGTTTGAGCTCAAAGTGAGTTGAGTCCGTTTAGATCTTCCACCAGATAGTCTCTAACAGTGGGCTGCCTCAGCAATGGTTGCGGCAGTGGCTGCTTCAGTATTGCTGGTGGCAGTACATTATGATTAACAGGTGGAATTTGTCCTTTTGGTGGATCATCCATGACTTGGAATAGGTTGCGTCTCAGATGGTGTCTTGTGCGTTCAATCTCAGGATCCAACTCGTACAATGGACCACTCGGGTTTGCCCTGGTTATAAACCAAATAAATTAAATTTAATAAAAATTAAATAAATAATTAAAATTAAAGTTAGATAAAGAATGGTTAAAGAGCAAGAAAATAAAGAAAAACAAAATTTAGTTGCCAGTCCTCGGCAACGGTGCCAAAAACTTGATGCGTGTAATAAAAGCGTAATTGAGTGCAAGTGTATACGTTGCCTGATAAGTATATCGTGTATTGTCTCCACAGGGATTGGTATACTTAATATGTCTCCCCTTGTTCCCTTGATTCTGAAAATAAAGTAAAAACACAGATAAGTGGATTTGTTTAACTAATTAAATAATTAAATATCAAAACATAAAATAAAAGGTTAAGAACGATATAGAGAAAGCAGGTAGGATCTAACTGCGTAAATTAGTAGATTCAATTGATCTTCTTCTTGTCCAATGCAATTACACAACACTACTTTGATAGTACTGCAGATACAACCTCGACAGCATTGGTGTTCTCTGCCGCGGCAATCTCTTACTCTTGGGGAGAGGCATCAAAGTTCAACAAAGTGTCCGTAGTTGACTCCGCTCATCTCTAAGTCAGAGTTCTGTTGATGACTGGTCCTTGACGATACCTCTCGGTGTAAATCAACGATAACCACCAACCAATCCCACACTTCATTTAGCTGCTGAAACTCTTAACCTATCTCTAGGTCGAGTTAGTGTCTACAGCACCGTATTTATCCCTTTCGTAAATCTACACCTCTCGATGCTAGATAAATATATTACTTACAAACTTTTCTCTCGAGCTTAAATGCAAGAACAAAGAATGACAATAGAATAAGCAAACTTTGATATTATTATTGCATAAGAACAAAGAAACAAGAATCAATCTCCTCTCATTAATATCTACAACCTTCACGTATCCCTAAAAAATTTAGAACATTGTTAAGTACAATTCTTAGGGATAAGGGTTTCTCTAAAAATCGGCTCTATAAACAATATGGTCGGCTAGGGTATATATAGTCTTAACCTAGGTCAAACCTTTCATAAATAGACTTCAACTTGGAGTAAGGAACAAGTTTTCTTTAAGGTGTTTGATATTTCCAAGTTTGCCGCCTTCTAGAAGGGTTTTTCCGCTTGGTCTTTGACTTGGGCTTTTAGCGTGCTAGCCTGGTCCAATTAGTGCGCTGCATCTTCCAGAATGTTTTCTATATTTTTATCTTTCATTGCGCCTCCAATGTTGGTGCTGCCACTCTAGATTCTACCGCGACCTTGTCTTCTGCCTCGGCCTCAATATTGCTTCACTTCCGCTTCGGCCGTGGATATTCCTGCATGTATAGAATATGTAATAATATTTGCATTCTCTATAAATATTGACTTTGTAAGTAATGATAACAGAATATCCAATATTTACGCAAAGAGTCCGTATTTCAGTTCAAATTGGTGTATAATAGATACATAAAGTACCATGAGAAGAGTAGTAAATAACTGCCTCTTAGGCATTCATCAGTAGGTTTTGGTGATAGTCTGTCGGGGTTTACCATTCAAACTCCTATTTAGGTATATTTTCTTTCCCTTTTATTTAGGTTGTATTTTATATAATTTTAATGAAATATTGTTTTTTTAATAATTTAGTTGGTATATTAATATTAATTATATTAGATTAATATTATATATTTTATATTTATTTATGTATGTTTAATATTTATATTTTAAATTAGTTTTTAATTTATGTTTTAAATTAATATTTATGTACGTTTTAAATTTATGTTTTAGATTAGTTTTAATTTATGTAAAATTAATAGTTGTATCTATGTATTTACATTTTTAATTATTTATTGTATTATATATAACTTATTTTCTAATTAAGAATAAGATAACGATTTTAATTAATTAATGCAATGTCCTTAAATTCGATTTTAAGTGAAGCCAACTCTAATTGTAGTGGTGGTGGTTCGGATGCTTACCTTCGGTTTAGGTGTTCTTTTAAAATAAATGTTGACATCCAATTTAATTTAAATTTGATTATTACTTTAGTCCGAAAAATTTAATATTAATAAACCTGTAATTATCAAAGTAACAATTTTTGGGTGATGTGGGATGTTAATCCTTCCTCATCTATAACCGACTCTCAAACCCCAATTTCAAAAATCTCTAGTTTTATGATGTTTGGTCTACCTAAACGGTTGGTGATGACTCCAATTTCAAAAAAAATTCAAATAAAAAACCCGTTGGATGACATTATTTAAAAAATGAGTCAAAAAATGTTTTTCAACCACACACAAAAAATATTTTAGCAAGACAAGTTTTATATCAGATCGACACTTTTTAGTGGTTTAGAAAAAATATCTTTACACCTTATTTCCGTTTCAAAAGCAAAAAACAATAACTCTAAAACACAAACCGAGACACTTATGTGGAGCAACCTCGCCATCCATGATAACGTCCTAACACACTAAAATATGAAGACTTCAAACTTGTTGCATGATTTTAGTGCAATAGAAATTGTACAAGTGCAGACATCGCAAGTATAGATTAGATATCATCTCTATAGGGATTGGTTTGGGCCATTACTTAAGTTATCACACTATAAATAAAAACACAAGTTGATAATAGAAGTATGGAAGAATAATTAAAGTAAAAGAAACAAGTAGTAAAAGATAGATGAGATCGAATAAGAGAGAAGAAATCAAATTATCCTGAGTTATAGAGTGATGTTAGAATTGAATTGTCATGACAATTGAGTGTTCGCGCCGCTAGCTCGTTCCAGCAATTGGGATCAGTCAGATTGCCTAGTCAGTTCTTCGAATGTTTGGGCAATTGTGATGAGGGAATTGCTTGAGCTATTGAGCGACTACCTTTAGGTTCGGAAGCATTCTTAATTGGTTTTCGTTATCCCTAACACAAAACTTTATTAATAGTGCATTCCTTGATAATACATCCCTCCGTGAATCAAGGGTGAACAACAACAAATCTTACACTCCTATTAGCCATTGAAATCTTTAACTTATCCCTAAGTCAGATTAGTTCTCACAAACTTAATTTGAACCATGCTTATTCGTTTCGTGAATCTCACTCTCCAAATATTAGATAAATGGACCATTTTACGAGTTTCTCTCCCAATTCACTCGCAAACCAATTAAATATCAAGAATAAACAAACCTTAATTGAAAATAACTCAATACTTAGATAAAATCAAATCATTTATAAAAACCACAAAACAAAATAACTCAAACTAATTTACATTAATTCATGGCTAGGGAAGAAAGATTTAAGAAGAATTTAATCCCAAACATAGACCGAATATAAAGATGAAGAAAAGATGTGTGCGTGAAGTTCTAGCACTCTCTAATTCGACTCCCTTTTAGCTTGACGCCATGCTCTTCTATTTATAAGGCTTGACTTGGTCAATTCTTGTGATAAAAAGTAGAAACAAATATGTAACATCCCGAACCCGGGTGCCACATTTGGTCTACAAGCCTAACCCGTACCCATAGAATTTTTAAACAAAAAAGAGCTCGTTGGTCTGGATGTTGTTTAAATGTACAATGAGAGGAAGGATTGACTTGTAATAATTTGACTTCCTTTGAACACACTTAGCGGCGATCCATTAAGTAAAAATGATATCGAATTCGATTCTCAATGAGACAACATAATCCGAGTCAGGCCTTTCCAGTTCTTAATCTGCTATTTTTAACGTAAATAGCTATAAATAATCCACTCAAGAATCATTTTTTAAAGATAGGCTTGATAAGATCAATTACAAGAGAGAAAGGAAAGTTACAATGGATTGGGCCTTATAGACTGTAACTGACATGAATCTTGGAGTAAAAATCCATTTCAATGATCGACAAAATTAAAACAAAGTTAGCTCGAAATGATTTTATCATTGTCATTTTCAACTACTATTTTTTTGTCTATCTCAATCTTTATCTTTACTTTTAATTTGTTTACTTTAATCTTTTATTCATCACAATCTCACCAATCCCCTTTTATTTAATTGTTCGCAGCATCATGGAATTGAATCAACGCAAAATTATATCAAAAATTCAAAATTCCCGGTGGACCGACCCTCTTTGTACTATACTATTATTTTACTTATTTAATTTAAAGAGGATTAATTTATTTTGACGAGTAAAATGACGCTTGTCAAATTTGGTACCGTTATCGAGAAAATTTCTACAAAATACTGATCAAATTTCTTTTTTTATAACCAAGACCAATGGATAATCGAACAATTAGAGAGCTAACTACAGCTCTAGAGATACAACAACCATTTTTCCTAATGGCTAAACCCCATTTCAACTCAAAACGGGATTGATCCATCTTGTTCTCACCTATAATGCTTTGCCTAATGAAAGTCCATATAAACACCTTGAAGAATTTCATATGGTGTGTAGTAGTATAAAGCCTCAAGGAGTTCTAAGGATCTAATCAAACTAAGGCATTTTCTTTTTCTTTAACCAGAACGGCTAAGGAATGATTATTTTATTTACCTCCTAATTCAATTACTACCTGGATGATATATCACGTGTTTTCCTTGATAGGTTTTTCCCAGCGGCGAAAGCAAGTGTGAACTAAGGTGAAACATTTTGAGAATTCAACAAAAAGAATGCGAACCTCTTTATGATTACTGGGAAAGGTTTAAAAAATTATGTTCCAACTGTTCAAAACATGGTTTATTTGAGTAGACACTCATTCAATACCTTTATAAAGGAATGCTTCCGGTTGATAGGAAGATGGTAGATGTTGTTAGAATTAAAATATCTTCGAAATGAATATAAACCCAAGATCTATACATGTCAAATCATCAAGAACAATAAGATAAATAAACTGAATGTGGAAGCGTACCTGAATCCATTGATGAAGATTTTCCAAAGGGTTTGATCTTCCAAGAAGTTAGGTTTTCTCTTGCAGCACAACTCTCAGATAGGGAAAAAAGATATGCAAGTTAACCTAATTCTTGGGGACCATAACCTATTTATATAGTTAATTTAATAACCAATTATTAAGTATTTATAACTCTACCCCTTATCAAATTATAAATACACCTTATGGTATATAGACTTTTAATTTCATGATAATTTAATACCTATAATACGTATAACATAATTGTTCACTTAATTACGTGTTAAATTTTATAATAGCAATATACATTATACATATGTGCCCACTATTATTGAATTTTAATCCAACAATCTCCCACTTGGGCAACATATATTTCTTGACAAATGTATAACCCTATGAGCTCAAAAATTTGCCATCATATAATAGGTATTCTAAAACAATCTTGTCCATCAATTATATTCATATAGGATCAAAGCGGTCTTCATCATATCAATCATGACTGGACCCATCAATGGTCACGTATAAAAACATAATCCAATGACATAGATCAATCATGGATGCGTAGCATGGAAATTACATGTAAATGTGAACCGAACATGCCTGTTTTCAACTGGTCCTCCTAAACTTTAGTGAGATCAAACTTTATTGAATCCAGAGTGTGCCCAAACCAAATAACTTTATTTCTGCAGAAATTAACCTTAAACTAAAGTAACCAAAATTGTGTCTAAAACAAATGAGAATTTATCAAAATTACAAACTCCCACTAAAACTGAATATACTTAAATAATATTATACCCACATGATCAGTATGCTCATGAAAGACCTAGGGTGATATTTTCTCAATAAGTGCGCAATTATGGAGTTTGTACCAACATGCTCTATAGACACACAAACACTCTAAATTTTCTTTAACAACTAGAAACAAAATTTTAAAGTGTTCCTATTGTTTATAGAATAAATGATGCATATTTATTGTCACAAAATAACTGTAGTGGTCTTTCTATTCAATCTATAATTAGTAGCTCATGTGACAAGTCTTTTACATCAATATTCTAGTAGAATCGAAGCCTGTAAACTTGATGATCTCTAACTTACCAGAACTTCGATATGTGAGCATGTAATTTTTGTTTTCTAAAGGCACTTCATAACTCTCTTGGCTGCTATCCAACGGTCCACATTAGATTTACTTAAATATCTGTCTAACATTCTAATAATGTATGCAATATCCAAATGCATATATACTTAAGCATAAATTAGATTCTCAATAACTTATAGAATCTTTTATATTTTATAAATTTCAAGGTTACTTGTAGGGCACTAAAAAAATTGTCTTCTTTAGTAATATGAGTGTCACTTGGTTTACTCCCACTAAACTTGTAATACATACAATTTTCAGCTAAATTCATCTCAAAACCAAATGAGATAATCAATATAAAATTTATAATTTCATTAATGAAAGTTAAACTTAATCTCATAGATGGATTTCTTTAATTTACATACATTAATTTTGTATCATTAGACACAAATCAATGATTGTACCATATAATTAATTTATTCAATGTTGCCATTGAAAAACACAAGCTTAACATCTATCTTATGTAGCTCAAGATTAAAAACAACAAGTGTCAAGATTATTTTGAAAGAGTCTTTCAGTATAACTTGAGAGAAAGTCTCCACAAAATCAATGTCTTCTTTTAGAGCATATCCTTTAGATACAATACATGTCTTATACTTGTCCACATTATCATTTATATCCCTCTTGGTTTAAAATATTAATTTATAACCAATTGGTTTGTACCTTAAGGTAATGCGACAAGTTCCTAAACTTTATTGCCTTGTATAAAATTATACTCTTTTTTAAATAACATTTATCCATTTTTGAGAGTTAAAACTTTTATGGTTTGATAAAAATAACTGATCATGTTATTTTCTATCATTCCTTTATTATACTTATTTTCTTGATGAAATACTAAGTAATAATCCTTAATAGTATTTCTCTTTTCTCTCATGGATATCTTAAAAGACACTTTTTGAGGTTGTTGAGTTTGTTCTTCTAAAAAAAATAATTACCTTATCTTGAATGAGAGTTGTTCAATATTGCTTTGTTGATGTACTTGATTCACTTTTTGATTAATGATAGGTGTGAAAACCTAAACATCATCAAAAGTGATAGTAGAAATTAAATTAATATTCAATTCCTCCTTAACAATAATGTATCTAACCTTATTCTCCCTCTAAACTCAATATCCTAAAAAATAATTATAAACCTCTCATTAAAATAATCTTAATTGTGGGATCATAAACTTTACAACCCATTAACCACACAAAATAATCTAAGTAGTTGCTTATTTTTGAAGTTTATTTTTTTTACATTTATCCTAGCTTATACAAAAGAATCAATACTTTATAACTTATTGTTATTCCTTTTGAGTAGGACCTTTAGTAACTTCATTCTAATATATTTTTTTATTGCCCTTATTCTTAGAGACACTAACCAACGAGTACTAACTGATTGAGTATTTTTATAATTATAATGATTCAACTTTTCTTCCTTTTTAACACAATAAGAAATAATCTCATTTGAAGTTTATTTCTCCTTTAATAATTGTAACTAATTTTGAATTAGCTAAACTGCATAGGAAGCTATATTAAAATTATAAGAACCAACAATTGTTATAAAGTTTGATCTTATGTACCTTAAGTTTTGAAGCAATATAATATACTCCCTCATATTTCCTTGATCCTTTTACTTCATAGACGTCAAGTAAACTAAAAGTGATGTCATGTTAATATTAAAAAAAATTAGTAATTTTTTTCTCAATAGAAAACCCTTAGTATGAATAATTTCTTTATATTTGTGCTCTTAAAATTTTCTAAAATATTATACTTTATGATCATTAGACTTATACAACTTGAATAAACTCACCTCTCAAAAACTTATTTATGAATGCTTACCGCCGTGAGAGGTGCAAGTTGTTATTCACTTAGTGCAAGTTCTATGTTCATACCACCAAAAACTATATATAAGTGTCTTTTCTATTCCTTGAAATTAATTTCACTAAACATAAGTGTAAAATGTATTCAACAGATATTATAACAAAGATAAATTGCCTAAAGATAGAACAAAAATAAGTAAATAAACAAGCTCACATAAATATCCATAAGTAAACAATAAATTCAAAATAATGGTTAGTTCCCCTTAAGATACCAAGCATAACATTAATATCAAGTCTTTGGATAGTAAATATTAATTATAAGCAGTACTCTTGATGTAGCAATCAAATATTGATAATAAACTATGTCAAACAATAGATTAATCTTTGGACTAACGTATTGTTCATATAAAATACCACATAATTGTCACACATTTATCGCCACAATTGTCGTTGTAATTTGGCCAAATATTAATTTTATTTTGGGCCAATTAATAAACGCATAAATTACAAAGACCTATAATTATCTTAATATTTTAAATAAACTAATCTACACAAAAGCGGTCACTTTGGTGATATTATGTTTCAATTAATCTATTAAAATATTAGATATCCGAAGCTAAAATATGAATTTAATTATTTCAAAATATTTTTCTTAATTTTATCTTTTACTCAAGATAAAAAATAACCAAAGTAATAATAAATTTGAATAAAGGTAACTTCATCACAAGATATCGAACACTCCAATAATATTTTTAAAAAATAATAATTTGTAAGTGATATCTTGATGTAGTAATCAAACATTGATAGTAAGAATATGTTAAACAAAAATCTTCCTTTGGGCCGATTTATTGTTCACATATAAAACTAAATAATTATCACATGTTTATTACCACAGATGCACATGTAACATTATTAATTATTAATTTTCCTTTGGGCTAATTAATATTAGCATAAACTGAATTATATGCACAAAACCTTCTATATTTTAAAATAAAATAATTTTTACAATAAAGATCACTTGGTGACTTAATGCTTCAATTAATTTATCTTAAAATATATAACATAAATATATCAATATTAAAACTTAATATTTATAACATTCAAAGTTGAAATTTCTAATAACACTTGAGTTTTTAAAATAAATCAAATTAAGGTTGTCTTAATGGGTCTATCAAAATCCAAATAACCGAAATCTTTGATTTTTCTTCAAAAATTCCTTAAATATATTTTTACCAAAATTAAATTCGATCAAAACATTTAATCTTTAACTGAAAACAAAATACAAAAATACCATACAAATGAGTAATTCGTTTAATAATTACTTGAAACTTTAATATAATAATAATGATATAATAATCAAAAATGAATTTTTGATCAAACCGAATTGAATATATCAATACCAGATATATATTCTACAATCTAAAATAACATGTGATCAAAAATAAATACTGAATATATTAAACAAATAACTACGTAAAGTAGTAGTAAACTTTAAAAAGTAACATGCCAAAAGATTATTCAATCATACCTTAATAGACATAAACCGGTTATAAAGCTTTAATAGCTAACTTGATTATAAATTTTTTGAATCATGATAAATTTATCACGACAAAGCCCAAATTAATTTAAATTTTCTTTATTACTAACGATCAAAACTAAAATTTTGATCTAATCGAACTTAATATATATTTATTTCTAAAGGTTTAACTTAATACCGAATGATCAAAACTAAATTCTGATCCAACCAAAGTAAACATATATTTTAAATAAAATATATTTAAAATATATATTTCATAAAAATAAAGTAAATATGCTACTATCGAAGTAATTAGAATCCAAACTTAAAATTTAATTTCCAATTAATAGAAACCCAAAAATTAAATAAATTTTCATGCGGACAAAACTTAATCTTCATATAAATATAGATTGATTTCTATGATTTCCTATTTAATCGATTCAAACCCATGGACGTAAAACCAAACTGAATCCAAGGAAATAGAAACAATAAATGTTAATCCATTGGAAAAGGCCGAATTAGCGAAAAACCAAAATAAAATCATAGAAAATAAATCAAATTGATTTGTTCTTAAAATACGATAAATATATATAACTTAATCTCATACGATTAATTATAAAACCATATCAAAGTAAATAATCCATAAAATTATATTTAATTTTAGATCATAGCAATAAATTAAAACAAAAAACTTATGATCTTAATGATTCGACATAATTCTGGCTCTGATACCACTTGTTAGAATTAAAATATATTCGATATGAATATAAATCCAAGATCTATACATGTCAAATCATCAAGAACAATAAGATAAATAAACTGAATGCGAAAGCGTACCTGAATCCATTGATAAAGATTTTTCAGAGGGTTTGATCTTCCAAGAAGTTAGGTTTTCTTTTGCGGCACAACTCTCAGATGGGGAAAAGAGATATGCATGTTAACCTAATTCTTGGGGACCATAACCTATTTATATAGTTGATTTAATAACCAACAATTAAGTATTTATAACTCTGCCCCTCATCAAATTATAAATACACCTTATGGTATCTAACTTTTAATTTCATGATAATTTAATACTTATAACACGTGTAACATAATTGGTCACTTAATTACGTGTTAAATTTTATAATAGCAATATACATTATACATATGTGCCTACTATTATTGAATTTTAATCCAACAGATGCCACTAGGGGTGATAATGAGCATGACCGACTCGCGAGCTACTCGTGCTCGGCTCGGTCAAAGCTTGGCTTGAGTGAGCTCGACTTGGGCTCAGATTTAAACGAGCTAAGCTCGGCTCAAAAAACTCGTGAATAGGCTCGAGATAATTATATATAAACATATATATATATACATTAAAAATAATTTGTTTAGCAAAAAAAATAATAAAATAATTAAGAGTAAATTCACTAAAAATAAATTAAATAAAATAAATTGAATATTATCAACTAAAACAAATTTAAAAAACTATAAATAATAAATAAATAATTAAATAATAAAACACAATAATATAGAAAATTATCTATTTTGAGCCAAACCGAGCCAAACCAAGCCTGAGTCGAGCCTGACGAGCTCTGAGTCCAAGTCGAACTCAAGCCTAAAATTCTGATCTTGACGAGCCTCGAGCCAAGCTGAGCCCATATATGCCTATTTCCTAGCAGAGTCGAGCTTGTATTGGCTCGGGCTCGGCTCGGCTCGTTATCACCCCTAGATGCCACTGGTGGCGGTACTCTCATTTACATGACACCCAATGTAGCAAGAATATTGATTTCCACTATGGCAGCAAACTTATAATAATTCGAATCCTCGAGTGAACCTAGCCGACGGGTTTATAAGGTAAGTATATTTTTAATTGAAAACAAATTAAACAAATTAACTAACATAGTTAATTCTCTTTTTTTAGGAAAGATTAGAGCCATGAAAGTATATAGAGTTTGCACTATGTCGGATCATCCGAAAGAATGTTGCCCATTGTTACAAGATGTATCCGAGGCACGAGTTAATGTTGTAGGAAGCTTTCTGGGACCTCCTCAAAGACCCTATAACCCATATGACAATACTTTCAGTCTACGATGGAGGGACAACCAAAACTTGAGTTATGGATACAACCCAACTGCCAATCCAAAATATCAACGAGACCTCCTTTTCTAACCCAAATGCCATAGATTTCCTCCCTTGAAACAATTATTAAGAAATTAACCATATCTCAAGAAAAATTCCAAATTCAAACACAAGCCTATCTTTAAGAAATTGAGAAACAAATCAATCAATTAGCTCAAAAAATTGGTTGCCCAGAATCTCAAGCCCGATTACCATCCAAGACAAAACAAATCCAAGGGAAAATGTAAGTTCAATTACTATTCAAAGTCGAAACGTGAGCTACATGAAATAGTACCAAAATAGAAAAAGTCGTTATGTGCATTTAACAAAGGGGTATCGATACTATAGGTCGTTTTATCGAAACGGGTTAGCCTTTAAAACAATGGGTATCAAAACAGCTTGAAGGCTGTATCGAAACATTTTGAATATGCAAAAACTAATATCAAAATACCTATAGGGCGTATCGATACTGATCAACAAACTTTTGAAAAATAACATACATCTCAACGGTCAAAACATTTAATATTTTAAAATCATTAAAAAATAATTCAAGTATCGAAACGCTGAGTTGTGGTATTGAAACGATATTAAATATTTACTTTTATTTTAATTCAGAGGTGGTATCGATATAACTTTGTAAAGGCTTCGAAACAAAAAATCACAGTTTTAAATGGTATTGAACGATTTTGTACCAAAATACCTAGAAAAATTTAAGAATATTCTTTGAATTTATAAGCACGGTATCGATAGAATTATGGAAGGTATCGAAACGCATGGACGATTTTGAATGTTTTGGCTTGAAAATCTTAAGGAAAATAGATTTTGGGTTAATGTTTTGACTTAAAACACTTTGTTGACTTGTCAAATTGTTTTGACTTTAAAAATTTATTTACATAATATTCCTTTAGCTTATTTGTTATATTAAAATTGAATTTAGGTTTTATATTTTTGAGAATGATATTTTATGAAGTGTATTGTCTCGGTAGTAATATGACAATTAACCATCCGTAGCAAAGTGTACCATTCACCAGGATTGAAATTAGAAGGTATCCAAGGAATAGTACTTAGGATTAGACTATGAGCATGAAAAATATAAACACTGCTAAACTTAGTTGATTTTAAGATTTCTTTTCTTTAAAAAAGCAATAGAGACTTAGACTTTAGATTATAGCTAAAGGTTCCTATCACCGACTCTAGTGTAGTCTTTAGAGGTGCACATCATAGGCTCTAAGATTTATTAGTTTTTCCACATACTAGAGGTGCTCGAATTTGGTTCTAGTAGTCATAGAATAACACTTGAGGTGCCCGAAACTGACTCAAACATTATAAATATATGTAATACATATATTTATACATAGTTTAGGGAGAAAGGAAAACTAGAACAAAAATCTAAGTTGGGAGTAAGGATTAAAACTCAGAAAACCAACTTTATCATAGCTACATACACACTCATAAGACTTATAGTCTAGCTCCGAGGAAATCCTAAAACTCGAAAGTGGTAGAGCAAGAGAGGATAAGCAATAGTTCGAGTTTGGGTGTGTGATAAGTGCACAATAGTTCTATATTTTCTATCATATTTAACTCATTTGTTGCTTGTATTTAATAGAATTAGATGGTAATAATAGATAAAACTGCATACTTTTCTAAATTTCAACATCCATACAATTAATTAATATAATCACTAATTTTATGCGGGGTTATAAAAGCCGTTTCTTAATTTTTTTTTTATTTTAATTTCGAATAACGGAATTTGATTTATCGTTAAAAAATAAAAAAATTAAATAAATAAATCGTATACTAGATTCATGTTTTCATACTTAACCTTTGAAAACCCAAAAACATTTATATCTATAAATTATTATCTTCCTTTGGTTTATTTGCTCTTTATGTTATTATTAAATCAAAAATCCAAAATATATTACTATACTATATATTTTCGTTTCTTTTTTTATTTATTTTGCTATAATTTAGTTTTAGTTTTTTTTAATTTATTATCCTTCTAAATCTTATTATTTTCTTTATAAACTAACCCCCCCCAAAAAAATATTATATTTTACTAATTTATTTATTTATTTTTTCTTCTTTCATTTAGTCTTTTATACGTTTTATTATTATTATTATTTAATATTAAATATTATTATATTATCATTTTCTTTTATTATTTTTTTTATATTTAATAAACAGATTTAAATAAATAACCTAATTATAAATAAGAACCCATATTTTTTTATTTATTTAGAGTCTATAGTAAAAAGCCCAAGCATTTATTAATATTAAAACAGTCCATTACAATTAATTACATTCAACCCACATTAATAAACAAGCCCAACAGATAGCCATTAGCCTAAACCGGTAACAAAAAACCCTAATTAGCTAATCCTCTTGCGCAGTCAAAGGAGCGTCGTTAGATCTGACCCTTGATCTAACAACCAGGATGCAACAGAGGGAAGCTTTGAGAGCCTCCACGCGCCGCACGTGTTCTCGAATCGGCTCCCACGCGCGTGTGTAATACACCCCCTGCCTTTTCGAATGCTCCAAAAGCCTATTCGGCTTCCGGTCGCCGTTCGATGTCCCTCCGACAATGGTCCCCTCCTTTTCTGATGATGACTCGCACAAAAAAAAGTCATATTTCGTACAAGATTAACAACAAATTTCTGGCGATTTTAGAGACATACGAGCAAAATTTCAGAGCCGAATTTTAGAGATTCACAGAGCAAAAACGCAACATTTTCCAGAGATATCAGAAATTTCAGACGCAAGAAACAAGAATCAGAGTCGAACCAATAGAAAATTAGGCTTTTCCCCTGTATTTCTCGGTTATTAAAACCAAACCAAACTTTGTAATTGGGTTTCCCCCACCAAAAATCAATAGAAAACAGTTTCATTTCGAGGTAATAACCTCTGTTATTCTTTTGCATGCATAAAAAACAAGTAGAGAAACGAGTTTTAGGTTTTGATTTTACCTTTGAAGGTGTTCGAGCCCGTTCGAATCTTCCCTTCAGCGGCGATAAGCCCCCGGCCTTCATACCTTTTTGGTGAGCCATCGGAATGGAGTCGTTTTTCTCTTTGGGTTTAAAATCAAACAAGAAGTTTTGTTTCTGTTTTTGTTTTTTCTCAAGGAAAAAAGGAGAACTTGGTTATGTTTTTGTGTATTTGATGAGCGTAAAAGGTTTCGATTTCGTTTTTTACAAAACTGAAAGTGTTTTGTGTTTGGGAGTTTCAAAACGAGGAGATTTTCAAGGGTTTTCAAATTCGCCGGCCACCACTCGTTTGGTGGCGTGATGGTTTTTGGAAAAAGCACGACGGGTATGATAAACACTCAAAGATGTTATTTATTTTTCTAGAAAAAAGGTTTGAATATTTCAGAGGATTTGAGTCCTCTTTAGTTCTCGGTTTGAAAGAATGAAAAAAAAGGGTTGAGATAATTTTAGTTATCATTTATACTCAGCCCCCGTTTTAAAAATGGATATTTCACATAATAAAACCCTTCACTTTTCAGTAATAATACCTGAGGTCCTTGCCATGTTATTTTGCTTTACAATTTGGTCTTTAATTCAGTTATAATCTCTTTTTAATAAAGGTTTATTTTGTTTTGGGTCCCTTCGTACCCAAAGTAAGTTTTTAAGCCATTCTCCTCTTTTAAATTATTTCCTCGGTCCTCTTATTTACTTCTTATTGCAATCTGGTCATTGTTTTATTATGGTTTTTATTTCTTTAGATTTTAATCCCTTTTCCAGATTCAATATGTTTATTTTATTTGATAATTATTTGTTTATCTATTTATTGACTTGTATATATGCATGTGCATGTTTATTTATTTGTGGTATTATCGTTTATTTATATTTTTTTCATATTTTTTTATATATTTGTGCTATGTATTTTAAACTTATATGTTTATTTATTTTTCTACGTATTTGTTTTATTATGTCATGCATTGTTTATTTATTTGTTTATTTTTATTATTGTTCATGTGCTTAATTATTTTTGTAAATGTTGTATAGATTATTTTTGCTTAGTTCACACATCCTTAATTAATGAGCCTAATTCGATACGTTTTTATTTGGTCATAACGTGCCCGACACTAGGCATAGTGGTGGCGGTGTATGCGTTTACTTTCGAATAAAGATACGTTTAAAATAAAATTAAAATTGCAAATTTTAAACAAATTTTAATTTAATGTCACTTTAAATCGAAATTCCAAAATTAATTAAGTGGTTAGTTTGTAAAGGTGTCAATTTTAGGCGGTTTTAAACGCTAATACTGTTTTAAATCGTAACTGATTCCCGAACCCAAATCATTTCGAGTTTCTAGTTTTTACGGTGTCCGATCTACCAAAATGACCGATGGCGACTCCAACCTTTTTAAATCTTTTCCATTTATTTTTAAATTATTTTCCAAACCCTAATTTTATTTCGCTTTCTAAAATCCCTAGATTTCTTTTTTTTAAACCTAATTTCCAATTTTTTTTTTCAGAATCCCCTTTTCAAATTTAAATCCCTAATTTCCAAATTTCCCCTTTTTAATTTTAATTTCAATTTTCAATTCCAAAACTTATTTTTTAATTCTCAAACCCTAGATTTCTAATTTCTCGCAATATTTCAAAATTCCCAAATTTTAGGTCTAATTTCTCAATTCCAATTTTCAAGACATAATTTCTCATTTTTCCCAAATTAACGACTTTTCGATTCATTACACCTAAGAATTTTTAACGGGTCACTATAATTACTTAATTTATATAATATTCGGTAGAAAAACAAGTACGATTATAGTTTTATTTCTTAGATAGGAATTATGACACTTGGACATCAGATATTACTAAAAGATGCTGAATGAAATAAGATACAGATCGGACCAAACAAGGACAAAATGTAGATCAGCACTTGCCTGGGTGGTAACTTGGCCACAGCGACAGAACTGAAACGAAGACATATGGAATGTGATAGAAAAAGAATAATGAAGTGAAGTCGTTGAGACAAGCGAGATAAATAACAAAAAGAAGGAAAGTAAGACAAACCATGGTCAAAACTACGAAATTTAGAGTCCAATGGGAGTAAAACTAGGAAATAAAATAAAGGTCTTGTATTTAATTATTAAAGTTGTATTTAATTCTAAGTAGTATTCCTACTTTTGTGAGGCTTTGACCTAGGCTTAGCTTATATATACCGAACCCTAGGCATAGGAGAAGGCATCAAATAGAATTCAAGAGGCTCTTTTCCTTTACCCTAGCCACCATCTCCATATGTTATGTTCTAATTCTTCCACAAGGCTTAGGTTACTTTGTGTAGTAGTTATGGAAGAAGATTGTATTTTATTCAAATCTTATTAATACAAGTTCTTGATTCATAATTTATTCATTCTTGGTTCATACTCTTTCTTGCATACAAGCTTAGAAGATAAGTTTACAAGGAAAAAATATATTTGTCTAGACTTGGGAATGTTAGGCTCAAGAAACGAGTGAATACGAGATTTACTCTTGGGTGTTGACTAATCTGGTTTAGAGAAAATTTCTTGTTTCAACGACTAAAAGGAACGTATCATTGGTTGTTGTTCATCTTTGATTCCCGTTGGGAGATATTATCAAGATGTATCCATCAATAACACTCCGAATTAGGGATAAGTAAGAGCCAATAAAGGACGTTCTATCGAACTATGAGTTGTTGACTTCCTATTAAGGCATAACCTCGTCGAGGCAGCTAAGGCGAGCCTTCAGCAACCTACTGAGGCAGCAATCTCAATTGTTGCACTAATAAGACGAGAATAATCTGGAATTGGAATCCACACCATGAAGCAATTTAGCATAGCCTTCCTTTCATTCTTGAATTTCAATTATTTACTTTATCGCATTAATTAATTTAGTTAATTATAATCAATCCAAAATTACTTGTGTTTTTACTTTTTTTGTCGTGCAGGATCCGATAAGTTGCATAGGTAGATCCTTGTGGGATCAATATCTTAAATACTATAACTTGACAAGGTGTACGCTTGCACCATAAAGTTGTAAGACATCCTACGAACAATAATAATGAATCCCCATCGAATCACTGAACCATTATACTGAATCAATTAAAATTTATTGATAACACTTTCCAACTCAATTCCCTACCAAATTAGGAAAGGGTGTTATAAAAGAAAAGGATTATGTTTTTTCCATGGCGGGTTATGCAGCTATATAGTCTAAAGGGATAAAGCCCCTAAAAAGTAAGTTGATGAAAACCAATAAAGGGTCACTGAACAAGGTTTTTATTGAGCGCATGATTAGAAGTAAAGATGCGCTAACACTAGGGGTGGGCAAGATCGGTTATCCGGTCAATTTGAATAGAATTGGTCTCAGTCTCGATAATCATCGGTTCCTGAAAATTGGAACCAATCCTGGTCCCAATCATACTAGGTCTTAAATTTTAAGAACCGGTCCCGTTATTGGTGGGTACAGGTTCCAATATCGGGTACCCGATCAATTAGTTTATTCTTAAAAAATTTTGAATAATTATAGAAAAAATTTCAACCACCAATAATAATATTAAATAATAAAATTAGAATATTGTAGACTTGAAAATTAAAGTTTTAAAATTAGTCATACCCATAATATTCATGCATAAAGAGAAAGTTTGATAAGAAAAATAAATAAAAGAAAACCAATATTGAATATTTGGTATCGATCCCGACCCTACTAGGTACCCATCAGATACATGATCCAAAAAATCAAGATCTAGTCCCGATCCCACTGAAATCAATACCAGATAAAAATCTACCGGGTCTTACCCGGTCTGGGATCAGGACTGAGTAATCAATTTTTTTGCCCACTCCTAACTAACACCAAGGTTGGTTGGTACAACGAAGGCAGAAAATGACAAGGTAAAAGTAGAAACTACTGTATTTAAGGGATTGTGATCCGAGTTTTCAGTGTTCATCTATAGAGGTGGCAAACGGGTCATTCGATTTGGTTTCGGTTTGGTTAATTTTTGGGTTTGTTTGCATTCAGTTTATATTCGGTTTTTAGATTTGGTTCGGGTTTTAATTCGGTTATATGATAATTCAGGTCAATTCGGATATCAGATCTGAGATTTGGTCAAATATCAGATTAGTTGTTTTTGGGTCGAGTCAATATCGAATCATATGTTTTCGAGTCGGGTCCATATCGGGTCGTTCGGATCGGTTCAGATCTGGTCAATCTTTGAATTTTCGGGTTAATTTGATTTGAGTTGGACTTAAGTATGAATCTAATCGTGTATATTATATATAAAATTAATATTATATTTCTGTAAAAATATATCTTTTTATTTGTTCGAGGATAAATATTATTTTTGAATGAAAATTATTTACTTAAGACTTATTTTTATGTTACCAGGTGGGCTTTCTAATTTGTATCTTCAAATTAACTGTGTTATTTTCTTGTATGGATGTTTTCAAATGCAAACACCATTTGCATCATGGATTACTGGTTTTTAGTGTTTACTATGAGCAGATGAATCAAAACGGAGGTCTAGCTTTGATGGATGGAGACTTATTAACAAAAAATAAATTGATTTTTAAAGAAGGAAATGTGATATTAAACATTAAATTATTATCGGAGGTAGTGATTAACTAATATTATCATAATACAAAAAGATATAAAATATATATTATTTTATTATTTATCATATTGTTAAAAATAAATAATAGTAAAAATAAATTATTCATTTACTTTGACCCAATTATCGAGTTAAATCAGATTGATGTTCAGTTTAGATCGGTATTGAGCAAGTTAATTTTGGGTTGCTTCCGGTTCAGGTGAAAATTGGTTCGGGTGAAAATCGATTCGGATCAAATCGATTACGGGTCAAATCGAATCTTCTAGAATTCGGATCGGTTTCGGTTCCAGTTTCTATTTCTGTTCGGGTTTCGGATCACTTTAGGATCATCTTGTTCGGATTCAATTAAATTTCGATTCGAGTAAATCAGTTCGGTTTTCGATCATCGGATCAAGTTTGCCGAGTCTACTCATCTAGGCCATTATTTGTCAAAAAAAAATTGTATTCATATAGGCCATGTAAAAAAAATTTGTATTCATATAGGCCACTGGTACTGACTTTTATGAGAAGCCAAGTCCTAATTTGGGTCCAACATGTCAGACTATAATATTCACAATTTTCCTTTTATCACACTCCTCCCCTCTGCTGCTGAAATTCATTTTCTTAGCTTGAAAGAAGCAGGAGCCATCAAATATCCAACATTTGCAATGCTCACTGAAGCTGATGTAGATAATATGATGAACCACTTCCTAGCTCCTACTCGGGCAGCTTTTTGTTGGATATTCAGCTTCACAAGGCACACATATTTTTCATCACTAGTCATCATGGTTTACTTGTCATGGAACAAAAGTCCTCGGTCCTAAGTATACCATTTTCTATTTTGTAAATTAAAAAATACTAAAAAATTAAATTTTAAATCTCAACTCTAAATTTTAAAGTATATATATCTTAAAATATATATTTTACCTTTGAAATTTTAATTTTATTTTTTTATTTATGTCAACTCTAAAAGAAATACACTATCAATAATTTTTTTAACAAGCTAATAGTGAATATTATTGTTAGTGCTCAAACCCATGATCTCTAAAAACAATAATCGTTCTATTAACCACTTGGATTAAAGAACTCATGCAACTTTATCAATAGTTTAATCTTAAAATTTAAATTTATTTTTTTAGTATAAGATGCAAGAATCTAGAAATTTATATTCCGTTAATGTGACGGCAAATACCCTTGCTGATTGGGCGTTCACTAGTATTTTTTTTATTTAGAATGCCTTTGTATTTCAGATGTTGTAGTTCATGATGCCATTCCGTTAATCCCTACAGACGATAAACCATAAGCAAATATCTCTACACAGTGAAGGAGTTAAAATTTCAGTGGAGGCATAACATAAATTTTTAAATTTTTTAAAGAATAAATTTATAAATAAATATTTTTCTAAAAGATTAAGATAAAAAAAATATATTATTCCTCCTTTAATCTCTTAGTTTCATCTCTATCTACTCAAGTCTAACTTGACACGGTCATGGGTCCATACCTATTTAAACTTGTAATTAAGTCTAAATATCCCAAAAAGATAAACATGAATCGCATATGTACCAACCAAAGACTGGTGTCAAAGCAAAGCACTTGGCATCTCAGTGACTCGTTAAAACTGTAATGTCTTATTATTGTATCCAATACATTATATTTTCAGTGAAACAATGACAAGTCTGAAAAGACAAACTTAAGAAAGAAGACGATCAATTCATCCTGCATTCATTCATATGAATCATATCAGTAACATTTGAAACCCTGTATCGCTTTCCCTGTGAAATCAAGTGTGATGAAGCAATTCAACTCAGGGTTCCTTCTCATAAATATGTTGAAGATCATCACTTTTCCACTCAACTTGACATAGCTGTTCAGCTCCAACAACCCGGAGCTGATGTTACTGCTCAAATTCCTTGTATCTGATAACCTCACTGAGCTAACATATGTTGATACATTCATCCTCTCCGTTGCCCTAGCTTCAGCTATCCCTTTAGGTATCTTCATTTGCCCCACAACTTCAGACCCACAAAAAACACTTCCATTACTCTTATCAAATCTGAAATCTCCAAAGAAATTGGTGTTCTCAACGCTGACTTGTGTCACAAGCGTGAAGTTAAACGATGGAGCCGATGAATTATTCTCATACCTGAGATTTCTAACAGTGACAGATCCGATCTTGAGACCGGGAGTTCGGGGTCGTAAAAAAATGGTAGCGAACATCAAAAGGATCGATCCCTGGATCACCGTAGCAGCGAGCATGTAGACAAGACATTTGCTGTTTTTTTCTTCTAGTTTTAACACTTGGGGTTTGTTCCCCGCAAACTCCAGGTCGCTCCTTGGATAATCTTCAACAGCTGCCAATGATTTGGCCGGGTGATCTTGCATTTTTGGTTTGGTTTGAAGAAAAAGGATTGAGATTTTTGCGGATTTTAGAGCATGGGACAAATCAAGGATCGATATAATCAGCGTCTGCCTCTGGATGTTTTATGTTGGATTTTTTTTTGTATGAGTTCGAGTTGTTGATGTAGCGATCCTTTTTTTGAAAACAATATTTAAAAAACGGTTAAAAAGTTCAAAAGTTTGGTGGGATTTTAAAAATTCGGTATCCCGAGAGATGACACCTGAAGAACAGGATGCCACTCCTATTGGAATATTATTTAAATTTAAAAATCCGTGGGAATATTTAAAAATTCGGTATTCCGGGAGATGACACCTGAAGAACAGGATGCCACTCTTATTGGAATACCGTTTTAATTTAAAAATCGGTTAATCGGTTGGAGTCGCCATCGGTCGTTCAAAAAGGTGGATCGAACACCGAGAAAACAAAACCAAAGATGGGTTCGGGAGTTGGTTACGTTTGGGGAAGGATTAGCACCCCCATAACGCCCAAAAATTGGTACCTAAAGGTTCGCATCGTAATTTTTAAGAAAATATAAAATTTAAATTAAATTAATTTTTAATTTAAAATGCGTATCCTAATATCCACGACGATTCAAAAGAGATAACACCCGAAGAACGGGATGCTACTCCCAATAGAATACATCGGGATAATATTTTATAATAAAATATAAGCACAATTATATAACAACATAAATAAATTTGAATTAAATATAATACTAAAGTATATAGCTACATGCATGTATCTCATATGAAACCAAATAAAATAATTAAAAAGAAAAATAAAAACAAACGTGGAAAGCTTATAAAAGAAACTTTGTTAGAATAATTTACATTAAAGTGGTAAATATAATAATAATATAGTAACATATTAATATAGTTTTTATAATAATGTTAATAATATGTATTTATGATAATTATATAAATATAGACATAATTTAAACATAATATATAATTATGATAATAAGCATAATAAATAAAAACTAATAATAATAATAACAATAATATTAATATTGTAATAAAAATAAGAGATAATTATATAAAAGACAAATATAACAACAAATATGGTAATAATAAAGCAAAAAATAAAAAATAAAAAAAAAGATAATTATAATAACCTAGAATAATTTACATAAATATATATAGTTACTATATGTTTATATAGTTACATAAATATATATAATATATATAGTTACTACATAGTTACTATACATATAATAGTTACGGAATAATGTTTATATGGAAATATATATTATAATAAAAGTTAAAATTATAATATATATATTAACTAAAACAAATATAGTAAAAAGTATAAACATATGGTAATATATTAATAAGGTATATGGTAAAAGTCAAGCAAAAAAATCTATATGATAATAATAATAAACATAGTAATAAATAAAATATGAGAACAACATAATATTAATAACCATAATAATAATAATTATAATATTAGTAAAACTAATAATAATAATATTAATCCTAATAACATAATTATAAAAATAACAATAATATTAGGGGGAGGCAAATCTGCAAGAAAATAGAATTAAAGGGACTAAAACTATATAAACAGGGACCTAATTGCATAAAATAAATAAAATAAAGGATTAAATAACGAAATTAGTGACTAAATTGAAATAAACTGTGAACTAGAAAGCCGAAACAAAGGATATTGAAGACTGCAGGGACTTCACGCGTAATTTTCCCCTTCATCCGTGTTGAACGCGGGTCTGGGCCGGGTTGTCGGATCGGGCGTGGGTATCCAACGACAAAACGACGTCATTTTGTATCTAATATAAATACCCCTTTTTTGGCTTAAAATTTCATTTGCCCTTCATTTTATCAAAGCATCCCTTTGATGTTCATGTATTTCTCTGAAGCAAGGGCCGGCCGGCCAGCCTCCGTCCGCCGCACACGGCCGCCGTCCGCCGCGCCGGTGGTCGGAAATCAAAAAGGTAGATCTTTTTCGGTTCGTTTCAACACGAAGATTGTAGATTTGGGGTCGGTTTTTCAAGAACGCAAGCATGCAAGCCTAGATCTAAGGAGAAAGATAAGTGATTTTCGGTTCTTTTACCTTTTCTTTTTACTGTCGATTTGCTCTCGGTTTCTCCTTTCTCTTTTCCGATTAGTTTCGAATATTGGTGTTGTTTTTCTTATTTTTTTTCTCCGAATGTATCCTCTTTTTTTTATTTCTTGTTCGAAAAACTCCCCCCGTTTACAAGATTCTTATGTGGGTTTATATACCCACATTTTGTGCTTAAAATATTACATTAGAATATTATAAAAAACTTAAATCTTTCTCTGATCTTGCAGATCCGAAGTGACTAAGGCGGTGGGGCGGTGCTTGGGCGGTGGCCGGCCATTTGAACCAATGGATGAGTGCGTGGTGGCCACATGCGCTGACTGTGTAGTGATGGTAACAAAGGCGGCGACAGTTAGGGCATGTGTGGCTAATTAGGGTTTATTTCTTTATCAGATTAGGGTTTAATTTGGATTAGGTTTAATTTTTATTGGTTTGGGCTTTGTGTGTCTGGGCTTTGGTTGGGTTAATGTTTTGGTTATTATTTTTTTATAAATGGGTTATTACAGTTGCCCCTCTTTGTTCATTGTTGTGTAACGACAATAGAGCAAAGATAAGGAATAACCCATTTCGTCTGGTATGGTGAGGATTCATCTTTTGGTAAGGCGAGGGTTCTTTAGGTAAAGTTCGAGGTTCTGTTGGTAAGGTTGGGGTTCTTTCGTCTGACCACCGCCTCTTCTTGGTCTTGATCTTTTTTGCTGCTCCAGAACAAAATTCTTCAAAATTGAAACTTCGGACCTGCATCTTCTTCCTTGTTCGTTCTTCCATTAGGTTCCTATACGAGCAGATATCTTCCTCTATAGAGTCTTGCTTGTCTTCAGCAGAGTTTTTATGTTGCGAATCCTTCTTGTGTTGTCTTCTCATCTTTAGATGTCAATGCTGAAAGTTCTTCCTATATAGAACCTCCTGCGTCTTAAGTTGAGAGTCCTTCCTGTAATAAACTTCTCATTGTAGATTCTTCCTATATAGAATCTTTTGTGTCTTCAATCCCAAGTGCTCTTCCTATCGTAGAACTTCTTGCTAGAGATTCTTGCTCTCATAGAATCTTTCATCTTCAAAGGTTCTTCCTATATAGAACTTCTCGCTGAAGATTCTTGCTCTCATAGAATCTTTCGCATCTTCAAAGGTTCTTCCTACATAGAACTTCTCGCTGAAGATTCTTGCTCTCATAGAATCTTTCGCATCTTCAAAGGTTCTTCCTACATAGAACTTCTCGCTGGAGATTCTTGCTCTCATAGAATCTCTGCACTTTGAGTTCTTCCTATATAGAACTTCTTACTGGAGATTCTTCCTGTCGTAGAATCTTGTAAGTTCTCCCTATAGAGAACTTTTTGATAAAAACTTTTCTCATATAAAGTCTTTCATACTGTGAGTTCTTCCTGTATAGAACTTCTTGATTGGTTCTCCTCTTGAGTCTTGAGATTGTTGGTTCTTCTTGCAATGGAATCTTTCGGTTGATTCTTCTCTCGAATCTTTAGTTTGTTGGTCTTCTGGTGAATTCTTCTCTCGAATCTTTAGTTTGCTGCTTCTTTTTGCTTAGAATATTCATCTTGCAATCATGAGTTATTTCTTCTCTATTGTGTAGATTCAAATTCTTTTATGATTCTTGAATATCATCTCTCTTCGGTTTGGCTCATGGATCTTCTTTGCATTTTTCCCAAATGCACAGGGATCAACGGATTTGAATCGCCTTTACCGGTAGCCGTTTGCTCCAGACTAGTTGTACCATTTCCCTGGGTACAATCAGTTTGTACCAATCAAGAGATTGAATTTTTTCAAAGGATTTATCTTCCTTCGTCCATTTGCGAAAATAGATTTGGTGGACATTTGAATGGTCTTTAACTTGATCAATCATTTGATCTTCTCTTGCATTTTTCCCAAATGCACAGGGATTAACGGATTTGGATTACCTTTACCGGTAGCCGTTTGCTCCGGGCTAGTTGTACCATTTCCCTGAGTACAATCAGTTTGTACCAATCAAGAGATTGGATTTTTTTCAAAAGATTTATTTTTTTTGACCATTTGTGAAAATGGATTTAATGGACCTTTGAATAGTCTCTCTCATCTTTTGTCAATCATTTGGTATCCTTATGGAAGGATATCAAAATTGGTTTTAAGAAAAACCTCATTTTAAAAGGATCAAGTTTGGTTTTAAGAAAAACGTTCTTTTGAAATTATCGAATTCGATTTTAAGAAAAATCTCCTTTTGAAAGGATCGTGTTCAGCTTTAAGAAAAACATCCTTATGAAAGGATTTAGATCAAAAATTCGAATTTTCAAAAGTGTTATTGAGAAATGATCGAATTAAGAAATTCGACTGTAAAGGTTTTCTTAAGAAAGGATCGAAAAAGTTTCCTTAAGAAAGGATCGAATTAAGAAATTCGAATTCAGTGATGCCCCGGTTCTATCCGTCTTGACATTAAAATATGTCCTTAAGAAAGGACCGAATTAAGAAATTCATTTTTAAAAAAAGTATCCTTAAGAAAGGACCGAATTAACAAATTCGTTTTTGAAAAAGTATCCTTAAAAAAGGACCGACTTAAGAAATTCGTTTTTGAAAAGGTATCCTTAAGAAAGGATCGAATTAAGAAATTCGTTTTTGAAAAGATATCCTTAAGAAAGGACCGAATTAAGAAATTCATTTTTTGAAATAAGATCCTTGAGAAAGGATCGAATTAAGAAATTCGTTTTCAAAAAGTATCCTTAAGAAAGGACCGAATTGAGAAATTCATTTGGAAAATACTTTATAAAATGATGTCCTAATTCTATCCATCTTGACATCAAAGTGTATCCTTGAGAAAAGACTAAATCAAGAAATTTGTTTCCGAAAAGGTATCCTTAAGAAAGGACCGAATTAAGAAATTTGTTTAGAAAAAGGTATCCTTAAGAAAGGATCGAATTAAGAAATTCGTTTTCGAAAAAGTATCTTTAAGGAAAGATCGAATTAAGAATTCGTTTTTGAAAAGGTATCCTTAAGAAAGGACTGAATTAAGAAATTCATTTTTGAAAAAGTATCCTCTAAAATGATGCCCCGGTTCTGTCCGTTTTGACATCAAAAGGTCTTGTCATTGATGACGACTCGACATTGGATGATTCCTTCCTTCTTTTTTCACAATAATCAAGATATATGATACTCAAGCTTGTGTCTTCTTGATTGGTGCAGAGATGCACAAAATTCTTCTACAAAGTCATCTTCTTGAATATTATTTGTTTAAAATCCTGTACAAATATTCATGTTGAGGATGATGCATGGGCATGATGCAAAGATGCATATGTCATGTAAAACACTATTCTCACTATTAATGAGGATGCATAGGTGCATGCAATTCGTTAAATCTTTTTGGGTGTGCCAAATCTTTCCCTTTTCATGACATCACTTTTCTGATTAGGTAGACTTCGTCTTAGGTCTATCTCCCAATATCATTCTTGTGTCCCAATGAATATTTGCCCCCCCAAAAATTGTTTAATTGTTTATTCAATCCTTCAAGTCAAGTGACTTCAATTGGTATCATTTCTTCACCAAAAGAATGAATTGTTTCAAGTTTTGTTTCTTCTATTGTCTATTCAAGTCTGAACTCTCGTATGTACATGAGATATTTGTTTCTTGGGTAACGATGCCTCAATAATTGGTGTAGAATCTTCTTTCAAAATTCTATGTCTCTTTATATGCCGTGGCATTTTCTTGTTCTTCGGCGGGCCCAACCAAGAACTTTCTTTGTCATTTCTTTATTCAAGCACTGATGCTTTGTTCAGCTCTATCTAAACGAGTTTCTAGATATTTCTGACCTTGCTCGAAATTAAACACACGGTCTCCCATTGCTTTAATTTACAAGTGGAATGATTGCAATCTGAATCAAATTACCCAAATTAATTCGCAGTTTCAATGATTAATACATGAAAAATGTGAAAATGAATGCAAAAATATTGATTCTCAAATGGTCCTTAGAAAGACTTTCAAAGATTTCTGTTTACAAGAAGCAGATAATAAACTACATATCACATCTACGTTGTCATCTCAATCTTATGAAATAAAACTGTCACTTTTCGATACTGCTTTATGTCTTGATTGTGATGACGTCGTCGTCTTTTCCTTCAAAGGTCTATGATAATGAGATCGCATATCTCAAAGCCTTCAAAAAAATTATTAGGCAGTGATATTCAAATGTATGAATTGGATTGTTTTTTTCTCGATACGTGCCATTTGTCTGACCATCTTGTTTCTACACTGGTTTTTGATTGATCAAGCATGATACTGTAATATTATCGCTCTTGATATCAAAAAATATTTCTATCTCGAATGCCTTCTAAATTGGACCATTTTTGAATCAACATGACATGATATGATATGTTATGCAATATGAATGCAAAAGTGTTGATTCTTAAGTAACATCAAAAAGAGTTTCATTTAGATAAAGAGGTCCTGATTACAATAAGTCGTCATAACGCTAAATACAGATAGGGGTTAGCCTCTACACTTGAGACCTTTGTGTCTTGTAGTAACATCCGAACATGGGACCCTAGTGGTGTTCTGGAGCTGACACGCACCCTTAGTTCATGAGCTTCCATCACTAGTTCTGAATGTGGGCAACCCTTCGTGCCTGTCGCATAAAATCTATCATTTATCTTCGTTGGTCTCAAATTAACTATTCATCTTGTTGCACCCCATATATTATCCAGCTATTATCTTCTTGTAGAGCTCATTCAAAAAGAAACAGTCTCTCTCGACAGTCTTGGTAGGTATTCTCAAGTTCAGTGACCCAATCTTTCATGAACTCATTTTCGTTTTTACAAGGTTTAAGTCAACATCGAAATCCTGGTTATGATAACCCTGTAAAAACTCATCCATTCGCGTAATCTGAACTCCATAGTCTTCATTTTTGTGATATGCTTCTAATGCTCTTGTCTTGTTTCCAATCTGTTTCCGATTTGTTTCATACATTCAAAGATAATGATCATATCGAACTTTTCATAAAAAGAAACAATAGTGCCCAAGACTCCAAACTACGTCAAGGCTCAAAACATATGCGCATCATTCTGGTCATTCAATAACAATGATGTATCGCTAAATTCGTGTTGGAAGATTTCCTTCAAATCTAAATCATGGTTCTGCCATATCTCTTTTAGCTCATCAAATTTATTCTGTTTTGAAATGATCAAAGTAGGCTCCATAATTTCTGACACGTGGTCTTTTGAGAAGTTGTTTTCTTTTTATATTTGTATGCGTTCAGACCACCCCCATACCATAGCGTTAGCACTTTTATTGATACAGAACCTCTCACCCATAATTGAACGTCTTCTTGAATGTACTTTTAAATTAAACACCTTTGTATGAAATGATATGCAAAATGGATGAAAAAAGAAAACAAAATAACAAAACAAAAACAAAGGAAATAAGTTAGTAGTTAATCCAAAAATAATACACAAATAAATAACGTAATGAAATAACAATAAACAATACAAAGCATATAATATACAACAAGCAATAAAACACATATATAAAAAAAACTAAAGGGAATTTCTAAACGGGCAGCATAACGACGCAGTTTTGAAAGGGTGGGTTTATAAGGTTCACTATATGCGTTTCAGTTCTAAAGTAAGCGATACCCGAACTGTCGCTGTGGACATCGATTCGGGGGAATATGACCCTTAATTATACGGAGGTAAGGACCCCACAAAATATAAAGACCAAAATTCCGAAAATGAATTACAACACTATACGGAGGTAAAGACCCCACGAAGCAAAGTAATCATTCTCACTTAAGGGTTCTTAATCTAATGCAAATGGAAATTAGAAATTAATTTAATTAAAATTTTATATTTTCTTAAAAATTAAGATGCGAACCAAACTAAGGCTTAACTCCTAAAAAATTACTCCCCAGCGGAGTCGCCATCTGTAGCGATCCCCTTTTTTTGAAAAATATTTAAAAACGGTTTAATGGTTCGAAAGTTTGGTGGGATTTTAAAAATTATTCTATTTTATGCAATTAGGTCCCTGTTTATATATTTTTAGTAATATTATTTAAATTTAAAAATCCGCGGGAATATTTAAAAATTCGGTATTCCGGGAGATGACACCTGAAGAACAAGATGCCACTCTTATTGGAATACCGTTTTAATTTAAAAATCGGTTAATCGGTTGGAGTCGCCATCGGTCGTTCAAAAAGGTGGATCGAACACCGAGAAAACAAAACCAGAGATGGGTTCGGGAGTTGGTTACGTTTGGGGAAGGATTAGCACCCCCATAACGCCCAAAAATTGGTACCTAAAGGTTCGCATCGTAATTTTTAAGAAAATATAAAATTTAAATTAAATTAATTTTTAATTTAAAATGCGTATCCTAATATCCACGACGATTCAAAAGAGATAACACCCGAAGAACGGGATGCTACTCCCAATAGAATACATCGGGATAATATTTTATAATAAAATATAAGCACAATTATATAACAACATAAATAAATTTGAATTAAATATAATACTAAAGTATATAGCTACATGCATGTATCTCATATGAAACCAAATAAAATAATTAAAAAGAAAAATAAAAACAAACGTGGAAAGCTTATAAAAGAAACTTTGTTAGAATAATTTACATTAAACTGGTAAATATAATAATAATATAGTAACATATTAATATAGTTTTTATAATAATGTTAATAATATGTATTTATGATAATTATATAAATATAGACATAATTTAAACATAATATATAATTATGATAATAAGCATAATAAATAAAAACTAATAATAATAATAACAATAATATTAATATTGTAATAAAAATAAGAGATAATTATATAAAAGACAAATATAACAACAAATATGGTAATAATAAAGCAAAAAAAAAATTAAAAAAAAATAAAGATAATTATAATAACCTAGAATAATTTACATAAATATATATAGTTACTATATGTTTATATAGTTACATAAATATATATAATATATATAGTTACTACATAGTTACTATACATATAATAGTTACGGAATAATGTTTATATGGAAATATATATTATAATAAAAGTTAAAATTATAATATATACATTAACTAAAACAAATATAGTAAAAAGTATAAACATATGATAATATATTAATAAGGTATATGGTAAAAGTCAAGCAAAAAAATCTATATGATAATAATAATAAACATAGTAATAAATAAAATATGAGAACAACATAATATTAACAACCATAATAATAATAATAATTATAATATTAGTAAAACTAATAATAATAATATTAATCCTAATAACATAATTATAAAAATAACAATAATATTAGTGGGAGGCAAATCTGCAAGAAAATAGAATTAAAGGGACTAAAAATATATAAACAGGGACCTAATTGCATAAAATAAATAAAATAAAGGATTAAATAACGAAATTAGTGACTAAATTGAAATAAACTGTGAACTAGAAAGCCGAAACAAAGGATATTGAAGACTGCAGGGACTTCACGCGTAATTTTCCCCTTCATCCGTGTTGAACGCGGGTCTGGGCCGGGTTGTCGGATCGGGCGTGGGTATCCAACTGCAAAACGACGTCATTTTGTATCTAATATAAATACCCCTTTTTTGGCTTAAAATTTCATTTGCCCTTCATTTTATCAAAGCATCCCTTTGGTGTTCATGTATTTCTCTGAAGCAAGGGCCGGCCGGCCAGCCTCCGTCCGCCGCACACGGCCGCCGGCCGCCGCGCCGGTGGTCGGAAATCAAAAAGGTAGATCTTTTCCGGTTCGTTTCAACGCGAAGATTATAGATCTGGGGTCGGTTTTTCAAGAACGCAAGCATGCAAGCCTAGATCTATGGAGAAAGATAAGTGATTTTCGGTTCTTTTACCTTTTCTTTTTACTGTCGATTTGCTCTCGGTTTCTCCTTTCTCTTTTCCGATTAGTTTCGAATATTGGTGTTGTTTTTCTTATTTTTTTTTCTCCGAATGTATCCTCTTTTTTTTATTTCTTGTTCAAAAAACTCCCCCCGTTTACAAGATTCTTATGTGGGTTTATATACCCACATTTTATGCTTAAAATATTACATTAGAATATTATAAAAAACTTAAATCTTTCTCTGATCTTGCAGATCCGAAGTGACTAAGGCGGTGGGGCGGTGCTTGGGCGGTGGCCGGCCATTTGAACCAATGGATGAGTGCGTGGTGGCCACATGCGCTGACTGTGTAGTGATGGTAACAAAGGCGGCGACAGTTAGGGCATGTGTGGCTAATTAGGGTTTATTTCTTTATCAGATTAGGGTTTAATTTGGATTAGGTTTAATTTTTATTGGTTTGGGCTTTGTGTGTCTGGGCTTTGGTTGGGTTAATGTTTTGGTTATTATTTTTTTGTAAATGGGTTATTACAGTTGACACCTGGAGTTTTAGATATTATTAACGGAAATGCAGGGGACTTAAGCGCGTTGAACAAGTGTCGAAAGGAGAAATTATTACATAAACCTTTTCCATCACTTAAGATATAGTCTTAAAAAATTAAAATAAGACATAATATATTTTTTCATATTATATTTACACAAAAGCATCATCTAAATCATCCACTTTAATGTATTTGATTTAAAAAAAGAAAAAATATTACCAAAAATTTTTATGTTGTCTTTTTTTTATTTTCAATTTTTCTAATTAATTTTTTCTAATCTCTAACCCTAAAACCTAACCCTAACCACTAACCCTAACCCTAACCTAAACCCTAAACACTAACCCTTAAATTTTAAACCTAAACCCTAACCCCTAACCCCTAACCCTAACTTTAACCCTAAACATTAACCTTTAAACCCTAACCCTAACCCTAACCTAAATAATAACACATAACCCTAAACCCTAAGTCTAACCCTAAACCTTAAATTTAAACCACATAAACCCTAGACCCTAAACCTAAACCACATAAACCATAAACCACTAATCCATAACCTTAAACCCTAAACTCTAAATCCTAAACCTCAAATCTATATAAAAAATTAATTATAAAAATTTTAAAGAACAAAGAGAAAGATGACATAAGAAATCTTTGATAATATTTTTTTCCTTTTTTAAATCAAAGACATTAAATTAGATGATTTGGCCAATGCTTATGTGTAAATTTGATATGGAAAAAAATATATCACGTGTCTTAATTTAATTGGTTGGGACCATATCTTAAGTGGTGGAAAAGGTTCATGTAATAATTTTTCGTTGAAAGGGGTTGATAAACTTGAAGAATTATACAATGAGTCTGACTTATCACATCAGTTATAGTACCATCCAATTGTAATCATTCATTTTAATATTATTTTTTATATTATTTTTTCAATCAATAAATCTTCACTCATTTTTTCTTTTCATTTAAAAAAATTATTTTCTGAAAATTAGATTAATGATATGAATAATTAATGGTACACTAAGTGGTTATAATTGATTAGGGACCACGGATGATGTGGCGAGCCCTAACAATCAATGGAAAATAAATTTTTACCGATATTTGCTCTACGCTAGTTCTTTGTTTATTTTTTTTCAACATGTAACCTTTTGTTTGCTTCATAGATATCTTTCAATTTTATTTTTATAATATTTCAAATATATAAATATTGACACCAATTTATCGTAAATTATTTTTTATTATAGTTTTAGTTGATATATTTCATATATTATAAATATAATGAATTTGATTATCATTTATAATTTAATTTTAATGAATATATAATTATATTTAATATGAATTATTATTTTTTATTTAAAAATTATATATATTCATTTTAAATTTCTAAAAAAACACTTTTAAAAAGGACTTTTCTCAAAACACACTTTTAAAAAATAATTTATATATTTTTTATCAAAATTTTCAAATAAAAATAATTCATTTACTAATATTTTTATATTTTATTATATTTAAATTAATATTATAATATAAAAGAATTTAATTATCATTTATATGTATATATTTTAACTTATAGCATAATATCTAAAATGGTCATTTATCTTCTCAAAAGCATATTTTGACACTACTACTAAACACATTTTTTCTCAAACAAAAAATTTTAAAAGAACTTTTCCACCTAATTTTTTCACCATACTTTTTCACCGCACTTTTCAAAAGCAATGTAAACTGGCCCTAAGTACGCCATGCTCGATAGTCTTGGTCATTTTTTCTTTTCTATTCAACTCGTTTTGGTGTTTAGGATGCTACAATGATGAATAATGAATAAAGTTGGTTAGAGTTTGTTGTTGGCGTTTGTGAGCTGGCATATGGTGATCTGGAATCTGTTTTTGCATGTTGTTAGGCATGTTGGTTAGCATGCTGAGTACAACAGTTACTTGTATAAATTTAACCTATCTGTCAATAAATTCTTTACCCATTTCTTCATATTCTCAATACTAAATCTCTGTGTTCCAAAAAAAAAAAATCAATACTAAATCTCTGATAGTTTTTCATCATGTGTTAATCGTCAGGGTGCTTCCGATCTAATACGTTGTTGTTAGTTCGTTGCATTTGCTTCTCGCTCGCTCTTGCTCCGCTTTTCTTCAGGCTTTTTCCATGACATTATCTCCAGAACCTACCTTGCCACTGCCTGATATTGATACTTTCAGTAGCTCTCTTTCAAAGATGAGCAAATCATTCACCAATAATAGGGTTATTATCATCCAGGATGAATCAAACTTCCTTCTGTGGAAGCAGCAGGTCTTGCTTGCAGTTTGGAGTCATCGTCTTGAGAAACTTCTCACTGGTGCTCTCAAGCCACCTCCGGCCATCGTTCGTGATGATAATGGGGTTCTCGTTGCCAATGAAGATTATGAAGCATTTGTTACGCAAGATAATACACTGGCATAATGGTTATCTCCACCATCAGTACCAATTTGCTATCCTAGTTTGTTGGAGCTTGACGGAGGCTATGGAGTCCTTGTTAAATTCTATCTTTGTTAGATTGTAATATTTAAGATATTGATCCCACGAAGACTGAGTCGATTCTACTACTTCTTATAACTACACTTAAGAAAACTAAAACATAAGTAATTGGATTGGATTAATTGCATTACCTAAACTATACTAATTTATAAAGAGATAATAATGAGAAAGACGAGGTTAGATTGAATGCTTTGTAGAGAAGAATCCAATTATATTGCTAATCCACTTATTAATGCAATGGGTTGAACTGCCGCCTCGGTGGATCGCACAAAGGATCACCGAAGCTGCCTAGGCGGGGTTATGCCTTGTCGACAATTCAACTTTTCATAGTTTGATAGAGTATCCTTATTTGTCTTCTTCCTTATCCCTAAGCGAAGATAATTGTTGAAATCCACATGTCTTGATGATACCTCCCGGCGTTAATCAAGGGTAGATAACAACCTTACATGCGTTTTGTTAGTTACAGAAATCCTAATCGGATTAGTCAATGCCCTTGAGCAAAAATCATATTCTCTCATTTCATGAGCCTAACTCTCCCGATATTAGACAAATGGATATCTTTTCACATACTTATCATCTTGAGCTCATATGCAAAGAAAGTTAAGTACCTAGAAAGAATAAACTATGAAATAAGTTTTGCATTAATAAATATCAATAACAATGTAACCTTCTTCTCCATCTAATCCACAATAATCTAAACCTCAAAAGAAGTTTAGAACATATTATGGTCGGCGGCTAAGGATATGTTATGTGTAAAAACCGACTTCTCCTCCTAAACCTAATAAGTTCCTTATATAGGCTAAGCCCTAAGTTGATCTTTCCATGCAAGGAAAGAGTTCTAAACAGAAAAGAAATCTAATTCCTAATTAAATTATATTAAATAAATCTTATTTCTTAAAATATCTTTTTCCGCGGTTTGGATTGGGCTTGACCTCCTAACTGAGTCTTCTTCTTTCTTTTACTCTTTGTCTTTCGGTATCTTTTTCTCTTTAAGCATCACTTGTCGTCTTTTTATACTGTCGCAGCGAACTTCAGAATGCTGCCATGACAGATGCTTCTTTTTCAATTCAGCATCTATTTTCTTCTTTGACTCTTTCTATGATCTAGTTTCCTATCTAAGAAAGAAAACTATCAAACATATATGTTTATGCCAATTAATGGGTAAATTCATAAAAGTAGTATTCGTATGCTGAGATATAGAAAATAATCAGAAATATTTATTATTGAATTTAATTCTGTCTTTATTAGCAATAAATGAGTGGAGAAATAATGTGAAAATTGAAGATTTTTAGGCACTTATCAGAGCTAAAACTGCCACTAAAATCTAGACGATGATTCTTTAGTTTTGTGCTAGTCGTTCCACAACTATAATAATGAGTCTTCATTATCGTCTTCGATCTTTAAAGAAAGACGATCCATCGATGCGTGCCTTTATCTTTCAAGTTAAAGATGTGTGTGATTCTCTCGCTTCATGTGGAAATCCAGTTTTTGATCTTGAGAAAATTGCAACGATTCTCGATGACTTAATAATGGAGTATCAACCATTTGTGGCTATCATTACTACTAGTCAAGAACCTTATACCATAGAGGCTGCCACATCCCTGTTGATTGATGCTAATACTCAACTCAATAGCTTTCATAATTATGCTTCATTTTCCCCAAATCTCAATACTGTCCAGATGTCTGAGTCTGTAGGTATGCCTGGAACCGATGCTGGCATAAGTTAAACAGGTGCCTTATCTAGACCATTTCGCCCGCAAACAAATCAGAAAGGTAGTGGTCATTTTACAAGAACTCGACTTTAATGTCAGTTATGTGATAAATAGGTTCATCTTGTCAACCGATGTTGGCATAGGTCCGATGAAACCTTTTCTAGTTTTAGTGCTCAATCTTTTGCTCAACATCCAGTTTAAGAAGCACAAGTTGCTTTGAATATGTATGTTGTGAATACTGAATGTTTGGATCGTGGTGGTATTGCTTTAGGGTCAGGTTGTCAAGCTGTTACTGCAACTGCGAATACAAGTTAGTGGTTTATGGACACAGGGGATACTCATCATGTCACACCTGAAACTGGTTTGCTTGATGATGATACAGATTACTCTGGCCCAAGTAAACTCTTCGTTGGTAATGGCATGGCTTTGCATATTCATAAAATTGGCCAGAATACTTTCACCTCTCATACACGTATACCACATATTCATGCTTGGTACGGGATGAGGATACTAGAGCTATTGTTCTACAAGGACAAGAAGTCGATGGTTTTTATAGCTTAAATAGTTTACCTAAGCCTGTTTTTTAATTCAATAAATGTATGCCACCACCTGAGTTGAATTTAGTGTTTAAACCTCTTGATGTCTATGATCTTTGGCATCGAAGATTGGGTCATCCATCTAATTTCTCTAGTTTGTAAACGATGTAAAATTCAACTACATGACTTGAGAAATGAAAATGAAAGGGTTTGTGCTGCATGTCAAATTAGTTAAAGCCACAAACTTTCTTTCCATTCCTCAGATATTATGTATACGACCCTATTTCAGCTAATTTTCACTGATCTTTGCGGGCTATCAAATGTTTCCTCAAAAGGTTTCACTTATTATGTATCCTTTGTTGATGCATTTTCTCGACATATTTGGTTCTATCTATTGAAGCATAACTCTCAGGCTCTTATTGTCTTCCAGTCTTTTTGAAAACTAATTATTACTCAGTTTAATGCCAAAATTAGGGAAGTCTAAAGTTATTGGGGAGGTGAATAAAGGTCATTATCTTCACTACTACTTTAGGAAGGTATGGTTCATTAAATCACATGTCCTCATACGCAGAATAGGATTGTGGAAAGGAAGCATCGCCACATTATTGAGTTAGCTTTAACTCTTCTTGCACAAGCCTTCATGCCTATACACTACTGGTCTTATGTCGTTACTACTACTATTTATTTGATCAATCGCTTACAGATCAAGGAGTTAGAAGGGGTTTCTCCATACGATAAATTGTTTGCCAAGACTCTTGATTATAGGTTTTTAAAGGTCTTTGGATGTAGGTTCTATCCTTATCTTAAGCCTTCTCATTGTCACAAACTAGAGTTTAGATCCTCTCCATCAGTGTTCTTGGGTTATAGTCCCTCACATAAAGGCTACTGTTACCTGGCTTCAGATGGTAAAATTTATATCTCTCAAAATATGATATTTGATGAGTCAATATTTCCCTTTGCAGAGCAGCCTGGACCTCAACCAGACAAGAATCCTTCAGCAACTAATCATCGTGCTCCTCAGTCAATTCTTTTGGTGGCAGAATTGACTCTTGGCAACAAAACCTCAATACATCCAACTATGGCCACTCCAACAGTACCAACTGTTGTAACTAATGGGCTATACACGAGGGTCACACCTGAAGTACCTGATGAAGATCTCCCTTGACCTACATCACCATTACCTACACATCCATCTATGACCACTCCAGAAGTATCTACTGTTGCAACTGGTGGGCTACACACGAGGGTCACACCTAAAGTAATTAATGGGCTACACATGCCCATGATGAAGGTGCATCAGATGGTGAAGATCACGAGTCTGCAGGTATGCTTGGAATACTGGAAACTAGTGAAGCTGATCATGAATTTTTTGAGGAACATAGTAGTTCTAGTCTAGACTTAGCAAAGAGGATAACAACTTACAATCTTGTCAAGACCAAGTTCTTAATTCACATCATATGGCGACCAAAAATAAGTCAGGGATTTATAAACCGAAATTATATTATAGCTCTATGGTGATAAATGATCTGCCTCTTACAATTTATGATGCATTACAATGTCTCAAGGGCAAAGCAATTATTATGAAAGAATATGAATCTCTTCAACGAAATAACACATGGACACTTCTAGTGCTTCCATAAGATAGAAGCTCTATAGGATGCAAATGGTTATTCAAGGTGAAAAGAAATGTCGATGAAAGTGTTTCAAGATACAAAACTAGGTTGGTTGCAAAAGTTTTTTCTCAAGTTTCAGGTAGAGATTTCATTAAAACCTTTAGTCTAATAGTGAAATTTTCAATAGTAAATGTCATCCTAGCTCTTACTGTTGAGAACAAATAGAAACTTAGGCATATTGATGTCAACAATACCTTCTTAAATGGAGATTTAAAAAAAGATATGTACATGGAGCAACCTAGTGTGTTTGAGAAATGTGCTGAAGATGAGAGCAGGTTAGTGTGCAAGCTCAACAAGGCCTTATATGGTTTATGACAGGCACCAAGTAATTAGTATTCCAAGCTCAAGGCCTATTCGGTGAAGATAGATTTTCAAAGAGCTACAACAGACTCCTCTTTATTTATCTAGAATAGTAGTAACAGTTACACTTATATCTTGGTATATGTAGATGACATATTAATTATAGGAAAGTCACATTCAACAATTGATGAAGTAATGGGAAAACTTAGCAGCAAATTTAGCTTAAAGGACTTGGGATATCTAAGCTACTTTCTCGATATTGAGGTGCTAAGATGTGATGACAAGATTTTTTCAGGCCAAAGATGTATGTTTCTGAATTTTTGGATAGGTCCAAGATGGATAAAGCTAAGGCAACAACAACTCATTTGTTACTTACTGTTAAGTTGAGTAAAGATGCTGGCAGTCCTATAGTTGATGCAAAAGGTTATCGAAGCATCGTTGGAGTTTTGTTATATCTATGTCATACTAGACCGGATATAACCTTATATGTTAATAAAGTTACGCAGTTCATGCATGCACCATGTAAAGGTCATTGAGAGGCAGTAAAAAAAATTCTATGATACTTAAGTGGCACACTACATTATGGTCTTGTTTTTTGTTAGGAAATTAGACTCTCAGCTTGGTAGCATTTGCTGATGCTGATGGGAATAGTAATCTTAGTGACAGACGATCAACTTCTAGAGGGTGTGCGTATCTAGAGAATAGCTTAGTAACTTAAAGTTTAAAAAACAAAAGAGTTACAGGTTTACTATGAAAGCTGAATATAAGAGTATTGTTGATATTATCTCAGAGATCACTTGGACAAGGTCTCTTCTGTCTGAGATGGGGATGACTCAGGGTGAAGTTTAAATTATTTAGAGTGATAACTCTAGTGTTGTATCCATGAGCATGAATCCCGTTTATCACGCAAAGACCAAGAACATGGAAAGATCGCAGCTAAGATGGTTTAAATCAATTATATTCCAGTCACTCATCAAGTAGTTAATGGATTAACAAAATTCTTATCAACTGTGTATTTTACTGAATTTTGAAATAAACTAAATGTAATGTCATGTGATGAAGCATGTAAGATGAAACAGAACAACTAGAAAAATGGGGTGAATGTGAATGATGAATATAGTTGGTTAGAGTTTATTGATGGCGTTTGTGAGTTCGTATATGGTGAGCTAGAATCTGTTTTTACATGCTGTTAGGTATGTTGGTTTGCATGCTGAGTACAACAACTACTTGTATAAATTTAACCTATTTGTCAATAAATTCTTTACCCCTTTCTTTATATTCTCAATACTAAATCTTTAATAGTTTTTCATCATACATGAAGACAGTTTGCATAGTTGATGGTGTAGCTTGATTGCTCTTTTTCCTTCCATTAACTTTGTGCTTTGTTCTTTCTTACCATTGATTTCTTTTATATATTATCACATATATTATTTCCTTTCGCTTAGATCTAGTGAGTTCTGTATTCATAAAACTCTTGTATTTTAACTCTATTTATTTAAATTGTATTAAGCAAATGTTTTATCAAACTGTATTTGGAACTCCTAACTAATTTAGAATATTTTAACTGCTTTCGTTACTTGATAATGCTTTTAATTATAATGACACGGTTGATGATATGATTTTAATTATCTCCGAAATAGAAAAATATTATGGGAACAGGTTGGACTTATGGCCCAGTAAAGCATCTAGGTCGAGGTGTTACAAATGAGCCAATGATCAATATCAATGAACAATATCCAATATCTATGACCAATATGCAATATCATTAAGTCCTTTAAATAATATTAACACTTGGATAGATGAAAATAAAGGATACACAAATTTCTACGTCTCACCAAATTAATAAATGGTCTAGTCCATCATCCTCGTCAAATGATCAATATTGAACATACCTCAGTCTCACTAAATAAAGGTTATAGACCAAGGAAGATTGTAACACCCTAAATTTGGGCCTAGAAGATTAGAAGTCGGTTTAGAGGTCTAGTGGACCGGTTTTGTCAATTTAGCCTAGTTCAAGATTAAATACTTAAAAATTGATTTTTAATCAAAATAAATTATGGAAAAAATATAATAAAATCCTTAATTAATATATATTAGACTTTGGTCAAATCAATTTTGAAAATCGACCATTGAAATCCTAAGATTTTGAAATTAGTGATCGTTTTGTTAAAATTGAAAATTTAGGGACAATTTTATGAAACAAGTCAAAACTTTGAATCTTTAAGGGTCTTTGATCCAATTATAATCCTAGTTGGTCTAGGCTTTCCAAATATTAATTAATTAAGCCCAAAATCTATTTTAAATTAAATAACTTAATTAAAACCAATTTTAAACTCTTAACGCCCTTTTTAATTAACCTAAACATAACCTATTTTTCTAATTTTGTTCTCTCATTGGAGGTAGCTGTTCATCAAGTTTTCAAGTTAAAAACTCATTCTTTTTCAATAAAAAAAGTGTACAATAATTATCTTAATTTTTTTCCTTCAAATTTTCTTATTTTCTCTTCGTTTTCTCGTTTTAAAACCCGGAAAGCAATTGGATCAGTTTTGGATGTGAGATTTTATCAATCATCTAGAACAATAAAGTTCTTTACTGAAATTTCCAAGTTCTTGGCTTAGAGAAATTGTTTTAATCCTTTAATTTCATAAAAATTGTTTTTTCGGCTAAAAATCTCAATTTTCGTTCAAGGTTTTTTACCCACTGTTTTTGGGTCTTAAATGGATTGTTTTTAATTTATTAGTATGTTTATAAAGTGTTTTTAATATCTCTAATCCCGAACTATAGGCTTAAGTGAAGTTTGGTGTGTTCAGACAAGTTTTGAGTTTAAGTTTTGATAGGTTTTAAGGGTTGTTGTGTAAGGATCCGACTTGTTGGTTTCTTTTATGAGTTTAGAAGCATTTAACCCCTTGTTTTTGATGCTTGAAATAGGACAAGATCTAGGCTATCGTGTTTGAAGGCGTTTCGGTTCATTTTGATGGTTTGACGAGCAAGTATCGATTATCGGTGAGTGGATTATGAGGGATCCCATTTCGGCATGGTTTTATATGTGCTTTCAAAGTTTCTAGGGTGTAGGGATGGTGTGAAAAAACTCTATATACTCGGAAGTAAGTTTTAAGTATTGCTTTCTTAAAGGTTCCCATATCATGCCGTGTTTTTACAGTGTTAATTATCATGCTCTGAATGTGTTATGCATATGTGATTATGCATGTGATTTAATGCTCATGATAATGTTTTTATAAACGTTTTATATTCATATGTTACTCCCATGGTTTTGTATTGCAAACATGAGAAAAGTGATTTTTATTGGTTTATGCACTTGATGCATGAGATAGTGGGATGCATATGGTTAATATTTGTTTTTAACGTGAAACTTGAGCATTGGTTTTTGATAATATATTGGCTAGTTAAGTGATGAACCTTATGGGATAAGTTGATCGATCAATAGGGTCTAGAGTGCATTAAAACATTTAAAAGTTATACATGTATAAATTTCTTATGTGTTGCATTTTGCCTTTATTCTAATGCTATGTGATGGGAGTGGAACTGTCACATACGGGTTGATCAGAGTGGTACTGTCAACGGACACCAAGGTGAGATAATTCATGTTGAGAGTGATATCAATATGTGCATGCTCTGGGAGTGGTACTAACATGCGATATATAATTCATGTTGAGAGAGATTTCAACATGCGCATGCTTTGAGAGTGGTACTAACATACGATTACCCGTTTATCCTAACGATTTGGAGTGGTACAAATTGGATCACCAGCACCAATATATGTTTTTAATTTTCAAAAGTAAGTGTCATGGTTTTTACTTGATTGCATATGATATTATGCATGCGAGGTTTTATGCATTGTAATGCATGTGATTTTAGCATTGCTATGTTGTAGCATGTAAGACTTGAGCTTTGTGCATTGAGATGCACGTGTAAGTGTTGATATGTGAGTAGAATGTAAGACTTGTGTTTTAGCTTTCAAAGCATGTGATTACAAAATGGTTTTTACTAAAATTTATTGATGGCATTGTTCGCCTTGGTTTGATGACACTTACTGAGTTTTAAAAGTGGCATTGTTAGCTATGTGTGTTTTGTTTTATAAAGAGCATGAAATGTTTTTAAATTGATGAAATTGGTTTAATATGGTTTGCGGTACAAGGTGTTTTTATACTTATTTTTATTCACTCACTAAGCTTATGCTTACCTCTCATTTACCTTATAATGCAGAGTATTTGATGTGGAGGCAGCAAAGAGAAGTAAAGATCCAGGTAACCGTCAAGTGAAAGCTCAAGTGTGTCTTTATAATATTAGTAGTAGTGCGAGAGCAATGAGGATGAATTATCATATTGTGAATAATGTCTATGCTTTTGAGACTTGAAATGGTTATATGCTTATACATATTTAATGAATATAAAAGTTGATGTTAGCTTGTGACTTTGAATTGAATTGCTCATTGATATTCCTTTAGTAATAATATAGTTATTTTGAAGTTTGATTCTTGATATATCTATGTATGAATTTGAGTATTGTTGATAATGAAGCATGACTATTTATGAGTCAAATCTATGATGTTGTTATTTAGGTTGGAATGCATTTAGAAATCATGTTGAGTATATTGAGGTGGTTCTTCCGTGTGTTTATAAGATTGGTTATGTTGAAGCATACTCTTAGGAGTAGAATATATTGTTGCTAACTAGGTTGAATTGTATCTAGATAATATGCCATGAGATGTGCTTAAAGTGTTCTTAGGTGAATTTGCATATAGAGAATGTTATAAAACCTTTGGAGGCTCGAAATAGTCCCTAAACTTTGAGCATGCAATAAAATGACTTGTAGATATTATATTACGTCGAAAATTTACGTGCAAGCATAAAATATACTTAATTAAATATTGATAACCATAATTTCACAATCAGGGCATAAAATTATGGAAATACGATTAGGTTCCTAAAACTTGTTCAACTAAATCAGGACTCTTTTCTGTTTAGTCTCCGCTGCAATTGAATTCAGTCCTTGTATGAACATGTAGGATATAATTAAAGCATTTAGAAAAGATAAAAGATAATTTTTTTAGGGTTGTTTATCGGGACGAGTCTCCGGATTAGCCTCGATATTCCCGGTGTAGCTCGTTCGAATTGGGTGTCGTCTAGACCGGGTCGAGAGGTTATAACCATAGTCCACCTGTACCAATGAGCTCATGAATACCTTAGTTTATCAATTGTATCTGATTTCAACTCGAATATACATTATTTAAAGGTTAATTCTTTATTTTATCTAAACTTTTATATTAATTTATTAAAAATATTTAAAGTTTACGACTTTTATATAAAAATCACTAATAATTTGACATGCTTTTTATATTTTATTATAGTTTATGTTGATTTATTTTATACATAATAATATCTATAGTAAATATTATGATAACGAATTTAAACATCATTTACGTTTATTTATTTTTTATTTTATATTATTATATATAAAACGGATATTTTATTTTTTAAAAATTACTTTTCAACAACAATGCTCACCACAAAATCTTACAACCAACTTTCAGAAATCACACTTACTGACAGAACTTTTAAAAGCTTTCAAAAGCTCTGTAAAACTGAACTTTAACCAATGGATGACAAATATTTCAAATAAAGGCTAAATATTTAATTGAATCAGATTTGAGTGACCTGAATATAATATTTTAAATTTATTTGAGATCGAGGTGTTATAATATATACATATATAGCTTAAGATCCAAATTAATGAAAGAGATTAAACTCCTTTCTCTTTTCTTCTCTTAAAAATTTCAACAATTCAAATTTTAATCTCAATCATTAATTCAAACTCATATAATGGTCATAAATTAGTACACCACTAAAGAATTTTAGATAGTGTAAGAGTATATATATAAATATACATATATAAAAGTTTTCGTGCGCAAGCATTTGTGGAAACTTTGTTTATGCAATTGTCTTAGATTTAGGGTTTAAAGGTTCTATTTAGGGTTATAGGTTTAAGTATAATAGTTTTAAATTTAGGATTACCGATAGAATTTTGGGTTTAGTGTTAAAATTAAGGGTTTATAGGTTAAAACTTAAATCCTTATGTATATTACCCTAAAAACCTAAATTTTAATCTTAAACTCTAAATTCTAACCATAAAACCTAAATTTTAAACTCGTAAATTAAATCTCTAAACTTTAAAGTTAAAATTAAGATACTTTATGGAAAGAAAAAGTTTCACTGTAAAATCCATATATTTTATGATCTATATATAAATAAATAATTTTATATTATTTTTGAACTATTAGAGAAATATAATTTACGGTTGATATTATATGCTTTTTTTCCTTAAAAATCTCTATTTTTAATTTTATCCAAATAATTCAAATTACTTATTATATCAATTTATTCTAGTCTCGGACAATCTTTAATAGTTGACTTGAAAGTCTGCTCGTTACTGAGGTTTATAACAAAAAAGCTTAAAACTAATAGGTTACGCTCTCCTTTCACGAAAGTTATCGTTGTTAAATGACGGAATATATTAACTTTTTAGGTGCAAGAACCAAGGTTTGGTTCTATCGGTATCAAATACATTTATTTTAAGAGTTATATTTTAATACGTAAATTGTGTAAACTAAATTTATACAATATTTTATATTTAAGTTATAAAATTTAAACCCTATATTGTTTTAATACCTTAAATTTTATATTTTAAATTTTAATTTTTATCATAAATCTTAAATTCCTAAAACATAACCTAAATCTCTAAACCTTAAAATTAGAATATATATGTTTTAATAGCCTGTAATCGACATTATAAGCCTCTAGGTTTCTATGATGACCAATTGAGGCCATGGGTTTTGTAGCGTGATCCTGAATCACCAAGGCAGGGGCGGGTGCTTCAATCTGGGTTAAGAGTTAAGACAAGGTTTCAATATTTTATAGAGGAATTTGTAGTAGAGGTCCCTATTGTTTTCAAGAATTCTGAAATGGCACTCAATGTTTAGACTTCACAGATTTGACCTTAAATTTATAAGACATTGTAATTCTAATTCGGTGCTGAATTTGCTAAATTCAAATACTAACCCTTTAACTTACATATTTTTTTATCATCCTCAAACTTCCAAAAATTTCAAATTTGACCCATAATTCTTAAAATTTTCCATTTAATCTAGATTTTTAGAATTTAAAAACTAAGGATTTGATCGGGATTTAACTGAAATTCTAATCTCAGATTTAGGGTGTGCCAAATAACATACAGAAAACTGTGAATAATAACATTAATGTAACAATGTGGTCCTTATTGTAAGAAAAGTAATGGATATTCCTACATGCTATAGAATGTAATTGCACCTGAAAATCTTCACCATCCAAATTCTAACTTATGTCTTCCTTCGTTCTAAAGCATCCATAGACCTGCTATGCCAATCAATCAAATGATTCCAAGCCATTTCCCCTCATTCCCCTGATTCAACACTAATTATTTTTTTATTTTCCAAGGCTGTATAAAACTCCTGCTTTTTCGGGTTAATATTGTAAATAATTCTTAGTTCTCTAGGTAAAGGGAAAGTGGTTAGGGTTCTATTTGCTCCTCACCACTGTTAATTTCTCTTCAGAAATGCTCCTTTTGGAATTCAAATTTAGTGAAACCTTTTTGATTGAACTCGTTGCAAAGCTTGTTGAGCTTTTTTATCAAAACCGTTACTCTATAGTAAAATACTCCTTCACCATCAACACAAGTATTAGAATAGAATATATAAAAGAATACCACGACCATGGAAAGAAATTTGGGACATTTGAATAGGCAGCTCGATTTGGGGATTTTGACTGAAATTAAAGGAAGTTAACTGGGTAAAGAAAGAGCACAAAACGATGTCGTTGTAGCTCCTTCACGTGAGCGGATTAATTCTGCTAAGCCTAACGGTCATGAAGGTCCAATCCAAGAGAAAATAGACAAGCAAGGGTATACATGAAAATCATAGGCAAGCTGTAACGATTACGATAGGACAATGCCACCTATAAGCAAATAATACGTGAGCACGAATTTAGTTATATTATTAGAGAAATTGTAAAGAAAGTCATGCTTGATGAATGAAAATTTCAGCTCTCTTTATTCCTTTCTTTCTTTCTTTTCTAAAATCTAAACTTCTATTTTTCAAGGTCATTCTTAACAATTGGTATCAAAAGTCATTTTTTAGATCCACCAAACAAGCTAGGTAAGCCGAAGAAAAATTAGAAAATGGTTGAGACAATAAAAGCTAATGTAGAACCAATCAAACAACAGGAAGAGGAACAAGGTACTAACTCCTTAAGCTGGGAGGAACAAAAGGAAGATTGGATGAGGAGGATAGGCAACATGGAAGGGAATATGCAAGAGATTATGAGTATCCTGAGAAGAAAATATGATGAACCTGAACAAGGATCTCCTGAAGGTGTTGTAAAAACAAGATGAAAGAAACCAATACAGATAGCTGTGATTAATGACCATAAAAGATACTCCTACAACTTGTAAGAATATGGGATACTTGTTGTAAAACCAGGTAACTCTAACCAATGAGATAAATTGATGTTAGGTAGCCAACTAGATATGGGAGTGCTTAAAAAATGAGTAAAGAGAAAACTATTATGTTCATGGGGAACTTTCTACCTAAACCAAAGATAGAACTTTCAACTTTTGATTCTAATAACCTTATAAAATGGATTCAGAAATATCAAATATATTTTGTCATATTTATGATACCTGAAGATCAAAAGCTTGAGATAGCTGCAATATAATTGGTAGAAAGAGTTGAAACTTAGTTTGATGCTAATATAATGAAGAAGAATAGGTACTATGGCATAAATTTATTGCTGACCTTTGTCATAGGTTTAATGATAAGCTTTTTAATCACGTGGTAGAAGATTTTAATAAGTTGGTACAAAAAGGTACTGTGAAAGAATATTAGGACAAATTTGAGGAACTACAACCCTATATGTTACAGAATAATTCATCTTTAACTAAGGATATTTTGTATCAAGCTTTCTCAGTGGGTTGAAGGACGAATTGAGGCATAAGGTAAAGGTGCATACTCTCAAAACATTGAGAAAGCTTATAGGCAAGCCAGATTGTATAAGCTATCTTTGGAGTATGAGAATAAAAAATTGAGGTATTACACAAAAGGCAGACCTTCTTTTGAGCAAGGAACTACTGGTAAAACTTCTAATACCAGCTCAAAAGAAAATAATATGATTCAGAATAGAAAGTTACTTTTGGATTATAGGAGAGCTCACAACTTGTGTTTTAAGTGTGGTGATAAGTTCATTTAAGGCCACCAATGTAAGAACAAGAAGCTGAATTTAATGGAAGATGAGAGAATACAATCAGAAGCAGATTAAATGGTAATCTGGAAGAGAATTCTGAGACAAAAGAAGAAAAAATACAGAAAGAAAAACAACAGTTTGAAGGAAAGTTGAAGATTTCTATCAATGCCTTAAATGAGAATGTGAGGCACAATACCTTGGATACCTAGGTGTATCAGAGGAAAATCATTGAGTATCTTGATAGACAATGAGAGTTGATAAGTGTTTAACTCACTATCACTTTCTACACTTTTAATGGGCACTAATCATCAAACCTACCCCTACTTAGACCAATACATATACTTAATGTGATATATTTAGGGATTACACTATTAAAGATAATATTTATAGAAAAGGAATACTTTACTGCATTTTTATGTCTGTACAGGAACAAGTATTGTCGCAACAGTAAACTGAGGCCGAGGCAGGACCTGATGCCGAGGAAGTAGAGGAAAAATAACAATATTGCTGGCAAACTGAGGAGAAAAATGAGGAGAACGTTGCTGGATAAGAAGCCTAAGGATTGGAGCTAGACAACACAAGGAAAGCCCCAAAACAAGGCCACGCGGGAAAGCCTTCTAGAAGAATTAAACTTGAAAATATTTAACCTATTTACATGACTTGTTCCCTACTCCAAGTTGCACTCTACTTAGGAAAGGTTTGCCCTAGGCTAGGCCTATATAAGGCATAGCCGTCCAAGGGAATAGGAGAGCCGAATTTGAGAGAGTTCACACTAAGAATAATTCTTCCCATTATGTTCTAAGCTTTCTTAGGGTTTAGGTGAAATTTTTTGAGTATTAGTGAGAAGAGATTGTATCTTGTTTCTTGTTTCAATGTAATAAAATATCAAGGTTTGCTTACTCTTTGCCATTCTTTGTTCTTGCATCCAAGCTCGGGAGAGAAGTTTGTAAGTAATCTATTTGTGTTGTAGATACTGTCCAATGCAATCACATTGCACTACCTCGACAGTACTATAAATACTGTCTCGACAACGAAAATATTCTCTGCCGCGGTAATCCCTTGCTCTTGGGTAGATTTACCAAAGTTCGGCAAAGTGTCCTTGAATAGCTCCGCTTATCCCTAAGTCTAAACACTGTTGAAGGTCAGTCCTTGATGATACCTCCCGGCGTTAATCAATTATAACCAACAATTAATTCCACACTTCTTTTAGCCGCTAAAACTCTTAACCTATCCCTAGGCCGAGTTAGTATCCCCCAATCAAGTTGAATACCGTACTTACTCATTTCGTGAGTCTAACTCTCCCGAGTCTAGACAAATAGATTACTTAAAAACTTCCCTCCCAGGCTTGGAGGCAAGAACAAAGAATGAAAAAGAGTAAGCAAACTTTGATATTTTATTACATAGAAACAAGAAACAAAGTACAATCTTCTCTCACAAATACTCGACAACCTTCACCTAAACCCTAAGGGACGATAGAGGAGTTTAGGGTTTTCTATGAACACTTGATTTCAAGATATTCTCCTCTCTACATAGGCTATAGTTTATATAGGCTTGGCCTAGGACAAACCTTTCCTAAGTAGGAATACTACTCGGAGTAGGATTACAATAATTTCTATAAATAAAATATTTCCAAGTTTATTCCTATAAAGATTCTTTTCCCACGTAGCCTTTGACATTGACTTTTCATGTGTTTCCTAGCTTCGATTTCTTTATCGCTTATTTAAAATTTTCACCTTATTTTCTCTTCAAATCGCCTACCAGATTGACATTTGCCTTTTCGGGTCATGAAGTCATCAGTATACTTCATGAAACGGCTATTCTCGGTCATGTAAGTATCAGTCTTTATCATAAAAACTGTGAGAGAATCTGCCAATACATTCAGAGACTGTTGCTGTTGTACCTGCTGCTGTGGCATGGGCAGCTGAGTGTTCTGCTGCGGCAGGTGCTGGTTTTGATGCTGGAATCTAGGGGCTTGATTAATTGGATTTAAGGCATTCTTAGGATTACTCCATGAAAAGTTCGGATGCCTTTTCTAGGATGGGTTGTAATTGTTGGACATCATTTGATTGTTTCTATTGTAGTTTCCAACATATAGGCTGGTCTCCTCATCTTGCATGTAATCCGATGAGTTAACTGCCTTAACCTCATGTATGTTTCTCTGGGCTTGCATACTCTGAACCAGCTTGGTCAGAGAAGCCAATTGTGCTGCCACCGAACTGGATGTATCTAATTCATGGGCTGTGGCATGACGTCTCATTCCTCCTCGCCTTGATGTGGGAAATTGGAAATCGTTCCATACGAGTTTGTTCAGAATTTCAATAGCTTCCACGGGTGATCTATCCAAAAGTTTCCCATTTACGGAAGCATCTAGCATCATTCTTGTGAAGGCGTTGGTAGCATTGTAAAACATGGAGACTTACGTCCACAAGAGAAAAACATGTAGCGGGCATTTGTTTAGCAATTCTCTATAGCGTTCCCATGCCTCATACATTGGTTCATCTTCATCTTGCCAGAATGATGTGATTTCATTACGGATGCAATCATAGAGATTTGTTGGGTTAAACCTCGTAATGAATTCTCCCAAGATCTTATGGATCCTGCTGGGATACCATTCAACCAGGTTTTCGCCCTATCCCTCAGTGAATAGGGGAACAATTTTAATCGCAAAATATCTTCATGGACTCCTTGAATCTTGAAAGAGTTGCATACTTCCATGAAAGATTTAAGCTGCTGCCTTGAATCTTCAGTAGCAGACCCACTAAACTGTCCAATTGTGTTCAACATGTTGAACATCACTGGTTTGAGCTTAAAGTGAGTTGCTTCGATTTCTGGAGTGACTACACCAGGGTTGCGTCCGTTTAGATCTTCCACCAGATAGTCTCTAACAATAAGCTGCCTCGGGAATGGTTACGGCAGTGGCTACTGCGGTATTGCTGGTGGTAGTATATTATGATCAACATGTAGAATTTGTCCTCGTGGTGGATCATCCATGACTTGGAACATATTGCGTCTCAGATGATGTCTTGTGCATTCAATCTCAGGATTCAACTCATGCAATGGTCCACTCGGGTTTGCCCTGGTCATAAACCGAATAAATCAAAGTTAATAAAAAAAATAAAATAAATAATTAAAGTTAAAGTTAGATAAAGAATAGTTAAAGAGCAAGAAAATAAAGAAAAACAAAATTTAGTTGTCAATACCCGACAATGGCGCCAAAAATTGATGCGTGTAATAAAAGTGCAATTGAGTGCAAGTGTACACGTCGCCAAGTAATAAAATGATAAGTATATCGTGTATCATCTCCACAGGGATTGGTATACTTAATATGTCTCCCCTAGTTCCCTTTCTCCTGAAAAGAAAGTAAAAGCACAAATACATTGATTTGTTTAACTAACTAAATAATTAAATAACAAAACATAAAATAAAGGTTGAGAACGATATAGAGAAAGTGGGTCGGATCCAGCTACGTCAATTAGTGGATTCAATTGATCTTCTTCTTGTCCAATACAATTACACAATACTGCTTCGACACTACTGCAGATACAGCCTCGACAGTATTAGTGTTCTCTGTCGCGGCAATCTTTTGCTCTTGGGCAGAGGCATCAAAGTTCAGTAAAGTGTCCGTAGTTGACTCTGCTTATCTCTAAGTCAGAGTGCTGTTGATGATTGGTCCTTGACGATACCTCTCAGCGTAAATCAACGATAACCACCAACCAATCCAACACTTCTTTTAGCTGCTGAAACTCTTAACCTATCTCTAGGCCGAGTTAGTGTCAACAATACCGTACTTATCCCTTTCGTGAATCTACACCTCTCGATGCTAGATAAATAGATTACTTGCAAACTTCTCTCTCGAGCTTGAATGCAAGAACAAAGAATGACAATAGGATAAGCAAACTTTGATATTATTTTTGTATAAGAACAAAGAAACAAGAATCAATCTCCTCTCACTAATATCGACAACCTTCACCTATCCCTAAGAAATTTAGAATATATTTTTGTTTAAGTATAATTCTTAGGGAGAAAGGTTTTCTCTAAAAATCAGCTCTCCAAACAATATGGCCGGCTAGGGTATATATAGTCTTAACCTAGGGCAAACCTTTCCTAAATAGACTTCAACTTGGAGTAGGGAATAAGTCTTCTTCAAGGGATCTGATATTTCCAAGTTTGCCGCCTTCTAGAAGGGTTTTCTCACTTGGTCTTTGACTTGGGCTTTTAGCGCGCTAGCCTGGTCCAATTGGTGCGCTGTATCTTCTAGAATGTTCTCTATATTTTTATCTTTCATTGCGCCTCCATTGTTGGTGCTGCCACACTGGATTCTGCCGTGGCCTTGTCTTCTGCCTCGGCCTCAACATTGCTTCACTGCCGCTTCTACCCTGGATATTCTCTGCATGTACATAATATGTAATAATATCTAGATTCTCTATAAATATTAACTTTGTAAGTAATGATAACGTAATATCCCATTCTTGCGCAAAGAGTCCATATTTTAGTTTTATTTTTATATCATTTTCCCACTCGATAACGTAATATCCAAGTTGGTGTATAATAGATGTATAAAGTACCATGAGAAGGGTAGTAAATAACTGCCTTTTAGGCACTCATCAATGAGTGCCTAAAAGTTTTATTTTTATATCATTTTCTCACTCGATTATTGCTAATAGTGGACAGACTTAATGGCAATAATGGATAAGTCTGCTTATTTTCCATACTTCAGCATCCAAACACTCAACACATGAATTTATCTATTATTTTACATAAAACAAATGCATTTGATGGTTTTCTTTCTTAGGACAGGAAACTGCATCATAAGAATTTCCAAGCAAAAAAGATGGATGCTAGAAACTGAAGCTGAAATGCAAATAAGTACTCGTTGCGACAGCATATTAACGTTGCAGTAGCACCCGAAAAGGCAAATGTCAATCTGGTAGGCGATTTGAAGAGAAAAATAAGGTGAACATTTTAAACAAGCGATAAAGAAATCGGAGCTAGGAAACACATGAAAAGTCAATATCAAAGGCCACGTGGGAAAAGAATCCTTATAGGAATAAACTTGGAAATATTTTATTTATGGAAATTATTGTAATCCTACTCCGAGTAGTATTCCTACTTAGGAAAGGTTTGTCCTAGGCCAAGCCTATATAAAACATAGCATATGTAGAGAGGAGAATATCTTGAAATCAAGTATTCATAGAAAATCCTAAACTCCTCTATCATCCCTTAGGGTTTAGGTGAAGGTTGTTGAGTATTTGTGAGAGAAGATTGTACTTTGTTTCTTGTTTCTATGTAATAAAATATCAAAGTTTGCTTACTCTTTTTCATTCTTTGTTCTTGCCTCCAAGCCCGGGAGGGAAGTTTTTAAGTAATCTATTTGTCTAGACTCGGGAGAGTTAGACTCACGAAATGAGTAAGTACGATATTCAACTTTATTGGAGGATACTAACTCGGCCTAGGGATAGGTTAAGAGTTTCAGCGGCTAAAAGAAGTGTGAAATTGATTGTTGGTTATAATTGATTAACACCGGGAGGTATCATCAAGGACTGACCTTCAACAATGTTTAGACTTAGGGATAAGCGGAGCTATTCAAGGATACTTTGCCGAACTTTGGTAAATCTGCCCAAGAGCAAGGGATTGTCACAGCAAAGAACACTATATCTGTCGAAGATAATATCTGCAGTATTGCCGAGGTAGTGCAGTGCAATTACATTGGATAGAAACAAGTCAATTGAATTCACAATACGACACAACTGGATTCTGTCCCACTTTTCCATCCTTGATTTCTTGATCATTTATCTTTATTATTTTAATTAGTTTTCTTAGTTATAATTCAACCCCAATAATTTGTGTCTTTTATTTTATTACAGAGCGAGAAGAGTAAAGGTTGCATATTAAGTACACCAATCCCTGTGGAGATGGTACTCGATAATGCTTCACTTTATTACTTGACGACGTGCACACTTGCACAAATTGCGCACTTTTTACACGCATCAAGTTTTTAAGAAGGGCAATTAGTGCAATTAGTGATAAGTAATTTATTGAGTATCGTCTCCTCAGGGATTGGTCTACTTAATATGCTTCCCTCAGTCCTTTTGCTTCTGTAAAATAAAAGTAAAAACACAATTTAGTTTGATATTGGATTAACTTAATAAACTAAACTAACTAAGGTAATATCAAATATGAGAGAGAGGGTAGGATCCAGTTGTGTTGTATTATGGAATCGATTTATCTGTTTCTGTTTCAATGCAATTGCACTACACTGCCTCGACAGTACTGTAGATACTGTCTCGGTAGCGACAATGTTCTCTGTCGCGGTAATCCCTTGCTCTTGGGCAGATTTATCAAAGTTCGACAAAGTGTCCTTGTATGGCTTCGCTCATCCCTAAGTCGAAACACTGTTGAAGGTCAGTACTTGATGATACCTCCCGGCGTTAATTATTTATAACCAACAACCAATCTTACACTTCTTTTAGCCGTTGAAACTCTTAATCTATCCCTAGGCCGAGTTAATATCCTCCAATCAAGTTAAATACCGTACTTACTCCTTTCATGAGTATAACTCACGAGTCTAGACAAATAGATTATTTATAAACTTCCCTTCCGGGCTTGGATGCAAGAACAAAGAATGACAAAGAGTAAGCAAACTTTGATATTTTATTGCATTGAAATAAGAATCAAAATACAATATCCTCTCGCAAATACTTAACAACCTTCACCAACACCCTAAGAAAGCTTAGAACATGATGGAAAGAATTGTTCCTAAAAACTCTCTCAAAATTCGACTATCTAAATCTCTCTATGTCATCTCTCTCTAACCCCTAGAACGGCTATACCTTATATAGGCTTGGCCTAAGGCAAACCTTTCCTAATTAGAGTACAACTTGGAGTAGAGAACAAGTTATTCAAATAGGGTAAATATTTCCAAGTTTGATCTTCTAGAAGGTTTCATCCCGCGTGGCCTTGTCCTTGGGCTTTTCTTGTGTTTGTTTAGCTCCGAATCTTGGGCTTCTTGCTCAGCAATGTTCTTCTCATTTTTCTCCTTCAATTGTCAGCCATATTGCCTTTTTCATATCTGCTGCCTCGGCATCAGGTCCTACCTTGGCCTCATTCTATTACCTCGGTAGTACTTGTTCCTACACAGATAAGAGAATGTAGTAAAGTATGTCTTTTCCATAAATATAATCTTTATAAGTGTAATCCCTAAATATATCATATTAATATCAAACATTAGTTCAAGTAGGTGTAGAATTAATGATAAGTGCCCATGAAAAGTGTAGAAAGTGATGGTGAGTTAAGCACTTATCATACCCCTAAACTCAAACTATTGCTTGTCCTCAAGCAATGCAATCCATTAATTTTTCAAACTCTATTCTTTCTTGGTCTTATGCTTCCATCTATTCTCCCAACCATAACCATTATCTATTCTTTAGAATTAAGTTTTTGGTTTCCTAAGAGTGTACTAAGAAGATAAGCTATAAGGCTAGTGTGTGTATGTTTTTGCGGACAAGTTTGAATAAAGACTTTCTTGTATAAACTCTAAGCTCAAGACAAATAGACTTGGTTTTAGTGTACTCTTCTTATAATAACAATTCCTTGAGCCAATTTCGGGCACCTCAAGTATTGTGTTTTGTATTTCTTAACTCCTTATTTCTTTTGCTATTCCTTTATGCATACTAGAGCTAATTTTGGGCACCTCTAGTATGAAGAAAAGTTTTTCCTAGAGCCGGTCATAGGCACCTCTAGTCCACCTTTCCAAATTATAAGTCTTTATCACTTAAGTTATTAAAAGAATTCCTATAGCCAAACAAGTCCCAAAAGTGTTTTTAAAGTTCAACCTTATAACAAACTTCTAAGTTTTTCTCCTTAAGTATACTAGAATCAAGTCTTCAAAACACATCCTAGCTATGGTAAGGAGAAAGATTTCTATTGCCTTTAAGAATAAACTAAGACAGTACTAATGAAAGGTAGTGCAAAAGTATGGCAACAGTTTTAAGTACAATGGTAGACATAAAAAAATATTTTATCACTAAAAAACTTCCTTTTTATGGCAAGGCCGCGGCAGTAGATAGCCTTGGCAGTGGCTCTACACCTCCAAACTCAATCCAAGCATTGTCCTCAATGCTTAATTTAGGGGAAGATAACAGGTAAAAATATGAGCAGATGATAATTATGGCATTAGAAATTATGAGGGTTCCGAGAAGGGCTACTGTGGACTTGCTGAGTGATTGCATCTCTGTCCTTGTCTCTTATCCTAAAAAAAAGAAAGATTATTAAAAATAGTCTAAATTAAAACTAATCTAAAATGCAAATGTAGGTAAAAGGTAACGAATTATTTCACAATAGGGATGCATGTATGTGCATCTCCTAAAGTGATGGTCTCTATGTTCTTCAATTCTTGTTGATCTGAATAGTGTTTCAACCGTTGGCCATTTAATTTAAACTCATGTCCATCCCTATGTGATTTGATCGTTACTAGTCCATGTGGGTAAACTTGGACAACTTCAAATGGGCCTGACCATCTCGACTTGAGTTTGCTTGGGAACAGTTTAAGTCTGGAGTTGAAAAGGAGGACTTGTTGCCCTGGCATGAACTGTCGCGGCAGTAACTTTCTGTCGTGACATTGTTTCATCTTTTCCTTGTGGATCTTGGCATTTTCATATGTTGCCGCTCTGAATTCTTCTATTTCATTGAGGTCTAGCAGTCGTTTGTGGCCAGCTTTCTCCCACTCCATGTTCAGTTTCTTTACTGCCCAATAAGCATTATGCTCAATTTCCACTGGCAAATGGAATGCTTTTCCAAAGACCAGCCCTATATGGGGATGTTCCTAGAGGGGTTTTATAGGTTGTTCTGTATGCCCATAGTGCATCATCTAGACGATGAGACCAATCTTTTCTAGATGGGTTTACCACCTTTTCAAGGATTTGCTTTAACATTCTATTCGAAATTTCAGCTTTCCCATTTGTTTGTGGATGATATGCTGTGGCAATTTTGTGGGTGACACCTAATTTTTTTTAATGTCGCGGCAATGAGTTTGTTATCGAAGTGTTTGCCTTAATCTCTGATAACGGCTCTAGAGAATCCAAATCTTATGAAAATGTTCTTCTTGAGAAATTTTTGTACAGTCTTGGAGTCATTTTGAGGTGTGGCTATTGCTTCGACCCATTTTGACACATATTCCACTGCCACTAGAATGTAAAGATTACCTTGAGAAGATGGGAATAGCCCCATGAACTCTATTCCCTAAACATCAAATAATTCTACTTCCAGTATGGGTTTCTGTGGCATCTCATTGTGCCTAGATATGTTGCCCGTTCTTTGTCATCGGTCATAATTCTTGCAAGAGAGTTCGACATCCTTGAATAGTGTGGGCCAATAAAGTCCTGATTGAAGCACCTTAGTTGTTGTTCTATTTTCTCCAAAATATCCTCCACAAGGTGAATCATGAAAATGCCGAAGCACTTCTTGCTGTTAATCTTTTGGAACACATCTTCTTATAACCTGATCTTCACATTGCTTAAACAAAAGAGGATTGTCCCAGAAATAATGCTTTGCATTATGCTGAAACCTCTTATCTTCATTATAGTTAAGATTATAAGGGATAACTCCACTACCTAAATAATTATGAAGATCAACATACTAGGGAGTAGTTGTTACTGCAGCCAGGTCTACTGTTAAGGTTGTTGAGATGTATTCATTTAATGCCTCGGCCGCACGGTCATATACTATTATGGTTGTTGTTTCGGCAGTGTTCTCAGCAGTTGTTGCAACTTGTAGTATTTGTTCATCTGGGAAGGCATCTCGTATTTCGTCCATTGAATTGTTATTGCCTTCGTTCTCCAGTCTGGAGAGGTAATCTGCTACCTTATTCTCAATACCTTTTTTGTCCTTAATTTCCACGTCGAATTCTTGTAAAAGAAGGATACATCGAATCACTCTTGATTTGGCATCCTTCTTCGAGAATAGGTACTTGATTGCCGAGTGATCCGTATGGACAATAACTTTTGTTCCAATAAGGTATGATCAAAATTTGTCAAAGGCAAATACTACTGCTAGCAATTCCTTTTTTGTTGTGGTATAATTGATTTGAGCGTCATTTAGTGTCTTACTAGCATAGTAAATAACATGAAACAAGTTGTTCTTTCTCTGTCCAAGTGTTGCCCCAATAGCATGATCACTAGTATCGCACATTAATTCGAAGGGCAACGACTAATCTGGTGGGACCACTATTGGTACTGTGATCAGCTTCTCTTTTAAAGCTTCGAATGCTTTAGTACATTCCTTGTTGAATTAGAATTTTATGTCTTGTTCAAGCAGATTACAAAGGAGTTTAGAAATTTTTGAAAAGTTAGAAATAAACCTCCTATAAAATCCTGCATGACCCAAGAAGCTTCGAATTCCTTTCACAGAAATTGATGGAGACAAATTTTTTATCACATCAATTTTTGCTTTATCCACTTCAATTCCTTCTGATGATATTTTGTGTCCCAATACTATGCCCTTATTTACCATAAAGTGACATTTTCCCTAGTTTAAGACTAAGTTAGATTCTTCACATCTTTGTAGCACCTTTTCTAGATTGCCAAGGCAGTGATCAAAGCTGTCTCTAAAGATTGAAAATTCATCCATGAATATCTCTAGGAAGTCCTCTATCATGTTTGAAAAAATTGCCATCATGCATCTCTAAAAGGTTACCGGGGCATTGTAGAGGCTGAACGACATTCTTCGAAATGCATAAGTTCCATATGGGCAGGTGAAGGTGGTTTTTGCCTGGTCTTCTGGATCAATGGCAATTTGATTATATCCTGAATAACTATCAAGAAACAGTAGTAAGGTTTACCGGCAAGCCTATCAAGCATTTCATCAATAAAGGGTAAAGGGAAATGATCCTTCTTGGTTGCTTTACTCAACTTGCGATAATCCATACAAACCCTCCAACCGATCACAGTCCTGGTTGGGATCAGCTCATTGTTCTTGTTGATTATGATAGTCATACCACCTTTCTTAGGTACATATTGTACTGGGCTTACCCATGCACTGTCAAAAATAGGGTATGATCTTCCTTCATGGCATGGTTAGGTCTCCTTTGGGCCTCAACAGTGGGTTTATGATCTTCCTCTAGGAGGATTTTATGCATACACACTGCTAGGCTTATTCCCTTTAAATCGTTAATGGACCATCCCAGTGCCTTTTTGTGCTATCGCAGCATCTGGATCAAGCTTCTTTCTTGTTCTGGCTACAACTTAGAAGAAATGGTTACAAGCATTGTGTGATTGGCTCCTAAATAAGCATATTTCAATTTTTCAAGTAAGGGTTTTATTTCAGTGACTACTGATTCTTTTACAGATGTTTTAGTTTTACCTTGGTAGTCCAAAGGTTCGAAATACTTACTTGGCAGATGAGCTGTACAATTGGCTTTTTCATTTTCTAATGCTTCTTTACTATCCAATATACTACTATAGCAGTCATCTATTGTGCTTCCAAGACAAACCTGTGGTGTATTGTCGAGGTTGCTACCAAGGCAGTTGTTGCTAAGACAGGGTCTTGTATGATCTATATCTGCGTTGTTCAGCATCTGTCAATCTTCTTCTAGATCATCATGTCTCTTCAGGATTTGAAAAAAATTGAGTTTGACTTGTTGATCATTTACTCTCATTGTTAACTCTCTGTTTTCCACATCTATTAAGGTTCGTCCAGTAACAAGGAAAGGTCTTCCTAGGATGATCGGTGCATTTTCGTCTGTTTCACAATCAAGGACAAGGAAGACGATAGGGAAAATAAACTTGTCAACCCTTACCAATACGTCCTCAATTTTTCCTTCTGGATGCACATAGGATCTATCCGCAAGTTGGAGCAACACTTTCGTAGGTTTTGCCCTTCCTATACCAAGTCTCTTCAAATCGCCTACCATATTGACATTTTCCTTTTCGGGTGCTGCAGCAGTCTCAGATACTACCGCGGCGTCAATGTGCTGCCGAGGCATCAATGTACTGCCGAGGCGGGTACTTATCTGCATTTCAGCTTCAGTTTCAAGCATCCATCTTCTTTGCTTAGCAATTCCTATGATGCATTTTCCTGACTTAAGAAAGTGAACGTTTAATGGAAAATTTAATGGCAATAACCAATATTGCTAAAATAACGAATATTAGCAATAATCTTCTTTTGAGCACTTTTTATCTTGTCTTTAATTGTTGCCTTATGTTCAGATACATGAAGTCAATACAATGCATCCCTCGAGTTTGGGGGAGTATTGATCCTATTTTTTGCCTTATAAATATCTGTCATGTATGAAAGTTATTCAGATTATCCTACTACTGCCTTAATTTCTGTCTTTACAGTAATTTCAATCTGATGCAAATTTTTTTAAGTCTGTTGAATTTTATTGAGACTACCTCGGTAGCAATATATTCTCTTACCGTCGCAGCTGTATGCACCATTCACCAGACTTGAATTTGGAAAGGTCTCTTAGGATTAGTCATGGAGCACATAAAACGGCCCTGAAATCAAGCTCACTGTCCCACCTAAGAAACGACCAAGGTGGTTGGCCGCCCAAATGTAAAGTGACGTCGGGTTTACGTCTCTTTAACTTCATCTCCCCTGTTTATTTCATACTTCTTCATTATTGTTTTCCAGTACAACTTTTAGTTTTTTTCTCCACAAGCTCCACACCAACTGATGACCCTCAGGATACAGAAGAGTCCAGACGCAATATCTAAAAATAAAGGTAACAAAATTTAGTTGTCAATCCCCGAAAACGACACCAAAAACTTGATGCATGTAAAAAGTACGCAATTAGTGCAAGTGTACACGTCGGCAAGTAATAAAGTGATAAGTATTTATCGAGTATCGTCTCCACTAGGATTGGTGTACTTAATATGCAACCTTTACTCTTCTCGCTTTGTAATAAAATAAAAGACACAAATTATTAGGGTTGAATTATAACTAAGAAAACTAATTAAAACAATAAAGATAAATGATCAAGAAATCAAGGATGGAAAAATGGCCAGGATCCAGTTGCGTTGTACTGTGGATTTGATTGACTTGTTTCTGTCCAATACAATCATACTGTACTACCTCGGCAGTACTGCAGATACTGTCTCGGCAACGACATTGTTCTTTGCTGCGGCAATCCCTTGCTCTTGGGCAGATTTACCAAAGTTCGGCAAAATGTCCTTGAATGGCTCCGCTTATCTCTAAGTCGAAACACTGTTGAAGTTAAATCCTTGATGATACCTCCCGACATTAATCAATTATAACCAACAACCAACCCCACACTTCTTTTAGTCGGTGAAACTCCAATCTATCCCTAAGCCAAGTTAGTAGCTGATAACTCCGTAAAAAGGCTATATTTTAGGCCTTTTTACTTAGGTTATTGAGTATCCGTAGGCTCATATAGGATCATTTAGTTATATTTAGGTTCATGACATTGCATATAGTCATTTAAACATGCCTTGGCATTTTGAGGTGGTAATAGGTGCTATTTAATGGGAAAGGTAGTTATTTTTAGTGGTACTGTGAAGGTGAAGCAGAAACGGAAGTTGAGATAGTTTGTCATGGTATTCTTAGAAGGATGGCAAAAGAAAAATTCCATGGCAATGCTAGAGAACTCCTGGGCTGAGCTAAACGATAAAGAGATATCTTAATAAGAGTGCCAGCTGGTGCTACCATTGTCGTTCGGGACCACTACAGCTGGCTACAGCCACCTCGGTGGGGGATCTCAGCGAATATTCCCTATATGCGAGCCACCTTAGTAGGGGACCACTGAGAAGATGGCCTATATTCATTCCACGTCAGCAGGGGACCACTGTCACCTCTGTTAGTCCTGCAGGAATGTCAAGATAAAAATGAGGGCAAAAAGGAATTTTTGCATATCTTTTAGGGTTTTTCACCCTTTTTAAAAGACATGGTTACCTACAAAAAAGGAGGCTTTTTCGGGAGAGAAAACACAGAAAAGAGAGACCTTTACGGCGGTCTTTGCAGCGGAAAGCTCCCACCTTTCTCCTCCAACGTCCGGCCAAAAGGACCTCCATTGATAGCACTCGAAGGGAGTGGTGAGCTAAGCACCCAAGAGGGGCTAGCTCACCAAGGCGACCATAGTGGTTGAAGAGCCGGAGGCGGTGCACACCAAGGGTGTCTTCTAGTCCTCCTTCCTTGCTTTATTTTGTTATCTTTTCATGGGGATTAATGTTGGATGTTTAAGATTAATGTGGTTGATTACTCTTAACATTTAGCTCCACCATGTAACCTTGTTTCGGTAGTAGCTTTTATGGATGATTAACTTTTGTTTCTATTTAATATATTGCATGCTAAGTGTTTGTATATTTACTTTGCTCATTGTTGGTAATTATTTAAGCTTTGTAAGAGGCACGAGAGTGTCCATGGTTTAGATACAAGCTAGAGCACTCGAGAGAGGCGTAGCTATAGATCCTTAGATCATCCGAGAGAAGCTAAGGGAGGATCTACGTGAGCAATGGGTTCTAGACTACAAATAGGGCCTAGTTGGATCCTAGAGCACTCGAGAGAGGCATAAGTGAAGGCTTCAACGACTAAAAGGAGGGTACTTTATCGATAGGCTAGGGTGTCATTCGCGTGACAGGCGAAATTACCATGACATTTTAGTTTGTCAGGTTTCTATGACTCGAGAGAGTGGGAATACCTTAGAAACGTCTGTCGAGTAAGTATACACCATAGCATCTGTATGTTAGGTAGGGGTAAGGGGTAGGAAACCATAGAAGTCACCATCGGTCATTCCCTAGAGAGTTCATCAATAGAGGGGAAGTACAATATGTTGTTTAACGTGTTTTTGTATCCTGTTTTTGCCCTTGCATTTTGAACTTACTTTCTTTACTTTGTTTGCTATCTTGCAATCACTTTTCCATACACTCACATACCACCTTCATACATCCACCTTGCCATCATCATCCATTCTATTTTGCCTTGGAAAATCTTAGCTGCTTGCACTCTAGAATTGCCATAGCATTTCCATCTTACACCTTCATCGTACATATCCATTTTCTTGTGTTTTTATCTTTATCTTTGCTTTCCTTTAGTGACAACCCTTTTTGCCTTAACAAATTTGACTGCACACTTTAATCTAGATCCTCGTGGGAACAATACTCACTCAACCTATTATTACTTGTATGACTGTGTATACTTGCACATATACGTGTGTTTACATACATCAATTATAGCACTACACAGAAACACACCAAGTTTTTGGCGCCGTTGTCGGGGATCTATCTATTTGAAGTTTGTCATTTTTTTGACATTTTTGTTTTGCTTAGTTTATTTTTCTACTTTTGTTTTACTTGTTTATTTGTTTTTCTTTTCAGTGCATGTCCAGACGGTCTACTGACGGACCTCTCTATCCTATAGTGCCTGAAATTGAGCGTTTATTTCGTCAAAGAAGGCGTACTCAACATACAACTATGGACCCACCAGTTCAGGACCCAGTAATTCAAAATGTCAGGGTAAATTAGCACGTTGCTGCACCTAGACCGAGAGCTATTAGGGATCATTTAAATCCTGTCTTGGATGATCTCAATCCTGGCATTGTGGCACCAGAAATTATAGCTACACATTTCGAACTTAAGTCAGTTATGTTCAACATGCTTAACTCGATTGGGCAATTTGGAGGTATGGCGCATGAAGATGCAAGGCAACGTATCAGGGCATTTTTAGAAGTTTGTGACTCATTCCGTCAATAAGGAGTTCATGAGGACGTGTTGAAGCTCAAACTATTTCCTTATTCTCTATGTGGTCGAGCAAAGGGATGGTTGAGTGAAGTACCATCCGGATCGATGGAGTCATGAGATGATCTATGCAAAAGTTTTTTGCTATGGTATAATACTCCAAATCTCAATACTCAACTTCGAAATGATATTGCTTCTTTTCTCCAAGGTGACGACGAGTCAATGTGCGAATATTGGGATCGATACAAGGGATTGCTTCACAAGTGTACAGATCATGGATTTCAAGATTGGACTCAAGTTGTAATGTTCTACAATGGAGTCAATGCACCAACGAGGATGATGCTAGATGCCTCGACAAATGGAACTTTGCTAGACAAATCACCCGACGAGGCATTTGACATTCTTGATAAAATTGCCAACAATGACTATCAATTTCCTTCTACAAGACTTGGAGCCGAGAGGAAAGCACAAGGGACATTTGATCTTGATGTGAAAGACTCACTATCCTCCCAACTCTCAACTATCACGAACATGTTAAATAGCATTCAATGTTCCAACAAAGTGTAGGAAGTGAATATGGCCAGTTCAGCAAGTCTGATATGCCATGGCAATCATCACGAGAGTGAATGCCCAAGAATCCATGAATCAGCAAATTACGTGAACAACTTCAACCCAAACAACAACAATCCCTATTCGAACACCTACAACCCAGGATTGAGACATCATCCGAATTTTTCATGGGGAAACCAAGGATCCAGTAATCTTAATCCCCCAGCGCGGAACCAAAATTAGCAAGAGACCCAGAATTTTCAACCGAATATGCCCTTTCATAATCAGAGCAAGGGGGCTGCATCATCATCTAATACTAGTTCTTTGGAGGCGACTATGCAAGATTTTATTCTAAGTACTAAGACGATGCTTCAAGAGCATACAACTGCCATCAAGAACCAAAGTACTCTACTGCAAAGCCACAGTGCTTCGTTGCGAAATCTGGAGAGTCAGATGGGCCAAATTGCCACGGCATTACAGGAACATCAACCTAGACCTCTATCGAGTGATACTGAAATCAGTAAGCCGTATGGTAAGGAGCATTGTAGTGCGATCACACTCAGAAGTGGTACTCAACTTAATTAGTAAGATAAGTTTAGGGGGAAGAAGTCGGAAGATTCCTTATCAAAACCTATGCAAAAAGAAATGTCTCAGCAAAATCTCGAGGAAAAGGACCAAGAGGAAGGTTTGACAAAGGAACCTGCCGGTGGAGCGAGCAGAAATGCCACGGCAAAATCAGTTCCTACACCACTAGTGGAAGAAGTTAGACCAACACCACCCTTTCCCTAGAGGCTCAAGAAGCACAACGATGAAATTCAGTTTAAAAAGTTTATGGACAAGTTAGATCAGCTATACATAAATGTCCCACTATTGGAGGCAATTGACCAGATGCCCGCTTATGCTAAATTTTTGAAGGAGATAGTCACAGAGAAGCGTAAAGTGGAGAAGTTCAGGACAGTTTCCACGGAAAAAGAATATTGCTCTACCTTGAGTAACTTACCATCAAAGAACAAGGATCCAGGCAGCTTCATTATTCCTTATTCCATTGGAGAAAAGTTTTTTGGGAAAGCACTTTGTGATCTTGAATCGAGTGTTAATCTGATGCCCAAGTTAATTTTCGTGAAGCTTGGCATGGGAGATGCGAAACCTACATCCGTAATCTTATAGCTAGCCGATCGTTCCCATGTGAGACCTGAGGGGGAGATCGAAGATGTCATAGTGAGGGTGGACAAGTTTGTTTTTCCAGCCAACTTCCTCATACTTGATTGTGAGGCTGATGCTAACACACCTATCATATTAGGGAGACCTTTCCTAGCAACCGGTCACATTCTCATTGATTGTGAGAAGGGTGAGCTCACAATGCATGTAGCAAATCAAAGATTGACCGTGAATATTAATAATTCTCTCAAGTACATGGATGACTCTGAAGAATGCCGGAGCCTTTTGGAGGCGGATTATGAGCAATCTATAGAAGCTGATCAATTTTTTCATAACAATTTTGTTTAGTTGGATGAGTATGAAGAGCTCACGAATAAAAAAGAGGAAGAAGCTAGTGAACCTTCATTGGAGGAACATCAATCTAGTCTGCTGATAGCTAGAAACAGTTCAAGCTTCGAACCCCTTGATTTTGAGGAATTCAGTCCTCCTAAGCCTTCATTACTCGATGCACCGAAGCTGGAGCTAAAAATTTTGTCACAACATTTGAAATATGCTTATTTGGGTGAAAATGAGATCCTGCTAGTTATTATTTCTACCAACCTAAATTCTGACCAAGAGAGAAGTCTACTCGCTGTTTTATCACAACATAAACGAGCGATAGTATGGACCATGGCGGACTTAAAGGGAATTAGTCCTACCAACTATATGCATAAGATACTCCTAGAAGAATGCCATGGCAAATCTGTAGAGCCGCAGCATAGACTCAACCCCATCATGAAACAAGTTGTTATGAAGGAGATTCTTAAATGGCTTGATACTAGAATTATTTACCCAATATCGGACAGTTCGTGGGTAAGCCCGGTTTAGTGTGTGCCAAAGGAAGGAGGCACGATCGTGGTGAGCAATGAGGATAATGAGCTATTGTCGACGAGAGTAGTGACCGGATGGAGGATTTGTACGGACTATCGTAAACTCAACAAGGCTACAAAGAAGGACCACTTTCCTCTACCCTTCATCGACCAAATGTTAGATCGCTTGGCGGGCAAAGCTTACTATTGTTTCTTGGATAGATATTCGTTGTATAATCAAATAGCTATCGCACCGGAGGACCGAGAGAAGACCACTTTCACTTGTCCTTATGGCACTTACGCTTTTCGAAGGATGCCTTTTGGATTGTGTAATGCCCTGGCAACTTTCTAGCGCTACATGCAAGCTATCTTCTTCGATATGGTGGAAGACTCTCTTGAAATTTTTATGGATGACTTTTCTGTTTCTGGAGACAGTTTCCAGAAATGTCTTGACAATTTAGCAAAGGTCTTGAAGCGATGTGAAGAGGCTGACCTTGTGCTGAATTGAGAGAAATGTCACTTCATGGTGACGGAAGGTATTATGTTGGGACATAAGATCTCACATAAAGGCATTAAGGTAGAAAGAGCTAAGATCGAGGTGATCGAGAAACTATCACCACATGCAAATGTCAAGGGCATAAGAAGTTTTCTTGGACATGCGGGATTTTATCGGAGATTCATAAAGGATTTCTCCAAGATCTCCAAGCCCTTGTGCATGCTGTTGCAGCAGAACCAGCCTTTTGTGTTCGATCCAAAATGTCATGGTGCCTTCATAGATCTGAAGCAAAGCCTGATCACTGCACCAATCGTTGTTCCCCAGATTGGATACTACCATTCGAGATGATGTGCGATGCGAGCGATTATGCCGTGGGAGCAGTCTTGGGGCAGCGTTGAGGTAAAATTTTTCATGTTGTTTATTATGCTAGCCGTACTTTAAATGATGCGTAACTTAACTATACTACCACCGAGAAAGAACTACTTGCCGTGGTATTTGCATTTGGAAAGTTTAGGTCGTACTTGATAGGCGCTAAGGTCATTGTTCACACCGATCACTCAATAATTAAGTACTTAGTGACTAAAAAGGTTGTCAAACCTAGGCTCATTAGATGGATATTACTGTTGCAAGAATTTGACTTAGAAGTGGTAGATAGGAAGGGAATCGAGAACCAAGTTGCTGATAATCTTTCTAGGCTAGAAGTCAACCTGGAATGTCATGACAAAATTGATATACATAATGAGTTTTCTGATGAGAAAATTCTTTGTGCCACGGCAATTCCGTGGTATGTTGACCTTGCTAATTTTCTTGTTAGTGGTGTTTTGCCTTTTGACACGACTAGCCAGGGAAGGAAGAATTTCAGACACGACGCACGGTCATATTTTTTGGGATGAACCGTACTTGTTCAAGCATTGTGCCGATAAAATTATCCGAAGATGTGTGCCTGAAGAAGATAAATGTGTTATCCTGCTGTCGTGACCTTTTTTAAAAAACACGAGTTTAGGTGAAAAATAACTTGACGATTGATTTTTAAAAAATATGAATTTATCAATTTTAATCTTGAAAAATCCAAATTTTAGAAAAAAAATATAATTTAATTTGAAAAATTGACTTGGAGTCGCCACCGGCCACTTTGGTATGCCAGACACCATAAAACAAACCAGAGATTCATTTTTTAAAAAAATATTGAGTTCGGAAGTCGGTTACGTGTAAGGACAACCCTTACGAACGCCCCAAAAAATTGGTACCTTTGAAAAATATTACGTGGCATTGATACTTTGAAGATAGATATTAATTTAATTTCCCATTGTTAATTGAACATTATTTGAATCGAGGATATCCTTTTGATTTAGAAATTACATCACCTTGAAACTTGGGTTGAACGAGACGTCCTCTAGATAGGAAACCTCACCCAAATTCAAAGAAATTTAATTTCCGCCTCAAAAGGTTAAAGCAAAATGCATGACCGTTTTTATCTTGTTCATTTTAAGTTCTAATCCTAAAAAGGCTCCATTAATTAAGTGTTTAAAACCTAAGTTACTAATGTCGCTAGTTGCTTACCTATCAATTTTATTTAATTCTAAACCTAAGTTATTTTGTCAAAATTCTAGGTTTTAATAGCACATGAATTCGATGCCAAGGTACACTCTTTAGGCCAATATCATGGTACGTCAAAACATCAGCCTCTTTAGTGTATCTGAGACATAAGATTCAAATACTATTATTTACTAATTCTCTCCCTATTTAATTAATTAATTAATTTAAGTGACTAGTCCTAGAGGGCTCTAAATTAATTATCTAAAATGTTTATTAGGTGATCTTCCTAAAATATGCCATGCAAAAACATAATAAAATAAATAAACAAGATAAAAGGAACTTGATATTTTTATTAGAGTCATGGGAGTAAAAATTATATCAAAATTTTCATCATGAATGGGTACAAAAGGGACTTGCATTGGTGAAGGTAAAAGGAAAAGTAAAAAACCTCGAAAGATGAATTAGATATAATTAAGTGTAAAATTAATTTTAAAGCTTAGGATTTTTTAATTAAATTAATTATTTAATTAATTTTTCCTAATCTTCACATTTTAATTAAATCCTAATTAAAATCTAGTTTGGTGAATTTTAAGTTCTAAGGTTTAATTAGAGGGTTGGACTTAATTAGATTAATTTTTAAGTCTTATCTTAGAAAATTAAAATTAATTAAGGGATTTAATTAAAATAATTTCTAAATTTTAAGAATTTAATTTAACCTAGTTAAAGTTTAATTTTGGTGGAACTTGGTCTAATTAGGCCTAATTAATTTTTAAATCTTATCTTTTAGAAATTAATTAAAATAATTAAAATAATTAATTAAAATTATCTCCTAAATTTTAAGACTAAAGTTAAACCTAATTAAAGTCTAATTTGGTGAATGTTTTAAGGTTTAAAGGCTAGACTAGACCTAATTAAGTTGGATTAATTTTAAAACTTATTTTTTAGAGATTAATTAAAATTATTTTTCTAAATTTTAAGAATTAAATCAAATCTAATTAAAGTCTAATTTTTTAAGTTTTAGGGGTTAAATTAATTTTATGTTAGATTTAACTAGGTAAAATTAATTTTAAAGTATCTTAAAATTTAAATTAAATTCTAAATTAGAACCTAATTAATAAATTTTAAGTTTTAAAATTAATTTTTTTAGTCCTAATTATAATCTAAAATTAGTTAAATTTAATCCTAGGGGTCTAATTAGGGATTTAGGGACCTAATTGGGTGAAAACTAAAGTTCTAGGGACCTAATTGAATAACATTTCAAACTTAGGGGGACTGAAGGGGTAATCTGCCAAAATCCAGCTAAAACACGCGGATCCGGGTGGAACCCGAATCCGACCCGCGTGCCCGGCTGCCAAAACAGCGTCGTTTCACCCCTGAAAGACCCCCCTGACCGAGTTGGCTCGGCCATTTGGACCGAGACCAACTCGGCATGACTCGTTTTTCTCTGGGATAAACATCTCAAGCCCAGAATTCATGAGCACTTTGGATCAAAACCATGCAATTTAAGGGGTGTTCTTCAGTGTTCTTCAAGAACACGAAGAACACGGTGAGGGACCACCGTATATCCCGCCGCCAGATCCGAAGCGCCACCGTGAGGAGTTGCTCCGGTAAGTTTGCCGACCACTGTCCCGTCACTCTTTTCGACGCCGGAGGTAAGATCTGAAGCCCGTGGTTATGAAGAAAGGGTGAGCCGGGTTAGGTTCTCAATTGAGGCCTACTGGAATAAGTATGGAAGAACTGCAGTCAAGAAGCCAGCCTCATTGATTGCAAAGATCGACTTCATCTCTCGCGGGTTTGTGAATGTCACAGAACAGGCGGAGAAGAATCACTAGGAAGCAATCAGGTTGCAAGAGGAGGAGATTTTCGGGGAAGCTTTTGAAGGATTAATGGTGGGGGAATTTTTGAGGGTCCGAGGATGAATCTACTGGAGAGAATTCGTCCGTGCCTCCCTGGCGAGACTCTGAATAACTGGAATGTAGAGGATTTACCTGTAGTTTTCAAGACAGAGTAATGCCATAAACCACCATGTACTCCTGCCCGCAAGTATAAGGGATTTTCTGTAAAGGGCTTTTTCATAATTTTCATTAGCAAATAAAAGATGTTTTTCCCTTTCATCAATGGTAAACATTTTTCTTTCATTCGCTCCATCCATTTCATTCTTTATTTATCTATTATTCCCATCCAACTATACAAATTTTCTTCGCAGGTTCCCGAACAATGATCGCATGAATGATTCTGGGCCTAAACCCGAATTAGATTTGAAAAGGATCTCTTATTTAACAGAAATCAATGAGTGTGAAGATAATGCAGACTACGAGATTCCCGAAGAATTGCTAAGGTTGGTGGAGCAAGAAGATAAGCAAATTATGCCCCACAAAGAAGAGATAGAAACTCTAAATCTGGGCACCGAAGAAGAGAAAAAGGAAGTCATGATCGGAGCAGCATTTCCGCCAGGGGCAAAGCAAAATTTGATAGACTTATTGCGAGAATTCAAGGATGTCTTTGCATGGTCTTATCAAGATATGTCGGGCTTTAATATCGACATTGTGGTCCACAAGTTGCCTATCAAAACAGATTGTAAGCCCATACAACAGAAGCTCAGGAGGTTGAGGCCGGAAATGTTGTTGAAAATCAAGGAAGAAGTGCAGAAGCAGATCGATGCAGGCTTCCTACAGGTGGCAGCATACCCGGAATGGGTAGCAAACATAGTCCTCGTGCCAAAGAAGGATGGGAAAGTTCGGATGTGTGTGGATTATAGGGATTTGAACAGAGCAAGCCTGAAGGACAATTTTCCTCTACCCCACATAGATGTTCTAGTGGATAATACTTCGGGGCATTCATGGTTCTCTTTCATGGATGGGTTCTCGGGTTATAATCAGATCAAAATGAATCCGGAAGATATGGAGAAGACAACTTTTACCATACTCTGGGGCACGTTCTGCTATAAAGTCATGCCTTTTGGGTTGAAGAATGTTGGGGCCACATACTAGAAAGCTATGGTGACACTGTTTCATGACATGATACACAAAGAGGTCGAAGTTTATATGGACGATAATTTTAATTAATTATTTTAATTAATTTTAATTATTCTTTAAAAAATAAGTTTTAAAATTAATCCAACTTAATTAGGTCTAGTCTAGCCTTTAAACCTTAAAACATTCACCAAATTAGACTTTAATTAGGTTTAATTTATCTTAAAATTTAAGAGATAATTTTAATTAATTATTTTAATTATTTTAATTAATTTCTAAAAGATAAGATTTAAAAATTAATTAGGCCTAATTAGCCCAAGTTCCAACAAAATTAAACTTTAATTAGGTTAAATTAAATTCTTAAAATTTAGAAATTATTTTAATTAAATCCCTTAATTAATTTTAATTTTCTAAGATAAGACTTAAAAATTAATCTAATTAAGTCCAACCCTCCAATTAAACCTTAAAACTTAAAATTCACCAAACTAGATTTTAATTAGGATTTAATTAAAATGTGAAGATTAGGAAAAATTAAATAAATAATTAATTTAATTAAAAAATCCTAAGCTTTAAAATTAATTTTACACTTAATTATATCTAATTCATCTTTCGAGTTTTTTTACTTTTCCTTTTACCTTCACCAATGCAAGTCCCTTTTGTACCCATTCATGATGACAATTTTGATGTAATTTGTACTCCCATGACTCTAATAAAAATATCAAGTTCCTTTTATCTTGTTTATTTATTTTATTATGTTTTTGCATGGCATATTTTAGGAAGATCACCTAATAAACATTTTAGATAATTAATTTAGAACCCTCTAGGACTAGTCACTTAAATTAATTAATTAATTAAATAGGGAGATAATTAGTAAATAATAGTATTTGAATCTTATGTCTTGGATACACTAAAGAGGTTGATGTTTTGACATACCATGATGTTGGCCTAAAGAGTGTACCTTGGCATCGAATTCATGTGCTATTAAAACCTAGAATTTTGACAAAATAACTTAGGTTTAGAATTAAATAAAATTGATAGATAAGCAACTAGCGACATTAGTAACTTAGGTTTTAAACACTTAATTAATGGAGCCTTTTTAGGATTAGAACTTAAAATGAACAAGATAAAAATGATCATGCATTTTGCTTTAACCTTTTGAGGCGGAAATTACATTTCTTTGAATTTGGGTGAGGTTTCCTATCTAGAGGACGTCTCGTTCAACCCAAGTTTCAAGGTGATGTAATTTCTAAATCAAAAGGATATCCTCGATTCAAATAATGTTCAATTAACAATGGAAAATTAAATTAATATCTATCTTGAAAGTATCAATACCACGTAATATTTTTTCAAGGTACCAATTTTTTTAGGCGTTCGTAAGCGTCGTCCTTACACGTAACCGACTCCCGAACCCAATATTTTTTTTAAAAATGAATCTCTGGTTTGTTTTATGGTGTCTGACCTACCAAAGTGGCCGGTGGCGACTCTAAGTCAATTTTTCAAATTAAATTATATATATATTTTCTAAAATTTAGATTTTTCAAGATTAAAATTGATAAATTAATATTTTTTAAAAATCAATCGTCAAGTTATTTTTCACCTAAACTCGTGTTTTTTAAAAAAGGTCACGACACCTGCATCACTGTCACACAGGCCTATGTGGAGGTCACTTTAGAGGGATGAGAACAACAACAAAAGTCCTCCAATCAGGATTTTCTTGGGCTACATTATTCAAAGATGCCCAGGCATTTTACCAAGACTGTGACCGATGTCAGAAAACTAAGAACATCTCCAGACGGCATGAAATACCACGACAAAACATATTGGAGGTCGAGTTATTTAACGTATGGGGCATAGACTTTATAGGACCATTCTCATCCTCATTTGGAGATTTATTCATTCTTTTGGCAGTAGACTACGTGTCTAAATGGGTTGAAGCCATCGCAACACCAAGGAACGATGCAAAGATAGTGCTTAAATTTCTGCATAAGCATATTTTCACAAGATTTGGTGTGCCAAGGGCTATCATCAGTGATGAAGGCAACCATTTTGACAACAAGTTAATTGCCAAGGCATTACAAAGATATGGGGTGCGACACAAAATTGCCACGACATATCATCCCCAAACCAATAGGCAAACCGAGATTTCCAACCGTAAAATCAAGCAAATTTTGGAAAAAATGGTGAACCTAAGATTGAAGGATTGGTCACCAAAGCTTGATGAAGCGTTGTGGGCGTACCGAACAACTTTTAAAACCCTACTAAGGATGTCTCCATTTAAGTTAGTCTATGACAAAGCTTGTCACCTACCGGTCGAACTAGAGCATAGGGCTTATTGGGCAATCAAGAAACTCAATTTGGACGTCGATTTAGCTGGTGAGAGAAGACTTCTAGAGTTGAATGAGATGGAGGAATTCAGGACCCAAGCTTATGAGAATGCTAAACTCTACAAGGAGCGAACCAAGCGATGGTATGATAAAGCAATTTTGCCACGACATTTTCATGCGGGACAACAGGTGTTCCTATTCAACTCAAGGCTGAAGCTTTTCCCTGGGAAGCTGAAATCGAGGTGGTCCGGGCCATTTGTTATTCACCATATGTACCCCCATGGAGTTGTAGACATCAAGAATCTGGACGATGGAACAATTTTCAAAGTTAATGGGCAGCGTCTGAAAACCTACACTGGAGCCCACGTGATGCGAGATAAACCTACAACATCTTTGATATATGCATGACATACTGAATTGTCATGGCATTTTCAGTTTACTCCTATTCATAAATAAATATTCTTTAAGTTTGTTTTTATTTGCTTTTATTTGCTTAATTCGTTTTAATCTTTTCTTTTAATTTCTTTTTAGGATATTTTACACCCTTGGAGACGGACGGCTGAAGGAAAAAAAAGGAAAAAAATAGGAAACCCTACTTGATAACTTTGGGCGGCAAAAGACAAAAAGGAGACATCCTTTTCAATTTTAATTTGAATTTCAAAACCAACCTCCCTCTCTCCTATTAAAAAACTAACAACACCCCCACCAATCAACCCCCTCCACACGTCCTAGCCCATAAACCCCCACTAGGAAACAAATAAAGGTTCCACCTTTATTCTTTTCCTTTTTACTTTACCTTCATCTCCTTTTTCCCCAAACCCCTCCATAGCCGAAAAAACCCTCCTCCTCACTTTCTTTGCTTTCTTTTCTTTACAATCAAAGATGGTACGCACCAGACCCTCAGGATCCGTACCACCTCCTCCCATTTTTGTGAACCAAGAGGCGGTAGAAAGATTTAAAAGCTTCAAGAATTAAAGGATCTTATTTGAACTAGGCTTCAATCTCTTCGATGAGATAGGAACAAAGGTGAAAGATGTGGTGTCGCAACATCATTGGGAGAAGTTCGCCGCCCATCCAAGCTCCATCAACGCCACCTTAGTACGTGAATTTTACGCCAACATCCATAGCCCAGACCAAAAATTTGTTTATATCCGGAGCAAAAACATTCACTTCACCAACACTGTCATTAATCACTTCTTCAAGATTCCCCAAGGAGTGGACCGTCATACCAACAGAGAAGAAGAGGTTGATTACGAGACTTACCAAGGAGTGAAAGAGGATTTGTGTTTGTCCGGGACAGAATGGAATAGCCAGCAAGCAGCAAGACGCACGGTGAACCGAGAGTTTTTACTTCCCAAGGCCCGATTGTGGAGCCACTTTGTTCAATATAAGTTGATGCCTACTTCGCATCACACCACTGTAAGTTTGCCCCGCCTCATGCTGCTGCACTCTATTCTCTATGGCTGCCCCATAAATGTTGGGAGGATTATCCTGCAAGAGATGCACGTATGTTGGAAAAGACCTAAGAGCACCCTCATGTTCCCAAATTTGATCACGGCTTTGTGCCGCAAAAAGAATGTCACAGAGGATCAGTTTGATGAAATTTTAGAAGGTATGCAAGGGCTAACCCCTGAGAAGGTGATCTCCTTGATGAGAAATGTAGATGAGCAGCCGGAATCATCACATGCTGCTGTTGCTAGAGGAAGAGCTCCATTTTATAAGGATGAAACCCTGGAGCTGTCCAAGAATACCCTGGCAAAAGTAGATGACCTGTCCAAAGATCTCAAAGAATTCTTCCTTTACACAAAGGAAAGAGACGATGTCATCAAAGCTTACCTAGTAGAGCTACTTCCTCCGCTCGATCAAGAATTCCCTACTTTCCCGGACTTAATATTGCCCGCTGTAATAGAAGATACCACAACATTTACAGCTGCTTCAACTCCGACCAGACGAGCTGCACCTGATCTAAATCAGGTACCATCACCAGCTGAGCCATTAGAGGAGGCACGACCAACTGAGCCAAAGACCGAGAAGCAAGCCCAGGAAGCGCAGTCACCTACTCATGACCAAACTCCTGAAAATGTCATGGAATTTTCAGAGGAGCAAGCCCAGACTCACGATCAACCGGATCCTACCGCTGAAAAAGAGGCAGACTTTATTTCTTCACTTTTTGAAGACCCGCCAGCACCGCCAGCACAACAACAAGAAGAACATCAACCAGCAGCACTGATAGCTGAACCATAAATGCCTTCTACTTCGAGGAAGAAATCCAAACATAAACTCAAAATGTCGGCTGGGAAGCAACCTACCCCATCTTTAGCTGCTAGCAAGTCCAAATCACGGGGAGCCGATCCAGAGACTGACCCTAATTTCATCCCACCTCTATCGAAGCGCCGAACATCACGCCGAATTGCCACCACACCACCCAAGTAGCCAAGGTACATATCATTGAATTTCATTGCATTACATTGCATTTTAATATAGTTTATTTTTTTAGTTGCATTGAGGATAATGCTTTCCTCAAGTTTCGGGGGGGGTATCGTTCTTTACTCTTTTTCATATGCATGATAGCAGCAATTGTAGAAATATGCCATGACATCTTTGAAAGTTTAGGTTAAGTTTTCAGTGTTATAGTTAGTGATGCCCGATGATGATATACCTTATATGGACAACGCTTGAATTGAATATGCATGACTTGGGATTTGAATGGAACTTGCCTAGGGATTTGATTGTTTGTGTTTAATTTATTGTTACACGAGTGTATGTTCTTCATCCTTAGGAAAGTTGGAAATTTTTTATAGAATGTAAACTTGAATAGCTTAGCATGCTCTAGTGAATTGTAAATAGAGAACCCCCAATAGTTTAGTATTAAAAGTTAAGAATAAATACTTGGACATATCTGTAGAGAGATACTCCGCTATGCCATGGCATTTCCATATGCATATGAGTTACTGAAAGAGGCACAGGGTGACGCTACACTTTTAACCTACCATGGCATTGCCTGGATACTGCGTTTAAATAAATGGTAGCTATGACATGAGTAGAAGGTAGTGTGACAGGCTGGCTCCACTCGTAGCAGTTTATTGGCATTTAAGGATACACTCACTCACACACGCACTCGCATCCTACCTAGTCCTAGGGCAAAGTTCTTTCAATTTCTTCGAGTCTTATAAGTTTATGCAATGATATTTTCTAAGGGCTGAAACTCTGACCTATGACTTACCTAGATTTTGACAATATCATAACATTCTTTCTCTGCTAGCTACTATCCATTGCTTGGGGACAAGCAATAGCTTAAGTTTGGGGGTGTGATAACTCCATAAAAGGCTATTTTTTAAGCCTTTTTACTTAAGTTATTGAGTGTCCTTAGGCTCATATAGGATCATTTAGTTGCATTTAGGTTCATGATATTGCATATAGTCATTTAAACACGCCTTGGCATTTTGAGGTGGTAATAGGTCCTATTTAATGGGAAAGGTAGTTCTTTTTAGTGGTGTTGTGCAGGTGAAGCAGAAACAAAAGTTGAGGCAATTTGTCAAGGCATTCTCAGAAGGATGGCAAAAGGAAAATGTCATGGCAAAGCTCAAGAACTCCTGGGTTGAGCTAAACGATAAAGAGATATTTTGATAAGAGTGTCAGCTGGTGCTACCACAGCCGTTCGGGACAACTACAGCTTGCTACAACCACCTCGGTGGGGGATCTCAGCGAATATTCCATATATGTGAGCCACCTCAGTAGGGGACCACAAAGAAGATGACTTATATGTATTCCATGTCAGTAGGGGATCACTGTCACCTCTGTCAGTCGTAAAGGAATTTCAGGACAAAAATAAGGGGAGAAAGAAATTTTTGCATATCTTTTAGGGTTTTTCACCCTCTTTAAAAGATATGGCTACCTACATAAAAAGGAGGTTTTTTCGGGAGAGAAAACACAGAAAAGAGAGACCTTTGCGGCGGAAAACTCTCACCTTTCTCCTCCAACTTTCGGCCAAAGGGACTTTCATTGATAGCACTCGAAGGGAGTAGTGAGCTAAGCACCCGAGAGGGGCTAGCTCACCAAGGTGACAATGGTGGTTGAAGAGCCGGCGGCGGTGCACACCAAGGGTGTCTTCTAGTCTTCCTTTCTTGCTTTATTTTGTTATCTTTTCATGAGTATTAAAGTTGGATGTTTAAGATTAATGTGGTTGATTACTCTTAACATTTAGCTCCACCATGTAACCTTGTTTCGGTGGTAGCTTTTATGGATGATTAACTTTTGTTTCTATTTAATATATTGCATGCTAAGTATTTGTATATTTGCTTTGCTCATTGTTGGTAATTATTTAAGCTTTTGATAGGCATGGTATAAGCACTATTTGAGTGCAAGTGTACACATCGTCAAGTAATAAAATGATAAGTATATCGTGTATCGTCTCCACAGGGATTGATATACTTAATATGTTCCCTCTTGTTCCCTAGCTCTTGAAAAGAAAGTAAAAACATAAATAAGTTGAATTGTTTTATTTAACTAAATAATTAATTAACAAAACATAAAATAAAGGGTTGAAGACGATATAGAGAAAGTGGGTAGGATCCAGTTACCTCAATTAGTGGATTCAATTGATCTTCTCCTTGTCCAATGCAATCACTCAACACTGCTTCAACAGTACTGCAGATACCGCCTCGTCAACATTGGCAAACCTCTACCGCGACAATCTCTTGCTCTTAGGAAGAGGTATCAAAGTTCAACAAAGTGTCCGTAAGTGACTCAGCTCATCTCTGAGTCAGAGTGTTGTTGATGCCCAGTCTTTGATGATACCTCTCGGCGTAAATCAAGGATAACCACCAACCAATCCAACACTTCTTTTAGCTGCTGAAACTCTTAACCTACCCCTTAGTGCCTCCACAAAAGTATAGGCCGAGTTAGTGTTAACAACACCGTACTTATCCCTTTCGTGAATCTACACCTCTCGATGCTAGATAAATAGATTACTTGCAAACTTCCCTCTCGGGCTTGAATTTAAGAACAAAGAATGGCAATAGGATAAGCAAACTTTGATTTATTGTTGCATAAGAACAAAGATACACGAATCAATCTCCTCTCACTAATATCAACAACCTTCACCTATCCCTAAAAAGTTTAGAACATATTTTCGTTAAGTACAATTCTTAGGGAGAAGGGTCGGCTTAAAGAGTTTCTCTCTAAGTCGTTTCTCTCTAAGTTGACTCTCTCTAAATCGGCTCTCTTAACATAGTGTCCGGCTAGGGTATTTATATTCTTAACGTAAGGTAAACCTTTCCTAAATAGACTTCAACTTGGAGTAGGGAACAAGCCTTCTTCAAGGTATCTGATATTTCCAAGTTTTCCGCCTTCTAGAAGGGTTTTCCCGCTTAGTCTTTGAATTGGGCTTTTAATGCGCTAGCCTGGTCTAATTGGTGCTCTGCATCTTCCAGAATATTCTTTATATTTTTATCTTTCGTTTCACCTCCATTGTTGGTGCTGCCATACTGGATTCTATCGCGGCCTTGCTTCTGCCTCGGCCGCAACACTACTTCTCTACCGCTTTTGCTCTGGATATTCCTGCATGTACAGAATATGTAAAAGTATCTACATTCTCTATAAATATTAACTTTGTAAGTGATGATAATGCAATATCCAATATTTGAGCAAAGAGTTTATATTCGATTCAAGTTGGTGTATAATAGATGCATAAAGTACCATGGGAAGGGTAGTAAATAACTGCCTTTTAGGCACTCATCAAATACCCCCAAACTCGAACTATTACTTGTCCTCAAGCAATGCCAAACATCAAATTGCCGAACCTTACTCCCCTTTGGTCTTACTCTTCCATCTATTCTCCCCATCATGGTCATGTCTATCTCTCCGTTTTAGCCATTAGTTTACCCAAGGAATTTTACTAAGAAACAAGCTATAGGGCTAGGTGAGTGTCTGCGTTTAGTGGACAAGGTTGATTCAAGGCTTTCTTAGATAAACTCTAAGTTCAAGACAAGTAGAATCTTGGACTAAAGCTGTCTCATTAGAACAACAAGTCTTGAGACAATTTCGAGCACCTCAAGATATGTGTTTTCTATTTTCTTCTTTTTCTTATTTATTCTTTTTCTTATTAACCACCTATTTAGCATACTAGAGCCAATTTTGGGCACCTCTAGCATGAAGGAGAGCAAAACTAGAGCCGGTGATAGGCACCTCTAGTTATTTTTCTAAAAGGTTCTAAGTGTTTATCACCTAAGTTTATTAAAAGAACTTCTAAATCAAACAAGTCCAAAAAGTGTTTATTTTCTTTCTAACCCTAAAACAAGCTTCTAAGTTTTATTCCATGAGTATCCTATGGTTATCCCTTCAAAACAGAACTAGGACATGGTAAGGAGAAAATTTTCTATAACCTTAAAGGAGTAAACTAAAGCAAAGCTGACATAGGGCAGTGTAAGATTACAAACATAAGTTCAAGAAAAGAGAATATTAAAAAAATTTCAGAAAAATTTACTCTCTTTTATGGTAATGACTCGGTAGTGAGTAGCCTCGGTAGTGCTTCTGTACCTTTAATCTCCCCCAAGCTCGAACCGAGCATTGTCCTCCATGCTTAAAATATAAGGCAAACAACAATTAAAATATTAAAAAAATAAAGGCAGTAAAGGAAATATTTATAATGACTCCGAGGAGCTGCTTGTACGGATCATTCTCCTAGGCCTTGTTGCTGGTGCCTTTCCCCTGGATCCTTATGCCGGTGATTGTTGTTGCTTGGCCTACCGATGTGGCTGTACTCTACTGGGTGGTGTGCGATGCGTCGGTGTTGTAATCTTATCCCCTTCTTCCATCTCGTTCATATTGTTTGTGTCCATGATTTTCGTTCCACCTCCTGTCGTGGCAGTGGGTATTGCTGATTCATGAGATGAACTGTGGTATTCATCAATCTCGCGAGATAGCGTATCCCTGCTAAGACTGGGCATGGGGATTGGTTCCCTTTGGGGAGAGTTATAGATAGCTTGCCTCTTGGATGGCCTTTGGCTAGTAGATGATATTCCGGCAGACCTTGTTGGCCTAGAAGGTCCGACAACATAAAACTGTTGGTGCGGCCGTGGCTGGAAAAATGGTTTTGGCTCTGGGGTAGGTATTGTATCGGTATAAGGGGCTGTAGTAATGAACATATTGGCTGGGAATTCAGGAAATTGTGCCCCTTGATGTGGGAAGTTTTGTATCGTCATGTTGGCTAGCGATGTGTTAAAGTCCCGCTGGTACTCCATGTAGCGTTATTGGTGAAGGTCCATGGTTGCCATTCTTTGTAGAATTTCTTGGTATGGGTCTGTTGCGGCAGTTGGCTCGGCAGAGGCTGGTGCTTCTGTTGATTACTGCCCTCCAGCGGTGAAGTCAGTAGGAAACTAATGCGGTATTGCTTGAATAGGTTCTGCATATGTTATCTATATAACTTGGTGGTAGAAATCTCTTGTCCAGCCCTACCGAGTTGGTGTGTATTCATCTGTGTCTTCGACCGGGACTCCTGTATTAATGCACAAGGCATAGATTAAACATGGGAAGTAAAGCGGTCCACGTTCCTTCTTACCACATTCATGGATTTCATGAAGAATGATCTCTCCAACGTTGATGCTTCTCTTCTTGATGATGGACTGGATCAACACCAATCTTTTGCGATCCACTGTGTTGTTTTGGGAGGTTGGGATAAGTTGTCTCTTGACAAAAGTACACCACATCTTGGCTTCGGGTATTAGACTCTACTATGTTACTGAACCCTTATGGGCACCGGTTTCCCATGAAATGTTGTTGTAACAAAGCTCATCTTTAATCTCCTCATAGTCTTGAGTGGTGATACTGTCTACGTAGTCGGCATGATCATCCTATGTGGGTGTGAGACCATAAAAGTCATTGATGACTTTGGCATCAAGTTGCACAGGCTTGCCTCAGTAGTGGATAAAGAGGGTGTCCTTGCTCGGCCTATATGCGTAGAATTCCCGTACAATTGTAGCATTCGTCGGGGGAGGTTGTAGGTAGAAAGTCTCCCAATCCTAATATTGAATCTTGTTGAATAAGTATGATTCAATGCCGAAGTACATTTCATTGTTCTGTTGAAATCCCACTCTTCCCATAGTTGCTGAGCAACGAATGATCGGTTGAATCTATTAGCAACAGTGGTTGGGGCGAATCTTGTGTAAGAAGCCATTGAATTGTTCGTGGAGGGTGGTTTGAGAATTTCCGGAGTGAATAGAGATTGTTTTGAAAATTGCAAGACATAGTGAGAGCAAGATTGTGAAAGCAAGTGAAATATCAAGAATGCAAAGTCAATAATGTACAACAATGAATCTACTTATATAGTCTGTAAAAATATGACTGTTAAAAATTCTAGCCGTTAGGCATTTACTGCCTTATTGCGCAGTTACTACCGTGGCGGGTTTCTCAACAGAGAGTCGTTACACTGTTTCTGCCCGTTGGAAATTTTATGGCTTTGACATAGTGTTGCCGCTGCAGCAAACTTCCTACTGTGGCATAATTTTTCCTGCATTCACTGCATTATTCATAAAACATAAAAACATAATAACATAAAATACTGAAATAAAGCATAACAACATAAAATACTGAAAATAAGAATATTGAAATAATATTATATAAACTAATCCTAATATAATAATTAAATTTGAAAATGGAAGAGATTATGTTACTTGTGGAGTGCATGTGAATGCACCTCCCACTTTCATTCTCTCTTTCTGACCAATATTTGTCTTCATGAGTTGGCCAGTCCCTTTCGGTGCATTCGGCTTCTCCTTTAGGTTTTATTCATTTTCCGAACAGTCTGCCGAGTGTGCTGCCCAGGCAGGATGTTTTACTACCCTGATTCGGTGTATGGAGAGCCTTACATTCTGTTGGAGCGTCGGAATTTGGAAGATTATGGAAGGCGTTCAACTTGATTTGTTGATCGTTTATTCGCATTGTGAGCTCGTCATTTTCCACATCAATAATGGTGCGTCCAGTAGCAAGGAAAGGTCGACCCAATATGATTGGTTCATTTTCGTGGGCCTCACAATCAAGGACAAGAAAATGGACAGAAAATATAAACTTGTTAACTTTCACTAGAATGTCCTTAATTTTTCCTTTAGGGTGCACATAGGACCGATCCACAAGTTGGAGCAGTATTGTTGTTGGTTTTGCCCGTCCTATTCCAAGTTTCTGAAAAACTGATTTGGGCATTAAGTTGATGATTGCTCCCAAGTCACATAGGGTCTTTCCTTTATAACCATCTCCAATTGCACAAGGAATTGTGAAGCATCCAGGATCTCTTAGTTTTTGTGGCATACGATTATGCAGTATAGCTATGCAGCCTTCAGTGGATACCATTGTTTCAAATTCTACTAGCCTTCGTCTTTTGGATACTATGTTCTTTAAAAATTTAGCATAGTTGGGCATTTGTTTAATAACCTCAACTAGTGGCAAGTTGATATGGACCTGCTTCAAGATGTCTAGGAACTTCTGAAATTGGTGATCCTGTTTCTGCTTCTTTAGCCTCTGTGGGAAAGGAGGTGGTGGTCTGATGTCTTCCAGGTTTCCTTGGATATTGAGTTTAATATCTGGGGTGAATTTTTCTGCAACTACCTCAACAGGTGGTTCTAATACTGCTGGTTATGTTGTCGTGGCAGAGCTTTCGGTAGGGTCTTGTAGTCTCTGAGTCCTCACGATGTTGCTTTTCTGGTTGGTCTCTCTCGGTTGAGATCCCTTCTTTATCTTTCAATCGTAGGTCACTTCTAGTTGTAATTACTTTGCATTACTCGTGGCCTAACACCTTAGCAACTTCAGTATTGCTAGGCAAACCCCCTAGTGGTCGAGTGTTTAGACGTTGGGCAAATTTACCAACCTAGGTTTCTATAGATTTTATTGCGGCCTCCTGGTTCTGCAGTTTCATCTCAGTTCTGTTCATGAAGTCATCAGTACGCTTTATGAAGCGGCTATTCTCCATCATGTAAGCATCAGTCTTTGACATGAAAGCTTTGAGAGAATCGGCAAATGCATTCAGAGATTGTTGCTGTTGTGCCTGCTGTTGTGCATGGACTGTTGAGTGTTCTGTTGCGGCAGGTTTTGGTTTTGATGCTAAAATCCAGAGGCTTGATTAATTGGATTCAAGGCATTGTTAGGGTTACTCCATGAAAAATTCGGATGTCTTTTCCAAGATGGATTATAATTGTTGGACATCATTGGATTGTTTCTGTAACATCCTGTTTTTTGGGTTATTAGTTTAGGCTTAGTTAGGGGGATTCGATTCGGGTCGAATCGGGTTCTCCGGTTCATTATTCCGGGAAAGATAAAATAAGAATATTTTTAATTAAGAAAAATAATAATTTTAGAATATGGTTTGAAATATTGAAAATGTGTTTCAAGATTAAAAGGAAATACTTTGGACTTTATATTGATTTTTAATTATGCTTAATTATACATAAATGACTAATTTGTAATTTTTGGAAAATTAGAGGACTATTTTGTAATTTTTGGAAAAATCAATGTTTTAGTGACTAAATTGAAAAGCAAGCTAAACTTAGAATCCTTAGAGGGCCATAAACCCATTTCTAATTTTTAATAATGATTTATTCACCAAAATGTATTTTTAACTACTTTAATTAGATTTTTAATCATTTTCTCTCAAAACCACTTTTCTCATTTTCTCTCCATTTTCTCTTCATCTTTTCTCTTTAATTCCTTGCTGATTTTTGCATCTTTTTCAACAAAGATTATATCATTTGCATCATCTTTCCATCCTTTACAAAACCTAAGCATCAATTTCATCAAATCAACATCAAATTGCAAGGAATCAAGAAGAGGAAATTACATCTTTTTGGTGAATAGATCTTGAAGGTAATTTTCTGGATTTTTATTCTTTTCTAAGGTTCTTTATTGAAATTCCCAAGTATTAGCTTGTTAATCTTTGAATAAAAACTTGATTCTATGTTTTTAATGTTAGATCTAGTGTTTTTGTGAAAGTTTTTGTGAAATCTTTTTGGATCTCATTCAATGCTAGAATTAGATGGATTCAATTGTGTTTTTATGTTAACTAAATGATTAATTGAATCTTCATTTGATTGTACATTAATTTAATCCCGGAATAATGCAATCGGTGTAGTTTTAAGGTGCTTTTCGGTTGTTTTATGGGCTGTTTTATATGCTTTAATATTGCTGGAGATATAAGGATGGTTTGGATGTGTTTTGGATCATAATTGAAGTGGATTGGATGTTAGATTAATTAGGTTTTGGGCTGATGTTGTTCGGATGTGTTTCGGCTTAGTTTACGGTTTTTTCGTCTAAGTTTCTGGTAGTTTAATGGTGATCGGATATGGTTGTTGGTTTGAGCATGTTATGATGTGAGAATGCTCTGTTTTTAATGTTATAGAAGAGTTACAAGAAGGTGCTTGATTGCTGGTGCGTTGGCGCGATCATCGGATAGCGGCGAAGGCTCGTTTCGCTTGTTGGTGAGTGATTACGGATTTAAAGCGAATCGCGTTTGGTACGGTTCTATTTTGGGGACTATGGAAGAGTGTAAAAACCTTCCATAGTTCAAGAGTAAGTAAAGTAAATGTTTTTGGTAAACCATTATGAGTTTCGGCTACATTTGATAAAGGCATTATGTTGTTAATGCAATGAGATTTATGTAAATGCATGAGCATGATTTGAAATAGTGCATACATGAGAATTACTTGCTGAAATGCATAGCTTATTTAGCATCCATGATTATGAAAAATTATGAGAAATGATTTGGAATACAATGTGGTTAATTGCCTTATACATGATGGTGCCTTTGGGCATGGCTTTTGGTTCATTTGTTGAACATATTATGTATGCATTGTGAACAGCAAGTTATCATGCACATTTGATTATGATATTGGCTTAGTGACACTAACTCTAGATTCGAATACGAATGACATGTCATTAGGATTGTCTTAAGTGCACTATAAACAAAATTGAGAATATAGAATATTGCCTACACGTAACAAGGGTGACTTTGTGTCCAACCGTGCGTGGTAGAGCCGTCTACACGTAAAAAGAGTGACTATGTGTCCGATCGTGCATGGTAGTGCTGAAGGCGACGTTGTGTCATGTTAATGGTGACTTTGAGTCATGTCAATGGTGACTTCGTGTCATGTCGAGACAATGGTCTCTAACAATGGATCCGTGTATTCGGTGAACTCAAGGTTCACATTAAGTGGTCACTAGAATGCCAATATATATACATGAACTTGAGATGGACATTGTGTATCATTTATAAATTGCTTTGACAAGGTTATGTAAACTCAAGGATGCATGTGGTTTAAAGAATATGAGCATGAGATGTTAGCATGCATGATTTGATAATGTATTGTGAATTATGGTTCCATCATGGTTTTAAATAGATGCATTGATGATTTGTGAAGAGCTGCCTCACTAAGCATGTTTGCTTAAGCTCTTTTTTCATCCTTGCAGAAAAATAAAGGCGCTTGAGGCTTCGTTCGAGGCAAGGAAACCAAGGGGAAGAATCACTTTGAATTTGGTATGTTTTTGGCAAATAAATTGGGCAAGGCAATGTGTAACACAACCTATGTGAGGAGTGTGTAATTAGGCTTTGGTTTATGTTGTAATAAGACCATTATTGTTTGGTTGTTAATTGTTGAACTTTGGAATTGTTTGAATTGTTGAAGCATGTACTAGCATGATTGTTATGTTGTTAATCATTTTCTAGGGAGCATGCCTATAGCTTGATTGATGTCCGCGACGTTGTTGATTATGTGCCATACGTTGCTGAATATGCCTAGGATTGATGCATTTAGTGGTTCTAGTTAATGGTTGAGTATTGAGTAATTGTTGTGCACTTAGTGTAACGAAACTTTTGGTTCCAGAACCAAAGTTTCGAAACCTTTGGGTGAAGGTTCCGAAACCTTTGTCAAATAGTTTCGAAACCTTCACAAGGTTTTGGAACCTTGCGGGCAGTTTCAATTCTGGGAAGCTATTAGACGCGAAAAGTTTCAAAACTTTCCAGGAAAGTTTCGAAACCTCTTACAAAGAGTTTTGGAACCTCTGGGAAGGTTTCGAAACCTTTGATCACCAAGAATTGAAAGTTGCGAGAAATTATAGTTTAGTCCCGAATATCTTCCTTTGCTTGATTAAGATACTTATAGATATTATTTTGAGCTGAAATTTTGCATGCATGCATAAAGTTGATTTAGTTTCAAGATAGTTAACCTAAATTGGATGAAGTCCTTGTATTTTTGGTAGATTTATGTTTTGGTCCCTAAATTAGAGAAACATGTAATTGATGATGTTAGAATGACCCGTTTGAGTTGGAATTTGCTGTGAGGAACTCTTGTATGTTTAATTGATCATTGATGGAAAGAATTTCTACTTTACTAATTGAACTTAAAAGTTTTACGTTTTAGTCCTTAATCTATGATAGTGTTTAATCGGATGTTAGTTGTTAGTTGATGTATTACCAATAATGTTTTGTGTGAGACTCTAACACGTAGGATTAAGATTGCGCATCTAGGCAAGATAAAATAAAAAAAATGTAACGGTTTTAGGGTTGTTTATCGAATCGAACCTTCGCGAGTTTGGTTTGATATTCCCCGTGTAACTCGTTAGTGTCGGTTTCATCTAAGTCGGACTAAGGGGGTTACAGTTTCTGTTATAATTTCCAACATATAGGCTGGTTTGTTCATCTGGCATGTAATCTGATGAGTTAACTGCCTTAACCTCATGTACACTTCTTTGGGTTTGCATATTCTGAACCATCTTGGTTAGAGAAGCCAATTATGCTACCACCGAACTTGATGTATCTAATTCATGGGCTGTGGTATGGCATCTCATTCCTCCTCGCCTCGATGTGAGAAATTAGAAATCGTTCCTTGCGAGTTTATTCAGAATTTCAATGGTTTCCGCTGATGCTCTATCCAAAAGTGTCCCATTTGCGGAAGCATCTAGCATCATCCTTGTAGAGGCATTAGTAGCATTATAGAACATGGAGACTTGCGTCCACAAGGGAAAACCATGTAGCGGGAATTTGTTTAATAGTTCTCTATAACGTTCCCATGCCTCGTACATCGGTTCATCTTCATCTTGCCTGAATGATGTGATTTCATTACGAATGCGGTCATAAAGATTTGTTGGGTTGAACCTCGTAATGAATTCTCGACAAAGTTCTTCCCAAGATCCTATGGATCCTGTTGGGATACCATTCAGCCAGGTCTTCGCCCTATCCCTCAGTGAATAGGGGAATAACTTTAATCGTAGAATATCTACATGGACTCCTTGAATCTTGAAAGAGTTGCACACTTCCATGAAAGATTTGAAATGTTGCCTTGCATCTTCAGTAGCAGATCCACTAAATTGTCCAATTGTGTTCAACATGTTGAACATCACTATTTTGAGCTCAAAGTGAGTTGCTTCGATCTCTGGGGTAACTACACCAGGGTTGAGTCCGTTTAGATCTTCCACCAGATAGTCTCTGATAGTAGGCTGCCTCGGCAATGTATGCGGCATTGGCTGCTGCGGCATTGCTGACGGCAGTACATTATGATCAACAGGTGGAATCTGTCCTCTAGGTGGATTGTCCATAGCTTGGAACAGATTGCATCTCACATTATGTCTTGTTCGTTCAATCTCAGGATCCAACTCGTACAATGGTCCACTCGGATTTGCCCTCGTCATAAAACAATTAAATAAAAATTAATAAAATTAAAAATAAATAAAATTAAAGTTAAATAAATAATTATGGTTAGAGTTAAGTAAAGACTAGTTAAAGAGCAAGAAAATAAAGAAAACAAAATTTAGTTGTCAATCCCCGGCAACGGTGTAAAAAACTTGATAGACGTGGTATAAGCGCTATTTGAGTGCAAGTGTATACGTCAAGTAATAAAATGATAAGTATATCGTGTATCATCTCCATAGGGATTGGCATACTTAATATGTTCCCTCTTGTTCCCTTGCTCCTGAAAAGAAAGTAAAAATACAAATAAGTTGAATTGTTTTATCTAACTAAATAATTAAATAAAAAAACATAAAATAAAGTTTGAAGACGATGTAGAGAAAGTGGGGAGGATCCAGTTGCGACAATTAGTGGATTCAATTGATCTTCTCCTTGTCCAATGCAATCACTCAACACTGCTTCGACAATACTGCAGATACCGCCTCGGCAACATTGGCAAACCTCTACCGCGGCAATCTCTTGCTCTTGGGCAGAGGTATCAAAGTTCAACAAAGTGTCCGTAAGTGACTCAGCTCATCTCTAAGTCAGAATGTTGTTGATGCCCAGTCTTTGACGATACCTCTCAGTATAAATCACGGATAACCACCAATCAATCCAACACTTCTTTTAGTTGCTGAAACTCTTAACCTACCCCTTAGTGCCTCCAAAAGAGTATAGGCCGAGTTAGTGTTAACAACACCTACTTATCCCTTTCTTGAATCTACACCTCTCGATGCTAGATAAATAGATTACTTGCAAACTTCACTCTCGAGCTTGAATTCAAGAACAAAGAATGACAATAGGATAAGCAAACTTTGATTTATTATTGCATAAGAACAAAGATACATGAATCAATCTTCTCTCACTAATATCAACAACCTTCACCTATCCCTAAGAAGTTTAGAACATATTTTCGTTAAGTACAATTCTTAGGGAGAAGGGTCGGCTTAAAGAGTTTCTCTCTAAGTCGTTTCTTTCTAAGTTGACTCTCTCTAAATCGGCTCTCTTAACATAGTGGCCAGCTAGGGTATTTATATTCTTAACCTAGGGTAAACCTTTCCTAAATAGACTTCAACTTGGAGTAGGGAACAAGTCTTCTTCAAGGTATCTGATATTTCCAAGTTTGTCGCCTTCTAGAAGGGTTTTCCCGCTTGGTCTTTGAATTGGGCTTTTAACGCGCTAGCCTGGTCCAATTGGTGCTTTGCATCTTCTAGAATATTCTTTATATTTTTATCTTTCGTTGCGTCTCCATTGTTGGTGCTGCCACACTAGATTCTACCATGGCCTTGCTTCTGCCTCGGACGCAACACTGCTTCTCTGCCGCTTTTGCTCTGGATATTCCTGCATGTATAGAATATGTAAAAATATTTGTATTCTCTATAAATATTAACTTTATAAGTGATGATAATGGAATATCCGATATTTGAGCAAAGAGTCTATATTTCGGTTCAAGTTGGTGTATAATAGATGCATAAAGTACCATGGGAAGGGTAGTACATAACTGTCTTTTAGGCCCTCATCAGCTTTGTAAGAGGCACGAGAGTGTCCATGGTTTAGATACAAGCTAAAGTACTTGAGAGAGGCGTAGCTTTAGATCCTTAGATCATCCGAGAGGAGCTAAGGGAGAATCTACGTGAGCAATGGGTTCTGGACTGCAAATAGGGCCTATTGGAATCCTAGAGCACTCGAGAAAGGCGTAGGTGAAGGCTTTAACGACTAAAAGGAGGGTAATTTATCGATAGGCTAGGGTGTCATTCTCGTGACAGGCGAAATTACTATGACATTTTAGTTTGTCAGGTTCCTATGACTCAAGAGAGAGGGAATACCTTAGAAACCTCTATCGAGTAAGTATACACCATAGCAGTTGTATGTTAGGTAGGGGTAAGGGGTAGGAAACCATAGAAGCCATCATCGGTCGTTCCCTAGAGAGTTCATCAATAGAGGGGAAGTACAATATATTGTTTAACGTGTTTTGCATCCTGTTTTTGCCCTCGCATTTTCAACTTACTTTCTTTACTTTGCTTGCTATCTTGCAATCACTTTGCCATACACTCACATACCACCTTCATACATCCACCTTGCCATCCTCATCCATTCTATTTTGCCTTGGCAAATTTTAGTTGCTTGCACTCTAGAATTGTCATAGCATTTCCATCTTACACCTTTATCGTACATATCCATTTCATGTGTTTTTATCTTTATCTTTGCTTTCCTTTAGTGACAACCCTTTTTGCCTTAACAAATTTGACTGCACACTTTAATCTAGATCCTCGTGGGAACGATACTCACTCACCCTATTATTACTTGTATGATTGTGTATACTTGCACATATATGTGTATTTACATACATCAATTATAGCACTACACAGAAACACACCTGTAGCCTCCAACCAAGTCTTATACCGCACTTACTCCTTTCGTGAGTCTAACTCTCCCGAGTCTAGACAAATAGATTACTTACAAACTTCCCTCCCGGGCTTGGATGCAAGAACAAAGAATGACAAAGAGTAAGCAAACTTTGATATTTTATTGCTTTGAAACAAGAAACAAAGTACATCTTCTCTCACAAATACTCGACAACCTTCACCTAAACCCTAGGGACGATGGAGGAGTTTAGGGTTTTCTATGAACACTTGATTTCAAGATATCCTCCTCTCTACATAGGCTATGGTTTATATAGGTTCGGCCTAGGGCAAACCTTTCTTAAGTAGGAATACTACTTGGATTAAGATTACAATAATTTCCATAAATAAAATATTTTCATGTTTATTCCTATCAGGATTCTTTTCCTATATGGCCTTTGATATTGACTTTTCGTGTATTTTTTAGCTTCGATTTTTATGTCGCTTGTCTTAAAATGTTCACCTTATTTGTCTCTTCAAATCGCCTACTATATTGATATTTGCCTTTTCGGGTGCTGCTGCGGCGTTAATGTGCTGTCGAGTCATCAATGTGCTGTAGAGGTGGGTACTTATCTGTATTTCAGTTTCCAGCATCCATCTTATTTGCTTGGCAATTCCTATGATGAAGTTTCATGCCTTAAGAAAGAAAACCAATAAATGCATCTGTTTTATGCCAAATAATAGATAATTCAAGTATTGAGTGTTCGGATGTTGAAGTATGGAAAATGACAAGAAATATTCATTATTGCCATTAAATTTGTACTTTACTAGCAATAATCGAGTGGAAAAATGATATAAAAATAGGACTTTTATAACATCCCGATTTTAGGGTTAGTAGTTTGGGTATTAGTTAGGAGAATTCGATTCGGGTCAAACTGGGTTCTTCAATTCGTTATTCTAGGAAAATATAAAATAAAAGTATTTTAATTAGAAAAGTAATAATTTTGGAATATGGTTTAAAAATATTAAAAAAAATGTTTCAAAATTAAAAGAATGTAATTTGAACTTTAAATTGATTTTTAATTGTGCCTAATTATGCATTGGTGACCAAATTGTAATTTTTGGAAAACAATGAAGGATTTAATTTGTAATTTTCGAAAATTGTTATTTTTAGTGACTAAATTGAAAAGCAAGCTATACGTAGAATCCTTAGAGGGCCATAAACCCAATTTAATTTTTAAATGATAATTTATTCACTAAACTGATTTTTAATTAGTTTATTAAAAGATGATAATCATTTTCTCACTTAACCACTTATTTTCTCTCATCTTTTTCTCTCATTTTCTCTCCATTTTTCTTCATCTATTTTCTTTAATTCGTTGCTGATTTTTCCACCTTTTTCTACAAGAATTACTTCATTTTAATCATCTCTTCATTCTTTACAAAGCCTAATCATCAATTTTACTAAATCAACAACAATTTGCAAGGAATTAAGAAGAGAAATTCTCATCTTTTTGGTGGATAGATCTCAAAGGTAATTTTCTGAATTTTAACTCTATTTCTAAGGTTCTTTATTGAAATTCCCAAGTATTAGCTTGCTAATCTTTAAATGAAACTTGATTTTATGTTTTCAATGCTAGATCTAGTGATTTTATGAATGTTCTTGTGAAATCTTTTTAGATCTCATTCAATGTTTTAATTAGATAGATTTAATTATGTTATTATGTCAATTAAATGATTAATTGAGTCTTTAATTGATGGCACATTAATTTAATCCCGGAATAATACAATCGGTGTTATTTAATATGATTTTCGGTTGTTTTAGGGGCTGTTTTAGGAGTTCTAATATTGCTGGAGGTATAAGAATGGTTTAGATGTGTTTTTGGTTCATAATTGAAGTGGATTAAATGTTAGATTCATTAGGTTTTGGTCTGATGTTGTTCGGATGCGTTTCAGCTTAGTTTTCGGTGGTTTTGTGGAGGTTTGATGTGGCTGTTGGTTTGAGCATGTTATGATGTGAATATAATCTATTTTTAATGTTGTAGAGGTAGTGCAAGAAGGTGCATAAGTGACTGGTGCATTGATGTTGCCATTGGAGCATCGGCGAAGGCTTGTTTTGTTTGTCGGTGAGTGTTTTTCAGACTTAAAGTGAATCGTAATGGTACGGTTCTGTTTTGGGGACTATAGAAGAGTGTGAAAACTTTCCATAGTTCAAGAGTAAGTAAAGTAAATGTTTTTGATATATTAACATGAGCTTCGGCTACATTCGGTAAAGACATTGATGTTGGTAATGCAATGAGATTTTTGGAAATGCATAAACATGATTTTGAATTTGTGCATGCATGAGATAATTGCTGAAAATGCATGTTCTAAAAAGACATACATTGTTAAGGAAAACATGGAAAATGAATTTGGAATATATGAGGTTATTTGCCTTCAAATTAAAGGTGTCAATGGGCATGACTTTCGGTTCATTTATTGAGCACATTATGGATGCATTATGAGATGAAAATGAATTAAAATATTATGTGGTTCTTTGCCTTGAAATGGATGGTGCCATTGGGCATGACATTTGGTTCATTTGTGAATATTTTATGTATTATGAGCAGCAAATTATCATGCACATTTGATTATGATATTGGCTTAGTGACACTAACTTTAGATTCAAATACGAATAACATGTCATTAGGATTGTCTTAAGTGCACTGTAAACATTATTGAGAATAAAGAATATTGCCTACACATAACAAGGGTGACTTTGTGTCCAATAGTGCTTGGTAGAGCCGCTTACACGTAACAAGAGTGACTATGTGTCCAATCGTGCGTGGTAGTGCTATAATGGTGACTTCGTGTCATTTCAATGGTGACTTCGTGTCATGTCAATGGTGACTTGGTGTCATGTCAACGGTGACTTTGTGTCATGACTAGACTAATGGTCTCTAACAATGGATCCGTGTATTTAGTGAACTTAAGGTTCACAATAAGTGATAACTAGAAGCCAATATGCATACATGGATTAAAAGAGAACATTGTGCATCATTCATGAAATATATTGATAATGTTGAACATACTCAAGAAAGTGATTTGATATCATAGACATGAACATGGAATGTTAAGCATGCATGCTTTAATGATGCATTGCAAACTATGGTTTCATTATGGTTTTAAATAGATGCATTGATGATCTTGTGTAGAGCTTCCTCACTAAGCATGTTTGCTTAGGCTCTCTTTTCATCCTTGCAGAAAAATAAAGGCACTCGGGATTATATTCGGAGCAAGGAAACCAAGGGGAAAGGCTACTTCAAATTCGGTATGTTTTGACAAATAAGTTGGGGCTTGGCAATGTATAAACCCAACCTATATGAGGAGTGTGAACTTGACTTTGGTTTATATTGAAATAAGACCTATGTTGCTTGATGTTAATTGATGAACTATGGTGATGTTTGGATTGTTGAAGCATGTACTTGCATGATCTTTATGTTTTTAATCACGTTCTAGGTAGCATGTCTATAGTTTGCTTGATGTTCTTGACGTTGATAATCATGTGTTATATGTTGCTATTTATGCTTAGGATTAATGCATATACTTAATAGTAATTATCGATTGTGTTTGAGCCGATGATGTTCACTTAGTGTGATGGAATTTTTAGGTTCGAGACCTAAAGGTTCGAAACCTTAGGAAAAGTTTCGAAACCTTTGCCAAACAGTTTTTAAACCTTCAAGAAGGTTTCGAAACCTTGCGGGCAATTTCAATTCTGGAAAGTTACTAGACGCGAAAAGTTCCGAAACCTTTAAGGAAGTTTCGAAACCTTTTACAAAAAGTTTTGAAACCTTTATGAAAGGTTTCGAAAACTTTGGCTACTAGAAATTGATAGTTGCTGGAAATTGCATTTTAGTCCCATATATCTTTCTTTATTCAATTAAGGTAACTACAGATGTTATTTTGAGCTGCAATTTCACATAGATGCATAAAATTGATTTAATTTCAAGATGGCTAATTGGAAGAAGTCCTTATAATCTGAAAGATTTACATTTTGGTCCCTAACTTAGTGAAACATGCAATTGATGAAGTTAGAATGCTCCATTTGACTTGAAATTTTCTGTGAGGGATACTCGTATGTTTAATTGAACTTTGATGAAAAGAATTTCTACTTTGTTATTAGAATTTAAAAGTTTTACGTTTTATTCCTTAACTTATTTAAGTGTTTAATCGGATGTTTGTTTATAATCGGATTGTTTTCGTTAATGCCTTGTTGAAACCTTAACATGTAGGAATACAATTATGCATCTAGAAGAAAAAATATAATGGTTTTAGGGTTGTTTATCGAATTGGACCTTCGCGTGTTTGGTTTGATATTTCCCGTGTACCCCATTAGTATCGGTTATGTCTAGGGCCGGGCTAAGGGGGTTACATTTGGTGGTATTAGAGCCAAGTTTGTAAAGTGTGTAGTTGTTGGTTAAAGCATGTGTAGGATTGCTAAGTTGTGTGTTTAAATGTGCGATTGAGCATGATATGTTGTTGGTGTATGAAAATCTATTCATTATGATTGTACTTTGAGTAATGATAGTTAAACTGGGTTATCGGTTACACGTTGCCAATGCCAACATATTTTCAGATGCTCTGAGTTTTCCCTTAGATCTTGTCCAAATGTAAGTTTGTTTTATTTTAATATTATGTTTTAAACTGCATGTTTAAAGTTTTTGGAATATGCTTCTGAGACGTAAGTCACTAGCTAGTGTTGGTATGAATATTGATGATCAAGATTGAGGATGAAACGAATGCTAGGGAAGAGTAATTTCTTCCTCCTCCTCGGTGAGTGTGCCTTTGGTTATGTAGGGAGGTCAGTTTAGGGTGTTGCACCATTCTTTCGGGTGTGTTTTAGTCTGCTGAAGCTGGTATGGTTGTTGCTAATTGGGCTTGAGAGTTGTCAACAAGATGGTAGTTGAAGTTATTGGAATTGAGGATGTTATTTGTGAGTGTGAACAATAATCATGCTTAGAGTAAGAGCACATATATGTATATATCTATAGATAATGTAGGACATGCATGCATTCTTGAGTATAACATTAGAAATTGCATTTACATGCACATGCACTTGCGTAGGCATCTATGAGGGAATACAGGAAATCATACATACATTTGTTCACACTTGCGAGTAGCTCCTTGAGGGTGTAAGTGGAGTATGGTTGGTTCTTTTAAGGTGAAGGTGTGGGAGAAAAAGGTTGAAAGGACTTTCTTGTGGTGTTGAGTTGAATGTGTAATGGGCAAGCTACCCTTTTGGTTAAGGAATAGTCTTGGATGAAGAATGAGTGGTTGGTCTCAGAGTTGTGAATATTTGAAACCGAGGTAAATACCCTGAGTTATGGTTAGTTTGAGTTGGTCATTACTAAAGGAAGGGTTGAGTTTTGCGAATTCTTTCTAGTTTGGATTTGGTGGTTGTAACAAGGTTGCAACATGTTTTGTAAAGTAAGACAGGTTGGTGTTTTTCTGAGTGATGTGAAATTATTTTGTGGAAATTACATGGAATTCTTTGTAGTGTGGTTAGTGTACAGTTTGATCGGGGGTTATGACCGATCTGGTATGGTCAGGATGGAAGTAAAATATGAGATATATATTGGTATGAGAGTTATGATATCGGGGGTTTGAATCATAGATTGTTGTGACCTTGAGATGTTTTGTTATACTATAAAGGGGGAAAGTGTACATGTTGGGTTTACAGGATGTTAAGTTGGATATACCTCGGGTAAAGTTAGTTTTTGATGATGTTTGAAGTGGTGTATCGAGGATCGATGGACAATTTATGGTTTGTATCGGTTGTTCAGTCTTGTGGGTTTGCTTTTATCGAAAAGTATTATGAGGTTTTGTGTTCGGAGGGTTCGTGTTTGTGGATGTCTCATCAATATGGTTACTGCTTTGGCAAGGTTATAAAATAAGAGATGTTGGAACTAGTGGAAGTAATAGTTCTACAAGCTTGGATTTTGTTGTGGTATAGTTAAGGTAAGAGTTGGTTTGTCGATGAGTTGATAATGGGAAGGAGTTTTGGGTTAAGTGTCAAGACACTTAATGATGTGTAGATTTTAAAGTTTGAACCATGGTGTTGAGTTGGTTATGGTGGCTAAACCTTAAGTTGGAGGTATTATCATTGAGATGAGTACAATGTTGGGTTTGACACAAAGTTGGTAAATTCCTTGTATGGTATGTTTTGTAGAATGTTAGCAATCGGGGATGACTTGTCTTACATAATGATGGTTGCAATAGGAGTTTGTGATGTGGGGTAATCCAGGGTTGTTGTGGAGTTACGAGGGAAGATGTTTGGTTAACCTATAGGGAGACCTAGTAAAATGGTGGAGCTATAAATGGGACTCTACCTTGGTAAAGTTGATCGGGGACAGGTCGTGGTAAGGTGTTTGTTGAGGGTCTAGTGAAGGATATATTCTTGGCAAGGTTTAGTTTTGTGTTGATAATCTTTTTGTGTTAGGTGAGCCGCATGGTTGTTTCGAAAAGTACCGAGATAGAATGGTATCTTGATCAGGGCTTATGGTAATCATTTTCCATGAGTTCGGTAGTAAGTGTTGTGGTAGGAGTTGGGGAAACATGTGCTTTCGACTAAGCTTGTCTGGATTATGTTTGAATTATATGTAAATGTTTATCTTGCTGATAAGGTAAGAGTGAGTATCAATTTTCTTTGGGTTATTATTAGTAGTAAAGGTGCCAAGGTTGAAGTCAGAAAGAATCATCATAAGTTTGGTAGTAAGTTCTATGGATGGTATGGAGTTTTCTTATGAGGGTTGTTGGATCAATCGTTTGTTTGAGTATGGTTTTCTTGGGTTTCTAAGTCCCATTGGAAAGATGTGTGAGTGGTGTATCTATAATATGTTAAGATTTGAGGATCTTTAAGACCGACATAGGTTGCCGTTTGGATGTTGGCTTTTATCATTCATAGGTAAATGGATGATATGTTGTGATGTTATGATATGGTTAATATGACTCATAATGAAGTTGTTGGTGGTGGTGGTATGGAAACCATTGCGATTATCAAGAGTTGGTTATCAATCTTAGGTAAGAGAAAGGGGGTTTCCTTTTGAGTTATGTTCTCTGTAAAGGTTGAGATGGTGTGGTGGGTTGTGCATGGTTGCTTTGGTGTGAGGAAAGAATCTGTTGGTTCTCCGAAGAGGGTAAGTGTGGTTTGTTTGTTGCATACCATCCGGGGAAAGCTAATGTGATGGCTAAATCTTTGAGCCGTAAGACGACAGTTGAGTTGAGGGTGATGTTTGCTAAGTCGAGTATTTCAAAGGAAGGTGGTTGAGTGGTGGAGTTATAAGTAAAACCTATCTTGGTTGAGATGATAAGGTGAAACAGTTAGAGGATGAGACGTTGGTACCTTTTGTGGAGCATATTGCTGAGGGTAGACCGATCGAGTATTGTTTTGATGATGATGAAGTGTTGTATTTTAGAGGTCGGATTATGGTGTCGGATGATCAAGAGTTGAGACAAGCTATTTTGGCAGAAGCTCATACTAGTCCGTTTGCTATGCATCCGGGTAGTGTGAAGATGTATAGAGATCTCAAAAGTGTGTACTTTTGGATTGGTTTAAAGAAAGATGTGACGGAGTCCAAGAAGGATTTTATATGGGTTATTGTTGATAGGTTTTCAAAGTGTGCACATTTTCTTGTCGTGCATACGACGTGTTCTATGGATAAGTTGGTAGAGTTGTATGTTTTCTGAGGTGGTGAAGTTGTATAGTGTGTCTAAGTTGATCATATCGGATAGAGATCCACGGTTTACATCTAAGTTCTGGAGGAGTTTGCAGGCTGCTTTGGGTACAAGGCTTAGCTTTAGTATAGCTTATCATCCACAGACAGATGGCCAGTCTGAACGTGTTATTCAGACTTTGGAGGATATGTTGAGGTGTTGCATCATTGAGTTTCAAGGTTCTTGAGAGAAACAGTTGTCTTTGGTGGAGTTTGCATATAACAATAGCTCCAAGAGAGTATACAGATGGCACCGTTTGAGGCTTTATACGGGAGTAGATGTTGTATACCTTTGTGCTGAAAAGAAGTTGGGCAAAAGTATGTTTCTTTGCCTCAAGTTTTAAAAGGTACGGATGAGAAGGTTAAGTTTATTTGTGCTAAACTTAAGGAAGCTTCAGATAGGCAGAAGTCCTATGCCGATTTAAAGCGCAGAGAGATAAAGTATGTTGTTGGAGATAAAGTATTTCTTAAGGTTCTCCGTGGAAAAGGTGATGAGGTTTGGACGTAAGGGTAAGTTGAGTCCCCATTTTATTGGATCATATGAGGTGTTAGAGCGAATTGGTCCTGTTGTTTATCGGTTGAGGTTGCCGGTGGAGTTGAGTTGGATGCATTATGTTTTTAATGTATCGAGGCTTCGTAAATATGGTTCAGATCCTTCTCATGTTGTTCTAGTTGAGGAGTTTGAGTTAAGAGTGTATATGAGTTATGAGTAGGAACCAGTAAGGATTTTGTATGTGGATACAAAAGTTTTTCGAGGAAGGACCATAGATTTGGTTAAAGTGCTTTGGAAACACTACGTGTCGAAGAGGTAACTTCGGAGACAAGGAAAAAAGTATGGAGGAGCAGTTCCTCACTTGTTTTCTTCAGGTGAGAATTTCGAGGACGAAATTTTCTTAAGAGGGGGAGAGTTGTAACATCCTGATTTTTTGGGGTTAGTAGTTTGGGTATTAGTTAGGAGAATTCGATTCGGGTTGAATCGGGTTCTTCGATTCATTATTCCAGGGAAATATAAAATAAAAGTATTTTAATTAAAAAGGTAATAATTTTGGAATATGGTTTAAAAATATTAAAAAGATGTTTCAAAATTAAAAAAAAAAGTAATTTGAACTTTAAATTGATTTTTAATTGTACCTAATTATGCATTGGTGACCAAATTGTAATTTTTGGAAAACAATGAAGGATTTAATTTGTAATTTTCGGAAATTGTTATTTTTAGTCACTATATTGGAAAGTAAGCTATACTTAGAATCCTTAGAGGGTCATAAACCCAATTTAATTTTTAAATGATGATTTATTCACCAAAATGATTTTTAATTAGTTTATTAAAAGATGATAATCATTTTCTCACTTAACCACTTATTTTCTCTCATCTTTTTCTCTTATTTTCGCTCCATTTTTCTTTATCTATTTTCTTCAATTCCTTGCTGATTTTTCTACCTTTTTCAATAAGAATTACTTCATTTTAATCATCTCTCCATTCTTTACAAAGATTAATCATCAATTTTACTAAATCAACAACAATTTGGAAGGAATCAAGAAGAAAAATTCTCATCTTTTTGGTGAATAGATCTCAAAGGTAATTTGCTGAATTTTAACTCTATTTCTAAGGTTCTTTATTGAAATTCCCAAGTATTAGCTTGCTAATCTTTAAATAAAACTTGATTTTATGTTTTCAATGCTATATCTAATGATTTTGTGAATGTTCTTGTGAAATCTTTTTAGATCTCATTCAATATTGTAATTAGATGGATTTAATTATGTTATTATGTCAATTAAATGATTAATTGAGTCTTCAATTGATGGCACATTAATTTAAACCCAGAATATTGTAATCGGTATTGTTTTAAGGTGATTTTTGGTTGTTTTAGGGGCTGTTTTAGGAGTTCTAATGTTGCTGGAGGTATAAGGATAGTTTAGATGTGTTTTTGGTTTATAATTGAAGTGGATTAGATATTAGATTCATTAGGTTTGGGGCTAATGTTGTTCGGATGCGTTTTGGCTTAGTTTTCGGTGGTTTTGTGGAGGTTTGATGTGGCTGTTGGTTTGAGCATGTTATGATGTGAATATGCTCTGTTTTTAATGATGTAGAGGTAGTGCAGGAAGGTGCATAAGTGGCTGGTGCATTGGCGTTACCATCGGAGCATCGGCGAAGGCTCATTTTACTTGTCGGTGAGTGTTTTTCGGACTTAAAGCGAATCGTAATGGTACGGTTCTGTTTTGGGGACTATAGAAGAGTGTGAAAACTTTCCATAGTTCAAGAGTAAATAAAGTAAATGTTTTTGATATATTAATATGGGCTTCGGCTACATTCGTTAAAGACATTGATGTTGGTAATGCAATGAGATTTTTGTAAATGCATAAACATGATTTTGAATTTGTGCATGCATGAGATAATTGCTGAAAATGTATGGTTTAAAAAGACATACATTATTAAGGAAAACATGGAAAATGAATTTGGAATATATGAGGTTATTTGCCTTCAAATTAAAGGTGTCAATGGGCATGACTTTCAGTTCATTTGTTGAGCACATTATGGATGCATTATAAGATGAAAATGAATTGGAATATTATGTGGTTCTTTGCCTTGAAATGGATGGTGCCATTGGGCATGACATTTGGTTCATTTGTGAACATTTTATGCATTATGAGCAGCAAATTATCATGCACATTTGATTATGATATTGGCTTAGTGACACTAACTTTAGATTCGAATACAAATGACATGTCATTAGGATTGTCTTAAGTGAACTATAAACATTATTGAGAATAAAGAATATTGCCTACACGTAACAAGGGTGACTTTGTGTTTAATCGTGCGTGATAGAACTGCCTACACTTAATAAGGGTGACTATGTGTCCAATCGTACGTGGTAGTTCTATAATGGTGACTTCGTGTTATTTCAATGGTGACTTCGTTTCATGTCAATGGTGACTTGGTGTCATGTCAATGGTGACTTTGTGTTATGACGAGACTAATGGTCTCTAACAATGGATCCGTGTATTCGGTGAACTTAAGGTTCACAATAAGTGATCACTAGAAGCCAATATGCATACATGGATTAAAAGAGAACATTGTGCATCATTCATGAAATGTATTGATACTGTTGAACATACTCAAAAAAGTGATTTGATATTATAGACATGAACGTGGAATGTTAAGCATGCATGTTTTAATGATGCATTGCAAACTATAGTTTCATTATGGTTTTAAATAGATGCATTGATGATCTTGTGTAGAGCTTCCTCACTAAGCATGTTTGCTTAGGCTCTCTTTTCATCCTTGTAGAAAAATAAAGACACTCGGGACTACATTCGGAGCAAGGAAACCAAGGGGAAAGGCTACTTCAAATTCGGTATGTTTTGACAAATAAGTTGGGGCTTGGCAATGTGTAAACCCAACCTATATGAGGAGTGTGAACTTGACTTTGGTTTATATTGAAATAAGACCTATGTTGCTTGATTGTTAATTAATGAACTATGGTGATGTTTGGATTGTTGAAGCATGTACTTGCATGATCGTTATGTTTTTAATCACGTTCTAGGTAGCATGTCTATAGTTTGCTTGATGTTCTTGACGTTGATAATCATGTGTCATATGTTGCTATTTATGCTTAGGATTAATGCATATACTTAATAGTAATTATCGGTTGTGTTTGAGCCGATGATGTTCACTTAGTGTGATGGAATTTTTAGGTTCCAGACCTAAAGTTTTGAAACGTTTGCCAAACAGTTTCGCAACCTTCAGAAAGGTTTCGAAACCTTGCGGGCAATTTCAATTCTGGAAAGTTACTGAACGCGAAAAGTTTCAAAACCTTCAGGGAAGTTTCGAAACCATTCACAAAAAGTTTCGAAACCTTTATGAAATGTTTCGAAACCTTTGGTTGCTAGAAATTGATAGTTGCTGGAAAATGCATTTTAATCCCGAATATCTTTCTTTGTTCAATTAAGGTATCTACAGATGTTATTTTGAGCTAAAATTTCACATGGGTGCATAAAGTTGATTTAATTTTAGGATAGATAACTCAATTTGGAATAAGTCCTTATAATTTGAAAGATTTACATTTTGGTCCTTAACTTAGTGAAACATGCAATTGATGAAGTTAGAATGCTCCGTTTGACTTGAAATTTTCTGTGAGGGATACTCGTATGTTTAATTGAACTTTGATGAAAAGAATTTATACTTTGTTATTAGAATTTAAAAGTTTTACATTTTAGTTCTTAACTTCCGTAAGTGTTTAATCGAATGTTTGTTTATAATCGAATTGTTTCCGTTAATGCCTTGTATGAAACCTTGACATGTAGGAATAAAATTATGCATATAAAAGAAAAAAATATAATGGTTTTAGGGCTGTTTATCGAATTGGACCTTCACGGGTTTGGTTTGATATTCCCCGTGTAACCCATTAGTGTTGGTTCTGTCTAGGCCGGGCTAAGGGGGTTACAACTTTTGAGCATCTTCAGTTAGAGACCCACCAAACTGTCCAATAGTATTGAGCATATTGAATGATAAGTGCTCAAAAGTCCTATTTTTCATACCATTCTCCCACTCGATTATTGCTAATGAAAAACAAATTTAATGGCAATAACGAATAATTCTGGTCATTTTCCATACTTCAGCATCCGAACACTCAATACATGAATTATCCATTATTTGTAATAAAATAGATACATTTGATGGTTTTCTTTCTTAAGACAGGAAACTGTATTATAGGAATTGCAAAGCAAAGAAGATAGATGCTAGAAACTGAAGCTGAAATGCAGATAAGTACCCACCTCGGCAGCACATTGACGCCACAGCAACATCTAAGGACGCGGCAGCACCCGAAAAGGCAAATGCCAATATGGTAGATTATTTGAAGAGAAAAATAAGGTGAAGTTTTAAGACAAGCGACATAGAAATCGGAGCTGGGTAACACACGAAAAGTCAATGTCAAAGGTCACGTGGGAAAAGAATTCTTATAGGAATAAACATGGAAAAATTTTATTTATGGAAATTATTATAACCCTACTCCAAGTAGTATTCCTACTTAGGAAAGGTTTGCCCTAGGCCAAGCCTATATAAACCATAGCCTATGTAGAGAGGAGGATATCTTGAAATCAAGTGTTCATAGAAAATCCTAAACTCCTCCATCGTCCCCTAGGGTTTAGATGAAGGTTGTCGAGTATTTGTAAGAGAAGATTGTACTTTGTTTCTTGTTTCAATGCAATAAAATATCAAAGTTTGCTTACTCTTTGTCATTATTTGTTCTTGCATCCAAGCCCGGGAGGGAAGTTTGTAAGTAAACTATTTGTCTAGACTCGGGTAAGTTAGACTCACGAAAGGAGTAAGTGCGATATTCGACTTGATTGGAGGATACTAACTCGGCCTAGGGATATGTTAAGAGTTTCAGCGGCTAAAAGAAGTATGGGATTGATTGTGGTTATAATTGATTAACGCCGAGAGGTATCATCAAGGATTGACCTTCAATAGTGTTTTGACTTAGGGATAAGCGGAGCCATTCACGGACACTTTGCCGAACTTTGGTAAATTTGCCCAAGAGCAAGGGATTTCCGCGACAGAGAACATTGTCGTTGCCGAGATAGTATCTGCAGTACTGCCCAGGCAGTGCAATTCGATTGCATTGGACAGAAACAAGTCAATCTAATCCACAGTACAACGTAATTGGATCCTGGCCACTTTTCCATCCTTGATTTCTTGATCATTTATCTTTATTGTTTTAATTAGTTTTCTTAGTTATAATTCAACCCTAATAATCTGTGTCTTTTATTTTATTACAGAGAGAGAAGATTAAAGGTTGCATATTAAGTACACCAATCCCTGTGGAGATGATACTCGATAAATACTTATCACTTTATTACTTGATGACGTGTACACTTGCACTAATTGCGCACTTTTTACTCGTATCAAGTTTTTGGCACCATTGCCAGGAATTGGCAACTAAATTTTGTTACCTTTATTTTCTCGCATTTAATTTTATAATTTTTTAAAAAAAAAATCCTAAACTAATCGGGTTTTTTTTGACCTGGCGAACAGAACAACACTGATATGAATGTCGCCGAGGCAAACAACTGTGGCGTATTCGCATTAGCTGATCCAAGAAATCTTCTAAGACAGGAAAGAGCATGAACAATTCGTGATTATTTGGAGGAAGACCTGGATGCACTGCCTAAACATGACCTGCCGAGGCAACCTTTGCCACGGCAACGCTCCCTTTGAGCAGAAATATATCAGAAAGAAAGCACTTGTCGAGGAGACAGCGACTGAGACATCAGCTTCTCCTCTATTCAAAAAGGGGAAGATGGTTGCTGCTGGATATGCATTTTATTACACCCTGGCAGTAACCTAAATTTCTATCTCTGTGTCCCTATTAGCTTTTATGCTTTAGAAATTAGTTTTTATTTTTCAGTTTAGGAATTAGATTTTAAAATTCTTGTAATTTAGTTTTACTTTTTTTATTAATATTCTCTACATTTATTTAGGAATGAAACCCAAGAAAGAGAAGTCATGGAGCACATAAAACAGCCCTGAAATCAAGCTCACTGTCCCACCTAAGAAACGACCAAGGTGGTTGGCCGCCCAAATGTAAGTGACGACGGGTTTGAATCTCTAGAACTTCATCTCCCCCGTTTTATTTCATACTTCTTCATTATTTTTTTTCCAGTATAGCTTTTAGTTTCTTTCTCCACAAACTCCATACCAACTGATGACCCTCAGGATACAGAAGAGGCTAGACGCAATATCTAAAAACTAGTTTATCTTTTCCTTGTCTCTTAATTTTTATCTTGTCTTTAATTATTGTCTTATATTCAGATACATGAAGTGAGAACAATATATCCCTCGAGTTTGGGGTAGTATTGATCCTATTTTCTGCCTTATAAATATCTGTCATGTATGAAAGTTATTCAGATTATCCTACTACTACCTTAACTTCTGTCTTTACAACAATTTCAATCTGATGCAAAAATTTTTAAGTCTGTTAAATTTTATTAAGATAGCCTCGGCAGCAATATATTCTCTTGTCGTCGCAGCAGTAGGCACCATTCACCAGACTTGAATTCAGAAAGGTCTCTTAGGATTAGTACTTACAATTAGACTATGAGCCTGAAATCACATAAACACTGCTAGTCTTAGTTGATTTTAAAAGTTCTTTTCTTTGAAAAGCAATAAGGACTTAGGCTTAGATTTTATAATAGAGGTTCCTATCACTGGCTCTAATTTAGTCCATAGAGGTGCCCATGACTGGCCCTAGGACTTAGGTTTCTGCCACTTACTAGAGGTGCCTATCACCGACTCTACTAAGAATAGCTAAAACATTTGAGGTGCCCGAAACTAGCTCAAGCAATATAAATTTATAGCAATATATATTTATATACCACTGTTGGGAAAAGAAAAGAAAAAGAATTAAAGAAAAATCTTAGTCGGAAGTCTTGAGCTAAAAAAACGCATTAGAACTTAGAAAATCATCTTTGACAAAGCTACGCACACACTCACCAAGACTCATAGTCCAGTTCCGAGGAATTCCTAAGAACCAAGAAAAGGCCAAGTCAAGAAAGGTGTTCTACCGCGGCAAGCAAGACGATATATTACTTTAAAATTCCTTACTTAAATATATCTTTTGCATTGCTTGAGAACAAGCAATAGTTCAAATTTGAGGGTGTGATGAGTGCCTAAAAGTCCTCATCTTTTACATCATTTTCCCACTCGATTATTTTTTTATCTTTTGCATTACTTGAGGACAAGTAATAGTTCGTGTTTGAGGGTGTGATAAGTGCTCAAAAGTTCTATTTTTTTATCATTCTCCCACTCGATTATTGCTAGTAAAGAACAAATTTAATGGCAATAACCAATATTTCTGGTCATTTTCCATACTTCAGCATCTGAACACTCAATACATGAATTATCTATTATTTGGCATAAAATAGATACATTTGATGGTTTTCTTTCTTAAGACAAGAAATTATATCATAGGAATCGCCAAGCAAAGAAGATGGATGTTGGAAACTGAAGCTCAAATGCAGATAAGTACCCGATGAGCAGTGGCCGAAGAAACCAAAATTCCTAAAAAAGCTTCCCTTTTTGTGTTTCGAAAACCAAAACCAAAAACATTTTCCCTTATAACAAACCGAAACAAAGAGAAAGTTTAAAACCCCTTTTATCTCGATCAGAAGAAAAAAAGAAGAAAGGAGACTCCTTTTCTCCATCGGTAGCTCACTACGATGGCTCGAAGGCCAGGTGTTTATTGCTGATTTTAGAGATCTAAGGAGGAGCGATGGACCTTAAATGTTGTCCGAAAAAAAGGTAAAAAAGCTCAAAACTGTAACTTGTATGTTTATTCGATGCAAAAAGGTTCTTTACCTCCGGAAATGTTTCGATTTTTATATTGATTGAAAAAATGCGGAGAGTCAATCCTTTTACAAGCTTGATGATTTCAGTTTTATAGCCGAAATATTACAAATATTAAAGGAAGAAAATCCTTAATTTCCTATTGGTTCTACTGCTTTTTGGATGTATGCTATCTGAAATCTCTGTTGTGGGGTGGTCGATTCTTCTTTGAAACTCTGATTCATGCGTTGTAGCCTCTGGGTTGTACGAAATTAGCCGAAATTCCCCTATGATTCATGCTGGTGTAATCTGCATTTTAGTTAATTATTTCGTACCATTCTGATATTGCTAGTTTGTTTTTTAGTATGCATTGTCAACTGCCGAACGAGAGGGGACCAATGTTGAACGTTCGGTGACTGTTGACCGGCAACAGCGAGAAGATGAATGATCTCTCGGGCAACTAGATCAGCACGCATGCAAGCGACACGCGCATGAGATGTGGAGAGGCGCGAGTCTGACGTGTGGGGCTTCTGGAATCCTCTCTTCTTACGATCGTGGTCGTTCGATCATCCCACAATCCAACGGTCTCCCATGGACTGCGCAGAGAAAAGTAGATGAGGGTTAGGGTTTTTGTTATCAGATGGGCTCAAACTAAGCGGGCTTGTAATGTTTATTATTATTAAAAGGAATGGGCTTGTTAATTATTATTAGAATCTGGACTTGTACTTTATTATTTTGGGTTTAAAAATATATGTATTTGGACTGTATAATAAATTGGGTTGTTGTTTATTTATTTAAAATTGGGTTTGTTATTTATATATTTGATTATTTATTTATAAAAGAAAATAATAATAATACCAAATAAAAAGTAATAATAATAATAATAGTTGAAAACCGAAAATAAAAGGGAAAAAGTTAAAACGAAAGCAAAGTAAAAATAATAATAATAAAAGTATTAACGTTATGCAATTTTTAGATTTTTTTTCTTTTTGTTTTATATTTGATAATAAAATATATGTAAAAGTAACAACATAATATTTTTGGTTTTGGTGACATATATACATTTTAATGTTGAAAGAAAAAACATATCTACAAAGTTAAAAGAAAACAAATAGCATAATAACATATATAGTATGATAATTTTTGTAAACATATATATAATAAAGGAGTGTTCTTGATTTAAAAATTACAAGCCCTTTATTTGGATACGACAAAAATTAAAAAACCGAGTTTAAACCCCGGATAAATTTAGTGATTATAGCTGCCTCTCTTTGCTTATTGTTGTAAAACAATATTAAAGCAAAGACAATAAGCACTAATTTTATCTGACTTCCCTGTTTTAGCCGTCATTTCACACGCCGAATGATCTGTTGCCTGAAGAATTTGATGTTGGTCCGTTCTACCATGCACCGATCGTCTTACTGGTGTCCCGAAGCAAAGAAGTTGAATACTGGATGACCTAGCTTGCCATGCACTGATCTCCTTATTGACAGCTAGATTGAAGATCCGGTTCATCATGCAGTGATCGTCTTACTGATGTCCTGAAAAGAAAACTACTCCTTCTAGTTCTCAAATTTGTTTTCTCTTATAACTCAGTTTGAGAATTTTAAGTGCAGGTACGTGTTTTAGCTTGCACTTAATAAGTGATGTATTAAGGTGTTAGTGTCTTCAAAGAGTCATCCCTGACACTAGGGTATCGAACTGGTGGAGAATTGGCTCCTTATTGGTTTCGTTCTTCCCCTACAGCTCCATCAGGATATTCTGAGACTTATTGGATTGCTTGTTCATTTTGGGGTTTCAAAATTTTCACTTTTTTATAATGATTTTTCTTGTTCTTAATGCTTTTAACCTCTTGGAATTCCCAAAATCGAGTAGATTCTCTTTCTACAGGACTTTCTTATCATTGAACATTATCGAAGGAGTCGTAATCTTGTTTGTAAAGCTTTCCGACCGAAGCAGATTGAAGACAAAAATTGTACTTTATCGTGGTCATAACATTTAATTAATTCTTCTTTTATACGTCTAAATCGGAGACACGATAAGCATTGTATATCCAAGAATCTACTAAAAGGGTAAGAAAAGACATTCTAAGAAAATGCATCTCTTCATTGAATTAAAAGGATAAGAAACATGATAGAAACCCTTTACAAAAGATCATCTCTACTTTCGGGCCAAAGTTGCAAGATTGATTAAGGCATAAAAGAGAAAAACCGAAATGCAAGGAAACAGATGCAGAAAGACATCTATGAAAAGCAGACTTAGAGTGAGATGCACTAGACTTTTGGTGACTCGTTGGACCCCTCCCCTTTAGGCTTTATCGTGGGTTGGCAACGGATTGGTTTTCATATTCGGATTGTCAAATTGAATGACCCCGGTATTGATCAAGTTCTGAGCCATCCTCTTAAAGGAATTGCAATCATTAGTGTGATGCCCAGTGACTCCGGCATGGTATTCGCACTTGGCATTAGGGTATACTATGCGGGGTAAGGAGGTTACATCGGGGTGATGTGGTAGGGACGAACCAGATCCGCCTCGAGAAGGTTGGGGTAGAGCTCACTATAAGTCATCGATATGGGGGTAAAGACTACGTACTTTCTTGGCTCTCTTTTGCCGGATCCTTATGCATTTGCAGACTTTGGGGAAATAAAGACATTGTTGAACTTAGGGGTACTCACATAGCTCACCTCATTGTCCCTCTTCTTCGGGTATTTTTGTGTGCTTTCCCCGGATTTCAACTTTCCACTCTTGAAGGCAGCCTCGATGGATTCGGCCGTACTCACAAACTCGGCAAATCCCAAAGATATATTGCTTATCATCTTCTCCTAGAGTGGTCCATGAAGCGAGTCCACAAACAAGCGAGTGGTCTCATTTTCCAACATGGGCGGCTAAACCTGAGCAGCAATGTCTCTCCACCATTGGGCATACTGTCGGATGGTCTCATCTTGCCCCTAAGATAGGCTTTGAAGCATGGTTCTGTTTGGGACCATGTCCTTCACATGTTTGTATTGTTCAGTAAAGGTTTTGGATAGGTCTTTCCAAGATTTCACATTTACCCGACTGAGTTGGGCATACCAACGGGCAGCTACCCCGGTCAGGCTATCATAAAAGCAGTGGATAAGAAGTTTTTCGTTCCTTAAGTGTGTCGTCATCTTGCGGCAATAAATCGTTAGGTGAGCTGAGGGGCAAGTATTCTCGTCATATTTCTCAAAGTCCGGTACCTTAAACTTAGGTGGGATCACTAAATCTGACACCAAGCTTAGCTCGTAGGTGTTGATCCCGTAGTCTTCGGTGACTTGCAGCAGGTTGACTTTCTCTTCGACCTGGAGGCGTTGTTCCTCAAATTTCTTTTCAAATTCTTTCCTTAACCTAGACTCAACCTTGTTCATCAAGTCCAAATCCGGGACCTAGACGTTGACTTCATTCTTAAAACCATGACCCACGTCGATTGGGTGGCTAGCAGATGCCCCGGTAATGTGAACACCTTTCAGAACTGACACTTCGGGTTGGGCCCTAGTGTGAGAGGTGTTGCCACCTAGATCTTCCATGTTGGATTGCTCATCAGAAACCTTGGCCTTTCCGTGGTCGGCCTTTCCGAACAACTCGGTAAGCTTGGAGGTGATGTCATTCTGGGACTTCTCAATCCTTGCCTCAATGTTTGTTAACCAGTCCTCAATTTCCTTTTGTGACTTCTCAACATTAGCCAATCGTTCGTTCATGATTCTCGATTAAAAGCGGCTATTGTAAGAGTGCGGAATGGTTGTGGCTTGAAAACTACCACGAGGTATCCAGGGTCAATTTCCTTGTCTTATTGATGGATGCAAAAAAGTATGTATGCTATGAAAATGCATGAAATGGGAGAATGAATGCAAGCGAAGATGTTGATCATACTAGTGATTGTCCTTTGAGCAACTTTCATCGACTTATTTTTTATTTTCTCTTTCTTCTTCTTCTTCTTCTTCTTCTTCTTCTTCTTCTTTTATCTCTTTTTTTGTTTTCTTTTTTTTGTTTTCCTTTTCTTCTTTCTCTCTTTTAATTTTCTACTTCTTATTTTAGCTCTCTAACTGTGGTGAAAGCCTCCAATTGGACAAACCACCTAGATCGACACCTTCATGAAATGCCGATGCGAAAATGATGAAGCAAATAAGAAAGAAGACAAAGCAACTCTATCCATCTCCTCTAACAGAACCTAGGTTAACCGCATGGCTCTAATCGGGTAGGTTTTCTAGTTCTTTAAATGCAGTTTCGGTTCTATGAGGTACCCAAATTGTCCTCGTTATCCTCTTCTAAGAGTAGTAAGGCCCCCGATCGTCACCCATTATAGGCTCATTTCGATCGAGTCCAATTTAGGGGGACCCTTTCGCTATGCCCATACGAGGAAACAATATCCTCACGAAAGCATAGGGTAGTCGAGCCCCGAAGGTACTTTTCTAGGCCCATACAAAGGAACAATATCCTCACGAAAGCACTAGCGTTTTCCCCCACTTAGATAGACGAGTTGAAATGATATAACTTCGAATTAATAAACAAATGATAATTTAATTGTCACTTTAATTTGAAACTTCTAAATTTAATTAAGCGGTTTTTGATACAAGGCTTGACTCGTTTGTTTTTAAAAAACGTCCCCAGTAGAGTCGCCAACTGTCGCGACCCTTTCGCTAATTAAAAAAATTAAAATTTAAAAGAGTAATAAAGAGGAAGTATGGTAAAAATGGGTCACTAATGGGATAGTGAAAAATTAGGGTTTAATTAAAATTGGGAATTTATCTCAAAGATGGGAAAATTGAGAAATTAGGTAAAAATTGGGAATTTGGGAATTTAGGGTTTGAAATTGGAAAGGAGAATTTTGAATTGGGGATTTTTAAAATTAGGGTTGAAAAAGGATTTGGGAATTTTTAGAAATTGAAAGTGATTTTGGAATTGGTTTAAAAAAGAGTTGGAAAATGATTTAAAGAAAAGGTTGGGGAAAATTTTAAAAACAATGGAGATTTAAAAAAACGGATCGGAGTCGCCACCTTCCACTTTGGTAGGTCGGACACCGTAAAAACCAGAGATTCAAAAAAGACGAGTCCAAGAGTCGGTTACGGTTTAAAAACGGGTTTAAGATTTAAAAATCGCCCAAAATTAGTACCTTTAAAATAACCGCTTAATTAATTTTAGAAATTTGTTTTAAAGTGATATTTAAATTAAAGTTTGTTTAATGTTCGAATTAAGTTTTATTTTTACCGTGTCTTTATTCGAAGGCAATGCATACACCGCGACCACTAATTTGGAACACGGGCCCGTTACGATCGAATAAAGACGTTTGAAATTAAGTTCGTTAATTAATAAAGTGTGAGATGTGATTTGAGCAAAATAATAAACAAATACAATAGGTAGATAAGTACAACAATATGTAAAAAGATCATGGTAAAAAAAGGTACAATACATGACTTAAAGAAAGCATAACCTAACTGAATATATGGTAAAAAGAATAAAAGCATAAAACAAATGAATATACAAAAATACATACAAAAGTTAAAACATAGATAAGATAAACAAGGCATGATAAATTTAAAAAAACATAATAGGGCAACTATACAAATAAAGAACAACATAAATAAAATAATATAAACAAGCATAGAATGAAATTGTATGTTAAAGCAAATTAAAGGCATAATATAAATGCACATGTAAATAAAACATATATAACATAATGTATGCAAATGTGACAAAATAAAGTAAAGAGCATAATAAAGTAAAACATGAATGAAACATACATAATTTAAAATAAAAACAGAAATAAAATATATGAAACAAATAAATAAATTTAAATACATAAAAAAACAATAATAGAAAGGAAATAAAATTAAAAAGGGAATAAGCAAAAGATTACTGTGAAGGATTCGATTGAAAAGGTTTGAAAATATTTAGACCCTCGAGACATTATTTTGAACGAGGAATGGCCTGAAAAATAAAATCGGTGACGAAATTGGAAAGTTTAGAGAAGTTCCAAGGACTTCGGGAATAAATGAAGAGGGACGGAGGGTTTTAAAATGTAAAAAGCTCGTTTTTAAAGTTTTTAAGGACTATAAAACACAAAAACAAATCAAACACCCTCCTTTTGTTTCATATTTGTACCGAATACCCCAAAGGAAAACCATCTTTTTCTCTGTTTCGTTCGTCAGGACCTAGAAAAGAACATGGGTGTTCTTGGTGTTCACAGAAAAAACCTAGAAACCTCCATCGTTTCCAGAATCCGGCCACCGAAACCAAAATGCCTTAAAAAGCTTCCTTTTTTTGTGTTTTGAAAACCAAAACCAAAAACATTTTCCCTTATAACAAACCGAAACAAAGAGAAAGTTTAAAACCCCTTTTATCTCGACCGAAAGAAAAAAAGAAGAAGAAAGGAGACTCCTTTTCTCCATCGGTGGCTCACCATTATGGCTCGAAGGCCAGGTGTTTATTGTCGATTCCAAAGATCTAAGGAGGAGCGATGGACCTTAAATGGTGTCCAAAAAAAGGGTAAAAAAGCTCAAAACTCTAACTTCTATGTTTATTCGATGCAAAAAGGTTCTTTACCTCTAGAAATGTTTCGATTTTTCTTTGATTGAAAAAATGGGGGGAGTCAATCCCTTTACAAGCTTGATGATTTCGGTTTTATAGCCGAAATATTACAAATATTAAAGGAAGAAAATCCTTAATTTCCTATTGGTTCTACTGCTTTTTGTATGTATACTATCTGAAATCTCTGTTGTGGGTGATCGATTATTCTCTGAAACTCTGATTCGTACATTGTAGCCTCTGGTTTGTACGAAATTAGCCAAAATTCCTCTGTGATTCATGTTGGTGTAATCTGCATTTTAGTTAATTATTTCGTACCATTTTGATATTGTTAGTTTGTTGTTTTGTATGCGTTGTCAACTGTCGAACGAGAGGGGACCAACGTTAAACGTCCAGTGACCGACAACGATGAGAAGATGAATGATCTCTCGGACAACTGGATCGGCGCGCGTGCAAGCGACGCACACGTGAGGAGATCTGGAGAGGCGCACGTCTGGCGCGTGCGACTTCTGGAATCCTCTCTCCTTATGGTCGTGGTCGTTCGATCATCCCACGATCCAACGATCTCCAATGGACTGCATAGAGAAGAGTATATGAGGGTTAGGGTTTTTGTTATCAGATGGGCTCAAACTAAGCGGGCTTGTAATGTTTATTATTATTAAAAGGAATGAGCTTGTTAATTATTATTAGAATCTGGCTTTTACTTTATTATTTTTGGTTTAAAAATTTATGTATTTGGACTGTATAATAAATTGGGTTGTTGTTTATTTATTTAAAATTGGGTTTGTTATTTATACAGTTAATTATTTATTTATAAAAGAAAATAATAATAATAATAATAATAATAATAACAATAATAATAATACCAAATAAAAAGTAGTAATAATAATAATAGTTGAAAACCGAAAATAAAAGGGAAAAAATTAAAATGAAAGCAAAGTAAAAACAAAATTAATAATAAAAGTATTAACATTATGCAATTTTTAGATTTTTTTTTCTTTTTGTTTTATATTTGATAATAAAATATATGTAAAAGTAACAACATAATATTTTTGGTTTTGGTAACGTATATACATTTTAAAGTTGAAAGAAAAAAACATATCTACAAAGTTAAAAGAAAACAAATAGCACAATAACATATATAGTATGATAATTTTTGTAAACATATATATAATAAAGGAGTGTTCTTGATTTAAAAATTACAAGCTCTTTATTTGGATACGATAAAAATTTAAAAAAACGGGTTTGAACCCCGGATAAAATTAGTGATTATAGCTTTCCCTCTTTGTTTATCGTTGTAAAACAATGATAAAGCAAAGACAATAAGCACTAATTTTATCCGACTTCCCTGTTTGAGCCGTCATTTCACGCGCCGAATGATCTGTTGCTTGAAGAATTTGATGTTGGTCCGTTCCACCATGCACCGATCGTCTTACTAGTGTCCCGAAGCAAAGGAGTAGAATACTAGATGACCTAGCTTGCCATGCACTGATTGCCCTACTGACAGCTAGATTGGAGATTCGGTTCATCATGCACTGATCGTCTTACTGATATCCCGAAAAAAAAAATTCATCATGCACTGATCGTCTTACTGATGTCCAAAAAAGATAGCTTTTCACGCATTGATCGTTTTACTAAAAATTCGGTTCATCATGCACTTATCGTCTTACCGATATCCCGGAGAGAAGAAAAACCAACATGTATTGATCGTCTTTCTGATGGCTTTGTTCATCACGCACTGATCGTCTTACTGATGTACCAAAAATAGATAATGAATATTGAAGAATCTAGCTCGTCATGCATTGATCGCCTTACTGACACCTAGATTAAATTTCTGGTTCATCATGCACCAATCGTCTTACTAATGTCCCGAGAAGAATAATCCATCATGCACTAATCATCTTACTGATGGCTTGATTCATCATGCACTGATCGCCTTACTGATGTCCCAAAAATGTGAATTTCCCGTCGAAAGAGATTAAAATGATTTGAGGTGTGGTTAGTATGCCCCTAACCTAAGGATGTCTATTTAAATGATACATGCATAAATGGATGCATGAATTAATGTGTCCCTAATTCTTGGGAATTCCTGAACATGGATAAGGCATAAGTGAATGCAGATATTGACATGCCTTCAGTTCTAGGGAAAACTAAGTTGACTGATGAATGTTTTTCTTTTTAGTGTTTGAGGACTGGGCCCTCAAAATTTGATCACCCTTGGATGCTCGGGCTTCTATCTTCACTAAATATACTTCTTGATAGGAGATCGTTGAATTGCATAGATCAAGAAAAATGGTATACTGGATTTAAGACCGAGGTTAAGAGTTGTCATTGATGAGCACTCTCGAAGCTAGGGTGAACCCTAGTGAACACTTGCCCCAAAAATATAATCATCCGAAAGGTCGCATTAAGTGCGAAATCCTTTCAATTGATTGTGCCCCAAACAATTTGGGTTCTACCTTCTCGAAATGGCTTGGGCTTAATCTAAGCCTTTCTTCAAAATTTCAGTCATGGATTGACTTGGTCAGACTCTGTCTTTGAGGGAAATCTTATCACTAGGCTGAAAGGTTGCCTTTTGCCCAAACAAAATTTTGCCCCAAAATTTTGTTTTCTAACTGTAGTCCAAAAAGGTTGGACATCTTCGAAGCAAGCTCGAGCAATCTTCTTGAAAAATGAAAGAACCACTTTTTCACGGGAAGCCTCGCATCGTGTGATGTTGTCACTCTTGGGCTTAATCAAAGATGGTTAAATGCATCAATCTTCTTGCATGTTTTCAAAAATGACACACTATAGCCGTTTACATATTGATCAACAAACTTTTGTAAACTTAAATGACATCCAAAGATCAAAACATTTATTATTTTAAAATTATTGTAAAATTAACCCTTGTATCGAAACACTAAACTGTGGTATCGAAACTCTATGTAAAATATTTAATTTTATTTTATGTTCGAATGGTGGTTCTGATACTGCTTAATAAAGGTTTATAAACGATAAATTATAGTTTTAAAAGTTATCGAAACAGTTTCTGTACAATATCGATACGCCAAGAAAAACACAAGAACATTCATTGAAATTTAAGCATGGTATCAATACCAATGGAAATGGTATCGAAACGCCTATACAGATTTGAATGTTTTGGCTTGAAAAATCTTAAGGAAAATACATTTTGAGTTATTGTTTTGACTTGAAAAAATTTCTTGACTTTCAAATTGTTTTGGCTTTAAAAATTTATTTACATAAAATAGTCCTTTAACTTATTTTTATATCAAAATCAAATTTAAGTTTTACAATCTTCCCTTTTTCATATAACAAAACCAAAATATTTTTTAAGTAACAACACTCTCCCCCTTAATAAAACTTCCCCTAAATGTGTACACAGTTTAAAATTTTGTTTTTAAAGAGTTCTCCCCTTTTTTGTTAGATCCAAAACAAAAAAATATATAAAGGGATAAAATAATTAAAAATTATATAAAAAGTTGTTCCCTAGAACTTTTCACACCTTATTTCGTCAAACAAAGTGTTGTAGAACCACCTTCCTCCGTAAAATCCTAGCCCATGCACATACTACGTAATCAATGTCACGGTTATCAAAAAAAGTCGTATCACAGATATTTGTATAGTATACGAAGCATAAAATTTAGATAATTTGATCACAGTCTCGCAATATATCACAAGGATCACAGTATCACATAGCATGTCAATATATCACAAGTCATAATAAATAGATAATCACAGTATAAATACAATCTAGCACAGGAAGAGAACACACCTTTCATCGCACATGAATTAACGCTGTCATGGGCATTTTCTAAGATCTTATCTAGGTTTTGGTCTAACTGAGTTAAAACCTACAATTAAATTTCTAATAAGCATTCTCCTTTAAAACTAGTATTATACTACCTAAATAAGCTAAAAAGAACACATAAAAGCTCTATATTTTGTGCAATTGATGCAGCTACAACAACACGGTTTACAAGCTCTATATTTTGACTAGCAATTTCATGTTGAGCATCTACACTCTGCAAATGATCTCCTATTCTAGCAGCATTTTGTCCAATATTTGAAATACGTGAATCCAATCTCGCAAAACTGTCAAACAACCCATCTACACCTTTTTCCAGCAAAGATAGTGTCTTCTAGTGCTTAGCATCTTACTATAATTAAGTTGCTTCTGTCCACGTAATTGTTTATAAGTCTTTATTCTAACATCATACGTAATCATGAGAGGGTTGTCACTTCCTCTGGGATCAAAAGAAATTTTTAAGATTCTACGAGGATTGCACTCACTAACCCAATCACACTTATCCACATTTGAAGACATATTCAAACAGTTACCTCTGACAAATGAACTATCTGTAAATACAAAATTACTTACCACATGAACAAGATTTGAAAAAGTCGATAATGCTTTATTAATTCGTGATAGCCTTTCACCGATCACATTCATTTCACTAGAGCTTATTCGATTCATCACCATAAGTGAATTCAACCAATTACCTTGAATCAATGACCGTTCTTGGAGTCTCTTAGTCAAATCCTCAAACCCTTCAAAAATTGAAGCCTTATTTTGTGAGAATTCCAGCACAGACTCAATCGAGTTTTCATCAACAATAGACTCTTCTCTTGTTATCATAGAGCTTTGATCAAACACCTTATCTTCAGATATACCATCGACCATCAAATTAGTCAGAGAAATTATTCTTAATTCTTAAATTGTTTTCACCTTCATTGTGATTTCATTTGGTCGGTTTACCACCATCGACTCTAAATCTTCCACTGGTGTTGATCCAAAGAGCTCTTGATACTACTCACTAATAAGATTGATTGCTTTTCCTAAAGCTCGTTCTAACAATAACTTCGCATCTGTCATCATTTTGACTTGAAACTCCTTAAACTTATTATCGGTTTACTTAAAAGCCTGCTCTCCAGCCTATTAATCTCCGATAGCAACCTCATTATTTCTTGCTTTCATGTAATAGGTTGTGTCATTTGCAAAAGATCATCTATCATTGTTGATCGTTAGCTCTGAGCTTCTACCATCTTTTATGAGGTTCGATTTGGCTCTGGTTACATTTGTAACACTCCAAAACTAAAGAAGAAGAATTAAGAGGGGAAGAAAACATAGATTATGGAAAAATAACAAGAGAGTGAGGGATACTTAGAAATTTTCTTTCATTCAACTAACAATCTTCACAAGAGTTTGACTTTGTTTTTGACTGATGAGTGCCTAAAAGTCCTATTTTTTATACAATTTTCCCACTCGATTATTGCTAATAATAGACATATTTAACGACAATATGGGATAAATCTTCTTATTTTCCATTTTCCAGTATCTCAATACGGATTTCATAAATTTATCTATTATTTGGCATAAAACAGATGCATTTGATGGTTTTCTTTCTTAGACAAGAAACTGTATCATAGGAATTGCCAAACAAGAAGATGGATGCTGGAAGCTAAAGCTGAAATGTAGATGAGCACCCGCAAATGTCAACATGATAGGCGATCTAAAGAGAAAAATAAGGTGGATGTTTTAAGACAAGTGGCATAGAAATTGTAGCTGGGAAACACATAGAAAGTCAAGGACAAAACCACATGGAGAAAAGAATCCTTATAGAAATAAAATAAATATGTTTTATTTATGTACTTAACTTGTATTTTACTTCAAGTTTTATTTCTACTTTGGAAAGGTTTGCCCTAGTCCAAGCCTATATAAACCATAGCCTATCTAGAGAGGAGAGTATCTCGAAATCAAGTCTCATAGAAAAACCCTAAACTCCTCCATTGTCCCTTTGGGGTTTAGGCTAGTTTGTGGAATAGTCATGGAAGAAAGTTTGTAATTTGTTTAGTTTTTATTAATGCAATTTCAGAATTCATAGTTTATTCTCTTTTGGCATTTACTCTTCTTTGCATTTGAGCTCGGGATGATAGTATATGAAGAAAAATACATTTGCCTAGCACTGGGAGATATAGGTTCACGAAGTGAGAGAATAATGTATTTGCTCATGAGCATTAACTAATCCGATTGAGAGATTAACCACTCAGGATTTCAGCGACTAACAAGACGCATGTGTTTGGTTGTTATTCACCCTTGATTCACGCCAGGAGGTATCATCAAGACGTGGGTTTCAACATTTCTCTTCGATTAGGGATAAGGAAGAAGACATACAAGGATGCTCTATCGTTAAATTTTCGACAAGTCATAACCCCGCCTAGGCAGCTGCGGCGATCCTTAGTGCAACCCACCAAGGCAGTAGTTCAACCCTATTGCATTATAAGAACGATACAATTATATTCTGATTCCACACTACGAAAGTACGAAGCACTCTAACCTGGTTCACTTTTCTATCCTTAATTTCTTGATAATTTATCTTTATCGCTTTAATTAGTTTTCTTAGTTATAATTCAAACTCAATTATCTATGTTTTTACTTTTCCATGGTGCAGGAATAATAAATTTCGTGAGTAACGTCAATCCTCATGGGATCGACATCTTAAATACTATAATTTGGCAAAAGGTGGATGGTTGAATGCTTCATCATAAATGCAGGACTTCTGAGCCTTCACCAAATTTGGCGTTGTTGATGGGGATTGGCGATTCCAACTTTCCTTTTTATTTTTCTTGCACTACTATCTTAGGAAATTATTTTAATTACTTTTGAGTTATTTGTATTAGGAAATAAGTTTAATTATGTTTAAGTTATTTTTTTAGGAAGGAATTTCAAGAAGGAGAAATCATGAAACACATAAAGCGGCCCTGAAATTAAGCTCACCGTCCCACCTAAGAAATGGCCAAGGCGGTTGGCCGACCAAATGCAAGTGACGGCGGGTTTATATCCCTAGAAATTCATCTTCCCCGTTTTATTTCATACTTCTTCATTATTGTTTTCAAAGTGCAGTTTTTGTTTCTTTCTCAACGAACTTCACACAAACTGATGACCTTCAGAATACAGAAGAGGCCAAACGCAACATATAAATATTTGTTTATCTTTTCCTTGACTCCTAATTTTTATCTTGTCTTTTTTGTTTCCTTATGTTCAGATACATGTATAAGGACAATGCATCCCTCGAGTTTGAGGAGTTTGATCCCATTTCATAACTTATAAATATATGCCATGTATGGAAATTATTCGGATTATCTAATTACTCTCTTAATCTCTGTCTTTTTCATCAATTATAGTTTCATGTAAAAAAAATAAGTCTGATAAATTTTATTGACACAGTCTCGATAGCAATATATTCTTCAACCACCGCAGCACTATGCACCATTCACCAGACTTGAAATCAAAAAGGTCTCTGAGGATTAGTACTTAGGATTAGACTATGAGCTTGAAAATACATAAACACTGATAGTTTTAGTAGATTTTAAAAGTTCTTTTCTTTGAAAAGCAATAAGGACTTAGGTTTGGATTTCAACTAGCGGTGCCTATCACCGGCTCTAGTAAAAGTCCATAAAGGTGTCCATCACTAGCTATAGGACTTAGCCTTTTCCCACTTACTAGAGGTGCCCGAAACTGGCTCTAGTAAGAGTAGTTACAAACTTGAGGTGCCTGAAGCCGGCTCAAGCAAAATAAGTATATAGCAATATATATTTATATACAAATTAGAGAGAAAGAAAAAAGAATTGAAGAAAAATCTAAATCGGAAGTCTTGAGCTAGAAAAAGGATTAGAACTTAGAAAATAAACTTTGACACAACTACGCACCCACCAACTAGGACTCATAGTCCAGTTTTGAGGAATTCCTAGAACTAAGAATAGGCCGAGTCAAGAAAGGAATTCTGCCGCGGTAGGCAGGACGGTATATTGCTTTAAAATTCCTTACTTAATTTTATCTTTTGCATTGCTTGAGGACAAATAATAGTTCGAGTTTGGGGGTGTGATAAGTGCCTAAAAGTCCTATTTTTTATACCATTTTCCTACTCGATTATTTCTAATAATGGATGAGATTTAACGGTAATATTGGATAAATCTGCTTATTTTCCATTTTCCAGCATCTCAATACGAATTTCATGAATTTATCTATTATTTGGTATAAAACAGATGCATTTGATGGTTTTCTTTCTTAGATAAGAAACTGCATCATAGGAATTGCCAAACAAGAAAATGGATGCTAGAAGCTGAAGCTGGAATACAGATGAGCACCCGCCACAACATCACTTTGGAGGCCATGGCAACCGATGTCGCGGCAGCACCTGAAGAACAAATGTCGATATGATAGGCCACCTGAAGAGAAAAATAAGGTGGACGTTTTAAGATAAACGACATATAAATCGGAGCTAGAAAAGAAAGTCAAGGTCAAAGCCATATGGAGAAAAAAATCCTTATAGGAAAAAACTAGGAAATAAAATAAATATCTTTTATTTATGTACTTAACTTGTGTTTTACTTCAAGTTGTATTCCTACTTTGGACAGGTTTGTCCTAGACCAAGTCTATATAAACCATAACCTATATAGAGAGGAGAATATCTCAAAATCAAGTCTCATAGAAAAACTCTAAACTCCTGCATCGCCCCCTTGGGGTTTAAGTTAGTTTGTGGAGTAGTTGTGGAAGAAATTTTGTAATTTCTTTAGTTCTTAATAATCCAATTTAAGAATTCATAATTTATTCTCTTTTGGCATTTATTCTTCTTTGTATATGAGCTCGGGATGATAATATGTGAAGAAAAATACATTTTCCTAGCATCAGGAGATGTAGGTTTACGAAATGAGAGAATATGGTTTTCGCTCGTGGGTATTAACTTATTCGGTTGAGAGATTAACCGTCCAAGATTTCAGCGACTAACAAGACGCATGTGTTTGGTTTTCATTCACCCTAGATTCACGCTGGGAGGTATCATTAAGACGTGGGTTTCGACAGTTCTCTTCACTTAGGGATAAGGAAGAAGACAAACAAGGATGCTTTATCGAACTATGATTTGTTGAATTATCGATAAGGCATAACCCCACCTAGATAGTTGAAACGACCCTTAGTGAAACCCACCGAGGTGGCAGTTCAACCCTATTGCATTATAAGAACGAGAAAATTACATTCTGATTCCACACTACGAAAGTAAGAAGCACTCTAACCTGGCTCACTTTTTCATCCTTGATTTCTTGATCATTTATCTTTATCGCTTTAATTAGTTTTCTTAGTTATAATTCAAACTCAATTATCTATGTTTTTACTTTTCCATTGTGCAGGAATAATAAATTGTGTGAGTAACGCCAATCCTTGTGGGATCAACATCTTAAATACTACAATTTGGCAAAAGGTGGATGGTTGAATGCTTCATCATAAAAGCAAGAGTTTCGAGCCTTCACCATTGACCTAGAAGATAAAACGCAACATATTATCCATTCATAATCCCCCTTGAAATGCAACATTTCTTTTAAGTAATAAAACTGATTTAAACATCATTACGGCTAATTAGAAACAAGAAAACATTTCTCCAACAATCCAATTCTCATCAAGGTCATGATAGAAAGACGATGTGGGCTATCTTTGGTCCTCACCATGGTGGTTGGATGGAAGGATGACGGGTGTATGGGGGAGTATTTTTCGAATGGTAATGGAATGAGAAGAAAGTTATGGCTAGGTAGGGGAAGAAAATAAGGAAAAGAAAATTGGTTTAATTGGTTGGTTTAATTATTTGGGGCTCACAAGAATCTTAAAAGGTAAGGGAAGAGTTTCGTACTGAATTGACTAACCAAAGGAGAGATTATATCATGGAACCAAGTAGATCTAGTTTATCACGTTATTTCTGATATATGTAATCAAATTCGTTTATTTTTAAGTAATTATTAGGTTGTGATAATTCATCTTAAAAATATGAGATGAATGAACCTAATTAGTTGAGACCATAGATTTCATGTTAAACAAGATTCATGATATAATTTCTTCCTAAGGATAAGAGTATTTATCGAATGTACATGTTTAGTGGGTCGACATAAATTTTTAATTTTGAAAAATAAGACGGTGTTTTTGTCTAGGAAAGGAAGAAAAGGAGGGATGGGTACACCAAAATTTTTATAATTATTTTTATCAAAACGAAAAAGGTTAGGATAAGGATATTGCTTATCGTGTTTATTCAAATCAAATTTAATAATTTTAAAAAAGAAGATAAAATTAAAAATAATAAGGTGAAAAATAAATTAAAATAAATAAAATAAAATAAAACGTAAATAAAATTAAAATTAAAAGAAATTAAATAAATAAATAAAATTGGTTACCTCATATAAAGCACTTTGTTTAACGTCGTTAGTGATAAGTGCTCAACTCACTATCACTTTCTACACTTTTCATGGGCATTTATCATCAATTCTACACCTACTTAGACCAATGCATATACTTAATATGATATATTTAGGGATTATGCTATTAAAGATGATATTTGTAGAAAATGCATACTTTACTGCATTTTTATATCTGTGCAGGAATAAGTAATATCGCGGTAGCAAACTGAGGTTGAGGCAAGACCTGATGTCGAGGCAGTAGAGGATAAAAAGGAATATGGCAGGAAAACGTAGGAGAAAAATGAGGAGGAAGTTGCTGCACAAGAAGCCCAAAGATCGGAGTAGGACAACACAAGAAAAGCCCAATGATAAGGCCACGCGAGAAAAAGCCTTCTAGAAGAATTAAACTTGGAAATATTTAACCTATGTACAAAACTTGTTCCCTACTCCAAGTTGTACTCTACTTGGGAAAGGTTTGCCCTAGGCCAAGACTATATAAGGCATAGTCGTCCAAGGGACTAGGAGAGCCGAATTTGAGAGAGTTCACCCTAAGAATAATTCTTCCCATCATGTTCTAAAGCCTTCTTAGGTTTTAGGTGAAAGTTGTTGAGTATTCGTGAGAAGAGATTGTATCTTGTTTCTTGTTTCAAGGCAATAAAATATAAAAGTTTGCTTACTCTTTACCATTCTTTGTTCTTGCATCCAAGCTTGGGAGAGAAGTTTATAAGTAATCTATTTGTCTAGACTCGGGAGAGTTAGACTCACGAAAGGAGTAAGTGCGGTCTTCAACTTGATTGGAGAATACTAACTCGGCCTAGGTATAGGTTGGAATTTTAGTGGCTAAAAGAAGTGTGGGATTGGTTGTTGGTTATAATTGATTAACGCCGGGAGGTATCATCAAGGACTGACCATCAACAGTATTTCGACTTAGGGATAAGCGGAGCCATCAAAGGACACTTTGCCGAACTCTGATAAATCTACCCAAGAGCAAGGGATTGTCGTGGTAGAGAATACTACCGTTGCCGAAGACAGTAATCTACAGTACTACCGAGGCAGTGCAGTTCAATTGCATTGGACAAAAACAGAACAATCAAATCCACTATACAACACAACTGGATCCTACCATCTTTCTCAAATTTGATCTCAACCTATTTAGTTTTCTTTAATTATTTTATTTAGTTTAATCAACCTTCAATTTACTTGAGTCTTTATTAAGTACACCAATCCCTTTGAAGATGATAACTCGATAATACTTATCACTTGTTACTTGTGACTTGTACAGTTGCACTAAAATTGCGCATATATAGCACGCATCAGTTAGCTTGATGACTTGTTTCACGGTTTTTCTAATTCCAGTTTTTCAATTAAATCAATTATAGAATTTTTATAATATGGTTTTAACCGCTTTCCATTTACTTTAAAATATGTTCCTGACTATAACTTTGACGGAACCATGCGAAAATTTTCTATACGATAAAAGATTCTAGACACTTTGATTTTCTCTTACCTACAAAATGTTTAAGTTTGGAATTAAACAATAAAACCTTTTAACCTATAGAAAAAGATTTAAAAAAAATATTACGATCATGAAATTTTTTGTTTTTCTTTAATTCGAGAACTATCACAAGTATTTTTATGAATTTCTTCAAGTTCTTGAATATGCAATTTGTGCGCTTTGCCTATTGCATCCATTTTCATATTGTATTGTTTAACTGTGCAATATGCACGATGTTTTAATTCAACCAACAAATAACACGATTTGACGGAGACAAGGTGGTAAAGCGACATTAGAATTAGGACTTTATATGTGGTCTGGTATGCCTATAATGCATCGTTTAACTTGATGCTCTAATCTTTATGGTCCGACTTTGCTATTTTTTCAAGTATTGTCTTAATCTCATGATTAAATAATTATGTGTGCCCATTCATTTGCGGATGATAAGTGATAGCAATTCTTTGTGTTACGCCAAAATTTTTCATGAGATTTTCTATTATCCAGTTAACAAAGTGAGTCCCTTTATTGGTATGATCGCCCGTAGTGTTGTAAACATGGAAAAAATAAATCTTTTAGAAACTTAACCATAGTTTTAGCATCATTATTTTGGGTAGGTTTTGCTTCAATCCACTTTGATACATAATCTACAACAAAAATTATAAAAAAAATAACAAATAAAAAAATAAAAGGACCCATGTAATCTATTCCATAAACATCAAAATTTTTACATATGTGAATCGGGCGGGTTAAGTGACATTTTATTTCTGCGATTAAGATTTTTTACTCGTTGACATCTTTCACAAGTCTTATAAAATATTCAAGCATCACAAAAAGTATTAGTCCAAAAGAAACAACCTTCATGTATTTTATGTGTCGTTCGCTTAAGTCTAAAATGATCCCTACAAGAGTAGAAATGAAAAATTTTAATTATAAAATTTACCTTATTTTTGAGGACTCATTTCCTAATTACCTAGTTTGAGCAGTGTTTTTAAAAGTATGAATCATCCCAAATATAGAACTCAACAACTCTAGGATAATTTACATGTTACCAAATAATTAATCATATTCACAAACCATGGTGTAACCTTATGCGCCATCATCAACATTTTTTGGGGTACTATTCTTGAATTGACGTATCCAACGTAGAAGGGGGAATACGACTTAAATGATCCATTACAAGGTTTTTACATTTTTTTTCTTTAATTTCATGATTGAACTCTTTAAGGATCAAGATCCATCGGATAAACCTTGGTTTTATCACCTTTTTATTCATCAAATATCTCAAAAAACTACATGACCAAAAAATACAATAATTCTAGTGCCGAGTAAATATAATCTAATTTTTTCTAAGGAAAAAGTTATAGAAAATAATTCTTTTTAGTGTAAAATAATTTTTTTGCGGTGTTTAGTGTATGAGACACATAGGCTATTATATGAGGCTCTTTGTCGATTTTCTAAGGACAACTTAAACTTTTATCCGACGATTGAACAATTGGAACAAACACAAGATTTTTTTTAATTCGTTGAATAAATCCTTGCACTTTTGATCAAAATTTAAGTATCGATCCTTCTAAAGTAAGGTGCACAAAGGTTATGTCACTTTTAAAAATTTCTTGATAAACCTGCGATAAAATCCTACATGACCAAGAAAGGAACAGATTTCCTTTACAATTGTGGGGTATGAATTTAAGCGTATAATATCATTTTTTGCTTTATCAACTGTATTTCCTTTAAAAGAAATATTATGGCCAAGAATTAACCCTTTATCAATGACATTTTTCATAAGTTAGAACAATGTTATATTCAAGGCATCTCCTTCAAACATTAGTTAAATTTAATAAATATTCATTATAAAAATTACCACATACCGTGAAGTCATACATAAATACCTCAACTCCTTTTTTTACATAGTAGGAAAATATGCTAAGTATGTGCCTTTACAATATAGCAAGAGTGTTACAAAGGCCAAAGGGCATTCGTTGATAAGTAAAGGTACCGAAGGGGAATGTAAATATTGTTTTTTTTTTTGGTCTTCTAGCATCGTTAGAATTTAAAAAAAAATCTGAAAAATCATCAACATAACAATAATGAGATTTATTGATTATATTTGTATCATTTGATCAATAAAAGAAAGTAAAAAATAATCTTTCGAGTTAACGGTTTCAACTTCCTATAATTGATCTAAACCTTCCATCCATTGTAAATTCGTGTAGGGAATAGTTCACCTTTAGGATTTTTAATTACCGTAACTGGTTTTTTTAGAACCACATGTAACGGACCTACCCAATTACTATCAAATATCGGGTAGAATATGTCGGCGTTGAGTAATTTCTAAATTTCATTTTGTATCACCTCCATCATTAGAGGGTTTAGACGCCTTTAGCCTTTTCTGGATGATTTCGCATCATCTTCAATTTTGATTTTGTGCATGAATGTCGAGAGACTAAGTCCTTTAATGTCGGCTATAGTCCAACCTATGACTTCTTTATATGCGTGCAACACTGTCACTAAGTTTTCTTCCTCTTATTCAAATAAGCTACTTGAAATGATTAATAATAAACTTCATTATCTCCCAAAAATGCATACTTAAAGTGTTTCGATAATTGTTTCAAGTCAATTTCAGGGGCATGTACAATAGAAGGTAATAATTTAATTTTAAAATGAGTTACATATATTAGAATTAATAGAAAGTTTTTCTCAAACTACATGATTTCTTCTTCGAAATCTTCCAATTCTCTACATATCTTTGATGAAGTTAGTCTAAAAAAATTCTTCAACAATAGGTTAAATAACATCAATAAAATTAATATTAGTGATATTATCAGGATATCATATTGGTTTGTAAAAATTAAATTTGACAATCTTACCGTTGAAATCCATTTTAAGAATTTCGCTTTTTACTTTGATTTTTGTATTCGCAGTGCTAAGAAATAGTCCGTCAAGAAGGATTTATGAATTATTTGATTGATTATTTTTCATATCAGTGACACCTAAATAAGTTTTAACGAACACAGAGAAAGTTTACAGACACATGATTACGAATTCAAGTTGTGGTTTTTGTGGCCATTCTTTGGAGTCAATAGATCATATCTTCCGATGGTGCTCTACGAAAAATGTTGCTTGGTTGTCGTTGGACAAACTGTTGCACTCTTGATTTTGGGGAATGATTGAAGGTGAACTTAGTACGACCAGAGTACTTTGTACTAAATGGTTTCTGATTTGTGTATCATGTTTGGAATTGTCTTGTAGGTTCTTTGGGTTTATAATAACCATTTTTGTCCGGGTTCAAATTGATATTAAACAAAATATCTAAAATCTAAAAAATAAATAAAACCAAAATTTAAAAAATATATTAAAATTCAAAATTAAATAATAATAATAATAAACCATTTCCAAATTAAAAGTTTGTGACCATACAAATCTGTCAGCCCAACAATTACATCCAATTTCAACCGACCCAATTAAATCCCTCAACTCAATTACAATACCAACCCACTACACCAGTTCAACTCATTAAGCCCTAACCCCAAATACGATCAGCTAACCCAAACAACTAAACCCATTACAACCCATATCTTATACCCATATCTCAAGGCTGGTTACAAACTTAACTCAATGTGATCCAGAACCAGTTCACTAAACCGAATAACCCGGGTTTCGAAAGTTCCAGAGTTGTTGCTCTCCCTTACTCGGTTTCTCAAAAATAAAAGGACTGAAGGCTTCTGGCATCTTTACCTTAGTTTCTCATATTTGTATCATTCTCGAAACTATACTGTTTTAACATCATAATCCTTTTAAAATTTTCACCGTTTTATATTTTTTTTGTTATTCCTTTTCTATTTCATTTCATACATTGAATTTGCTATGTTAAAAATATACTGATTTGGGTTTATAAAAACTGTCATTTTATAATTTACACGCGTAGTAAGTGTCAAAAAATAAAATCCTTATTTTCAAATAATAAATAGGAAAATAATATATTAAAGGAGAAGTAAGGGTCGATCCCACAAGAATTAGAAACTTCTGCTTGATTGGTGATCCAAGAAGGTTGATCGAATAATAATTGTTTAAAAGGAGAGTTGTTGAATAAAGTAAAACTAAATAATGAAAGAGATCGAAATAAAGAAAATGATTTAATAAGATAAAAATTAGCCTTAGACTTTCGCTTTGACTCGACTTTAATAGATCAGCGGAAAAAGATTTTTACTTCGGGATTTTACGTCAGTAATTAGCTTTCAAGGTTCAATCCTTCAAAACAAAACTTCTAAGTCGAATACCCAAGTCTATCTTTAATATTGGTTTTACGGATTAATCCACCAACTCTATGTTTGTAGATAAAAACAATTAAATCTCAAAACCGACTTGAATTATGTTATTTCAATAATAACTGATCCAATCTTAGTTTTCTTAGCAGTCAAGTTGCTAATGTGTTCTCAGGAAATTTGTTTCAATAGTCGATTTTTCCTCCCACATAAATGGTCAATTCAAAATCTTGACCAAAGTCAATCTTTAGTTTTGAAATCAATTTGAATAAAAATTAAGTTCAAAAGAAAACTTTAAAGAAATAAAAAGATGAAGTTATTGATGTGCTTTTCAATCATTACGTTTGTATCGAGTCATTGTTTAAGCTCTTGGCTAAAAAACTTAGCCTAGCATAATTATAGTAGAAATTATGCTCGACATAATAAAATAAAATAGAAAAAATAAAAAATAAAGAAAGCTTTTATAAAACCAAGAACAAGGAGATAAATTAAAGAAAAATGAAGAATGATGTTTTAGGCTTACCCAAGGTGGGTATCTATAGTCTTTTACAAACCCTAAAAATTAGAGATAAATCTAAGATAATCCTAAAGTATTTAAATTCAAATTACAAAGAGATAAATCCTAAATTAAAATTCAAAATGCGGCTGATAAACTATCTGGAATACTGATAAGCTATCACGCGTTTGTTGACGTAATCTTTTAGAAGTTGCTGACAAAATGCTGCGTCAGATTTTTATGTCCGAAGTCGTGCCCTCCAATCTCGATCCAAAAAATAAAAATAAAAACTTAAAAATTAGCCATTTAAGTGTATTTTTCAGATTCAGAGTCCTGCACAAAATCACACGATAAACAGCAAGATCAGTAACATATTCATCAAACTAAGGAGAAACACAAAATATTAACTATTTTAAGCACTTATCAATAATTTATTTTCTTTTTAAATCACTCAAGTTACCAAGGGTTTTATTTATTCCTTTTCATTAATTTTCTTTACCCTCTTTAAATACAATTTTTTAGCTTTAATTTCCATTTTTTAAATTTATTTTGTTTCTTTTCCTATTTTCTTTAAATTTATTTATTTATTTGTAAAGTCCATGCAATATATATTTATGATAATTTTATACTTTATATTTATATATATACACTATTAACTTGTCATATTAGTATATTATGTTTTATACGCAAATACTATATCTATTACCTATTACAAGTTTTCTATATTTATTGTATAAATGTTAGCTCTTGTAATTTCTTTCTTATTTTATTATATGTTTAATTTTACTTGTCGTATGCTCTAATATATTATAAGTGCAATCCTTCTATGTTTATTCTATTATATATTAATGTCATTACTTTAACACGCATTGTAACATTTATGCAATTTATTTATTCTATGTTCATTCTAGGTTTATTCTATTATATATTAATGCTATTTCTTCCTTTATTTATTCATTCTAGCGTCGGTCTTATGGTGACCCTTAATGAGAAAGAATCCGTACTATTTACGATCCGTTAGTTTAGTGTAACATTTATTTTAATGCATTTACATTCTCGTATTTAAATTATGCAATTTAATTTCTTGTTTTTCTTATAATTTACAGTGTTGTATCTTTAATTTCTTATATTTATTTATGCTTGTATATTTTTGCTTAATATGTGACACACTAATCTAATAACTTTAATGTGGTACCTGAAATATTCGGTCGTAAGCGAGGCCGGTACCAATCGTGGTAGTGGCGGTTCGTACGCTTACCTCTGAATATTGAGGTCTTTAAAATCTATTCGTATTCTTAAACGGATGATAAATTAATAAAAATTCAAACTTGCAATCTTCTAATTCGGACAATATATTCGATTAGGTACTAACTTTTAAGCGGTGTGGGGTATTAATATTGCTAAGATTGAATTCTTCGCCTCAGGTCTCTCTATTGATACCCTTGATCGTATTAATGATGCTACCAGATTTAGATTAGGTACCCTACCAGTGTGATACCTTGGAGTCCCTTTAGTATCGAGGAAACTGACCATTAAAGACTATGCACCACTACTTGAAAAGATCAAAATAAAAATTCAATTTTGGTCTACTTTGCATCTCAGTTTTGCAGGCCGACTAGAGCTTATAAGATCCACTATCTTCAATATCCAGAACTTTTGGTGTAGGCAGTTGGTTTTGCCGAAAGTCATCTTAAAAAAGATAAGTCAACTTTGTATCAGGTTTTTCTAGAAAGGAAAAGATGTAGCTGCTGGTGGAGCACGAATAAGTTGGGATACAATTTGTTCATTCAAATCTAAAGGCGGACTCGGCTTGAGAGATCTTAATACTTGGAGTGATGCTTGCTTATTGCAACTAATTAAGAATATCTTTGCATGTCAAGGGTCTATATGGATTGCTTGGATCCATGCTTATGTTCTTAAAGGAGTTGATATAATGCAGATTCAGCTCAAAAGCTTTATGAGTTGGCTATGGAAAAAGCTTCTTAAGGTGAGAGACTACTACATTTCTCAAAGGCTCAACATTTCCAGCAACAACTTGACAAGTGTTACGTTATTTAAGAAGGCGATTCGAAAGTGTCGAGATAAGGTACCTTGGTGCAAACTTATCTGGTTTTCACTTAACATACCCAAGCATTCTTTGATATTTTGGATAGCCATTCAGGGTAGGCTTCCTACCAAAGACCGACTTCTCTCCTGGGGGATGCTCATTGATGGGAGGTGTCTATTTTGTGATTGCAAACTAGAAATAGGAAGTCACTTGTTTTTTGAATGTCAATACTTGCAAAACATTTGGAAGAAGGTCTTGGAGCTTTGCAACATCTCACGAAATGTCTATAGTTGGAACCAAGAGGTTCATTGGGCTATCAAATCTTTTAAAGGTAAATCTCTCATTGATGTGATTCTTCGATTGGCTTGGTGTGCATTCAACTATTTTATTTGGAAGGAAAGGAATCGAAGGTAATTCTGCTATTCATGTATAGATACGTTATCCATTTTACAATCCATTAAGGGCATTGTACAAAATAGGTTAGCGGGAAAGAATATAGTCAGCAATGATTTTATCAGCATTGAGCTATGTAACAACTGGGGTATACGTGTATAGGAATACATAGGATAATATTTATCATTATACTTTGTTTCTTGTAGCAATCTACTCTTGGATAATAAAATCAATCAATTATCCAAAAAGTGATTGATGGCAACTCTAGTCTTTTCAAAAAGTAATTTCAATTTATTTTCATAATAATTTTAAAATTTTTTAATACCTAAATCCTAATTTTTAAATCATGTCCATAATTTTTAAATCTCCAAATTTCTAAACTTAACCTTAATTTTATTCACCAAATTTTAAAATCTAACTTTTAAATAAAGTTTTTTTTTTAAATTACCGGTTTTTCATTTTAACCTAATTTTGATTTTTTCTAAATTAAAACTTAATTTTTAATAAATCTATGATTCATCAAGTTTAACCTAAATTCTCAAATTTTCAAATATATCCTTAATGTTTATAACAAAGTAATTTTTAACGACCCCACCGTATTTTTTCAACCATCATTCATAATTTTTTACAACCATTTCATTTTTACCTAAACCTTATAATTTTTTAAAAAGGAAGGACCGTTACAGGGTTAATCAAAATAGATTGATTTTTATCTAAATGTGGTAAGAATAGAGACTATGTTCCAACAATGTCAAATGTTAATTATTTCAGAAATGATAAGTGCATACACGTTGAGTAATAGGATGCCGTTGGGGTCTTATGAAGGTTTGAAATATGCATGAAATCTTGGTCTTCACCGTGTTAGGGCAGAGATGGACAATATGACCGACCATTAAAATTTTGAAGGAAGGGGGTTTGAATGCTCAAAATACATTGATACAACTGATTTTTTTGAACAAGCTAACAGTGATTAGTATCCGTTTTAAAATATAATCTCCACCATTTGACATTGATCGCTCAATCACTCTACTGACATCGTTGGTGCTCGAATTCGTGACCTTTAAAAACAACAATCGTTCCTTTAAATATTTGGGCTAAAAGACTAGTGCTTGATAACAGATTTTTGTTACAGTTTCGCATGATTGGGAAGGACAATTTATGCACATCTACAGGGAAGACAATACACGTAATAATATACATATACATATTATTAAAGTTTCCTTTTTGCATCTTACTTCACTTATTAAATAGTGGATTAATATTTTATACACAAGTAATGTTAAAAAAATTACACAATAATGTCTATTTTTAAGCTTAAATCTAAAATCTAAATTTTTAAACTTTAAACTCTAAAAATTTAACCATAAACTCTAAACCATAAATTTTAACCCTATAATTTAACCCCTAACCATAAATAACCCGTTTGTGAAAATTTTATTTTTTTACTACCGATATATAAGACAACAATTCTAAAATTATAGTAAAAAATTTATAAAAAAATGGGTAAAAAAATGTTGCCTTGATGTAAATGCATAGGTCATATGTTCCAATTCAAGAGTTCAATATGCGTTTAACATTTTCTATCCAATAAAATAAATATCCAAAATCACCTATTAACCTTTTTAGAAATAGATGCCCGTAGCCGCGTTTTTTTGCCTTAAAATATTTTTTCTCGTTCTTCATTTTGATTGATCCTTTTGATTGGTGTTTACCAATTAATTTTAGTATTGATTGTCAACCATCAAATCTATTTTTTTTTTTGTTTTTTATTTTAATAAAAAAAATTTCTTTTATAACACGTTTTTGTCCTTGTGACACGTTTTTAATTCTTCTGTCTTTGTGACATGTTTTTGTTTTTCTTTTGTGATTTGATTCATCTGTCTTTGTGGCATGTTTCAGCATACCCTAGAGATCGATTATTGTTCATACAGAGATTCAATCGATGCTAATTTCTAATTTATGTTTTTTCGGTGTTCACTTGAAAAATTTCATCCCCACTCGGTTAACGGTCGTTTGCCGATGAAATCAGTATTGAGTAGCGGTACTTTTTGCATGAAAGTTTGGATCGTTTACAACTCCTTTCTTCGTTATGCGTCTCGTTTAGACAGAAACAATGAGATTTAGGAAGCTTCTGAATTTTATTGGTAAGCTTATTTCCATAACAAATTTATTTTCCTTTGTTTTGGGGTTGTAAAAATATTTGGATTATTTAATTTAATTATTTTGCTTCTTGATTGATTGAGATATAATTATATTCTTTTTATGAATTTAATAATAATTGAGTATCATTCTTAAAAAAATATATATATAGCTAAAAGTTATGAACTGAAGTTTTACAATATTTGGGACAGATTTGATATAGTTATTGATTATAGATGGGAATTTGGACTTGTTTATATAAGAATGTTGGTTTTTAATTTTTAATTTTTGGCTTATGAATTCAAAAAACCTAGGCTTTTGTTCTTCGGCTGATTATCTTCATTAAACTTATTATGAAAATTTTTGGGCTTGTATGACTACCCAATTTTAATTGGGCTTGTGTTAACCACCATTGTAAGAATCAATTTTGATTTTTAAAGAAATCAGAATTATGAGAAATATGGTGACTCGATTTTTATTTATCCCTTCGATAAGGCACACAACATATATTTATAGATAAAATTTTTCAAACACGAGTCTTTTAAGATAAATATTATTTTTTTATTGGGACAACTCATTGAGTTCGATATCCATGCATCTCTAAATGATTGATTGACTAAACAAAGTCTATGCCATTATTTTAACATTAAGAATTACTAATGATTTAATCAATTTGAACATACTAATAACATTATAAGCATAGAAGAATCAAATTATGCAAAATAAAAGTTAAATTATAAGAGGACTAAATCCCAAATTTCAGCATAGTAGAGGGATTAAAAACAGAATCAGAAATTTTACCACTGCAAAATGCTGAAGAAAAGTTGTGCTTGTTGGTTCAACAAACTTCCACAATTTTGTGGAACAAATGCTCCATGTTACCATACACTGAGATATTTACATGGTAGATGAAGCTCTACAGCTCTAGAATCTAAGAAAACATCTGATCCAGCAAAAGAACCAGAGCCATGGCAAATCCAGGATCAAATCCTGCCTTTATAATCAACATAAAAACATCTAGGCCGAAAGAAATGCCTCCAATCATTGCTTCTTTTCTCTTCATCTCTGCCACAACTCTCTTCCTCTCATCTATCACTTTGCATGATCGATGGGAATACGATCCTTCGATTGTGTATGCATACCTTTTGTCCGACGACCCGCGATATACGTATGCTAGCACATTTGGGTTGGTATTCAAAATGTTAATGCACTTCTTCACATAGAAAACTGGCTTTTCTGATACGTCTGATGTACAGCAATCGCTCACTTCCCCTCCATAGATAACCCAGTTATCGATTAATCCAAGACTCTGCGACATAAAAACCGTAAATTAAGCTCCGTATTTGACTGATTCGAGCTTGAACAGCTTACGAGATGCTCAACTCAATTAGCACCCATAGAATTATAAGAATGATGTTTACCTTGCAACGTTTCATTGTTAGAATGGAGTTCCCTTTACCGTCCATAAGAACGAGTTCCTTGGGGCGTTCTCCCATGTAATTATCAACTCGATAAACAAGATTTCCAGTACAATCAATCACTGTGAATCCAGTGCAGCTAACCAGCAATGATTTTCTCCACACTGTTAGAGATGTAGAAAGATCACTATCGCCACCGCTACCGCTACCGCCTTGGGTTTTGGATAACTCAGGCTGTCGTTGATGTTCTTCATCATGGACTGATCTCGACAAGGATTTCAAGGAAAGGAACATGTTTTCCTTATGTGCTTCTTCGTGTAGGAATTGTTGTGGAAGCTTGAGAAGATTACGAGAAAAGATATTTATAGACTAAACATGGGGCAGTTAAGCTATATTTATTGTTGTAAAAGTAAACTTTTTACCTACCTTTCTTTGACTCCTACAAGTACAATTATTAACGTGCGTAGTTTTAGGGAATGACAGATTTAAAAAATAATTAAAAGTGATTATATTTAATTTTTATAAAAATTATATTTTTAATTTTTAATATATATTGATTTTTTTTTAAAAGCAAAGATTTCGATAAATATTAAATTTCTTATAATAAACATAAGGATTTTGATATATATCAAATTTTATAAAATATAAAATTTTGATTTATATCTATTTTATTTTAAAAAAAATAATATACTAAAAAATTAATACCAAATTTTTTATAACATTTATAAAGAATCAGTAGCAACTGTTTTTAATTTTTTCTAGCTGTCATTAAAAAAAAACTTTATTAACGTTGGAAAAAATTATTTAAATTGTATATTATTAACGTTGAATAATGGGATGGGACAGTTGTCGTTAAATCACAGCTTCCAATTTTTGTCTACTTTCTATGTCTTTGTTAGGTATCGTAATTCATTGATTTCCATGATCATAAACGACGAAGATGTTGAACTGTAAAATCTGCCAGAAATTCATGATACGTATAACCATGTGACTAAGTAGAATATAATCTGAATATAATTAAAAATTTATTTTTTATTATATGACCAGATCCTTCGGTATATAATTATGTTACCAATTTGTAATCAGGACGAAGCTCCCTTTACTTAAAATTTGATTTAAATAACAATGTATTCTTTGTAAAATTAATAGATTGGTTCACGTAAATTCAAATATTTAAATTAAAAAAATATAAAAAATTATTAAATATATAACTATTTAGGTATCAAACTAAAGAAGAATGTATATGCATCTTTAAATTTGTTAATTTAATAATAATTTAGTTTCTTCTAAATTCAAATATTAGACAAAATAAATATTATTTCATAAAATAAAATAAAATAAAAGGTAAATTATAATATCAACCTTAAAGTATACCATCTGTTAACTTTTACCCAAACTTTTTTGTTGTTGAATTTTCACCCCTAACTTTTTCCAGTAGAAATCTCTTTTTCTTTAATTATGATTTTTTTCATGTCTCACCTTAAAAAATCTTAAAAATTAAACTATAAACTCTAACAATAATTTTCACTCTTTAAACCCTAAAAATTACACAATATTCCTAATTTCATAAACCTTAACCACAATCCTTAATCTTAAATAATAAACCCTAAATCCTAAACTCTAAACCCTTAACCACAACCCTTAATTTTAAATCCTAAACCATAAATTCTAAACTCTAAACCGTTAACCACAGGTCCACAACCTTTAATCATGTTTCTTTTCATGCCTCACCTTAAAAAATCTTGAAAATTAAATTCTAAACTCTAGCACTAATTTTCACACCCTTAAAAAAATACACAATATTCCTAATTTTATAAACCCTAATCCTAACCTTTAATCTTCTATCATAAACCCTAAATTCTAAACTCTAATCCATTATACTAAAATTTACATAGTAAAACTACGTACGATTTGCAACTAACGTTTTTCACCATTATTTTTCCATTCCACTTGTTTTTTTTCATCCAAATTGATTATATGGAAGTAAAAAAGACACGTAATATATTCTAACAACACTACGTGACAAAAATATAAAAAATATTTTATGTAGTTGAAATTAACAGAACTGAAGGTGATTTTATAATAAGTCAAAATAAAAATAATAATCTGACTAAGGTGTTATAGTTGTGGTGATTCAAGCTTAAATTATACCATTTTTTAATCATAAAATCAGTGAACATCTCAAGTTGGGTTTTTGGGAAGTTTGGCCGATGATTTTAGACTGGTAAAGCATAATACGAACGGTCTTAAATATCTTGATTTTCTATGGTCAATAGTGGCATTAAATTTATGGAATATAAATTGAATTATAATAATATCATGGTCCTATTTTTAGTCATACTCATTTCTAACACGTCTTTCCTCTAAGATAGAGATATAATAATAAAGATTGGAAGGGGACCAAGTCCATTCAGCATCAAGGGAATTATTTATTACACACTGTTTTATATACAAATTATATTACTCGGACTAAGTATATTTGGTCACCTGATAAAATTGTTCATTTTTGTTTTCTAAATTCTCTTAGATTATGTGTTTTAAATCTGCTAGGAATATTGTGACCTTGTGTATTTAATCAACATTCTGTTATGTATTTAATCAACAACTATATCAACTGAACTTTGAGGTCAAAATTCGATAAGTTAAGTAAGGTAAATATTTTTGAGTTGGTCGAGTTTACAAGTCTTATTTTATAATTCAATTGATTTAAAATTTTAAAAATTTTAAAAATAATTTAGGTCCAGTTGAGTTTATTGAATCCAGTCAAGATGTTAGAGTTTTTTTTTTCAAATTTAATTATATATATTTATAATTTAAAGAATTTATAAAAATAATGTATGACGCATGATTTTGTGTTTGGGGTTTGTGTTGAGAGCTTGAATTCATAATGGTAAAATTTGTAGCAAACAACGTATTATACCTCCAATAACATATAGGATCATTTTGGAGTTAAATGATAAGTTTAATAGTTGAAAGTTAGGATTTTGGAGCTTTAAAAAAGGCTCATATATCGGTATAAGATATATTCGTACCAGTAACTTTAAGTGATAAATTGGACAAACAATAATAAAAATATTGATAAAGGTCGATCATGTATTGATACTCTTTACTATTTAAAATTTCAATAATATTTTTGCGTATTAGTATATTAGGTAGCGTATTGGTATCGATGTTTCATTACTTAGTGAAAATTTTCATGTTGGGATAAAGAAGCGAATAGAGCTATAACTTTCTTGGAAGGGGGAGTCTCTCCTTGTTTTGTATGTGAGGAGAAGAATCACATATTTTAAGAATGCCTTCAGAAGTGAGGAGATTTTACTGAATTGTATTAAGGATGCTATTCGTACTAAATTATAGAATAAATGTATTTAAATAAAATATGTAAATAGTAAGCTTTGTGCTACTTGAGAAATTCTCTAATTAGATGATTGTCCAAGTATTAATATAAAAGATTTGTATCAACTTTTTTTTAAATAATAAAATACAACCCAATTTTAAAAAAAATTAAACAACTCAAAAATCACTTTTCAAAAGCACCATCGACTATAGTTCGTAAAAATAATACCGAGCTAATCTTAATATTTTGTCAATCGATATAAAAAATTTAAAACGGGAAAATGATTCGTTATGAATGAGTTACCTACGGTGTCAATTGCAACATGAAGTGATGGCTTTTCAAATTCAGTGGGATTCTAGACATGCGCAATAAAAGCAATCGTACAGGCCTCCTAAAAAAGAGGGTCTCAAAATTTGATAAACTACACTCATTAATTAATATTAATCTCAAAATTTATTACAAAAATTTTGAAAATACTCTTAAAAAAGATTAGTTATAATTGTTAAAACGTTATAATCCTATCCTAAATGTGACAATTGATTATAGGATCTTATTGATTATTCCTATTATTATTGCTTGTATAGATCTATTGAGGTTATGAACAGACGCCATATAAACGATCACATATGGCCCTTAAAAAGACAATTGCTTCTAAGGATCATATTTTTAGAACTAGCGGGGACTATGGACGATTGCTTCTAAGGACCACATTTTAATAAATTATATCAGTCCTCAAAATTTTTGAATCGACCTATTCACATCAAACATAAAAAGTATTTGTTTGCTTGGGACAGCCGACCAAGACTTTCTTTCATCCATTAAATTATTTTCAAACATTTTCTTGTTTAGGGTGTTTTTAACACTAACTGTTTATGTAATAGCCTCGAGAAATTCTTGGGGACATCCCCACCTAAAACCTCCATTATTCTAACACAACCATTCCTTGCTCTTTTACACGCATCACAAGTTGTTTGCTCCCCATTTGGGACTTCAAGCAACTGTGTCTGAAGCATAAGGGAGAAATTAAGGAACAGAATCAGACAACTTTAATTTCTTCAAATAAAACGGAGAACCTTTGATTTGTGTTTGGTCCCACAAGATTTTGAGTAGAAAACGTAAACACGTTTTGTTTTCATCAAGCTGAGACGTGGCTTTCTCTGGTTAGGGTCATACCATATCGGGTTTGGTGGGTCCGTTTGAGATATTATTCCCAACCAGATTTAGAAAACTATGCATGCATGCAGAACCTTGAAGATTTGGTGTCAAACCACGTGCAAAAATACAAAATTCCTTTTATTTATATAATTACTTATATTTCTTTTTAATAAATTTCAGATAATTGTAATATGATATATTTTTATATTTTTTAAAAATTGTTTGATAATATGTATTTTATAATTAAAATTGTTTGAATTTCAATTTTTTAAAATATATAATTTTTTCTTTAAATTCACTAATTAGTTTTATATTAATATGGGGAAGGATGTCACTATCAATGTGTGGATCCTGACTGTCGGTAGACAAGTTTTAGAAATTATTTCGAAAGAGTATCGGAATATATATATTTTAGAACTTTTTAAATGATAAGTTTTAGCTGTAGAACCGTAGAGCGAAAGGAAGCCGACTTTTATTGTTATGCGTTGAACTGTCTTACCGGTTTTTGCTATACAAATTTCTTATATCTGGCGAGCGAGTCGAGTTAAAATTTTTTGAGTTATTCGAGTTCAGTTATTATATTTTATAATTTTTTCGATTCGATTCGATTTTAGCAAGTTCAAGTCGAGTTCGAGTCGATTCGTTTTTTTTCAATTTTATGTATAAATTTTAATTATTCTATTTATAATACTATAGTATAGTTTGATTACAATTTAAATGGTTTTCTCTTTACATTACATATTTTTTCATATTATTTTTCACATGTGTAAAAAGATTTTAAATTATTATTATCATCAATCAAATATCTTAGGTATGAATCTGTCATTTTATTAAATCATAGGTTTTATTAACAACTTCCTTCTTATCTAGGTATGACTATGACTAAACAAAAAATAGTCATAAATTAAATACAAAAATTAAAAACAAATTGCATAGTATAAAAGATACAAATAAAAATTCTATTAAATTAAATAAAAAATGAATTTAGAACATGACCAAATTATAAGAAAAGAAAATTATAATGTAAAAAAAAAGGGACTGAAAATAAAATTACATGGGTTAAATATTTAATTAGCCTTTATAATTACTAAAAATTTTGAGTTATTTGAGTTATTCGATTTTTATTTTACAATTTGAACTTCATTTGAAATTTTTTCGAGTTGATTCAAGTTTATGAAATTTCGAATCTAGTTAAAAAGAGTCAAATTTTTTCACCTCAATTCGAGTCGAAAAATTTAATTTTTTCGAGTCAAGTCGAGTTTTGCCACCCCTACATCATCATCATCATCATCATCATCATCATCATCATCATCATCATCATCATCATCATCATCATCATCATCATCATCATCATCATCATCATCATCATCATCATCATCATCATCATCATCATCATCATCATCATCATCATCATCATCATACTCGTTTTTTACGCTTATCAAATTAGATTAAATTCTCCAATATGATAATTATCATCTTATTAAAACATAATAGATATAATGATTTAACTTTTGACTAAATATGAATTTAAAATAAAATTGATTATTTTAATAAAACAATGCGCATTAAAATGAATTTCAACCTGATAGAAACATAGCAATTATAAGTAAATTGTAGAATCGTGAAAATAAAAATATAGACAACATAAATATCTATAATATTAGATTAAGATGGTAAATTGAGATGGGTTATGTGAAACCAACCATAAATCCATACTGACACTGACACCCACACCGATTGGTAGATGACACATATTTCATTCAAACTTTACAGGGTACGGTGGAACTCAACATTTTTTTATTAAAGAGATGAATTAAATATTTTAAAATTTAAGAGACTAACAATAAATTATGTATTTTATAATAGAGTTAAAATTAAGTTTTATATTAGTTTTAATTTAAAAAATTTCAATTATTAATTTTTGTGGTAGACTTGACCATGACTAGTCTCCATCCGGTTGCAATCAAGGGCGTAAAATTTCATGTTAAGGAATAAAATTATAAAATTATACGGAATGAAAATAGATTTTTAATATAAAATAAATATTAAATTTTTGAAAGAGTTTAAATCATATATAAATCTCAAATTTTTAAGGGACGATAGCACCCTTTTCCATCCCTAGGTCCAAGATAAGGTCTAATGTTTTCAAGATTTCAATGTCTATTTGTCAAAGGATTGAAATTATTGATTTAATTTGGAGGTTCACATGCAATTGAGTATAGTTTTGGACATGTGCAAAAAGATTTATTGCATAAGATCTTAAAAAAAGATGACCTAAAATGAATTAAATCAAATGCTTACAAAAAAGTTTATTATTTTTAAAATATCGATAAAACACATAGAAAATTAAAATATTTTGCACTTAATTGATTTTCCATGCAGTGAAAAGAGGTGATGTAACTCTTTCTTGTAGTGAAAGAGGTGGAAGACTCTTACAAGAGATAAGGGAAGAGCAAAGCTTGAGTCGAGAGTTAGGAGTCTTCTTCTCCATAATCTAAGTCAAGGCTAGTACACTATTAACTCTCGTAATTTCCTAAAAATCACCTAATATATTTCTCATAACTTGTAGAGAAGATTTGAGAATTAAGGGTTGGATTGGTGAAATCATGGGATCTAGATTTTGAAATCTAGGTTCGCCTACTAGTACTGGATGGTCTAGTATCAATATGACCGTATACAAATAAAGGAAAAGTTTGAAGGGCATATTAGTATCGTGGGATGTGTATGAGTACCTATTACTTAATTAGAATTCCAGTTGTAATTTAATATATCGATATACTAGGAGGCGTATCAATTCCACTACTCCAATTTTTGGTGAAGGCTTTCGCTTCTCAATAAATAATGGGATGTGTATCGATACAACTTGGTGATCAATACGAGGGTTCGAGTATTGGAATTGGTACCAATAAGATGGTTGTACATATTAGTATAGACTTAAGATCAATTTTTTAGAACCTAAAATTAGTATCGATATTTAGGAAAGAATATCAGTATTTGGAGAGGAATATTGATACCCTAAATTGGCACTGTCACATCCTGCACATTAGGGTTCGTGACAGTCATGCACAATTCAGACAACAAGGTTCCAACAGGCTTGCCAAGACCATCAAACTTGACCCAACACTTGGAGAATATTAGAAAGTCTGTTTCAGATATGGCAAAAGACAACTTATCAGATAAAGATAAGGAAGAATCTTACCATATTGGGAGAGATCAACTATCTAGAGAAACATTCCTATGAATTGATGTAATTTGATAGGATTTGATAGAATTTCCTTAGATAGGTGATTTTGTATTTATTTCGGGCTAATCCTGGCCATCCATGTAAATTGATCATGGCCATTGAGTGAGTGAGATCTCAACTATAAATAAAGAGCTCTCGCCACTATTTGTACTCACCCAACAATTCCATTCATCCTTTTTGGGAAGAGTAATAAAAAGCTTTGGCATTTATTGTAGTTCCTTTATTGTTCTTTCTTTAGCTCTTTGTTCTTATTGTCTCTCGAGTGGTTAAGAGTATCCACCTTAATGCTTAATAGCTTCTGTATCCATCAAAGTCTTAAGAGCTTGTCTAGGCCTTTTCCGAGCTAGAGTTCTCGCAAGTCTAGTTGAAGGGTGACTTAGTCATTGAGATCAGACCAAGTAGCCTCACAAATCGTCTAAGGCTGCACGTTTCAGACGAGTAGTCAAGTTCTACGGACGTAACACGTGATATTAGAGCGAGTTAAAAGGACTTGTGTTCAAACCTTGTTGCAGTTAAAGTCAAGCTAGTTCGTGAGATGTGATTGAGATGGCAAGACAAAAAGAGTTTGTTATGATGCAAATTTTAGAATCCTTTTAGAATGATATCTTAGAGGTAGTTGACACCAATGTTCGTATGTTGAATGAACAAGATATTCTCAACAAAAATTTGAAAAGCATTAAGGAGACCCAATGTGTTTTAGAATCTCGTCTTAACCAATTGGATTCCATAGAGGATAAGTTTAAGGACGAGACTCAATATGTTCTCAATGAATTGAAGAACACTCGAGAGAGTAATGCTTGTGAAACTAAAGTGAAGGCTTTGCGGATCGAGTTGGATGAGCTCAAGAATGAGCTACTCAGTTGCAAGACCGCATTGAGTGAACGGAATATGCTCAAAATATTTTTAGATGGATATAGACCCGGGGTAAAACATGCACTGGAGCAATGTGATGTCCAAAGATTTTATGAGGCCATAGTTGGAGTCGAAGAACTAACGGAGTCTACGAAGGAAGTGACAACCAACGTTGAGTTGTCTAAATCCATATCCAAAGATAATGTAACGGTGGGAATAAGTTCGTGCCAAAGAAGTAGGTGAGTAGTGGATTAAAGTGTTACTTCTATGATGGCCTACATTTGATAAAGAGTTATCCCGAGAAGAATCGTCTTGCTACCATCATCAAGGAACCGGATGAGCCACAAGAAGAAGTAGTGCGACTTGATGCGATTGCATATTCTAACAAGCCAAGTAAGAACCAAGGTGCGACTACGAGTGCCAATGTAGTCGAACCAAGGTTAAAACTCGGTGCGATAACAAATGACAAAGCCGTCAAGCTGAGGGGGAAGAAGCAACTAAAGTGCTACGAATGTAAGTAGCCACAAAAGTTGTGAGATTGTCCAATGAATTATGCTACAACCTAAATTGATCGAAGGCTAAAAGAGTTAGCCATGTACAAGAAGGCTACTATGGAGCTTGCCGAGGGTGTTCATGGTAACAACACTTCTTCATAGACCATGATCAAGAAATGGTCGAAGTGAGTCAAGCCAGAGAGGGACATTACGACTGTGGAGACATCACCCATGGGCAAAGTGAAAAATAAGCGATGGACTTCAAGTAAGAAGCGCCAACGTAAGAGGAAGCATCAAACTCCGAGGAAGAAGGGTCGATGCAAGAAGAAATCTCCAAACATCAAATTAGATGAGAGGATGCGATCGAGGGTAACGGACTTTGTAGAAGGGCCAATGCAACATAGTGTAAAGAACTTTGAGGCAGAAAGTTCGATACAAAGGTACCAAAACTTTGTGGGGACAAAAGGGCTGACCCATTTTAGAGTAAATGCAACTAAGAGGAAGGTAAATCTCAAACACAACACTTGTGCTTTTGAGTTTGATTTTCCATCACTTTGGAGTGTAGGTTGAGTTAGACCCAATTCATATTGCAGAGAAGAAAAAAACTTGGGAGGAACCTTTCAGAGTTCTAAGGAACCAATCAAAGTGCTGACGAGTCTGAAAGTTCATCCAGTGTTCAATGTGGTGACACCCAAGACTTTGCCGCGGGGATAAGAGTGTCCAAATCAAGGTAAAGTAAGTCAAGATGGAGATGTATCCGAAGGCGTCTTAGCTTGCGATATCACTTTGTGGGAAGAGTCAAAGTAAGCAGTCCTTATGGGAGCCATGAGCAAGCCGAGACATTGAGAAGCCACCAAGATGATGCAAGGAATGGTGTAGAGGAATTGAGTAACAGCATCCAAGATGGACCAACCCAGAATCGCTCTAGTGGAGCGATGAGGTCATCTTTAAGTTCAGTGAGGGAAAATGTCACGTCCCACATATTGGGGCCCGTGACAGTCGCGCACAAGTCCGACAAGGTTCCATCGGTCTTACCAAGTCCATCAAACTTGGCCCAACATTTGGAGATTGTTAGAGAGACCGTTTCAAAAATGGAAAGATACAACTTATCAGATAAAGATAAGAAATGATCTTACCATATCGGGAGAGATCAACTATCCAGAAAACATTCCTATGAATTGATGTAATTTGATAGGATTTGATAGAATTACCTTAGATATGTGATTTTGTATTTATTTCGGGTTAATCCTAGCCATATATGTAAATTGATCATGACCATTGATTGAGTGTGATCTCAACTATAAATAGAGAGCTCTAACCACCATTTGTACTCACTCAATAATTACATTCATCTACCTGAGAAGAGTAATAAAAAGCTCTGATATTTACTCTAGTCCCTTTCTTGTTCTTTCTTTAGCTCTTAGTTCTTATTGCCTCCTGTAATTACTAATTTTATCTGAGGTATTAAACTCGGCTTTTGATTTTTGTTCCTAAATTCGAATAAGGGGCATTAATTGATTTATTGCTATAAAATAAAAAACATTATATTAATATATATGTAAATATATTAAATTTTTTAAAATTTGTGTTTATTCTTTTATTAAAATAAAATTCCAAAACTATATACATGTATATTGAAGCTTATGTTTAAAAAAATGAAAATATGTAGACTTAATTTCTTTTTTTTCATTCAATTATTATTATTATTTAATTAAATAAACATTTTAATATGAATTAAATAAAACCCATTTATTAAATAAATATGAGTCCATATTAAATAATAAAACTCAACCTTTGAAATAAATATACAACCCATTTATAATAAAACAATTACAACAAGCCCGAATCAATTAATTACGAGAGCCCAACGCTTCTTTCTATTTGTGCAGAACTTGATCTAGACCGTTGGATCTAGCCCTTGATCCAACGGTTCTAATCAAATCCAAGGAAGGATCTGAAATGCCACATTCCTCCACACGCGACCGTTGGAGTGTCCCACGAGTGCGTCACGCTCATGCGTGACTCTTCGAATGGTCGATAATCGTTCGTCTCCCACAGATCAGCTCGTTGATGCCGCCTGGTCGTGTAGATCATCGGTGACCCTCCAATCGTTTGATAGCCACACATGTAAGAGAAAAATAAATTTTTATTAGTTTTTGTACGAATTTAACAACCAACATAATTACAACAAATATGCAGGAGCAAACAAACGAAATTCGACAAGTTTCAGAGCCAAATTCGCAATATTTTTAGAGAGGATTTCAGAACCGTCCTTACCCAAATGTCAGAGGCAAGCAAAACGATAACAAACAATACATATTTCAGAGGCGAAATTCCAGAGCAAAAACGCAACAAACATACAAGCATAGAGAAAAAACCAATAGGAAATTATATATATTATTTTCCTTTTTTTCATATTCATATAAAAATTCGGCTACTGAATTTGGAACCAAAGATTGTAACGAGTTTTCCCCTCCATTCGAGAATCAATACAAGTCAAAAATATTTCGAGGTATATCCTCTGTATATATATGCAAATAAGATAGGTTTAGGGTTTCATTTATTACCTGGATCAAATGGTGGTGGTCGAGACTCCCTTCTTCGACCAGCAAGAAACCTTGAAGCCCCTAGGCTATTGTGTGAGCTGACGAAAAGAAAAAGTCATTTTTCTCTATCTGATTCGATTCGAACCATGATCCTTCTTCGTTTTGGATTTTAGAACAAAAAAGGTTTTATTTTTAGGGGGAATCGATTTTAAGAAAAGGAAGGAAGGATATGTTTTTGGGTGAAGTTTTGAAAAGATTATTTTTCAGTTATTTTTTGCGGTCGTCGGAACTTGGGTTCCGCGATGGAGATGAAGAACATGGTGGGTGTTCTCATGATTCTCCAGTTTTCAGTTGAATAAAATGGACAACATGGGGTTTTCTTTGGGATTTCGAATGACAACTGAATAAAAGAAAGTTATTTTTTTATTTTTATTGTGTTTTATACTCAAAAAAAATATTTTAAAATGGTTTTATTACAATAGAAAAATCTCTGTATTTCTGTTCTCACTCCCCAGTCCCCAGAACTTGGTTTTGTTTTCTATTTTGGTCATCAAACTATATTATAAACTTTTCTCGTTTTTAATTTTACCCCATTTTGTTTTATTCTCTTAATTCAGGCCTATTTTTTGTTTTAAATCAATTTCAGTTCTTCGTTTTTCTTTGATTTTAGTCACTGATTTTAGTCTTTTATTTTTCATTTGTCCTTCGATTATTTTTTCTTCTAATTTGGTCTCTTTTCCAGTGTTAATGTTCCTTTATGAATCTTTTAATTAAGTTTTCTCTTTATTTAATCCTCATACATATTTAGATGTTCATTTATTTATTTATTTATTTACCTATTTATTTATTTGTTTACATATTATTGTCTTTATTTTCATCATGTTTTATTTTTGTTATGTTTTTATTTAATTTAGTCCTTGTTTGGTATTTATTTTGCATGTCTATTTTAGTGATTTTTTATATGTACATATTCTTATTATGCCATGTTTTTATATTTATGCATTTTATTATTTTGTTGCACTTTATTTTCCATGTATGTATATTTGTATTTATTATGCTTTTGTATATTTCATTTCAATTTAATTTTGCTTAACTCACACCTCGTTAACTAATGAACCTAATGCGATACTTTTTTATTCGGTCGTAACGGGCCCGACAGCAGGCGTAATGGTGACGACGTATGCGTTTACCTTCGAATAAAGATACGATTAAAATAAATTTAAATTTAAAATTTTAAATAAACTTTAATTTAAATGTCACTTTAAATCGGAAAATTCAAAATTAATTAAGCGGTATTTTGTAAAGATGTAAATTTTGGGTGGTTTTAAAATTTTAACATCATTTTAAATCATAACCGACTCTTAAACCTGTTTTATTTCGAATCTTTATTTTTTATGGTGTCCGGTATACCAAAGTGACCGGTGGCGATTCCAATGTTTAAAAATCATTTTCTATTTGTTTTAAATTATTTTAAAAAACATTTTAATTGTTTTTCAACTTTTCAAATCCCTAAATTAAATTCTCAATTTTTATCCCCAATTTCAAAACCTAATTTTAACCTAATTTTATTTTTCATTCTTTCAAAATAAAGACCTCTTTTACCCCACACCACTCACACTACTTACACCTATTATTTTTATTATCACACTTATTATTATTTTAAATGTTTTTTTAAAAAAAGTTCGCTACACCTCTCGAGTGGCTAAGAGTAGCCACCTTAGTGCTTAATAGCTTTCGCATCTATCAAAGCTTTAAGGGCTTGTCAAGGCCTTTGTTGAGCTAGAATTCTCGCAAGGCTAGTTGAAGGTTGACTTAGTCGCTGAGATCGAACCGAGTGGCATCACGAAGCGTCTAAGGCCGCACGTTCTGGACGAGTAGCCAAGTTCTACTGACGTGAAACTCTACGGACGTGACAGGCGCACTGATATCCATGTAGGAGTATTGATACTCACTGAACAATCTGCCCAAAATATGTTTTGAGTTTGTGGGTTCTATAGTTCGAAGTAAAGAGTCTAATGATTCTCCTAAGCTATAAAATAATTCATTAAATTGAGAAACTGAGATTTAACATCATATATGACATAAATGACTTTTAACTTAATAATTATTGGGTTAAATGCTTGAGTTAATAACTCAAGGGCCTTAGGTAGATGGAATAATGTTGTGTTGTCTTTAAAGTCCTTACTTTACATTGACGGGAAATTAATATTATTGAGTCAGTTCTTGCTTGATGAGATCCAAATACTTAGTAAGAGTGTTGTAACACAAAAAGATGAGTTGTTCTTTAATATACGTTTTTGAAGTTGTATGACACTAAGTCTCATTTGAAGATGTCCGATGAGAGATTTTAAGCATGGATGTACACTCCTAAAGCTGTGTGGTATCATATTTTATTCAGAAAGAAAAAAAAAGTATATATTTTAAAAGCTGTGTGGTATCATATTTTATTTAAAAAAGGTGTATATTTCAAAAGCGGTGTGAAATTAAATTTCAATGAGAGTGTATGTTCTTAAAGCTATCTGGCACCAGATATCCCTTAGGATGTTGGTGTTATCTGTGTGGTGTTATGTGGATTATTAATACACATGTATGATGTGTGAGTCTATACATCCATACTTGTTATGTGTTTAAAAGGATATGGTAATATCAATGTTATCTTGTTATGATATCATATATGTTGTATGATTTTTATTTATGCTTTGCATGAAACATGATTGAGTTGTTGTATATCCATTGAGCTTTGTTATTTCAGAGTTCAAAATCGTTTCCATTCACAAGTAGGTTATGTGATTTCGGAGGAGTACTTAGAATTTCAACATCAATTATTGTTGCTCATTACAATTGCTAGATATAATGAGTTTTATATTCTTAGGATTTTATCTATAATTGTAACTCTTATTTTATATTAATTGTATCAAAAAATTGTTTTAATACTTGTATTTTGGATCTCTTATTTACTCTTTTGAATACTTTAATTTCTATCTGTTTTTAAATGGTTGAACTTATGGTTTATTGGGTTTGTTATTATTTGAGCTTTGAAAAATGAAAAAAAAAATATGATAATGGTTTAAGTTTGAGGCTTAAATATGATACCATGATCGATGGTATTACACTATATTTGACCATTATTTTCGTTTTTACAGGCCAGTATAATTAAACATATTTACTTACTAATTTTTGTGCATTTAACACATCAGAAACATATTAGTATAGTGGTGTTCAAGCAACCTATGCAAATTTTGTTGGATCAAATAATGGTGTCCTCGAGCACTTTCATGCTTGTATAAAACATATCCTAACGAACTTTAGTGCATATAACCAATAAGTATTTATATTACAGATTTCTAAAACCAATTAAATTAAATGATGCTTTTCAAACCCTTCAATAATTTTAGTGGTAAATAATAATGTAATTCATTCCGATAACCGGGTTTAAACATCATATGTACACTGTGTGTGCGTTATTAAAAAGCTAAAAAATTAAACAAATACTATCTTATGTCACATCAACGTATTCAAAAAAAATAATGCTTTCACCTAACTTTTCAAAAATCCATTAGCAAAACTAGAAAAATATATTAAACTTGTTAAAATTAATCTAAACCCAAAAATAATAATTCAAACAGTTTTAGAGAACCAAAACATATTTGCACTCACCAACTTACTATCATCTTAATGACAAATATATCATTAAACACACCCCAAGACCTTCAAAATACTTATTATTTGTCATTAAGATTAATGCTAATAGTATCATACCAAAATAACTACTTAATTAACACACCCCATGACCTTCAAAATTCTTATTAACCACAGAACTGTCCTTCAACACAAAACAATTAAGAGATCATTAAAAAAATGAAAGCTTGTCCAAATTTATTCGTAATTGAAAATAAAAATTGCTCTTTGGATAAGAAAAACAAAGGGAATCAAAATGGTATTAGGGATAACCTTAGAGAAAAAAGAGAAAAGTTCTGCTTTAATTTAATAAATAGGTCAATAATCCCATAAAATCATTATTTTAATTCCTTTTACAATATATCATTTAAAACACTTTGTAAATCTTGCAAAATGGTCACTATTTAAAACAATTATTAATTCAACACATTTAATAATTTCTCAAAACTCAATTCCGTTATTTAATGAACTTGTTAATTTTTTTTAAAAAATATTGGTTATAATAAATTTATCAAAATTCGTTTAATAAATTAAATTATTTTTTGAATTAACTAATTAACTAAAATCTTAACTAACATTCCAATCCGAATTTGATAACTAAAATCCAGCAAAGTAATTAGCTCCAAGGAAGAATCATAAACCGACATCTGTGGGATTAAAATTCGTAATTGTGGGTACATATATAAAATGTATGATACTATTATAAAATATGAAATAAAATTAAATGACTAATTATATTAAGCGCGTCATATGTATTAATGTATCCTGAAAAAAATAAAAATAACATAATATATATTTATAATTTGACTAGGGGCATAGTTACAAATACTTAATGTATAGTTGAATATTAAATCAATCCCTAAGAAATAAGTTAACTTTTTTTCTTTCCCGTGAAAAAGTTTTCGAGTCACCTTAATATATCAACATAGCTTCACCTCCAACGAACGTTTCGAGAACTATCGTCAATAACGCAATCATAAGATCAAAAGAGGGTGATGTGTGGTTGTCCACTTTATGGACTCCGAACGCTTCCGATTTCGCTATCTTCACCTTTTTCAGCGTTGGAATTTCATGAAGTTCCTACCCAGAAGTTATTTTTTATCCTAACATTGTCCTTATCTTTTACTCTAATACGAAGTGTATTCTTTCTCAAAGATAAATCAAAGGTCACGGTATTGAATCCTTTCTCATGGTACGTCGCTATCTTCTTTGTGATGTTTTTGGACTCGAGGACGAGGGCATAGAAGATGAAGTATCTCTTGAACACACTATCTCCAGATCCGTCATCAACCTTGATGTTTGTGATCTTTTTCTTCATTTGATGTTTGTGGATTCGCCAAGTTGGTGGCTTTTGGCTCACTTGTTTTTGTTAAGAGAAACGTCAAAAATCTCTCTAAGATCATCTTTGGGGATTTGGTATGACAAGTTCAAAACTTTCATACCATATTTTGTAAGTCTGTCTCCTACACTCGTGATTTAAGTGCTCATTTCAATTACTTGGAGATTGGTTGTTCTTAGAATACCCTGGAGTCGGTCAAAGAACCAATTGATGAGACCTCTCTCAATTGTTCACACTTTCAATACATTTATGGTGAATGGATTAGTGAGTAGGTTTCTCCTCCTCAAGATCCTCAACCCTTCTATCAAGTGTCTTTCATTCCAAACAATGCCCTTTTAACCTTTTTCACAGAGCAATTTGTAAACATAGGAAATCGTATGGACACCGGCTTTGCGGCTCTTAAAACTTGCTTTGACAATCTTGAAGGTCAAGTTGGTGCTCTTTGATAAGTGCTTAACTCACTATCACTTTCTACACTTTTTATGGGCACTTATCATCAATTCTATACCTACTTGAACCAATGCATGTACTTAATGTGATATATTTAGGGATTATGTCATTAAAAATAATATTTGTAGAAAAGGTATATTTTACTACATTTTCATGTTTTTGCAAGAAAAACATTGTCGTACGACAGCAGAATGAGGCCGAGTCAAGACCTGATGCCCAGGCGGCAGAGGATAAAAAACAACATGGCAGGCAAACTGAGGAGAAAAATGAGGAGAATGTTGCTGGACAAGAAGTCCAAGGATCGGAGCTAAACAACACATCAAAAGCCCAAGGACAAGGCCACACGGGAAAAAGCCTTCTAGAAGATTAAACTTAGAAATATTTAACCTATGTACATAACTTGTTCCCTACTCCAAGTTGTACTCTATTTAGGAAAACTTTTCCCTAGGCCAAGACTATATAAGACATAGCCGTCCAAGGGACTTGGGAGAGACGATTTTGAGAGAGTTCACCCTAAGAATAATTCTTCCCATAATGTTCTAAGCCTTCTTAGGGTCTAGGTGAAAGTTGTTGAGTATTAGTGAGAGGAGATTGTATCTTGTTTCAATGCCATAAAATATCAAAGTTTGCTTACTCTTTTCCATTCTTTGTTCTTACATCCAAGCCTGGGAGGGAAGTTTGTAAGTAACTTATTTGTCTAGACTCGGGAGAGTTAGATTCACGAAAAGAGTAAGTGCGATATTCAACTTGATTGGAGGATACTAACTCGGCCTAGGGATAGGTTAGAGTTTTAGCGGTTAAAAGAAGTGTGGGATTGGTTGATGGTTATAATTGATTAATATCGGGAGGTATCATCAAGGACTGATCATCAATAATGTTTCGACTTAGGGATAAGCGGAGCCATCAAAGGATACTTTGCCGAACTTTGGTAAATCTGCCCAAGAGTAAGGGATTGCCGCGGCAGGAAACACTGTCGCTGCCGAAGACATTAATCTACAGTACTGCTGAGGCAGTGTAATTATATTGGAAAGAAACAGATCAGTCAAGTCCACTATACGACACAACTAGATCCTGTCCTCTTTCTCAAATATGATCTCATCCTATTTAGTTTTTTTTATTTAGTTTAAGCAACACCCAAATTTACTTGTGTTTTTACTTTTGTTTTACAGAGCAAGAAGACCAAACGAAGCATATTAAGTATACCAATCCCTGAGGAGACGATAACTCGATAATATTTATCACTTTATTACTTGACGTATACACTTGCACTCCAATTACACATATTTAACACGCATCACGCTTACTACTCACATAACGACCCTTGAAGATCAAAATCTCAACTTGAGCATGTCTATTTGTGCTTTTTATGATGAACGACGTCAATCGCAAGCTTCCCATGATGAAAATGATGATTCAAACGATAGGAGTAACGAGTAGTTTATCATGCATATCATATTGGAATTATAAACTTATGCACCTATGTTTTATGTATTAGGAACCTATGATGGAGGCTATGGAGTCCTATTAGTTGCACGTTTGTCAGATTGTAGTATTTAAGATGTCGGTCCTACGAGGACTGTATCGATTCTACTACTTCTTATAACTGCACTTAAAAAATTAAAAAACATGTAATTAGATTGATTTTAATTGCATTAACTAAACTATATTAAAATCTAGAAAAGAATTAATTAAGAAGAATGAGGCTAGATTGACTGCTTTGTAGAGAAGAATCCAGTTATATTGTTAATCCAGCCATATATGTTTGTTCCTTATCCCTAAGCGAAGAAAACTTTTGAAATTCTCGTGTCTTGATAATACCTTCCGACATTAATCAAGGGTAGATCACAACCTCACATGCGTCTTGTTAGTCGCTGAGATCTGACTTGGATTACTCAATGCCCATAAGCAAAGACCGTATTCTCTCGTTTTATGAGCTTAACTCTCTCGATATTAGACAAATGGATATTTATAACCCGCTTAGCCCGGCCTAGACGGAACCGGCACTAACGGGTTACACGGGGAATATCAAACCAAACCCGCGAAGGTTCGATTCGATAAACAACCCTAAAACCGTTATATTTTTTTTATTTTATCTTACTAGATACACAATCTTATTCCTACGTGACAAGGTCTCATACAAAGCATTGTCGGTAACACATTAATTAAAATCAACCATCCGATTAAACACTAACATAGATTAAGGACTAAAACGCAAAACTTTTAAATCCTATTATCAAAAATATAAATTCTCTTCATCAAAGTTCAATTAATCGTACAAAAGTTCTTCACAGCGAATTTCAACTCAAACGGATCATTCTAACATCATCAATTGCATGTTTCCCCTAATTTTGGGACCAGAATGTAAATCTTCAAAAATACAAGGACTTCATCCAAATTAGATTAACCATCTTGAAATTAAATCAACTTTATGCATGCATGCAAAATTTTAGCTCAAAATAACATTTGTAAGTACTTTAATTGAACAAAAGAAGATATTTGGGACTAAAATATAATTTCTAGCAACTTTTAATTCTAGGTGATTAAAGGTTTCGAAACCTTCCCAGAGGTTCCGAAACTTTTTGAAAAAGGTTTTAAAACTTTCCTGGAAAGTTTTGAAATTTTTCGCGTCCAGTAGCTTCCCAGAATTGAATCTGCCCGCAAGGTTTCGAAACCTTGTGAAGGTTTCGAAACTATTTGACAAAGGTTTCGGAACCTTCACCCAAAGGTTTCGAAACTTTAGGTCTGGAACCAAAAGTTTCGTTACACTAAGTGCACACCAACTACTCAATACTCAACCATTAATTAGAACCACTAAATGCATTAATCCTAAATATAATTAGTAACATATGGCACGTAATCAACAACGTCACGGACATCAATCAAGCTATAGGCATGCTTCCTAGAGAATGGTTAACATAACAATCATGCTAGTACATGCTTCATCAATTCAAACTATTCCAAAGTTCAACAATTAGCAATCAACAATAATGGTCTTATTACAACATAAACCAAAGCCTAATTACACACTCTTCACATTGGTTGTGTTACACATTGCCTTGCCCAATTTATTTGCCAAAAACATACCAAATTCAAAGTGATCTTTCCCCTTGGTCTCCTTGCCTCGAACGTAGCTCCAAGTGCCTTTATTTCCCTGCATGGATGAAAAGAGAGCTTAAGCAAACATGCTTAGTGAGGAAGCTCTACACATATCATCAATGCATCTATTTAAAACCATGATGAAACCATAATTTTGCAATACTTTGTTAAATCATGCATGCTAATATTTCATGCCCAAATTCATTAAATCATATGCATCCTTGAGTTCACATAACCTTATCAAAACAATTTATAAATGATGCTCAAACCTCTTCTCAATTTCATGTATGTATATTGGCTTTCTAGTGACCACTTTAATGTGAACCTTGAGCTCACCGAATACACGGATCCATGACACCATTGACATGACACGAAGTCACCATTGACATGACACGAAGTCACCATTAGCACTACCACGCATGATCGGACACATAGTCACCCTTGTTACGTGTAGGCGGCTCTACCACGCACGGTTGGACACAAAGTCACCCTTGTTACGTGTAGGCGATATTCTGTATTCTCAGTTTTGATTATAGTGCACTTAAGACAATCCTAATGACATGTCATCGTATTGGAATCTAAAGTTAGTGTCACTAAACCAATATCATAACCAAATGTGCATGATAACTTGCTGCTCATAATGCATGCATAATATGTTCAACAAATGAACCAAAAGCCATGCCCAAAGGCACCATCATGTATAAGGCAGTTAACCATATTGTATTCCAAAACATATAACTTGGTGCTCATAATGCATGCATAAATTGTTCAACAAATGAACCAAAAGCCATGCCCAAAGGCACCATTATATATAAGGCAAATAACCATATTGTACTCCAAATCATTTTTCATAATTTTTCATAATCATGGATGTAAAATAAGCTATGCATTTCAGCAAGTATCTCTCATGTATGCACCATTTCAAAACATGCTCATGCATTTCCATAAATCTCATGCATTATCAACATAATGCCTTTATCAAATATAGCCGAAACTTATATCAGTTTATCAAAAACATTTACATTACTTACTCTTGAACTATGGAAGGTTTTCACACTCTTCCATAGCCCCCAAAAACAGAACGTACCAAACGCGATTCCCTTTAAAATCCGTAACCATTCACCAACAAGTGAAACGAGCTTTCGCCCCTCTCCGATGATCGCACCAACGCACCAGCAATCAAGCACCTTCTTGTACCTCTTCTACAACATTAAAAACAGAGCATTCTCACATCATAACATGCTCAAACCAACAACCATATCCAATCACCATAAAACTACCGAAACCTTAGCCGAAAAGACCGTAAACTAAGCCGAAACGTATCCGAACAACATCAGCCCAAAACCTAACGAATCTAACATCTAATCCACTTCAATTATGATCCAAAAACACATCCAAACCATCCTTATATCTCCAGCAACATTAAAGCATCTAAAACAGCCCATAAAACAACCGAAACGCACCTTAAAACTACACCGATTGCATTATTTCGGGATTAAATTAATGTGCTATCAAATCAAGACTCAATTAATCATTTAATTAACATAAAAACACAATTGAATCCATCTAATTCCAGCATTGAATGAGATCCAAAAAGATTTCACAAAAACATTCACAAAATCACTAGATCTAATATTAAAAACATAGAATCAAGTTTTTATTCAAAGATTAGCAAGCTAATACTTGGGAATTTCAATAAAGAACCTTAGAAAAGAATAAAAATCCAGAAAATTACCTTCAAGATCTATTCACCAAAAAGATGTAATTTCCTCTTCTTGATTCCTTGCAATTTGATGTTGATTTGATGAAATTGATGCTTAGGTTTTGTAAAGGATGGAAAGATGATGCAAATGATGTAATCTTTATGGAAAAAGATGCAAAAATCAGCAAGGAATTGAAGAGAAAAGATGAAGAGAAAGTGGAGAAAAAATGAGAGAAAAAGATGAGAGAAAAGTGGTTTTGAGAGAAAATGATTAAAAATATCTAATTAAAGTAATTAAAACACATTTTGGTGAATAAATCATTATTAAAAATTAGAAATGAGTTTATGGTCCTCTAAGGATTCTAAGTTTAGCTTGCTTTTCAATTTAGTCACTACACATCATATTTTCCAAAAATTACAAATAAGTCCTCTAATTTTTCCAAAAATTACAAATTGGTCACTTATGCATAATTAAGCATAATTAAAAATAAATATAAAGTCCAAATTATTTTCTTTTAATCTTGAAACATATTTTCAATATTTTAAACCATATTCCAAAATTATTATTTTTCCTAATTAAAATATTCTCATTTATTTTTCCCCGGAATAATAAACCGGAGAACTCGATTCGACCCGAATCGAATTCTCCTAACTAAGCCTAAACTAATAACCCCAAAAACGGGATGTTACAGCTCTCCCCCTCTTAAGAAAATTTCATCCTCAAAATTTACCTGAAGTAAACACGTGAGGAATTACTCCCCCAAACTTTTTCCATGTCTCCCAAGTTACCTCTTCGACACCTCGGTGTTTCTGAAGCACTTTAACCAAATCTATGGTCCTTCCTCGAAGAACTTTTGTATCCACATCTAAAATCCTCACTGGTTCCTTCTCATAAATCATATCCGCTCTTAACTCAAACTCCTCAACTAGAACAACATGAGGAGGATCTGAACTATACTTACAAAGCATCGATATATTGAAAAACATAATGCATCCAACTCAACTCCACCAGCAACCTCAACCGATAACAACCAATTGGCTCTAACACCTCATATGGCCCAATAAAACGAGGACTCAACTTAACCTTACATCCAAACCTCAGTACCTTCTTCCGTGGAGAAACCTTAAGAAACACTTTGTCCCCAACAATATACTCTATCTCTCTACGCTTTAAATCGGCATAGGACTTCTGCCTATCCGAAGCTTCCTTAAGTTTAGCACATATCAACTTAACCTTCCCATCCATATCTTTAAAACTTGAGGCAAAGAAACATACTTTTGCGCAACTTCTTTCCAACACAAAGGTGTACAACACCTATGCCCGTATAAAGCCTCAAACGGTGCCATCTGTATACTCGCTTGGAGCTACTGTTATATACAAACTCCACTAAAGACAACTGTTTCTCCCAAGAACCTTGAAACTCGATGACACAACCCCTCAACATATCTTCCAAAGTCTGAATAACACGCTCAGACTGTCCATCCGTCTGTGGATGATAAGCTATACTAAAGCTAATCCTCGTACCCAAAGTAACCTACAAACTCCTCCAAAACTTAGATGTAAACCGTGGACCTCTATCCGATATGATCAACTTAAGCACACTATGCGACTTCACCATCTCAGAAACATACAACTCTACCAACTTATCCATAGATCACATTGTATGCACGGCAAGAAAATGTGCACACTTTGAAAACCTATCAACAATAACCCATATAGAATCCTTCTTGGACTCCATCACATCTTCCTTTAAACCAATCCAGAAGTACACACTTTTGAGATCTCTATACATCTTCACACTACCCGGATGCATAGCAAACGGACTAGTATGTGCTCCTGCTAAAATAGCTTACCTCAACTCAACCTCATCCGACACCACAATCTGACCCCGAAACCACAACATCTCATCCTCATCAAAACGATACTTGGTCGGTCTACCCTTAGCCATATCCTCCACAAAAGGCACCAACGTCTCATCCTCTAACTGTTTCACCTTATCATCTCAACCAAGATAGGCTTTACTTACAACTCCACCACTAAACCACCTTCCTTTGAAATACCCAACTTAGCAAACATCACTCTCAACTCAACTGCCGTTCTACGGCTCAAAGATTCATCCATCACCTTAGCTTTCCCCGGATGGTATGCAACAGACAACCCATACCAAAGCAACAACGCACAAACCACCACACCATCTCAACCTCTATAGAAAACATAACTCAAAAGAAAACCCCATAAGGTTGATAACCAACTCTTGATAACCGCAATGGTTTCCATACCATCACCATCAAACTAACCTTAATTGACATCCTCCCACATACCAGGTAACCAACTAAGCCTTTCACCTATCTTCACCCACACAACGAACTTCAGGCTAACTTGCCCAAAACTGTCAACATTATCTTAAGCAAACTCCACCACCAACAACAACTTTATTACGAGTCATATTAACCATATCACAACGTCACAACATATCATCCATTTACCTATGAATGATAAAACCCAACATCCAAACAACCTATGTCGGTCCTAAAATCTTTCAAATCTTATCATGTTATAGATACACCACTCACACATCTTTCCAATGGGACTTAGGAACCCAAGAAAACCGTACTCCAACAAACGATTGATCCAACAAACCTCACAAGAAAACTCCATACCATCGATAAAACTTACTACCAAACTTATGATGATTCCTCCCGACTTCAACACTGGGCACCCTAACTACTAAAAAAAACCCAAAGAAAATTGATACTCATTCTTACCTTATCAGCAAGATAAACATTTACATATGATTCAAACATAATCCAATCCAGCTTAGTCGAAAACACATGTTTTTTCCCAACTTCTACCACAACACTTACCACCAAACTCATGGAAAAAGATTACCATAAGCCCTGCTCAAGATACCATACCATCTCGACACTTTCCATAACAACCATGACGTTCACCTAACACAAAAATATTCTCAACACAAAGATAAACCTTGCCAAGAACATATCCTTCACTAGACCCTCAACAAACACTTTGCCACAACTTGTCTTTGATCAACTTTACCAAGGTTGAGTTTCGCTCATAGATCCACCATATAACTAGGTCTGCCTATAGGTTAACCGAACATCTTCCCTTGTAACCCCACAACAACCCAGGCTTATCCCACATAACAAAACCCCCATTACCAGCATCCTTATGTAAACCAAGTCATCCCCGGTTGCTAACATTCTACAAAACATATCATACAAGAAACTTACCAACTTTGTGTCAAACCCAACATTATACTTATTATAACGATAATATCTACAACTTAAGGTTTAGCCACCATAACCAACTCCACCAAGGTTCAAAATTTAAAATCTACACATCATTAAGTGCCTTGACACTTAACCCAATTTTTTTTTCATTATCAACTCATCGACAAACCAACTCCTACATTAACTATACCACAACAAAATCCAAACTTGTAGAACCACTCCTTCCACTAGCTCCAACATCTCTTATTTTATAACCTTGCAAAAAGATGATGAAAATGATGTAATCTTTATGGAAAAAGATGCAAAAATCAGCAAGGAATTGAAGAGAAAAGATGAAGAGAAAGTGGAGAGAAAATGAGAGAAAAGTGGTTTTGAGAGAAAATGATTAAAAATATCTAATTAAAGTAATTAAAACAATAAATCATTATTAAAAATTAGAAATGGGTTTATGGTTCTCTAAGGACTCTAAGTTTAGCTTGCTTTTCAATTTAGTCACTAAACATCATATTTTCCGAAAATTACAAATAAATCCTCTAATTTTTCCAAAAATTACAAATTGGTCACTTATGCATAATTAAGCATAATTAAAAATCAATATAAAGTCCAAATTATTTTCTTTTAATCTTGAAACATATTTTCAATATTTTAAACCATATTCCAAAATTATTATTTTTCCTAATTAAAATATTCTCATTTATTTTTTCCCGGAATAATGAACCGGAGAACTCGATTCGACCCGAATCGAATTCTCCTAACTAAGCCTAAACTAATAACCCCAAAAACGGGATGTTACAATATTTATTTACATACTTATCATCTCGAGCTCATATGCAAAGAAAGTTAAGTACCCAGAAAGAATAAACTATGAAATATGTAGAACTAATGTTTTGATATAATAATTGAAAAATAGTTTTGGACTAATTTGAAAAGATTTCAAAAATGGTTCTTATGTCCAAACTATTTGAAATTATATTAAAGATGTTTTTTAGAAATTTTAAAAGTATTTTAAATGAGTGATTTTTACCCAGGTATTTCGATACACCTTTAAGGTATTTCAATACCTGTTCTTCCTAACATGTTTTCAAAGGCAAAAATCACTGTGGTATCGATACTGGTATCGATACTCTTTCATCACTGTGATGTTTGGTTTCTATACCAGTATTTATACCTGTTTCTATACCGGTATCTATACCACCTATTTCTATACTGGTATCTATACCAGTTTCTATACCGGTATCAATACTACATGTTTCTATACCGGTATCTATACATGTTTTAATACCGGTATCTATACCTGTTTCGACATCGGTTTCTAAAAACCCCCAATGGTCAAAATGATTTTATGAAAAACCCCAATGGCTAGGAGCGGTATCGATACCACCTGTATCAAAAACAAAAATACGCCTTATAATCAGCTCCAAATGGCTCCAAAACATCCCCAACGGTCATAAATAGCTAGAATCTCATTTAGGATGATAAAAGGAAGCCTCAAGCATCAAGAGAATACTAATTCTTCACTTGTAACAACATTATGATCAAGAAATTGTCTTAGTACTTAATTTCCTATTATTTGGGTAGACAAACACTTGTGAGCTTAATTGTCAATATATGCTCAAGTGTAATTAGGAATTTGGTGAGTGCTTAGTTGCAAAAACTAGCCTTATTAGAAGGATTCAAGTTTGCTAAGTTTTTCTTGTTTGAGTGAATTGCCAAGGTTCAGTTATGAACTTTGGATGCTAGATTCGGGTTATGAATCTAGGATTGTAAGGTTATCCCTTTGGTCTCAAAAGGTTGAAATTCTTATTGAATTTGGGAAATACTTAGTGGGAAGCTAAGGTAGTGGATGTAGGCGAGGTCGAACCACTATAAATCCTTGTGTCATTATCTATATTTTTGCTTCCACACATATCCACCCAAATTAGTCAATTCTTCATCAAATTGGCAAGTAAATCGGTTATTCATGGAGCCACTTTTAGCCTAACAATTGGTATCAGAGCGAGGCTCAATCGAGGAGGATTAACATCCTATTAAGAAGATCCGGATAGCTCGACCAATTACCAATCAACCGATATTCGATGGCTTAATCCATTGATAAGCCACCATTCTTTGATGGGTCCAACTACTCCCAATGGAAGATAAGGATGAAGTATTTCATCAATTCAAGAGACTTCAAGCTTTGGGATATAATGAAAGATGGACCGTTTGTGCCAAAAGGAACAAAGGCGGAATAGAGCATTGAAGATCACAAGAAGATGGTGCTTAACCATAAAGCTTTGTATATTCTTGTTTGTGTATTCCATCCAAGCATCTATGAGAAGATATCTTCTTGTGAAAGTGCCAAGAAAGTTTGGGACAAGCTAAAAGTCACATACGAGGGTACAAACAAAATAAAGGAGACCAAGATTGTACTTCTCAATCAAGAGTATGAGAACTTCAAGATGAATCCGGAAGAGGACATAGCAAAGATGTTCGATCGATTCTCCACCATTACCAATGGACTTAGAGGATATGGAGAGATCATTCCGGAGGAGAAGCTTGTTCGTAAGCTCATCTATTTCCTTCTAGATTCATGGGACTCGAAAAGGACCACCATCATCGAAGCCAAAAATCTCAAGACCTTAAAACTTGATGAACTCATGGGGTCCCTCCTCACACATCAAATCACGAAGAAATGAAAAGAAGAGGAGAAGAAGAAGGGAGAGATTAGATCAATAGGGAAGAAGAAGGTTCAAGAGCTTGGTATAAATGTCAACACCATTGCTCTAAAATCCTTCAAGTGCATCCACTTTGAAGATTCAAGTGAGGAGGATAGTGAAGAAGATGAAGAGCTTGCCCAACTCTTCATTGATTTTAATCGATTTGTAAGGACCAAAATAAAGAAATCATCAAAGCACAAATCCAAGAAGAAGATGAAGGACTCCCACAAGTCAATTAAAAGGGGATCATCTTCCAAGAGGCAAGCATATGTGGCTACATTGAGTGATGATGACTCCACCAAAAATGAAGAAGCCAACCTATGCTTGATGGCCCTCAATGAGGGGGAGGTAACTTCTAACTCATCTTGTTTAAATTCATATTCCTTTGATGAGTTACAAGAAGCCTATGAAAAATTGGCTTTTGAGTTTAAGATTTTATTTTCTAAAAACAAAAAGATAATTTCAAAGATTAAATTAGAAAATGATTTATTTTCAAAAACCAATTTTGAATTTGAAGCAAAATTAAAAGATTTTGAGCTTAAAGTTTTTTATTTACAAAACTTGCTTCAAAAGATAGAAAAAGATCATCAAGTTGCTTTAGATGATCTTAAGAAGGAAAAAGATTTGATTTCCAAAGAACTTGAAATGAAAAATAACTTGGGAAAATCAAACTTTTATTTGAGATAATCTAGTGCCCTTAGATTTATTGATGAAAAATGCTTTAGAAGTGTTTGGGTCCCAAAAGGACTAATCACTTCAACCAAAAAGGATCAAATTGAAAAATGGATTTCTAAGGGGACTAAAATTTGTGCTACTAACGTTAAAGGATCCAAAGCAATTTGGATACCAAAAATTACTTGATTGTCTTGCTTAGGTGTGATGGAGGTATGAGCATCAAAGTGCAAGATTAAGGGGGAGCTCCATACACACAAGAAAGACACTTGAAGAAGGAATGCTTCACATCCTACCTTAAGTTCAAGTGTGGTAAAATCTAGTTTTTAGTTTTTTTTGTTTATCTTTTGTTTAAACTAGATTATCATTATTGTTGGACAAACCACTTAATGATGCCTTGATTAAGGGGGAATTTTTGTTTTCATAACCAATGCTTTGATATTTAATTTTTTCAACAATTGGTATCTTTCAAATTCTCCTATGTTATAAGCTTTAAAGTTTTTCAAACTTGGTTTGAACCATTTTTGATATAACAAAAAGGGGGAGAATATTGTGAAAAATTGCTTTTCAAAGAATTTCAAATGGATAAGAGGGAACTTTAAACGATTTAATTCTTTAATTCTCTTATTCAAAGTTTATTTGATAAAGGGGGAGAAATATAAAAAATAAATTTTCAAGTTGGTTTTATTATATCAAAAAGGGGGAGATTGTAGAACTAATGTTTTGATATAATAATTGAAAAATAGTTTTGGACTAATTTGAAAAGATTTCAAAAATGGTTCTTATGTCCAAACTACTTGAAATTATATTTAAGATGTTTTTGAGAAAGTTTAAAAGTGTTTTAAATGAGTTAAAGAAACCAAATGAGTGATTTTTACCTAGGTGTTTCGATACATCTTCAAGGTGTTTCGATACTTGTTATTCATGACATGTTTTCAAAGGCAAAAATCATAGTGGTATCGATACCCTTTCACCACTATGATGTTTGGCTTCTATACCAGTATCTATATCAGTTTCTATACCGGTATCCATATCACATGTTTCTATACTGGTATTTATACCAATTTCTATACCGGTATTCATACCATATGTTTTTATACTGGTATCTATATCACCTATTTCTATACCGGTATTCATACCATATGTTTTTATACCGGTATCTATATCACCTATTTCTACACCGGTATCTATATCTGTTTCAATACCGATATCTATATATGTTTCGGTACCGGTTTCTAAACACTCCTAACGGTTAAAACGATTTTATGAAAACCCCCAATGGCTAGGAGCGATATCGATACCGGTATCGATACCACCTGCACCAGAAACAAAAATATGCCTTGTAATTAGCTCCAAACGGCTCCAAAACATCCCTAACGGTCATAAACAGCTAGAAGCTCATTTGGGATGATAAAAAGAAGCCTCAAGCATTAAGAGAAGACTAATGCTTCACTTGTAACAACATTATGATCAAGAAATTGTCTTAGTATTTAATTTCCTATTATTTAGGTAGACAAACACTTGTGAGCTTAATTGTCAATATATGCTCAAGTGTAATTAGGAATTGAGTAAGTGCTTAGTTGCAAACACTAGCCTTATTAGAAGGATTCAAGTTTGCTAAGTTTTTCTTGTTTGAGTGAATTCCCAAGGTTCGGTTGTAAACTTTGGATACTAGATTCGGGTTGTGAATCTAGGATTGTAAGATTATCCCTTTGGCCTCAAAATGTTGAAATTCTTAGTGAATTTGGGAAATTCTTAGTGGAAAGCTAAGGTAGTGGATGTAGGCGAGACTGAACCACTATAAATCCTTGTGTCATTATCTATATTTTTGCTTTCCCACATATCAACCTAAATTAGTCAATTCTCCATCAAATTGGCAAGTAAATCGTTTGTGCATCGAGCCACTCCAAGCCTAACAAAATAAGACTTCCATTAATAAATATCAATAATAATGTAACCTTCCTCTCCATCTACTCCACAACAAGCTAAACCTCCAAAGCAGTTTAGAACATAGTGTGCTCGCAGCTTAGGATAAGTTATATGTAAAACCGACTTCTTCTTTTCTAAACCTAAACCTAATGAGTTCCTTATATAGGCCAAGTCCTATGTTGATCTTTCCATGCAAGAAAAATGTTCTAAACAGAAGAGAAGTTTAATTCCTAATTAAATTATATTAAATAAATCTTTATTCCTAAAATGTCTCTTCCTGCGGTTTGACTTGGGTTCGACTTCCTAATTGAGTTGTTCTTCTTTATTTATCTTTCGGCGTCCTTTCCTCTTCATGTTGAGCATCACTTTTTGTCTTTTTACGCTGCTACGGCAGTCTTCAGAATGCTGTCGTGGCAGATGCTTTATTGTAATTCAACATCTATTTTCTTCTTTGGCTCTTTTTTGTGATCTAGTTTCCTTTCTAAGAAAGAAAACCATCAAATATATCTGTTTATACTAAATAATGGATAAATTCATAATAATAGTATTCGGATGCTGAGATATGAAGAATAATCAGAAATATCTATTATTATATTTAATTTTGTCTTTATTAGCAATAATTGAGTGGAGAAATGATGTGAAAATAGAGAATTTTTAGGCACTCATCACACCCTGAAACTTGAACTATTGCTTGTCCTCAAGCAATGCAAAAGATAAGTTTAAGTATGGAATTTTAAAGCGATATACCGTCCTTCCTGCCGCGGCAGAATTCCTTTCTTAACTCGGCCTCTTTTTGGTTCTAGGAATTTCTCGGTACTGGACTATGAGTCTTAGTGTGTGTGTGCGTAGCTGTGTCAAAGCTGATTTTCTAAGTTCTAATCCTTTTTTCTAGCTCAAGACTTTCGACTAAGATTTCTTAATTCTTTTGCTTTCTTCTCCTTGAAGTTGATGTATAATTATATATTTCTATATAGTTATACTTGCTTGAGCCAGTCATGGTCACCTCAAGTGTTTAGCTATTTCTTACGAGAGCAGTGATAACACCTCTAGTGAGTGGGAGAATTCTAAGTCCTAAGCCAGTCATGGTCACCTCTATGGACTAACTAGAGCTAGTGATAGACACCTCTAGTTTAAAATCTAAGCCTAAGTCCTTATTAATTTTTCAAAGAAAAGAACTTTTAAAATCAACTAAGACTAGTAGTGTTCATGTATTTTCAGTCTCATAGTCTAATCCTAAGTACTAATCCTCAGAGACCTTTCTAATTTCAAGTTTGGTGAATGGTGTATACGGCTGCTACTATTGGAGAATTATATCACTGCCGAGGTAGTTTCAATAAAATTCAACAGACTTAATTTTTTTTTGCAGTAATAATTAAGTAACTACGATAATATTTAAAACATTAATGAGATACTTCGATTACTTCCATACATTGCATTTAAAGATTACAAAATAGACAAATGCTCTCCTAAACTCAAGGGATGCATTATCCTCAATGCATGTACATGGACATAACCGAAAAGAAAAGAAAAGAAGAAAAGAAAAGAAAAACAAAAAAAAGAAAGAAAGGAAAAGGAAAATAAAGAAAACTATCGTCCTTTAAAAATATATGGAGGATTCGAATGAATCCTTAGAATCACTGTCGATTATCAACTTTCGACGAGTGTTTGGTGTTTGCTGGGTTGGTTGCTTCGACGATTGCTGGACTGCTGCCTTTGGTGGGCTTACCATCGGCTTCTTGGCAGATCGGTGTGGTTGCACTCTGAAGGGAGTTGGGAGATTGTAAAACCTATATTTGATTTTGATATAAAAAAGTATATAAAGACTATTTTGTAAATAAATTTTAAGTCTATAAGTTAATTAACAAGTCAAGTTATTTTACTAAGTCTAAAATTAACCTATCAATGATTTTCCTAAGTGTTTTCAAAGCCAAACCGTTCATTTTTACTCATGCATTTCGATACACCCCTTTTGTGTTTTGATATAATTGGAATTTCAAATGGCAAAATTTAAAGGCGTTACGATATGACCTTTGGTTGTTCCGATACGATTTGAAATTATGATTTTTGGTTTCAAGATTAAAAGAAAATGTATCGAAACAAGCATTTCGATACAACCTTTAGTTGTTTCAATACGGCCCTGCATTTAAAACTGAATATTTTATTTAAAACGTTTCGATACCGAACTTAAGCGTTTTGATATAGTGGGTTAAATTTCCAAAGTAACAAGCATTTAATTACTTGGCCATTTCTTTTCAACTATTGTGAACCAAAATTTTGAAAATTGGTTAACCCATTTCGATATACCCTTCAAGGTGTATTGATACACATTTTTGGTAGTGTTAAAACGTTTTGATACAACTACAAGGTTGTTTCGATATGCCCCTATTTTAAAGGCTTCCCGTTTGATATAGTTCATATGCGTATCGATATTCCCCTATTTCTATTTTAGCATTATTTGAATATAGGGGTTTCGTGTATTGATACAAAAGGTTGTAGAAGTGCATTTATGGTGGGAAGAATGTGTCTCAACGGCTATATTAATGATGTCAACCATTTAAACAATTAGAATTTAATGAGAGGGTATAAATAAAAGCCTTAAAAGCTTCAGCAACAACTGTTAAACCTCAAAGCAAAACCCAAGCAATCAATCTAATTCCAAGCACTCAATTATCATATCTTGTACACTCAACTCATTTGTTCTTCATTATAATTTTTATTTTTGAGTTTGGGGAGTGTTTTACTACAATTGAGCAATATCATTATTGTGAGAGGAACTTTAAATTGTCAATTTCATTTCTTGTAACCTTTGTGAGGGTTAAGTCAATCTTTGGATAGAAAAATTTACTTGTTGTAGCGGTTGCCTCCTTAACTTAGAAAAGGGGACGAATTCTAGTAGTGAATTGTTTGAAAATCTTTAGTGGGAGCTAAGGTAGTGGATGTAAAGCTTGTTCGAAGCTTAAACAATTATAAATCTTGTGTCTTTAATTCTTGTATCTTTCAAATTGATTCCTTCAATTTTAAAAAGTCCAATTCACCCTCTCTTGGTATTTATTGATTATTTGATCTACTGAACATATTAAGAATTACTTTCTTAATGAAAAATAGAATGAAGAAGTGTACGTGATATTCGAATTAAAATATATTCGATACGAATATAAACCCAAGATCTATGCCAAATCATCAAGAACAATAAAATTAACAAACTGAATGCAGAAGCGTACCTGAATTAATCAATAGAGTTTTTTTCAAAGGGTTTGATCTTCCAAGAAGTTAGGTTTTCTTGCGACACAACTCTCAGATGGGAAAAAGATATATGCAAGTTAACCTAATTCTTGGGGACCATAACCTCTTTATATAGTTGATTTAATAACAAACTAGTAGTTGATTTAATAACCAACTATTAAGTATTTATAACTCTGCCCCTCATCAAATTATAAATACACCTTATGGTATCTACACTTTTAATTCCATGATAATTTAATACCTATAACACGTGTAACATAATTGATCACTTAATTACGTGTTAAATTTTATAATAACAATATACATTATACATATGTGCCCACTATTATTGAATTTTAATCCAACAATTTCTCACTTGGGCAACATATGTTTCTTGACAAATGTATAACCTTATGAGCTAAAAAATTTGCTATCATATAATAGGTATTCTAAAACAATCTCGTCTATCAATTATATCACATAGGATTAAAGCGGTCTTCATCATATCAAACATGACTGAACTCATCAATGGTCACGTATAAAAACATAATCAAATAAAATAGATCAATCATGGATGCGTAGCATGGAAATTACATGTAAATGTGAACCGAACAAGCCTATTTCCAACTGATCCTCCTAAACTTTAGTGAGATCAAACTTTACTGAATTCAGAGTGTGAATAAGCCAAAATAACTTTATTTCTGCAAAAATTAACCTTAAACTAAAGTATTCGAAATTGTGTCTAAAACGAATGAGCATTTATCAAAATTACAAACTCCCACTAAAATTGAATATACTTAAATAATATTACACCCACATGAGCAGTATGCTCATGAAAGACCTAGGGTGATAGTTTCTCAATAAGTGCGCAATTATGGAGTTTGTACCAATATGCTTTATAGACACACAAACACTCTGATTTTTCTTTAACAACTAGAAACAAAATTTTAAAGTGTTCCTATTGTTTATAGAATAAATGATGCATATTTATTGTTACAAAATAACTAAAGTGGTATTTCTATTCAATCTATAATTAGCAGCTCATGTGGCAGAGTCTTTTACATCAATATTCTAGTAGAATCGAAGCCTGTAAACTTGATGATCTCTAACTTACCAGAACTTCGATATGTGATCATATAATTTTTGTTCTCTAAAATCATTTCATAACTCTCTTGGTTGTTATCCAACGGTCCATATTAGATTTACTTAAATATTTGTGTAACATTCTAATAATATACGCAATATCCAAATGCATACATACTTAAGCATAAATTAGATTCTCAATAGCTTATGGAATCTTTTATATTTTATAAATTTCAAGGTTACTTGTAGGGCACTAAATAAATTTGTCTTCTTTAGTAATATGAGTGTCACTTGGTTTACTCCCACTGAACTTGTAATTCATACAATTTTCAGCTAAATTTATCTCAAAAACAAATGAGATAATCAATATAAAATTTATAATTTCATTAATGATAGTTAAACTTAAGCTCATAGATGGATTTCTTTAATTTACATTCATTAATTTTGTATCATTAGACACAAATCAATGATTGTACCATATAATTAATTTATTCAATGTTGCTATTGAAAAATACAAGCTTAACATTTATCTTATGTAGCTCAAGATTGAAAACAACAATTGTCAAGATTATTTTGAAAGAGTCTTTCAGTATAACTTGAGAGAAAGTCTCCACAAAATCAATGTCTTCTTTTAGAGTATATCCTTTAGATACAAGACATGCCTTATACTTGTTCACATTATCATTTACATCCCTCTTGGTTTTAAATATTAATTTACAATCAAGTGGTTTGTACCTTAAGGTAATGCGACAAGTTCCTAAATTTTATTGTCTTGTATAAAATTATTATTATTTTTTAATGAAATCTATCCACTTTTGAGAGTTAAAACTTTTATGATTTGATAAAAAAACTGATCAGGTTATTTTCTATCATTCCTTTATTATACTTATTTTTTTGATGAAATACTTAGTAATAATCCTTAATAATATTTCTCTTTTATCTCATGGATATCTTAAAAGACACTTTTTGATGTTGTTGAGTTTGTTTTTCTAAAAAATAATTACCTTATCTTGAATGAGAGATGTTCAACATTGCTTTGCTGATGTACTTGATTCACTTTTTGATTAATGATAGGTGTGAAAACCTAAACATCGTCAAAAGTGATTGTAGGAAGTAAATTAATATTTAATTTCTCCTTAATAGCAATATATCTATATATACATATGTACCCACAATTATTGAATTTTAATCCAACACGTGAGAGTACCTTTGAGTTTGAAGTTAGTAAATATGATTTGAAGGTTTATAGACTATATATATATATATTTATGGTTTAAAGCAGTCACCTAGAACATTGTTTGATAGATTCATCAAACTGATTCTAAAAGATGGACACAAACAATCATCGGAATATCACATGCTCTTCATTAAGGTAACCTCTAGTAATAAATGAGTTATTTTAATAGTATATATAGATGACATAATTCTAACAAATGATGACGATGAAGAGATAAGTTATTTGAAA